>CM065471.1:7744898-9015787 GCA_032872505.1 Leptopilina syphax | reverse complement strand
GAGTTCTAATACCAGTCAGTTAGCTGTAAATGTCATAGGAGCGCTCACTGACAATTATTTTAGCACTTGCGTCGATTCACGACCAGCGAGCGTGTATAGAAATTTTTTTAATTTCTCTTTCCCATATTATATTAGTCATTTGAAATTTTGAAAACAAACATCGCATTCGTAATCAGCGACCCTAAAAACCACCGAGTGACAAAATTAAGATTAATTGCATAAAGTAAACAATCTGTTCCATATTAGATCCGCCATTTTGATTTATGGGAAACTAAAATTGAATTCGTAATCAGCAACCACAAAAATTTCCGAGTGACAAAATTAAGGTTTCTTGCATAAATTTTAAAAAATGTTGTTCCATATATTAAATCCGCTATCTTGAATTTCTTAAAAATAACATTAAATTAGTAATCAGCGACCCTAAAAGCCTTCGAGTAGGAAAACTTAGGCGAATTTAATTACATTTTGGTATTTTGAAAAATAGTGACCACCCCTTTCAAAGTTCCCTTCATATTTTAGACCATATTTGGTCCGACATCTTTAAATTTTACATTCTAATTTACTTTTTTTAAAAGTATACAATTTTTGTGCCTCTATGGATGAGAATTGAATATTATTCACGCACGTTTAACTCCTTAGCAGTATAGTCAAAATAAAGTTTTCGTGTCACAACTTTGCTAAATTTTTTTATTTCTTTAATTGTTCCAATCTACGGTTGAAAATAATTTAATTTTCCTTTTCCAAATTAGCGCCGATTTCTGGGTGTGAGACACAGCATATCACCGGTTGTGAGACGGTGTCAACACCCATCTGGGTGTAATGCATTTTCTTTTAGTTTTTTTCCTTATATTTTGTGATGCAGTATTGCATTGTTCCAATCTACGGTTGAAAATAATTTAATTTTCTTTTGTCAAAATAGCGCCGATTTCTGGGAGTGAGACACAGGATATCACCAGTTGTGAGACGGTGTCAACACCCATCTGGTCAGCATAAAAAATACGACTTTGCAGGCATACTATTTAAATGTTGTTTTGATTTTTTTCTAGTATTTTTGGGCATGTCAAGTGAAAAAAAGTCAATTGATTCAGAAGAAATCAATTTTAATGCTCTTGTTGAAGCTATTAAATTGTGTTTATTTGATAGTCATATTTTGTCAAATAAATGTTATTATTTAGTATATAATAATATATATTATTAATATATTTAATTATTTCTACTGAACATAACGTTTTATGTCAAACTTATTAAATTTTAGCAATTTTTAATGAGTGTCTCACAACTGGAGACATTTTTTTTTTTTTGAAAAAAGCGATGTGCTCGGAAAATGTATCGTAAAATTTTTTGAGTTCATCGAAACACAACACTTTCTTTTAATAAAAGTTGCGTATTTCTGTTACCTTTCGAACGGTGTATTTTATTTACAATTTCGTTCACCTGTTTACAATTTACGGGTTAAAAATAAAACCCGTCTCACAACTGGAGACTCTCCCCTAATTTTTTCTATAATTATTAAAATACCAGATTTTCTGTCTTGGTAGTTAAGACTAGCAATGAAGATATCAAATTTTCTTGCACTTTCTTTCTTCTTTTCTGGACGTTTCGAGGAACCATGGCTACTTTTTTCGTAATTCGATGACGTTGTCGCAGAAGGTTCTATTGGTGCACTAGTATCTTTATATAAAAAAGTTTTCAATCTTATAATCGAGTCAGTCAAAATATAAAATAAATGAACTAAAAAGAGTTGTAAGAATGAAAAGGTTTTTTTATTTTAAGTAAATTAAATTTTTTTTACTTATATTAAATTCTTATTTCCCTAAAAATTCATGTCGGGAAACATGTTTTTTTATAATTTTCTCATTACCAGGAATTTGCGGTTTTCATTAATTTATCGATAATTAAACTGATAGATTTCATTGGTTCTTTAAAAAAATGAAAAGGGCCCATTTTGTCGGTCATTTGCAAAAAAATCCTTATTTTAAAAATGGAGGTGTAATTGTGTAATTGTCGAAATGAAAATTTGGATATTGCATCAATTTTTTCATAATAAAGACTGTCAAAAAATTTTAAATAAGATTAATATCTATTCTTTTTCTTCAAATGACACAATAAAATTGTACCTAATCATTAATCTTGTAAAAATATTATATTAAGCAACAAGGGTATAAAGGCAGCCATTTGTTTACGGTGATTTTTGTGACACGAGTCGAGGTCGAGGGCGCCCCGAGACCTCCACTTGTGTCACAAAAATCATCAAAAAAAAAATAAAAAAATAAAAAAATACAAAAATACAAAAAAAAAATAAAAATAATAATAATAATAATAATAATAATAATAATAATAAAATACAAAAATCATCGTGAACAAATTGGCTGCCTTTATTCCCATATTACATACGATATTTTTTATTTCTAATGCACAAAAGTGTCGATTTCAGATAGCAGACGACAAGGAGTAAAAGTCATTCACTTGTTCGACTTGTATGAAAATGGCGGCTTTTTTTACCTTGGGCAAAAAAAGCATGGGACCAACTGTTTTTTGCCCTTGGAAAAAAATCGCCATTTTCATACGGTCGAACAAATAAATGACTGTTCAAAATAGGCGAAAAGAAGGCTTTTTTAGTATATATTATTAAAATAACTATGACATTTATTTAAAAAATTTCTTTTACACGTAAAAAATAATTTATTTAAGAATTTGTAAAAAAAATTTTTTTTTCATTTTTATCTCAAAATGGCGGCGATATACGCCATTTTCTTTAGAAGAACTCGAGATATCACTCTTTCCAGATCAAAAAAAGACATTTTGAGAAAAACGCATTTTAAGTTTTTGTTCATAAGTTTTGAAATTTTTTTTAAAAAATCATCGGATTTACTTGAAAATCGTTACTCAGGGGTTTTCGAGGTCGCTAATTACGAATATTGAATCAGATTTTTAAAATTCAAAATGGTGGATCCAATACGGCGGACATTCTTTTTTTAAAATCATTGGATTTGCTTGAAAATCGTTACGGGGGGTTTTGCGGTCGCTGATTACGAATATGACATAATTTTTTGAAAATTAAAAATGGCGGATACAATTTGGTGGACAAAAAAAAAATTAAAATAAAATAATTTTCTTTTCCGCCATGTTGGATACCACATTTTCAATTTTAAAAATTTGATATCTAATTTGTGATCAGCAACACCAAATACATTTTTGTTTGTCTTTTTTAAAATATGCAAATGAGAAAACATTTAAATCATACGATTGCTTATCCGCAAACAAAAACATCTTTGACATTGCGAAGAATAAGGATGTATAATTTTTGTTTTACTCCGAATTTTGCAATATTATTTTAGGAGAGTATTCTTGACACTACAAAAAATCCGAAAATAAAAACAAAAAAAATTGATTTTTTTGACATTTTGAACAGGAATGTCCCCTTAAAGAATAAAGTCTTTAAAGGACAATTTAAACACGAAAATTAGCTTTTAATTTTTAAAAATTCAATATTTTCAGTATTTTTAATTTATATTTCCAAAAATCTAAATACATACAAAAATAATATTTTAGAATTATTTTTAAAAGTTTGGAATAAAAATTTATATTTAAAATTGTAATTGATATTTATCAAAAAATTAATTTTTTTTATACAAAAAGTCTTTTAAAGAAAACATTAAAAATTTGGTAAAATCTTTTACAAATAATAGAATTGTTATTAAAAAATATTAATAAAAATGATCAAATTTTTGTAGAATTTTAATTATGAACAGGACCATAATTTCTCAAAAAATTCAATGAGTCCAAAAAGTAAATATTCATAAATTTTTTTTTACATTGGGGTAAGGCTTTCTGAAGTGTACTCATGATTTGTGAAGGGTATTTTAATTTCATTGAAACACTATATTTTAAATGTAAATGAGATAATTAATTAAATTTTCTTTACAGCATTTTATTCTACGTAAAATGTGGAACTATTACCAAAAAAAATTTCAGGGCCCGCATTTTATTTACAAAATAAAGCTATATTTTAGTTAAGCGCCATATTATTCGCCATATTGGATCCTCCATTTTGAATTTAATTTTAATTGAAATTTTCGAAATTATGTGTCAAATGCTTAATAAATAAAGCATTAACTAACAAATTGAAACCAATTCAACGCATGTAACGCGGCAGTGCAACCGCCCGCGAAACTGCACGCTGCATGTCTTTTTTACAGCGCGTAACAGGCTTAAAAAACCATCGGTACACTTCAGAAAGTTTTACCCATTGTTCGAAGATAATTGAATCTTAAATAATTATACGAATTAGTTTTTTAAAATATTTGCGATTGTTCACAACTGGAGGCGGGGTGGGAGTTAAAAATTGATAAAAAATTGTCCATTTGGTTTATGGAACAACGATAAAATTTATACCTCTCACTCAAACGTCGTTCTCGATCTCCCTTTCTTTTACTCCTTAATCTATCTGTGAGTGAAAAAAGAAAAATAATTAGCCAATAAGGAAATAAGACGCCCATTTCGTATTTTGGCTTGAAAGTCAAATTCCCCACTTTTCCTTCCCCTATCAAATTCTGTTCCTCTCGTTCCTCTCTTTCTCCCTGACACGGAAAATGGAGAAAACATGGTACCCCCTTCTAATCCCAAAAAGTGGGCATTACTTTCGTAACTATTCGTCTCTCTTTCGCTCCTACTCTAAACTAAAAGAAAAGACAATACCTCCCTTCCTCTCTTTCTCTCTCACTGTGAACAGAATATATAAGGAAAGACTAACTTAATATATATAGATATAATAATAATATTCGCCTCTCCTTCGTTCCTACTCTAAACTAAAAGGACAGGCGATACTTCCCTCTCTTTCTCTCTATCAACCTTTCTCTCTCACTGCGGACATAATGTACACGCTCTGGACAGACTGAATGAAAGAATACGAAGATTATTATAGTTAATTGGACAAGAATTCAATTATTTAAATAAAAAAGTAAATTATTTATTGAATAATTGAATGTTTCTTCAATTTTAATTTTTATAAAGGTTTTTGTTAAGCTTTTTGATTAAGCTTTTTGAAAAAAATTAATTCCATAGAATTTTTAATTAAAAGCATGCAAAATTCAGATTTTAAAAGACTTTAATTTAAAATCTTTACAAAATTCAATTATTTCTAAAAATTGCAATTATTAGTAACTTCTTCAAAATTCAATTATTATCTAAAACTTTAACTGAAATTAATTTTTAAATCAATTTTTATTAGAAAATTCTACGAGAATTAAATTATTTAAATACAAAAGTAAATAATTTATTGAATAATTGAATGTTTTTTAAAATTTAAATCTTATAAAGAATTTTATTAACAAATTTTTAAATAATTGAATTCTTTAGACGAATTTTAATATAAAAATTTTTAAAATAGTTACATTTTTCAAAGAATTTGATGAAAATTAAGTATTAGAAATAATTCAAATTCTGCGATGAGTTTTATTATTTCTGAAAATAATTGAATTATTGAGAAGAAACTTTTAAAAAATTTGTAAATATATAAATTCCTGTTAAATTTTTATTAGGTATTTATGAAAATAATGACATGTATGCGTACAATTTTATTAAAATTGTTTTTTAATAATTTAATTCTTTTGGGTAATTTTATTAAAATAGTAGATATTGAAAATCATTAAAATGAGGAAAATTTTTGAAAATAATTAAATTTTGAAGAAGAATTTTTTTTATTTATAAAGATAATTATTTTTGATTTTCTCGAGATTTTTTTGTAAATTTTGAACATAATTGAATTTTGTGATAAGAATTTTATTACTTTTGAAAATAATTAAATTTCTGCAATAATTTGTAATTTCTTCCAAATTCAATTTTTTGGTATTTGTAACTAAAATTCTTCAATAAATCCATTATATTTAATAATTTATGAAATGTATATTGACAAATTTAACTAATTTTAGAAAATTTTGAATAATTAAAATTTTTCAAAAATCTAAGTTCATTAAAATTTCTAATAAAATTAATCATTCAACATTAAAATTTTATAAAATTTCAAATTGAAACCGTTTGAAATTCATTTCTTTATGCAAATTGTGAGCGCAACTCTTTTGAAATTGAATTAATTTTGAGATATTTAAGTAAAATTTTTCATTAAATAATTTACTTATTTTATGACAGTTGTTCAAGATTTAAGCTATTTAAAAAGAAATTTTTGTCAGAAATTGAAAATTTTGAAGGTTTTGTGTTAGAATTCTTGGTAATTTTATAATTTATGAGTCGATCAAAAAAGACACAAATATGCAGAATTTTCTTATGAATTCTAAAAATTAAATTTTTTCAGCCGCGCGCGCGAATTTTTACTAGTTAAATTTTAAATTATAAATAATATTTGAATGAATTTAATAATTTTTTTTATTGATCAACGTTGTGGACTTCAACTACATTAACTTCTAAAGCAAAATTAAAAAATAATGCTAAAGCAGAAGATTTATGGGGCATTCTATTTCAAAACGTTTAATCAACAAAATATATCTTAAATCACCCCATCCCCCTTGAATTTTCTTTAAACTTATATGAAAAGAAAGCTTACCTTTTTTAGTTTCCAGTTCCTTTTGCTTTACTGTGGACATTTAAGAGGAATTACACATAAAAATGAAATTAAAATACGTTTTTGAAAAATTTAACACAAAGTATGAAGTGAAATTCTACGACACATTTTTAATGTTCTCTTTTTCTAAATGTGTAAAATTTTTCAAAAAAAAAAATTTTATTTTTATTTTTACGTGTAATTTCTACTATAAAAGTCCATAATAAAACAAAAAGATCTGACAAATAGTGACAAACTCATCAACTTACGAAAAAAGTGAAATCTTCACTTATTCAGATTCAGAGAATAACCTTTCTTTTCACATAAGTTTGAATAAAATTAAAAGGGGGGTGTTTTGAGATATTAAAAGTTTTACAATTTAAACTGAAATTTCTCATCGAAATTAAGAGAACTTTTGAAAATTAAATAATTAAAAAAAATATTAACATTTTTTTTACATTTTTTGAAAAAATATATTTTAAATTTTTTATATTTTTAAGTTTCAATTGTAGAAATTCGCACTTTATACTCACTACAAGAAACAAGCAAATATAACATCGTATTTATTTAATAATTTTCAATAATTTTAACAGAATTTATAGAAATATTCGCTAAAATATAAGAAAAGACTTCTCCATATAATAATAAATTATATATAAGGATAATACAAAAAATTGATATATTTAATAGATATGATATGCGAGTGAACATTGTCATAGAAAATACTTGAAAAGAATGGAAGTAAAAAAGTTATCTGGGTCGGAAGTAACAAGAAGTATTTCTAAGGCGAGAAACACTTCGTAATAGTCTGTCACGTTTCCGGCAACCATTTCCTAATGGGCATCTCGTGTCCAGTCAACTTAATGGACTTGAACTTTCATCAGCTTTTCCTAATTGCCAACATCACTCAATTATCAAAACTATAAATTGAAATATATAAACGCGGCTATTTTCCATAAAAATTTTCAAGAAAATTATTTT
Organism: Leptopilina syphax; assembly: GCA_032872505.1. NCBI lineage: Eukaryota > Metazoa > Arthropoda > Insecta > Hymenoptera > Figitidae > Leptopilina > Leptopilina syphax. The sequence goes on along the minus strand of CM065471.1, from coordinate 9,008,250 downwards.
TTATATGGGTATAGTTAATTCTTTAGTGTTTTTTTATTATAATAATTAAGATATAAATAATGTGTATGGAAACCTATAATAATAGTAATATCTAATAGACTCATAATAATAATATAATAAATTATGTATATATTTTTTTACGATTTGGGACATTTACTTTTTTTTTGTTACAATAAGAAACATTTTATTATCCATGAAAATTTTCCGATTTGAAATTATATTTCAAGTGAATCATTGTCATTTTTTTTCTTTCTTTTTTGTGCTATATCTAGATTTAGTCAAATAATTAATCTTCATGTACGCAGCAGCACTGCTGCAGATTATCACTCGACTGCACTTCGTAGAGAGGGCGATTAATCGTTTACTATTGTTTGTTAATGCATTACAATTTATTTCTGACGAACGCCTCATTTGTCATCCAGTTCTACTTACACCATCACTAGAAAATTGGGTAACGGTTACGATAAATTACTTGGGCACTTAGCCAGGCAACAATTGAAAGATAAATAATGTTGCTTATAGCAAGACAAATCTTCATTTTCCTATATAGATAAATTTTCAATTATTAATTATACGTCGTTAAGGAGAGATAAAAAAGTGTAATTAAATTTTCCTTAAATTTTAAAGGTTTAATAAAATTGATAAACAGTTTTCTGTTCACGAAATTGACTACTAAAATTGACAAATTTTATATTTTTTTTCTTATTATTCTTAGTTTTTAAGTTTATCTAGGTAAAAGTATGGGCTGTTAAATATGTATATAAATCTTAAAATATATACATTCCGAAATAAATATAAATCTAGTTTTCTGTTTAAATTGTATTTAAAAATTACTATACTGTAATAGAAAATTATGTAAAAATCACATTTATTTAGTTAAAAATAAATTTTTTAAATATAAAAAATAATTTTTAAATTTTTTATATTATGCTCACATTATAACTAGAATATTTATTCCTTATGTTTTGCCGAATTTTTCTATAAAGTTAACAATTTGTTGAAACAATTGGTAAAATTGTAATTTTTAGATTGTTGTTAGTAACTAGTTACATTTGGCTTGGAAAGTTGTAAAATTCAGAAAAAATCGCAACTCTGTGGCTCAATTTGACAAAAAATTGAAATTAAACAATTCATAAAATTATTATTTTTAGATTGTTGTTAGTAACTGGTTACATTCATCTTGAAAAGATGCAAAATTCAGAAAAAAGAGTAACTCTGTGGCTCAATTTGATAAAAAGTTGTAAATAAACAATAATAACTTGTTTAAACAAATTAGCAATTACATAGAATAATGTTTAAAAGATTGTAATTTTGAAATTTATGGGTTTTTATTGGGCACTATAAAATATAGTTTATATTAAAAAAATGATTAAATAAACAATTTAGCACTATTACTTAAAGTCTTATAAAGAGAAACAGAGTTTGATGAATAAAAAATATTAATTTTTAAGGATTCTATACCAGTTCTACGAAAATGTGTTTTTTCCCAATGCATTTTATATGAGAAACTTTGAGCGCTTTGAGCAAACTCTAAATATTTTTTGATTAAAAAAATAGGTGTATTTTTTTCGATACAGAACAATCCTAAGTCCGATTTTACTTTTTTTGGACCACCCTAGTGTTCACTTTTCCGATAGTTTGCACCCCGCCATGTACCTAAGTCGTATACAAATGATTCCGAGTCTCTACATCAAATTTAGTATACCCATGATGGACCGCTAGAAGCCAGGCCGTTGTTCGGTGAGATCCCTTCAACAATCCGCGACTCCATACGTCAAACAGGCACGCCTTGCGCCTAACCGTGTAAGTAAAGAAACGATGAAAGTAGTGATATTTCTTCGGCGATGTTACTATCTCTTACTTAGGCTACACCTCTCATGTCTCCTTACAGTACCAGACTGGAGTCAAGCTCAACAGAGTCTTCTTTCCCCGATAATTTTTCCAAGCCCGTTCTCTTGGCAGTAATTTAGCTAGAAAGTAGATATGGACAGCAGGAATCTCGATAATCCATTCATGCGCGTTACTAATTACATGACGGGGTATTTGGATACTTTTTTTAAACGCCATCTCATTTACCCATATAAAAAAATAATAATATTAAGCTAGGGTAGATGACTGATTCCTAAAAATGTTACGCCTGCTGTATGTCAGGTGGTACCAAAAATAAACAACGGCCTCTTCTTTTGTCACCTGACTCCTCTGCGAATACCAGAGTCGGTCGCGCTGCTGGCATTAAAGATATTGAATGCTATCAGCCCACCTATGATCACTTTGGAGGATATGGTTAAATCGACTTAGAAAAGGATCCTTTTGGACAAAACTCCAGCCACTCAGATCCCGTGCTGAGCAAGGGGACTAAACCTTTTCCAATTAATGGTGGCTGACGAAAAGGAGATGTTGTTCACCTTAATCTCGTACTCTTCGAACACAAACTCGGCAATCTCCGCATTACCTTGGTAATACCGGACCAGGTTGCAGTGATCAGAGTTGCCGGATCAGAGTACCCTGCTTTGCACCCTCTGTCTCTAACCCGCCCTCGAGAGGTTCTCGATCTGGTCGGTAAGGCACTAATTTTCAACCGGCAGGAATTAATAAAATCCCTACCGGTCATGAACTTCGTGCCTTCATAGAGCCATCCATCGAATCGTGGGAATGCTTAAGCCACCGCACCGTCTGCTACAGATGAATGGAATAAGCCTTGGGTGTATCTGGTGGCAACTTCAGCCAGCCTCGTACAGCTGATCTCACAACTATATCGACTCTATTTAAAAAGCCGATAACATGGCCACCAATCTTAAGATTGGAGATTAAAGATTGGTGAAGACAAAGTGTCCCTGTCAGACACCCCGTTTAGGGTAGATCCTATCTGAAGTCCAACCCTGCCACTGCAGAATCGTATAACCGTTACGATAAACACCCGCGACATGGTCCACAAATTTAACCAGGACATCAAAAGATCTCATACATTTCGAAAGAGAAGGATATCAAAAAGCTAGGACCAAATCTACTAGCAAGGATTTTATGAAAACCTGACACAATCAGTGATGGTACTGTGATCGTCCGGTACTTATCAGGTACATCCTCAAATCCCTTCTTTGGAATAAAGATTGTCCGCGACGCATGCAGGCATTGGAGACTACCTCTGCATCGATACAAATGCGATACAACTCACGAACGTTATATGTTGTTTTCCAGGGCTTGTGGATCCAATGAGTGGAAGAAAACAAAAAAGGGGTCTAGAGATTCCTCAAGAACTATCTCTAGAGTATTTCCAGCTTCTTCCATTCTAATCTCCCCACCCTCCCTAACCTCCACACACATATCCTCTACCATTCTTTTATACTCGACATACCTCCTTCGTTCTTTAATAGACTCCAGGGTCCTATGAGGAAATTCCGCCTACAATACTGCGTTAATGAACCCAGCTCTTCCGTCTCTCTCCCACTTCACCAAAAACTCAGCCTCCCTTCTCGCTAGCATCTTCGATTCCTCAACTGTCCACCTCTCCTTCACGCACGATATTAACGCGTTCGTCCATTCTCTCAGGGTGTCTATGTCGAGTATGCTACCCCAGGCCTATCCGTGTTGGGAACCTCATCTCGCAGCCCTCAAACTTACAAGCAAAATCTTTTGGCTCGGCCGGAACATTCAACACGTATTTTCGCATATGTAGCTTAATACCATCCGGGACAAACATACCTTCGCGCTTCCTTCGAATTCACATGGGAATCTCACGGGAACGAGGCCCATCATCAATAGTTGGGGGTGGTAAATCAGTGGATCCACTACAAGTATTTTCCGAGGCTCTTTGATTATCATTTCCAATTATAATTATAGTGCTATTTTGGGACGGAAGCCCAGCAAAGCATTTCATAGACTCCGTTTCCTCCTAAACGAGAGCTTGGGTGCCTAGCAGACCTCCGCTAGACCACGCTTGCTTGAAATTCTTCACGTTGACATTCAGAGCACTGGGCAGAAATCACATTGCGTCAACATCAGCAAAGGCTATCGCAATGCTATGTTTTAATTACAATTACATTAATTTAAATACAAGGATTCCCCTTGTCCGTGCCAGTTCTAAGGTGAGCGTTGAATGGCGGCCGAAGAGGATGACCACGACGGCAGAACCATCGCGGAAGCCTCGCTGCAAGGAAGATCCGCGGGAGGTCAAGGCACGGGACCGAGCTCAGATCTTGACTCCCGAAAGAGTCATTTTACCTCGCCCAGGCCCGGTACGTCAGCCAGGCCCGCTTCCCGACCAATCCTTATTCCGAAGTTACGGATCCAGTTTGCCGACTTCTCTTACCTAAATTAGTTTATCGACTGGAGGTTCTTTACCTTGAAGACCTGCTGCGGACATGGGTACGAACCAATATCCGAGTATAGGCGCGGCGCTCCAGCGCCATCCATTTTAAGAGCTAGTTGCTTCAGCTGGTGAGTTGTTACACACTTCTGCGGATTCCGACTTCCATGTCCACCGTCCAGCTGTCATATGCAACCAACGCCTTTCATGGTATCCCATAAGCGTCGACTTTAGCGTCTTAACTCTGCGTTCAGTTCATCCTACAGGACCAGGTCTGCTTACCAAAATTGGTCCACTTGACACTCTGATCCGAAATCTCATGGCTTCATAAATTCAAGCAAGCTGGAGATCCATTTCAAATCTGTAAAAAAAATTAAAAAATGTTAATAAACAAATATTATGGATTTTATTGAAGAAAAAAGTTATTTCTAATTACCCTTTAAGCTAGATTAATGATTTGTTTTATATAGTTGCAGAAAGATACAAGGAATTAAGAAGCTTATATCCCGATTTTCTAAAATAAAATTTGACTGAAATATGCCTAATTGCTGTTTATAGTGAAAAAACATTTATTTAATGACTCACATATTTGACAGCAATGCAAAAAAAAGTTTGTTAATTAACATTAGATTATGGAAAAACTATTAATATGATCGAGTCAAAATTTTGTATACTTATTATGGGCCTCAAGAACTTTAATTTTGCCAAGGGAAAGATAGATTAAATAACAATTAAATGAATTATTCAATATTTAAAATTCGTTTGACTTTTATCGTTTTTATTCTGTAACTCGCAAAGAATTTGTTGAAACATACCGTGCGACCTCTCATTTTTCAAGATATTCTTAAGTTCTACAACTTTTAATAATAGAATAATAATAATCGAGATAGGCACCCTATCAAAAAGCTCGATTATTATTATATAATATAATTATTTGATTCAAGTAAATATTTATTTGGGAACAGACAAGTAATCGGTAATTTGAATTAAATAACATTTTTTTCAGTGTACAAAAATGAAAATAATTTCCAATTATTATACTACCATAAGTGTCTTATTTCTTAAAAATACTTTGAAAAAAGTGAAGAAAAAATGAAAAAAGTTGTCAAATCTGTGCAACTAAAGAGTAGAAGTAAGGAAATAATCCTGAAAACAAAGAGAGAGATGAAGGATAGGGGGAGGGTTTGGTGGGTAACAAGAGAAGCGCCATGGCGCCTGGCGTCCCTTCACCCTCTACCAATCAATAGGGACACCATGACTTGTCCCGCACGCGCATCTAACCCTCTATTGGCTCAGCTGACTTGTAATTAAGTCACCACGAATATCTTTAAATATTTCTAGACTGAAAGTCGCGTCGCTTTCCGGCGTCAATAAACTTAAATTTATCGATTACCTCTATTTCCGACAATAGGAGCAGGAAAAAAACAAAGCGAAAGAAAAAATCTCTTCTCACAGAGATTTCTTTTCAAAAGAAAAACTCTTCATTGTTCAAACTTTTCTCTACTGTTTGAAAATATTTCTTCCTTTAGCCCCAATTTCGTCCTGAAAACACCATACAGAATAGTCAAAATTTTAATTCAGCACATTGACAATTTATCTTAATTTTTTTAATTTTTATTTTTTTACAAGTTTCAAAAGATTTTTTCATTTAGATTTTGAATTCAAAATAATATAAATTAAATATTACTAAAGTTTTGAACGATATTTTTTTACTTCTTGTATTTTAGTTATAGTAAAAACGGTCAAAATAAAGGTCAATACTTTTAAACTTTTGTTTTAATCTGCATTTTTATATTATAAAATTAGTTTGTATTTTTTAACAAAAAATTATTTTCTATATTTTAAAAAAATTAATTCTTAATTGAGCAAATATTTAATTGAATTTTTTTTCATTACAGTTTAGTAATTTTTAAAACATGTATTTTAAATAAATAAAAAATTAATATAATTCAAGTCAATAAAAAATAAAGATTTGATCATTAATTTAAAAGTAATTATTTATTGAACCACAAAACAATGTTTATTTGCTTCTTTCAATAAAAAGAAAGAGAAGAAAAATTTTATTGTTTCAAAAAAAGTTTTTCCTAAATATAGAAATGAGTTTTTTAATGATGTGTTAAGAGAGTATTTAAGATCTGAGAGAAATAGAAAAAGGTCAATTAAATTTATTTCTTTTTTCCTCATGACTAAATAGTGAGAGTGATAAAATAATGCGAGAGAAGTTTAGGAAATAAGGTCAAAGCTACACGCAACTCACGTATAAAAAACGAAAGAGTAACTTGTCACAGACGACAAAAAGGGAAACTCCAAACCTTTAGCGGTATTTCCTTCCCCTTGCTTACGTTATCTTGTGGGCGTCGACTCTTTGTGCCCCTTGAACATGCAAGATTGAATCCGTTTAGTGTTTCCTTTAACTGAAAAATAAAACTTCATTGATTTTTTTTCTTTTGCACATTGAAAAACTACTTTCACCACCGAGGCGAAAAAGTTCTATAAAGAATTTTTCTTTTCTTCTCTAGATATAATTTTACTAAAATGATTCCATACAATCATTTTACAAAAACTCTCAAAACTGAAATGAAATAATTTTTTATAATCTATTCGCTTCATGTCTTTTGTGAGCGAGTTTTCGTGTCATCTAGGCGGCAACTTAAAGAACTATATTATTTGCGCGAAATTAAAATCAAATTTAATTAGTTATATTAATAATATAATTAAGGAAGATTTCGACTATATCAGCAATTAGTGACATCTATTAGACGTCAATTGAACTCTTTGGTTTAGAGTCAGGTGTTATTCTTAAGATAATTATTCCAAAATGTTTGTCGGTAAATAATTATATTTTTGAATTTAATTTTTGATCTGAAAAAATAAGCTGCGTGAACGACTCCACTGTGCATCTGTGAGGACTCGAACCCCAGTTAATAGCTGTCTTTCGCGGGACTAACGCCTACCAATGCACCATGCCAACACAGAATTAAAATTCTTAATCAGCAAATAATTTCCTACATTAACTATACAGCTCTTCGACTAGTGTATGGCCTTGATCTGAGATTATAAGAAACGTGAACGTCCAGGCTGTGTTGGCATGGTGCATTGGTAGGCGTTAGTCCCGCGAAAGGCAGCTATTAACTGGGGTTCGAGTCCTCACAGATGCACAGTGCAGTCGTTTACGCAGCTTATTTTTTCAGATCAAAAATTAAATTCAAAAATATAATTATTTACCGACAAACATTTTGGAATAATTATCTTAAGAATAACACCTGACTCTAAACCAAAGAGTTCAATTGACGTCTAATAGATGTCACTAATTGCTGATATAGTCGAAATCTTCCTTAATTAAAATTCTTAATCAGCAAATAATTTCCTACATTAATTAATAATATACATAACTAATTATTTTATCTTTATTATTATTGTTATTATAAAGTGTCAGGGATTTTGATTAAAAGTACTGGAAAAAATTTAATTTCCAGAATTTAGGTATAAGAAAATGATGAATTTTGGAGTCTTTTGTTTGACACGTTTAACTATAAAATTACCAACAATTCTAATACAAAACCTTCAATTTTTCCTATTTCTGACAATAATTTCTTCTTAAATAACTTAATTCTTGAAGAACTATAATCAAATTATTGCTTATTAATTATGCAATAAATAATTTTATTTAAATATTTCAAAATTATTACTGCAACTTTCTAGGTGCATTCTGTAAAAAGTTGGTAAATAGTAACAATAATTTGTTTAAGCAAATAAAAAATTCATTGTAGCATCAAAATATATTGTATTTTTCGAAAGTAGATAAAATTTTGTTTAGTGACTTACAATCGCGATTTAAATTATTTGAAAATAAATAATATCTGTAGAAAATAATGAAACAATATAAAAAACAAATAAATGTGTGATGTTACGTCCCACAAATGAAAAATAATAATACTTGTTGTGAAATAATTGAATATAAAATTTAATTATTAAATTATTTTCAAGCCTGGATTTTCACATCCAATAGCTTGGGAATACCTTCTATTTCTTATTTCTTTGATTCAGTTAATTTAAGAATTGGAATAAATCACATACATAATTACATACACAGCTGACGTATGCGATTTTTCCGGCAATGGGAAGATGAAAGGTAAAAAGGAATTTAAAAGGACACATCAATTTAAGGTACTACAACACTTTAGAAGGCTCTTAAAAGACCAAATTTAAAAACTTTTGTTCTTAGGTCTTTTATTATAAATATTTAAAAAAAAATTTTGCCTATATTAGTACATATTTGGAGAATAAAAATAATGGTTTGTTTTTAATTTTTATTTAATATCATAATCTGCAGACAGCATTCAGATCGAAACTCCAAAAAGTTAGTTGTCCAATTGCGGACAGTTTATCTCAAGATTGACAAATCGGAAACAAAAAATCCAAATTGCTTTTTAAAAAGGAAGGTGTCTTGCATAGAAATCTACCACCAATAATGAAAAATCGACTAAAATAAAAAATAGCAGATGTTTCAATAATTTGTTTAAAAATACACTATGTTTTTCAGTATTTTTCTAGTCTGCAAAAATGTTTTTTTTAAATTTTTTGACCATTTTCTGGTAAATTCTCACACAGGATATGCTAACAAACAAAACGAGTTATCATTTATTAAAATCGGTTCAGTAGATTCAGAGATAAACTGTCCGCAATTTGAGAAAACGTTATTTTGAAAAAAAAGCGTTTTAACTTATATGTATCGTTAGAGGCCATCCATAAATTACCTACTTAAAATTCTTTTGCAAATTAAAACCTTACCATTTTTTTTATTTCAGACACTGTTACATACATTAGCACCAATGTTTCTAGTGGTCGTAACAAAAAGCTGGACCCCACCATTAGGGTGGTCCAAAAAAAGTAAAATCGGAATTTTAATGCTCTCACCCCCTAGGATTGTTCTATATGGAGAAAAAAATACCCCTATTTTTTTGAAAGTAAAAAAATATTTAGAGGTCGCTCAAAGCGCTCAAAGTTTCCCATGTAAAATGCATGGGGAAAAAAACACTTTTTCGTAGAATTGGTATCGAATCCTTGAAAATCAATATTTTTCTTAAGCAAACTCTGTTTCTCTCCAGAAGACTTCAAAGAATAGTGCTAAATTATTTATTTAGAGTAGAGTGGGGCAAAACCACCAATTTTGCACTTTAAGGACTATAACTTGAAAACTAAAGCCAATAAGGAGCCAATTCAAAAAGGGTTTGAAAGATTGATTCCTTGGCTACATTTTACTCCATATACTCAACTCTTTATCTCTCTTAGTTTTCGAGATACGGCCGTTTTACGCGACCTCTGCAATTGGTGGTTTCGCCCCACCTGGTGGGGCGAAACCACCAATTGCACTTTTTCCAATGAAAAACTAAAAAATTAATTAATAACAATCGAAATACAACAAAAAACCACACATAACTGGGTACATAACTCACTTCATAGTTCATATACTGAATTACATAAAATGAGTTATATACCCATCTCTAAATCACTTTTTCTAATAAAATAAACAAAATCTAAGGTATTTATTATTTAATATATATATATATATATATATATATATATATATATATATATATATATATATATATATATAAATAATTTGACATAAATTTCACTATCAATAATATTCCTCCACTGGCACCTAGTGAATAATGATTTGATTTCCCCAAAGGCGTTGGACAAAATAATTTTTAAAGTGGTGTTGGTGGCTTCACCCCACCAACACTTTTTTCGAAAAAATATAATAACTTCCAAAACAGTAAGTTATTAGAAATATATCCTTCCATAGTTTGATAATGTTGATAATGTATATGATCTTGGGAAGGTAAGATTTGAATAAAAAATTCAAAAGTGTGTCGTTAAAAGAGCGACGTTTCGTTGGCTAGGGTTTGCCAACCTCATCAGGCTAAAATTTTATTAAATAGATAGGTTACACATCAGTATTTCCTTGGAAAGGTCTAAAAGCACTATTTCAATAAATTAACAATAATGATATACCTAAATTTCGTTAGAACATCGAACACATGCTAACACGTCAAAGATTAAAATTCTGTCAAAATATAATAAAAAATCACTCCACACTTATAAAAATAAAAATAAAATTTAAAGTAGAGAGAAGACATTCTCACACAGCGATTCACTGTCAACTGAAAAGAAATTTAATTATCTTACAAAGTCAAACCAGGGGTGCTATTCTGTAACTTCACTTCACTTTCACTTCACATTCACTTCACATTGAAAGTGAAAAGTGAAGTGAATGTGGAGTGAATGTGAAGTTAATGTGAAGTGAATGTGAAGTGAATGTGAAGTGAATGTGAAGTGAATGTGAAGTGAATGTGAAGTGAAGTGAATGTGAAGTAAATGTGAAGTGAATGTGAAGTGAATGTGAAGTGAATGTGAAGTGAATGTGAAGTGAATGTGAAGTGAATGTGAAGTGAATGTGAAGTGAATGTGAAGTGAATGTGAAGTGAATGTGAAGTGAAGTTACAGAATAGCACCCCAGGAAACACGTGAGAGAAGTCAATGAACCAAAACATACACACATTCTTAAATGAGGTACAAGTTATATTGATTTTATTATTTTCTCTATGGACACGAGTCCATACGTCTAAGTAAAGGAAAGAATGTTTTGTTTAAGGTGAAGATATCTTCCTTTCTGTTGATAGTGGAATGATTTGTTTTTATATGGATCATTTCAGATATTCGTCTTTTTTTAAAATTAGGTTCATTATCCAATATTTTTGTATTTTCCCAATCAAAATCATGATTAAAATTTAAACGATGTCGATAGACCACAGAATTATCATTTACTTTTTTATGTTCGTTGATGCGAGTTTGTAGTGATCGCTTTGTCTCTCCTATATAAGTTGCTGGGCAGTCTTTACAATCAAACTTATATACGACATTCGTTTTATCCCATTTTTTAGTTGTATCTTTTCCCAATTTTATAATAGAATTAGAGTTTTTGTTAACGATGGGAATAGAGGTACAATTAAATTCCCTAAGAACATTTGACAACTTAAAGAAATATTTTTCATTAAAGGGCAAAGCAACCTTGGGGATTTGACTATATATACTAACTCTATTTTGATCGTTATTATTCTCATTCAAATATTTTAATTTGTTCATTCTAATACCAACATGTTTTTCAATAAAATCTAAAGGATAACTATTGTTTTTTAGAATTTTTCTAATTTTCTTCAAGTTGTCAAAATGGAATTTTTTATTGGATAATGAAATGGCTCTATCAACTAAGTTGTACACAATATTCTTTTTTTGTTGAATTGGATGATCTGAAAAATAATTAATTAGTCTGTCGGAAGAAGTAGGTTTTTGATACCAGTCACCTTAAACAAAACATTCTTTCCTTTACTTAGACGTATGGACTCGTGTCCATAGAGAAAATAATAAAATCAATATAACTTGTACCTCATTTAAGAATGTGTGTATGTTTTGGTTCATTGACTTCTCTCACGTGTTTCCTGGTTTGACTTTGTAAGATAATTAAATTTCTTTTCAGTTGACAGTGAATCGCTGTGTGAGAATGTCTTCTCTCTACTTTAAATTTTATTTTTATTTTTATAAGTGTGGAGTGATTTTTTATTATATTTTGACAGAATTTTAATCTTTGACATGTTAGCATGTGTTCGATGTTCTAACGAAATTTAGGTATATCATTATTGTTAATTTATTGAAATAGTGCTTTTAGACCTTTCCAAGGAAATACTGATGTGTAACCTATCTATTTAATAAAATTTTAGCCTGCTGAGGTTGGCAAACCCTAGCCAACGAAACGTCGCTCTTTTAACGACACACTTTTGAATTTTTTATTCAAATCTTACCTTCCCAAGATCATATACATTATCAACATTAACTTCCAAAACACTTAAACAAATTTCAAAAAACTACACCACTGCGTTCAAAACACTCAAATGAATAAAGAAATTCTATTCTTCTATTAATTTTTACATTATGTTAACAATAATTCAATAATCAAGTAAAAAAATTTTTTTTGAAAATTGTTAAAATTTTACATACGTCACTGTCATTTGGCAGATATTTTGGTAAACGGCTTGAAACTTCAGACACCAGCGGAGAATGTCTGAACTGTTATTCACATCGAACGATAAGTTGATAAGACGTAAAATACAAAAATAAAAGCAAATTGGTGGTTTCGCCCCACTCTACTCTAATCATTTTTTTAAATTAACTATTTTTTATGGTACCCCAAAAAAACGCCATAAATTTCAAAATTACAAAAAAATCGTTAAAACATATTTTTTATTATTTTTATCAAAGTTTTTTCCTAGATTATGAATAAATAACACAAATATTGATTTTTAAACATTATTCCATGTAATTGCTAATTTGTTTAAACAAATTATTATTGTTTATTTACAACTTTTTATCAACTTGAGCTAAAGAGTTTCGATTTTTTCTTAATTTTGCAACTTTTTAGGCCGAATGTAACCAGTCACTATCATTTAACTAAGAATATTAATTTTACCAATTGTTTAAACAAATTACTATTGAATTATTTGATCTTTTTATCAAAATGAGCTACAGAGTTGCAACTTTTTTTTAATTGTACATTTTATTTTTTTTGTGAGATAATAATTAATGTATAAGACTTAATTTTCGAGTAAAAATTGTGAACAATAAATTTATTATTATAAAAACGATAAGTACAAAAATTTTTATTTACGTCATTGAAATTACTACTGCGATAGCTTCAAATTTAAAATAACAATTTGTTTAAACAATTGGTAAAATTGTAATTCTTAGATTGTTGTTAGTAACTAGTTACATTTGGCTTGGAAAAATACAAAATTGAGAAAAAAATTGCGACTCTGCAGCTCAATTTGATAACGGTTGAAAAGGCATGTTCTTCACCGTTCGTTTAGAGAAGGTATGTTTATCAGCGCTTTCGCGTCGAGACATAGTTTCCACAGGTTTCGTGAAATGGCATGTTTTTCACTTTTCTTTTTGAAACGGCATCTTTTTCACCATTTAGCTAAGTCGGCATGTTGCTGCCCCCAAGCGACGATTATAGTAATTTGTTTAAACAATTGGTAAAATTAATATTCTTAGTTAGTTAATAGAGACTGGTTACATTCGGCCTGAAAAGTTGCAAAATTGAGAAAAAATCGAAACTTTTTAGCTCAATTAGATAAAAAGTTGTAAATAAACAATAATAATTTGTTTAAACAAATTAGCAATTACATGGAATAATGTTTAAAAATCAATAATTGTGTTATTTATTCAAAATCTAGGAAAAAACTTTAATAAAAATAGAAAAAAATATTTTTTAACGGTTTTTTTGTAATTTTAAAATTTATGGGGTTTTTTTGGGGCATTATAAAAAATAGTTAATTTAAAAAAATATTAAATAAACAATTGAGCACTATTCTTTAAAGTCTTCTGAAGAGAAACAGAGTTTCCTGAATGAAAAATATTGATTTTCAAGGATTCTATACCAATTCTACGAAAAAGTGTTTTTTCCCCATGCATTTCACTGGTTTACAGTGAAATTGCCAATCGAACAAAACATTTTTTTTTCGAATAGTAGGTGTTTTTTGAGTAAGAAAATCATTGTTTCAATTTTTTTCCCTCGTGCAGTTTTTCTGTAGCTTCAAATTTTGCATTTTCGAGGTGCGACGCCACTTAAACTTACCTATAGGAAAATAAGCTTGTCAAAATGTAATAAATAAGGTATCATTGGAAAGGTTATTAAATTACCTTTCGATCCATAGGTCGCAGAATAAAATTCAACAAAAATTGAGAGAGTTACAGTCGATTAAAGATGAAATTTCATGCCAATTTTGATGATTTTTAGACATATGAGTAACTTCTACTATTTTTTTCTACATCAAACAGGAAAGAATGTTTAGGTTTTAATTTTTTTATTGATAGACTATATTATTACACAAATTTTAAGCCCTTGTGGACCTAGATTGGATTAAAAATGCCAATTCTACAATAAAATTAGTAAACGAAACTACATTCTTCATTTTTAGTATCCCTTTAACATTTGCAGCAACTTTTTTGTTTGAAAATTTTTGTTTAACTATTAAACTATTATAACTATATTGTAGAGTATTTAAAAATACATTGATTGACCCAAGATTCAATCACTTTTACCATATTTATAAAAAGTTATTCATATATTTTTCTATTATTATTATTATTATCTCTATGTGGAAGTAAAGTGTTCATGAAATGAACACCAAAATTATAAAAAAAATATACAACTTGGCAGCGGTTTTTTATTAATAAACAGTGAATTATTTAAATGAAAATCAAATGTTAACTTAAAATTACTTTTGTAAACACAAAAAATAACTTCCTTAAGTTAATTCACGAAAAAGAATCAATGTTCTAATTGATTTATTCATTTTTCACTCATTTTAAGTTGGAAATTTGATAAGGGAATCACAAAATAATCTCCACTGACCTCCACCGACCCTTAAATATTTTACCACAAATTAAACAATTATTTATAAAAAAGGTTAAATAAAGCGTAGTTGAATTGTTTTGCACAATATGAATGAGATCCACTTTAAACCGATTGAAAATTAATGATACTTTTTTCAAAAAATTAAAATATCTAAAGTCGGTTGAAAAAGTTCCCACCGGCCTCAGTTTCCACCGACCTCAGAATTTCCACCGACCTTCGTATTACGAAGAACCTAGTGCAAATGTAGTGTTATGGTGCTACATATATAAGGAATAAAAAAAACCTATAGCTCAGGAAAGTTTACCATAAATTACTTAAATAAAGTTCCATAAATTACCACGAAAATTTTTATAAATTACCGCAAAAATTTCCATAAATTACCGAAATAAAAATTAAGGAAGATTTTGACTATATCAGCAATTAGTGACATCTATTAGACGTCAATTGAACTCTTTGGTTTAGAGTCAGGTGTTATTCTTAAGATAATTATTCCGATATGGTTGTCGGTAAATAATTATATTTTTGAATTTAATTTTTGATCTGAAAAAATAAGCTGCGTGAACGACTGCACTGTGCATCTGTGAGGACTCGAACCCCAGTTAATAGCTGCCTTTCGCGGGACTAACGCCTACCAATGCACCATGCCAACACAGCCTGGACGTTCACGTTTCTTATAATCTCAGATCAAGCCCATACACTAGTCGAAGAGCTGTATAGTTAATGTAGGAAATTATTTGCTGATTAAGAATTTTAATTAAGGAAGATTTCGACTATATCAGCAATTAGTGACATCTATTAGACGTCAATTGAACTCTTTGGTTTAGACTAGTGTATGGGCTTGATCTGAGATTATAAGAAACGTGAACGTCCAGGCTGTGTTGGCATGGTGCATTGGTAGGCGTTAGTCCCGCGAAAGGCAGCTATTAACTGGGGTTCGAGTCCTCACAGATGCACAGTGCAGTCGTTCACGCAGCTTATTTTTTCAGATCAAAAATTAAATTCAAAAATATAATTATTTACCGACAACCATATCGGAATAATTATCTTAAGAATAACACCTGACTCTAAACCAAAGAGTTCAATTGACGTCTAATAGATGTCACTAATTGCTGATATAGTCGAAATCTTCCTTAATTAAAATTCTTAATCAGCAAATAATTTCCTACTTTACCGAAATAAAAATTTTCAATTGTAATTTCTACTTTGCATATTTTTAAAAATTATCGACAAAATTTCTTTAAATTACCTTACAAATTGCCATAAATTTCCATAAATTACCGCAAAAATTTCCATAAATTACCAAAATCCAAATTTTTAATAATAATTTAAATTTTACATATTTTTATGAATTATCGCAAAAATTTCCATAAATTTCTATAACTTTCCATAAATTACCAAAATAATAATTTTTAAATGAAATTTACGCTATAATATTGTTTAAATTACCGCAAAATTTTTTTTGACAGAATGTGTCCAAACAGTGAATTAGTTAATTACTACACTTGTTTACAACAAAAATTATAAATAATTTTTCCGGCCCGCTATGGACTTTTCTTTCTAAAGCCTTTATCTTCAAAAAATATATTGATAATAATCATAATATTACGGTCTAATTTATAAAATAGACACAGTTTACTTTTTATCACTTCTGAGAGTGCCAATTTATTATAATACTCAATATTACACTTTAAAGGCAGGAATAAGACTGAGTTGCAAATACGTTTTGCAGCCCATGTTGAATATGAAACAATTCAGGTGGGGATATATATTTTTTCTGACTATAACATCCCTCTCGCTAGATAGGATTTAGTCCCTAAAACCTAAGTTTTACATTTTTATTTAAATAAGGTTTAATATGTAATTCAAATTTCTATGTGGTTGTCTTTCGTAGAATATAACGACGTCAACATTACTCATTTTATTGTTACACATATTAGTCCTAATTTTTCTACTCAAAGATTTACATATTGTTTTAAACAATTAATTTAAATTCGTGATTGTTAACTTCATTTATGTTAACAATTAATTTTGTGTTAACCTAGTGTGTATGATGTAATAGTATTATTTGTTGTCGCAAATGCTGTCTTGTCGTATTATTTCTCTGTAGCTTTAGTTAACCATTTTTCGTGCTTCTTTTTCTATTGATAGATTAATTTTGGGTACTTCAAAATTGGTGAAATCATTTTTCTATCTATAAATTCTTTAACTCGATTTTCAAAATATTTTAACCTGTTTTCTTTTTTGAATGGGGGTAAATCTTTTTTTAGTCTTGTTTTGCATAATTTTCCTTGAACGTTAGGTTTTATTGTAACATTTCCAGTTTCTTTGTTCTTTTTCCATTCTTCAAAATTTTGTGTTAAAACATCTGTTTCGTCATAATGTTCGGTTATAATATCATTTTTATTATCGCTTGTTTGTGGAATGTCATCAAACCTCTGTATATCGGGTGACATGTCTTCTTCTTCTTGTGTTGAATTAAGTTCATTGTCTTCTGATCTTTCTGCTGATGTGGCTTTTTCGCTGTCCTCGTCTTGCATTGGAAATAATCTTGATAGGCAGTCAGCTGCTTCATTTTCTTTTTCTTTAACATATTTTGTTCTGCATGATTTAATAGTCTTGAAATATAGCAACAAGGATGTCCATCTTGATAAAGTACAGCTCCTATTCCTACATTACTGGCGTCTGTTGTCAAAACAAATCTTTTACTAAAATCTGGATATTTTAATACTGGTGATTTACACAGCAAATCTTTTAATAATTTAAAGCTTTTACTACAGTCTTTTGTCCATTTGAAATTAGTTTCTTTCGCTGTTAATCTTGATAGTGGTTTAGCTATAAGTGCAAAGTTTTTAATAAACTTTCTGTAATATCCAACTAGTCCTAATAATGATTGCATTTCTGTCACGTTTTTTAATTGTTTAAATTTTTGAATTGCTTGTATTTTTAAAGGGTTTGGTTTTACTCCTTTATCTGTCATAATATGTCCTAAATATTCCAATTCTGGTCGAAGGTATTCACACATATCCGATTGTAATTTTAATCCCAATGTTTCTTCTAATGTAGATCCGAAAATAACAATATCATTTAAGTATACAAAACATGCATCACCAATTAATCCTTGAAAAACGTGGTCCATCATTCTTTAAAATGTGGCTGGTGCATTGTTTAAACCAATTGGCATTCTGATAAATTGATAATGTCTTCAAGTTGTGCTGAATCCTGTATATTATTTACTTTCTTTTTGCTTCGTAATTTGGTGAAATCCTGAAGACAGGTCGAATGCTGAAAAGAATTTTGCTTTTCCCAACTGTGAAAGAACGTCTTCAGTCACTGGCAAAGGGATTATCGTTATCATTATACATCTTGATCTGTATCCTCATTTAATTTTCTAAAGTCATTGATTATTTTTCCAGTTTTTAATACAATTTTGTTACTAGTCAAATTTGTGCAGGGAGTTTCGTCGTTGTTTAGGGTGAAATTACTGTGATAATTTCCGATTATTCTCCAAATATCTTCTTTTGTATTTTTATCCAAATGAGCTAATCTTGTTTTATTTTTTAATTCAATTAATCGTTTAGGTACTTCTTTAGTTTTTAATTTTGTTTTATTTTTGAGCGTTTTATCGTTTGTGACGTCGTAATCAGTTTTCTCTATATGTATTCCTTCAATTTTGTTTGGCACTTCCAAAGGTTGATTAGAATAATTATAAACAGGTGCCTTCATAATTCCGTTTTGTATTTTGTAAAGTCCGGTGGAAATATTTGGATGATATTCTACTAAAATATCACTATCTTCTTTATTCATTATGATGTTGTAAATTCGCATTTTATTTTGCTCTACAAAATATCCATCTTCATGTAAAGGTGTCTTCCACTTTTCTATTATAAGGAATTTTGAGGTGATAGAATATTGGTAACATTGTCCTTTTGCTTTTTTAACGTTTTTTATAAAATCTTCAACTCCACAATCATCTTGTCCCGTTAATGTTTTAATAGTTCCAATTATATCTTTAGCGGCAATTTTTCCTAAATTTTGATTTTGTATTATTTTTTGATTATTTATTCTATTTGCTTGTTGTTGAACATCGGATTGCGATTCTTTATCACCGAAATGACTTTCGTTATGGGATGCATTTTCTGATTCGTTATCTGTTTCTTCCGTAGGATTTAACCCTAATTTTCTGCCTAATGTTATTATCTCATCTTTCCTGTTATTATTTTCATGAACTAAACTCGTAACTTCTACATTTAATCTTGAAAGTTGATCCACAATTGATAAAAGAATCTGCTCCGTATTTGGCGTTGTTGATGTTCCAGGTGGATTAAGGGTGGTATTTGATTCGTTCTCCATATTTAAACTTACTTCAGTCGAGTCAGAGTCTGTGTCAGATATAGAGTTTGTATGTTTGAAATCCCTATAAATGTGATATGCCAGTATAAATATTATTTTGTTTCGGGTGTAAGTGAATGTTTCGCGTAACAATAATTATATGTGTGTTTAATTCTCTTCACTTGTTCAAGTGGCTACACACTTACAACAAGGTTAATCAGAGAAATAGTTTTATTTTATTGAGGAAACTAAGACTTACTAACACGCCGTACACAGTAAAAAGAAAATCTTATTTTAAGGCACGAAAGCTGCCTTAAATTAAGATGCAACATTTTTAAGACAGTCAATGTTGAATTTACGCACGTTTTTCGTATCCTTTAACATTATAGCAGACAGTGTTGAATTTAAGGCAGCTCTTAAATTAAGATTTACTTTTTACTGTGTAGACACTGCTGCAAAACACCCTAAAGTAAGTGGCTGACGTATCTGCCTTGTTCTCCAGTTGGATGAAATTCCTCCAGAAGTCGTCTTCTTCTGAGTCTTATTGTCTAGATCGACAAGCTCAAGCACCTCAATTAATATGACGTATTAAATTTCTCGAAGGTATCCGTAGAGTACCCACGGAGCCTTTCCTCCTTTGGTTGAACAGTTATATTTTCCGTAGAAAATCAGGTTCACACTTGAAGATAGCACAGTTTGACGAATTACTTTTACGTCATTTGTTGCTATCCTGACAGGATCGCCAAAATGTTACGGTCTAATTTATAAAATAGACACAGTTTACTTTTTATCACTTCTGAAAGTGACAATTTATTATAATACTCAATATTACACTTTAAAGGAAGGAATAAGACTGAGTTGCAAATACGTTTTGCAGCTCATGTTGAATATGAAACAATTTAGGTGGGGATATATATTTTTTTGACTATAACAATAACAATTAAAAAATTTTTTTTAATTTCATAAACCAAATCGTGCTCTACGCGGAGAATCACCCTTATACGAATAGACGCGGTTAATTAATAAACTAATACACAACTGCACGCACGACAACGAATTTCACTGAAAGCATACATCTTTGTTTCCTTATATATTGAATGATGAAAATGTATAGCACTTACGAGAAAGCAGTTTACTTTTAACAACCTATTATAAGACATAGTTCTTGGGACAGGAATAAATGCAAAATTTATTAATTTATAATGGTCAATTTCTGAGATAACGAACGACCTACGTTTCACTTTATATTTTATTATTGTAGATAATATCCAAATTTATTTTACATACGCGAAACATAGTCACTGTCAATGATCGGATGGCATCGGCTCATTCACGGAGATCATAGAGTTATTAGAATAGAGTGCGCGAGTTATATTTTTTACCGTGAGAGGCATTCTTATGCGCATAGAAAGAGACAAAAACATGAAAGTAGACCCCTTATCTTACCTTGTTTACTGGCGCATGTGCAAGAATAAAAGTTTTTGGTTAGGTTTTTATCTAAAAAGATCGCATAAAAAATCGTCTTAAATATAATAAAATTAAATGTAAAATAAATATTTTACAATAAATAAGGTGGAGTGGGATTAAAAAGTCATGTTGAAAAAAAGCTATTTGGCTGTCATTTGAAGTTAAGACGCAACTTTTGATTCTAGTTCGGATGTCGTATCGATAATATTATAGTAATTGGAATTTTTAATTTTGAGCTGCTTATTTCGATGAGTATAAATTGAAAGCAGGTAAACTTAACATAAAATACTATTTCTCCTGCTAAAAATGTTTTTAAATTTTTTATTTGTCACGTAAATAAAAGAAAAATATAATTGCCAGCAAGCAAGCAACAGTGGTTTCGATGCATCAGCTGTTTCACTATCGCGCATGCGTTATTAGAGAAAGAAAGAAAAGGGGTCTACTTTTCGTATGGCTGTCTCCGTCTATGCGCCTAAGAAACATTTTGGTCGCTTGCGCACTCTATTCTAATAACTCTATGACGGAGATTGACGAAGTTAGTAACCAATAGAAATGCAGGCGCCAAATGACTGCACTCGCTAGCCACACTTGCTCACCAAATATTACTACAGTGGATCGTAGGTTTTAGTGGAAAATATTTTCATTTGTCAGATTTTGTCTAATTAAATTAGAGAAAACTATAATCAATTTTTGCTACATTTACAACTCTTACATAAAATATTAAAACTTGCTATTTCAATGTAGCAAATTTATCTATTTCTTTTGTAAATGTATCTAATCATGTAGTACATTATGCTAGAAGTCCCCTTATTTCCGGTCATTGCAACCATTTTTAGTAATTTTTACAACTGTGGGTCTCTCCGTGTACAATTAATTATTTATTTGTTATTTTGTTTTTAATAGTTTTCTAGTCAAAATTAGTTAATATTATTTTCATGTCATTAACATTCAAAAATTCAATTATTTAGAAGAATTCTACACAAAATCACTATTTTTCTAAATTTATTTAGGGAAATCAGGAAAAAGTCAGAAAATAATTGTCAAAAGTGCTGGAATAATATTCAATTTCAAGAATGCATAAGAAAATTCTGAATGTTATTCTTCATCATTGAAAAGATTTTATATATTTCAAACTCTTCCTGTTTTTAACAATAATTAGACTTTACAGATTTAAAATTGATTTTCTTAAATAATTTAATTTTTGAAAAACTATCAAGAAAAAATTATTTTTTATTAATTATTTTGAAATAATTTTTTATTTAAAAATTTAAAAAATAATTGAATTTTATGAAATTTGTATTTAAAATTTTTTTTATAAATAATATAAATAAGTAGTAAATGTCACGCCCGCCAAACAAAGTATTTAATTTATTATTATTATTATTATCATTACTCAAAAGAAATTCGATTATCTTTACAAAATTTCAATAAAAAATTCTTCGAGAAATTTATGAAAAATTACAAAAATGTTATCTTTTGAAATTATTACAGGTGACAGCTAAAAAAACGCGCGTGTAGTTTCTCCTAGTATATCTCCTATTATTCAGACATTGGTTGATGGTTTGAAGGGGTTGAATATTAATACAAATATGCCGCGATTTAATGAAACCGAGAATCCTAATCAGTTTATAGAGAAACTCGAAAAATATTTTGTTTTAAAGAAAGTACAGGGTAATCGTTTGACTACAATGGACGATTGTTTTGATGGGCGTGCACGATCATGGTTTGAATCACAGAGAAGTTCGTTTGCTAATTTTGAGGATTTTAAAAAGAAATTTTTATCTGAGTTCTTTTCTATTCCCATCCGCGTTAGATTTAAATCGAATTGGCTTTCACGACGGTTTGATAATGCGACAAATAATTTGCAATCATATTTTTGTAATCAAATTCAAGAGGCTCGACATATTACTCCAAAATTAGAACCGTATGAATTGCATTTTGCAATTATCCAACAGATGCCGATGCGAGTGCGGGAAATATTATCTACTGTTGACTTTAATGATTATAATCGAATATCGCAGGCTCTTTCTCAGTTAGATATGAATTTTCAAGATAAGACGAATTTTCAAAATACAAAACCTCGAGCATTAACTTCTAATTCGAATAATAGTGGTCATGATAAACGAAATCAACAACAGATACAGTCATCAAGGTCAGATCGAGTTGATAATTCAATGAATGGAAACAGATTGTCGCATGTTACAAACGCAAAAATATACGTAGAGCGTTCTCTTAACGAAAATCTAAATTATAATGATCCGTCGTGTGAAATGTACCCTCGTGTTCCCCTTCCCGACACAAGTCGGCCCCCACCGCCGTTTACCAAAATGAGGAATCTTTCTGACTCTCCCACGTGTCTGAATAAATTAGGACTGTTGGAAGGGTCAATTTATTCTACCTCAGTGTCTAGTCGTCATACTTATGATGATTTAGATAGTTTAATTAAAAATGTCGAAAAGAATATGGAAAAGAAAGATCGCGTGGAATCAGTTACTCCGTCGTGTCCGCGTGTGATTATTACTATAAACTCTGTACCCATTTCGTTACTCGTGGATACGGGAAGCCAAATTACGGTAATGTCCAAAGAGTTTTATGAATATCTTAAACAATATCATAAAATTATAGATTTACCCGTTTCGAGTATTGTCCTTTTTACGGCTATCGGAAAAAAAGCGACACACATAAAAAAACAAATTCTGTGCAAGATGCATGTGGGTGAGATTATATGTGAATCCGTGTTCTTGATTGTTCCAAAGTTATCTAATGACGTGATATTTGGAAATGATTGGTTATTAAAAAATAGAAGTATTGTTGATTATGAGAAAAGTGTCATAAGTGTTCAAGGAATATTAATACAGGAATCGCTTGTTTCTTTCGGTTGATTGACTGACTATTATTCCCTGTCGTCTGCTATCTGAAATCGACACTTTTGTGCATTAGGAATAAAAAATATCGTAAGTAACATGGGAGTAAAGGCAGCCAATTTGTTTACGATGATTTTTTTGACACTCGTTCCGGTCTCGTTCCTCCACTCGTGTCACAAAAATCACCGTAAACAAATGGCTGCCTTTATACCCTTGTTGCTTAATATACTATTTGTATAAAATATAGAAATTCCGAATATTTTAAATATGACGTCATCGTTACAGGACGTTACAGTGATATTTGAATTCATATGTAGGAATTTTATTCTAGAAAATATACACTAGATGTTATGTATAAAATCATTCTGGGAAAATTCTATAAATTTTTTTTGACTGAGCTCAGACCTGTTTTCAACTTTCACCTTCTTTCCAAATTACTAATAAATAAACAAATATTAATTAAATTTCTGCCATCCCTAATTTCTCATCAGTGGAGTAAATAATTATTCTCCATAAAAATGTTTTAAAAACTAATAAACGGAAATTCTTTTTTCGTAATAAAATCCGTATTTAATGAAGTACAATTGTCAATGCAATGTAATTTATTCAAGCGCAGATAATTTAGAAGAATGAACGCAAATTGCAATTGAAAATTAATTGGTTCACATTGACGTTCGTAGATTATTTCCGCGATTATGTCATAATATACTTATCTGCTTTTATGTTACATTGTTAGCTAATACGAAATTAATCATAATTGGAACATTTTTGAATTAGCCTCAATTAACAAAATTAATTAATTGGATAAAAATTGTAAAATTGTAATTTTACTTGTAGTTTTATTAATTTTATAAATTTTTTATACTTATATAGTAATGTGCTTTTGAGTTACACTGTTCGAGAAAGTTCTAAAATTTGAGAAATCGACCTAAAGAACGTGGTACTTTTTAATTTTATTATTTAAAGAAAATAAATTAGATTCAATTAATTTAAATTAATTATGTGTTGAAGTTAACGATCTTTATATTATTTATTATTAATTCAAATTAAGTCTTTGTATGTTTTGCTACTTTCAGTCAATAAACGTGAAAAAAACATGCTCGCATTATTTTTCTATTTCTTTTCTTATTTATTTTTAGTTTTTGTTATTTGCAGTGATGTGCAAAAGTTTTAAGAGTTTTAAAATTAGTTATTAAAAAACACTTTAAGATTATCAGTTGTGACAACCATTTTTAATATAATTTTTTTTAGAAATTTTAAAGTGTTTTATAATAATTAATTTTTTAAATATTAGAACTTTTGCATCCTTACTGCCCTTTTTCATTATATTTTTAGAGTTGTTCACAAAAAACTATTTTAATTTATTTAATATTTTAAGATAAAAATTGTCGGCAAATTAACATTAAATTTCTAACAGTCACTAAGAACATTCGGGAGAAAATAGTGTTTTTGAAGATTTGAGCAAGTTGACTGGGACGAGATCAACAAATTAATTACTTAATTGAATTTTATAAAAATCGAATTATTTATTTATTAATAGGTATTATTACTTTTTATTAATTTCAGTTACTGCACGTTTTTTACTAATTTAAATTTAGAGACTAAAATTGACAATTAGGTTATTAAAAAAAATTTAACAATACGTATTCAATAGTAACCTCGAGTAACCTCTTTTACAAATTTTACTTCTGTGAATATAATTTTGTAAAGATGTAGTGAAATCTTGTAAAATTTTAATAAAGTCAGTTGTAATATAAATTTTTATCTGTATTTTATAGTAAGGAAGGAATGATACACTTTATATGGGTGAATTCATGTCATTTCGTGGATTGTATATTTTGCATAATATCGAGATTTATACGTGTGTACGTATGACAGACGTTCGGAAAATTTTTTTTAATACAACTCCAACAGGCTTGAAATGAATTTCTACTTTAAGGGGAAGTCACAAAAGTAGTGATTTAAAATCAATTGTTTCCATCCACCATGTCGATCGTAAAACAGTCCGGAAAAAGTGATAAAAGTTAGGAAAGGCAATTGGATTTATTAATTTCATGAATCGAATCACTTTCGTATTGAAGACAATAAATTTCAAACTAATTACACAATTGTATAACTTTTTGGTTGATAAAAAAAAGAGGAAAAAAAATTAGTGCCATTCTTTTAATTACTTTTTTTTTATTTTCAATGTGTAATTAATTTTAGGGATAATTAAAAAATTATAATTATTTACATTTTTGTTGACAACACTAAAAAAATTTAATTTTGGAGAAATTACAAATAATTGCAGATATTCAATTATTTAAAAAAAAATAAAATTCTTCTTATAAGATTCAACTATGTTCAAAATTTGAAAAAAATTTTCGTAAAAATCCCAATTATCTTTACAAATAACAAAATTCTTTTTAAAAGTTTAATTATTTTCTTAAATGTCATAAAAATTCTTGTCCTAATTTCAATTATTTTCAAAAAATTTTTTAATTTCAATGATTTTCAATATCTAAGATTTTAATAAAATTTACCAAAACGAATTCAATTATTTAAAAAAATTTTAATAAAATTGTATCCAAACATTTAATTATTTTTATAAATAATAACAATTTCACAGGAATTCAATTATTTTCATAAAAAATAATTTAAAATTCTAGAAAATAATAATTGAAATAAAATGATAAAAATAATTTTGATGAAATTACAGTAACAATATTCTTATAATATATTCACCTATTTATTTAATTATTTTTTTTATATATGTTGCTAGTCTAAATAATTATAGTGCCGAATAATTTTCGTTTGTTTTTTGAAAGAGAGAGAGAGAAAATTTCATTGAATGCTTCCTTCTGCGTGTTTATTATAATAATGTGCCACCTTCTTAATGCCAAAGAGGTGGGCAGAAAATTTGTGGTTCGTTAAACAATGCACTCAGCAATTTCAGGTTGGAAATGTGCATAGCGTGACGAAGGACGAGAATGCAACAAGTCTTCCCATTAATAAGCAGCCCCTGCTGAGCTCTATGTTGCCTGGAGTAACACACAAGGTCAGAGAGCATATAAAAGACAGGGTGGCTTTAGTCGCTTGCTATTGTTTACGAAACCTTGAAGAGAAAAGGGAAATTCTTACCTAATCTTGCAAAAAAAATATTATTTTATTCCAAAATTTTCTTTCGAAACTATATATAAAAAAATTTTTTTTCACCCAAAAAACTAAGCGCCACTCAATAATTCCGTAAATTTCACTTTTATTTTAATATTACGTCTGACTAAAAATGACTTTTACTCCTGATTCTCTTTTTTCTTACTAAAATTGATTTTTACTATCAAACTTTTTTGTCTGACAATAATTAACTTATTCTACTGAGACAGATATTAAGATTTCAAAAAATTTCAAATTTTAAATCCTTTAATACTAAATAATTTATAAAAATTGCTACTGCAACTTTCAAGATTTCAATTAGATTATTTTCTAGAAATTTAAACTAAAATTTTTCTTAAATCCACTTGATTACAAGACAATTTCATGAAATTATTTCTTTCCTCATATTTTACAATTTATTTTTTCTAAAGCTTTATGGGGAGGGACCGGTGAAATTTCAACCCTTCGATAATTACGTTGTTAAAAGGGGCCAATTATATAAAAAACACTTTTTTGAAAATTTTGATATTTATTTAAAAAAATTTCAATTAATTAAATTTTTCTTAATTTTTCGAAGCATATTATAATTTAAAATATCAAAATTTGTTAGAAAAAATATTAACCACCCATAAACAACAAAAATTTAGATGAGTTGAAATTTCACCAGTCCCTCCCCTTAATTTTAAACTTTTTGAAATTCAATTTATGTTAATATTATTAATATGAATTTAACATTTTAAAATATAGAAATAGTTACATATAAATTATTGTAGAAAAACGAATTGATATTAATGCAAAATACGATTTTTTAAAATTTTATTTTCTAAGAAAAACAGAATTTTATTTATTTTAATGTCTCGTTCTATTTAGAATTAAAAAATTAATTCTTAGAAATTTTGTATCACTTTTGTTCTAATTAGTTAAAATTTGTAATAATTCAAATTTGTTTTGTGATAATTTTATTGCGAAAAAAATTTATAAATTGATTTATTTTTCACTATTTTAAAGGATGTGAAATTTTTTCTCTTTCAAATTTTCTCGACGATTTTTATAAAAATTGTACTTTGTTTAATTATTTATTGTTAGAAATAGAAAGAATTTAAAATTAAATTTAATATTTTCTTTTTCTTGAGTCTGTTACGTTGGACAACAAAATTCATAAACTTATGAATTCTATAAATTGAATATTTTTCCAGTAATTTTGATAAAATTCCCTAACAAAATAAAACGATTTTATAGAAGATCACTAAATCTTTTTTAATTAAGTATAATTAATAAGTCTGAAAATAAATATTTCTATTTTTTTCTCACAAAATAATCAGTGTGTTTTTTAAAGAAACATATTTTTCAATAAAATATTTCAATACTCCCGGTTAATATCAAAATTCAATGTCATTTCCCGGTTTTTGCCCGGTCCAAAAAAAAATTCCCTGTCATTTCCGGGTTTCCCGGTCCAGCGGCCACCCTGTATACAATTAGTCGTATAAAATATTATTTACTGACCGAAAGAGTCTCTTTAATAACCTATCGATTATTAATCTCCGTAGTATAAATCTATTTTAATCAAACAAACCATTTTTCTTTTTAGAATTAGTAAATGGAAAAAGCTTTCAATCTGTATATGTATTTTGAAAAAAAATCTCTACAATCTAAAAAATTGGCAAAGTGAGCAGATTTTAGAAATAATTCCCTTTGCGGATGCTATTGACGTCATCGCGGTGATCGTAACCAAAAGAGGAAATTTTCTTTTTTTTTGCTTTTATTTCAAGTTGAAAACAATTGCGCGCAGATACATATTATATCGATTGACACGGTGATCATTGTTAAATAAAAGTTATTCTTTTAACTTTTGGTTGGAATTTTATGTTGTAGAAAAAAACATTTCGAATCCTGTGTATCGCTGAATTCGAATTTGATGTTCGCTTTTCAAAATTCAAAATGGCGGATCTAATATAGCGCCAAAACTTTTTTAATATTGACAAATTTGTCTAAAATGTTAATGCGAGGGTTTTTTCGGTCAATAAATCCAAATTTGATGTCAAAATTAAAAAAATCAAAATGGATGTCGTCAGTTTTGGCGACCAAAATCTTAAAAATGAATTAAAATCTGATGTTAGATTTCAAAAATGCAAAATGGTTTATGAGATACCTATCTAACTTTAAAAGTGTAGCGTTCGATTCGCAGCAATTGAGAAAAATCGAAGTAGTGCGCCAATATTTGAATTTGGAGTGAATTTAACTTATTAAATTCTAATTAAATCTATATTCACTTTTTAAATAAAATACAAACAAAAATTACATATATGTATAATTATAATATTTACTAGAGGTGTAAGGTTATAGTTTCTTGTCAAGTCAATTATTTCTAATCATTTATTGTCACAAAAGCTTTTCTATCACATCGACACTGATCATCATCAGTGTTATACTGCAAAAAATATAAAACATTCTTAAATTAATTGTTATTAAATGAAACATTCTATAAAGAGGCAAATTATTTTACATAATACAAACAAACCTATGTATATCAATATGGCAAAATATATATTACGATGGTGACAATGAGGCTAGTTCGACCAACTATTTTACATATTTAAAAAAATTTCTTAAATTAATTTAAGAATATTTAATATTTTGTATAGTAACACACTGAAGATGGTCAGCAACGATCTGATCAAAAAGTTTTTGTGACAATAAATGATTGTAAATTAATTTTTCAGTGAATTTGTGAATGGTCACCACCTTGGGGCCACTTTTTTTAAAGAAATATTTTTTGCTGTTTTTCCAAAGTCACCTAAGTTTTATTTTTCTAAGTAAAATAAAAAAAAAATTTGTTAAAAAGTTAGCTAAGAAGATATAGTTTCAGGGCATATATTATTAATTATGTTATATAATACCGTTTAGGAATTATAGTCGTTCAAAAGATGGGTGGCAACCTTGGGGCCCCTTACCCTATTTATTTCTATTTTAAGGCTGATTTTTACCACTGATTTTGACTAAACAAAATTATTGAAGATTTCTGTTTAACCATAATTGCCTTATTCCACTAATTTTAAACTTCAAAATGTACAAATTTGTCCCACTATTGTTGTGATTCTGATTAAATTTAATAATACTGCTATAGATTTTTTATCGTAGATATATATTTACTTATAATTCAGTATTCTTGAGATTCAACAATAATTGGATAAATACTGTTAAATATTCCAAGAAAGGTGCATTATTATTCTGCAGCTGTGGTACTTATTCCGCCTTTCTCTCTCTTTCTCTCCAAAGTATTTACATATATAATTGTTCACGTTTATGTCTCCGAGAAAGTAAAATGAAGGCAATTTAAAAGCTTAAATTTATAAATGCAGATCACGAAAAAAAAAATATTTTTTATCCCACATGCACAAAAATGGCGCTTTTAGATAGCTGACGACAGGGAGTAAAGTCACTCATTTGTTCGACCATATGAAAATGGCGTCCATTTTCTCCCATGTGCAAACATAACCGCTGATCCCATGCGTTATTTTTGCCCAAGGGAGAAAACGGCCGCCATTTTCATATAAGTCGAACAAGTAACTGACTATTATTCCCTGTCGTCTGCTATCTGAAATAAACACTTTTGTGCATTAGGAATAAAAAATATCGTAAGTAACATGGGAATAAAGGCAGCCAATTTGTTTACGATGATTTTTTTGACACTCGATCCGGTCTCGTTCCTCCACTCGTGTCACAAAAATCACCGTAAACAAATGGCTGCCTTTATACCCTTGTTGCTTAATATACTATTTCCTCCCTGCTTTATTTTCTACTTTAACTGTACTTGTGGATTCCGTAAATTCGAATTATAAACCCAAAGAATCAATTTGGTGAAAAAAGGAAATTTTTAGATTTATAAAATTATGAATTACTATTATTCATTATACTATCAGAATATACTCTTCTCTTTAAATCTGAAAAAGTGAAATTCTACTCAAGATTAATGAAATTAGACTCATTTTCAGTGATTCTATTCTCAAGATATGAATCAGTGAAATTTAACTGATTCAAATTACTGAAATATCAATCATTTTTCACTGATTGGACAATTAAAATTACTGAGAAATTTCAGTCTCGCTTATTGAAAATTTCAGTTATTTTTTGATTTGGCCATTTAGTGAAAAATGATTGCAATTCTTGTACTCTAGAATGTTAAATTTTACCGTTTTTCTCTTTCATTTTTTCCTTTTCCTTAGTTTTTAATATTCGTCTTGAGAAACTAATTATTGTAAGCCATCGTGGTTTTATGTATAATATCTAAAATTTTGCTCGTTTTTCGAAAAATTAAATTAAATTTATAATATGTGACTTTTGAAAGAGAATAAAATCACACAAACGCGACTTTTAAATATAGAAGTGACGCCGTTTGGGGATAAGGGGCTGTTTTCAAATGCACATGAGGTAATTAACTACCCGTTGTTACCGCTTCATGCGGTCGTGGTAACGATGACTTGGAATGGTTCCAACGCTCTTCCCACATTTTCTATTTTTCACCTCGACGCATAAAAGGCTCACAGTCAAAATTCAGAAATCTCTCTATTCTTACCCATTTTGTAATACAGATATTACCACTTTTACCGCAAATATCGTAAGAATAAAAATTATTATTAATACCAATTATATTTTTCAGTATTTTTTCGTAAAAAGAAACGAATTTTCGAACACTCATATTCTTTTAGTAATAAATAACATTTCCTTAATTAAAACATTCCACTATTCCGGTTAATTAATTGTTCTGACTATTATTACCGAATTGTGTTAATTTAATATAATGAAAAAATTATATCTCAATGATTAAAATATATTATAATGAAAAAAATTTTTATAGAAGAAAAATATGATATACTCACATAAAAAAATTGAACAAGAATAGAAAAATAGTGAATAAAATAATATAAAAAATAATTTTTTAATTAAATAAAAAAAACAATAATTTGCCTCTCTATATTTAAGAAAAAAAATTGAAAAAACTCTTTTCACCATTAAGTCTGCAAATACATTGCCCTCTCTCTCTATCTCTCGCTGAAAGTTAAAACCCCATTCAAATGAAATTGCTTTTTACAAGCTGCAATCTTTTGTTAAAGCCTTCTTCATAATTTCTCTTCTGTAAAAATACTCTCCCCATGTAAAAAGAGCTGCATTCGAGTAATAATCACTTTTCAGTGTGGCAAAGTTATGAAAAATATATATTTCTCCCTGACCTCAAACGACCCAGAAACGCGAGTCGAGTCAGCAAATAAAGAATGCTCTTTTTTTATAAATTCATCGACACAAGAAGGAAGGGTGAGTAGGGGAAGAGGAAATGAGATTACATCGAGATTTTGTTGATTGCGGGGTGTGTAACACACGTTTCACTTCAATTTCTACAAATAAATTCACTCTCTGTGATTGCATTTCATTTTTGGGATATATTTTTCCTTATATATATATATATATATATATATATATATATATATATATATATATATATATATGGGCAATTCCACGTGAGATTTACCTATGATCTTTAATATGGTAGGGTAGATGTACCACTTTTAGCCACTAATCCAGTTTTGGTCATTTTTATAAAATTTTTATTTAATTATTTATTATTAATGATATTTCTCATTATAATATTACAGTACTACAGGATTTTATGTATTTCGTTAAGTAAAATACTTCATTAAACTTAAATAAAAAAATTACAATGAATATTAACTAGTGGCCAAAACTGGCGTTAAAGTGGTCAAAACTGGTGCTTCTACCCTAATTGGTTACTTATATGCGACTATTCCCAATTTTGAGAATTTTTTGTTAATTCTTTTTGGAAAAGCTTTTATTTAGCTAGAAAATGAAAAATTCGTTGGGGGAGGATGAAAAAGTTAATTACTGTTTTTGCTATGTAACTCTAGTAGTATTTAGAATATTAAAAAACTTTCAACATAATAGTTGTAGCTCTCATTGAAACAAACATTTTATGTATTATTTATTTTTTCGCTAAATTGATTATTGTGCGAGAAAAATGCATGAAAACTAAAAATAACCTTGAAATCGTTATGCAAAAGCGTAATAAGTGCAGAGATGGAAAATATACTTGAAGAATGTTAACAGGGTTTAATCCAGTACGTTACCTAGTAGTTTACGTTATTATTTTATCACTCATAGTGGCTATATTTATGATAAATATTTATAATTTTTGAGACTTTAAAGCCGTTTTTAAGGTGGCTCTACAGGATATCACCTTGTTTCCTTAAACGTTTTTAATGTAGAAAGGGAGTCAAATTAAGTTCTTAGTTGGTACAAGAAGATACCTAACTCATACTCAACCTCCCTCCAACGTGTTTAAAAAAAAACGTTTTGAAGGTGCGTCCACAAAACACCACTCGGAGGTGGGCGAAGCCCGCCGCTCCTAGTTTCCTTTTACGTTTTTAAAGTAGAAAGGGATTCAAATTAAGTTCCTAGTTGGTACTAGAAGGTAACTAACTCAGACCCAACCCCCCTCCAACATGTTTTTAAAAAAAATCCGTTTTGAAGGTGCATTCACAGGATACCATACGGAGGCAGGCGAAGCCCGCCGCTCCTAGTTTTCTTTCACGTTCTTAATGTAAAAAGGGAGTCAAATTGAGTTCCTAGTTTGTACTAGAAGGTATCTAACTCAGACCTAACCCCCCTCCGTGTTTTTTATAATAAATATCGTTTTGAATGTGCCGCACATAGTTTCCTTCCACGTTTTTTTAATGTAGAAAGGGAGTCAAATTTAGTTCCTAGTTTGTACTAGAAAGTACCAACTCAAATCTAACCCCCCTCCAACGTGTTTTTTAAAAAAATGTCGTTTTGAATGTGCCTTCAGAGGACACCGTTTGGTGGTGCACGAAGCCCGCTGCGCCTAGTTTTATTCCACGTTTTAATGTAGAAAGAGAGTCAAATTTAGTTCCTAGTTGGTATTAAAATGTACCTAACTTAAACGGGACACTAAACGTGGGAGGGTTTAAGTTCGAACGTTTTGACAACTAGAAACTAGGTTGATTAATAAGGGTTTGTAATGTTTGAGCCATTAAAAAGGCTGATTGTTAAAAATTTGTGAGTTTTGTGCTTTTAAAATGCTGCTTGTTAAAGATTTGTAAGTTTTGAGTCTTTTAAAAGGCTGATGGTTTAAGACTTGTGAGTTGTTAGTCTTTAAAAAGGCTGATTGATAAAGGTTTGTCATTTTGAGCCTCAAAAAAGACTGATTAATTAAAAATTCTGATTTTTGAGCATTAAAAAATGCTGATTCTTAAAATTTTGTAAGTTTGGAGCCTTTAAAAAGGCTGATTAATAAAGGTTTGTAATGTTTGAGCTTATAAAAAGACTGATTGAAAAGACTGCGTGATTTTTTATCAATGAATTAATGGACATTTTTTAAATTGCTTTGTTAAACTTTCATTCAGGTTTTTTTAAAATTGAATAACCTTAAAGATTTTATGAAAGCGCTCAGTGAAATCATTAAATTTCGGCCATAGGCAGGAATCGCTGCCCTTGTGTCACGCCATGTCCTTTCGATGCGTTGTGTATGGGCCCCTGAGTCTGGATTTACAAAGTTGTAGGTGTGGTTTACTGTCAAATGGACGAATCCATTTTCAGTAAGGCAATTGTAGGCCTTCCAACAATCCGACATTATTACTGTCCCTGGAGCAATTTTTTCATTAATTACAGACAGAAGTGTCTTACTGCTTCTGTCTGCAACAGGGACAATAAAAATGTCTCATGTTTCCTGCAGAAACCACCAAACAACCAGACACCTTCAATGAAGCGACCTCGATGATACTTTCTTTTGCCAAATTTTGCTTCATCGATTTTATTAATTTTATCAGGGCCGCCTAATTTATCTGTGAAATTATTTAAACACCACAGAAAAATTGCGTTCCTAATAAAATTCGCCCAATTAACAAAAGTTTTTGAACTTATACTAATTTCTTTCATGAGCCTAGTCTCACGTGGCGGTGGAAAAATCACGTACCACGCGATAAATTTACACGCTACATCGAGAGCGAGAGCAGATCTTTCCAACCAAGTCCCAGTTTTTAATGCTAATTTAAAATTGCATTTTACCAAAAATGTCTTTTTCCCTCTCTGTTGTTTATTTGATTTTTGGCATCTTAAAAAAATCATTTTAATTAAAAATTGCGGGTTTTTGACATGTCGGACAAATAAAATTTTTTTTAATAATATTATGATCCTCCAAGAATTTTAGCAATTAATCTTTATTATCCAATATTTTCAAGAATTCAAAGCATGTAAAAATACAACCTTCACAATCCATGGTTGATACAATAATGAAAATACTAAGGTTATACACTGAATAGCACCAAGGATGAGTTTGTAAGTTATCATAGACAGGGATGAGTCGCAACAAATAAACACAGAAAAAACTTGGTCTCATTTTTGTTGCATCTCATTTTGAGTACTACTCAATTTGAAGAAATTACTAACTTCAAGTTGCTCAAAATGAGTATTACCTATCGATAAACATTTTCAAAATGTTGGGTTGGTAACATTTGCAGTTTTGTCATTTTGTGATATTTCGTATATATTTACTGTGAAAAATATTAATTTTGATTAATTTGAAGATATTTTAATGTCTTTTTATTCAAAAATCAATTTATTAATTAAAAATTAACTTAATTAAAGTAAATTACACATAACAGGATGAATAAATTTTCAAACTTAGCGCCATTTAATTGAAGTAACTTGTGTGAAATCAGATTAGCACTACTGGTATGCAGGCCTGCTGGTATGTCAACAAACATTTATAACCTAAAAATTTGCTTGCCTTTATTGAAAAATTGTAGGCAAGATATATGTGAAATGAATATTACATAATATTTTTTACGTCATTTACGCACAGTTAATTAATATATTTTATATTTTTATTGGGTTATTCATTATTTGATGAAAATTTCCACGTATATTTTATACTCATAATGAATATGATTGGTCTCATTATGAGTAATTTTTATCTAAGCTCAAAATGAGACAAGGAGTCTCATTTTTGTTGCAACTCATTTTGAGTATCGTACGCTACTCATTTTGAGACTAAGTTTTTTCTGTGAACTCAAATTGAATAGGTACATTAAGGTGCATCTACAATAATGAAACTACTGAATTCATAAATAGCACCAAGGATGGGTTTGTAAGTTATCATAAACAGGGATGAGTCGCAACGGATAAACTCAAATTGAATACATTAAGGTACATCTACAATAATGAGAATACTGAATTCATAAACTGAAGAGCACCATGAATAGGTTTGTAAGTTATCATAGACAGAGTTGAGTCGCAACGGATAAACTTAAATTGAATACATTAAGATGCAATTACAATAATAAAAATACTAAATTCATACACTGAACAGCACCACTAATGGGTTTGTAAGTTATCATAGACAAAGATAAGTAGAACCTTCTCTCCTTTCACGTCTTTATTGTACAAAGGGTGTCAAATTAAGCTCCTAGTTGGCACTGAAAGGTACCTACACTACCGACGGAAATTGCGAACGCTAATATCTCGAGCTATTAAAAAACACACCCGCACATAAAGAGTGATAACGTTGGAGGGGGGTTAGGTCTAAGTTAGGTACCTTCTAGTACAAACTAGGAACTCAATTTGACTCCCTTCTTACAATAAGAACGTGAAAGGAAACTAGGAGCGGCGGGCTTCGCTCACCTCCGAGTGATGTTTTGTAGACGCACCTTAAAAAGGCTTTTTTTAAAAAACACGTTGTATATATTTTTAAAAGTTGTTGAATTTCGAGAAGGTTTGAATTTGAAAATTTTGAAAATTTTAATTTCTATGGAAAAATAATAATTATTTAATATTTATTTTAAATAAAAACTATTGATGTTTGCGAATAATTTTACAATTAAAGAGATTCTTAAATAAATGTAATAGAACATTTTTTTGAGTATCGAATTATTTTTAGAGTAGATTTTATAGAAAAAAATAATAATAATGAGGCATAAAAATTACGAGAATGATAAAAGTTGCTAAAGCATAAAAAATGATCCATATTCATTATAACGATTCATTACATTTTGTTTCTTCTATCATTAATATTCCTCATCAATGAAAGATATAAAATTCTATAATAGAGTCTTAACGATGTTACAATATTGACATATTTCTATTTAATGAATAATTAAAAAAATCTCATTATCAAACTTCTAGTTTAAAACCAATTAGTAATAAATTCCAAACCTGTCGTTCCTCAACGGGAAAAAAAAGTTTCCGCACTTAAGCTAATATAACTAGAAAATTAATAAAAGTTCATGTATAAATTAAAATAAAAATTAATCAAAATGCAGAAAGATCAATTGAAAATAAAGAAAAATTAGTAAAAAGTACATAAAAAATTAATAAAAATTAGAAAAATTGGTAAAATAGCAGAAAAATTAATAAGAAAGGAGGAAAAATTAGTGAAGAATACAGAAAAATTAGTAAAAATAAAATTATAATTTAGTCCAAGAAAATAAAAATGACTTCAAAAAGAATTATAGAGTACAATTTTGATTATGCAATACAATTTAATCGTTGGAGTATGCAATGTCTTGGACTGTGGCCAATTGAAGATCGTTTATCAAATTTTCGATTTAATCTTACATTATTAACTATTATTTTATTAACAATTCCAGTGACGATAAAATGTTTTTATTTGGATAATTTTTTTAAAGAAATCGAAACAATTCTCCTTTCTATAAATCTAATATCAACAATAATTAAAATGTTATTTCTTAGAGCATCAAAATCAAAACTTGCTTTAATTGTACAAGACATGATTTTTGATTGGAATGACACGCCACTGTCAGAGGAGTCGAGAATTGCAATGAATTACAATTTAAAACGTGCAAGAACACTTACTGCTATATGTATAATATTTATAAATTCTGCCTTAATAAGTAAGTAAGTTAAATGTAACTTTAAATGTATTATCTATTTTTTATTTTATTCTGACACTTTAGATTTTAAGCTTAGTAAGCAATTTAAACTATAATTTCAATTAGTGACTTATTTTTTGCATCTTTAATTTGTTAAAGTTAAAATAAAATTTTACTGAATTATTTATTTGATACATTTACTCCCGAAACAATTTATTTACTTTCTGAATTATTTATTTACTAAATTATGACTCGCAGTTACACTAGAAAGATGGTTTAGCGGTTTGCTTTTTTATTTTCTCTTTTTTTTATAATTTTTTATTTAAAATCTCCTTTACTAGGAAAATCACATTTGTATATAGTTATACTGTGGGTACAAGTGAATTGAATAGAGTGACTCAGGTTCGAGTCTTGGGGGTTTTGATTGGTAAAGATCTCAATTATAATGAATATATTTCCGAAGTTATCTCTAAATCTTTAAAGTCTCTGGGATTTGTAATGAGAAATGCATCTGCTTTTCATAATCTATCAGCGTTAAAAACTTTGTATTTTTCATTGATCAGATCAATAGTAGAGTATGCTATAGTCATTTGGGTACCATATTACACATATAATATTATAAGATTTGAACGCATTCAGAATAGGTTTCTTCGTTTCATTGCGCGCCAACTTCACATACCATTTGATTTCCATGCTCATGATTACTGCAGCTTGCGTTCTGTGCTCAATATACCAAGGGTTTCTTTAAGATTCCTATATAGTGATTTATCATTTTTGTATAAATTATTTAATGGATTCTTTAATTGTCAGTCACTTATATCACTAATTAATTTACGTGTGCCACTAAGACCTTCCAGATATTTTTCTTTATTCTCTTTTCCATTTCATAGAACGAATTATGGAAATCATTCTTTGATGACCAGGCTTTGTAGAGAAGCAAATGATGTTTGTAATGATATTGATTTTTTTGATGGTAACTCTACGAGATTTCACACACTTTTGCGTCAACTTGTTTTTAGAGATATGTAGTTCACTATTTTAAGTTCACTATTTTAAGTTCAGCTACTTATGTTTCATTTTTGATAATATTTAGTAATTTTGCTTAGTGCAATAAAATTAGTATTAAGAGTACTTTGTACGAAAGGGCATAGTCCCGTTTACTACTTTAATAAATAAAAAAAATAATTTGAATTTAAAAATTAAAGAAATTCTAATTTTATATTTTGTAGATTTTATAAGAAAAGTTAGCATATTTTTATTTTAATGTCTTGTTTTATAGAAAATTAAAAAATTGAATTAAAAAAAAAATTTTAATTTAATTTTAATACTTTTTTTCAAAAATATCACTTTTTTCTAATTAGTTCTTTTCACTAATTTAGATTTACAGAATAAAAGTTTTGTGATAATACTATTTTTGCAAAAAAAGTTTAGAAATTGTTTTTGTGTTAATAAGCAAATTAAAACATTTTTGTTAAAACTTTTTAATTTTTATAACTTTTGTATTTTTAAATGTGAAAAATAATTTAATTCTTGCATAGAAATTTATTAAAATTTTTAAAAAATAGTTAAATTGTTTCGAAAAATTTTATTAAAATTGTATCTATTAAAAATAATTGAATTTCTATAAAGAATTTCATCAATATTTTTTTTTATTCTTTCGAAGAATTTTATTTAAATTTTTAATAATAATATAATTTAATTATTTTAAGACATTTTATTAAAATTGCATTGAAAAAGATTAAGGTTCTTCGAAGAATTTTATTATAATTTTTGAAGATATTTGAATTCTTATAGAAAATTTTTTGAAAAGTTTTGAAATTGATTGAAAATTTTTTTCTTTAAATCTGAATTAGTTAAAAATAACTAATTATTACTAAAATAGTGGCTGACTTTTTGCTTCAGCAATTAGTAACAAATTACTAATTATAAGTAAATGAAGAACTACGAAAACAGTCAAATGTCACTAATTGATTTACTTACCAAGAATTTGAGTCATTTTGACCTAACCTAAAAATAAATTTAAGAAATAATTAATTATTATTAACTATTTTATCAATAAAATATTACTATTTGAATAAGTGACATGACTTTTTAATTTAATGTTATTAAAAATGTTTACTTATTTCAATTAATGACGGATGTTTTGCTTTTCAGTTAGTAAATTTTACTAATAAATAGTCATTTCTACTAATTTATTAGCAAAATATACAAATAAATAATAAAAATAAATAGTAATTTCTACTATTTATTAGCAAAATATACTAATAAAGAATAAAATAATAAAATAAATTTTACTAAAATAATATATAATAAATAATAATATTTAATGAATGAATTAACTAATAAGTGAATTTTTTTTAATATTTTGAATATATGAAATTATTGAAAGAATATTTCAAATTTTTATATTATAATGAATGTATTGCAGTATTTTTAATTAGGCCACTAATGGGATGGGGAATTGAATATAAAGAAAAATTATTACCATGCGGTGCTTATTATCCATTCGATGTGAAAATATCGCCAAATTATGAATTTATCTATTTGTCGCAAATAATATTTATGATTAACACTGTCACTGTTGCAATCAGTACAAATACTTTTTTAACGGCAGTTGTTTTTCATTTATGTGGACAATTGCAAGTGATTGCATTGAATGTTAAATATACAACGACATCAAAGAATTTTTATTATTTTGAATCGTTAATTCGTCAAGAATGTAAATGTCTGCATTGTATTGTTAAACGACATCTAAAACTAGTGAGGTAAATTAATTCCTTTTTTAATTAAAACTTTTAAATTAAGTTAAGTATGTGTGTATTTAAATAAAGTTAATTCAAATAATTGAGGGCTCGGATCCAAGAACCGACGCTTCGCAATGTTCTGTGCGTTTACAAGCGTCGGTTCTTCGATGCGAGCCCTCAATTAGTTTCTTTTAGAAAAAAGTGATTATGTTGTTAGAAAAAAATTTTTTTTATAGCAATTCAGAAATTATTGAAAGTTCATTTAATATTATGATTTTGATGGAAGTTGTCATTACTATTATGAGTCTTTGCATTCAGGGTTATGCTGTTTTAGTGGTAAAATTAAAAAAAATATTTTTAATATCGAAAAGTGCTTTTTTATTTTTAAATATTCAGATATATGTATTTATAGTGAATTGTTGTTACTGATCAATGGATATTTTTCTTTTTTAATTTTCTATTAGGTTTCACCGGCTACGGATACATCTGGGAGTTTTGTTAATATAGTTTATTTTTTAGCTCCAACTTTTCTAATTTTTTTATATGCCTACATAGGCGAAAATTTGATTGATCGAGTAAGTTTATTCAATATTTTACTTTTTATTTCTTCTTTACTTATATTTGTCATTTATTTTCTATACAACTATTTGTTTCTTTAACGTGTTTTTTACCATTTTTTATTTGCTTTTATTTTTCATAATAAAACATTATATGAGGGATGAAATAATTAATTTGTAATCTATAATTTATATTCATATGCTAAATACATAAATAATTATTCGAATTTCTAAAAAGAGTAAAGAAATAGCTAATGAAGTTTATGACGTGAATTGGTATGATTGTGATCCGAAGTTTACAAAGTCATTGCAGTTGGTTATAGTTCGATCGCAAAGACCATTGGAAATCACGGCAGGGAAATTTTTTCCTATGTCTTATCACGCATTTCAGAGAGTAATTTCTTGTATTTTTATTTTATCAGTAATATACAGTCGAACCTGGATAAGCGAGAGTTCAAGGGACCGGCAATTTTCTCTCGCTTATAGAGGTTTCTCGCTTATCCAGTTTCTTAACTACAGAAGTCTAAGTCACGGGACCAGCAAATAACTCTCGCTTATAGAGGTTTCTCGCTTATCCAGTTCTCTCTTATCCAGGTTCGACTGTATTAGTAACAAAAATTTTTCATAATATTTTATAACTGATTTATGATTCAGATTTTGCTGTCCGCCTTGTCATATGCAACTGTTCTTCAAGCATCAAGTGGCAATCGTCATTATTTCTGAAAAATATTCTTATCGTAAAATTTAACATACATAATTAAATAATATAACAAATTTTTCATTTTATTTATTTAATGAAAATCATAAAGTGCACAGAAAAAATATTTCCCCTAGAACAGAGTTAATTTTCTCTGCAATATCAAAAGTCTTAACTGAAATATCTAAAAGTTTCGCTAATATAATAAAATTTGTAGTTATGTTCCAAATAAAATATTTTTTGCATGTAGGTAAATAATAGAATAGAAACGAAAATAAATAGCGAGTGACAAATATCTACTTATTAATTTAATAAAAGCAATAATTTGACAGAATATTCAATAAAAAGAAATAACGAAGAACAAATATTTATTTATTAAATCAAATATTTGGAAAAATAAAATAAATAACGGGTTATAAATATTTTAACTTTTTATTTATCACATTGAAGGGGCAAGTCGACAAGTCGAAAATAATAAATAAACTAAAATATAAAATAATAAAAGTAAATAAAATATAAAATGCTGCAGCACGAAAGGTCATTTTATATTTTTAAGTCCGTTCAGAGTTTAAAAAAGTAAACAAAATATAAAATAAAAAGGAATTAAATATCAAATAAAAAAAGAAATAAAACATAAAATCAAAAAGTAATTAAAGTAATAAAGTATATAAAATATAAATAAATAAATTTTACAAAAATAAAATAAGAGAGAATAAAATTTTAAAAAATAAATAAAATAAAATGTTTGCTAGTAAAGCAAACAAAAAAGGAAATCCTAAATAATTTTCATTGGAAAAAAGGAAATAAAGACTTGTAAAAGTTTCCCTTTAACGTTAATCAATTTTATTTGAGTGGAACATAAAAGAAAAGGATGATACACACTACCAGTGAAAATGATACCTTTTACCTATTTTATGGTATTGGAAAAAGGCGAACACACACACGCACACATGTGTTGAATGAAAAACACTATATCCGCAAGAAATCGAGACATATATGGGGGATTATATGGGGGTCAGTCGTATTTTATGTCACTCTCTCTAGGAAATGTTACAGAAAGAGAGGGAAATATTGATCCCACCATGTTAAAGGTCAATTCTAAATTAAAATTATTGGCAAATTTCAGATTTTACCTAAATCATTCATTTTTATCATCTTGAAAAAAATCTTATATTTCAAAGAAAAATTCCGTATCTTACCAGAGATATATCCCTTATTCCCTTCAATACGATTAAAAGTTATTATTAATTTATTTAAGAGGTTACACCACTTTGACCCGTTCAAAACATAAGCTTTTTCAACAATTTTTATTGAAGAATAGAAATTTTTTTAGGAAAATTAAATTACAGTAGGGTATTGTACTACTCTTGAACTACAACAAAATATATATAAATTTCTTTTTTTTAAATTGTCGATTTGACAGATGATATGTTAAAGTGCTTTAAAAATGTATCGCCATACGGTGGACACTATAACTCGGTTCAGAATTAAGCTAGAC
Organism: Leptopilina syphax; assembly: GCA_032872505.1. Lineage (NCBI taxonomy): Eukaryota > Metazoa > Arthropoda > Insecta > Hymenoptera > Figitidae > Leptopilina > Leptopilina syphax. The sequence continues at coordinate 8,965,263 of CM065471.1, read as the reverse complement.
TAAAAAGTAAAAATGCTTTAGTTTCTGTAGCTCAAAATCTAGCGAAATACTAATCCGTTTTAAAAAAAATTTATTTTTCGCAAAATGGCATCGATTTGAAGGAAAAAGTCCGTATTTTTGCCTAAATTTTATTATTTAAAGTTGTCTAGAAAATTTAAATATTAATATTTCGAAAAATCCGTACGTATTTCGCTAGATAATTATATCAAAAACAAAATAAAGAAAGAACTAAGAGGATCGATTGAAATTTGTGGCATCCAGAGTGTCCACCGATTTTTTAAAATACAGTTTTGAGAAAAACCAGTTTAAAGTTTTTATTACAATGTAAACGTTGGCGCGCGACACTGCTTGAACAGTTCGAAAATTGTCTTCTTACTTGAGATATCGATATATAACTAATGACATATCATTTTGGTGACCATAAGGAGTATTTTAAGCAAAAAAAATTTTTTTTAATTTTTTGAAAATTTCAAAGTGGTGTAACCCCTTAAGTTAAAGTTATTTATTATTATTAAAAGTTATTATTAATTTTTTTATTGTTTTATTTGTAGGGGAATATAGTCGAGGTCGGCCCACCTTTTGACTTTTGTTTATAACTTTTTTTAAAAATGAATTTGGACAATTGAAGTATATTGTTGGAATGTCCTGTTTAATAGGAACATTTTTTCTGTACAAAGTAAATTGATTGGTTTTAAAATGAAAAAGTTATAAAGATTTAAAAAAAAAAATTTTTAGTCCAGGTTGGTCCTTACAGTCAAGGTCGGTCCATGTTTAAAATTCAAAAGGCATTAATCGTTAAAAAATAAAATAACATGTTTGGAGTTACGGAAAATTGATTCTTTATTGTTTACAGCTTGTAACTTAATGAAATAATAAAATAATAAAAATAAACAATATAAAAAAATAAATATGAATAGAAAAAAAAATTTGCACTGAAATATTAATAAAATTAAATAAAAATATTAATAAGATTATCAATTATATTATAAGTTATTCAGAATTGCAGTTTTTGCAAATGAAGTAGCTCGTCCTCCTCTTTGCGCATTTTAAACACAAAGTGGCCGACCTTGACAGAAAGTAACATTACCGAATTGTTGTAACCTAAAAGAAATACGTTTCGGGATTTGATATTTCACTTTGTTATTCTTTCAACCATAAGTCCCAGAAAATTTCTGCATGCTTGCCTTGACGTTTCAATTTTTTTTAATCTTTTATTAATGGTTTTTCACATGATGCACAAAACTTTTTTTAAGCTTTTTTTGTACCGACGTTCCAGAAAACACAATTTTCGATTCTCCGAAAATGTAATTGAACAAAAAGTTAGGTTCCACTAAGACAAGCTTCGACAAGCATGCACGTAGGTGGCGCTAGTGAACTTGTCCAAAAATCGCGAATGGCCTACCTAGACAGTGGTCCAACCTCGACTATACTCCCCTACTTGCGGAAGTGATTAAATTTCATTTTGTTACTATTTTCGACAAATTAGCTTAGACGGCCAACTTAGGACCACTCTCCCCTATTTATTTTGTATTTTTATTTATTTATTTTTCTTGCTCGATTTTCTCTGTTACGTCAAATTTTAAAATAGCGGATCCAAAATGTCAGAAAAATTAAAAAATTTGATAGAATTTGCTTGAAACATGTTACTCGAGGTTACGAATCTGAAGTTCATTTTAAAAAATTCAAAATGGCAGATCCAATGTGGCCAACGAAAAAGTTAAAAATTACTCGAATTTGCTTGAAACTTATTACAACTTTTTTCTAAACTCAATATTTTTAGACTTATAGGCTATACTAAAATAAGTCTACTTTAATAAATCGAAAATTTCAAAAATTCATAACTCGAAAATTTGGGCAATTACACAAAAAGTAAAAAATACGTATATAGGATCATATATTTTTATCAAAATCGAGAAAACAATATGTTTAACCGACTTAAGAAGGTCATAGGTAAATTTCACGTGGAATCGCTCATATTTATATGAGTAGGTGTAAGATAAAACAAAAACCACTCGAGCTGTCTTAATCCATAAAATAAATCCAGTTGACCGATGACTAATGGTCGCTTTCCATTAGCACAAAAAAGCTCTTTGCGCGCAGTTGGAGCAAAAATGTCACACCTATGCACATACAATAAGACCCGCACTCTCTTTCAGCGAGACATACTTTCTTTAAAAAATTGAAAAATGTATTCTCTAAAATTTCAGAATAAATTATAAACTAAAATAAAAAAAACGGCGGATAATTTCAAGATTGACACGATTCGATCGGAATTCATATCTTGGGAGTTTTTGGTTGTCAATGAATTCGAATTTGATTTTCTTTTTTTAAAAATCCAAAATGGCAGATCCAATATGGCGACCAAATTTTTTTAAAATCGCGAGATTTGTATAAAAATATTTACTCGTCAACTTTCAAAAAATTTGGTCTCCAAATTGGATCCACCCTTTTGAATTTTGAAAATCTTACATCAGATTCGTAATCAGCGAATCCTAACCCCCCCCCCCCAAGTAAGTTTTAAGTCAATCCGATAGATTTTTAATTTTCTCGTCCGCCATATTGGAACCGCCATTTTAAATTTTGAAAATCTGACATCAGATTCGTAATCAGCGACGGCGAAAACCCCCGAAAAATGAATTTCTGTCGAAAATCATCAATTTTAAAATAATCCGCCACATTAAGTCGCCATATTGGATCCGCTATTTTTAATTTTAGACTTTTTTCGGATCATTTTAAGCCCACTAGCGATTTTCAACTGGACTGCGAAGAGGTTAATTATTTTTTACTACTAATTTGAGAAGTAAGTTTTCAAAACTTGATAAATTCATATTTTCTTATTTTTAGAAATTTAAACAAGTGACTTTCCTCACATAACCTCTACAGTTAATTTTAAAATAAAAAATGTGTTATTATTTATTTCTATAACAATATTTTAATATTTTTAATTGTAAGTCATCATGGTTATGTAAAAATGTCTTTAAATTGAAATTTCGTTGTTAATAAACTTTTTTTTCAATTTAACCAAGATATGTCGATTTGTGAATTTCTTAAAACATTAAATTTATGTCTATTTCCATTTACAGGAAAAATGGATTTATTATTTTTAGAAAACTTGATCCTCAATTGTTTTTTTTCCACTTTTTTATTTTTACTTTTTATAATATTTAGTTTTTTAATTTTTACTGCACTCTAATCATAAATTAGTAAAATATCACTAATGTCAGTAATAATTTTACTGAATGATTTGGTGGAAGAGTTTACATTCATTTTTAGCAATAAGTTTTCACTGATTCAAATTTAGAATGTAGTTCTTTCTTTTGCTATATTATTTTTCTTATATTGTTTATTTTTTCATTATTAGTAATTTTTTACCATTAGTTTTTTTATTTTTGCTATTTTTATATTCATTCTTTTGCTGTTAATTATTTTTGCAGTTTGTTATTAGGTACCTATTTTGATGTTAATTTTACCAGATACCATTAGTTATTAATCATTTTTTAAAAGTGATATTTGGTCGCTCTCCATAGTTTTGTAAAAAATTACTATGTCGATCCGTTTTGGAGCAAATGTTGTGAAGGTTTTTTGTTTAAATAAAAAAAACAAAAATAAACACATGAATTAAAAAGACAAATAGTCTTTATTTTCACGACGTTTCGTCAATTATTCATTGACCTCTTCAGGCTGTAGAACAAAGTTGTTTATATATTATTAATAATAAATTATAGCACGAACAACTCATTTAAAAAAAAAATTAATTATCACAGAAGATATATTCTTCTTAAATAAATTAATTTACCTCTAAAGGAGATGATTAAAACATATTTATGATAAAATTTAAATTAATTTTGCCACTTCAAGTGACAACGTCAATAAGGTGTTGACACGATCGAGGTACGATACAAACTGTCGAAATATAATCAAAGGAGATAAGAAATTTTCAAAAACACAGGCTATTTCTTTCATAACAGACGCACAATATACTTGTATAATCAAGTTAGAAAGATATTTTTGAAATTGTACAAATTTTTAACGAATTAATGATTAGAAAAATTTTTATGTAACAGTTTTTAATATAAATTATTTAAATTATCAATATTTTCTTTTTTGTTAATGCTATTAGGATCGTGGTTAATAAACATCATTTCTGATGATTATCGGTCAAATTCCCGAATACCGCTGTCCCGAAAGTCTAATTTCCCGAAAACCCACATTCCCGAATGCATTTTTCCCGAAGACAAAATTCCGAATACTATTTTTCTGAACATCATTTTCTCGAAGACAAAACCCGAATAATTTTTAAAATATAGGGGAGACTGGGGCAAAAAGTTAAATTTTGCATAAATGTTTTTAGACTATATAATCCGTTTAGATAACTATTTCCGTTCGAAAGATAATGAATTTTAACTGTTTTTACAATTTAACTTTTCGCCCCAGTCTCCCCTAATAATAAGAAATTTTTAAAAAAGCAGAGTAGTTTTGTTGCTATGGTAACTATGCAAATGTTTATCAACAGATGTCAGCTGTGGTAACTATGCAAATGTTTACAAACCGCTGTCAGTTTTTACACTCCATTTGTTTATGTCTAAATTTGTAGTTGTGTTTCTAAATTTTTTATATTAACATTTTATTTATATTAGCAGCGCCAAAAAAAGTGGCTACTATCACAAAAAAGACTTCGGGTCATCGTATTAAAATACGATGATTATCACAGAAATGAAGAAGATTTAGATTATTTACGAAAATTATCCTATTATATCACCTTTTAATTTATTTATATATTTTTATTTTTTATATATTTATTTTATGTATTTTTTACACAATATTTCCTACATTAAACTCTTATACAATAACAAAATATTTTTTATTTTTCGGGTTTATAGACCTTCGGGATAAAGGCATTCGGGAATTTGGATTTTTGGGAAATTAGACTTTCGGGACAGCGGTATTCGGGAATTTTTTTGTATTTTTAAAGTCGAATTCATGTTTATAAATGTGACAATGTTCAACTATAACTTGATCTGGATTTTTATTTTTTTCATGTTCGCTAATACGTTTTTTGAGTGTTCTTTTTGTTTCCCCATAATATATTACTAAATCAAATACACTTTTGAACGATGATAATGTTTATAAACAAATTACGAAGAATTCACGAACTAAATTACAAACTGATGTTTCAAATATTCTTAAAGATTTAAATAATGATGGTTGTTTATCTATACAATATCATAATAATGTCTGAGTAAGAACTCAGACTAACAAAACACTACCATTGTTTTATGGACTACCAAAAATTCACAAACTAAATGTTCTACTTAGACCAATTGTTGCCTGTGTGAATTCTCCAAATCACACTCTTGCTAGTGTCCTTTACACATAACTAAAAACTGCTATTCCAACTCCTGTCTCTCATATTAATAACAGTTTTAAATTTAAAGAAAAAATAAAAAATTTCAATATTCCAAAAAATCATGTTCTGCTTTCTCTCGACGTAAATTCTTTGTTTACCAATGTTCCTTATGATTTGGTGATACAAAGTCTTGACAAACGATACCATCAGATTAATATCAAATGTGATATTTCTTATACAAAGATAATTGAAATTACAAATTGTTTGTTCAACAACACATTCTTTAAATTTGACGGGAAGTTTTACTACCAAATCCACGGTACACAAATGGGTTCTCCTATTTTCCCCCTCTTTGCAGACATATGTATGGAAGACTTGGAGAAGGATTATTGCTTAAATTCTTTAAAGGAAAAATATGATTGTGATGTTCTTTTTTATTTTCGTTATGTGATAAATTTTACTCCGCCTGTAAATTTAAACTTAAAAACTACGATATTTGCACAATTCCAAAGTTGAAAAATCACTTAATAACATTATAAAACTGGGAAAGATTCGGCAGAAAAATGGGAAAAGACTGGTGTTGTATATAAAATTTGTTGCAAAAATTGCAAAGCGGTTTATTATGAAGAAACAAAAAGAACACTCAAAAAACCTATTAGCGAAAATGAAAAAAAAAAATTCAAATCAAGTTACAGTTGAACATTGTCACATTTATAAACATGAATTCGACTTTAAAAATACAAAAATTGTCGACGTTGAACATGATTGGAAAAACCGTCTATTTTATCAGAAATGATGTTTATTAACCACGATCCTAATAGCATTAACAAAAAAGAAAATATTAATAATTTAAATAATATATATAAAAAACTGTTGCATAAAAATTTTTCCAATCATTAATTCGTTAAAAATTTGTACAATTATTTCAAAAATATCTTCCTAGCTTGATTATATAACGTCTGTTTTGAAAGAAATAGCCTGTGTTTTTAAAAATTTCTTATTTCCTTTGATTATATTTCGACAGTTTGTATCGTACCTCGATCGTGTCAACACCTTATTGACGTTGTCACTTGAAGTGGCAAAATTAATTTAAATTTTATCATAAATATGTTTTAATCATCTCCTTTAGAGGTAAATTAATTTATTTAAGAAGAATATCTCTTGTGAGAATTAATTTTTTTTGTTTAAATGAGTTGTTCGTGCTAAAATTAATTATTAATAATATATAAATAACTTTGTTCTACAGCCTGAAGAGGTCAATAAATAATTGACGAAACGTCGTGAAAATAAAGACTATTTGTCTTTTTAATTCATGTGTTTAGTGTTTTTTTATTTAAACAAAAAACCTTCACAACATTTGCTCCAAAACGGATCGACATATTAATTTTTTACAATTATTTTTTACTTCAGGTTTTTTTAGAATTAAGCATTTTTTACTTGTTTTTTACTTTAAAAAAATATAAATTTCTTATTTTTATTATTTTTACTGTTATATTACGTTATAGAGGAGTGTGTCCAGTTGTGAGACACCTCCAGATGTGAGACAGTCAATTTTTTTAACACGCAATATTAAAAAGCCAATGGGGTTTATATAAAAACATTTCTTTTCATATGAGCCAACTTTTTTCGTGTACGCCGAAGCGGATATATGAACTGTTTTAGTTAGATGCCAACACTGTGTGTGATAATCGACTAAAAAGCGTTTTTTTAATAAATGCAAAGTACTTTTTTTCCAAGTTAATTAATTGGAAATGATACATGTAATGCATTTACTTTTAGTATTTTCCTTATATTTTGTGATGCAATATTGCATTATTCTAATCTACGGTTGAAAATAATTTAATTTTCCTTCTTCAAAATAGCTCCAATTTCTGGGTGTGAGACACAGCATATCACCAATTGTGAGATGGTGTCAACACCCATCTGGGCAGCACAAAAATACGAGTTTGCAAGCATACTATTTAAATGTTGTTTCAATTTTTTCTCTCGTATTTTTGGACATGTCAAGTGGAAGAAAGTCAACCGATTCAGAAAAAATCAATTTTAATGCTCTTGTTGAAGCTATTAAATTGCGTTTATTTGATAGTCATATTTTGGCGTGTTATCTACACAATTCAAACCATAAAAATGATTCTTTTGAATGTGTGGCTACTTAAGAAATGATTATACACTAAAAATATCTTCACTGAACATTTATTACAGGAACTTGAAACAAAATTGTTTATTACAAAAATTTGAATATTAATAATAGTTTATGACAAATAATCACTCCACAATAATATATAGTATATAATTCGTGTCAATATCATTCGAACCCGTGTCGAGTACTGACTCCCGTCAATTAGAAAAATTACAATTAGGTGTAAATTATAAATTCGTGTGCATTCGTACGTCGTCGATAATAATCGTCTCTATTCGCATTCGTTTTCATCAATCCATTCAACATGGCGAATATATATAATTATTTAGTATATAATAGTATATATTATTAATATATTTAATCATTTACACTATACATAACGTTTTATGTCAAACTTTTTAAATTCTAGCAATTTTTAATAATTGTCTCATAACTGGACATTTTTTTGTTGTTGACAAAAGCGATGTGCTCGAAAATGCATCATAACTTTTTTTGAGTCCATCTGAACACTACACTTTCTTTGAATAAAAGTTGCGTATTTGAGTTACGTTTCAAACGGTATATTTTATTTACAATTCCGTTTACTGATTTACAATTTATGGGTCAAAAACAAAACCTGTCTCATACCTAGACACACTCCCCTACTTTAAATTTTTTTCTAATAATTACATTCTATTAGTAATTTTTTACTACTAATACTTTTTTCTATTAACTTTTTACTGTCTTTTTTGTTTATCTACTGATTACTTTGCAACTAATTTCTAAAAACAAAAAAAGATCAGCCAACATTTAATTGATAAATTAGTTTTTTTCCAACTAAATTTAGATTTAGAAGGGAAAATATAATTTTCCGATGACGGAAAAAAAATAATGGAAAATCACAGAAACATTGTTCTAGTTTCTACTATACGTATAAATTTACATTGCTTCACTGCGTATATAGTATAATAAAGAATACGAGTAAATGCTGAAAAAAAGATTTATCAGCTTGAAGCACTTAGTGAAAAAACGCGACGGGTTTTGAATTTTATTCTTGCCTGTATGTGTGTGCTTGTAAAAGTTCGTGTCGCTTTTAGCAAAACTACCACATTTACTATTTACAGTTGTATGTACATGTACGTATTCGGTCGTCCCTTTTGGAATATGATGAATGACCGAGGATGAAGAATGAAAACTCACTTTTGATTTATCACTGCAGATTTATATACATATATATAATATACGTGACGAGTTGAATCAAGGGATCATTTTCCGATTCACTCTTCTACTTACTCACCTAATTTTATATTCACTATTTTTCTACGTATACAGTTTTAAGAAAGGGAAGAATTTTATTCAACAGACCAAAATTTTTTTTATTGATTTTGATGTGGATGAAAAAAAGTAATCTCTCTATGTAAATCAAAGTATTTTATTGTCCTGATGAGATGTATACTGCTTTATTTAACTTTATATGATATCTATTTTATTAATTACTGTATTTTTAATGGTTGTCCTCGTGGTATTTACCTAGGACATAATAAATATATTCTATTCTATTAATGATACAAATGCACTAGTGTCATAACACATTTTTTGCATGCCCTTAAGGTCATGTGGAACCAGCCAACTTTAAATGATAAATGTATTAAAATTCCCACAGATTTTCTCTATATTTCAATTAAAAAAAATTTAGCTCTAAAATATTATTTTTGATTAAATATAAAGTTTAATATTTTTCGAGAAAAAAAGACCATCGAATACAAATTAATATGAAAAAAAAATAATTTTATATATTTATCTATTTAAACATTAATTTTTTTAAATTACAAAATATATCTTTTCTCCTCGAAAATGATCAAAAAAATGAATATTTCAGTAGAAAAATATAAATTTATTGATTTTTTCCATAATAATATGTATTCAATTTTCTCGAAAAATATAGAACTAGATTTGATGATTGATTCATGTACCATATATGAAAACTAATGTTTTTACGGACATTTTTTGGAAAAAAACATTTATTGAAAATTTTTTTTCGATTAAGTTTTATTATTGTGTAAAGTTTTTATGTAAAGTTTTATTATTTATCAAAATAATTGAATTCCTAAAAAGAATTTTATTATTTACGAAAATAATTAAGGGGCTGGATGCTATAAGAGAATACGCGCAATGTTAAGTGAAGGGCGCTTATTCCCTTATAGCATCCAGCCCCTCAATTGAATCCCAGTAAAAATATTATTATTTATGAAAATAAAAAAATTGAATTATTGCGAAGAAAATAATAAATTTGTAAATAATTTAAATCCTGTTAAATGTTTATTATTTTATTTATTTTATGAAAATTATTAAAAAAATTTTAAATAATTAGATTCTTTTGGAAAAATTTTATTAAAATTTTTGAAAATAATAGAATTTTGTAGGAGAATTTTATTATATATTTAAAGATAATTAAAATTTTGACGAGAATTTAAAAAAAGTTTTGAATATAATTGAATTTCTGCTTTTCTTTTGATCTTTCAGAATTTTAAGCGGTCAATCTTTTTCTATTTGATTATATGTCTGTGGTTCACATTATTTATCAAAATAGAATAGAATTGCAAATTAGAAGGGCAATATTAATTATTAATATTAACTTTTTACTAAAAATTTGTAAAACTAATTGTGGGCATTAAAAATATTGTTCAAGAGTATTTCAAGTCATGAATTTAGTTTTTCAAAATTCAAAATGGTGGATCCAATATGGCGAGCGAATTTTTAAAAAATTACTCGCATTCGATTAATATTCCTTACTCAGGGGGTTTTAGGGATCGCTGATTACAAATCTGAAGTCAGATTTTTAAAATTCAAAATAAATAAACTAAATTGTTAAAATATACAACAAACTAAATATTCATATTGTGTAAATATATTTAACTTTGTAGTATACATATAATACAGACATATTATTTGAGGAACAATGTTTATTTGTTACCTGTAATTTTCATTTTGTCGGTCAATTTTCAAACACCCTATCTGGTTCAATCGCTACTACGTGACGGTCTAAAAGTGAGATTTACTGAAACGAGTAGATAAAGGTTTGGCAATCATAACCAAAGGAAAGTGGAGGGGGGGGTTACAATGATCTACTGACGCTTTGGGAGCTACAGAACAGGCGCTTTGTCACTATTATATAAACTGTATACTGAGCAGAAAAAACGGAAACAAATTATAGTTACAATTGTAGTCGCAATGATTTTTTATTTTACTTTAATTTTTTTATTTTCATGTGTTTTATTGCTATATATGTTTTTATTTTCATTTCTTTTAGTTTAAAAATTTTTAATTTATATTTTTTTCATTTTTATACTCGTTTTTATATATTTAGGGGAGTGCATCTAGGTATGAGACGGGTTTTCTTTTTGACCCATAAATTGTAAATGGGTAAACGGAATTGTCGATACTTTTTTTTTGTCTCAATTTGATATTCTTAGAAAAACTGTGATTATAAAAATAAGGGGGGAGGGATCTTAAGTCGGCGGGCAAAAAAATTAGTAATAAGAAAAGACAATTTCAAAAAACCAATTTTTGGTCATATAAGAAAAGTTTCTTATCATGCTATTAATAAAGTTTTTTTTATTAAAATTCCCAAAAGAAGTAAAGAAGAAGAAGAAAAAGAGTAAAAAAATGTTTAATGAGCAAAAGTTGTAACTCAATCGTATAAATTCAAGCAGATAATTCGCATATAACAATGGGTGGGTTATGTCTCTTGGCAATAAAGTGCAAGTGTCATCGTCTGTTCTGGATTTTATATGCCACACTATTATATATATGTAACATTGTAACTTAGCTTTGTTCTGTGGCCAAATTTTACCATTGGACAGTTACTTTGAACGTAAATCTCACAGGAAGTACATTTCGTATTTTACTGCCGCCGATAATTTCAAGTATAGACCTTTAAATCGAATCGCATAAGATCATTTACTAAAGTTCCTTCCACATGGAATCGTCACAAGAATATAACTTTAATTCATTTCAACAACAATAATTTTTCTTACTAATATTATAATGTCCGAATTTTTTAATGTTCCTTTAAAATAATAATGCAGGAATATTCCAATCAAATTATTGTGATAATAATATGTTTTATTATCACACAACTCAATTTCACGCTATAATATCAATTTATTTTTAAATTTAGACTGAAAAAATTGTAAATTTTAAGAGTAATATTACAATAGATTATTATATTGCTCCATCAAACGAATATTCCAAAGGTCAGACATTTTAATATTCCTAAAATATGTATCAAATATTCATTAAAATCAGATTTTTGAATCGAAATCAGTTTGGAAAAAATCCGGAACACTAAAATATCGGGTTCAAAATATTGGGAATATTAAAAAAGGCATGAAACCCAAAAAATATTTTTTCAAAATTCAAAAAGACGCAAGCGTTTCAAAAATAGATGCCAAAATTTTCGAATTTGGAAAAATTATGTAAAAAAATTTCAACCTTATTTTTTTACTTTAAGTGCTTCAGTTGAATAAAATACCATTACAACAAAAAATATTGTTATCTGATGTTATTTAACAATATTATAAACAATTTATTTAAGCAATTTAAAAACTATAAGCCAAAGTGGTAGAAAAAAACAATTTTTTAGCAATTTTTTCTTTAAAAAATTATATTTTCTAAAATTTTAATGAAATTCTTCATAGAAATTTAATTAATTTAAAAAATTTGTCGAAATTCAATTACTTTCAATGTCTACTATTTCAATAAAATTTCACAAAAGAATTCAATTATTTAAAAAGAAATTTTAATAAAATTTGTCTCAAAAATTCAATTATTTTAAAAAATAATATACTTCTTCGCAGAAATTCAATTATGTTCAAAAAATTCAATTATTTTCAAAAATTTTAATAAAATTCTTGTCAGAATTTCAATTATTTTTAATACAATTTCCATCAAATTTTTGGTAAAATGAAATTATTCTTAAAAATTTTATTAAAATTTGTCAAGAGAATTCAATTATTTAAAAATTTGTTAATAAAGTTCTCTATAAAAATATTAAACTTTAAGAAACATTCAATATAATAAAATATTTATTTTTGTATTTAAGTAATTGAATTCTCGTAGAATTTTCTAATAAATATTAATTTAAAAATAAACTACAGTTTAAATTTTATATTATAATTGAATATTAAAAGCGTTGATTTTTAGAAATCAATAAATTAAAGACAATTTTTACTTAAATCATAAGTATTATAAGAAAATTATTTAAACAAATGATTATTTTTATTTACCAACTTTTTACAGAATGCACCTAGAAAGTTGCAGTTTTTTCCTAATTTTGCAATTAACTAAACTCTATATGATTAGAGTAGAAGGAGGTAATGTAGTGCACTTTTCTTTCAAAGACTTCTGTGGTCGCAATTTTTAACTAATTTTGATCAATAAAGACTCGTTGGAAAGACAATGCTTCTAGCTACATTTATGGTGTACATTATTTTTTTGTATGTAGATGTAGATGGAGCTTTTCTATATCCAAAAAACTGAAGGCACTTTTTTTCGACATTCTAAAATTTGTGGGGCAATGTAGTGCACCACTTTATTAGTGAAATAAAAAGCAGAGAATATATTATAAACGATTTTATTTTATTAGATATAATATTAGAAACATAAGAAACTTAAAAAACTATAAACTAGTAGTGATGCCCACGAGACGAGACTTTGCATGGTATCATCTCATCTCGTGGACAGCACTATAAACTAGAGACTTCTTTGGTCGTGTATTAGATAAAACTGAAAGAAAACTGCAAAAATTTGCAAAAAGCAAACATGGTTAAATAATACATATTTACGGTACTCTGTATAATTGCACTACATTGACCCCAACCCCGTGCACTACAATGCCCCCAAGCACTTTCTTCACGTTGACTTCAATATCTCAATAAAAACAAAATTAAACGTCAAAACAATACTAAATTTGTGTTCAGAAGTAAATTTTACATGGAAAAAGCACTTTCCTAATACTTTTTTAACGAGCCTTACATTTTCTTAAAGTCACTAAAAAAACGGAAATATGGTTTCGAAATTCAGTGTTTTTGAAGTGACGCCACAACTTCTTTTAGAAGAAGCACAATAAAGCCTAAATGATATACATTACTAATAATTTGATACCTTAACCCTACCATACCAACGGCAAGTAATTCAATTCATTTGTTTAGTCAGTAAAACCAGTGCACTATATCACCCCCTGCACTACATTACCCCCCCTACTCTATAGATAAAGAATAAAAATTGAATTATTATTTAAACGATTTTTAAACAAATTAATAATTTGTTTATAAATTGTAATCTGTAATTATAAAAGGTTTAGTAAATTGCAAAATTAGGAAGAAACTGCAACTTTTTAGCTGCATTCTGTAAAAAGTTGGTAAATAGCAACAATAATTTGTTAAAAAATTGTTTAAATAATAATTCAATTTTTACTCTTTATCTGTGATCATATAAGGTTTAGTAAAATGAAAAATTAGGAAAAAGCTGCAACTTTCTAGGTACATTCTGTAAAAAGTTAGTAAATAACAACAATAATTTGTTTAAACAAATAAAAAATTCATTGTAACATTAAAATATATTGTATTTATTGGCATAAAACAATTTTACTGTCAAACTTTGGTGATTTTATTTTTTTGCGAAATATACAAAATAAACACCCGGATAATTTTCAGTAGTCTCGTACATACTTTTATAATTGTTATAAATAAACAAGAAGAAATGTAAAAAAATTTGATTTTTTTATTTTTCGAAAGTAGTTAAAATTTTGTTCAGTGTCTTAAAATCGCGATTCGATTGATGCAAAGCAAAAGTCGAGCAGATTTACAACATTATTTATTGCTTGGTCACCTCGGGTGCACTCTAAATCTGAATCAGTGAAAATTCCACTGATTTCAATTCAGTGGCCCAGTTTTCTTTGATGAATCAGTGGAATTTCACTGACAATCAGTGGTTTTTACTGATTCTCAGTGAAATCCCACTGATGAATTAAAGAAAACTGGGCCACTAAATTAAAATCAGTGAAATTTTCACTGATTCAGATTTAGAGTGTGGCCAGTCGGTATCGCGAAGGTTAACAAGAAGCAAATATTTATATTTAATTACTAATTAATAAATTAATTGTATTAAGAATGAATTATATTCTTGTGTCATGTCATCAGTTATCATTGTGAATAATTAAAGAATCAATATCGATCGTTGAGACTCGTGAAACTAAAAATACGTGACTCCTAAACTGTAACGTGCAATTTCCTTCTGTTTGATGTGTGCAATATTGAATTAAAGTTTGGCGACTGTTGAGATCGGTTTATTCAAAGGCCTACTGGAGAAGAGGAGAGAGGGAGAACGAACGAAATACAAGACTTGGCACAATGCATCAACTGTGAATGTATATATATATAGACGGGAGTGTGGTCTCAACAATCCCAGACACCCAACCTCCTTTATTTCCTGGTACCATCGCCGACTCATTATTTCGAGATAACAAACAGCCATTTTCCACCATTGTTGCATATCCTTTGCCGTACGCCTCGTCGGTGTTAATAGCTGAGATGAATATTGCCTTACAATTAGCATCATTCAATATTATCGGTTTATTATTATATTTGCCTGATTGTTTCGGCAAACTATATATAATGTATGTTCTACACCTCGTACAAATTTACTCTAGCAATAATTGTCTTTATTCAAAATTATGGTATACAGTTGATTTTAAATACACTTATTTCTATTTGCATATAATTAGCAGAATGAGACGATTATGATCAGACAGAAATTTCAATAGAAAGTTCTTTTTTATTTATTTTTCTTGATTAGTCATTACATTGGTGCTGGACATATACCTATACTAAAAATTAAATCATTTCTCTGTCTAACTAAAAGTGAATTTTACTATTGCTCTTTGAAGTTTCAAAAAATGCGAACTTTCAGGTCTGTCTAACATGGATTTCTACTACTTAGACTATTTAAATAATAGAAAATCGTTCTGTCTGACTAAAAGTGACTTTTACTACTTATTTAAAATTTAAAGTATTACATAGTCTTTTATACATAAAATTAAACATTCAACACTTAACTTTAAAAATGACGAAAAATAACATAATTTCTTATAAATAATCTTAAACTTTAAATTTTTTAAAAAGTGCATTTGGCGATTACTTATGTACTACTCAATGAAACATGAAATTAAAAATTGTTGTATTGTCCTGTAACTATTACGTCACAATTAAAATATTCAGAATTTCTATATATATTCTATATTTTACATTACATTTGGGAAATCTTTATACCAATACAAAATGTTTTCAAGAAATTAAAATTTTAAATCCTTTTTTTATTTAGTGGTCGAGAATTTTGAGTCTCAAAAACTTATAACCGGTTCTTTGATAGGGACCCTTGTAACGTTCCTGTAGATTTAATTTTCGCATATATTTCTAGATTATTTTTAGTATTTTTATTATTTCCTTCCTAAATTTATATTATTTTAGAACATCACAGAATGGTGAACTTTCTCTTTTATTATAGCAATTTTACATCCTTTATGATAAATACTTTTACACTGAAAAAAAGTTCTAGTTAGGGTATATTTAACACGATATTCCAGTTAAAACAACCAGAATTCTGGTTAACCTAACCAGAAAAAATCTAGTTAGGGCATATTTAACACAAAATTCTAGTTAAAAACAGGTTTTCTGGTAATTCCAACCAGAACTTTTTTCAGTGTAGTTTATTTTATGTTTTTTTTATTTAGGACCTCGGGTTTTTAGATCTTTTACTCATTTTTCTAAACCCTAAACAATTTACATTTCTATAATCCGTTTCCTTGAAATTTTCTCACGAAAATATAATAAATTTTTACAACTTAATCTGGTAAAGATGGGCTCGACAATATGGGAATCATCTGGGAAGGCACATGCTAATTGTAGCAAGACAACAATCAATGTTGTAAAGCAAAAAAATATACTTTTGCCGAATAAACCGATGGTTTATAACACTCAACCCCATTATAGCAACCCTGAAATTTCTAAGAAATAAGGCTGCCTGAGTACCGCACCCCAGCCCCTTGTCGTACCACCCAATCTCAAGTTCAAGACCCAAAATTAAACTTTACAAATGACCATTTTTCCCTTTCCTCCTAAAACTCCCAAAAATCCAATTAGTTAAAGAAAAATGGTAAGGGAAAATTTGGGAACGCCCTGGTCCTCAGAAACTCAATCATCTCAATCTTTGCAAAAAGGTACTTTAGTCTTTTCTCCGATCTCGATCCGCGAAAACCGAAGTTTAACCCCTTGGTTATGTGCACATAAGTTTTCCTCTTTACTGTTATTAAATTGTGTAACACGTAATACTAAGTGCTAGCCGGCTGAATGCCATAAGACTTTAATCATTTTTGTGAATACGAAACAATTAATCGGTTAATTGAGTCGATTAGGTGCACATGCGTAGATTATTCGTTTAATTTACACGAACCGAGGTTTTAGTGGTTTCGGGATCGCGAGTGAGGCTCCACCTGCTTTGTGCCCGGGAACAAGTGTCCCGGTAGTTTTTAAATAATACAAAAAGTAGTTCAATTTATAGTTAAAATTTTAGTGAAGTTTACACACTTATTATAATTTGGATTAATAACAGGAAATCATCATTTAGTGAGTAAGCGCATTATTTTAGAGTTCAAATTGTCCTTTTGATTCATGCTTAACTATACTCATCGAAAATAAATGAATAAATAAATGTTAACAATACATATAGTTGGAACCTTCCTTAATACCCGAGCTATCGCACCTCACACTATTCTTTTCTGCCGCTCGAAAAGAATAACATTAATTAAATCGTATAATTGAAATGGAAAATGCTATTTTTCTCTGCATTAGTTGCCCGTGATACGTAACAACCCTCAATTAAGAAATATTTTTTCTGACATAAAATTATGCTTTACTACTCCTCTGAATAATCCGAATTGCATTTTGAATGAAATTTAAATGTTTACGTAATTTGTGGAATTCTTTTCCTCTGTGAAGGTTGTGAATTTATATTTATATATAGATACAAAAGATATGCTTTGTAGGAAAAATATAGAGAATTTTTACGAAGGCAAAACGACATTTCTAACTGCGAACTGAACAAAATATATCTACTTAAATTGTCAGTCTGACTTGAACCGTCTGTTACTACTTTTATTTATATATTGTGAGTAGTACAAGTCTGCCTGCGTATCGACTTGCTGTTGCCTTTGAGAGAGAGAGAGAGAGAGAGAGAGAGAGAGAGAGAGAGAGAGAGAGAGAGAGAGAGAGAGAGAGAGAGAGAGAGAGAGAGAGAGAGAGAGAGAGAGAGAGAGAGAGAGAGAGAGAGAGAGAGAGAGAGAGAGAGAGAGAGAGAGAGAGAGAGAGAGAGAGAGAGAGAGAGAGAGAGAGAGAGAGAGAGAGAGAGAGAGAGAGAGAGAGAGAGAGAGAGAGAGAGAGAGAGAGAGAGAGAGAGGGGGGGGGGAAATATTTCTCTCCCATAGGAATATATATGTATTCCATCTTCCACTTTGTATACATATTCAATGAGGATTGTTACAGTCGATGGTTTATAACTTTTTATGCATTTTCGAATAAAAAAGAAACGAATTAAATTGGAAATCACTTTACAAAGTTCGTAAATTGTACGATATAATTTGGAGTTTTAGAGAAATTACAAATAATTGCAGAAATTCAATTATTTTCAAAACTAATAAAATTTTTCGCAGAAATTCCAATTATGTTTAAAACTTTTTTGAAATTCTCTTCAAAATTTCAGATATTTTTAGAAATAATTAAATCCTTTTCTGAAATCCAATTATTTTCAAAAATTTTAATAAAATTTTTGGGAAAAATTTTCCTGAATTCAATAATTTTCCATATCTACTATTTTAATAAAGCTTTCCAAAAGAATTTAATTATTTTCAAAAAAATTAATAAAATTTTACGCAAACCTTTAATTAATTTTATAAAATAATAAAGATTTCACAGGAATTTCATTATTTACAAATTTTTTTATAAACTTTTTTGCAATCATACAATTATTTTCATAAATAATAAAATTTTTACAGAGATTCAATTATTTTCGTAAATCATAAAATTCTTTTTAGAAATTCAATTATTTTCATAAATAATGCAATTTTAATCAAATTCCTCGAAAAATGTACCTAATTATTTTAAAAAATTTTATTAAAATTCTTTAAAAGAATTCAATTATTAAAAAATTTATTAATAAAATTTTTTATGAGAATTCAATTTTAAGAAACATGCAATTATTTAATAAATTTTTTTTTTATTTAAATAATTGAATTCTAGTAGAATTTTTTAATAAAAATTAATTTAAAAATAAATTTTAGCATTTTGAAAAGGTTTCAAATTAAAATATTTGTAAATCTAAATTTTTCATATTTTTAACTATAACAATTCTGTGGAATTAATTTTTTTCAGAAAGTTTACTATGCGGATTTTTTTATATTAGGTATTTGAAGTTTTTATTTTCTAATTATTTAATTGAAGAATTTACGAATAATTGAAATTTTGTAAAATTGAATTGTAAGCAAGTGAATTTGAATATTCTGAAAGAACTTTTTCCAAAATTGTTAAAAATAATTGATTTAAAGAAGAATTTTAGTTAAAATCGAGAAAAAAAATTTAATTTTGGAAAAGTTACAAATTAATGCAGAAATTCAATTATTTTCAAGAGTAATAATATTTTTCGCAAAAATTAATTATTATTTAAAAATAATATAATCTTCTAGAATTTTCTAACGTAAATTGATTTAAAAATGAATTTCTGTTAAAATTTTAGATAAGAATTGAATATTAAATGTAATATAGGGTGAATTTAAAAAAAAAATAATTGAATTTTGATATTAATTTTTTTGAGAAACTTTAATTGAACTTCTTTTTTATTATTTGAAGTTCTTATTTTCTAATATATATTTAATTGAAAAATTTACGGATAATTGAAATTCCGTAAAATTGAATATTGTAAACAAAATGGATTTGAAAATTGTCAAAGAACTTTTTCGAAAATTATTAAAAATAATCGATTTACAGAAGAATTTTAGTTAAAAATTCTCGAAAATAATAATTGAATCGATAATGTATATTATCACTCGTTAATTTTTTAATTATTATAAAACAGAAAGAAAGCGATCACTCCGAGTCAAAGACTCAGGAGTAATATCGATATCTTCTTATCGATATCTTCCTGTTTTATAGTTATGATAAATTTAATTTATAGTTTTAAGTAAAATGTTCTCTTTTTTGACTCGGACTGTTTATATTTTTGTCAGTAATTGGTCCGTAATTTTTCATTTTTAGTCCGTAAAGTCCGTATTTTTAAATACTTGCAATGGTTCGAGTCCTGTTAGTAGTAAATGTTAGTAAAATTTTACTAATGTTTTAAGACCTCGATTTGTCTTCATTTCAATTTTTAAGCCCAAAAAATAGGTTGAATTTAAGAAAAAACACGTTTTGAGCTGTAATTACTTTAAGACTTTGTTTTACAGTGTATTCAAATTCAAAGTACTTATTATATGTATTAAAATCCATTTTATTACATATAAGATTAATTTCTAATGCAGATGTAAAGAAAAATATATCAAAGAAATTAAATATGAATAAAGTTTATAAATAAAGTAGCAAACCTTGGAAAAATATATTTATATATATCTTTTTTATATTCAAAACAGAGAGATATATTTTAATGTAAATTATTTATGTACATAGCACTATATTCATGCCACTGAAGTATTTATTTCTTGGTTTAGATGATATAAGTTATTCAGTCAAAAGCCTCATTAAATAGACAAGCCGGTAATGCACTCGTATATACAGCTTTCGTGTATATGACGACATGATATCTAAACCACAGTTCATCGTGGATCTCGAAATTTATGCTCTTCGTGTGTCCTTTCAGACCTCCGTTGCCAGTTTGAGGCGCGCGCGCAAAAAAAGGAATATTTTTCAACAAAACATACATTTTCCTTCTAGAGAAAGTGACTTTTGTTTACTTAAATTATTCAAATGTATAGTGAATAATAAAAAAACATTTTCTTTCTTTTTTTAGGCCTCGAATCGACTTAAGTGTGCAAAAAAAGTCGTTTCAATCAAGCGGGAAAGAAGGCGAAAGAGTTTTTTATTATTATGTGAATATGTAACTATGGAATGTAAATAAATATAAATAAATTATTATTAATTATTAACGATTATTAATCTTCGTATTCTTTCATTCATTCTGTCCTCAGTTTGAAGTTAGTTTCTGTGTATGCTTTTGTTTTTTCTTTCTTTAAAAATATTGTTTGACAAATCGAAAATATGCAGGTATTTTTTCATGATTCATAACAATAAAATAATAGAAATTAGAAAATTTAAAAAAAATTATGATTAATAAATGAAAAAATATACCCATTTTTGTTTATTATATGCTTTTTTCTATAAAAAATTTCGTTTGACTGATCTAAATTATACAAATTTTTCTCCTTTTTATTTATAAAAAATAGAAAATGGTTAAAAAATTATGATTAAGAAATAGGAAATAAATATCCATTTTATGCATAATTTTTATTTCTCAATAATAATATTGTTCAGAGACTCATTTTTTATTTTGGGAAAAAAACAGTACATATTCCCGTTTCTTAATATTTTTGTAAAAAAATTTCAATTTTCATAAGGAAATAATTTACATTATTTCTATTTCTTAATTACAATTGTTTTAATTAAATTCAAAGTTTTTCAAAAATGAAGGAAAAAAATGTTTATAAATTATTACATTTGTCAATTACAAATTTTAATTGAAAATGAAATTGAAAATTTTTGAATTTTTAGAAAACAAAGGAAACAATTTTACTCAAAAAAATGTTCTGTTACATTTATTTACGAATTTCTGTAATTGTAAAATTATTCAAAAACATCTTTTAACTTCTTTTTTAAATAAATATTTAATTATTATTATTTTTCCATAGGAATTAAGATTTTAAAAAATTTCAAATTTAAACCTTTTAAAATTAACTTTAAAAATATTGTTATAAAACATGAAGATATCAACTACTCTGAGTCTTCGTCTTGGAGTGATAGATTTCTTCATATTTTATAATAATTAAAGATGATCGAGAGATAAAATAATTATTTTATATTATAAGAATATTGTTACTGTAACTTCTTCAAAATTGTTTTCATATTCAATGATTATCTAAAATTTCAACTAAAATTCATTTTTAAATAAATTTTTATTCGAAAATTCTACGACAATTCAATTATAATATTAATATAAAAATAAATTATTTAATTCTTACAAAGAATAGATATTGAAAATTAATTTACTGAAATGAGGAAAATTTTTGAAAATAATTGAAATTTTGACAAGAAGTATTAAAATTTTTGAAAATAATTGAATTTTGAAGAATTTTATTATTTATAAAGATAATTGCAATTTTGAAGAGATTTTATTTTCAATTTTGAACATAATAATTATAATAATAATTTTATAGTTTGTGAGGTAAACAAAAAAGGCAGAAAAATTCAGAATTTTCTTATTAATTCGAAAAATTAAATTTTTTCTGACCAAAATTTTTCATTTGTTACTGATTTTAAAAAATTTAGTCAGACTGTACTACTTAGAAACTTACTAGCACATTTTAAGTATTATAACTCGGTCTTAGTCAGACAAAAAACACTTTGGATTTATTACATTGTAAAAGTCAGTGGTAATAAGTAAATTTTTATAGATGATATATGATAAAAAAAATTTGCATATAGTGTTTCTAAAGTGTTTTTTTTACTCCTCTTTTCGAATCTATAAGAAAATTAAACTTTTGACTCAAGGATAAGAAGTTATGATTATTATTTAAACAAAAAAAGTACAAATTATTAATACCATATTTAATTGACTCTAATAAATATTTTAAACAATTTTTATAAAAAATTATCATTTAAAAGACATCTCAGAAATAACAGAAAAACATTTGTGGATCATAATAGAGAAAACTATGATAAAAATTTGTCATTTAATTTCATAAGATAATAATGACTATATAATTTCGTTCATATAATACATTTTAAGAGCTACCATAATATCTTTATCATAGTTTCAAAATGTTCTATATATGAATTTATATATACGTATATACAAATATAAATTTTATATATATGAGTCTGAGTACTTTGCGGTACAAAGTAAACCATTTTGCCTCAACATTTTATTGCAATATAAAATAAACGTAAAGCAACAAATTTTCCACAGTATTGACAATTTGCTTTTCAGTTAGCGTTTCAAACAGCAAATAAATTTTTTAATTGTTCATTTTACTCCATCTTTCTCTCAATATATAAACTAAATTATAACTGAAAAGAGGTACTATACTATTGTATATAATAAAAAGTTAAAATTTAATTAAAAATATTTTTAACATTGTCGAAAAATATTTTCCTTCACAGTTTTTCTAAGGGTATCAAATTGAGACAAAAAGCGAATCAAAAGTGTTGCAAAACAACGTTTTGATTCGTTTTTATATCCTTAGAAAAACTGTGTTTCTGTTATTTTGTCAAAAAACCTTATTATTTATTTTATTTTTTATCATGTTTTTATTATTATATTTTATTATTATTATTATTATTATTATTATTATTATTATTATTATTATTATTATTATTATTATTATTATTATTATCATTATTATTATTATTATTATTATTATTATTATTATTATTATTATTATTATTATTATTATTATTATTATTATTATTATTATTATTATTATTATTATTATTATTATTATTATTATTATTATTATTATTATTATTATTATTATTATTATATAAATAACTAGTTCTATCGATTAAAAAAGTAAAATCCGTTCTTCAGGATTCTTAGAGAAATTTAATTTTCTCGTTATTTTTTTTGGGGGGCGAAAGATATTTTTTTTCTTTTCATTTGCAAAAAGAAAAAAGGGTGACGTTAGAAAAATCAGCAAACTGGTGTGAATTCAGATAGGAATAAAAAAACTTGCGATTTTTATCACTTGTGCTTGGAATTTAACGATTAAACGCGGTTAACCAGAAAGATGCGAATTACGAGGGAAAACTTTGAAATTGTTATCCAAACTAAATCACAATTTTAATATCCGCTCTCGCAAAAAAGAAAAATTCTCCCATCTACAAATATAATTAAGATTATAATTAATTATAACTACAACGACAATTAATTACATTTTTAACTACTATATTTAAGTGTAATTTTCATAACTACAGTAAATTATAATTGTAATTTTCATAGCTAAAATTAATTATAATTGTAATTAATTTATAATTACGTTTAATTGTGGTTATCCATATTAATTGTAATTGTATAATTGTATTATTATTACTGCCTTATAATTAATTACAATTATGAATAATTTAGTGTTACAAAAAATCTATTTCCTTTTTTAATTTAAAATTTTACCTATTATTTATTATAATACTATTATAATAATTACATATTAAATAAAAACATAATTAAATTCTTTTAACTAATAAACAAATAAAATATTAATAATAAATAGTCTTCTATTATTTATTATGACAATAATAGCACAAAATCTACATTTGTTATTTTATTTATTGAATTTATGTGCATGCAATTATTTCTATTTATATAGGTACAGGTGTTTCGATATTTTATTAAATTTTTGTTAATCACAAATATGAATTTTTTTATTTATAAACATTTTCCGTTATTGTATTAATTTTTTTTATTATAAAATGCAGAACGAAAACATTTATATATTTTCCATTATTGTATAATTTTTTTTTTAATTTATAAAATTCAGTACAAAACCCTGTGTATATGTGTTTGTTATTGTATTTCCATTCATTCCTATATTCTATTCATTTCTTTTTTTAAATTGTAAAATACAGGACAGAAATTTGTTTTTCTTTTTATTTATAAATTTTTGTTTTGTTATATCAATTATTTTTACACATAAAATTCAGCAATTAAGAGATAAAAAAATTTTGAACAAAAATTTACATTTTAAAAACCGTAAATATATATTTCGATATGTATATGTATATAGAAAAAAGAGAAAATTAACAATAGTTGAGATTGACTAAGATTAAAAGTGCAACGACTGGTAATTTACGCTCGATTTCATCTTTATGGTATTGGTTATATGTGAATTCTGACTCTTTATAACTAGTACTATACATATATATGCGAATATAGTCCATATAAATCCATTCGGTTACAGAAAATGATCCCTCTTAATGAATCGGATTTTCCGCCTTTTCTCCCTTCATATTTCCTTCTATGTATTTAGAAAAATTGCTACAAAAACATTATAGATTACTAAGCTTTTCATCGGTATGACAATAAAATTAAAACATAAAAACTCATTAAATTGTTTTACAGTGTCCTATAATTTAATTTATCAGAACCAAATTTATTATTTTTATGACAAAAAATTAAAAAAAAATGTTTTCGCAAAAACAACTTATTTATTATATTACACATAGGCAATACAAAAATCCAATCGTACAAAATACTAAATATTTACAATAACTAATTAACTAAGAATTAATTAAAAATAAATATTATTAATATAGTACCTATTATTACAATATTGTCGACGTGGCAAGCCTCGAATAAATTTATGCTTTCTTGTCACCCTCATTGTAAAATATTAAATAATTTGTTAATTAATAAATCTCTGTTGTTGAATTGAAAATATAGTAAAATAATCACATTTGATAACTGATTTCTTTCGATATTAAATAGTTTATTATAATTAAGAAATATATTACAATATAGTGTGTATCGTAAATAGTTCGACGAGTGCGGCGTGAGACTGACTCTAATATAAATTTCGTTTTGCTACAAATTCTTCTCTTCGTGATTTACGGCGCAAAAGTCCAAAATTAAATTCTCTAAATTTACTCACACATTCAAACATATTTGCGACGCAACATTTATTATTATTATTATTATTATTATTAAAAAATTAAAATTAAAATATATGGTAAGTCCGGGGGAGATGGCCATATGGGAGAGATGGCCAGTTGAAATATTTTACATACCTAAATATAAAATATATAAATTATATATATTAAAATAATATAAAAATTAAAAAGAATTATTAAAAATTAAAAAATTTAGTAAATTTTCATAATTTGTACCTCATTTCAAAACTCAGTACAACAAACTAAAAAAAGTAAATAAATAACATCAATAATTGCTATAAACTCTAATAAAATTTTTTTAGAATTGTTAGAAAATAAATAATAACACAATATAGCAGAAAATAAGTACACAATTCTATTTCAATTATTAATAAAATACTAAATAATTAAATTATATTAATTATTAATTAATACTTATTAAAAAAATAATATTAAGATTTTATTAAAAAATTATGATAAAGAAATAGAAATCATGCAAAAAATACTAAAAATTTTTCCCCATTATGTTACGAAACTTAAATTCTGAATTTTATTTTCAATTAAAAAATAAAAACTACAAATTTTTTAAGTCTTTTTTAAAAAAAAAGCTTAAGGTAGTTCTCCGGCTGCTACTCTTGTAAAAATTGATTTTGGATAGATTTTCTTCTAATTTTGAGAAAATGTTTCTTTGGGTGCCCTTTAAATGTGGTAAAAATTTAAAAACCCTTTGCCATGTCAAAGAATGAGATATTGTGGTTGACATTTTTTATTTTTAACATAATCGCATG
Organism: Leptopilina syphax; assembly: GCA_032872505.1. Taxonomy (NCBI): domain Eukaryota; kingdom Metazoa; phylum Arthropoda; class Insecta; order Hymenoptera; family Figitidae; genus Leptopilina; species Leptopilina syphax. Next base: position 8,939,052 of record CM065471.1, on the reverse strand, counting down.
TAAAAGTGAAAGTTTGAACTTAAATAACTCAAAATTTAGCATCGCAAAGGGGTTTGAAATTTTCACCACATTTAAAAGTCACCCGAAGAATCATTTTCTCAAAATTTGAAAAAAATCTGTCGAAAATCAATTTTTACAAGAGTAGCGGCCGGAGAAATACCTTAAGATTTTGTTAAAAATTGTCGATGAAGAAATAAAATTTACGTAAATTTTTTTATTTACATATAAATAAAATAAAATGAAAGTTTTGTTAAAAAATTGTGATTGGAAAATCAAAAAAACTGTATAACTTCGATCTGATAAGAAAAGTGTTTAAAAAAACAATAGCATTTACATAATTAATTTTAAAATGTAAATTAGAGTACTATTTATAATTTTGACGACCAAGTCGTAACATCATTATTAATTTTTTTAAAAAATTCAAAATTTAACCCTTATTTCTTTTTAAAAATTAAAACTATTTTTGACTTTTTTGGATGCGGAATTTAGTAAACTTTAATAGTTATTTTCGTAACAAGGGCGCAAAATAGGTGATTGCGACGATGGCGAACATAATTTTTTGTCCTAACTGCATGGAAAGTATGGCATTGAGGGCACGCACGATTAACCCCTTTACTGTCAGTGGGCTCTATAGAGCCATAAAAATGTCGTGCCCTGTATGTCCATGGGCTCTATAGGGCCATCGAAAAAAAGACATTTAACCCTAGAAGAAGTAACTGGGGTGTCTGGACACCCCAAGCAAAATTCAAAGTATTCTAATGGCTTAACCAATAATTTTTTTACGCTTAAAACCCGTTGATAATTTAGTTTAAACCTCTATCTTTTGACACCTGTATGTGCCGCCAAAAGTTTTGCTCTAGGAAGAGCTCTATCTCCCGTTAAAATACGTCTGGGGTGTCTGGACACCCCAGTTACTCCCTAACGTTAGAAAAATTGTCAAGATAAGTAAATTTAAATTAAAAAAAATCGTTTTTAATTAGTTAAAATCATCTGATAAAGTATAAATTGATAGGTTATGCATTAAAAAGTTGTATTTTATAAAAAAGAAACACTTTTATACAAAAATTCTATTTTTATGAAAAATAGACATTCTGTATTTGTAACAACTGTCACGTTCCCGTAACTTGTTATAAATAATATAAAATATGATGAAAATTATAATTAAGAAATTGTCCAAAATTAAAAGAAAAGAAGATATGTCACACATGTCACGGGTGTTGATTCATAAGGCGCCGGCTAAGAAACAATGAAAGTATACCTATATTATGTTATCGATCCCCTATGGCCTGGCTAGGCTAGCTTCCCACCTAAAAAATTTGTAAAAACACGACTATAAAAGACCTGCATTTTTGGAGAGTGATCAGTAGTCAATTTTCCTGCGTTTTGATTGTATCTTAAGTAGTAGTTAATTTTCCTACGTTTCAATTGTGTCTTCAGTTATAGTTAATTTTCCTGCATCTTCGGTCTCATCTTACTGATTAGTAATTATTCCGAAGTTAGTACTCGGTTTAATCTTCATTCTCCACTTTATTTTAAATCCTTGTAAAATATTGTTAATTATATAAAACTCTTGACAAACAATCAAATAATTGTGTGCCAACCGTGGGACAACCTTGTGCCAACCGTTCGCCAATCTTGTGCTAAAGAAGTACTAATCAATTGTCAACCAGATACCAATCTATTGCCAAAGAAGTACTAATCGATTGTCAACCAAATACCAAATCAATTGCCAACCAAGAGCCTACTAATTGCCAACCAATTGTTGATCAACTATCTACTTCTTTAAAGAGTTTAAATTATTCAAGGAATTTAATCTTGGTAAGTAAACCAAATTACTCTCTTATTTTAAAGATTCTGGAATTAAGTATACTAAGGTATAATTCTGCTTTCAGTGGAGTTATACCGAGTTTTGGGAAAACTACTCACCTGCCAATTTCTTCGAGAACCTGTGTATTGTGTGATAAAATAAAAAGGACAGATTATCTTTAACCTAAGCGTTTGTTTTCTTAGCCTGTTCCCTTAGTTCAAAGCTTTCCGCTTTGTAAATAAATCAGGCAAAAACTTTATATACCAGTACTGGTCTCCTTCTGAGACGTAACAGTACACCAATTTAATTTTTGGTGCATCGGCCGGGAAACTTAAAAAGAAAACAGATGCTTATAAAGATAAAATAAACTAGAAAAATCCTAAAAAATTAAAATATACGAAGAAATTGACAGGTAATATTTAAAATCGAACCACGAATAATGATAAAGCCAAGAACAAAAGTGAATTAAAAAAATATATATACCTTTTTCTTAAAAAAAAAATAATAATTCTAAATGTCATGCGATAAAAAAATTCCTGAAACGGATAGACTTCTCAGAAGCCATAAATTAACAAACGATTTTATTGCAAAACAAATTTTTCAATTTGGGAATAACACAAAAGTTCAGCATAGCCCTCTTCCAAATAGAAAATCATTTGATTCTTCCACAAGTAACTCAGAAACAGCAAGTTTTAGTGATACTACAATTCAAATAATTAATTCAAAAACAGATTTTACAATAGAAAATTCTGAAACTTTTAAAACCCAAGATAATGATCTTAAAAATCAAAATCTAGATGAATTTTCAGAAAAAGTTATAAGTACCTCTACTCCAAAAAAATCAAATCCTGAAATTCCACCTTTTAATGATCAGTTTGAAATATTTTCTGAACCAATAATGGCAATTCCCAATAATCAACAAGTGTCCCTTCACAATGCTTTAGAATTAATTCCTAATTTTGACGGAAAATCAATACCATTAGCATTATTCATCGAAGGATGTGAAGAAGCTAAACAAATGCTTCCTCCCAATCCTGTCATAGAAGAAAATTTAGTAAAAATGATACGCGGAAAACTAGTAGGAGAAGCAAGGAAGGGAATTTATGGAAGTAGTTTTCGAAGTGTAGCAGAATTAATCAATCAGTTAAAAAAGATATATTTACCCAATAAAACAGTGTACCAATTACAAGGCGAACTAGGCAGCATTTTTATGTGGGAAAATGAGTCAGTGATTTCCTACGCGAACAGAGTTAAAGAACTAGTTGATCAAATTTATGATTCTCACAGATTAAATAACAATCTAGATGAAGTTTTTAAAAATAATGTTGAAAGAGACGCAATTTCATGTTTTCGTCGAGGATTAAACCCAGATATAGAAATTCGGGTACCTGATAGCAACCAATTTCGAGACCTAACGAATCACGCTATAGAAATTGAACGAAAATTAAGAGCCATAGCAGAATTACGAAAAATCAAATCCTATAAACAAACCTTGGAACCAACAAATTTAGGTAGGGTTACATTTGCTAGAAATCAAACTATCGTTTGTCAAATTTGTAATCTAGAAGGACATAGCGCACGAACATGTCGTAAGTCAGGTACAAATAATCAATATCCACCTCAGCAAAGATATGGGAATAATTTTCAAGGTAATGGTTTATCTAGAGGGGAAGTTTCAGCTGTATTTAAACAACAACGGTATTTCCAACCATCTCAAAATCATTTTAGGAATAATATTCAACAATTCCGAAACCCAAATTTCCAACCTAGAGGTAATTTTCAAGAGTATCAAAATCAAAACAGAAACAATTTCCAAAATAGACAAAATTTCCAACAGAATTACTTTCCAAAACCTCAGTATCAAAATAATTTCCAAAATCCACAAAATCGTAACCAACAATTTCAAAATCATGATAAAAAAAATTATCCTTCTAATGAACTTAATGAAAATTTTAGAGACAGAATAAATCTTACATGCAATTATTGTAAGAAACCTGGACATGTTATAAATGACTGTAGGCGTAGAGCATATAATAATCAAATCAAAGAAAAGCAAAATTCTCGCCCAGCGACTCCCACAGAACAGGGAAACGAGCGCAACCCGCCCAGGATAGGCACAGTGGGACAGGTGACAAGCGAGTAATTGTGCCAAATAAAAAGATTCTCTCAAATTTAGAAACAATTCAATTCAATTGTAGTAAAGGAAACACGATACCCTCCATCTTTATTAGAATAAAAAATTCTTCGATCCCATTTCATATGATGCTTGATACGGGAGCTGGATTAAATCTTTTAAAAGAAAAAATGCTCGATTCCAATATGTCGTTAAACAGAAATAAAAAATTACAACTAACCGGTATAAATGAACATCCAGTTTTCACCTTAGGTCAAATAAAATTGGAAATTTTTGGATGCTTAACTGTATTCAATATTATACCAAAAGAAGTACCAGTTGAAGAGGATGGTGTATTATATTAGGGTCAGAATTCTTTACAGATAATAATGTCAAAATTAATTACGCTGAAAAATGTCTAGAAGTTGAAGGAAAAATTTTCCCTTTTGCATCTAGGAACACCATAGTTTTACCACCAAGATCAATATCTGACATATTTTTACTTGTTGAAAATAAAGAAGTAAAAGAAGGATATGTGCCTCTATTATCATTAAATCCAGGTGTATTCATAGGAAACGCTTTAGTAACAAACAACGACGGTAAAGCTTACGTAAAAGTGGCCAATACTCTTTCAGATTTTGTAAAATTAGAAATTCCTAAAGTAAAGCTAGAAGAATATAAAGAAATTTCTAAAACATCTGATAAATTAACCCAAATAAAAAATGACGGATTAAATTTCGAACATCTAACAGAAAAAAGTTTATTAGATAGTTTTGCCAATTTAGAACCATCGCATAATAAGCAATTTGGATTTTACAAACATAACAGGAAAAGAAAGAACAGAACAAATTTTAGATTCACTCAGATTAGATCATTTAAATCCTGAAGAACTTCAACATGTAGAAGCATTAATAGAAAAATATGCAGAAAGATTTTATTTACCTGGAGAATATCTTACAGCCACTAATGTTCTCGAACATAACATTCCTACAAAAAATAAAGAACCTGTATTTACGCGTCAATATCGATTCCCTCCAATACATAAAGAAGAACTTTTAAGACAGACAGATGAACTTTTGAAAAATAACATTATTAAACCATCTCAATCCCCTTATAATACTCCGGTTTGGATTGTACCAAAGAAGAACGACTCACAGGGAAATAAGAAATGGCGAATGGTGCTTGATTTTCGAAAATTAAATGAAAAAAACTATTACAGATTTTTTCCCTTTACCGAATATAAATGAAGTATTGGAAACCCTCGGAAACGCACAATATTTCTCGGTTTTCGATTTAGCCTCCGGATTCCATCAAATAAAAATGAGCTTAAAAGACTCTCATAAAACTGCATTTTCAACCCCTTCTGGTCATTACGAATTCGATCGAATGCGATTCGGATTAAAAAATGCGCTAAGTTGTTTTCAAAGGTTGATGAATTTATGTTTATCTGGACTTATTGGAACTGAATTATTTGTTTATTCTTTAGAAGAACAGCAGGAAAAATTTGAAAATTTTATGAACCGACTAGAAACAGCCAATTTAAAATTACAACCAGACAAATGTGAATTTCTTAGGCCAGAGGTAACTTACTTAGGACACATAATCGATAAAAACGGAGTCAGACCAGATCCAAAGAAAATTAATGCGGTAAAAAATTTTCCAACACCCAAAAACGTTAAAAACATCAAACAATTTTTGGGTTTAGCAGGTTATTATCGCCGTTTTATAAAAAATTTTTCCAAGAAATCGGTCCCTTTAAAGCAATTATTAAAAAAGGATGTGACCTTTAAATGGAATGAAAAACAACAAGAAGCCTTTGAATTATTAAAAGAAGAACTATGTCAAGAACCTTTATTACAGAGGCCAGATTTTGACAAACCTTTCATTTTAACAACAGATGCGTCAGGTTATGCTTTAGGTGGTATTCTATCTCAAGGAGAAATAGGAAAGGATAAACCCATCGCCTATGCATCAAGATCTTCGAATGAACATGAAGTAAAATACGACACTTATAATAAAGAAGCCCTTGCAATTGTCTACTGTGTCTTACATTTCAGACATTTTCTCTATGGAAGAAAATTTACAATTGTTACTGATCATAAACCATTATTATGGTTTCAAAATTCAAGTGATCCTTGCTCTCGAGTTACAAGATGGAAACTCAAACTATCGGAATATGATTTCGAAATGATGTATAAAGCAGGTAAAATGAACGTTAATGTAGATGCAAAATCACGTAATCCAGTAAATCATTTTCGAAGAATAATTCCAAGATACGAAGAAGAAAAGGAAGAAGTTGATGCAGATGAAGAAGATGATGAAGAAGAAGAAGATGATGACAACATAGAAAACAACGAAGATGACAACGATGATGACAATGATAATGATGATGATGATAGCAATACAGGTGACTATAATGGCATAAAAAGTGATAACGATTTAATTTGTAATGAAGATATTAATTATGATGAAATTGAGGAAAAACCAAACGAGACAATAAACGTCAACACCGTATCTGCAGCTGAAGAAGCAAGCCTTATTAAAAAAATAACAAACGTGATAACTGATACAACAAAAATTAAAAGCATTAAAAATCTCTGTGAATTATTTATACAAATTTTCCTCTTTATGAAACTAGTGATTTGTGATAAGAAATTTTGTAAAAATTTCAATAAAATAAAACTCCCAATGGATAGTCAAAAATTCAATGCTGTTACTGCTAGAGGAAAATTAAAGAAAATAAATCAAGAAAACACGAATTTTAATTCCAAAGAAAAAATGAAACCAGTGAACCAATCTGAAGTAAGAGCACAAAGTAGGAAAAATCAACTCAAAAAAGGGTATGAACAAATTAATAATGCAAACAAGTGAAAAAAGTGTAAGAAATTCTGCAAAAACCACTCAACATCAGGAAAAATTTCAAAATCCTACTCAAATTCAAGAAAATGGTCGAAATCTGCGTAATCGCGAAAAATTGCGAAATATAAACTACAATGAAGACGTCGAAATTCAAAAATTAAAAAAGGAAAGAGGAAGACCGCGCAAAATTGATTTAAAAAACGATCAAGACTCAGTAACTAAAAAAAAGAGAGGTAGACCTAAAAAAACAACTTCCTTTGCAAGAAGAATCAGAAGAAGACTCAGATCCAGTGTATAATAATAAATATCAACCTTTTATTGAAAGACATACTGATTTTAGTGACAATTTTCAAGAATCCTCAGATGAAGATATAATAGAAAGAACTGAAAAATTTAAAGGAAATAAAGAAAATCAAAAATTTGAAGAAATTTATGAAAGTGATTTAGATGGTATAGAAGAATCCTAATTTCTTAGATCTTCAAAATGAAGCTTTCGAAAGCAATCAACGGCCCCCTCCAGAGCCCCCTCCCGAGATTCTCTCTAGATAACCAACAAGAAAGCGAAACAAATGACTCAATAAATCAATTTCACAGCAATAATGTGGTAGAATGTAAAGATCAATTAAGAATGCGAAAAGACAATTATTCATATTTCATAACAACCTCTTGTATACCCATGGATAATGGTTCTCGAAGTTTAAATAGCAAAAATGATCTTCCTTAATTTGAAAATCTTGTAATAAATGAAGCTAAAGAATTTAGAAAAGGAAATTTTTTGCATATTGCATTACCCATTGCCTCAGAACCAAATGAAAACATTTCCCAAATAACATATAACATCAAGAAGACAATTCAATCATTTAGGAATTTAGCTGAAAATCTACAATTAAAATCAGTTAGTATCGCGAAAACAGCTAACATAAATCATGTCAATTGGCAAGATATCGAATTAATTTTGAAGAAAATTTTTGAAGGTTCTAGAACAAAAATGATTATTTGTAAAGGTTATATTCAATATGCAACAAAAGATCAAAGAGAAATACTAATTGAAGAAGCACATTCCTCTGCTATAGGTGGCCATAAAGGAGTCACAAAAACGTATAGTAGAATTAGGCAAAAATTCTTTTGGAAAAATATGAAACTTGATATTCAAAAATATATTCAAGTTTGTCTACACTGTCAATTGAAAAAATTAGTTCGTGTAAAAACTAAAAACCCTATGATCATTACTGACACCCCAGGAACAGCTTTTGAAAAAATTTCAATGGACATTGTTGGACCTTTAGCAACCACTAATGCAGGAAACGAATGTATTTTAACCATTCAAGATTGTCTTACTAAATTCTCAGTAGCAATACCATTACCAAATCAGCAAGCAAGTACAATTGCAGATGCATTTGTTAAAAGATTTATATGTATTTATGGATCTCCAAAAGGTGTACTAACAGACCAAGGAACAAATTTCTTAAGTAATCTCATGAAACGACTCGCTAAACGATTTAGAATCAGACAATTTAAAACAACTTCTTTCCATCCTTAGTCGAATGGTTCACTAGAAAGATCTCATCACGTTCTTGCAGAATATTTAAAACAATTTGTTAATAAAAATTCACAATGGGACGACTTGCTAGAACTAGCAATGTTCTCCTACAACACCAGTGTTCATGAAGGAACAAAATGCACTCCTTATGAACTTGTCTTCGGAAGATTAGCAAGGTTACCATCCAGCTTACCCCTCCTAGAGGAAGAAAAACTCGAAACCTATGACAATTACTTAATTAATTTAGTGACAAAATTACACAAAATTCAAGCATTAGCACATAAAAATTTAATTAAATCAAAAGAAAAATCGAAAACTTACTATGATCAAAGGATAAATCCCCAAAATTTTAAAATTGGAGATTAAGTATTCTTACTACAAGGTCCCAAACCTAAAAAATTAGGAAATCAATATACAGGACCTCACGAAGTCTTAGAAATTTTATCAAAAGGAAATATTAAAATTAGAATAAATAAAACACAAAAAATCGTTCACATTAATAGACTTCGTATGTCTCATATTGAACATAATAATGGCTTCTAATAAAACTAGGCTTTCTTTACTTAAAAATAAAAAAAATACATGCACTTCAGTTTATTAAACAATTTTATTTCTAATTAAGTAGATTTTATTTTGTTTTAATTGAATATGCTGAATTAATTCTAATTAAAAGTATATTGTTAAATCATGGAATAGAATCTAATGTAGTTTTACTTTGTTTCAGAAACATCTCAGAGGCGATATGTATTCTTCATTTTTTTTATTATATCTAAATACTTTCTTTTCAGAAAATTCCATAAAACAAATAATCTTTTAACCACCCTTTTCCCAATTTCCTTCTTCTTACTTTCAATTAATGATTAATTGAAGATATAATTCAATATTCATTACAAAAAGAACTTATGAAACTTAATAAAAATTTCAATAAAATAAAACCAATTAAAATTAAATGACATATAAATCCAATTTTACAAATCTTATACAAATAATATTTTTAAAAAAGCATAAGTTTCATATTAAATATCAAAAAGAGTTACCTTTTTCTAATATACATACGGTCAATGATTTCAAATCATATTTATTAGATACTTAAAAACAAAAACATGGTAACTTTATATAAAAAAGAGCTAAATTTCTCTACAGATTTTTACTGACATCTATTTCTTTAAGAATGGATTTTCTATCTAAACGTTAAAACTTATTAATAGAAAGAATACTTAAAATACTTTTTCGTATTCTTTCTTTGGGGGAAGGGAAGGGTGACTACACATACATGTGTAAAAAAAATATAAATAAACAAATAAATTTTTTTTTTATCCTTTTCTTTTAAACAATTCTCAAAATAATTTCTAAATGCAAATTCTCTTTCAATTTATTGCTTATAAATAAAATTTTTACTACTTGTAATTAAAAGAAAACTCTACGAATTGCATTGTTAAAACCATTATTATAATTGAATGTTATTTAAAAATGAGTATTTCTAAAATATGTAATCAATATAGAATCATTAAATCTTTATGACAATTGAAGTGTGAATTTCGAATATTAACATTGTAATATTAAACTTTGAATGTATGTGTGACTTCAATTTTATTTTAACATTTCTAATTTCAAGTCTATGTAATTTTCAATATAACTTTTAATGTATTTGAAACTAAAATTTTTAACCTCAAAATGTATGTAATTTTCAAAATAACTTTCAATGTTAACATCTTTAATATCAAAATGTATGTAACTTTTTAAAGTTAACTATCAATGTATGTGAGAGATTTCAAATTAACATTTCTAACCTAAAAATGTATTTATATTAACAAATCTTAAATAACAACAAATGTATGTGTGAATTTAAAATTAAATAGATGGAAATGTATGTAAAATTTTAAACTTAAAAGTATTTGTAACATTTAATTTATCTATCAAATGTTTGACCTTTCATTAAATGTGTGGGTTATGGAATTGATTAAATCAGTGTAATGACATCTCCCTTAACTTAAAATTCTAAACTATTACCATGTCACCAAAGCTGAATTCGGAAAATTATCAATTTCATTTTCTATTTTCCGAATTTTAAAGGGGGGAGGTGTCACGTGCCCGTAACTTGTTATAAATAATATAAAATATGATGAAAATTATAATTAAGAAATTGTCCAAAATTAAAAGAAAAGAAGATATGTCACACATGTCACGGGTGTTGATTCATAAGGCGCCGGCTAAGAAACAATGAAAGTATACCTATATTATGTTATCGATCCCCTATGGCCTGGCTAGGCTAGCTTCCCACCTAAAAAATTTGTAAAAACACGACTATAAAAGACCTGCATTTTTGGAGAGTGATCAGTAGTCAATTTTCCTGCGTTTTGATTGTATCTTAAGTAGTAGTTAATTTTCCTGCGTTTCAATTGTGTCTTCAGTTATAGTTAATTTTCCTGCATCTTCGGTCTCATCTTACTGATTAGTAATTATTCCGAAGTTAGTACTCGGTTTAATCTTCATTCTCCACTTTATTTTAAATCCTTATAAAATATTGTTAATTATATAAAACTCTTGACAAACAATCAAATAATTGTGTGCCAACCGTGGGACAACCTTGTGCCAACCGTTCGCCAATCTTGTGCTAAAGAAGTACTAATCAATTGTCAACCAGATACCAATCTATTGCCAAAGAAGTACTAATCGATTGTCAACCAAATACCAAATCAATTGCCAACCAAGAGCCTACTAATTGCCAACCAATTGTTGATCAACTATCTACTTCTTTAAAGAGTTTAAATTATTTAAGGAATTTAATCTTGGTAATTAAACCAAATTATTCTCTTATTTTAAAGATTCTTGAATTAAGTATACTAAGGTATAATTCTGCTTTCAGTGGAGTTATACCGAGTTTTGGGAAAACTACTCACCTGCCAATTTCTTCGAGAACCTGTGTATTGTGTGATAAAATAAAAAGGACAGATTATCTTTAACCTAAGCGTTTGTTTTCTTAGCCTGTTCCCTTAGTTCAAAGCTTTCCGCTTTGTAAATAAATCAGGCAAAAACTTTACATACCAGTACTGGTCTCCTTCTGAGACGTAACAAAACTTATGAAATTTGAGTTAAGATTTATTAAAAGTTTCTGTGCTCTCTCTACAGTCAGAAATTAAATTCTAATACAGAAAAATGTAGTATATGACAGTCAAATTTAAATTATAAATTCTATATTGTCAATAATATTTTAACATAATATATTAGAGGTATTAAGAATTGTTAATTAAAACTTTGATTAAAAATATTAATTTACAGAATCATTTCATAAGTTACACAGGCCTACAAAATTTAGAATTTTGTCAGACCCAGAAACGGGATGAGTCAATTCCGATGTAATTTGTTACCCTGAATCCAAAACTGGCAGCGAAATTGCTCTATCACGTCAGGATTCTCAGATATTCTAACCTAAAAGAGTAAAAAAGGCCATTTTTGGCAACATTCGACTCTCAATAAAATCTACAAAAAATTTTTTTTATCATTCGAACAAATTTTAAAGGAAAGTACAATTATTCACCTTTCAAAATATGCTACACCCGATCCGATCCAATTTTTTTTTCACTAAGGTACAACAATTTAAAGTTTAGGTTACACGACCTAAAAACTCAAAAAGGAAGAAAAGAATAATTGGAAAGTACTTTAACTTGAGCATCTGATTCTTAATATTTTGGGATCGTTGATTAGAAAATCGATGTCGGATTTTCAAAATTCAAAATGGCGGATGTAATATGGCGACATATTTTTAAAAAATTTAATATATTTGCTTGAGACTCTTCACTCTTCACTTTTTCGAAATTTAAAATTATTGTGGATCTAATGTGGTATTATATGTTAGTAAAATCGAAAAAACGTGAAATTCGAACATTTGGGGCATAATTTATACACTCTTTTAGTAAAGAAAATTAAAAGTTTTATTTTTCTTTATGAACCTTTACACATTTTTCTTCAAAGGATCTTCGTATAGTTGGTTTCGTTTTTAGAATATAATACAGAATCACTTCCTTGCTTATATCTGGACCTGTAAATACATCTTTTCTCAATTTAGATATCTATAGGTATGGTAATATTATCTTCAAGTACTCAAAAGACTTCGAATTTTACGTTTTTCGATTTTACTAACATATAATACCATCTTAGATCCACAATAATTTTAAATTTCGAAAATGTGACATCAGATTCGTAATAAGTGACCTCAAAAACACCCGAGTGAAGAGTCTCAAGCAAATATATTAAATTTCTTAAAAATATTTCGCCATATTACATCCGCTATTTTTAATTTCAAAAATCTGACATCAGATTCGTAATTAGCGACCTTAAAAACCCCCCGAGTAAAAAGTTTCAAGCGAATCCGATCAATTTTTTATTTTAACAGCCGCCATATTGGATCCGCCATTTTGAATTTTGAAAATCCGACATCGGTTTTCTAATCAACGATCCCAAAATATTAAGAATCAGATGCTCAAGTTAAAGTACTTTCCAATTATTCTTTTCTTCCTTTTTGAGTTTTTAGGTCGTGTAACCTAAATTTTAAACTGTTGTACCTTAGTGAAAAAAAGTCGGATCGGATCGAGTGTAGAATATTTTGAAAGGTGAATAATTGTACTTTCCTTCAAAATTTGTTCGAATGATAAAAAAAATTTTTTGTAGATTTTATTAAGAGTCGAATGTTGCCAAAAATGGCCTTTTTTACTCTTTTAGGTTAGAATATATCAGAATCCTGACGTGATAGAGCAATTTCGCTGCCAGTTTTGGATTCAGGGTGACAAATTACATCGAAAATGACTTATCCCGTTTCTGGGTCTGAAATTTGGAGGCCTGTGTTATTAATTTTAATGTTAATATATTCAGATATATTAAGTTTGTAAAATTTTCAATTTATAACACCATTTTTAGTAAATATTAATTGTTTAAGTCCATGTTATAGTTCATTTTTATGATTTTCACTATTCGTCAATTGTCTTTAATTTCTTTCACTTCAGATGTTCAAATAATTATGTTTTTTGAAAGAAATACAAAAACTAATTTTTCCCCTAAAAGTGTATCTATTTAACTTTAAAAACCTAAAATAGTTTTTAAATTAGTCAAATTTTTAAGGAACTACAACGTTTTTTTTGAAAAAAGTCAATTTTGCAATTTTTTGGTGTCTTTTTTGGCTTTTTTGGTTTTTTTCAAAAATTTTTAATTTATCAAAATATGAATAATAGTATTGTATTCCTTACTGAAAAACCAATCAATTCATTATAATAAATTTTTTGACGTTAAATATAAACCTTATAAAACAAGTTTAAAGCGTGGGGTGTCGGGACACCCCAGTTACTCCTTAGAGGGTGAGTAAATTAACGTACTCCTTCTAGGGTTAAAAGTTAACGAATCTGGCTAAAAATCCTTACTCGGGGGTTTTCGGGGTCGCTGAATCCAAATCCGTTGTCAAAAATTCAAAATTCAAAATGGCGGCTTCAAAATGGCGCCCAAAAAAATTTTTTAGTTAACGAATCTGTCTGAAAATGCCTTAAAATGCCTACTAGGAGATTTTCGAGGTCGCTGATTCCCAATCCGTGGTCAAAAATTCAAAATTTAAAATGTTAGCTTTAAAAAGGCGACAAAAAAAGATTTTTAAGTTAACGCATTCGTTAACTTTTTAATTTTTTTAGGTCGATATTTTGAAGCCGCCATTTTGAATTTTGACTTTTCGACAACGGATTTTGAATCAGTGACCTCAAAAACATATAATATGAAAATATCATGATTTAAAAAAAATTTTTTTTGAACACTTATGGCACAAAAACTTTATTTTCACTCGACTGTGAAGGGGTTAAACGCTCATATTAGTTAAAAATTAAGCTCTATAGAAACATTATATCGAATGAAGTCTATAATGATAGAAGTTTTAAAATAGAAATAAAAAACAATGTATTCTGGAAACATAGTATTTATTTAGAACGTAGTAATTAATAATTGAACAAATTGAAACAAGAACTTTTAAAATTGACAATTTTGATAAACGAAATGGGAACAAAACCAAATGTCTCATTATTTTTTTAGAGAAAATAAAAAAAATTGCAAATTTTTATAGACAAAATAAAACAAGTTGAAAATGTTTGCAGTTCTATAGTCAACATAAAAAGAAAGTCGAAAATTTCGCATTTTAATGAAGAAAATCGAATAATTAACAAGCGGGCGCAAAATACTTTTCCGCCCGCTCGGAGGTAGGGGAAGCGGGCGGAAAATACTTTACCACCCGCTGACGTCATACAAGCGGGCGGAAAATACTTTTCCGCCCGCTTCCCTTACTCCCGGGCGTAAAGTGTTACTTTGCGCCCGCCTTAAGTGCCCGAAATGACATACTTTCTGTGCAGGTAGGACAAAAAAAATGTTGACTTTCAAAAAAGGGTCAATTTTTGAATTTTTTCAAAAAATTTTTTCCGCCTTTAATGAATAGGAAAAGACTTTCCAAAAGCATATAGGACAATATTTATGCACATTGTTACCTAATAGCTATGATTTTTTGAAAAATATATACAGGGGCTCGATTATGTAATTTCATTCCACTTTCATTCCACTTTCACTCAACTTTCACCACATTTTTACTCAAATTTTATTTTCACTCTAGTTTTACTTTACTTTCACTCCACTTTCAGTTTTACTCAATTTTTATTTTCACTCCACTGTCACATTCACTCAAATTTTATTTATACTCTAATTTCACTTTTACTCCATTTTTATTTTCACTCCACTTTCACTTTTACTCAAATTTTATATTCACTCCACTTTCACTTTTACTCAATTTTTAATTTCACTCCACTATCACATCACTTTCACTCCCTTTCACTTTTACTCAATAATTTTTTTACTGCACTTTCACTTTTACTTAAATTTTGTTTTCACTCCACTTTCACTCTACATTTACTTTCACTCAAATTTTATTTTCACTCCACTTTCACTGTCAAGTTACTCCACTTTCAATTGTACTTAAATTTCATTTTGCTTCCACTCTGTCTAAAAATTACTCACTTTGTCAAGTTACTCCACTTTCAATTGTACTTAAATTTTATTTTGCTTCCAGTTTGTCTAAAAATTACTCACTTTGTCAAGTTAGTTCATTTTCATTTTTACTTAAATTTCATTTTGCGCCCACTTTGTCTAAAAATTTATTTTCACTACACTTTTACTTAAATTCTATTTTTACTCCACTTTCACTTTTACTTTTACTTTTACTTTATTTACACTCAAAATTTGTTTTTACTTCATATTCACTCAAACTTTATTTTCACTCCATTTTGATTTACACGTAAATAAATAGAAAAAGTGGAGTGTAAATGAATGTGAAATGGTATTAAAAATAAAATTTAATTAAAAGTGAAGTGAGATTAAAATTTAAGTGAAAATGAAAGTGGAGTGAAAATAAAATTTGAGTAAAAATAAAATTGGAATGGAGGAGGAGTGAAAATAAAATTTAAGTAAAAGTAAAATTGGAGTGAATATAAAATTTGAGTGAAAGTGAAAGTGATTGTGAAGTGAAAGTAAAGTGAAAATAAAATTGGACTAAAACTGAAATTGGAGTGAAAGTGAAGTAAACATAAAATTTGAGTAAGAGTGAAATTGGAGTGAAAATAAAAATTGAGTAAAAGTGAATGTAAAGTAAAAGTGAAGTAAAAATAAAATTTGAGTAAGAGTGAAACTGGAGTGAAAATAAAAATTAAGTAAAAGTGAAGTGAAAGTGGAGTAAAAATAAAATTTGAGTAATAATGAAAGTGGAGTGGAAATAAAAATTGAGTAAAAGTGAAAGTGGAGTGAAAATAAAATTTAAGTAAAAGTGATAGTGGAGTGAACGTGGAATGAAAACGGAGTGAAATTACATGATTGTTTGTGGAAATATTATTCCGATTTGACAACTTTTACTTTTGAGATTGGTACACTTTATAAAATTTGCTTATTAATATTATTATTAATATTTAGAATGAATAGCTAAATAATAATTATAATAATAAACAAATAATAATTATATTTTTAATTCTAAAATTAAATTTCTCTGTAAGACTTAATTGTACCTATGTAATATTGTATAATGTAATGTAATTATTTATTGTAATATAAAAAAATATATTTTTTTACAGTCAAAATTGAAAACGAATGCTGTTAAGCCAAGGAATGGAGGGGTCGTGGCAGAGGGAGCAGCGAAAGCACTGCCATATTCTGCTCAACCCTTTGTCAAACGCAAAGGAGAACAAAAAACAAGCTGCATGTAAGTTTCTTTATTTTTTCGAAAATTATATAATTTTTTTCTTTCAATTTCTTTTTAATTTATTCTTACTTTATACATTTTAATTACAATGAAATTTTATTGAAAGAATAAAAAAATAAATAATTAAATAAAGAATATATTAAAATTAAAAAAAGTTCTTTAAGGCTCTTACAAAATGTATATTGTTATATATATATATATATATATATATATATATATATATATATATATATATATATATATATATATATATATATATATATATATATTGTTAGTACACTTTGTAATTCTTTACTACTCTCATTTCCTGTGTATTTCTTCTTTACACGCACACAATCGACTCTATTCCTCGCCATTGTATTGAGTGCAACAAAGTGAACTAACTTTTCTAATTACGAAAATGTAAATTTAATCATTCTAAAGTTATTTCTTCGGCAAAATAATCTTATCACAATACACTTTTGTTTCACTCTTGATATTAGAATTGTATTGTTTCAATTTCTTATTTCTTTTTCCCTGCTTCTTTAATTGGTTCTATATTAAATTTCATGTTTTTTATTTTAAACATTTTTAATTTGTCTTTATCTAAAAGTTTTTTTAAACCAATTTTTCGCATTGAAAATATAAAAAAAAGTGAAAATATATATTTTTTATTTTTTAGTATTCTCTGAATTTGAATTAATATAAAAATTATTGGAAATTTATTTTAATTATTATTATAGGAAGTGAATTTTCGCTTTTGAATTGCTTCCATTTCACTAATTATAAAAACGTCCCAATTTTGCTATTTTACAGTAAAAACAATAAATAATACCTATAAAAATAAAAATTCTTATTTTCTTATCATCATTAATAAAGTAATTTTTATTTATACAGATAAAGAAATAAAGTAACTTTCACCACTTTTTCATACTAAAACTTAAAATGTTAAGAATTTCTGATCATTTTTGGCAATTTTTATTATTTGCAGAGTAAATTTTACTATTTTCAAACTAAATTCTAATAACAATAATTAGTCAGCTATGCGCTCAAAATAAATTTTACTAATTTTTGTTATTAATATTTACTTTGAAAATAGTAAAAATTACCAAAAGAGCGAAAAAATCACAGTATAAAAATTTTTAAAATAATTCAAATCTAAAGATGAATTTTTTTTATCGAATTGAGCGTAAAATTTAATTTTTTCTACACATTAAAATAGAATTTTCGCAATTTTTATTTTTATCTCTTGTAAAATATTTTTACGCACATTACAAAATTTTTTCTATTCAAAGGACACCGCACCAAATACATGGGAAAAAAGATCCCGGTGAAATTTTGTTATACTTTGCAATTTTGTAGTTTATGACCTTCTGATTAAGAAATGTAAATGCCAAAACTCAAAATAATGGACAGTTTTTTTGTTATATAACATTAAAGACATAAAAGGTACTGTACAAACTACAGCTTAAAAAGGGTAAAGCGCGCCACATAGAAAATGATAAACAGAATGAAATAAATATTATGCAGCTCTCCAAAGCAAAGAACATTTATTTAAAAGCGTTTAAAGTTCATGTATGGTAAATATTACTGCAACCAACAACCATAAAACAACCATTGTTGATAAAAAGTCACACGCTTTTATTTTAGAAGAGTAGAAAGATTTTTTGATATTCCTACAACAATTATACTCCTAGATTGTGTAGTCGAAAGTGTTAAAAAATATTATAGTAGCTACCAACAACCATACAACAACCATTGTTCATTAAAAGTCACACACAATCATTTAAACTAACTAAAAAGACTCTTATTTTCTTCAAATATTGTACGCCTATAATGTGCAGTCGAATGTGTTAAAACAATATTATAGTTGCTACAAACAACCATACAACAACCATTGTTAAATCAATGTCACTCAGAATTGATTAAAGTACATAAAAAAGTCTACCTGATTTTTTGTTAACACTAACAGGCCTAGATTCTGTAGCCGTATGTGTTAAAAATATTATAGTTGCTACCTTACAACAACCATTCTTGATTCAAAGCCGCACACGATCATTATCTTTTTATTATGTGTTGAGAAAAAGTGCATTTTAGAAATAGGAGGAGTTT
This sequence comes from Leptopilina syphax, assembly GCA_032872505.1. NCBI lineage: Eukaryota > Metazoa > Arthropoda > Insecta > Hymenoptera > Figitidae > Leptopilina > Leptopilina syphax. The sequence continues at coordinate 8,920,379 of CM065471.1, read as the reverse complement.
AATATTTTTTTATTGGCCAAAAGTCTTTATTTTTTTTAGAGGTTGAGACTAAATATTACATTTTTAAAAAATAAATAATCACGCCATTTTTAAATTGAAAAATGAATAAGAAATCAGCATTTTAGAAAAAGGAGGAGTTTAATAGTTTTTAATTGGCTAAAAGTCTTTATTTTTTTATAGGTTGAGACTAAATGTTACATTTTTAAAAATGAAATACTCTTGTTATTTTTAAATTGAAAAACGAATAAGAAATCAGCATTTTAGAAAAAGGAGGAGTTTAATATTTTTTATTGGCTAAAAGTCTTTATTTTTTTAGGGGTTGAGACTAAATGTTACATTTCTAAAAATGAAATACTCTTGTTATTTTTAAATTGAAAAACGAATAAGAAATCAGCATTTTAGAAAAAGGAGGAGTTTAATATTTTTTATTGGCTAAAAGTCTTTATTTTTTTAGGGGTTGAGACTAAATGTTACATTTCTAAAAATGAAATACTCTTGTTATTTTTAAATTGAAAAACGAATAAGAAATCAGCATTTTAGAAAAAGGAGGAGTTTAATATTTTTTATTGGCTAAAAGTCTTTATTTTTTTAGGGGTTGAGACTAAATGTTACATTTCTAAAAATGAAATACTCTTGTTATTTTTAAATTGAAAAACGAATAAGAAATCAGCATTTTAGAAAAAGGAGGAGTTTAATATTTTTTATTGGCTAAAAGTCTTTATTTTTTTTAGAGGTTTAGACTAAATGTTGCATCTTTATAAATTAAATATTCTCGCTATTTTTTAATTAAAAATCGAATAAGAAATCAGCATTTTAGAAAAAGGAGGAGTTTAATAGTTTTTAATTGGCTAAAAGTCTTTATAATCTGGGAGTATTATAATTGTCTGAAATAAAATAAAAAAATGTAAAAAAACATACCAAAAAAATTGGCACAAAACTAATACCTTCTCATATGATAAGAAAGTAATCAAAATAAAAAAAGAAATAATTAAAAAAATAAGGGAGACTTTTTAGGAACTTTAAATGATTGTATGTGACTTTGAATCAACAGTAGTTGCTGAATGGTTGTTGATAGTAACTGTATTTTTTTATCACATTCGGCTAAACAATCTAAGGCCATCTGTGTTAAAAGAAAATAAGAAAGACTCTTTATGTATACTTAAAATGATTGTGAGTGACTTTCATTCAACAATGGTTGATGTATGGTTGTTGATAGCAACTATAATATTCTTTTAACACATCGGATTACACAATCTGGGCGAATAATAGAAGAAAATAAGGGATTATTTTAAGGTACTTTCAATAAATGTGTGCGACTTTGATTCAACCATAATCGTTTTATGGTTGCTGGTAGCAACTTCAATATTGTTTTAACACATCCCGCCACACAATCTGGGCATATAATTGTTGGAGAAAAATGTCGGAGGCTTCTAAGTTACTTTAGTCAATTCTGCATGACATTAATTCAACAATGGTTGTTGTATGGTTGTTTGTAGCAACTATAATATTGTTTTAACACATTAGACTGCACAATATAGACGTATAATATTTGAAAAAAATTAAAAATAAGAGTCTTTTTAGTTACTTTAAATGGTTGTGTGTGACTTTGAATGAACAATGGTTGTTGTATGGTTGTTGGTAGTGAAAATAATATTTTTTAACTCATACGAATTCTCTTCCTGGGCGTATAAAGTGTTTAAAAAAATAAGAAAGACTTTTAATGTAATAAAAATAATTGTGCATGACTTTGAATTAACAACGGTTGTTGTATGGTTGTTGGTAGCTACTATAATATTTTTTTAACACTTTCGACTACACAATCTAGGAGTATAATTGTTGTAGGAATATCAAAAAATCTTTCTACTCTTCTAAAATAAAAGCGTGTGACTTTTTATCAACAATGGTTGTTTTATGGTTGTTGGTTGCAGTAATATTTACCATACATGAACTTTAAACGCTTTTAAATAAATGTTCTTTGCTTTGGAGAGCTGCATAATATTTATTTCATTCTGTTTATCATTTTCTATGTGGCGCGCTTTACCCTTTTTAAGCTGTAGTTTGTACAGTACCTTTTATGTCTTTAATGTTATATAACAAAAAAACTGTCCATTATTTTGAGTTTTGGTATTTACATTTCTTAATCAGAAGGTCATAAACTACAAAATTGCAAAGTATAACAAAATTTCACCGGGATCTTTTTTCCCATGTATTTGGTGCGGGGTCCTTTAATTATATTCTTTCAAGAAATTTTTTTTGATAAAAAGAGAAATCTTTTGAAAAAAACTTTTTCAGACAAAAATTTCCCTTTTGAAAAATAAAACTAGTATAAAATATAACCAATATACCTAATATTAAAATATATTAAATTTCTATTTTCTGATTTCCCGAAAGCTATGAACGTTGAAATGAACAATAATTTTTTTATATTTAAATATTTTAAAAAATTACTATACAAAAGGGAATAATGATAAAAATTAAACATTATTTATTTTATACGCTGATTATGATTTAACTTAATTTCAAAGAATTAACCAAATTTGCTTAAAACTTCTTACTTGAGGGTTTTCTGGGTCGCCGATTACAATTCTGATGTTAGTTTTCAAAAATAAAAAATGGTGGCTCTAATATGGCAGATTCAAAAATTAAAAGACTTTTATTTTTTTTTAATTAAAAGACTTTTTAATTAAAAATTAAAAGGTTTTACTCGAAACTTGATACTTACGGGTTTTTAGGGGCACTGATTACGAGTCTGAAGTCTTATTTAAAAAATACAAAATGGCGTATCCAATATGGCAGACGAAGGAAATTAAAAATTAATCGTTTTTGATTGTAAGCATTATTTAGGCTACAAACAATGACCAATTTGATTGACTTTTATCTTTTCGTCCGCCATGTTGGATCCTCCAATTTGTTTTTTTTCAAATCGATTTCAGATTCATAGTCAGATACCCTAAAAACACCCCAGTAATAAGTTTTTAGTTAAATCAACTATACCCAAAAAAAACTCACAAATACCAATTTGCAGAAAAATACAATAATTTTTTTCAAAATTCGTCTGCCATATTGGATCCGACATTTTGAAATTTTAAAAACGGACTTTAGATTCGTAATCAGCGATCCCGAAAACCCTTAGATAACAATTTTCAGGAAAATTCAATTATTTTCTCAAATTCGTTCGCCATATTGGATCCGCCATTTTTAATTTTTGAAAGTGGACTTTAGATCGGTAATCAGCTACTCCAAGAACCACCAGATACAAATTTTTAGGAAAATACACCAATTTTTTCAAAACTTGTCCGCCATATTGGATCCGACATTTTTAATTTTGTAATTCTAAATTCTTATATGCAATCAGCGATACTTATTTATATAAAAATCTAAGAGTTTTTTAAATTTGTCCGTCTTTTTAATTAATAATTAAATTTTTTTTAATTTTTACACTAATTTTATTTATTATTTATTAACAAATATTTTATAAATATGAACTTCTGGAGAATTGTATGACAATCTTTGAGCCTTTAAGCTTTAACTTGCAACTTAGTAGATGTCTTTAGGTTAATTTGTTTTAAAGTTATTAACAAAAATGTTTGGACGACTATAGTCGGCTTTATGCGCAGGAGGATTTCAATAGCTAAATTACTTTACTAGAAAAATAATTATATGCTTGAAAGGGTTAAAGAAAGTAAAAAAATATCTTGGGTTCATTTATACATGAATAAAATTGTTATGTTTGGATATTTTGAGATTATTGATAAAGAAAATGTGTCTTTGTGTTGCAGATGAACGAAAGCGGCAAACAGGGAGACCTCGCAAAGACGACGCTTTAAAAAAAAGGAGTCGCGAGCCGGGGCTGTAGCGATTGTACACGGAGTGAATGCGTGCGTGTGTGCAAGGGTGGTATGTGTGCGTGAGAGAGAGAGTGCGTGTGTGTGGTGAAGAGGCACCTTCCTTGTTCGAAAGTCGAAAGGATAAGAAAAAAAGAAGGCGTCATGGGCCCGGCACCCTCTTTTGTCATCCATTAAGAAATGCAAGTAGTTAGGGCTGAGGCCCTGCTAGTGAGCATGTGGCTCACTAGAGAATGAAGAAGCAAAACGTCCGGACCCTATCGTTGATCGTCTGTACGTTCACCTATCTCCTCGTTGGCGCTGCAATCTTTGACGTCCTCGAATCCGAAACTGAAAAACGACGCAAGGAAGCTTTAGATGGTAGTCACTGATCAATTACATTTTCTCATTTTTTCCCTCACATATACCGTCAATGTCACAATAATCGTTCAATAAAAAAAAGGTTGGTTTTTTGTATGTTTTCATAAAAACAGACAAAAAACAAAAAAAAATTTTTATTTATATGTCGCCATATTTGATCCACCATTTTGGATTTTTGAATATTGACATCGGATTCGTAATCAGCGACCCCAAAACATCCTGCGTAACAAATTTCAAGCGATTTTAATTTGTTTCTCAAACTTTTTCATTTTTCACCCTCCCTCCAAAAAAAGGAGTGATTTCCACCCTTAAAATTGCATGTTTGCCAAATTCTTTTCCTGGGCATTCCAAATTATCTCCGCCAACAGAAATTTTTATAAAATTTAAGGGGAGACCCCACCTTAATTTTGACCCCTTTAAAATAAAATTATTAAAGGAGGTAATATTTTTTTTCTTGCATCATTTTTAACCTGAAAACATATAAGATGGTCAAAAATATTTAAATTTAATTTTTGAAGAGGTTAGAATTTTTTTCTTCTGACCTATTGCATATTATTGCAAATCCATGCGAGAAGTTGTTTAGAATGGTAAATATGCATGGAAAAAAATTTTAGTTAAAAAATATTAAAAACTGTAAGAGAAGATCGATTTTTAATATTCAAATCTTTAAATTTTGCCGAAATTTCGAAAGCCGTAAATCTTTAATTTTTTTCCAAATTGTGTATATTTACGTAATTTGATGCTATTATTCAAAAAACATTGTTAAAATTTATATTTAGCTCATTTTCTTGGTAAATTCCATAAAAATCATAGTCCGAAGCTTTTATGGTATACTTTATATATACCGAAATAAATGCAAAAAGCCATGATTTTGATAGTTTTTACCATGAAAATGAGCTAATCGTCAATTTTAACGATGTTTTTTCGACTCAGAGCATCAAATTGGAAAAAAATAAAGGTTCAGGACTTCCGAAATTTCGGCAAAATTTAAAGATTTGAATATGAAAAATCGATCTTCTCTTACAGTTTTTAATATTTTTTAACGAAATTTTTTTTCCATGCATATTTTACCATTCTAAACAACTTTTTGCATGGATTTGCAATAATATGCATTAGGTCAGAAGAAACAAATTCTAACCTCTTCAAAAATTAAAATTAAATATTTTTGACTATCTTATATGTTTTCAGGTTAAAAATGATGCAAGAAAAAAAATATTACCTCCTTTAATAATTTTATTTTAAATGGGTCAAAATTAAGGTGGGGTCTCCCCTTAATTTAAAACCTTCTGAAATTTTAATTTACTACCTAATTATTTCTGAAAATTGTAAATTTTTAATTAAAATCTTTTCTAATAAGTTAATTTATACTTAATAACTTTAATATTCTTAATAACTTAATAACTTTATTCTTGAATTTCATTATTTAAAATAAGTTAAACTGTTTTCATTAGAAATATAAAAAACCAATTTGTTATTTCATTGTTATTTTCGAAAATTTTTAAGGTGAAAAAAATTCAACGAGTTTTTTTATCAAGTTTTTGAAAAAATTTATTGAACCCCAAAAACCAGAATTTTCGTACTAATTCTATAAAAATTTGATATTTTCCCAGTAGTTTTGATAAAATTCTCTGACATGCCCCTAATTTTCCGGATCAATTTTCTTTTCCCTGATTTCCCATGAAAAAAATAAATGAAAAAACATTTTGACCACGTATTACTGTTTGGAAAGTAAAACAAATAATTTCTAGAATTTCTCCTCAATTTTACCTATTTTCCGAAAAGTAAATTTTTAAATAAATTTTTGTATTTATTACTTATTTAATTAAAAATAATCTCCTATAATATTAACATATTCGTCGTCGTTTTGTCGTCCGTAACTCCGTACTTCATCGTTCGGTCGTTGGAATGGTACGCATGCGCAGTAGTGTTCTGTGAATGTCAGGCATGCGCAGTAGTTTTCTATCACTATAACGCATGCGCATTAGTGTTCTATCAGTATCACGCATGCACAGTAATGTTCTATCACTATAACGCATGCGCAGTAGTGTTCTTTTAGTATCAAGCATGCGCAGTAGTGTTCTGTCAATATTACGCATGCGCAGTAGTTTTTGGATTCGGTGAATTCGAATTTGACCTTAATTTTAAAAAATTCAAAATGGCGGACATTATTTTTAAAATTCATTTGGATTTTTATCAATTTCAGTACCTAAGGGTTTTTCAGGTCGCTGAATTCGAGTTTGACCATCATTTTTAAAATTTCAAAATGCAGGATCCAAAATGGCGGACATACTTTTTGAAATTCATCTGGATTTTTATTAATTTCAATATCTAGGGGTTTTTCTGGTAGCTAAATTCAAATTTGACCTTCATTTTTAAAAGTTCAAAATAGTGGACATAATTTTTAAAATTCATTTGGATTTTTATCAATTTCAGTATCTAGGGATATTTTGGGTCGCTGAATTTAAATTTGTCTTTCAAAATAAAAAATTATGAATTCAAAATGAGGGACGTAATTTTTTTAATTCATCCCGATTTTTATCAAATTATGTACTCTATTCTATATCCTTTGCATTAGCTGATAAAACGAATCATGACCCCAGAATGTGCCGCGTGGAGGCTGCAAAGGTTTTACATTACACTTTCTGTTCTTTGTTTTTTTAGTTTATAATATCTGTTTAAAATTTAAAAATTTTGTCCGACATATTGGATTCACCATTTTAAATTTTTTTTGACGTCATATTTATATTCAGCGACCCCAAAAACCCTTGTATACTAAGTTTCATAAAAATTCATCTAACAGATTTTGCTGAACATTTTGGGCCAATCATATGATTATTATTTTTCAAAACAGCAAAGGGGTTTATAAGATTGTTTCAAATTTTTAAAATTCTTTTGGTCTAAGTTTGCCAACCTGCATTTTCTAAGAAAAAAGTTTTGTATATTCGCATAATTCAAGTTATTTGAATCAAATAAATATATAGATAAAAAAATTATTTGAATGAGATAATTTTTTTTAGTGTGCTAATACTTTTACGTATGCAGATGGAAGAACATTAATTTATTTATTATAAATTTGGTATAAGGACTACACAAATAATTATTTGACGCAATTAAAGAGATATTGCTAAATTAAAATAATTAATTATGAAAAATAATTGCATATTTGATATAAATAAGGGAAATTCCACGTCAACACGGACAGAGCTCTAAACAAAAATTGCTTTGATGGATTTAAACGTTCTAGGGCTTAAAAGATTTCTACATTCATGTACTTTAAGATGCCGATGGGCGTTTTTTGCAAATTTTCATTTCCGATGACAATAGAACTGTCAAAAGTCAAAAGGTCCAAAAATCTCAAAATACTTTTATGAATTAAAAGCCAAAAACGGGGTAAATTATTTTGTAACTCATTCTTTAACAGTTTTTAAGGTCCCCGAATATAAATCTAAAGTTTTTTTTTAAATTCAAAATAGCGGATCCAATATGGCGAACAAAATTCAAATTTAAACAGATTCGATTAAAACTTGTTACTCGGGGGTTTTTAGGGTCGCTGATTACGAATCTGAAGTCACTTTTTAAAAATTCAAAATAGCGGAAAAAATTTCCAAATTTGATCCGATTCCCTTAAAACGTGTTACACGGAAGCTTATGGGGCCACAGATTACAAATATGAAATCACTTTTTAGAAATAAAAATGGCGGATCCAATATGGTGGACAAATTTTTTAATTTGATCAGATTTAATTAAATCGTGTTACTCGGGGGTTTTTTAAGGTATCTGATTACGAATCTGAAATCACAATTTAAAAATTGAAAATAGTGGATCCCATATGACTGAAAAAATGTCCAATTTTGATACATTTCGCTTAAAGTTTGTAATAATAACAAATTGTTTACATTATAGAACAGTATGAAGCTAGAATTTCTTAAAAGTGACTTCAAATTCGTTATCAGATACGCTAAAAACCCCCGAGTAACACTTTTTAATTAAATCTAATCAAATTTAAAAATTTGTTCACCATATTGGATTCATCATTTTTAATTTCTACAAAGTAACTTTATATTCATAATCTGCAACCCCAAAAGCCCCCGAGTAACACGTTTTAAGGGAATAGGATCAAATTTGAAATTTTTTTTCGCCATATTGGATCCGCCATTTTAAATTTTTAAAAAGTGACTTTACACTACCGGTCAAAATTGAGAGACCACCCATTTTCAGTCGAATGAAAATCGTTTTAAAACATAAAATTTATTGAAACTAAAATTTTTTTCTGCTCATTTTTTAACCCCTTAACTGTGGATGACGTGTATACACGTCATGGACCAAACGATAAAAACATCTTAACGTTTATTCGCAAAAATTCTTACTCGGGGGTTTCTGGGGTCGCTGATCACGATTCTGAAGTCAGATATTCAAAATACATAATTTTTTATCCAAAATGGCCGCCAAAAATTTTGAAAAATTTCAAAAGTGGATAAATTCTCTTAAAAATTCATACTCGGGGGTTTTTGGGGTCGCTGATCACGATTCTGAAGTCAGATTTTTAAAATATATGATTTTTTATCCAAAATGTCCGCCAAAAATTTTTCAGAATTTTAAAAGTGGATAAATTTTTCTAAAAATTCTTACTCGGGAGTTTTTGAGGTCGCTGATCACGATTCTGAAGTCAGATTTTCAAAATACATGATTTTTTATCCAAAATGTCCGCAAAATTTTTTTAAAAATATTAATAGTGGATAAATTTTTCTAAAAATTCTTACTCAGGGATTCTTCAGCTCGCAGATCACGATTCTAAAGTCAGATTTTTAAAGTACATCATTTTTAATAATCGTCTGCCATATTGGATCCTCTTTGTTGAATTTTGAAAACCTAACATCGGATTATAGCAATCAGCGACCCCGAAAATTCCAGATTAACAATATTTAGACCAATCTAATGAATTTTTAAAAATGAGTTGTTATATTAGATCTGCCATTTAAAATTTTTAAAAATTAATAACTGTTTCGTAATCAGCGACCACAGAAACTCCCGAGTAACAAATTTTAAGCGTATGCAATGAATTTTTCATAATCGTGACCGCCATATTGGATCCGCCATTTTGAATTTTCAAAAACTAACACCGGCATCGTAATCAGCGACCCCAAAAAACCCCTTAGTACCTAGTGTCATGAAAATTTATTCACAAGAAGGTCTTACACATGTCGGGACCATTTTGTTATATTTTAGCTACACACTGAAGGGGTTAAAGATGATAAAATTTTGAACAGAAGAAGATATTTCAGAAGTCGTTTGGCCAATAATTCATTCAGATATTTTTAAAAAATCGCCATTTTCAATGTTTTACAAAAATTTGAATAACTTCTAAAATAAAAACTTGAACCAAAAAAATATAAAAAATTTTGAAACATTCTTATTTACAGAAAAATAATTTTTAAAATTCAAACGTATTTTTTATTAAATTTTCTTATAAAATCTACACCATATAAAGTTTTATATATTTTCTAAAATAGTTTTTAGTACAGAAAGATTGTTCCAAATTTTTTGAATTTTTTTGGTCCAAGTTTGACGGCCTGCATTTTCTAAGAAAAAAATTACACGTTAATGCCTATAAGTAATTCTTATAGTGTAGCAAATGACCTTTAAAATAAGCTTAAGATAATTAAAAAGCGTTTATTATTTTAAAAGTTATTCAAATTTTTGTAAGACATTGAAAATGACGATTTTTTAAAAATATCTAAATAAAATATTGGCTAAATGACTTTTAAAAGATCTTGTTCTTTTCAAAATTTTATCATCTTTAAAAAAATAAAAAGCAAAATATTTTAGTTTCTATACATTTTATGTTTTAAAATGTTTTTCAATCACCTGAAAATGGTTGGTCTCTCAATTTTGACCGGTAGTGTAGATTCGTAATCAGCGACTCTAAAAACCACCGAGTAACAAGTTTTAATCAAATCTGATAAAATTTGAATTTTGTTCGCCATATTGGATCCGACATTTTAGATTTAAAAAAAAACTTTAGATTTATATTCGGGGACCTTAAAAAACTGTTAAAGAATGAGTTGCAGAATAATTTACCTCGTTTTTTGCTTTTAATTCATAAAAGTATTTTGAAATTTCTGGACCATTTGACTTTTGATAGCTCTATTGGCATCGGAAATGAAAATTTGCAAAAAACGCCCATCGCCATCTTAAAGTACATGAATGTAGAAATCTTTTAAGCCCTAGAACGTTTAAATCTATCAAAACAATTTTTGTTTAGAGCTCTGTCCGTGTTGACGTGCGGAGTGTCCCATAAATATTTAGTTATTTTTAAAAAATTATTTTATTGATGCAAATAAATATTTATTTGAATTAGAATCCATGCATTATTGAATCAAGTAATTTTCCTAATTGAATTAAAGCAATATTTATTAGATCCAATTATTCCATTCATTTGAATTAAATAATTCGAATTTGCTACAAAGAACTATTTATTTGATACTACAAATTAAAATTTTTATATCAAGGGCAGTTCCATACGAAAAGTAAATGGTGGATCACCGATTTTTTTTAAAGTTTGTAATTTTTTGTTATTTGGGGTACTAAATAACTGTGCCAAACAGTTTTGCAAAAAAAAAAAATTTTGCAAGATATTTAGATTTGAAAAATCAGAAACTGAAAATAAATAAATAAATGTCAATTTTTTATAATATTAAAAAAAAGTTAAGAAAAATTAAATTTTCAATAATTTGTTTAAACAATAATTTTTTATTGTTAAAAAAATATGCTAAGGACATCATGGAGTTTCCTAAAAAAATTATTTTCTTAAAATTTAAACCTTCCTTAATAAGTGGTTAAATTTTTAAAGAAGTGCTTTTTGATGTTTTTGAGAAAAAAATTTTTGAAGTTTGCGCTACGAGTTTTTGTGCGTTGCGCTAAGTAGCGCCTATATCAGTGTATTTTAACCCTCCGTCACACACCTAGGGAGGGATTCCCCTACGGTTTCAGTATTTTTTAAATAACTTTTGTTTTCCTCATTGCAAAATATAATCAGTTTCTATACCTTTAGACAATTTACTCCTCAACACATTTCTAAAAAAACATTTAGTTTAAACATAATTAATATTTAATTATGAAGCTTCAAAGCCAGAAAAAACTCGAAAAAGTGAGGTTATGTTAAATAAAAAAATCAAGTTTTTAAAACATTTTTTGTTCCACTGTTAGTTAATGACAAAATTATATTATAAATATAATTAAAATGAATTGTTTAATGATTTTTTTGCCTATTTGTTAATGTTACATTATTTTTACATGTCAAGTGGAATTCCTACGAAGATGTGCATTCGTGTAATTAATTTTTATTTTTGAGACCGAAAATTAATTTTATTCATTTTATAATTTAGAACAATTTACTACATATTTGTAAGTTTGTGTTAAAACTAAATTTTTGTTGATTCCTTTGTTTATGTTGTAATGTTGCTTATTTGACAATGTGGTGAGGGATTCTCTCTAAACGTGTGTAAAGTTGTAATTTTTTCCCATGTGTGTGACGGAGGGTTAAAAGATGATATGACCTTTACTGCTTGCCTCTAATACATTTATTAATTATATACGTATATATTATTATTATAAACAGTTTAAATATATATTTTAAACTTTTTTATAAAAATTTTTTTTTATTTTCCTTTTTTATTGTAAAAAATCTTTTCCTCCACACTTTATCCAAGCTTATATTTCTAATTTTTTATTTTTATGGTCTTCAGTGGAACAAAAGTCAAACGTTATTGTATCAAATTTATTTTCTACTAACTGAAAAAATGCTTTAGGAAAAAATTTTTTACATTAACCCATTGATGCCTACAGGCAAAGGAATGCAGATATTATTATAAAAGTAACTATTGAAATCCTGGCATGGGATCTAATGATAATTTTTGTCGTTGAATGTTAAAAAAATATTTTTTTAACAATTTTTTTTATAAACAAATGAAGAAAAATCGATTTTTATAAGAAACTTATAGCGCTATTTGATTCTACGCTAAAAACCACTACGAAAACATATATTACATAATTTTTTAAAAAAGACCTATTGGTGTAAAAATGTTATAAACAATTAGCCTGCATTCATATTGTATGAGGTATAAGGAACGTTTTTGAAGTTAAAGATTTTTTTAAACAAAATTAGCTTAATCAAGAGAGTTTTTGACGTTAAAAATTTTTTTAACAAAATTTTTACCTCAAAAACTATTTATGTAAGTAGAAATAAATAAGAAAATGTCTTCCGAGCGAGGATTATGACGCTAGTTTTTAAATATAAAATTTTTACTTTTTGTACTAAAATTTTCTCTTCGGGAATAGGCAAAGTTGCAACAACAATAATACCGTTTTAAAATAGTATATTTCGTAACGAGTGCGAGCAGTTGTAAATTTTTGAATGAGCACTTTTTTTGGAACAAACTGTAGGCGAAGCGAAGCTCGTTTAAAAATTGGCAACTGCTAGCACTAGTTGCGAACGATATTTTTCATAACAAGGTGCAAAAAAGTGCCCTTTTTTGCACCGCGTTATGAAAAGAATTAATTTTGATACAGTAAAAGAACTTTTGTGACATTGATGGTAATACATAAAAATAGTGATAACGCAGAGTTACTACAAAAAACCTAATTTAAATGTCCAGGTTTTCCAAAATGCATATTTTTGAAAATTACAGTAAAATTTCCCATATAATTTGCACGTGATTTAAATTATTTTTAAATTTATAATGCAGTATAGTACCTTTCACAAGCATTTCTCTAAAGTTTTGAAATTTCAAATAAACAAAAATTTCTTTTTTGTTAAACTATTTTAAAAAATTTACTGAATAAAATGAAATTTAAAAAAAAAATATTTAAAAAAACTGAAATTATCCAAAAGATAAAATAGGAGAACTTGAAAAATTTATAAACTTTTATAAATTCCAGAATAAAAATGTTTACTAATTTAAATTAATAACTGACTTCTTGCTTTTGAATTAGTAAATTTTACTAATAAATTAGTAGAAATTACCATTTATTATAGTAAAAGTTACTAATTCAAAAGCAAAAAGTCAGTCACTAATAATTAAAATTAGTAACTTAAAAACTTGAAAAAACTTAACTTAAAAAATGGGTAAATAACTGGTTTTTTCATTTTATGGGAAAAATATCTCAAAAATCTGACGTAGGGGAGACCAAGGAGGAAAGTAACAAAAATCAATTTTTTCATTGTAGCGTTCAAACTATTTAACGAATAATTTTTGTTGACACCTTAATTGAAAGCTTGGACTTTCACCTGTTACATAAAATTTGAATTAGACATTTAGATTAAGTAACCAGTTCACAGTATGACTTTTTCACGACCTCTGCATTTGTTACTTTCCTCCTAACCCCCGAGGAGGAAAGTAACAGCACATAGGAGGAAAGTAACGTTATAGAATTATGGCTAATTTTACAATTTGAAGACTATTATTATTTAAAAATATTTTTATTATGAACTTAGAAAAATACTAAGATACTTAGAGTACAAATTGTACACGTTTGGCACAAATTTAATACATATTTAACTCATTATGGTACATTAGTGTCTTCTAGATATTATCTTCTTATCCATATCATAGATAAAGCATCTAATTCCAAAAGTTTCGTACGTGCAATATTAAATTATTAACATGTGTAACAAAAATACTAAGTCTTCAGTTTAAGTTAAATTATTAATAATTAATAATAAAGTAATAGCTTTCACTACTTCAGGAGTAACAACACTCTTGAGGCAGACATAGAGGCTAATTGTTGATAATTTGTTTTGGGAAAATGAAAAAAGAAATAGGATTTCTTTTTGGAGGGTTTGTTAAATACATATTGAAATATAAAAAAAAAATTATTTAAAATTTTATAACAAAATGGCGGCGATAAATTTCATAGTCAAAATCGACTATTTTCTTATGACCAAAATACGAGCCAAAATGTCAGGACAATTTTTTTTTAAAGTTTAAGTCCTGAAACAGAAAGCAAAGAAATTTAATGATCTATATAATATAAACTTTGGTAGCACATATATGGGATTTTTTATATTAATTCTTGTAAAAATTGCGCACTTTTTGAGTAAAATAATCGATTTTTTGCCAAAAAATAAACAGTAAATACTTTATAAAATATAAAAGTTTACACTACCGTCGGGAATTATCGGTACGGCTGCACGCGCACGGCCCAAAAACATACCAATCTTTAAATTACGATTTTTTTGTAAATACAAATGTCAGAAAATTAACAAATATACCATTCGAAAGATTATTAAATTCTGCGATTAATGATACAAAATTGAAAATTTTAATATTTTATACAAAGTTTGCAGCAATCGGCAAATTTGACAAAAAAATTTAAAAAGTAAAATTTTTTTGGAAATTTTTTCAACCCCTGCACATTTTTTAAAAATTGTAGAAAAAATTTGAAACTTATATAGGTGTAATCATTCAAGTCTCATCTTTAATTTAAGACCAAAAAAGTTAAAAAATCTTATTCGGTTTGTGAGATATCATTATAAACGTCCGAGCATGTTTTTTGACAAATGCATTGAATTAGTCGATTTTGAACGGATTTTGGCTGAAAATGCTCGGCCATTTATAATGATATCTCGATAACCAATTAAGATTTTTTAACTTTTTTGGTCTTAAATTAAAGATGAGACTTGAATGATTACACCTATATAAGTTTCAAATTTTTTCTACAATTTTTAAAAAATGTGCAGGGGTTGAAAAAATTTCCAAAAAAATTTTATTTTTTAAATTTTTTTGTCAAATTTGCCGATTGCTGCAAACTTTGTATAAATTATTAAAATTTTCAGTTTTATATCATTAATCGCAGAATTTAATAATCTTTCGAATGGTATATTTGTTAATTTTCTGACATTTGTATTTACAGAAAAATCGTAATTTAAAGATTGGTATGTTTTTGGGCCGTGCGCGTGAAGCCGTACCGATAATTCCCGACGGTAGTGTACATTGTGACTTTTCAACTTGAAAGTTGAAAAATCTATATGTACTTCCAAATTTTATAGTAAACAGATTATAAAATTTCTTTGTTTTTTGTTCTAGGACTTAGACTTTTCAAAAAAGTATTCTGGCCGTAAAAAATTGTCGATTTTGAACATAAAAATTTACTGCCGCCATTTTGTTATATGATGTGAACAAATAGTTTTTTTTCATAATTCAATAAGTATTTAATAAACCTTCTAAAAAGAAATCATATTCCATTTTTAATTTTCTCAAAACAAATCATCAAATATATAGGTCTCTTTTTCTGCCTCTAGAGTACCCCTTAAAAAAAGTAGCCAAATTTTTCATGTTTTATATTTTTGTCATTAAACAAAATAAACAATAAAATATTAATCTTTCAAAACATGAAAACAACTTTATCTAAAGTTTAAAAGCAAAAATTAACAATTATGACAAACATAAAATAAAACAAAATATGAACGCAGAATAAAAATGTTTTCTGGTTCAATAAATCATTTTAAAGTTACGTTAATATGTCAAAACGAAAGTCAATTTACTTGTAATTCATTATTTTTAACAAACAAAATCTAATCTGTAACTTTAAATATGATTTACTTCACTCATTTCATAAAGTATATATTATGCACAATATTGAAACGAGGAGGAAAGTAACAACGTGCTACTTTCCTCCTCACTCTATTTTTCAACAAAAAAGTTAAAATTACAGAAAAGTATTACACGTAATTTAAAATAAAATACACAAATTTAAAATAAAATATTTAAAATAAATTTAAATACACTGTTACAACTTAAAGGCAGATAATTAAGCTACATAAAAACGAAACGCACATTTTATAAAACTGAGTAATTAAAAAAATATGAGGTTTTAAAAATTTAAACGAAAACTTACTTTTGACGTATTTTTGTAACGTCATATCACTAGCGGACCTAACCTAACCGGAAATGCTCTTGCACACTATGGAGAACTTGTAGGGGGCACTACTGATTAAAAAAAAATTGTAACTTTGTGTATCGGATAATTTGTTTAAAAGCTATAAGCGTTGTTACTTTCCTCCTCTGTTACTTTCCTCCTCGGTCTCCCCTACATGAAAGGAAATACATAATTTTATTAAATTCTTCTTGCTTTGTATTTAAATAATTTCTTCGAAAATAAAAATTTCCGTTTCGCGATATAATTTCAATGCAAATGCAAACAATGTTGAAAATTGATATATTTGAAGTACATTAAAATTTCTCTAAATAGATATCGAAAGGTTCTTCTGATGCATGTGAAAATGCTACTCGACACGTAAAATATTTGATATAAATTTCGGTCAAGTGAGAAAATTTACAGTTTGAATTAATTCCCATTTCATTATCCCTCTAAAGCAATTACTCGATTAATTGGAATTCGTTTTAAATTATTGACTCATCAGAAGAAAAATATTTTCATTTTTCTTCCACTCGAGATTTTATATTATTCAACATTTTTTCCACAAATAAAATTTCATTTTATTTAATTATCTTTAATTAAATATATTTCAATAATGTTGAATTCAATGGAAAATAAAATATTTAATGGAAAGAAGAATTAAATCCCTTTTTTATTATTTCAAATAAGTTATTTTAATTTCTTGAAAATTATTTTTTTGATAAAATTTTTATACGATAGTAATAAAAAGGAATTTTATAAAAAAATATCAAATTATTGGAAATCCTAAATAGTCCATGAATTTTTTTTTTCAAATTAAAAAAATCCATTGCAATTTTTAGAAGTAATCAATTATTTTATCACTTATTTTTGGATTTAAATGATTGAATTCTCCTATAGAACTTTTTGCTAAGAATTGATTTGAAAAATAATTTTAGTTAAATTTTAGAAAATATTTCAAAGAATTTGCAGTTTTAATTTTAATTTAATTTCAAAAAGTTTTATATTGAAACTATTTTAAAATTTTAATTCCTGGTGGACAAAGAAATAACAATAAGTATTCAAATTCTTTTTAAACAAAAATTAATCAAATATGAAAAATTTAATTTAGAAATTTTGAAAAAAATGTAATTTTTAAAAAATTGTAATTAACATATGTATTTTGAATTTTAGAAATAATTAAGTTTCAAAAGGTTTTAGTTTTACATTGAAATTATTATTTGAAATTTCAATTAAAATAAATAATAAGTTCTTAATTATAATCGTTTAACAAAAATTATTAAAGTGAATAATTTAATGCAGAAATTTAAAAAAAATTAATTTTTTGAAAAATTGTAATTAACATTTTTTTAAGACTCTCGAAAATAATTTTAAAAATTGAAACAATTAAAAATTTTTTCAAATTTGATTGAAAAAATTTTATATTTGAAAGAATTTAGGTTTATTAATTTTAAAAATTGTTTTGCAGTTGTGCTAGTTTTTAATTAATATAAATAATTTTCAATTCTTTTGCGCAATTAATTGAATTTTAGAAAAAATGAAATGAAAATTGTAAATCTGTTTAAATTTCATTCTTTTAAAAATTAATTTAATTATTTTTTAATTTTGTTGTAATTACTTTAATTTAGAATAAAGGAGAATATAAACTGTAATTTTATTTTAATGTTTCAGCCATTGAAAGAATGGTTGTAAATAAATACAACATAAGCGAAGTGGACTACAAGATTATGGAAACCGTGGTGTTAAAATATGAACCACACAAGGCCGGTAAGCAGTGGAAGTTCGCCGGTGCATTTTATTATGCAACCACGGTGCTCACCACTATCGGTAAGTAAATAAACATAAAACTTTTATCCACTTAGATATAAACTTTACGTTACTATTTACCTCCCTTACTGTTACTCTAAACTATTTCCGTTTCGAATTTTCTCGGAATTTTTTTTTCTCTTTTTTCCATTAAAGGAGAATAACGAAATAATAACTATTAGAATATTAAATATTGTTTTTTTAACAATAATTCTTGTTTCTAAAAGAGAAAATACAAGCTCAGCAATAATAGATTTTTTTTTTATTTTTTTTTTTAGAATAGAATTTGTTTTAACAATTCTATTATTCAAAATATATAATATTTAATTATTCAATGAATAAAATTATAATATTAAATTATTAATGAAAATAACAAGTTTATTGAAAAAGAATCAGCCCGGAGCAAATGTCAATACTAATTAAAAAAAGAAAGTGTGAAAACTTTTTTTTTTCTCAAAACACTAGAGTAGTTAAAGGTGTATGTGTGTGTGTCTAACTTGGCTTTAGTCCCGAGTTCAACATTTTTCAAACAGCTCAAATCGTAACCCGCGGGACTTCCGACGAATATCTCGAGATTTATATGTTTCATTCGCCTCTGAATTCAGTCCAACGAACTTTTCTCCTACTTTCCGTAACAACTTAGAAAGCTTGTAGTAAATTGAGTTAAAAAAGGAACGAAACGCAAAAACAAAAAAAAAATTTCCAATTCGTTAATTTTAGTTCATTCTTTTCTAAAATAATTTTTATTAAAACAAATTTTTTCACTTCACTAATTTTTAGTTCATATTTTTATTATACAATTTTCTATATGAGGAAAAAAATTTTCTATAATTCGAAAATCTTAGATTATTTTTACATTTACGAAAAAAGAATTACATTAGATAAAATTAGATAAAATTAAATAAAAATTTAATTGAAATAATATTTTCTCCAACATTTGCTCTGAAAGGAGTACTTTTCTTGGTAGAAAAGTGTGGCGAAAGTAGAACTTTTTTCAACTGCTCTGAAGAGCGTGGCGAAAGTAAAATTTGGAGTGGCGAAAGTAAATTCAGCGTGGCGAAAGTAATTTTTAGCGTGGCGAAAGTAAATTTGGCGTGGCGAAAGTAAATCATGAATTTATTCTTTTTTCTTGTTCTTTGACCGAGATTTATTTTGTATCTAACTTCTTCCCCACTCAAAACATTCATCTTTTATTATATTAAACATAAGCACACGTTAAATTAAAATTATACGAAACTCACGAAGAAACCTTTCCTCGCAAGGCGTTGGAGAAAACGTAGTGCACAATTCGTGGTGAAAGAATGATTTTTCGCCACTAGTTGTACAATGTACTATTGTTTAACATTTTAAAAAAAATTTTTTTTTTAATAAAATGAATAAAAAATACGTATGTTTTAAAATAAATATAAAAAATTAAATAGACTTAAAATCAGGGACCGACACGTACACGAAAAAACACGAAAATTCGTGTCCTGTCCGTGTTTGAGGAATTCAGAATTTATAAGAAATTTTCAAAAAATTTAATAAAATTCTTGGCAAAATTTCAATTATTTTTAAAAATTTTCCTTATTTCAATTATATTTAATGTATTTTAATAAAAGTTTCCAAAAGAATTCAATTATTTAAACAAAAATTTTAATAAAAATTTCACAAGAATTCAATTAGGTACTTACCAATTTTTTATAAATGTCTTGGAACCAATTCAATTATTTTTAATTTTTTAATGAAGTTTCTTGAAAGAATTCAAATATGTTCAGAGAATTTGTTACGTGAAAAGTAACTTACCTCTTAACATTTGTTATCCTCGTTTTAAATAAGAAATTCCGAAGAAATCTTATTTGGGAATGAGGAAAAAGAATCAATGAATAAAAGTTTAGGAATTAGTTAAAATGAAATTTATTATAAAATAGTATATAATGATTTCTTGAAATCTTATTTGTGTGTTGCCGAGAGAAGACCAGTTCCAATAAACACCTTTAACAAATAGGCGTTTATTAGATATAGAAATTGTATCGAAAGAATATGATGAAAAGATTTAGTTAATTACCTTTATTGCTTCTTTGTGAAGCTGAAAACCCGTTCTCCGCTCGTGCGTCCACAGTCAGTTCAGATGCACCGCCTTTCCAATTTTTACTGCTTGGAGATTTGACAACGGCTTGGTCTCACACGAGATGGGTATTACTTAGACTGGGATAATCGTAGGTAACGAGTAAAGATTCGCACTGACTACTGGTACAGAGATGATGTCGATCGGTTTGATTTAAATTAGATACTGACTGGATGCTGACTAGATACTAGATACTGACTTTTGGATCCAAATTTAGGGCCTTATATACCCAGATCACATCCGTGTATCGACGTAACAGGGTTGTAAAAAGATTGCTCATCGATGGGTGTTTGTCAAGTTTGCTTGGTAACAGGTCTGGTCTAAGGTTACTTAGAGGTCACACACGTGGCATGTGACACCTCCCCTCTTAATTCAATCGCACAATTGAAAATTTGCGATTGAAGCTTCGGCAGAAGATTTGTCTAAAATTCTCGATATCGTAATACATAAGATTAACTTTCTTTTGAATCGTAGAATTGTAGAAAAAGAATTCCAAGAAAACATTATTCTAGTGTTCATTGTGAAGAACAAAATATTTTAGTAAATCGTAGTACAATATGTTTGTTTAACATTATTGAGTAAAATCGTTTTAACATTATTTGTTAATTAAAAAAGTTTTGAGTAAGTCATAGAAAAATTTTGTATAAATCGTAGAACAATAATCGTAGAAAAAGAAAAAATTTTGTTTGAATCGTAGAACAATTTTTGAAAACATTTTGTATTAAAAGAAAAATTTTGTTTAAATCGTAGAACAATTTTTGAAAACATTTTGTATAAAAAGAAAAATTTTGTTCAAATCGTAGAACAAAAAATTTTTTTTGAAAAAAAAAAAAAAAAAATTTTTGTATAAATCGTAGAATTTAGTTTAAATTGTAGAACAATTTTTTTTGAGAAAAAAAAAATTTTTTTCTTTTTTTTTTTTTTAAATCATAGAACAATTTTTGAAAAAAATATTTTATGTAAAATAAAGTTGTTTAGTAATTGTTAATTAAAAATAATTTGTTTAATAATATTTGTTAATATTTTTAAATTATTCGTAGAATATTATTTGTTAAAAAAAAAATTTAATTATTCATAGTACATGATTATTTGTTAATATTTTGCAAAAAGTTAAAATTATTCGTGGTCTATTATTTGTTATTAGATCGTATTAGATCGAGTCGTACAATAATATAATTGTTCAATGTACATAGTTTACATTAAATGATTGAACATAATTTTTTTTTATATTTTATACATTATTTTTATTATTAGTCGTAGGGAACTAAGTATTGAAATCAAATCGTTAAATATTATCTGTTAATAACTCATAGAGCACAATTGCTTCACAGTGATTGAGTAAGATTTATTTAATATTAATTGTTCATATTTCTTGTTAAAATATTTATTAAATTGTAGAAAAGATTTTAAAAAAATAGAAAGTTTATATATAATTTTTCGATCTTTTTTTTTATAAAGTCACTATTATAAGATTATTCGTAAAGAATAGTGAGTTTATGACTTTAATTAATTATCCTTTATGTATATATATTTTTTGTTTTGTTATTTATTTAATATGTACTTATTATTATTTTTGTTTTTCTAATGTTAAATTGAGAATAAATTGTTTTCTTCCCAAACTATATCTTGTAGTATTGCCCTTAATTCGATGTAACATTGTTTACAAAATAATGATCTTCTTACTACTTTGTATAATACTTCTTTGCATCTAAAGCAATCTAGGCTTATATTTGCACATGCTATTAAATGATCGTCTTGTCTCATCTCTAATTCATTGTCGAATAGCGGATAACAATCTTCGCAATATATTAACCCTTGTTGTTTGATAAATGTGTTTTTGGTTGTGATTTTTCTACAACATATATGTCGTATTAGTTCGTTATATAGTCTGTCTTGAAAAGCTGATCTAATAGGAGCTAATGTTTCGCTTTCATTAAAAGTTTGGTTTTCTGGAACCATTTTTTTATAATCAATGCTTTTCGACGAATAGTTTAAAAAAAATTTATATATAAGCAAAAGAAATTTATTTTTTTATTATTTTTGTTTTTTAAATAGTTTTTATGATTTTATAACTTTCTTTAAAATATTTAAACATATATTATTGATATTTTTATTGAATTCTGAATAGCGCTATAATTATTTCTGTTAAAAATATTATTAAGGTTATATATGTTATTTCTTTTTTTTATATTATGGAACTGAAAAAATTTTTTTATATTGTTTAAATGTTGTATTTGAAATTTTTGGAAATTCTGGTATATAATTAATTATTAAAGATTTTGTTAGGTTATTTGAAAAGTTAAAAGAATTTAATAAAAGTGGCTTTTCTTCTAATTTATTACTTTGAATATTTAATTGTCTTTTATATGTTATTTTATATATGAGGGATTTATTTCTAAGAATCTTCTTCTTGTAAGATATAAAAAATAAATTGACATAATAAATGGATTTGTTTTTACTAAAGGAATTTACTAAATCCATGTATTATGTTTTTCTTTATAAAATCGTTTTATCAACTTTAAAATTTATTTAATAATTGAATCTCTTGCTACTTGTAGATAAGAACATCAACAAATTAAAAACATTTATTCTTGTTATTAATTTTTAGTTTTGCAGCATTATTTTTTAAGAAATTTTGTAATTATTTTTATTTATTTATTTATTTATTTATTTTTTTTTTACTTTGTTTTACTGTAGAAATTGTAAATTTAAAAAATTTTAGTTTGATAAATATTTTAATCTTTTATTTATAATATATCCGTGGAAATCTGGAGGAAGGTATTTTTAATACAGAAAATGACTTTGTAAATAATTTTTAAAGAATATTAAATCCCATAATCATTTGGAAATATGAATTAGTTTTAAATATGAGTTTGTATTTCATGTGTATCTCAGAAAAGATAAATTTATCGGTAATTATCATTTTCAAAATACATTCCTCCCAGGTAAGGAAAATGGGTATTGCTAAATAAGGATTGGTGAAAAATAGAAAAAATATATGATTAGTACTCCTGTTGAAAATATATGTTCTGCTTCTCAGATCTGAAACGAGAAAAAATTATATTAGATAATTGTTTTATATTTGTTGAGTTAAGAATTAATTTTTGATTTCTTTAATCTATTAATATGGACTATTAAAGGTTTTCCTTTAAAGTTAATTTTTACATTACCTTTTCCTAATATTTCTAAAATTTCATAAGGACCTGAGTATTGGTTTTCTAGTTTTTTAATTTTTCCTCCGTTTAATAAAAATACAAAGTCGCCATTTTTTATTTCTAGGGGATTAATTTTTCTATCATGATAAAATTTCGATTTTTCCTTTGCCGAAATTAAATTTTCCCTTGCTTGTGCTCTCATTTCGTGTAATTGTGTAACAAAGGTAGTTAAATATTCATCGTATGTTTGTAATTTTTCGTTTTGAGTAGGAGATTCGCTAGAGGGTTCACGAGCTAATTTTCCAAAGACAAGTTCGTATGGTGTGCATTTTGTTCCTTCGTGTATGCTAGTATTGTAAGAAAACATTGCTAATTCTAACCAATCGTCCCATTCAGAATTTTTCTCAATAAATTGTTTTAAGTATTCTGCTAAAACATGATGCGAACGTTCGAGTGACCCATTAGATTGAGGGTGAAAAGCTGTTGTACGAAATTGTTTAATTCTAAAACGTTTTGCTAATCTTTTTAATAAATTGCTCAAAAAGTCTCTTCCCTGGTCTGTTAGTACGCCTTTAGGTGAACCGAATATTCAAATGAATTTTTTCACGAATGCGTCTGCTATTGTAGCAGCTTGATGATTAGGTAAAGGGATTGCTAAAGAGTATTTTGTGAAGTTATCTTGAATTGTTAAAATGTACGTGTTGCCAGATTTAGTTGGAGGGTTAAAAGGTCCTACAATATCCATAGAAATTTTTTCAAAAGCAGTTGTAGGTGTGTCTGTGATAATCATTGGATTTTTAGTTTTCACGCGAACTAATTTCTTTAATTGACATTGTAAACATCCGTTTATGTATTTTTGAATATCTAATTTTAAATTTTCCCAATAGTACTTTTGACGAATTCTAGCTAAAGTTTTTGTTACTCCCTTATGGCCTCCGATTGCCGATGAATGATTTTCTTCTAATATCTGTTGTCTAATTTCTTTATTAGGGTATTGCGTAATCCCATTACAGATTATAAATTTTGTTTTAGAGTTTGAAAAAATATCTTGAATTAAAATTTTAATATCTTCCCAAGGAATGTGATTAATTTGAGATGTTTTTGCTATACTAATAGTCCGAATGTTTAATTTATCACTAATTGAAAGTAAAGACTTAAAACATGATTTGATTGTATTTAGAGTATCAGTTAAGTTTTCTTTGATATTTTCTTGAATTGGAAGTGCAAAATGATAATATTTTCCCTTTTTAAATTCTTTTACTAAACCCTTTTGTAAATTATTAAATTTGGGTAGAATTGATTTTTTTGTTAAACTTTTAGATCCATTGTCGAGAGGGGTACCGTTAGTACTTACAAAATATAAATAATTGTCTTTTCGCATTGTTAATTGGTCACGACATTCTATCAAAATTTTATTACTCGTAGATTGTTTTTCTTGAACAGGAGGTGCTTTAGTAATTTCTTCTTTTCTTCTTAGATTACGCCCTTTGTCTTCGTTATTTTTTTCAATTTCACCTTCTTGTATTTTATCTTCTTCTTCTTCAAAAATTTCTTCGTTATTCATGGCGTCTTCAAAGATTTCATTTTCTTCTTCATAAAATTCTTCATCGAGGGATTCTTCGAATATGTCGTCATCTTCTTCTAAACTATCATCTTCTGTGGATGAAAAGTAATTTTCATTGTCTTCATTTTCTTTTTCTTGAATTACGATTTTGTTTTTCTTCTTCCCTTTTGTCTTTTTAAGTCGTTTATTTCTTCTTAATTCATCGAAGTATTCTGGATCAGTTTCTTCTTCAGCTTCTGAGATTGGCTTCTTGTCTTTCCTCGGCCTTCCTCTTCTTTTGGTACCAACCTTGTCTTCTTGTATGGGAAGTTTATTTTTTAATTTTTTAGGACGACCTCTTGATCTCTTGATAATGGGCTGCAATATTTCTTCTACGTTTTCCGTAAGTTTTTCTTGAATTCCCGTTTCTTCTAATTTTCGTTGTGCCCTAGTGAGAATGGTTTTCCATTGTGTGTTTGTAATGTAATCACTAAGTATTGGGTTAAGAAGAGTAGTTAATAAGAGTAATAATGTAGATGTATTATTACTATCGCGAATATTTTCACTTGATTTTTTATTATCCCCAAATGTTAAAAATGTGTCATCATCAAGCACCTTTTGATTCCTAAATAATTCTTCTTCGTTAAGAATTGGATTTCTTGAAAGAGCGTCTGCATTCACGTTCATTTTACCTGCCTTGTACACTACTTCATAGTTATATTCTGCTAATTTTAATCTCCAACGCGAAACACGTGAACAAGGATCCTTCGAATTTTGAAACCATACTAATGGTTTATGATCAGTTACTAAAGTAAATTTTCTACCGTATAAATATGGTCGAAAATGAGATACGCAAAAAATAATAGCTAATGCTTCCTTTTCGTAAGTGTCGTATTTCTTTTCCGTATCGCTTAAGCTTCTAGATGCATATGCAATAGGCTTGTCTTTCCCTATTTTCCCTTGCGAAAGAATTCCGCCAATCGCGTAACCTGATGCGTCTGTTGTAAGCACGAAGGGTTGGGAAAAATCTGGTCTTTGTAAAAGAGGTTCTTTGCATAAATGTTGTTTTAATGTGTCAAAAGCTAATTGTTGTTTGTCTGACCAAATAAAAGGTGTATCCTTTTTTAAAAGTTGGTTTAGTGGATGTGCAATTTTAGAAAAATTTTCAATAAATCTTCTATAATATCCTGCTAAACCTAAAAATTGTTTAATGTTCTTTGTTGTTTTCGGTATAGGAAAATTTTTAACCGCAATAATTTTCCTTGGATCGGGTCGAACACCATTTTTATCAATAATGTGTCCTAAGTATCCTACTTCCGGTCGTAAGAATTCGCATTTGTCTGGTTGTAAATGAAGATTTGCGTTTCTAAGTCGTTCAGCTAAATTATTAAATTTTCTTTCATGTTCTTCGAGTGTGTCAGCGTAAATAACAATGTCATCAAGGTAAACAAAAAGTTCTGTTCCAATTAGTCCAGTTAATGTTAAGTCCATAAGTCTTTGGAATGTCGCGGGTGCTGTTTTTAAACCAAATGGCATTCTATCAAATTCATAATGACCATGAGGTGTTGAAAAAGCTGTCTTGTGTGAGTCATTGGGATTCATTCTTATATGATGAAATCCGGTTGCTAGGTCGAAAACAGAAAAGTATTTTGCGGAAGAAATTGAGTCAAGTATATCATTTATGTGAGGTAATGGATATGAGTCACCTATAGTTTTTTCGTTTAATTTTCGAAAATCTAATACCATTCGCCATTTTAAATTTCCGCTTGAGTCAGGTTTTTTAGGTACGATCCATACCGGTGTGTTATAAGGTGATTGAGAAGGTTTAATTATCTTATTTTTTAAAAGTTCATTTACTTGTTTAGTTATTTCGTCTTTGTGAATTTGAGGAAAACGGTATTGTCTTGAAAATATTGGGCAGTCATCTGTAGTTGGTATTGAATGTCTTAAAATATTAGTTGCTTCTAAAGGTTCTCCAGGCATTTGAAATCTGTCAGCGTTATTTTTTATAAGATTTTCTACATGATCGTATTCGTCTTGGTTTAAATGGTCTAAACGAAGAAGTCGTTTTATTTCTTCTATTCTGTCTTCAATTGTTATTTTATTAAAAGTACAAAAATTTTCTGATATTAAAAAATTATTTAGTAAATTATTAGTCATGTCATTGTTATCAAATTTTTGAGTTTGTGTGATAGATGTATAGGGGTTGATTTCTTCAAAATCTTCTAATTTAATTGTAGGAATTAAAATAGTGACTGAAGTTTCATTAGTGTTTGCAAATTTTAAAAATGTTTTATTGTCGTAATTTTTTACTACTGCGTCTCCGGCATAAATTCCTGAACCTAAATTCAATCTTGGTATGTAACCTTCATTTTTATTAGTTTCGTCAAGAAAAACTGTAGTTGTTATTATCGTTCGTGCTGGTATTGTTAAAATTTTTGTGGAAACAAAAGGATAAAGATTATTATCTATCTCTAAACATTTTGAAGTGTAATTAATGTTTACGTTATTGTCTCGAAAAAATTCTGTCCCTAAAACACCGTCTTCGTCTACTGGGACTGCATCTGGGATAATATTAAATATTGTTTGATGACCAAAAATATTTAATTTTATTTGCCCTAAAGTGTAAAGAGGTAAATCATTTATTCCGATTAATTTTAAAATATTTTCTGTGTCAATTGGAATTCTTGGATCAATTGCTTTTAATTTTAATAAATTTCTTCCAGCTCCAGTATCTATCATCATTCGAGCTGGAAATTTTAAACCGTCGGCAGAGATAATAATTGAGGGAATTGTATTTGTTTGCGAATTGTTTAAAGTAATTTGTTCTTTTGAAACGGGTGTTTTTAAATTTATTCTACCCTCAGTCCACCCTTGCTGGGGGTTGAATTCAAGTTTCCCGAAAAATGAGGTTGTAGTTCTTGTGATTTTTGAATATGGTGTGATTGAGATTGTGATTGTTGTTTAGAATATTGTTGTTTGTTGTATGATTCTTCTCTTCTAGGAGGTCTAATTTTACATTCATTAATATAATGACCTGATTTTTTACAATAATTGCAAGTTATATCTTTTTTGAAAAATCTCTGATTATTATTATTATTATAGTTTTTATTATTATAATTATTATTGTTATTATAATTGTTATTATTATTGTATCGTGAAGTTTGGAAGTTTCTAGAAAGTTTATTCATAAAATTGTTAGAGTTATTATTTTTATTTCTGTAAAAATTGTTACCATTGTTAAAGGGATTTCTATTTTTTGAGAAATTTTGATTATTAAAATAGGGTTTTGAAAATCCTTGTGTTTGTCTTGGTGGACTGTATGTTTTATTTTGTTGTTTTGAAAAGAAACAGTTTTCTGTTTTATGATTTCGTCTCTTACAAATTGAACAAGGTAAATCAGAATCTTGTAAGGAGTGTATTTTTATAGCTTTATGATCCTCATTAATTTTGCTTTTTCGAAGATCTGAACTAGCACTTAAATTCCTTTCTATATCAATCGCGTCGTTTACTATCTCTCGGAATGTGGGTTTTTCTTTCAAACGAATTTCTATTTCGGGTCTTAATCCGCGCACAAAGCAATGCTTCACGTCTTTTTCTAGATTTTCTTTAAAAACATCGTCAACTGCATTGTTATTACCTAACCTGTGAACATCTTCAATTTTATCAGCAATTTCTTTTATTCGCGCAGCATAAGATGTAATATTTTCCTTTTCCCACATATATATATTTCCTAATTCTCCCTGTAATTGGTACACTGTTTTAGCTGGCAAATATACGCGTTTTAATTTATTTATTAATTCGCCTACATTTGCTATTTGAGTTCCGTAAATACATTTCCGCGCATCCCCACTTAATTTTGCTCTTAATAATTTTGCTAAATTATTTCGAGCTACTCCTTCTGGAAGCATTTGCTCTGCTTCTAAACACCCTTCAATAAAATGTGAGATTGGAATGTTAGTCCCGTCAAACAAAGGAACTATTTCTAAAGCGTCACGTAAAGATACTTGTTGATTTGTTGGTAGAGCCATTTCGTTATTTTCTGTAAAATTTTCACTATCACTGTTCTCGTCGTGACTGTTTTCGTCGTCACTGTCGTGTGTGCTAATTATGGAATTTTCGAGTCTTTGTTTAAAACTATTTCGTAATGTAGAATTTAAAGAACCGTTATTTTCTAAAATTGTATTGTCACTTTCTTCGTCAGTTTTGAAAGAATTGTTATCAAATAATGAATGACAAATTCCTGAATCTAATTCGGATTTGCAAAAAGGGTTTGGATTTTCGTTAGAGTATCTAGGTGTACCAGTAGCTAAAGGTTTAAAATAGGGAATTCCTGGGTTAAGTTTTAAAGTAGGGTTTTCTTTGATTTTTGATCGAGTTGTATGTTTATCTTGTGTAATATTTTCCTTAGAAGTAGACATTAATTTTTAAAAGAAATGATTTAATCATTGGAATTGATTCTCTCTCGGTTTGTGTTTCAATTTTTTATTAAATTTTAGAATTGTTAAAAATAAGAGTTAAAAATTGATTTTAAATGTTTCAAATTTTAATAGAAAATTTTAGAATTGTTAAAAACATGTATATTTTTTATATCTCAAAATAAATTTTTGGAAAAAATAAGAAATAATATCATTGATTCTTTATGGCTTTCCCGGCCGATGCACCAAGAAAAGAGGGTATGTTACGTGAAAAGTAACTTACCTCTTAACATTTGTTATCCTCGTTTTAAATAAGAAATTCCGAAGAAATCTTATTTGGGAATGAGGAAAAAGAATCAATGAATAAAAGTTTAGGAATTAGTTAAAATGAAATTTATTATAAAATAGTATATAATGATTTCTTGAAATCTTATTTGTGTGTTGCCGAGAGAAGACCAGTTCCAATAAACACCTTTAACAAATAGGCGTTTATTAGATATAGAAATTGTATCGAAAGAATATGATGAAAAGATTTAGTTAATTACCTTTATTGCTTCTTTGTGAAGCTGAAAACCCGTTCTCCGCTCGTGCGTCCACAGTCAGTTCAGATGCACCGCCTTTCCAATTTTTACTGCTTGGAGATTTGACAACGGCTTGGTCTCACACGAGATGGGTATTACTTAGACTGGGATAATCGTAGGTAACGAGTAAAGATTCGCACTGACTACTGGTACAGAGATGATGTCGATCGGTTTGATTTAAATTAGATACTGACTGGATGCTGACTAGATACTAGATACTGACTTTTGGATCCAAATTTAGGGCCTTATATACCCAGATCACATCCGTGTATCGACGTAACAGGGTTGTAAAAAGATTGCTCATCGATGGGTGTTTGTCAAGTTTGCTTGGTAACAGGTCTGGTCTAAGGTTACTTAGAGGTCACACACGTGGCATGTGACAAATTGAAAAAATAGTTCTAAGAAATTCAATTATTTCGAAAAATTTAAATAAACTTCTTTTAAAAGTTCTATTATTTAAAAAAACTTTGACAAAATTCTTTACAAGATTTAGTTAATAAAATTTCAATTTTAATAAAATTTTCCTATACAATTAAATTATTTTCAATACCTTAAGAATTTAATTATTTTCACAAATAATACATTTTTTATGGGAATTCAATTATTTTAAAAAATTCGAATACAATTTTTCCCAAGAATTTAATTTTTTTTTTAAAATAAAATTCTTCTCAAGAATTCAATTCTTTTCCAAAATAAAAATTTTCACAGGAATTCAATTAGGGGAGAGTGGGGTAAACCGGACCCCCTAACGGTTTTTTGACTCTTATGACTAAACGAATCAACCGATTTCATTTTTCGATGGCTTGTTTGAAAGACCATTTAATTGCGCAACTTTTTCCCAGAGACACCTATACTTTATCTTTTATTGTTTAGTTGCTGTGTTAACTTTAAAAAATTTTGCAAACGGTCCGGTTTGCCCCACCCCCTGGGGTAAACCGGACCGTTTGGTTTTTTATTTATAATATTGCATTTACATAATCTACAATAATAAAAAACATAAAGAATCATGTAAACAATGGTTGTAGTAATGAAAATAATAATACGGGATTGAATTTTAATTAAATAAATATTTTTTTAAATAACAAAAAAAATGTTTGAAATTATTAGAGAAACAATATTAAAGGGTCCAATTCTCATTGGAAGACAATTATTTTTCATTGTAAGTAAATATTTTAATAAAAGAAACGTTTTATTTAAAAATAATTTTTATGAAACTTTAATTCAATGGAAATATCCTATGGCCGGTTTGCCCCACCGAAAACGGTCCGGTTTGTCCCACAGGCCCATTTCGAGAATAAATGTTTGTCAAAAAGAAATGCTTTGCAAATTCATCAAAGTTTTTGGTGGTAAATATTCCTAAGGTGTGTACCTTCAAAACCTAAAACCTAATATTTGGAAACATTACACGATTTCCTCAGAATTTTCTTAAGAAAAAATTCGTAAAAGTGTAGAAAAAAACTAAAAAAAAAAACTTTTGCTCCCTTCGTCGCCCAAACGCAAGCTAAAACTGTCAGATTGAAAAAATAAGGTATACTAAACATGGTTGTTTTAAATTTGTAAACAACACTTTTTCCAATTTCGCCATTTCGGAAATATTGAGGGGGGTCCGGTTTACCCACCGGTCCGGTTTGCCCCACTCTCTCCTATTTAAAAAAAAATTTAATAAAATTCTTCGTCAGATTTCAATTATTTTCAATTTTTTAATGAAAAAGTTCTGAAAAATTGAATTATTTAAAAAAAATTTGAATAAAATTCTTCACAAGAAACTAATTATTATCATAAATAATATTTTTTTCCGGAATTCAATTATTTTCGCAAATAAAATTCTTCAGAGGAAATCAATTCTTTGAAAAAATGTTATGAAAATAATGTAAAGAAAATGAAGAATGTAAATGAAATAAACTTCGTTGCAAGAATTCAATTATTTTCATAAATAACAAAACTTATCTCAGAATT
The DNA here is from genome assembly GCA_032872505.1 of Leptopilina syphax. Lineage (NCBI taxonomy): Eukaryota > Metazoa > Arthropoda > Insecta > Hymenoptera > Figitidae > Leptopilina > Leptopilina syphax. Next base: position 8,888,692 of record CM065471.1, on the reverse strand, counting down.
TCAATTATTTTTTACACAATTTGAAATAAAATGATTGAAAATTGCATTTATTCTTAAAAATTTTTTTTGAAGCATAAAGTTTTAGAAATAATTGCATTTTGAAAAGGGTTTAAATTTCAGAAGGTTTGAAATTGAAAATCTTAATTCTTACAGAAAAATAATAATGATTAAATATTTATTAAAAAAAGAAGTTAAGACATTTTTTTTTAAGTAAATAAAATTTTTTAAAAATCTATCAACGTGAAAGTGAAAATAGATTTCTGTTCGAGTGAAAGTGAAAATTGCAAATTAAAAATGAGAGTGACAATGAAGTTGAAAACAATCTATCAAAGAGAAAATGAAAGTAAAAAGAAAAAAAAGTGAAAATAAAATACTATAAAAGATAAAATAAAAGAGAAAGTAACAATGAAAATAAAAATTTATTAAAGTGAAAATGAAAGTAAAATTGAAAGTGAGAATGAAATTAAAAGTAGAAATGGAATTACGTAATCGAATATAAAAAAGAATAAAATAATTATAAATTTTCTTAAATTATGATACTCGTATGTGAAAGAAGGATCTACATATATAGTATTGATAGATAAAAAAGTAATCAAAGTGTAGAACTTATAAAAATAGTTTTTCACAATGAGGAAAAAAATTGCAAAAATTTATCATAATAGAAATTTTAATATATTTTAAAAGGCAAGTTTGAACGATAAGAAAGAAGCTCGTTAAGATGGATTTATTCCCGTAGGTTATGGACACTCGACACCAAACACTATAAGCGGGAAGCTCTTTACGATGTTTTATGCGATCATCGGTATACCATTGGGCCTTGTGATGTTCCAAAGTATAGGAGAACGGGTGAACAAGTTCTCCTCCGTCGTGATACGAAATGTTAAGCGACTTCTTAACTGCAGGAACGTTCAGGTAATTTTTTTTTATTTTATCAAAAAATGTATTTTTTTTAAATTTTATCCCAATGGGAAATTTACAACTGGCGTAGTACTGCGCCAGCACTGGCAGCACTGGCATGGCACTGGGATGATAACGCCGTCTGGCGCTGCCGAAGTACTGTCTGTCAGTGCTGCCAGACAGCGCTGGCGCAGCACTGGACCAGTGCTGGCTGAGAATATTGCCGCAATAAATGCCGTATTGTTATTAATTAGTCGTAAATTCATAATTATAAATAATTTAACAACAAAATGGTAAATAATATTATTAAATAGTTATTATTCATAAAATATTTCTCTTCTTAAAGAAATTGTATAAAAGATGAAGAATTGTATTAAAGATGGAGACTAACAATGGATATAGTAAATGAAGTAGAAAAAAATTGTTTATAACATTTAAAAATTAAATAATAAACAATTACAGTAAGTGTGCATTAGATTTTCATATTTTAGTACCTAACGATTGGAATCTAGAAATATCGCAAATATATGAAAATAAACAAAATTGCTGACGAGGGGAATCGAACCTACGACCTACGGACTAACAGACTAACGCTCTAACCACTATGCTAACGACACATGTGTACAGTAAAGTATTAATATCTCAGTATCATTCAGACATACAATTATTGAGTCAAAGATGAGAAAAAAATAGGGATACGATAGAAATAATAAATTGAAATAAAATAAATTAAACTAAATTTTTAATAATTAAATTAAATTACTTTACTTATTGCATTTAACATTTTACGTAATTCTTAAATTACGTGGTAATTTTTTAATAATTTTTTATTCATAGTAAGAAGTATAATAGTATTTTAATAGGAACCAAATTATTATTGAGATTAAAGTTTAAATTTTGTTTATAATTTTAATTTGTTTAAATAATTTATTATTTACAAAATTAGACAATTATGTTAAATTGTTATTATTAAATTTAATAAGAATAAAAAATGAACAACTTAAAAGTGAAATATTAATTTTTTCAATAAATTTATATTTATAAACATTCATAAACTTTTTTATAATTTTTTTCAAGTTTATGTCAAAAAAGCAATGTTGGCAAAGAGCGTTGTGAACAATTTTTCTATACTCAGACAGCACTTGCCGCCGTGGCTTGTCCAAGCTTTGGCGAAACAAAAATTCTGTACTGCGCCAGCACTAATTGTCGAGGCTCGGCTGGACTACGCCGAACAATCGTCTGAGTACTAAGCCAGTGATGAACATCGGCACTGCACTGGCATTTCCCATTGGGATGTTATTGAATTTGATATAATATTAAGCCTCGGATTGAACGTTTTTTTATATAAAATTATATTCAAAATTCAATAAATTATATAGAGTTGCGCTAACGTTTGTTCTGGCTATTTAATTATTCTTTCAGAAAAGAAGAAATTCAAAAAATATCTGGTTTATTGGATTAAAATTTAATCGAGAATGGCGGATCTAATATGACGGACCTATTTTTCAAAAATTGTACTTTTTTGCTTAAAAGTTGTTACTCAGGGGTTTTTGATGTCGTTAATTACGAATCTAAAGTCAATTTTTGCAAAATTCAAAATGTCGGATCCAATATGGCCGAAAAATATAAATATATGTCAATCTTTGCGAAACTAACTATTAAGGGGTTATTTAGGTCGCTGATTACGAATCTGAAGTCAGTTTTGCAAAATACAAAATGGCGGATCCAATATGGCAGATCCATTTTTCAAAAATCGTACTTTTTTGCCTAAAACTTGTTTCTGAAGTACTAATAAGAATAACTAAATATCAAGTGCAATTAATAAAAACAGCGTAAATTGTTTCAAGAAAAAAAGTACGATTTTTGAAAAATGGATCTGCCATTTTGTATTTTGCAAAACTGACTTCAGATTCGTAATCAGCGACTCAAATAATCTCTTAGTAGTAAGTTTCGCAAAGATTGACAAATATTTATATTTTTCGGCAATATTGGATCCGCCATTTTGAATTTTGCAAAGATTGACTTGAGATTCGTAATCAGCGACCTCAAAAACCCCTGAGTAACAACTTTCATTCAAAAAAGTACGATTTTTGAAAAATAGGTCCGCCGTATTAGATCCGCCATTTTGTATTTTGCAAAACTGACTTTAGATTCTTAATCAGCGACCCAAATAACCCTTTAATAGTAAGTTTCGCAAAGATTGACAAAAATTTATATTTTTCGGCCATATTGAATCCGCCATTTTGAAATTTCGCAATTGTCAATAAGGGTAAATAAAGTACGAATAAAGAGGTATGTTTTGTGCCAAAAATAAACTATTTCTACTATGAAATTAATATTTATTACCAAAAAGTAGAATTTTTTTATGCTCCTCGACTGCTTTAACCCGACGTACAAGTCCACCATCTTGAATTTTTAAAAAAGGCCACCATGCAAATAAAAGTAGAGGTTCAAAGCTTTAATTTAAGCCCTATTTTGATTTTTTCGTTGAAATTAAAAATAGACAGATAGAGGGTAAAATTTGACAAAGAATGCCCCAATATATATAATATAATATTTTTTTTCAATAAAAAAGTATTGTTAATTAGGCACAAAATTGAATCAAAATGTCCAAAAAATGTTTGTTTCTATAATAATCAAGAGGAGGACTTTTCGATTCGGTTTTTTCGTGACAAAATTACAAATATACATATATTAATGAACAATTAATAAATGAATGAATTTAATTGAACTGTTGAATAGGCCTCGGAAATAAATCTTATTTGTGTGGTGACAACACTTTCGATCCTAACCATCGCAGGCGGAGCTGCCGCTTTCTCCAGGTACGAGGGCTGGTCCTATTTTGATTCTGTCTACTATTGCTTCATTACCTTGACAACCATCGGTTTTGGCGACATGGTAGCCTTACAGAAGAACAGGGCTCTCGAAGAAAAGCCCGAATATGTCATGTTCGCTTTGATCTTTATTCTCTTCGGGCTTGCCATCGTGGCCGCCTCTTTGAATCTTCTCGTTCTCCGATTTGTCACGATGAACACTGAGGATGAGAAAAGAGATGAAGCTGAAGCTCTGCAGGTAATGAATTTGAAAATTTTATTTCACCTTTTTGAAAAAAGGAAAAAAAACTGATTTTTATTTTCAATTCTTGTCCACAGGCTGCGCAGGGTGCGGTGCGACTGGAAGGCGACGTGATAACAGCGAATGGCTCGATACTATCGGGTCAGTTGGGTAACCAGGGTGACACTATCTCTCTGGACGATGACGGGGCGTCGGTGTGTAGTTGTCGATGCAGCGGTTTTTACAAGAAGCGACGGCGGTTACCACGTTTCACGGTGCGTCGATCGCCTGGCAAAATATCTCATTTGCTACCGATGCAACAACTTCCGGCAATGAGCCTTCGGCCTCCGCCTTTAACGCCTCTCTTGCAGCTTCCACCAATGTACCAACATCGGGCCAGCATCTAACAATATCCACTCGTTCTTGATTTGCCAAAATAAAACAAAAAACTTCCAATTATGTACCAATCGCGATGAGCTTGTGTATATTATAGAAAAAACAGGACACTGCAAGAAAACAAAGATCACTAGAAATGTGCGCACAATAATTCGTAAACAGAAATTTCCTTTTTGTAAATTCCAGGACAGAAGTTAAATCGTATTTTCTATTTTCATTCCACATTACAAATTAAGTAATTGACATTCCAATTTCGAGTCAAAATTTAACAAACTGCTTTGGATTTGTCACATTTTTTCATTCGTCCAAGCAGGAAATTTTCCCGAATCAGCAAAAAAAAGTATCAAGATTCAGAAATAAAAAATAGAAAGATTGTCAGCTATTTTTATAAAAATTCTCTTTTTACTTGACTGATAAATTCGATTATTGAACAAAATTCCCTTCGAAGGGAGAGAAAAAAACTTATAATTCTCCAAATAAAAATTCGATTATGTCAATTGCGAAAGGTCAAAAAAATTTATCATTCAGTGAAGCAAAAATAGAAAAAGAACAAAAATGTAAAATGAGACATGACAGGGAATAAATGTAGAATATCGTAAATCATACTTGTTCTTTTCGTGAAGAAATGAGATGATTTTAGCGCCATGTTGGATTTCATGAAATTTATCTATGTACATGTACAATGTTTCAAAGAAAGAAAAAAAAGATATATGCTCCCTGGCACTCAAGACGCCTGGGGCATGAATGTAAATATTATTATTCAAACAAAAAAAAACACTATACATCATTCTATATCCGTGCACAATTTTTGATACTCAATTTGCTCAAAGTATTAACGAAAAACAATATAGAAAAATTTACATACCTTTCACACGAAGGAAAAGTATATTTTTGTTTAATTTCTAAATTGAAAAAAAGAAAATTTATGCCTTTTGTTAAAAAAAACTATTACAAAATAATTATTCATCTATGTCAAATAGAAAAATTAATATTTTAATCCTATAGAATAAAAAAAATTATAACGACAAATTCACGACTGAGTTCAGAGGAAAATTCGATTTTCTCGCGAAAAAACGTATCTTTCAAATAAATGGTACTATCGACAGAAAAGAGAGAGAAAAAAACTATGACGGCGAGTTGTGCCTCGCCCAAAAAGTTCGCATAATACTTGGTCCATTTAGAGCCGGAAAATAGTTTGCTTTCTCTTTCAAAAATTGACAGAAAATTAAGAAATTAAATTATACGAAATGCAAAAATTAAAAAACATTCTTGATTAAAATTAAATTTTTTTTAAATTGTTAAATTATTATTTCAGGGATCACAGTGATTTTTTCATTAGGTAAAAAAGGGAATTTTATTTTTCAAAAAGAGGATTTTATTTTCCAAAAAAGGGAATTTTCAAATTAAGTAAAAAAATTATTATTATTATTATTATTATTATTATTATTTTCCAAAATTTTTTAAAAATTCTTCTCAAAATTTTAATTATTTTCAAAAACTTTCCTCAATTTAATGCTTTTCAGTATCTACTACTTTAAAAAAAATTCCTAAAAGAATTCAATTAGTTAAAAAAAATTGTAATGAAATTCTACGCAAAAATTTAATTATTTTCATAAATAATAAAAATTTCACAGGAATTAAAATATTTACAAATGATTTTCATATATTATTCAATTATTTTCATAAATAATAAAACTCAATGCTGAATTTCAGTTATTTTTAATACAATTTTAATGGAATTCCTCGAAAAAAGTTATTATTCTTAAAACTTTTATTAAAATTTATCAAAGAAATTTAATTATTTTAATAACCTTTGCTACAATTTATTTTTTAGAATTTAAGTAGGTATTATTTTCAATACATTTTTAATTAAATTTCTTTAAAGAATAAAATTATTTTCAAAAATTTTAATAAAACTCTTTGCGTACCAATTTAATTTTTTTCAAAATAATTTTAATAAAATTTTTCGCAAAAATCCAATTATTTTTAAAAATTTACCAAAAATTCTCGTCAAAATTTTAATTATTTTTATAAATTTGTCGCCAAAATTCAATTATTTTCAAAACTTTTAATAAAAATCTTGTCAGATTTTCAATTATTTTTAATACAATTTTCATCAAATTTCTCGAAAAATGCAATTATTCTTAAAAATTTTATAAAAATTTGTCAATTATTTAACCATTTGTTGATAAATTTTTTTACGAAAATTCAATTGTTTAATAAAATATTTATTTTTATAGTTAAATAATTGAATTCTCGTAGAATTTTTTAATAAATATTGATTTAAAAATGTATTTCAAATTAAAATCTTTGAAAATAAAATAAGGGGAATTAATTTATTTAAAAAATAAGAGAAAAAAGGGGGAAATTTATTATTTTAGATGTTTTAGGGGATTTTATTAATTTAAGGGAATAAAAAAGGGAAAAGAGGAAGAAAAGGGGACTAACTGTGATCCCTGATATTTTCTAATCGGAATTATTTTATCAATATTTTTTCCTCTTAAAAATATAAAAAACAGTATTATTTAATCAAGGACTAATTTTTAATTTTAACTTTATTTTAAAAATAACTAATTTTCGATATACATAAAAAAAGAAACAAAAATTCAACTTTTGTCCTCGAATCGATTAAATTTCGAAAAATAAAAAATCGCCTCACACAAAAAACATATTTCAAAAATGAAATAAGAAAGAAAGTGAGAAAATTACCGATATTATATTTAGAGAAACGGATTTAAACACAAAGTGATCTGTCTTCTATCTTAGAAATTATAAAATAAAAAAATGCACACAAAATAGAAAACAAAAGGAAATTATTGCTATTTCTTGAAATCACTGTATTGAGAATCAAGTACAAAACGTTGTACAAGTGACCATTGTTTTTAGTGGCACAAGAAAGATATGAAAAGAATATTTAAGAGAGAAGAAAAAGGATGAAACTTACGTCACAAACTATATACTATAAAAAACATCTTTTTCATCAGAGACATTTTACAATTTGTAAATATGAAATATAGATATTAAAAATTGTAAGATTAGTATTATATTAACTCAGAAATTTCGACTTATGATGTGTATAAAACGTAATTTAGTGATAATTATACAAGGTTCTATTTGTAACAATCCTATTCAAATAATATCGCGTTTTAATTTAAAAATCAACTCTTTATTAATCTTCTTTCCAATAAAATGTTAACATTGAAGTTACATGTGCAAAAATATAATTAAAAAATTTTCTTTATTTTTCTCTAATCTTTGTTATTGTAATACAATTTTTATTAATAAAAAATTTTTTTATGAATTTTAATAAACTAACCAGAAAAAAAATGCTATTTCTTGAATTCGATTGTTACAAAACCTGTTGAATGTGTGAAATGCGAGGACACACTTCCTTTCTTAAATTCTCCACTTTCTACACTTAAAAAAAAGTAAAAAAAAAATTTCATCGTTTACAGATCATAGCAGAAATACTTTTTGAGAAAAAAAATTCGTACTTATAAATAGTTACAGTAGATCCTCGCAAAGTTATCGCGTTATCGAGACTGACTTTTCAGAAAAAAATACGACCAAACATGATTTAGTGAAAATAAATAATCACCGTCTCACGTTTCTTGATTGATTCAATTCCCTCGAGAATGAAAGACTAAAACATCAAATAGTTAACCATCTTCTGAAACTCTCGAGTTGAGAGTAATTTAAAGAGAATTTTTAATACCCTTTAAATGTTAAATTAACGAAGGTTAGTTAAGTATTTTAAATATTCTCAATTCAGAGGAAAAAGTGAAGAGGAGGGAAAAAAATTGAATCAATATTGAAATTTCGATATCGCGGTCACTTCAGCGACAATAAAAAAACAAGTTTTTTGGGATCGCCTCTGTAGAAATCAGCTTTAGTCGCTTCTTCCTATAAACACCACAAATCCATTCCAATTATGGCATTAGTTTCAGGCTTCACTTTCCAAAAACTGATACCTAAAATTCTCTTTAAGTGCAAGAAACACAAGACACTTGCCATATCTTCATTAAAGACAAATTAACGACGAAAAAAAGAAGCAGAGAGAAAAAAAAATCCTTTGTAATATAGTAGGATAAATATAATAAATTATTATTATCGTCCTATTCGAAAGGACTTTGTACGATACCGCCAATTACGAACTAATGCGATTGCGTCTGTGAGATTTAAATAAAAAATTATCAATAATTTACAAAAAAAAATTTTTTTAAATTTTTTTATAAAGAAATTATAAATAAATTTACTGACCACTTGGTAGGCATTGTAAATTTACTCAATTGGTAATTTATTCAATAATGAGAATCTATTCCTAATATAAAACTAAAAAAAAAACATTGTCCACTGTCGAGAATTTTTTTTTTTTGTTAAATTTTCTTCTTATTTATTATTTAAAATGTTGTTTTTAAAGCAAAATTTTGAATTAGTCTAAAAAATGTGTTTACTATTTTATCTATTTACCTTTGTTGATTTTATTGAAACAAATTCTTAATTAATTATACAGAAAAATTATTAAATTTTACCTTTTTTATAATTTAGAAAAAAACTGTTCTATTGTACAAAACAGACTTTTATTAATTTTTAATATTAATAAATATTTTCAAATAAATTTTTTATCAAATTTTATTACATATTTGGAATAAATTCTAAGAAAAATAATAAATATTCTTTAAACTTATTAAAATTACAATATATGTTTTAAAAAAATTATGTAAATTATTTAAATATAATTAAAAATACAATATTTAATGAACAATTAAATTTAGCAATTTAAAATCTAGAAAAAATTGATTTATTGCATTTTTAAATAATTTATAATGAATAATAAAAAATGTTAAGTTTCGAATAATTTGTAATTTCAAAATAGAAAAATAATTTGCAAAAAGAATTATTTTATCAAAAGAAAAATTATAAATAGTAAAAATAATTAAATTATTATTAAATTTGCGTATAAAAAAAATGCACGAGTATAAATGGCCATAATGTTGAGTCCGATTGCGCAATATATATTTATTGTAATAAGCTTTAAATGCTAATTGAATGTAAACGACATTGCGAATAAAATCACCGCGCACATTGCAGGAATTTTTTTTTTATATTCACTGTATAATATTTGTAATATAGCGTGTCCCTAAACTAAAAAAAAATTGTCCAGAAACTTTTTGTGCCCCAGTATCAGAATTTTTCTGACAAGAAAACAAAAAACAGGGGATTATGTATAATTGGATTGCCTTTAATTCTTAAAATGCTAATAATTGTCCAAATAAAATATTATATTTGCGAAACACCTTATAAACTGGTGAATTAATTCTTCATAGAAAGAAAAGAGAGATAAAAAAATTGTAAGCTTTATTACAAAAAGCAATCGCAAAGTAGAATTTACCTTTTATTCCAAATATTGTTGGTTGATGTTTTATTGTTCAGCTGACTAATATCAACAATTTTTAATATCAAAATGTCGCAATCGCAAACGGTATGAGCAAATACAAAAAAGAATAAAAAAAATAAGAAACTTTTAAATTTATATAAAAAAAGAAAACAATTGTCATCAACGATTTTTCGACCAACGCTTCGTTCTCAGTGTCAAATTAATAAAAAAAAAATTCAAGAAAGTGAACAAAAAATAAGTAGATACAAAATGCAAAATTTTTTAAAACCGTAGATTGGCAGTCAAAATCGAAGACGCGCAAAATTGGAAATTTTTTCTAATTTTATTTGCTTTTCTCATAACATTCTATAGGGATTACAATTTTATTTTTAAAAAAATGCACTTTTCTAAAAAGTAATTAATACTTTTATTATTTTTCAAAGGTTCTTTAATTATTTACACTAATAAAAGTAATTAAACCTGATTTTTAATTAATTTAAATTATAAATTTATTTAATTAATATTTATTTAATAAATTATTTCTTGTAATTCAATGAATAATTTTTTAAATTCCAAAAAATTTTTATTTGAAGAAAATGTTAAATTACTTCATAAATATTACAAAAAATTAAAACAATCACAAAAAGAATGATTTAAATTCACATTTCCTGGAAAATAAAGAGAATCATCTCTCATTACAGACCAATTTTGCACGATCTATAAAATATATACCGTAAGAAAAATAAAAAAAAACGTCGATTAGATACACGTGCATTCGCAGATATTTAAACTTCCCGCATTTTTAACTTTATATTATAGTAAATAACAGAGTCGGTATAATATTATATATAAACGAATAACTTATACAATTATTAATAATAATATTTATAATAGTTGTAAAAATTCACTTCCGAGTGGTTGAAAATGGGGGGAGGGATAATAGAAGAAGGGGTGGGTCAGAGATATTTAAAAAAAAGAAAGAAAAGACAACAATTTTGCTATTATTGTTATAGCCTAAGTGTGATTCATCGTCACAAATTAAGAAAATGAACTAATTGACTAATTAATTTAGTTAAATTTGAGCATCGAAGTTATTATACGCAGTTATTAATATCTTTGAAACTTATTTTCATGTCTCTTATTAATATAATTCGTTGAAATCTATAGAGAGTAAAACAGAAAAAAAATTGATCGGAAAAAACGAGTCATTTATTATTACTTGTAACAAAGAATAATTTTCTTTCTTTTTCAATAAAAGAAGCGTGTAATAAAGATTTACAGAAAATTGCGGAACAAAAGCGGAAACTGCATAATTATTGGAAGTATCATTAAATACATATGTCCGGCAAATTTTTCAATTTGCAAAGAAAAAAAATACTGTACCTTTCCTTCTCGGATTTGGGGATTTGATCTATTTTCATTTTAAGTGAAAAAAAATTGTTCATGAATAGAAAAAACTCGATATTATACATATCTGTTAATTTCACCAACAGTGATAGACGAATTTTCAACTCAACTCAATGATATTAATATTTGAATGCGATTTGGAACAAATTATTATTATTCAAAATACCATTTTCTCTTTTGCGAAAATTGTTCTTCAGTTGTTAATTATAATTATTATGGGTATAAATTTATATAATAATTATTAGTTAATATTATGAGTAATTCAAAAATTTATAATTATTTACAACATTTCTTTTTAGGTATCACTAAAATATTGTTTTATTATTCATAAATAATATAAATTTTTAATATATTTATAATTATTGAGAGACGAAAATGAGATAAAAATTTGAAAAAATACGCGTAACAAGTTTCGTAAAAGAAATGAGAAATAAATTTTTCATTAATACAATCATGTTTCCCAAATCTGCCTACAAATATTCCACACAAAAAATTATCATGTGTACCAATTTTCAATTAAAAATTATTGGTGGCAATTCGTTAATTATGTACTAATGGACTTCCTGATTATACGCTGGTATTATGATAATACATGTGTTCTGCCACAATAAAGCAGTTTTTTAAACTAAAATATTGTGAAATTTATTTAAATTTCCCATACCTACATATATTTGAAATAACAATTCAGGGTTGGGCAGTTACCAAAAAAATGGTCAGTGGTCAGAGTTGTGCAGTGATTCGTCACTCTAGGTTTTTGACGTAAATTACATGGGGACGCATGATTATTCCCCAAATGTCATTCTTCCGAAATGTCATTTTACCGAACTGCACTTTTGCGAATAGTCATTTTTGCGAAAAGCCATTTTTGCGAAATGTCATTTTTACGAATAGTCATTTTTGCGAACAGACATTTTTGCAAATAGTAATTTTTGCGAAAAGTCATTTTTACGAATTTTCATTTTTGCGAATTGTCATTTTTGCGAAAAATACAATAGTGAATCTATATATACCTACAAGTTTACTATCGTATTTTTCGCAAAAATGACTTTTTGGAAAAGTCGCAATTCGTAAAAATAGCGATTCACAAAAGTGACAATTCGCATAAATGACATTTCTCAAAAGTGAAATTTCGCAATAATGACAATTCGCAAAAATAGCTTTTCACAAAAATGACTATTCGCAAAAACGACAATTTGTAAAAATTACTTTTCGCAAAAATGGCTATTCGCAAAAATGACATTTCGTAAAAATGTCGATTCGCAAAGGGACAATTCGTAAAAATGGCGATTCGTAAAAATGTCGATTCGCAAAAGTGACAATTCGTAAAAATGGCGATTCGCAAAAATGACAATTCGCAAAAATGAAAATTCGTAAAAATGACTTTTCGCAAAAATTACTATTCGCAAAAATTACTATTCGCAAAAATGACTATTCGTAAAAATGACATTTCGCAAAAATGGCTTTTTGCAAAAATGACTATTCGCAATAGTGCAGTTCGGTAAAATGACATTTCGCAAAAATGACATTTGGGGAATAACCATGCGTCCCAATTACATGGATATTTTACATATGTAAAATACGTATTCCCCCCCCCCCCCTGCATACGAAAATGCATTATGTTCGAAATTTTGGAGGTGATTCATATACGTAAAAAAATTACACTACCGGTCAAAATTGAGAAACCACCCATTTTCAGGCGAATGAAAAACGTTTTAAAACATAAAATTTATTGAAACTAAAATTTTTTTTGTTCATTTTTTGAAAGATGTTAAAATTTTGAAAAGAACAATGTATTTTAGAAGTCGTTTGGCCAATAATTTATTTAGATATTTTTAAAAAATCGTCATTTTCAATGTTTTACAAAAATTTGAATAACTTCTAAAATAATGAACGCTTTTTAATGATCTTCGGCTTATTTTAAAGGTCATTTGCTACACTACAAGAATTACTTATATGCATTAACGTATAATTGTTTTCTTAGAAAATGCAGGCCATCAAACTTGGACCAAAAAAATTCAAAAAATTTGAAACAATCTTATTAACAGAAAAATAATTTTTAAAATTCAAACGTATTTTTTTTATTAAATTTTCTTGAAAACTCTACACCATATGATGTTTTATACATTTTCTAGAATAGTTTTTAGTACAGAAAAATTGTACCAAATTTTTTGAATTTTTTTGGTCTAAGTTTGAAGGTCTGCATTTTCTAAGAAAAAAATTATACGTTAATGCCTATAAATAATTCTTATAGTGTAGCAAATGACCTTTAAAATAAGCCTAGGATCATCAAAAAGCTTCCATTATTTTAGAAGTTATTCAAATTTTTATGAAACATTGAAAATGAGAATTTTTTAAAAATATCTAAATATAATATTGGCCAAATGACTTCTAAAAGATCTTGTTCTTTTCAAAATTTTATCATCTTTCAAAAAATAAAAAGAAAATAATTTTAGTTTTAATACATTTTGTGTTTTAAAACGTTTTTCAATCGCCTGAAAATGGGTGGTCTCTCAATTTTGTCCGGTAGTGTAACTATATTAATCTTCATACTCATTTTGTCTGTCATAGTATGAGAGAGAAAGCATGATAAAGAGAAAGAGAGTTAGGTATTGTCTCTCCTTTTAGTTTAGCGTAGGAAGGAAAGAGAGACAAATAGGTAAGATAGTAACGCCTATTTCTTTCACTCTAAATCTGAATTAGTGAAAATTTCACTGATTGCAATTCAGTGGCCCAGTTTTCTTTGATGAATCAGTGGAATTTCACTGACAATCAGTGGTTTTTACTGATTTTCAGTGAAATCCCACTGATGAATTAAAGAAAACTGGGCCACTGAATTAAAATCAGTGAAATTTTCACATCAGATTTAGAGTGTTGGTTTACAGAAGAACATAATGTTTTCTTCATTTTTGGTGTTAGGTAGAAGGAGAGGAACAGAAATTGGTAGGGAAAGGAAAAGTGGGGAATTTCACTTTCGAGCCAAAATACGAAAAGGGCGTCTTATTTCCTTATTGGATAATTATTTTTCTTTTCTCACTCGCAGATAGATTAAGGAGTGAAAGAGAGGGAGATCGAGAACGAGGTATAAGTGAGGGATATAAATTTTATCGTTTTTCCATAAACCTTATGGACAATTTTTCACCAATTTTTGACCCCCCTGCCTCCGGTTGTAGATAATCGTGAACATTTAGCAAACCCTTCCCCCTTTACACTTGTCCACGTGGACACTGCAAATTTAGAAAATATGTAAGTATTTTTTTCAATGTTACACCTGCATGTTAAAAAGTAATAAAGCTTATTTTTGAACATATTTCAAAGCACGAAATTACAAAAATGATTAACGATTAAAATAATAAATAAACACTATAACTTAATTAAACATTTTATTTTTTAGGGTTCCGTACCCGGTAGGAACCCTATTGGAACGGTTACAAAAATGACCATGTACCCCCCCCCTAGAACTCACAGTTTTACACCTAGAGAGCTAAAAATTGGTACACGTATGTATTTTCACGCGTAGATTACAGTAAAAATATAGCGAACGTTATTGGGATTGATCTTCATAGAGTTTTCGACGAAAAACATCAAATTTTGGCCATTTTTCGCAAAAAAAGGCATGTACCCCCCCCTAGCGCTCACAGTTTTTTACCTAGTAAGTTGAAAATTGGTATGCATATGTATTTTCAAAAATGGATTAAAGGAAAAATATAGCGAACACATTTAGTATTCATCTTCATTCTGTTTTTATCGAAAAAGTCAAAAATTTTGAAAATTTCGAAAAAAATCTATGTACCCCCCCCTGGCGCCTACATTTTTTTACCTGGAAAGCTGAAAATTGGCATACTTATTCGTTTTTACGCATAGATTACAGGCAAAATATAGCGGAAGTGATTAGAATTTATTTTCATGGTGTTTTCATCGAAAAACTAAAATCTCTTTTTGCAAGCTCGAAAATACTTTAACCCTTGCTGGTTCTCTCAATTCTTAATCTAGAGGACTGGCGTTATACATTTTTATTTGCTTTTTCGTGCAGATTCCAACAAACATACAGAAAAAATTATTGGAATTCATCTTCATATTTTTTTTTGCAAAAAACTAAAAAAAATTTTCGTTTTAAAAAAAAAAGTGTGTACCCCCCCCCTTGGTTTTCAAAATTCTTTGCCTATTTGACTGCAGTTTTGCTTATTTTATGTATTTTCGTGTGTAGATTTCAGGAAAAATATAGCGAACATGATTGGATTTGATCTTCATATTTTTTTCAGCGAAAAACTCAAAGTTTTTAAAAATTTCGTCAAAAAAGCGTGTATTTCACTCTAGCGCTCACAGTTTTTTACCTTGTGAGCTGAAAATTGGTACACTTTTGTATTTTCACGTGTAGATTACAGGAAAAATATAGTGGAAATGATTAGAATTGATCTTCATTGCGTTTTGAGCGAAAACTTAAATTTTTTTTTTCAATTTTCGATAATAATTATACCTGTGCTAGTTCTCTTAATTCTTAGTCTAGTGGACAGGCGTTATACATTTTTATTTATTTTTTCGTGTAGATTTCAACAAACATACAGAAAAAATTATCAGAGTTCATCTTCATATTTTTTTTTGCGAGAAACTAAAAATTTTTTTCGTTTTGGAAAAAAAAGTGTGTACCCTCCCCTTGGTTTTCACAATTCTTGGCCTATTGGACTACAGTTTTGCTTATATTATGTATTTTCATGTGTAGATTTCAGGAAAAAAAAACACCGAACATGATTGGATTTTATCTTCATATTTTTTTTAGCGAGAAACTCAAAGTTTTTAAAAATTTCGTCAAAAATGCGTGTTTTTTACCCTAGCGCCCTAGTGCCTATGCTAGTTCTCTCAATTCTTAGTCTAGTGGACTGGCGTTATACATTTTTATTTATTTTTTCGTGTAGATTTCAACAAACATACAGAAAAAATTATTGGAGTTCATCTTCATATTTTTTTGCGAAAAACTAAAATTTTTTAAAAATTTCGTCAAAAAAGCGTGTTTTTTACCCTAGCGCCAAAAGTTTTTTATCTGAAGAGATGAAAATTAGTTATTTATTTATTTTCACCTGTAGATTACAGAAAAAATACAGCGAAAAATATTTAAGTTGATCTTTATATTTTTTTCAGCAAAAAAGTAGAAGTTTTAAACGAAGGTACGGAACCCTCGGTTTTAGTACGAGTTCTACTCGCACTTGTCCGGTTTTTTTTTAATTATATTGTTATATTAACACCATAGTCAGGAAAGCAAAATTTTTGTCAGTAAAGTCAGGGAAATGTTCATAATATTGAATTTTTTAAAAGATTTTACCAAATTTTAATTGTTTTTGACAATAATTGAGTCTTAAATAATCATTATAAAACAATTAAACTAATTAGTTTTTAAAAATATTTTAATATAATTTTTCAAAAATAATTGAATTCTTTAAAAGAGTTTTTGTATAAATTAAAAACCTAATTAATTTTTTAATAAATTTCAATTAAAAATCTTAAATATAAATGTTTTTTTTAAAACAATTCTAAAATATTATTTTTGTATGTATTTAGATTTTTGGAAATATTTGAAAGAACTAAAAATATTTAATTTAAAAAATTAGAAGCATTTTCATTATTTTTATTTTTAAATTTGCC
Organism: Leptopilina syphax; assembly: GCA_032872505.1. Taxonomy (NCBI): domain Eukaryota; kingdom Metazoa; phylum Arthropoda; class Insecta; order Hymenoptera; family Figitidae; genus Leptopilina; species Leptopilina syphax. The sequence goes on along the minus strand of CM065471.1, from coordinate 8,871,927 downwards.
TTTAAAGATTTTTTATTCTTCAAAAACTGATTTTCAAAAATTGTAACAAAATACTTAAAATGAATAAATTATTTTTTAATTAAATTTTACAAAATTTCAACTATTCAAAAAGAATTTTATTATAGTTATATTTCAAAAATTTAATTATGTTTAAAAAATGATTCAAAAACAATTTTTAAATGATTTGTTTATAGTTACTTGCACTTTTTTAATAAAAATTGTGGTTTTTTATTTATTGTCTTAATTTTCTTAATTTCCCTGAAAAAATGTTTTCCTGACACTTCTTTGACTATGGTGTTAATATAATATTATAATAATTTTTAAAAAATTAAGTTTTTAATAAAATTCTAGGGTTTATTTATTATTTTAATGATTAATTCATTAACGCCTGAAATAGGAAAATTCTTTGCACAATTTCAACCTAATACTTTTCTGAATAAAACAGATCATATTTTATTTTATTGAGTATGCTCTTTTCGATTCCGGTTTAAAAAAAGAATTTCGTTCAACCCAAAAATTAAATATAGCGGTTTTTTTTTTCGAAAACACAAAAATATTTCATTTTTAAGTTTGATAATTTTTTTACCCTTTAACACCTTCCCAGCGTATGACGTCTCTATAGGCGTCATACACTGGGAATTACTTTTGCCTCTATAGGCAAAAGAAATTCGTGACACCAATGTGTAAGACCGCTATAGTTGTATCTAAAAGGAAAATTTCTGTAATAAATGAAATATAAATATCAATGAATATTCTAAAGTTTTTGCGGTCGCTGAAAATGCTTATTCGGGGGATTTTGAGGTTTCTAAATCCAAATCTTTAGTCAAAATTTAAAAATTCAAAATGGCGTAGGAAAAAATTAAAAATCCGTAAACTTTGAAATTTTTCGATTGCCATTTTAAATTTTTTTATTTTGATTACGCTGATTACGAATTCGATTTTAGTTACCAATAAGTCAAAATGGCGCTGGTCATGAGTCGGCGCAAGTGCTAACACAGCAGTGAATTGTCAGTGAGCGCTCCTAGGACATTTACAGCTACCTGACTGGTATTAGAACTCCCGAAATTAAAGTCAATTGCATAAAGTGATTCAGAAGTGTAAAAGTAGTGTAAAATTTAAGTTTTCAAAGATTACTTATTTTTTACTACTACTTTGAACATTGAAATTGATTGTCTTAGATTAATTAAGTGATAATTTTAAATCAAAAAAAATTGTGGTGGCTGCCATGAAAAGTTGCATGTCACCATGAGTGGACCACTGTTTGTAACCATGAGTAGACCACTGATTGTAACCATGAGTGGACTGCCTATTTTTTCCATTTTTAATGTCAGTTTACCAGTTTTTGGATATAAATTGATAATAAATTGGTTTAAAACTATGTTTTATGTTCTTTATTAATTTTTTTGTGATATTAATGTGATATGTGCCAAAATTATTAAAAATTGTTTCACTTGTAAACATTGCGACACATACGTGGTCGGTAGCTGTATAAGCATGAATTTTGTTTTAATATATCAAAAATATTAAATACATTAAAGATTCTAGAATAACTTTTACAATTTTTTAGGAGTGTTCAACTCAAGGTTACACTTTTTTAATTTCTTAAAAATTAGCTTTTTTAAAGTCAATTGTTATTTCCAAATAAAAAAAATCAAAGCTATTATGGTATAAACACTTATTTAGGGATCTAAACTAAAGCTTGGAATAGAAAGCTCCGATTAATTTGCTTTCATAAAGAATTTTTTTGAAAAAAAGCTTAGGCAGTCCATTTAAGGTGACATTACCCTAAAGTATTTCTATCGTTTAACTGAACTAATCGAAACAGAAACCATTATTTTGTGATTTAACTTACTTAGTACTTTGAAACGTTTAGCAACAACGTATTTCTTTAGTCGCGTTGCAAATGTTTGGTATGACTTGTTTACATTTAGTTTTGAGTAGAAAATTGTGTGCAATGTTGCCAGACATTTAAACAGCTGTTCAATATATTTACAATATAGCATAGTTTATACAAGTTTAAAAAAGTATGTTTTGTAACCGACTTTCAAATTTTTTCGCTTATAACGAATTCTTGAAATAATACAGTTTTCGTGCAAACTAAAAATTTAAGGAAATAATTATAAAAATAAAAAAATATTATTATATTTATGTCGTGAAACTGCTCAGTGTGTTAAATTTAATTTTTGGTTTTCGTGTTTTATGTTTTTTAATATTCCTCCAAAAAATTTGTAATCTTTTTCTAATATTTCAGAAAAAGAAAAAAACATTTTAAAGTCTTAGTCACAATTTTATATACACACAATGAAATGAGACGCATGCTTATTCTCGAAATCTTATTTGACCAAATAGTTATTTGATATAAAACTACTTAACTTAAAATTCACATAATATGCACATTATTTGACATAAATTTCATTGCACACAAAAACCATTCAACATAAATATCATTTGTCATAGAATTCATTAAACAGAAATATTATGTTACATAAAACTCAGATAACTTAATTCCCATTTGACATAAAAATTATGTAACATTTATTTATTTATTTATTAATACACTTGTCTTAATACATTATAGTACATACAAGCGGTGTTTTCGCCAGCAATGAGACGTTGAACTCCTCAGCATACATTCCTTCTTTCAAAATTTTCAACAGCAAATTTATAAATTTATACATTTCGGATAGTTTCATATTTGTTAGAATAGAGAGCCAAACGTCCCAGACATCGTTACAGCACTTTATCTGAGGGAACAATTGTTCCCACAAATGTGCGCACGATGGACAATCAGTCAAGATATGATATAAATTTTCTGTTTCTAACTTACATAATTTACATTTTCGGTCCTGATCAAAAGCATATTTCTGGTCCCTTACAATAATTCTACATACATGCGCGTTTAGCAATCTCACTTGGGCAAGCACTCTCTTAAAAAACAAATGACAATTTAATAACAAATAATTTTGAGGCCCATTCTGCAGTCGGAGACCGGAATATATTAATAAACTTTTCGGGAGTAAAAAACGTTCTCTGTCAATCGATAAAAGATATTTCGCATAATTATTTAAACTGTCCTCCATATTCTCGCCTAATCTCAGCGGGAACTCAGCCTTCCATCTGCACCCCAAACCACAAGCAGTAAAAAAGTTACGTATTTCAACAAACCAATTTGTTTTATCTTTCGGCCTCCTCACAGCCAATCGTCCAAGATTCTCCAGGCACCGTCTTGGGTACCTTGAAGTTTTTATTAATGCAATTTTGCTAATCCAAGACAGGATGCCTTTTAGGACATAGAACGAGACGTGTAAAGAGCCCGTTTCCTATCTCACCGCATAGTTCGGGGTACAGATAGGCAACATAAGGAGTCTCTTGAAGAAGCCTAGTTGAACTCCCTCCAAATCGTCCAAATAATTTAGACTCCAGATTTGTGCGCAATACAATAAAATACCTAGAACTACACTTTGAAATAATTTTATATACACTGGCCAGGAGTTCATACCATTTGATTGGACATTATTCAGTATAGATCCCGCTGCTAAATTGGCTGCACTAATCGACTTCACTGAGGCCAGCTGAAAAGAACAACAATCGGAGAACGTAACCCCTAAATAAACATATCGCTTAACGACCTCAATGAATTCGTTTCCATATTTAAATGCTTTAAATCGTTTTGTTTTTGAATTTCCCGATTTCGTGAACACAACTATTTTTGTCTTCTTAGAATTTACTGTCAGGCAATTTTCCTGGCAGTAACCATGCAGTGCAGCCAATTTCTTACTGAGTTCCAGGGGCGTATCTGCAAGCAGAACATAATCATCTGCATACCCTATCATTTGTTATTCCTCCGATAATAAAATAAAATAATAAATCAATAAAATAATCTTCCATATCGGAGATAAACAAAATAAACTTATAAGGGCTCAAAACTTCCCCTTGCAGGACGCCCCTGGAAATCCCAACCTCCTTCGTACATTCCTCAGTGGATCTTATACAAGTTGTCGCTATATTATAAAAATCTTTAAAAATATTGAACATTTTAGAACTGACGCCTAATCTATACAATTTCCGCCATAGCAAATCATGTGCCACGGATGGGAAGGCCCCTGTAAAATCTATGAACGCTGCAAAGACCGCCGAACCCGGGCTCGCAAGGTGGATCTGGATAACAGAGGTCAAGACGAACACATTGTCCAAACAAGACCTACCCCTCCTAAACCCAGATTGCGACTCCGGAATCAGATTAAATTCCGCCTCCCACGAGATCAGTCTATCACACAAAATCTGGGTAAAAATCTTGACCAGGCATATAACCAAAGTAATAGGTCTGTAGTTAGCCGTATCTGAAGGATCTCCTCCCTTATAAAACATAAGCGTTACAGTTCTGCCCCAGCTTTTTGGAACCTTCTCGGTGCTCAAGATTTTATTGAACAGCTGTCCTATAAGAAGGATCAAATTTTGCGGTAAATTTTTGTAAAAGGAGTAATTAATCTTGTCTAGACCAGGGGCCTTACCATTTTTACATTCAGGCAAACTAATCAAGATTTCCTCCGTAGAAATTTCACCATCCAGAAGAGGATCAAAACGCTTGACAAATTCAGATTCAAAGCGAGCCTGACCCAACCTGGGGAAAGACGTCTTCAAATACTCAAACCAGGTTTCAAAGTTAATTTTTGATTTAAAATTATTTTTTGGCGAAAGGAGTTGACAATCCTTCAGAACTATGTTGCGTTTCTACAATTGGAGGCTTTATCTGCTTTATCTCGAAAATAAGCTTTCTTTTTTTCTTCATGCATCTCATACAAATTCTTTTTTTCTTTAAGATAACGGGATTTGGCCTCCAGAGAGAACGCAGTGTCCCTACAGACTATCAGCGCTTCCGCCACTCTTTTTTTTGCCCTAAAATATTCTCTATCATGCCATTTTTTCTTATTAGAATTTTTATCTGGTTTAAAAGACCTCTTCATCTCCAGGTCGGACGCAACTTGCCTTATGCTTGAAGTAATAATTTCACTCATATCATCCACTCCACCGTTAACTTCTCCCACCTCTTTTCTCCAGGCCATATTAGAAGGAAATAGTTCTGCTTTATCGTTATCAAAAATAAGTTTACTCGTTATTGCTCCCTAAATGTTTTTTATTTTATGCGAATATGAATTAAAACTTAAATACACGGGCAAATGGTCACAGAAAGTGGTTAAATTCTTAACCTGCAGGTCTAACAATATAGGCAGGGCTCTCTTCGAACACCATACAAGGTCGACTACACTCAGCCCTTGAGGGCCTACAAAAGTAAAATTCGCTGGGCAGTCACTAGGTGTTCTACCATTTAATACAATAAAGTCAAACAGCTCCATGGAAGCTGTCAATCGTCTACCCCTTGTATTTAGAATCCTATCCAGAGAGTATCTATCTGAATGAAAGTTACAATTGAGATTAAAAATTTCCGAGTCCACATAATTGAGATCCGCCAGTCTACTATTAAAATCCCCTCCCAGGATAATAGGACTATCACAAAATTTTTTGCAGATAACATTCAAAGTAATTGATAAATTTTCCAAAAACAATTCAAAATCCTGTGCTGGGGAAACATAAATGACACCCAAAATAAAATTCTCTATTGCGTATTTAATGTCAACAAAAATATAATTATAAGATATTTCGATTACATGAACTGTAAAAAAGTTTTCGTTGTAGGCCAGCAATATACCACCACTAGCTCTACCGCGCGAGTCATATCTCCTTGCTGGAGAGCATATTGTCTTAAGGTTTACAGAGCTGAACAGATTAAGGATTTCGTACTCACACCAAGTTTCGTACGCACACAAGATATGGGGAGCATCCCCACTCAAGTCCAGATCCGTCAAATTACCACTGCCATGAGAGTTCCAAAATATTATATTAACACTCACAGGCAAGTCCAAAGGTACGCATGGCAGGGGCCGTCTGTATCCCTTCCTCTTGCTGCTGACTGTTTGTTGCTACTCTCCCTCCTCACTCAGCTGTGCTTCGGAGGTGGCATCCATCACTGTATTTAAGTCTTTTCCATAGCCTGTAAATTTAATAGTCGATTATTCGTGACCAGAAACTCATGCATTTGCTTGTTTCGTTTCTGTATCTAGGCGATTTCATCAAGTTTCGGTGGGCGTACTCTTTTCCTGTTAGAGGTGGAGGAGTTCTGAGACTTCTTCAATTTATCAGAAGCATTCTGTTTTAAAGATTGAGTTGCAGTATTCCCCTCATTTGGTTTGTGATCAATTAGCTGGTCCACCGAAACCAGAGATGCGGGTTTTTCATCTATAAGGATGATATCCCCTCTCAAGCGGGCATTGATATCAAGAGATTGCAGTTTTTTGACACGGGCAAGAAGGAGGCGGCGACGTTTTCTCTCCTCTCTGGTGCGGTCATTGGCGATGATCAGATCTAATTTCTAGAACTCCTTAACTAGGTTGAAGGCTTCTTTGACCCATCTGGCTCCGATGAATTTTATTAGAACAGGTCTGTTGCCCCTAGTTTTTCCCAATCGAAATATATTATCCACCGCTACCTCTAAGACACGAAAATTAATTTTACTGAAAATCCTCATCACCTCTTCGAACAGCGAGGAGTTGATCTCAGCAGAGTCCTCCAAATTGAACAGAATTAGGTTTCTTGCTCTAGCCATTTTGCTCAAGGAGAGCAAATTGTCTTCCACATTTAGCACTCTTGTTTCATGATTTTTAATTTTCTGATTCATGGATTCAAGAAAAGTATTAGTCTTAACTACTTGCCCACTAAGACTTTCATGCGACGCGACTTCGTGAGTTGAGAAATCGACTCGAGAATTTTGGCAAATTTATCATCGACTGATGACATTGTAAAGGCAATAATAAACACTTAATGACTCACGCAAGAACACTATGTCTCAAAATCTCAATAACCAGAGAACGCACCAAACAAAATAACTGCAAACCACTATCTCTTCGAGGCACAAACAAGTCATTTGCAAAAAACAAACGAATATATATTATATATAAATATATATAATATCAAAGTTCTCCCACGTGTGAACAAAAGTAAAGCAATTGACAGAAAGTATACTTACAGTATAAAAGTTCTTTCAACATACCGAGAACAAAATAAACACGTCTGTACATCTCGACAGCACAGGCGAATTTTAAATAATGTAACATAAATTTCTATTGACATAAAAATCATTTAACATAAATTTCTTTTGACATAAAACTCATTTAACGTAAATTTTATTTGTTATAAAATTCATTTGACATCAATTTCATTTAGCATAAATGTCATTTAACGTAATTCTCATTTGACATAAATATCATTAGTCATAAAATTAGCTTGACATAAATTTAATTTGACGTGAATATCATTTAACATAATTATTATTTAACGTAAAATTAAATTTATATAAATTTTATTTAGCATAAATTCCATTTAACATAATTCTCATTTGACATAAAATATACTTGACATAAATTTCATTTGGTATAAATCCCATTTAACATAATTTTCATTTGACATAAAGTTCACTTGCTATCAATTTCATTTGACGGATAAGTCATTACAAATAATTCTCATTTGACATAAAATTCAGATGTCATAGATTTCATTTTACATAAAGATCATTTGACATAGAAATATAGGCGCAAATTTCAAAATTGGTGAATCACAATGTTGTTGATAATATCTAATTGGTTACTTTTAAAATTGGCGCCGATATTTTTATGTAAAATGTAATTTGTGTGAAATGATTTTTATGTCAAATGAGAATTTTGTTAAATGACTTTTAAGACAAATGAGAAATGTGTTAAATGTCTTTTATATCAAATGAGATTTATGTCAAATGAAAATTATGTTAAATGGGATTTATACCAAATGAAATTTATGTCAAGTAAATATTATGTCAAATGAGAATTATGTTAAATGGCATTTATGCTAAATGAAATTTATATAAATTTAATTTTACGTTGAATAATAATTATGTTAAATGGTATTCACGTCAAATGAAATTTATGTCAAGCTAATTTTATGTCGAATAATATTTATGTCAAATGAGAATTACGTTAACCCTAGAAGGAGTAACTGGGGTGTCTGGACACCCCAAGCAAAATTCAAAGTATTCCAATGGCTTAACCAATAATTTTTTTACGCTCAAAACTTGTTGATAATTTAGTTTGAACCACTATCTTTTGACACCTATTTGTGCCGCCAAAAGTTTTGCTCTGGGAAGAGCTCTATCTTCTGTTAAAATACGTCTGGGGTGTCTGGACACCCCAGTTACTCCCTAACGTTAGAAAAATTGTCAACATAAGTAAATTCAAATTTTTTTTAAAAAATCGTTTTAAATCAGTTAAAATCATCTGATAAAGTATAAATTGATAGGTTATGCATGAAAAAGTTGTATTTTATAAAAAAGAAACATTTTTATACAAAAATTCTATTTTTATGAAAAATAGATATTCTGCATTTGTAACAACTTATGAAATTTGAGTTAAGATTATTATTAAAAGTTTCTGTGCTCTCTCTACAGTCAGAAATTAAATTCTAATACAGAAAAATGTAGTATATGACAGTCAAATTTAAATTATAAATTCTATATTGTTAATAATATTTTAACATATATTATAGTTATTAAGAATTGTTAATTAAAACTTTAATTAAATATTAATTTACAGAATCATTTCATAAGTTATTAATTTTAATGTTAATATATTCAGAAATATTAAGTTTGTAAAATATTAAATTTATAACACCATTTTTAGTAAATATTAATTGTTTAAGTCCATTTTATAGTTCATTTTTATGATTTTCACTATTCGTCAATTGTCTTTAATTTCATTCACTTCAGATGTTCAAATAATTATGTTTTTTGGAAGTAATACAAAAACTAATTTTTTCCCCTAAAAGTGTATCTATTTAACTTTAAAAACCTTAAATAGTTTTAAAATTAGTCAAATTTTTAAGAAACTACAACGTTTTTTGTGAAAAAAGTCAACTTTGCAATTTTTTGGTGTTTTTTTTTGGGTTTTTATGGTTTTTCTTCAAAATTTTTTTAATTTATCAAAATATGAATAATATTATTGTATTCCTTACTAAAAAACCAATCAATTCATTGTAATAAATTTTTTTTACGTCAAATATAATCCTTATAAAACAAGTTTAAAGCGTGGGGTGTCGGGACACCCCAGTTACTCCTTAGAGGGTGAGTAAACTAACGTACTCCTTCTAGGGTTAAATGACATTTATGCCAAATGAAATTGATGTTAAATAGATTTTATAACAAATGAAATTTACGTTCAATGAGTTTTATGTCAAAAGAAATTTATGTTAAATGATTTTTATGTCAACATAAATTTATGTTACATAATTTTTATTTCAAATGGGAATTAAGTTATCTGAGTTTTATGTAACATAATATTTCTGTTCAATGAATTCTATGACAAATGATATTTATGTTAAATGGTTTTAGTGTGCAATGAAATTTATGTCAAATAATGTGGATATTATGTGAATTTTAAGTTAAGTAGTTTTATATCAAATAACTATTTCGTTAAAAAATATTTCTGGAATAAGCATGCGTCTCCAATGAAATGAGGTCTTAAGTATCATAAGACAAAAGCAGAAATATCGCGCGCGCTATAGCGCGCGTAGCTCTGTTAGTATATGTTATAAATTACATGGATTGTCCAGAATTCTAAAAGTTAGAATTTTAAAAGATGGAATGTTTATTTGTTCAAATAGCTACCCAGGCGCGAAGTGATGCCGAGTTCCGGCTTTATAAAGATTGTCCGAGCATTGGCCTGCCTAATGCAGGACAGAAACAAAACTGCTTCCACTGTCAAACATTTTTGACTTTTTCAAAAATTTTGAGGGGGAAGAGGGGAGGTCAATTTTTCTAACACTAACTACTTTTTCAATTTTTTCTGAACATACTTGTAATGGAAAAAATTTTGTAAAATATGTTTCTGAAATGTTTTTTCCATGCTTCCCATGATGAATTTTATTTTTTAATATTTTTAAAATTGATCTAAATTTTTGATAATTAATATTTAATTTTCAATTTCCTAAAAATCGGTCAATTTTATTTAAAAATAAATTATTGCAAAAAAAAGCTAAGGTTTTTTTCCTATCGTTATGTGAATTTGCAGAATGCCTTTTTCTGTTTTTGACTTATTAAATTTCAAAGAATAAATTGCGACGCGGTCGCACTGAGCTGCATGGTACCCGGCGTGAGGCGAGACGACCGCGACGCAATTTACTCTTTGAAATTTAATAACTGAAAAACAAAAAAAGAGCATTCTGCAAATTTACATGCCGATAGAAAAAAACCTCAGCTTTCGTTTGCAAAAATTTATTTTCAAATAAAACGGACCGATTATTAGAGAATTGAAAATTAAATATTAAGTATAAAAAACTAGTGTCAATTTTTAAAATATTGAAAAATAAAATTCACCATCAGAAAGAGCATGAAAAAACCTTTCAGAAACATATTGTACAGAATTTTTCTCATTACAAGTATGTACAGAAAAAATTAAGAGGACATTCCAGTTCAAAATGTCAAAAAATCAATTTTTTAAAATTTTATTTTCGGATTTCTTATAGTGTCAAGAATACTCTCAGAAAATTTTATTGCAAAATTCGCAGTAAAACAAAAGTTATACATACCCTCTGAGCAATAGGATAACTCAGGGATATCCCTAAGATATCTCGCGGGATATTGAGATATCCCAAGGACATCCCTGGGATATCTGTGACGTCTCAGAGATATCCCTGGAATATCCAAATTTCCATCCCATGGGAGACTCGCGCGGGATATCCTAATATTATCCACGCGGGATATGCTACGTGAGAAATAGTAATATGTTGAAAAAGAATTAGAGCTTTAAAGAGTTGAAAAACCATTATTAAATTATAACCAGAATGAGAAAAAAATTATTTAAAAAATAAAAGATTATTTGACTAATATTAAAGTTAGGGGAGAGTAGGCTACATTGAACCAGCGTCAACAGTGAACCACTTCAATTTTCTGAGAAATGACTGAGTAAAATTTTTTCTTATTTAATATATAAGTTAGTTTTACCGAAACAAACTATGTCCAAAAATTTCGGGCACGTAGGTTTATTATTTACAAAGAAAAACTAAAAAAAACTGTTTTTCACGTACAAAACAAAAAATTTTGTGGAAATATATTCAAGTTTTTTTTTTGAAATAGGAAGTTTTAAAAATTAGTAAACTTGTGATTTATTTCGCTTTGGGTGTCAACTTCAATATTCCGATGTGATAAAGAATTTTAACTCTTACATGAATTTATTATAAACAATTTTTGTTGTGAATGTCATGTGAATACAGTGAGTGCGGCATCATTGAACCACCCGAAAAAGCAAAGAATTTTCAATTTTAAGAGTTGTAAGGTTGTCTGCTCTACTAATTAGTAAGAAAAATACTGGAAGACATGCTTTCATCACAATTGTCAACGTGATAAACTTAATCTGTCACTTTTGCTACCTAACCTGACAATGAAATATATATTAATCTCCTATATTAACAAATAATAACTATTAAACAATAATTTTCTATTTTTTTACAAAAAATAAGATTTTTTACAATGTGTAAGTGGAAATATTATTTTTGAAGTAAATTGTAGTATTTTATTAGAGGTGGTTCAATGTAGACACAGATTCTTAAAAATAAGAAAGTGTAACTTGTTAGAAAAAAATTAAATTTAATTATTTAATCATAATAATTTATGTTTATAACGTGTGTATTAACTAAAGGAGTACTTCAGTTTAATTTTGATACAAAAACCTGATCAAAATAAGTAAAATTTAATTAGTTCTTGGACTTTATAAAAAACCCGGTTCAATGTAGCCTACCCTCCCCTATTTGTTTGTGATTTAATAAACATTAGTTGAATTCAATAAAATGTCTTTTTAACGCTAAACATTTATTTGTGTGGGTTTAAACTAATTTTGGTCAACTCATTTTTTCTATTGCTGATAAATATTTATTGGTTAAAGATATTAACAACAAAATCTAAAAAAATGTGAAAGTTAAACATATTAAACATCAACACTTATAATCACACAGTGCAAAACACACGCTTCTGATCTAAAGACGCGACGCCACACAGTGGTGCAAACCTGCAAATTGAGTTTCAAAAAGGTCTACAGGCCTTATTTTTTAACCGATTTTATTAATTTTTTTTTAAATGAAAGCTTACAAAATTGCAAAAAGCTTTGTCGAGCCTGATTTTAAAATTTTTATTTGTTTATATTAATTTGTTTATTGCAAAGTTAACCAAAAGGAAGAATTTTTCAAATAATTTGTTCTGCCATTTATAAAATCAAATATTTAATAGGTATTTAACTCTAGTTATAATTAATGATAATGTACTCCATGAATAAAACAAAAATTAAACAGGAGAAATTTTTAAAATTATAAACAAATTAAGTTAACAAACATTGACAGCTATAACAAATTGTAAAAAAAGACAATATCTTGTAACGAAGGTATATTGCAATGCTTAAGCAATTGCCATAGTCGTCGCGCTAGCTATTGGAGAGAGCGAGAAACGTCGGCGCACGCAGAGTCGTGTCTCTCTCTCCCCTTCCATACTCGCTCGTCTCTCTAGCTCACGAGAGACCAAGGTACCTCGCTGCACGATCGTAGATCGTCAGTTCGTCTACCGCCATGGCTCGAGGTGCTCTTCTTGCCTAACAGGTACGAACTCATGGGCATTATACTCAGGAGAGGTGCTCTTCTGTGAGTAGTATGCCGTCAAGAGAAATGTTCGTTCTACCCAGGTGCTCTTAGGTCGAACGAACTTTCTTTACCCTGGTGTTTGGCGACTAACCAGGGGTGCTCTCGTGGAAGGTTACTAGACATTTTCTAGTTTTAATGTTTTTGCTTACCACCCCCGGTGTCCAGAGGCGCTCTTCTGTCCACCCGTGGTGACGTCACGGACACAAATTCTTATCCCGGGTGCTCTCAGGAGTAGAAATTGTGTTCCTAGAGTCAACCTAATTAATCAAATTTAAATTCACGTATTTTATTGTTCTGGCAAGAATTTCGGTAGCTTGCCGAAATTTTAAATTAACCCCTAGAAGCACAAAGGTTAATTTTCTAGTGCGCCCAGGAAATCGTTGGTTACGTAAAATACGGAAACTTATTCTAGAACGGTTTCGCGAATAATTTGTAAAAAAAATGCCACGGAAGGCAAGTAAGGGTTAAATATTAACACCGGGTTTTCTTTTATTATTTTTGCAGACTCTCAGGAGAAAATGGCAACTTGGTCAACAGCATCTAAGCGAGACTCTAGGGCTATCTTATTTTTACTATTGTTATTAATTTTTATATTCTTTTATTTTTATTATTGTTAATTAAATTCTTACTGCTCTCTACGAACATTTTAGTTTATATTTTATATTAAACTTTATTTAATTCTTTATTTTCATTATTACTTAAGTATTATCTTTATTAGTATTATTTATTTATATTATTTACTTTTGTTATTAAATATTATTTTGTTACTGTTGAAAATAAAGCAAGTTTCGATGTAGGAATTTTCCATTAGCGTGATTAGAAAGGTGGGGATATATCATAAGACGAAAATTCAGATAGTCGGGAACTCACCATAAACCCAAAAACACGCGCGCGAAAATAAATATGTACAAGTTCAGTGAAGACAACAAATAAACTATTTTATATGTTTCAATAATTAGTGGTACATTTATTTTGAGAACCCTGAAATTAAAACATCTGGCGACCGTGACAGGACTCTCAAAAATTGCGCGTGTTTTTTCGTGGTGTAAAAGTTAAGTGGTGATCGTGTAAGTGGTCTGCAAGTGCCTTTTGTGTAAAGAGGATAGTTTTTGGTGTGAAAACGATGGATGAAGCGAAGAGAAGACGCAGGCTTGCGAGAAGTGCATTCACTAGGGCTCATACGGCTTTTCAGACGGCTATTCAAGCAAACAAGCCTTCAGGAGAAAAAATGATCGCTTTCCAGTTGTTAGAAATAAAGATGTCGGATTTAAACGAAGCACATGGCGCGTATAATAAGGAGCTCTTATTATCAACAATGGACGACGAGGCTATAGAGACGGAAATGGAGACGGATGATGCATACCTTTAAAATTTCCTGACTGCAAAAACGATGCTGTTCGTTCCAGAGACGCAGAATAATGAGCAAACGACAAATAACAGCAGAATTCAAGAGAAAGCGACCATCAAATTACCCGTCATAGAGTTACCAAAATTCACCGGAAACATAAAGGAATGGCTTCCGTTTTGGAGCCAATTCCAAAAGATTAACGATGATAAAGGCATACGTCAGGAGGATAAATTTCAATATCTCTTGCAGACCACAGTTTCCGGCTCCAGGGCGCACGACTTGATCATCAGTTTCCCGCCTACTGGAGCAAATTATGATAAAGCTATAAAGTGCCTTAAAAATCGCTTTGGCAGAGACGACCTCGTGGTGGAATTCTATATACGAGAGCTTCTCGGTTTGGTGCTGCAGAACGCCGTGAAGGCGAATAATAAACCTTCGTTGGCAACTCTTTATGACAAAATAGAATCGAGCATCAGAGCATTGGATTCTCTAGGAGTTGCTACGGACAGGTGTGCCGCGATGCTATATCCTCTCGTCGAGTCTTGTCTCCCGGAGGAAACTTTAAGAGCATGGCAGCGGAGCGGGCAGCGAGCCGAGAACCAACCAGTGGTAGCAGACATTGGAAAAGATCGGCTCACGAAACTTCTCGAGTTCCTACAGTGGGAAGTGGAAAACGAGGAGCGGATAGACATGGCGCTAACTGGCTTCGGGATATCAGCAGGAACGGAAAAGAGTGGAAAATCCAGGAGTAGGAGTGAGACGACCAATCAGGTAGCAAGTGCTAGTGTCTTGCTTGTATCAAAAGAGGAACAGTATGTAGAATGTATATTTTGTAAATTAAAGCACGAGAGCGTAAATTGCGAAAAGGCGCGGAAACTTAGTTTAGACGAATGTAAAGAAATCGTGAAAAAAGAAAATTGTTGCTTTTATTGTTTAAGACGCGGGCATATTGCCAAAAGGTGTAGAGTTAGAGTATATTGTGACTGGTGTTCGAAACGACATGCATTAGTAATGTGTTCAGAAATTAGAAATAAAGACGTCAGTAATAAGATTCACGTGGAAAAAGCTTTAGCTACGTTTTCAGATGCTGCGGCAATTTGTTTGCAAACGCTTAGAGTCAAGGTTTATTCGAATATGAAAGAAAAAATTGTTCGCGCAGTAATTGATACCGCATCCCAGAGATCATATATTAGATCAGAAGTTGCTAAAGAACTTGAATATTCGCCTATTGAGGAAAAAGAAGTAATTCATTCGTTATTTGGAGGTTTAAAGTCTAAGAGCGAGAAACATCAAATTTATTTAGTTCGTATGAGAGATTTGAAAAATTCATTTGCATGTAATTTCGCAGTTTTAAATCAGGAGGTAATTTGTGATAATATTGCAAGTATTAGATACGATAACTGGGTGGGAGAATTGCGCGAGAATAACATTGAATTGACTGACCTTGATGGTGATAGCGGAAGAATAGACATATTAATCGGTGCCGATGTAGCGGGTAAATTACTGACGGGTAAGAAAATTGATTTGAAAAATGGGTTAGCTGCATTTGAAACATTTTTAGGATGGACTGTAATGGGAAAAATCCCAAAACAGTCAGACAGAACAGATCCTACGGTAATGCTTAATACTATGTTTGTGCGAGACGCGGAGATTTCCGAGCTGTGGAAATTGGATACACTAGGAATTTTAGATCCAATAGAAAAAACAAAAAAGTCTTTAAAAGATGAAGAGACATTAGATTTTTTAGTAAAGACAGCAAAGTTAACTGACGCGGGGAAATATGAAGTGAAGCTGCCGTGGGTTAATGATCATGCACCATTACCTAGTAATTTCGAGATTTCGCGGGGTCGTTTAGAAAAATGTTTGACTAAATTAAAAAAGCAAAATTTGATAGAAGCATATGACGAAGTATTTCGAGAATGGGAAGCGGAAGGCATTATCGAGAGAGTACAGAGTAGTGAAGAAGAGGAGGGGGAAACGCATTATTTGCCACATAGGCCAGTAATAAAATCTTTTGGTACTACGACAATTAGACCAGTTTTTGACGCGTCGACGAAAGACAAAGAGTTTCCTTCCCTGAATCAATGCCTCGAGAAAGGACCGAATTTGATCGAACTTATACCTGCATCGTTAAATAGATTTCGCGAAGGAGATATAGGAGTCGTTTCTGACATAAGAAAAGCTTTTTTGCAAATTTTCGTGCACGAAACAGACAGAAACTATCTTCGATTTCTATGGAAAAGAGAAAGGGAATGTATAGTATATAGACATTGTAGAGTGGTTTTTGGTTTAGCATGCAGCCCCTTTTTACTTGCAGCAGTACTCGCGATATTTTTGACGAGAGCATTGAATAAGGCAGAAGACGATAACGATATAGAATGGTCAAGAAAATCTATAGAAAAATTGAAAAATTCGTTTTATGTGGACAATTGCGTGAGTAGTGTCAATTCTATAGAAGAATTAAACACATTCATACAAGATTCGACTAAGTGTATGAGGACGGGGGGCTTTGACTTGCGCGGTTAGGAATTTTCAGGCGACGAAGGGGAAAAAGAGTCGACGTTGGTGTTGGGGGTATCGTGGAACAAGCAAAGAGATGTAATTTCCATTTGTTACATCCCGAGCAGAAGGCGAGTTTGATAGGTTAGGTTAAAGAATTTTGGAGGAATGGTAGGCTGATTATGGTCAAGTTGGTAAAGCTTGACCTTTATTTTTAAGTAGGATCGTTTGTACTTGTCAAAACTACGGGTTTTGAGTTACAACAACAATAAATATTCCCTTTTTATAATTTATTTAAATATTAAATAGTATGTTTACAATAATTATACAATTGTTACTTACTTTTAATTACAGGTTTATTCGTAGATTTCAATAATAGCGCAGGTCGTTATAAGTTTGGGTTTAAACAGTTGTCTCAATTGAATGAAACTAAGAAAAGTTTGTTATGTTACACTTATGTAACTTTCA
Source organism: Leptopilina syphax (assembly GCA_032872505.1). Classification (NCBI taxonomy): domain Eukaryota; kingdom Metazoa; phylum Arthropoda; class Insecta; order Hymenoptera; family Figitidae; genus Leptopilina; species Leptopilina syphax. Next base: position 8,854,850 of record CM065471.1, on the reverse strand, counting down.
CAACTTGTTAATGTTTTTGCGTTTGTTTCAAGAGTTAAATACCGTTTTTAAGTGTTACTTATCGTCACTTGCACCTATTACGGAAAGAAACTTGTTTCTAAGTGTGAGAAAATCAACTTGCACAATAATTGAGTACAATTCGGTCTGCAATTGCCAATTAAAGAAAGAATTGATAAAAAAACTACAATTAATGAAACTTGACACGCAAAATACGACAGTTAATTCATTTAAATAATTGATTCTAAGTGTCAAATTGCTTTTCTTGCACCTTTACGGAAAGAAACTTGTTTCTAAAAAACAAAATTGACTTGCACAAAAATCGAGTACAACTCGGTCTGCAGTTGCCAATTAGAGAAAGAATACAAAATTTAATGAAAAACTGAAGGGTCGCTCTACAATGACTACTGGTCTTATAAACCGCACCGGAACTTTTGACAGCGTTTGATGAAAAAGCTTTGCCTTATATACTATAAAATTATTAAAAGTGGGAGAGTTTGTAGATGATTATGGGGGTAAAAGATGTCAATTCTTAAGAATAATACTTTTCAGTATAATTCTATTTATAATTAGGTTGCAAGGAAAGAATGTGTCTCACTGGCAACTAGCCAATATATTTACCTCATATATGGAATTATAAAGCTCATGTCATAGGCAATGATTCATCGGACTCGGGTTACGAAAAGAGGTCATGGCCGGCGAGTCCGAGCTTACATATGAGTCATTGGTTGATGCTACGCATTGTTCTCTATTTTGGTTAATTTCTACCTCTTGTTTTATTTTTTTAACATTATTTCAATATGTAGGACAAAAAATGTGAGATCTTAATTTGTAACTTCTATCTCAATTTATGAATTACAAGTCTTTCAACATGAGTATTATAAAAATGATAATAATGACATTCTTTTAGCTTTTCGTTACATCGCAGCTACACAAAACATATCCCTTTTAATCTTATCAAAGCAAAAATGTATCTGGGATGTAACACCATTAATCCGTCTATTTTAGAGAATTTAAAAATAAATGCTGTAACGAAAAGAGAAATATTATCGGTGACGCATAGGTGTTTTGATCCAATCGGGGTTACGTGTCCGGTGTTATTACATCCAAAATTAATGTTGCGTACATTATGGGAAGAAAAGATGGATTGGGATTTGGAAATAAAAGGAGAAATGAAAGAAAATTTTTCCGCTTGGATTAAAGAACTGCCAATACTTCGTGAATTAGAAATTCCCAGAAAAATCGGAAGAGGACAATTGACTCTTCACGCGTTTGGAGATGCGAGTAAGAACGCATATGCAGCCACGATTTTTGCTCGAGTCGAAGAAGAAGGAAATATCTCGGTACATTTATTAAACGCGAAGTCGCGTATAGCTCCCAAAAACGCGACTATGCCAAGGCTAGAATTGATGGCATCAACAATAACAGCAAGGCTAGCTGTGTCAGTTAGTGAGTCATTAACGCGAGAAGTAAAGGGAATATTTTATTGGACTGATTCTACAACCGTTTTGGCGTGGATAAGGCGTGATACGCAATGGGGTAATTTCGTGTGTAATCGCGTTAAAGAAATAAGATCGATTAGTAAAAAAGAACATTGGAGACACATTCCGGGAGAATTTAATCCGGCCGATTTGCCTTCCCGAGGATGTTCTCCGAGTGCATTAGTCGAGTCTCAATGGTGGTTGGGTCCTACATGGTTAAGAAAACCTGAATCAGAGTGGCCAGTGGGATCTAATGTAATAGATGAAAGTGAAGTACGCGATGAAGCACGAAAAGAAACGTTTACACAAATGGTTAATGTAGGTGAAAGCGAATTTACGTTTAGTCAATACTTTTCATCATTCACGGCGTTAATAAGATTCCTGGCATGGATGCGTAGATTTTTAAAAAATAGGAAGATTATTCTTGAAAATAAAAAAGTAGATCAAAGTAAAGAAATCTCACGTATAACGTATTTTAAGGTGGGGGAGAGAAAAGAGTTGTGGTTGACGTATCGGGAAATAAAAAACGCAGAAGTTGTCTTATTAAAACATTTGCAGAAGGTTATGTTTTCGGACAAAGAAAGAAATGCATTAACTTCTTTCAGAACTTTTTTAAATGATTACGGCCTGCATGTTTTAAGGACTAAGATTTTTAACCGAGTAGACGATTTTTAATTTTTATGCCCAATTCTTTTAAATGACAAGCACGAAGTTGTGCGCATGCTCGTAAGGGAGACTCATGAAAGATTAGGACATGCAGGGGTGTCTATAGTTATGTGCAATTTGCGAGAGCGTTTTTGGATTACCTCTCTTCGTAGGTTGACTAGATCAATTATAGCAGATTGTGTAATTTGTAAAAAACAAAAAGCAAAACACCTAGAGTGCGAAACTCCTCCTTTACCGATTAATAGAGTCAGAGATGCAGCGATATTCGAGGTAGTGGGAGTGGATCTCGCGGGCCCACTTTACATGAAAGGGGGAGATAAAGCATGGATTGTGATTTTTACTTGCGCCGTTTATCGAGCAGTGCACTTAGAATTGGCATCGGCATTGTCGACGGAGGAATTCCTAGAATGTTTGCGTAGATTTGTGGCTAGACGAGGTAGACCTAAAAAAATTTATAGCGATAATGGGAGAAATTTTACGGGAGCGAATAATGCGTTCAAAGAATTAAATTGGAAAAGTATAAGCAAGTACAGTTCAGTAGCGCAAATCGAGTGGTGCTTCAATCCCCCCTCTGCTCCGTGGTGGGGCGGTTGGTGGGAGAGACTGATGGGTATTCTTAAGTCGATTTTAAAGAAAGTTTTGGGAAGGGCGTGTCTATCTTATGAGAGCTTGGTCACTACCTTGTGAGACGCAGAAGCTATCATGAACTCCAGACCTCTAACATATCTGTCGAACGACCCAAATGATCTCAAATGCCTTTCGCCTTCCATTTTTTTGCAAGAAATTCCGGAAATCGGAATTCCAGATTGTGATATGCTGGATCATAAGAAGTTGAATAAAAAAGCACAATTTCGACAAAAGATTCGAGACGACATACGCGCGAGATTTCGAAATGAATATTTAAGCCAATTAGTTTTGAAAACGAGCAAAAAGGAGACGCGTGAAATTAGTGTTGGGGACGTTGTATTGATAGGCGACGATACGCACAAGAGAATATCTTGGCCTCTCGCACGAATAGTAGAAAAAATTTCAGGTTCAGACGGAAAGGAAAGGGTATATGTTCTGAAAACAAAAGAGGGAATTATAAAAAGACCTGCTCAGAGAATTTACCCGCTGGAGATAGCACGGAAAGAATCAATTTTGAATTTTCAGGATAAGGCTAAAAATGCGAGTGGCGCGAGAAATGTAATTCGACAAGAGAGCAATAAGAATGAGTGCGATAAAGCCGCGAAATCTGTAAATACGAGAGAGAACACTAAAAGAATGAGTGAGAAAATTGAGAATACGCGAAATAAAACTATTGTAACTAAACGAGGACGAGTGGTTAAAAAACCAGAATATTTTAAGTTTTAGAAGAAAATTCCACAGTAGCATTATGTAACTTCCACTGAAAAGGGTTAAAAAAAAGGATATCGATAATAAAAAATTATATTGAATGGAGTGATTTTCTAATTAAAAAAAAACATTTTTGTAAAATAAAAGAAAAAAAAATTCAGTTTGTAGTATTTGGAGTGGCTGCAGATTTGAATGTTTTTATGTAAAAGGCTGTGTCACCTTTTCAGGGGGGGAGGATGTTGAAAATAAAGCAAGTTTCGATGTAGGAATTTTCCATTAGCGTGATTAGAAAGGTGGGGATATATCATAAGACGAAAATTCAGATAGTCGGGAACTCACCATAGACCCAAAAACACGCGCGCGAAAATAAATATGTACAAGTTCAGTGAAGACAACAAATAAACTATTTTATATGTTTCAATAATTAGTGGTACATTTATTTTGAGAACCCTGAAATTAAAACAGTTACAATATACTTACTTACGAAGGTTTAAATTTGGCCTAGTTAATGACTATACCTTTCCAAAATTGGTCCTAATAATTTTCCTACTAGTAAAATATTGTTTTGATATAAAGATGGCGCTTTTCGCCTAAATCGTTTATAAATAAAATAATAAGGTACCCGGACTCCATCCGGCGAGCGAATTCCGTAGCATATAAAAATCATACCATTACAATCTTTAATGGATTTTGATAAAATTCGTTTCTCGGGGGCTTTTGGGGTCGCTGATTTCAAATCAGATGTTAGTTTTTTAAATTCAAAATGGCGGATCCAATATGGCGGACGTCAAAGATAAAAATTCATCAGATTTACTGGAAATTCGTTACTCGGGGGTCTTTGGGGTCGTTGATTACGAGTCGGATGTTCGTTTTTAAAAATTTAAAATAGCGGATCCAATATGGCGGACGTCAAAGTTAAAAAATCATCGGATTTACTTGAAATTCGTTACTCAGGGGTTTTTGGGGTCGCTGATTACGAATCAGATGTTCGTTTTTAAAAATTCAAAATGGCGGATCTAATATGGCGGACGTCAAAGTTAGAAATTCATCAGATTTACTTAAAAATCGTTACTTGGGGGTTTTTTGGGTCGCTAATTACAAATTAGATGTTAGTTTTTTAACATTTTAAATAGCGTACGTCAAAAATACGAATTTATCTGATTTACTTCAAAATCATTACTTCGGAGTTCCTACTTACCAAGGCTAATGATGATTAATTTTTTGGTGTTTGAAACAATGTATTAGCTCTAAAAAGGGCAGATTAAATGCTGATTTTTTGTTTTTTTTTATGTAATAAACACAGTTCATACAAACTTCGAATTACATATTTTTAACATTAAGGGAGTTTGTACATCTACACAATCAATTACACAGGGCCACAAAATTTTTTTAAAGAAAGTATTGACCGAACTATGTTTATTATATGTTTTTTGGGTCACTGAATTCGAATACGAACTCAGTTTTCCGCCATCACGTCTAATTTCTTCACAAATTAATAAAATTCTAAAAAAACTGACTGTAAACAAGATTTAAATAAAAATAAACAGAAGATTCTATTAAAAAACAACTTTAAAACACTGTAAAAATATTATATAATGTTAAACAATCAAAGAAACTCGTAAAGATTCAAAATTTAAGATGGCGGATCCAATATGGCGTCGATTTTTTTTAAATTCACCCAATTCGCCTGAATCTTGTTACTCGGGGTTTTTTGGGGTTGCTAAATACGAATTTCACCTTAGTTTTCAAAAATTCAAAATGGCGGATCCAATATGGCTGACCAATTTTTAAAAAAATTATTGGATTTACCTAAAACGTTATACTAGGGGGTTTTCGGGGTCGCTAAATACGAATTTCACCTTAGTTTTCAAAAACTCAAAAACTAATAAATTTTTAAATAATTTGTTAGCCATATTGGATCCGCCATTTTGGATTTTTTAAAACTAAGGTGAAATTCGTATTCAGCGACCCCATAAACCCCCAGGTAACAAATTTCGAATAAATCTAATAAATTTTTTAAAAATACGTCAGCCCTATTTGATTCGCCATTTTGAATTTTGAAAAACTAAGGTGAAATTCGTATTCAGCGACACTAAGAACCCCCGAGTAACAAATTTTAAGTAAATCTGATACATTTTAAAAAAATTACACAGCCATATTGGATCCGCCATTTTGAAGAAACTTGACGTGATGGCGCAAAACTGAGTTCGGATTCGAATTCAACGATCCAAAAAACATATAAAAAACATGGTCCGGTCAATACTTTCTTTAAAAAAAATTTTGTGGTCCTGTGTTATTGAAAAAATAATTTATCAGAAATTGTAGATGAATTGATTATGCAATTATTACAATAACATTTAAAATAAACAATCGTCTACGCGAAGTTTCGATGACAACGTTGGCATTCTCTTTCGGCATAAATAAACATTTCTCTAATTCGACATTAAAGCTAAATTAACTGTTAATAGAAAATATGCTTTTTGAATAGGATGCATGTTCTTATCATATTGGATTCGTAATCAGCGACTCAAAAAACCCTCAAGTAACGATTTTTAAGTAAATCTGATGAATTTCTAACTTTGACGTCCGCCATATTGGTTCCGCCATTTTGAATTTTTAAAAACGAACATCTGATTCGTAATCAGCGACCTCAAAAACCATCGAGTAACGATTTTTAAGTAAATCTGATAAATTTATAACTTTGACGTCCGCCATATTGGATCCGCCATTTTAAAATTTTAAAAACGAACATCTGATTCGTAATCAGCGACCCCAAAAACCCCCGAGTAACAAATTTCAAGTAAATCAGATGAATGTTTAACTTTGACGTCCGCCATATTGGATCCGCCATTTTGAATTTTTAAAAACGAACATCCGACTCGTAATCAGCGACTCCAAAAACCCCCGAGTAACGAATTTCAAGTAAATCTGATAAATTTTTATCTTTGACGTCCGCCATATTGGATCCGCCATTTTGAATTTTAAAAAACTAACATCCGATTTGTAATTAGTTACCCCAAAAACTTCCAAGTAACAAATTTTATTAATATTGTCTTTTTTTACAATTTGTTATAGCTGTCAATGGTTGTTAACTTAATTTGTTTATAATTTTAAAAATTTCACCTGTTTAATTTTTGTTTTATTCAAGGAGTACGCTAACATTAATTTCCACTAGTTTTGAATATTAAATATTTGATTTTATAAATGTGAGAACAAATTATTTAAAAAATGCTTCCTTTTGGTTAACTTTGCAATAAACAAATTAATATAAACAAATAAATATTTCAAAATCAGGCTCGACAAAGCTCTTTGCAATTTTGTAAGCTTTCACTTAAAAAAAAATTAATAAAATCGGTTAAAAAATAAGGCCTGTAGACCTTTTTGAAACTCAATTTGCAGGTTTGCACCACTGTGCGCCATGGTCGCCATGACACTTAATAGCTGGGAAGGTCGACGCCTGCGCGTGTAAGATTATATGAGTACATACATATAAAATTTTATTTCTTTCTTGTTTAAAGGGACAAATATACTGGATTTTCAGTAATTAATCTAGTAATTCATGCATTATTTGTTTAGAATGTAGTTAGAATAAATATTTGAATAATTTAATATCTCACTATATCCCACGCGAGATATCTCAGGGATATCCCACGCGGGATGCCCCCCAAAAGAAAAATTTGCATATCCCGTGGATATCTCAGGGACATCTCAGGGATATCCAATGGATATCCCTGGGCTATCCAAATTTTCGTCCTGTGAGATATCCCATGGGATCTCCCTGGGATATCCAAGGGATGTCGCGGGATGGAAATGGGATATCCATGGGATATCCCATGCTGTAAGGGTGGGGGAGAGTAGGCTACATTGAATCAGCGTCAACAGTGAACCACTTCAATTTTCTGAGAAATATCTGAGTGAAATTTTTCTTATTTAATATATAAGATAATATTACCGAAACAGACTATGTCCAAATATTTCCGGCACGTAGGTTTATTATTTACAAAGAAAAACAAAAAAAACCATTTTTCACGTACAAAACAAAAAATTTTGTGAAAATATAATAACGTTTTTTTATTGAAATAGGAAGTTTTAAAAATTAGTAAACTTGTGATTTATTTCGCTTAGGGTGTAAACTTAAATATTCCGATGTGAAAAAGAAATTTAAATCTTACATAAAATTATAAACAATTTTTGTTGTGAATGTCATATGTATAGAGTGAGTGAGGCATCATTGAACCACCCGAAAAAGAAGAGAATTTTCAATTTTAAGATTGGTAGAGTTGTCTGCTCTACTAACTAGTAAAAAAAATATTGGAAGACATGCTTTCATCACAATTGTGGATTGCCAGGACTGCCATGCAGTAGATTTTTTTCCTTAAGGTGTATCTAAAGAGAAAAACATTGTCCGACCTAAAAGTTAGTTCGTGTTCTCTTTTTACAGGCTTGGTGGGGGGGTGAAGTTTAAAAAATTGATTTTTATGTGAATTTACTTAATTTATATAAATAAAGCTGAATTTTTGCTTCTTCTGAATATTTTTTTGAATTCAGTGACTTTAATAGCATAAGAAATTAAATATATTAAAAAAAATAAAAATGGCGGATCTAAAATAGGGGTTTTTGGGTTCGCTGGTTACGAATCTGACATCAGATTTTTAAAATTCAAAATGGCGGATCCAATATGGCGGTCGAAAATTTTAAAAATTCCTCGCATTTACAGTCGTGTCTCGTCATTGCAAGATTCGGAGTTGCAAGATTCTCGAAACTCCAAGCCCTTTTAGGGCAGTACCCTCTCGTAATTGCAAGATGACGTCATCTTACGTCATCATCTTTCAGTGCCGACAGTTAGAGAGCAATGAAGGTTCCAAATAAGAGAGGGCGCCCAAAGTGAATATACCTATTCTCATCCCTGGAAATCTGGAAAGTAGGCGTGGTTTAAGTATCTTCGTTTACGAGACTTAAAGAGTGTGAAATTTTCACGAATCTTGCAATGACGAGACACGACTGTACTTGAAACTCGTTAATCGGGGGTTTTCAGGGACGCTAATTACGAATATGATGTTAGTTTATAAAAATTCAATATGGCGGTTCCAATATGGTGAACAAAAAAGAACAGATTTCTTAATTTCTGTCTTGAGTACCTTACCCTCTTGGTTTTAAATGATCTCCGGAAAGGAGCTCTTTTTCTTTTCTTTGGAGTTTTAGTCTCTGGTATATCTCTTTTTAGCGTCCAACAATAGTCTGATAGCATATTCTTACTCCATTTCCCTTGGTAGCCTTTCTCCATATCCTTTAAATCTTGGTGAAATCTCTCGCCTTGTTCCTCGCTGAAATCACCAAGATTTTCAGGAAATTCATCGAAATGTGAATCCAAAAAGTGAATTTTATTACTCATTAAACATCCCAGCTTTTTAAAATTCTCTACAATTTTTTCCACAATTTTTCTTTATTTGTGGCTTTTTTTATTTCCTAGAAATTCAAAGCAAACTTCTTTAAAACTTGTCCAGGCTGCTTTTTCTTCAAACTTCATCGCACAGTGAGGCAAAATAAAAAAACGGGGTTCAAAATAGTCTACAAATCACGAATCTTAATGGATTTAAAAAAATTTTTTTTTAAACACTCAGCAATAAATTTCAAAAAAATATCTCGAGGTCAATTATAAAATTTTTGTTAATTGTTTAAACTATATTGCTTTAAACAATAACAAATTGCACTTTTTTTTAGTTTTTGATGTATAAAATGTTGTAAATAGTGCATAGATGTTGTTTATCACTTTTAATTAATATCCAATAAATGTCTGAACATTTACAGTAAAAGTGTAATGTTTAAAAAAAGTTATATAATTATTATAAACAAATTATATGAACAAATATGAAAAAAATTTATTATTTAATTCAATTTGCTCTAAATTCGTCACTCGGGGGTTCTAGGGGTCGCAGATTACGAATCCGGTGTTAGTTTTTCAAAATTCAAAATGGCTGATCCAATATGTCATATGACTTTTTTAAAAGATGATTCAATGGACTTGAAACTTGTTACTCGGGGGTTTTTGGGGTCACTGATTACGAATCCGGTGTTTGTTTTTCAAAATTTTAAATAGCGGACTCAATATGGCGGAATATTTTTAAAATGGTTTGAATTATAATACTTAAAATTTCTTCAAGCTTACACAAATTTATTTAAAACTCTCAAACTTTGGGTTCTTTTAGTAGGTACATGATAAGAGGTACAAATTTCAATTTTTTCAAATATTTTTATTAAATATTTTTTACAATTACAAGCCTGGAATATATCTCAATTGCAGGAGACAGGTCTAGTACTTCGGTTTTACTTATCGAAGGATTGAATAATAGTGCTTTTGTTTACATTGAAAAATTTTTTACATTCTTATCAAAAATGAGAAAGTCTTGGATTTGTGCGATTTTGAGCAATGTCTAATTTTGCTAAATCTTTACGTTTCATGACCCCCTGATTCCAAAAAAATGGTTTTTAGAAAAGTGTCTGTCCGTCTGTCTGTCCCTCTGTCTGTCTGTCTGTCGTCTGTCTGTAGAAAAATTTGTCGCCACGATAACTCGAATAAAATTTTATGAATCGTCTTGCAATTTGGCACACTTTTTTAGTCCATAAAAATGAAGCCTGAGTTCGTTGGGCAGCCCATTTCGTCAAAAAACAACAAAAATACAAAATTTTGAAATTTTCAAAATTTTGTATTTTTTACAATTTTCAAAAAAAAAAATTTTTTAAATTTTTTCCTTAAATTTGGTGCAAAAACAAACAACTTTTCCTTTAGACACTTTTCAGTACAACAAAAAATAAAAAAGTTGTGAATTTTTTTTTTTTAAATTTGCTATTTATTGTTGCTTTTTTTGGACTTTTTGTCAGCCTTCTTTGCAGTAGAAAATTTGTCCTATTGGGGCCGTGTGAATAAAAATTAGTTCATATTATGCTAATACACCTTTCTTAACATTAGAATCGACAATTGCATCTCTTACACAAATTTAAAAAAAAAATTTCCAAAAAAGTACAAAAAATTGAGATTTATAGTGAGTGAAGCATTAGCCGAAACATGAGAAAACATTAAAAACATATCGAAACCTTCCTTTTTTTCTTTTAGATGCCAAATTTAGGTAAAAATACAAAATTGGGAACAAAAAAGAACTCAAAATTTTCAAAAATTCTGCCTTTTTTGATTTTTTCCATAAAATTTGTTTTTACATTCTCATCAAAAATGAGAAAGTCTTGGATTTGTGCGATTTTGAGCAATGTCTAATTTTGCTAAATCTTTACGTTTCATGACCCCCTGATTCCAAAAAAATGGTTTTTAGAAAAGTGTCTGTCCGTCTGTCTGTCCCTCTGTCTGTCTGTCTGTCTGTCGTCTGTCTGTAGAAAAATTTGTCGCCACGATAACTCGAATAAATTTTTATGAATCGTCTTGCAATTTGGCACACTTTTTTAGTCCATAAAAATGAAGCCTGAGTTCGTTGGGCAGCCCATTTCGTCAAAAAACAACAAAAATACAAAATTTTGAAATTTTCAAAATTTTGTATTTTTTACAATTTTCAAAAAAAAAAATTTTTTTTATTTTTTCCTTAAATTTGGTGCAAAAACAAACAACTTTTCCTTTAGACACTTTTCAGTACAACAAAAAATAAAAAAGTTGTAAATTTTTTTTTTTTAAATTTGCTATTTATTGTTGCTTTTTTTGGACTTTTTGTCAGCCTTCTTTGCAGTAGAAAATTTGTCCTATTGGGGCCGTGTGAATAAAAATTAGTTCATATTATGCTAATACACCTTTCTTAACATTAGAATCGACAATTGCATCTCTTACACAAATTTAAAAAAAAAATTTCCAAAAAAGTACAAAAAATTGAGATTTATAGTGAGTGAAGCATTAGCCGAAACATGAGAAAACATTAAAAACATATCGAAACCTTCCTTTTTTTCTTTTAGATGCCAAATTTAGGTAAAAATACAAAATTGGGAACAAAAAAGAACTCAAAATTTTCAAAAATTCTGCCTTTTTTTGATTTTTTCCATAAAATTTGTTTTTACATTCTCATCAAAAATGAGAAAGTCTTGGATTTGTGCGATTTTGAGCAATGTCTAATTTTGCTAAATCTTTACGTTTCATGACCCCCTGATTCCAAAAAAATGGTTTTTAGAAAAGTGTCTGTCCGTCTGTCTGTCCCTCTGTCTGTCTGTCTGTCTGTCGTCTGTCTGTAGAAAAATTTGTCGCCACGATAACTCGAATAAATTTTTATGAATCGTCTTGCAATTTGGCACACTTTTTTAGTCCATAAAAATGAAGCCTGAGTTCGTTGGGCAGCCCATTTCGTCAAAAAGCAACAAAAATACAAAATTTTGAAATTTTCAAAATTTTGTATTTTTTACAATTTTCAAAAAAAAAATTTTTTTAAATTTTTTCCTTAAATTTGGTGCAAAAACAAACAACTTTTCCTTTAGACACTTTTCAGTACAACAAAAAACAAAAAAGTTATGAATTTTTTAATTTTTAAAAATTTGCTATTTATTGCTTTTTTTAGACTTTTTGTCAGCCTTCTCTGCAGTAGAAAATTTGTCCTATTAAGGCCGTGTGAATAAAAATTAGTTCATATTATGCTAATACACCTTTCTTAACATTAGAATCGACAATTGCATCTCTTACACAAATTTAAAAAAAAATTTCCAAAAAAGTACAAAAAATTGAGATTTATAGTGAGTGAAGCATTAGCCGAAACATGAGAAAACATTAAAAACATATCGAAACCTTCCTTTTTTTCTTTTAGATGCCAAATTTAGGTAAAAATACAAAATTGGGAACAAAAAAGAACTCAAAATTTTCAAAAATTCTGCCTTTTTTTGATTTTTTCCATAAAATTTGTTTTTACATTCTCATCAAAAATGAGAAAGTCTTGGATTTGTGCGATTTTGAGCAATGTCTAATTTTGCTAAATCTTTACGTTTCATGACCCCCTGATTCCAAAAAAATGGTTTTTAGAAAAGTGTCTGTCCGTCTGTCTGTCCCTCTGTCTGTCTGTCTGTCTGTCGTCTGTCTGTAGAAAAATTTGTCGCCACGATAACTCGAATAAATTTTTATGAATCGTCTTGCAATTTGGCACACTTTTTTAGTCCATAAAAATGAAGCCTGAGTTTGTTGGGCAGCCCATTTCGTCAAAAAACAACAAAAATACAAAATTTTGAAATTTTCAAAATTTTGTATTTTTTACAATTTTCAAAAAAAAAATTTTTTTAAATTTTTTCCTTAAATTTGGTGCAAAAACAAACAACTTTTCCTTTAGACACTTTTCAGTACAACAAAAAACAAAAAAGTTATGAATTTTTTAATTTTTAAAAATTTGCTATTTATTGCTTTTTTTAGACTTTTTGTCAGCCTTCTCTGCAGTAGAAAATTTGTCCGTTTGGGGCCGTGTTAATAAAAATTAGTTCATATTATGCTAATATACACCTTTCTTAACATTAGAATCAACAATTGCATCTTTTACACAAATTTAAGAAATTTTTTTCAAAAAATGTACAAAAAATTGAGATTTATAGTGAGTGAAGCATTAGCCGAAACATGAAAAAACATATCGAAACCTTCCTTTTTTCTTTTAGATGCCAAATTCAGGTAAAAACACAAAATTAGGAACAAAAAGGAACTCAAAATTTTCATAAATTCGGCCTTTTTAAAATTTTTTCCGTAAAATTGGTTTTTACAAAAAAGTTATGAATTCTTTTAAAATTTGTTATTTATTAATGGTTTTTTTTTAAATTTTTTGTCAGTCTTCTGTGCTGTTTGTAAAAGTTTAAAATTGTATTATAGTCTTTAAACGTCTCGGAGTATAAAACCGTTGAGAAGCAAAATGTCCCCCAAATAGAAAAACTGCGTATCTGTACAGAAGACCTTTACATGAATTCATGTAAGGGTACGGTCCCATGTTGAGCAGAAAACACAATGCAAAGCAAAATTTCGTGAGAGTGGAAAGGATAGTGATATCTGACTATCTTGCACTCACTTGCACTTACGAAATTCTGCTTTGCATTCTGACTGCACCCTAAGGGTGCGATCCCATGTGAGCAGAATACGTCAACCGAAAGGACCGAAAGCAGAAAATCATGAGGGTGAAAAGAACAACAATATCTACCAGGGATTTTCTGCTTTCGGTCGACGTATTCTGCTCACATGGGATCACACCCTATAGGTCTGTACAACTACAACTTAAATTAAAGGAGCTAAAATTTCTAAGAGATGTCTTCAACCTATTTTTACTTCCTCATAGAGGAAGTATTGTAATACCGAAATTTTTTGAGTTCGATTTTTTGACATATCTTTATGTTATTTGACCTCAGGAGTTCAAAAATGACATTTTTAAAAAATGTCATTCCGTATGTGTGTGTGTGTGTGTGTGTAAACATCACATTTTCATAAATATCTCGAAATCATGAAGAGCTTTTGGGTTGAATTTTTTTTTAAATTGTAGATCTCACCTGCGGACATAAAATGAGAGTACTTTCTAATATATTAATAAAGTTTAACTAAATTTTTTTTGGATTTTTAATTTTTCAAAAAAACGTTTTTTGCCCATAACTTTAAAAAAATGTTAGGACACCTATAAATGTTTTTCCATAATTTTGTAGAGTTTTTTTAGACGCATCTTTTGAGCCCTAATTGAACATTTTTCGTCCATATTAACCGGAGTTATTAAACTTTTAAAAATCAAAAATTTTGGAAAATAAGACTTTTTTGAAAATTTTGTTGAAAAAAATAGAAGTAACTTTAAAATTATCGTTATCAACTTGTAGAGCATTAAAAATCGCTTCAATTGACCTATTTTTGAACCTAATTCGATAATAAATTTCGAAATTATTCGTATTTTAAAAACCAAAAATTGTGAAAAATGACATTTTCTCAACTTTTTTGTTTGAAATTTTTTTTAACTATTAAATTATTGTAACTATCTTGTAGAATATTTAAAAATACATTGATTGACCCAATATTCAATCACTTTTACCATATTTATAAAAAGTTATTCATATATTTCTATTATTTTTATATCTATGAGGAAGTAAAGTGTTCATGAAATGACCACCAAAATTATTTAAAAAAATATACAACTTGGCAGCGGTTTTAAAATGTGTAATTGTTTATATGTTTTTTTGGTACTTAATAAATTAATAATGTACAGTATTTTTGAAATACAGAAATACAGAAAGAAAAACAATAATTATTATTCAAAATTACTGATCTTCAAGTAATAAATTATTTATAAAATTATTAATAAAATTATTTATTTTAATTCTATTCTACTTACTGATAAATGTTGCAAGTATTGTTTTAATATTTGTGTACGGAACCCGCCATTGCAGTGCAAGTACAACTCGCACTTGTCTAATTTTTTTTTAATTTTATTTTTAAATTTTTGTAAAAAATTTTTAAAAAATCTAAAAAAAAGTTTCTTAATGTTTTTTTTAGATTTTTAAATATATTTTTGTGATCAGACTATAAGAATATGCTAATAAACCCATTTTTAGTTCATTAGATCAAATAATGTAGAAATTAAAAAAAAAAAAATTTTCAAAAATTTTTGTAGTTTTTTCTTGACAACGCTATAGTTATTATTACATAGCAAGTTCTCTATATTTTTCCTGTAATATTCAGGTTAAAATACACCCGAATGGAGGGAATGGTCACTTTTTATGCATTTTTGGCCAAAAATCTTGTTATTTCCTTGACAACGCTATGGCCATCACCTCCAATCACATTCTTTATATTTTTCCTGTAATCTACGTGTGAAAATACGTATCTGTACCAAATTTCAGCTCTCTAGGTCAAATAGTTTAGCCGCTACGAAAGGGGGGGGGGCTACGGACACAAGAGTCTCACCAATAGGGTTCCGTCGATATACCGTAGGTGTACGGAACCCTAACAATAAACTTTTAAGGGCATTTGAACCTTGATGACGTCACACATGCTTTGCACAAACTGTAACGTCATCAAGGTTCAAATGTCCTTAATCAAGATAAATCTAACACGAATCTAACCTCTATAATTCATTTGCCTCAATACCTTTCTTGGGAGCGCGTCACATATATAATATATATTATATTATATCGTTTACTCCAAGTGGAATGTACGTATGTACATTTTGAGGTATATTTTCGCTTAGAATAAAAAATTTGACTGAAAAACTTTAAACACATTTTTAAATCTTTAATAAATTTTTAAGAAAGTTTTGGTGCTGTGTGAGATATACTAATCTATTTTCATTGTAATTGATTTATTTCTCTCCTCCTGCAGTAATTGATAATTTCTTATATATAAAAATTTTCTCTATCCCCAAAAATGGAAATTAATATATCATTTTAGCTGCAAATCAACACATATTTGATGAGAATGTAAACCTTAAAGTCGTAGTAACTTTAAGACAAATAAATATTTTAGCGGCTCAAAAAATATATTTTGTGTCTGATACGTAGTCTCAGTTAACTGAATTCGTACCACTGCGAAATATTTTTTGGCAAGGAATCAGTATATTTTAGCTTAATTGCTTTAAAAGATATTATTAATAGAATTTTTTTTATATATAATAAGAAACAGGAACCAGAATGCAAATAATGTACAACAATTGTAGACGTCAGCGAGCGAAGCGAGCCATTTGCGCGCGAAGCGCGCAACAACACAAGGAGCGCGAAGCGCGACGTGCGTAATAATCGTCGGAGCGCGAAGCGCGACGACCACCATTCGCGCGCCCCGAGGCGCGCTGAAACTAGCGAGCGAAGCGAGCCCCCGCGCGAAGCGCGGATGAGAATGTGTCCGCCCGAAGGGCGGACAGATTTTTTTGATAACATTCGGTCACTTGAATAACAAATTGTTTTTTCTCCTCATCATGGGTAATTATTTCATTGTAATCAGATATTAATTTTACACCTCTTTTGGCGACGTCGTTTACTACTTTCAAGTTTCTTGCTTTAGCGTAACCAAGTTGATAATTAATATCAGATGGCCACTCAGAAACATCAAGATCAAAAAAGGAGCAATTAATTTGAAATCGATCAAAAAAATGCATCGTTTGGTAACTCACGAAAAAATCAACATCTTTATTAATTAAATCGGCGATACCCATTTGAGCAATATACCGTTTTGGTAGTGAGCAATTCCATGTGAAGTGATCGACGATTTTTGGACATTGTTAGCAATTTTCTTGAAACTTTTTTTCCTTGTAGCTATAAGGATAAGATATGATAAAGTGAAGGCGATTTTGAAAATTTCGAAAAAAATTTGAAAATATTCAAATTTGAAAATTTATGTACTAATTTTTTAAAATTAAGATAACTCCGGTTGTTTTCAATATTTTTTCAAAATTTTTTTTTCAATTTCTCAGTATAACTAGTACTTTTTAAATAAATTTTTTAGAAAAAAATTTTTTTAGAAATTATTAAAAATTTTTCAAAAAAAATTTTTCTTTTTAATTTTTTGAAAAACACCCCCCCTCCGATTCTTTTTATTTTTTTTATAGTGATAGCCAAAAGTAATAAGAAAATTTTCGTAAAATTTTTATAATGGGATCGCAATAACTTTTCGAGAAATCAACGAAAAAGTCTATGGCGCCCCGTTGAGACTGACGCGCTCACGTACGTATGTCCAAGAAGTTGGCAACGCCATTTCATTTTTTCTCAACAAAATTTTGATAAAACTAAAAAACGATAATTGTGCTACACTTAGAAAACGATAACAAATATTGTGCTGGAAAAAAATTAAAATATTTTTTAAAAATTAAAAAAAATTTCTTATTATACTTCAATTTTTTTGAACATTTTTCAAAAATCAAAATTTTGAAAAAATAAAATTTGTGCTGAATTGTTCTCAGCGAGGACAATAAAAAAAGTGTATAACAGTTTTTGAAAAAGTTAATAATTATTCAAAAAAATCACACTTTTTGAACCTTTTTGAAAAATCAAAAGTTTGGAAAAATAAAATTTGTCCCGAATTGTGCTCGTGAGCACAATAATACAGTCTCAAAACAATGTTTCAAAAAGTTAAAGAATTATTTGAGAATAATCATAGAGGAAATTGGGGAATTGTGGGTCACCTCCATTATTTAACAATTTTTAAAAATTTTTATCATCCAATTTTTTTATTTTCTTTTGTTTGTCAAAAGTAAATTTTTTATTAACATTTCATAACTTTACAGTATTTTCCAATTACCTATAAGTCATAAACAACAACCAACTGAAAATTGCAATAAAATATTTATTTTGGGCGTTCAAGTTTTTACAAGAATTTTGAAGAATTGCCTAGTTAAAAAAAATTTTAATATATTGTTTCTTTTTTCTTTACTTCGACTCCAAAAAAAATTTGCATGAAATTTAAATAAAAAAATAATACAAAGCTTTTTATAAAATGAAGCATTCAGGGAATTGTGGGCCACTATTTTTTTAGAAGTATGCAGGCACATAATATAATTATGTGCCATATATATTATGTTAATATAATTACTAAAATAGTAATTTAATTAAAACAATTCTATTCATTGCAATGTATGAGATAGAGCTGTTGTAAAATTGTTTTTTAGACTTTTTTATTGTGCTCGGCGAGCACAATTCAGCACAAATTTTATTTTTCCAAACTTTTGATTTTTCAAAAAGTGTGATTTTTTTGAATAATTATTAACTTTTTCAAAAACTGTTATACACTTTTTTTATTGTCCTCGCTGAGAACAATTCAGCACAAATTTTATTTTTTCAAAATTTTGATTTTTGAAAAATGTTCAAAAAAATTGAAGTATAATAAGAAATTTTTTTTAATTTTTAAAAAATATTTTAATTTTTTTCCAGCACAATATTTGTTATCGTTTTCTAAGTGTAGCACAATTATCGTTTTTTAGTTTTATCAAAATTTTGTTGAGAAAAAATGAAATGGCGTTGCCAACTTCTTGGACATACGTACGTGAGCGCGTCAGTCTCAACGGGGCGCCATAGACTTTTTCGTTGATTTCTCGAAAAGTTATTGCGATCCCATTATAAAAATTTTACGAAAATTTTCTTATTACTTTTGGCTATCACTATAAAAAAAATAAAAAGAATCGGAGGGGGGGTGTTTTTCAAAAAATTAAAAAGAAAAATTTTTTTTGAAAAATTTTTAATAATTTCTAAAAAAATTTTTTTCTAAAAAATTTATTTAAAAAGTACTAGTTATACTGAGAAATTGAAAAAAAAAATTTTGAAAAAATATTGAAAACAACCGGAGTTATCTTAATTTTAAAAAATTAGTACATAAATTTTCAAATTTGAATATTTTCAAATTTTTTTCGAAATTTTCAAAATTGCCTTCACTTTATCATATCTTATCCTTATAGCTACAAGGAAAAAAAGTTTCAAGAAAATTGCTAACAATGTCCAAAAATCGTCGATCACTTCACATGGAATTGCTCTAGTTTATCTTCAATATCTGCACATTGTGTTTCACAAATTTTATTTACCGTTTTTCTTTTTACATCAGCAGGAACGGCTTCATCGAAAAATGCCAGTGCAGTGGTTTCGGGAGCTAAGTACAAAAGATGGTTTACAAATTTTTTTAAGGCAATTTTGCTAACTTTCAAATTTATTTTGTTTAACCAAAGTTTCAAGGTCACAAGAAAATGACTCAGCTACGGCAGCTATAATTCGCACTGCATTTAAGTCAGAAATTTGGCACTTCTCTAGAGTCGCAACCAATTTTTCAGTTATAATATTGACTGTTCCATGAGATTTCTTTGGGTTTGACGGTCCTTCTTGACACTTAAATTCTAGTGAAAAATTGCTAATCTGACTATCAGGATTTGCGCTGCTTTCACTGCTGCCTATAAATTCGACAATGTCATCTGAAAATGTCAATATTGATTTTAGATAATTTATTTTACTTGTCAAAAAAAGTAAAGCATAAAAAAACGATATTTCTTCCTATTAGAAAAATAGTATATTACGTTATAAGAGCCTAAAGTTTAAAATTCCTGCACTACGCGAGATGATGCCAAAGGCAAAGACGAGAGAGCATCAACGCGTAGTTTAGGGCTTTTAAACTTCTGCCCGTGTAATGTAAACTATTTTTTTTTATTTTTCTCTATCTCTCTCTTACAATTATTATTCGGCGACATTAGAAATACGAGCGACGCGAGTACTTATGGTCAGAAATAGGCACGAAAGAATGTGAAAGATAAATTAATATTCTATTTTTTTTAAATTTATTTATTGTTACAATATTAAGTTTTACGTTTTTCAAATTTTGAACGTTCTATTAAAAAAGAATTTAATTATATCTTTTCAAATTATTAAAATTTTAATATAACATTACTGTACGTATTAAAAAACTAATTATAAATTTTTAAAATATTTATTCAAAGTCTTTAATGTTTACTGAAATAAGTAATTTTTGAAAATAATTATAGATTTTGTTTATTTATAATATAAATTTTTCTTGTTAATTTTTTATCACATTTTATATACCAATAAATTCTATTCTTTAAATTTGCATGAAACTCTCAATTTTCGTATTTACCAACAGAGAATTATATTTTGCTCACACTTTAACAGAGGGCGATTTCTGCTGCGAAATCAAATAGGGAAGTACGTACTTTTGACTGAGGTACAGGAATTTTTGCTTTTTCCCAAAACACAAATACTTCCTTTGACACTATAGATGCACTTTTTCGCAAATTACACTTTAAGTGGCGCATATTAAAAACCAGTACTCTCAAAACTTGTTTTTTACTCGTAAGTTTATTTCCAACAATTTGAGAATCAACATCTCCAACTAGAAAAAATATTATCACGGAGAAAATAGTTGTCTATCGCCATTTTTGTCACTTTACTGTGGAAAACAGCGAACAGCTGTGAAAACCAGGGCTGGGTAGATAGAGATAAACAAAATCTATATTCATCAATATATCAAAAGTATCGATAGTATCGATAGTAGGGTTTTGCTTTTCAGCGTTCTTGGAAAAAATTTACACGTGAATTACGCGATGTTCATATAATTTGTTAATAATAATTATATAACTTTTTTTAAACATTACACATTTACAGTAAATGTTCAGACATTTATTGGATATTAATTAAAAGCGATAAACAACATCTATGCACTATTTACAACATTTTATACATCAAAAACTAAAAAAAGTGCAATTTGTTAATGTTTAAAGCAATATAGTTCAAACAATAAACAAAAATTTTATAATTAGCCTCGAGAGATTTCTTTGAAATTTATTGCTGAGTGTTGAACATTTTTTTTTTGAAAATCCATTAAGATTCGTGATTTGTAGACTATTTTGAACCCCGTTTTTTTATTTTGCCTCACTGTGCATCGTTTGTACAAATTTTTCGTCGTATAACAACTTACGTATCTGAGGCCCATCGAACATGCCTTCTTTGATTTTAGCGTCAAACAGTTTCGGAAACTTCTTCGCCAAATACTCAAAACATTTACCATTTTTGTACAAGGCTTTTACAAATCGCTGATACTAAAGTATCCCTCCTCTGCATCGTAAACTTCTTTCCTACTTTTGCCATGAAGGCATAATTTTACCCTAGAAACTTAGCCGAGAATTCGTTGCCCGCCTTCACAACGGGGAGGTGTCTAAGTCGCAAAAATAGAAAAAAGAAAATAATAAACACGGAAACTAATTTTGCATAGGTCAAAAACTTTTTGAGATTGTAGTATCATAGAAATGCGATTAAATTTTAGTAAAACATTTGCAGTAAACATTTCTGGATTATGCGTAAAATTTAGATTTAAAATTAGCGACTAGAGGAAACGTCTAAGTACTAAGAACCAAGAAAATCTGAGAACAATTTCTTCGTAACTCGTATTGGATACACCATTTTGAATTTTGAAACCCAACATCAGATTCCCACCTGAAAAAATTTCCAAAAAATTTCCAACCCAACCTAAAAAATTCCCACGGAGTAGCAAGTTTCAATCGATTACATGCATTTAAATATACTTTGTCCGCCATATTGGATCCGCCATATTAAATTTTTATAAACTAACATCATATTCGTAATTAGCGACCCCGAAAACCCTAGAGTCACTTTTTGCTTCTTCTGAATGTTTTTTTAAATTCAGTGACTTTAATAACATAAGAATTGAATATATAAAAAAAATAAAAATGGCGGATCACAAATTAGATATCAAATTTTCAAAATTCAAAATGGCGGATCCAATATGGCGGAAGAGAAAATTAAAAATCAAGTGGATTTGCTTGAAAATCGTTGCTCGGGAGTTTTTTGGGGTTACTGATTACGAATCTGACATCAGTTTAAAAAAAATTCAAACTGGCGTATCCAATATGGTGGGCAATTCTTCAAAATTAAACAATTTTGAATTTCAAAAATTTAATACCAGATTCACAATCTGCGACCCTAAAAACCCCCCAGTAACGATTTTCAAGCAAATCCGATGATTAAAAAAAATTGTGCTCCATATGAGATTCGCCATTTTGAATTTCAAAAATCTAATATCATATTCGTAATCAGCGACCCCAAAAAACCCCCCAGTAACAATTTTTAAGCAAATCCGATTATTTAAAAAAAATGTCTGCCATATTGGATCCGCTATTTTGAATTTGAAAAATCTGATACGATATTCGTAATTAGCGATCCCAAAAACCCCAGAAAAACGATTTTCAAGCTAGGGTAAAAGTGGGTATTATCGCGGGTGTGGGTATTATCGCGGTATTTTGTATTTTAATTAATATTTCAAATAATATAAGGATTCTTGACTTTAAAAAAATTACTCAGCATTGAATCTGACACCTAAGGAATATAATTTATATCATATGTTGATTATTTTCCTATTACTTAATGTATTAAAAAAAGTTTAAAAAATTGTTATCTGAAAATGGCTAAAAATTCTCCATTTTCATTTGAGATTCAACTTTACAGTGGTGTCAAAAATGGTTTTATTTATGTTATATAATATTATAAAAGATGATTTTCCTTTTATATTTCGTTAAATATATTGTTATTTTTCATTAAAAAAAATAGTTTTGTTAAAAAAAGTTTATATTTATTTTATATTTACGTCCACGAGAATGAATACAGTTTTTTGTGAATGAGAGGGTATTATCGCGGTTCATTTTTTATTCGAAACTGTCATCATAACCCTTACAATAAAGGTTAATAGTTAAAAGTGATAGTAAAGAAAAAAATAAAAAGTACCAAATGGGTAAGAATAAAAAATCAAGAAATAAAAAAGTTAGTAAAATAAAGCAGGGGAGATCAATTTATTCAAGAGAAAATCTTTTAATGGCGGTAAATGAAGCACAGGAAGGAAAGTCTATTGCGGAACTATCAAGAAAATATAATGTCCCAGAATCTACAATCAGATCAAGAAAATTAGGTAAATGTGCAGATAAAAAACCAGGACCTCCAATTGTATTGAGCGCAGAAGAAGAAACAGAGCTCGTGAAATGGATATTTCATTGTAGTAAAGTTGGATTTCCGGTTACGAAACAGCAATTGATTGATAGCGTGCAAATGATTTGTAATAAGAAGAATATAACGACTATATTTACTGATAACAAACCTGGACGAACTTGGTTTGAAGGATTTTTAAAACGTCATCCGACTCTTTCTCAAAGAATATCTGAAAATGTATCAATTAGTCGAGCTGCAGTATCTGAACAAAATATAAGAAATTGGTTCCTTGAAATAGAAAATTATTTATGCGAAGAGAATCTATTGGAAATAGGACCTGATCGAATTTTTAATGCTGATGAGACAGGAGTTCCTTTGAATCCAAAACCGCCACCAGTTCTTGCTCCAAAAGGCAGTAAAAACGTGTATAATATTGTTAACAATAACGAAAAAGAAAATGTAACTGTTCTAATAGTAGGTAATGTAAATGTGATTTATTATTATTATTATTATTTTTTATTATTATTATTATTATTACTATTATTATTAATTTAGGTAATGCGTCGGGGGATCTCGCTCTACCTTTGATACTCTTTGCTGGAAAAAGTTTACCAAAAAATATTGCTAAAGTTGCACCTGCTGAGTACGGATTTGGATTCTCAGATAACGGATGGATGACAGCAAAGAATTTTTATGAGTATATTGCAAACGTTTTTGAACCATGGCTAGAAAGAAATTTTGTATTGAGGCCAGTTATTTTGTACATTGACGGTCATTCTTCACATATAACGTTACCTTTGAGTAAATTTTGTTAAGAAAAGCAAATCGTTCTAATTGCTTTATACCCAAATTCTACGCATATTTTGCAGCCCCTAGACGTTTCATTCTTCCGCACTTTCAAAGTAAATTGGCAAAAAACATGGAAAGGCTTTTGTGAACGAATTGCCAATATCACTATAAAAAAATTCCAGTTTGCCTCAGTACTTAAAACAACTTTAGACAATATGAATGTGAAAGAAATTTTACCAAATGGCTTTAGAGTGTGTGGTTTATATCCTCTAAACTGTGATGCTGTAGACTTTTCAAAAGTTTTTAAGAAAATACTTACTCCTACGTATCAAAATGAAAACAATTCTGAAACTCAAAGTACCGTATGTCCTGATGAACAGGTTTTTCAACTTGTGGAGCAGAAGCTAGATCCGTATTTATTAGAATTATTCAAAAGTAATGAAAACATAAACTGGACAGGAAGACTCGAAGATACAAGCTTATTTGAATTTTGGTTGAAATTAAAAAATTCCTCAGTTTTGAACGTAGAAACCATTGACCACGACCACACTTCCAATCATGATGATATAATGGTATATTATTAATAAAATGTTTTTTCTATTTATATTAATGATTAAATAAATTTAATGTTCCTGTCCTTTCATTTTAAATTCCTGTTCCTTTCAGGTCTACAATTTGATTTCTGCTTCAACTTCATCCCGTAATGCTGATTTTGACAATGAAAGTGTTCAAAACATGGACATTCAACAAGATTTAATACTCGAAGATCGAGAAATATTAAATGACCAGGAACGAAGTTCCTTTCAGGCCGACAATTTGATTTCTGCTTCAACTTCATCCCGTAATGCTGATTTTAATGATGGAAGTGCTCAAAACATGGACATTCAACTCGAAGATCGAGAAATATTAAATGACCAAGAACGAATCATAATGAAGATGGTGCTTGATTCAGACGTGGAAGAGACAGATACGGTATTCGAGGACATTCAAATCATTCAAGAGTTAGAAAAAATATCTATGGAGCAATTTACGACCAGTTTTTCCAAAATTCAATCACTAACTGAGTTTGAAGATGAAATTGAAACGTTGACACAGCTAACCGACTGTAGTTCCCTTTTACATTTCGATACGAAGACTAATTCAGTACTTTCAGAACTTAACCGAATTGAAATCGGCGAGTCTATTATTTTAGATTTTACACATTCAGATTTTCCGCCGAATATTATTAATTCAGAAACTCATCCTGTTGAACAGAAGTCTTCTTCAAATTTAGAACCAATTATTCAGTTCCAAAGTAAAGAAACAATTATTTCACAACCAATAAGCGTATTGGGTGAAGAGATTTTAAAATTCCCAGCTCAATCTGATCAGATGTTAGAAAACTCTTCTTCGACTCCTTCAACCTCTCTAAAAGATGTCACAAATAATATTGAAGCTGATATTTCAAAATCTGAAATAAATTTTAAAACTCTTTTGCATTATCCGGAATTAGATTTGAAAGTACAAAAGAAAAAGCGTGCAAACAGCGGACTAAAAATACCTTCAGTTCTGTTTAGTCCTCAATGGCAAGAAATTGCATGAGAGAAAGAAAATTTAAAACTTAAAAAGTTAGAAGAATTAGAGTTAAAAAGAATAATTAGACGGGAAAAGCAAGAAAAAACAAAAATTGACAAAGAAAATAAGCGCGTGAAAAGAGAAGAACGGAACTATGAAAAAGAGCAAACACGTTTACAAAAAGAAAAAGAAAAATTTTTAAAGCAACAACAAAAAATTAAAAATTTAGAAGCTAAAGCACTCTCCAAAGAAGAATTATTATTAAAGAAACAAGAAGCCGTTGAACTGAGAAAACAAATAGAGGACATGCAAGCGAAAGAAGCTGAACTGTTAAAAGAAAATTGACTGGAAAAGACAGAACCAAAAAAAATATTATTTTATATTTATTAAATTATTATAAAAAATTATGTACCCGTTTGTGATATTAATTAAAAGAAATAACATTATTAAATAGATACGAATTCGTGCCTTATTTATAAACTTGATTTTAATTAATTTTTCTTCGAAATATTTTATAAATCATTTTTTGCAGTTAGAATATTTTAAATATGCATCTATTACTAAAATCAAATAAACAATAGCTTATTTTAGCCATCCACGATATTTGACACGCGAAAATACACACATCCGCGATATTTGACACGCGAAAATACCCTCAAGCCATTACAAGTCCCGCGAAATTACAAGCAAAGGAGTCTTCTATTTAATTATTTATTTAACGATTAAAACTATTTTCTATAACATTGGCAATTTTTTTTAAAGAAAAGAAAGCTTAAATATTCATTTAAAATAAAAAACAAAGCCATATACATTCATTTATAATTTTTAAACCACTTGGATGTATGACGTATTCAAAATTCCTCGATAATACCCACATTTACCCTAATTCAATGATTTTTTAAAAAAATTGTCCAAACTTATAAATTAAAACTTTAAGTGCGTTTATTTCAAAATGTCTTTTTTTGATCTGGTAAGAGTGATATCTCGAGTTTCTTATCAAGCGATTTTGAAAAATCAAACGGCATTTGATTCATTTTTCAAGAAATGGAAATTTAAACTTAGGACATTTCACGTTAAATGCCTCATATGTGTGTATATATCTATATTTAATGACAATAAATATTATTTAACACTTACAATAAATGTCTCATTTAAAATAATAATATTGAAAAATAATTTAAGTAAAAAAGACAATTTATATTAATCTGTACATTTTTTAACTTGATTTTTCAACAGACTTTTAATATTATTTACAAACATTTCCACAAGTTTTTATTCACGACACAATATACAATTTATTATTTTATATAACGCTTAAAACGAAGAATGAAAAATATCCGCTCGCATGTGGGATTGAACTCACGTCCCCCAGCCCCTAACGCATACCGGAAGTCAGCAACGCACCTATTCGCCTATTTATAGCGCACGGCTACAGAAGGCTGGAATACTCCGTCAATCTTCGTGAGCGAAGCTTAAACATCTAATCTTAATTCAAGCTTGAATCAATCTTGATACATTAGAATCTCTCATAAAAAAATACACATGCGCATCTCTATCAAAATAATCAGCTCTGGTTCCATCGCTGTATCCAACGTCTATTTGAACGCTGGATAGAACGATAAAACTCGCGTCGATTCCAGAGTTAGTTCCAGCTCTGGATGTCACCCTACTTCATTTTAATCGCAAAAAATAATTTTTGAGAATTTTTTTGCAAATTGTCAAAAATAGTGCAAAAAAATTTTGTTATCACATTGCAAAAATAAATTTGAATCTGTAGACAAAGCAAGAATGTGAATAAAGAAAATGAGCAAAATAGCATAACTAGAGACAAAGTTAGAGCAAAAGTTGCGAAAACTTTAGACAAAAATGCCAAATTTTGGCATGTTTTTGCAACGAAAAAATACAAGAAATTTTTTTTTTAAATTTGCACAATAAGGGTTTATCGCAGAAAGGTCTCAGTTGAATCTGACAATTATCAAAAAAGTTATAGCAATTTAATGTTGGCTATATGCTGAAATACGCATATTTGCAGAGAAAAATGGTTCTACCTATTCCTGGCGCACTTTTGTGGGTTATGACATGGATGTGAAGTTAGCACCACGACTTTAATAAATATAACTTTTTTTTAAACGTTTGTTGGTTGTTTGATAGTGATTGAGTTAATTATAAACGTTTGATAGAAATAATTAGACAAGGTAAACATAAATAATATATGAGAGTGCTATTTTCACAATGCACCCCAAATTAAAAAAAAAGTTAATTTATCGTTTGCAAATGTTTTTTGGTCGTTTTATAGTATATGAAAGTCTATTTTTTTATTGTTTATACTCCTGCCCTATTGGCCTTACGTACTTCGACAAGAGTCCCCGAAAAATACTTTTTTGGATTAAGCATAACCATTCTACTTTAGAAATTTTCTATATATTAACCTAATTTGCGTCTACAGCCGACTTTATTAGGAGTGCTCGCATTACGCCTGGACCACCCGTCAATGGGTTTTCTCGCCAGAGAAGAGGGAAACTGTAAAAAACCTCTCTGAGTACAACCAGTTTATCGACAGTCGAGTTCTAATGGTGTGTACCGGACAATAATCGATGGTGCACATCATTATACCTCGACGTCAAACCTCCTGCTCAGATTGTCTCACGTGCCGGAAAAATACCAAGCCAAGTGGGCGCGAACCAAGGATACTTATACCATCGGTCCTTAAACGACCACCAACGCCAGGCATCTATCCGACTGAGCCAATCTGTCGGTATATGAAAGTCTATTTTGAACGCTTGATAGTTGAAATATTATTAAACATTAACATTACTAAAAACGTTCAACAACCTCACATACCGCAATAGAAAGCATACACTCATTCAATTCAACAGGAGAATAGAACAAACGTTCTTATTAATTCCCAATATAAAAGTACGCAGTCTTTGTAGGGATACAATAAAATTAGCCAATCTTCGTAACAACTCGTTCAACGAGTTAGTTTCCAACAAATACATCCAATATTTAGGACTATGTGTGACTTTCCTAGGTTGATGAAAGATGGAACATCTTAAGTCATTATACATTGGACACTCTGTTAAAACGTAAAACAAGGACTCACTGCTCCCCGTATTGCACACACCGCAAGGCTTCTAGGGATCATAATTGAAATAATAATCTTTTGTACAAATAAACCCGCACAAAGAGCCCATTAGTCTGAGCTGCGCTATCAATTTGATAACGTATCTCGGCAAACCTATCATTAAGTACGGCTGATCCCCAAAAACCTTAGGTAGGTACGGAAGTATTGGCAGGCTCTCTGAATTTTTCAATTTTAAGGTATCCAATTGTTTTAAATAGTTGAAATAATTATTTTGTAGGGGAGACTGGGGCTAAACCGGACACGTCAAATATTTCCGAAACTACGAAGAATTTCAAATAATGTAAATAACCTGTGAACGCACTATTATATGATGCATATGGGGCAAAATTCCTCAACTGTCCAGGTCAAAAAATGAATTTTCTCTAAACTTTGCTAAAATGTTACTATTATTAGTTGAAGTGTAAATATAAATTTTTTTTTGAATTTGATAAAATATTTTTTGAGTTATGGAGTTTCAAAATTTTGATTTTTTTGAAAATATCTTTTCTTCAATTTAATGTATTGATAAGTAAAATTAATCAAATTCAAAGTATGAATAGTGATTTTTAAAGGGGTTTTCACGGGCTATAAGCTGATATTGAAAAAAAAGTTGTTTTCTTTCAATTTGACCTTAAAATTCAAGGTCAAATTCTTAATTTCAATATATCTCAAAATCGATGTTTTTTATTTTTTTCTAACCTATCCCAATCGAAAGCTTACCTTTTTTCCTATAAGCTGTGTAAAAATCAAAGTGGGACCATGGAAATTCTTGAAGAAAATAATTTATAAATCATCATTTTCTATGTAAAATAATGATAAATCATTATTTTCCTCAAAAATTTCCATGGTCTCACTCTGATTTTTACATGGCTTATAGGAAAAAAGGTAAGCTTTCGATTGGGATAGGTTAGAAAAAAATAAGAAACATCGATTTTGAGATATATTGAAATTGAGAATTTGACCTTGAATTTTAAGGTCAAATTAAAAGAAAACAACTTTTTTTCAATATCAGCTTATAGCCCGTGAAAACCCCTTCAAAAATCACTATTCATACTTTAAATTTGATTAATTTTACTTATCATAATATTAAATTGAAAAAAAAGATATTTTCAAAAAAATCAAAATTTTGAAACTCCATAACTCAAAAAATATTTTATCAAATTCAAAAAAAAAAATTATATTTACACTTCTACTAATAATAGTAATATTTTAGCTTTAGAGAAAATTCATTTTTTGACCTGGAAAGTTGATGAATTTTGCCCCATATGCGGCATAAGGTTTTAGGGACATTTCATTTTTCTAGTAATAACTAGTAATAATATTTGCCGTCAAGATATGCAAATGTCGTTTTTCGCGGTAAAAGTAAAATTTTTTTTCTCTCAACTTTTTGGGTTTTTATCGTTATAATTAAAGGTGCATATATTCTATGGCAATTTTTTTAGTTCAAGCTGTACTGAGTTTAATTTTTAAAAAAGTTTATTGGAAAACGTCAAGAAGAAAAATATATTGCATGTTAATTATTAGGTAACGGTGTGGGGCTGAACCGGACGAAAGTGTGTGGGGCTAAATCGGACTCTTCGTTTTTGACACTTTGAGTAAAGCGACCAGTAGCGATTGACAAACTCGAAACGTTTACACTTGTTCTCATTTTACAAAAGTATTGTATTGTTTTTAACAAAAAATGGTTCGTGCATACACACGTAGAAAATCTGCAATTGATAAATCTAAGATGAAAGAAGCTGTTCTGTCAGTACGTCGGGATAAAATGTCAATCAGAGGAGCATCTAATTTGTTCGGTGTCAAAAGATCGACATTATCAGATTAGATAAAACAAACAAGTGCAGATCAAGCAAGCAGAAATGATGTAGCAATGATCACGAAAGGACATAAAACAGTAAGTGATTTGATTAAAATTTGTCTTTATTAACAGAATTTTTTTACAAACTGTTTCACAACATAACCTTCAATTTTTCACTTAAACTGTTCGCAAGCATGCGCGTGGCTGCCTAATTACAGGCGCCTTTTATTATAGAATCTACTTTAAACAATTTTATATAAATAGTCATGTAGTTTTGTATAATTATTTTATGGTTTTACTTTTTGTTATATAAAATAAATTTTCATCATCAATTTTATGTTTTACAAGAATTATAAGAATAAAAGACCATTTTGAGTAGTAATTTCAGGTAATGTTACCAAGTATTTTGTGAAAATCCAAAATTGTTCTTAACGTAATACAATGTTTGATTTAAATAATAATTGTAATTAATTTTTTTTATTTTTTTAGATTTTCTCAAACGATGCCGAAAAAGCACTGACCCAGTATTTAAAAAAATCTAAAGATATGTATTTTGGTTTGACTACAAAACAAGTGCGAGAACTCGCCTATGATTTTGCGATGAAGTTGAAGGTGCCTGTACCAGAGTCATGGAAGCAGTGTTCAATAGCAGGGATCGAGTGGATCAAAGGATTTTTGCAAAGAAACCCTGATTCATCTGTGCGCAAACCTGAAGCTACGAGTTTAGCTTGAGCTTAATGTGCCTGAATGAATGTCAGTGCCTTTTTTCAAAAATTAAATTACTCATGGAGAAACATCATTTTGCTCCTCAAAACGTCTACAATATGGACGAGACTGGTGTGACGACAGTCCAAATACTTGATCGAGTTGTTGCAGCTTGCAATTTAATTCTACCCTTCTTCGTATTTCCATGTAAGAAATTCAAAAGTACCTTTCTTATTGGCGGACCAGTAGGATGTACAGGTGCGGATAATCCAAACGGCTGGATGAATGCAGAACAGTTTTTGGAATTTCTCGTTTTCTTTCAATCTCACGGTCACGCTTCGTTGGAAAATCCAGTACTTTTAATACTGGATAATCACGAGTCTCATTTATCCATTCGGGGATTAGATTATTGTAAGGACAATGGAATCATCGTTTTATCATTGCCGCCACACTTTATACTACTTCGTGGTGAAAATGATGCGCGCGCAACTATTTTGCATGGTTTTCTCCAAGAAGACTACACGGAGAAGAAAATCAGGGCTTTGTAGCATGGAGTGGTCTGTACCTTTAGCGCATGGGCGCTTCCTTGCGGCGAAAGAACGAACTCGTACGATTGCAGCAAGGCTCCTTACTAAAATAGGGCGAGCTCTTGCTGCAATCGTACAAATTCGTTCTTTCGCCGTAAGGAAGCGCCCATGCGCTAAAGGTACAGACCACTCCATGCTAAAAAGCCCTGATTTTTTTCTCCGTGTAGAAACACGAGGTCTAAGGGTGCGTTTATACGACTGTTGGAAAAAAAATTTTTCACAGAAAAAATCAGAATTGCGTTCACACGCCGAGATAAAGGTGTTCCTACAATAACTTGCATGTCCATCTTCCTTGTTTGATTCAAGGCAAACGCTTATGTGATTTGTTGCAGAATCACCTTTAGCTCAGCGTGTGAACGCAATTCTGATTTTTTCGGTAAAAATTTTTATTTTCCAATATTCGTGTGAACGTACCCTAAATGTTTAAAGTCCTAAGCAGAATAATGCCTAAAGGCCTAAGCACAACTACTTCGCGAATGTCGTTCGCGAACGCAATGCATGGGTTAGAAAAGGACAGAGATATATTTGTGTCCTTTTCTAACTCATGCTTTACATTCGCGAACGACGTTCGCGAAGCAGTTGTGCGTTGGCCTTAAGGATGCTATGCCATGAGAGCAGAATACGTCGACCGAAAGCAGAAAATCATGAGTGCGAAAGAAATAGGTAGATATTGTTATTCTTTTCACTCTAATGATTTTCTGTTTTCGGTTGACGTATTCTGCACACATGGAATCGCACCCTAATTCCCTTTCTCCAATAGGCAGGGTTGCGCAGTTACGCGTAACTCGAAAGTTTTTGACGTAATTTACATGGTTTTTTACATTTATAAAATACGTATTTTACCCCCCACCACAAAAAAATGCATTGTATTTGAAATTTTTGAGGTAATTTACGCACGTAATTTACGTAAAAAACCCATGTAATTTACGTGACGTATATTACTTGCGCAACCCTGCCAATAGGTTTCTAAAGGCCTTTCTCCAATAGGTTTTAAAAAGTGTACGAATGACTGCGTTGCGTTGATTTTAGCATGTGTTGCTATAGCAACCGACGCAGATGCAGACGCAACGCAGAGTTTTAGGAACATATAGGCCTTTCTTCAATAGGTTTTAAAAAGTGTGCGAAGGACTGCGTCTGCTTCGGTTGCTATAGCAACACATGCTAAAATC
The DNA here is from genome assembly GCA_032872505.1 of Leptopilina syphax. Lineage (NCBI taxonomy): Eukaryota > Metazoa > Arthropoda > Insecta > Hymenoptera > Figitidae > Leptopilina > Leptopilina syphax. The sequence goes on along the minus strand of CM065471.1, from coordinate 8,822,256 downwards.
AACGCAACGCAGTGATTCGCACACTTGTGGTAACCTATTGGAGAAAGGCCTTTAAGTCCTTTCTCCAATAAAACTCTGCGTTTGTCTGTGAATGACTGCGTTGCGTAGATTTTAGCATATGTTGCCATAGCAACCGACGCAACGCAGAGTTTTAGGGTACGTTTACACGACTATTGGAAAATAAAAATTTTTACCGAAAAAATCAGAATTGCGTTCACACCATGCCGAGCAAAAGGTGATTCTGCAACAAATTACAAAAGCGTTTGCCTTGAATTAAGGCCTAAGCACAACTGGTTCGGTTTCGGGAGACGGTTTCGGGATATGGGCTTCCTAACCTCAAAATGTATGTAAATCTTACATATCCCGTATAAACGCACCCTTATTCTTCGTTGGCCTTTAGGTTGAGTCTACAATAGCACCTTGAACGGAACGTAAACGTAGCGTAACAATGCTAAGTGTATTGTTACGAGCCGCGTTACCTTTAATAACGTAACTCTAAAGGTGGCTATACATTCCATGGTACGCGACGTGAACGCGAACGTTCTCCCATTTGATTAACATTGTGACGTCACACGTTCACGTTCACGTCGCGTACCATGGAATTGCATGGAATGTATAGCCGCCTTAATAGTTCGCGATGATTCGCCGGATTCTACCTTGATTAAATCCTTAAAGAAGGAAGCGGGAATATTTAAATTAAAAGACGTTTAATTCCGTTTAACGGAAGGAGGAAAGCCCACTCGAGAAATTAGTTTTTCTTGAGTGAGTAAAACCCCCTTTATTGTTTATTAAAATATTCGTTAAATACAAACTGGCTAAGGAGTTTAGAAAACAACCTTTCAAGTCAGAGAGTAACTTAGAACTGATTATAACTATTCATTCCGCAGAGAGGTTCTCCGCTAAAGTCCATTTTTGTGGAAATGCGCATGCGTTATTCTACGCGCATTTCTTTACTGTAGCATACAGCATCGTTGCACCCACACTTTTATGCTCTACATTGAAACTATACTCACACATACACATTCAAGAGAGATCATCTCTATACTCATGCAATATACACTGCATTCAAATAATATAATATTATTAATCATCTATAAAATATTATGTACTATTTACTTAAATTGAATATTACATACGACACTCATACCATATAGTAATTACATTAATAATATACATATAGATGAAATGTATTTAATTACATAAACGTCAACGTAGTTTAGATTATCCAAATAGTACATTCTCACTAAATGATTATTCGAAATAATAATAATAATAATAATAATAATAATAATAATAATAATAATAATAATAATCCCCGCCGATGGTTGTCCACTACCGAACATCATCGATGTCTTTGATGTGCTGGGAGAAGTGGATGCTTATCCACTGCCAGACATGATTGACATCATGGATATGTTCGGTAGACCTTGCCGTGGTGGCGGGGCTTTTCACTAAAGGGCAACCAACAGGGTGGTTCCCTGATTCTAAAACCAAAAAAAAAATGAATGAAATGGATAAAGATTCAAATAAATTACTCCAAGCGGGTACCTCAAATGAGGGTAATCCCGTCACCGATTCTGATCGGGTTCAAGCCCCGGTAGTCGGTGCAGACGGCTCCAAGGATTTTGGAGGGAGCCAAATAAAAAATTCTGAGGATGTGGGACTTAGCAGATTCGAAGAAAATGTTTTAGAACAGGTCGATCTGATCCCAATAATACTGGATAGTATGTGGCGTGCTTGCAAAAAGCAAAAAAACATTAGCAAGGATGTTAAGGATGGAATGGTGGCAATGGAGAAGGTGCACGAGGTGCTTTGCAGAAACCTGCGATTTATACCTAAGCCCTTCATTAGCCCAAGCAAAGCAAGGTCGAATCCTGAAACTCCTAGATCGATGTCGCACGCCACATCCAGCGAGAGCAAGTCCATCGACCCAAGGAAGCGCCCTAGAGAGTTTGAAGGTCCGGAGACTGATTCTTCTGTGACCACTCCCAAGGGTAAGAGGGTTAAGAGCAAGGAGACCAAGGCAAACCCTACTGTTATGGAGACGGAGGTGAGTAAGGCTGCTTCGGCCAGGGTTGCTTCTTATTCGGAGGCAACTGTGGCAAATAAGCCTGAAAACGAAAAAGACTTTGAAACTGTCTCCAATAGGAAACGGGAGGCCCGTAAGAAAAAGGCCTTGAAGAAAGCGGAGGAGAGGGAGCGACTTCAGAAGCGCCCCCCCAAAATCAGAACAACGGAGGCAATAAAAATTGTGGCCCGGAATCCAGAGACCTACCATGATCTCATAAAACTGGCAACAACTTCGGTAAAGCCAGTGGAAACTGGAACAGAGATTGTGAAAATTAGGAGAACTCTTAAAAAAGAGGTTCTTGTTGTTGTGAAAAAGGGGGGTGAAACTTCAAAGTTCGCTCAGAATCTTACCTCCGTTCTTCTGGACAAGGCCGAGGTTACGGCTCTTGTCAGTAAAAAGACCCTCGAAATTCGGGATCTTGTCGAAACAACTTTAGAGGAGGACGTTTTAACCGTCTTAAAGCAGAAGTTGCAAAAGCCCGAATTAGAGGTGACTTGCCGACTTCTGACACGTTTTGGTGGTACGAAAGTGGCACTAGTACGCTTGAATGAAACGGACAGCGAGAGTCTGCTTAAGCTGGGCAAAGTGCGTATTGGCTGGATAAATGCATCCATCCGAACGCACTTAGAAGTGACAAGATGTCAAAAGTGCCTAGCCTATGGACACGTGACCCGAATTTGCAAGGGCCCCGACAGAACAAAAAACTGTCGGAGATGCGGCGAAGCGGGACACTTCTCCAAAAAGTGTACTAATGACAAGCCAAAGTGCATAACGTGTACAGATTTGGGAAAAACGGAAGTCAACCATATCCCTGGAAGAATTTCCTGCCCGGTTTACAAGGAGGAACTGGAGAAACTTAAAAGGGCAAATCCTTAAAGCTCCTTCAAGTCAACCTGCATACAAGTAAGGATGCACAGGTGCTCCTGATGCAAACAGCTAGGGAAAATGAGGTGGATATCCTGTTCTGCAGTGAGCAGTATCAAGGAAGCGACCTCGCACCTTGGTATCAGGATAAGGCAAAGAGAGCCGCCATCAAGCTGTGCAACCCAGAATTGCGGGTTGACAAGTTCTTGGAGACAAGCAGCGGGTTTGTGTGGATAGAGGTGGCTAACATACGTATGTATAGCTGCTACTTCTCACCCAACGACCCGCTGACCACATTCGAAGCCAATATAGAAGACCTAGAATCGAGCCTCATAGAATCCAAGCTGGATGTCATCATCACTGGCGATTTTAATGCAAAGTCGCCAGAGTGGGGTGAGACGAGGCTCGACAAGAGAGGAATTCTGATTGGAGAAATGATCTCCAAGAACGATTTATTAGTTGTAAACCGGGGAAAAACATGGACGTTTAGACGAGGTGCGATCGGATCGATAATAGATCTAACGATAGCATCGTCTAATATATTTAGCCGCATAAGCGACTGGCGGGTCTCTGAGGAATATACAGCAAGTGACCACCAGTACATTAAGTTCTCAGTCTCAATGGGAGACACACGAGGAGGAAAGAGACAGGAAGCTCCTAGTCGCAAAACCTTCTCGTGGAACATTAAGAAACTCGACAAGGAGAAGTTCAGCCGGTCCCTAAAAGAATCTATCTTAATTGAGGATTCTGGTTGGGTGAGGAGGCCGAAAAGTCTAAATGGAGAGGTGCGAGCGGTGCGAAATATAATCGTCACCGCTTGCAATGCGTCGATGCCACGTCGCAAAGGCGCCTTTCCAAGGAAAAAATCCTTGCACTGGTGGTCAGAAAAACTGTCCTCCTTGAGAAAGGAATGCCTCAAAGCAAGAAGGACATATACCCGTTCTAAGGGAGATCCCTTGCTGAAAGAGGCTTTCAAGGAGGCGAAAAAGGACCTCAAGTAAGAGATCCGCAAGTCGCGACGCCGTAGCTGGAAGGACCTAATCGAGGAGGTCGATAAGGACCCATGGGGTCTGGCTTTTAAAATCGTAACTAAGAAATTAGTGACGAGGCAAAAGACCCCCGGCCTGGACAATCCCGATTGGGTCAGAAAGATAATAAGTTCTTTGTTTCCTCCTGCAGAACCATACCTTAGAAGGGACTGGAGTTTTTGCAAAGTCGAAGAGGAAGAACTCTTCACACTTAGTGAACTGAAAAAAGCAGGCAAAAGATTAAAAACAGGCAAGGCGCCTGGAATCGATGGGATAAGTAACGAGATCCTAAAGTTGGTAATCGACACTTCACCCCAAATTCTGCTTCGATGCTTCAATCTTTGCCTTGAGAGAGGAGAGTTCTTCCGCGACTGGAAGCGACAGAGGTTAGTCCTCCTAAGGAAAGGTGAAAAACCTCTAGATAAGGTTTCATCGTACCGTCCTATATGCCTGCTAGATACGATGGGTAAACTTCTAGAGGATATGGTTCTCCAGAGAATGCAGGGCCACTTGACCGAAGAGAATCGTCTATCCGATTACCAATTTGGTTTCCGTAAAGGCAAGTCCACAGTTGATGCCATCCAGGCAGTTGTGGACATAGCCAAAGCAGGAAAAAACAAATTGGGACCTGGGAAAAAGAAGAGCTTCTGCGCGTTGGTAGCAATTGACATACGCAACGCGTTTAATTCCGCAAGATGGAAAGATCTCATCGAGTCGATGGAAAAGAAAAACATGCTGCCCTACTTGTTGCGGATAATGGATAATTATCTTAGCGACAGGTGGGTTATATATGAGGGAGACACCTGCACTCTCAGGGAAGAGATGCAGCGTGGGGCTCCTCAAGGCTCGAGGGTGGGTCTATTTGTATGGAATGTATCTTACGATGATTTTCTGCGAATGGATCTGCCCGAAGGTGCGATGATCATCGGCTTTGCGGACGACGCGTTGTTCGTGTGCACTGCCGAGAGTGAGGAGGCTCTTGGGACATTGGTGAACGAATGTCTGCGACTAGCAAAAAGCTGGCTGGATACCAGAGGTCTTGAAATGGCCCTGGAAAAGACCGAGGCACTGCTAGTCACAGACAGACGTGGTTATGAGCTCCCACGAATCGTGATAGACGGATTCGAGGTCAAGTGGAGTAAACAAATTAAATACCTTGGTGTGGAGTTGGATGGAAGGTTAAACTTCCACCACCACATGGCTACGGCGTCGAATAAGGCGATCGAGTGTGCGGCTAATCTTTCACGGTTAATGCCAAATGTTGGCGGACCCCGTGAACAAAAAAGAAGACTGGTGGCGAGTGTCGCCCACGCTAAAATGCTCTATGCAGCACCAGCGTGGGCCCCATCCCTGAGGAGTAAAAGATGTGTTACCATCTGTGAAAAGATACTGTCGGCGCAGAGATCGATAACAACGCGTATCATCTCTGCATATAAGACGGTATCTACGAGTGCTGTGCAGGTCCTTGCAAGTGTCCCGCCAGCAGATCTCTTGGCGAGGGAAAGGGAAGAAATGTTTCTCTTTTCTAAAGAAAGCAGTTCCTGGGATGAGGAATTAAGACCAAGCAAGGGCCTGATCCGCAAAGAAGCGAGGCACAGGCTCATAGAAAGATGGCAGGAAAGATGGGATGGTGAGGGAAAAGGTCGATGGACCTATCGCCTTATCCCGGCACTCGCCACCTGGATAAATAGGAAACACGGTCAGGTTTCCTATTATTTGACTCAGGCGCTCACAGGTCACGGGTGTTTTAACTCGTACCTGTGTCGCTTTAAATTACGCGAGAACGAGGTGTGTGCATATTGCCAGTTCCCTGAGGACAACGCGGAGCACACCCTCTTCTCATGCAAAAAATGGGACTTGGAGAGGCGGGCCATGTTCGAAGGTGTAAACAGTCAAGTTACACCGGAGAATATGGTATCGCTGATGACCCAGTCGGAAGAGAATTGGCGGCAAGTCGAGAACTTCATAATCTCGGTTATGTCGAGGAAGGATCTCGACGGCCGCCAAAAAGCGTAATTTAAACAGCTTTTAATTTGTTTGTTTTTTATTAATTTATTTTGTGATTTATTTGTCCCTATACATTTTTTTTAATTTGTTTTGTTTTTTTTATTCATCTTTGTACAATTTTATGTTTTCAATATTTTATACGCGTTTATTTTTATTTTTTTTTATATATCCGTTTATAATTTTATCTTTTGACTTTTTAAACTTCTTAAAATTTTTGTTTTTTATTGTTGTTGTGCTGTTAATTCCGCTTTTATATTGAAATAGTTTTAAATTTTTTAACTATTGACGCAGGAGAACCGCAGACACAGAACAAAGTCGCAGCAGCGATAGAGTTGGAGCGCCTCCCTCGAAGGCTAAAGTCTTACGACAGTTCCGAGGGAGGGTAAAGGGCTCCAAAAGAAGGGTTACGGGTTTTAGTGGGTCGGGCTGGTAGTAGGTCGCCAGTTTATTAAATTTATTATAACATTTATTTATTTATCCTTTTTTTTAAATTCCCTTTTTTTTTATTTTACCAACCCCACATAACCTTGGAGTGCGGAATCCAAGGTATCTGTAAACAGATTTCCCAAAATTCCCTAAGCCAAAAAAAAAAATAATAATAATAATAATAATAATAATAATAATAATAATAATAATAATAATAATAATAATAATAATAATAATAATAATGATAATAATAATAATAATAATAATAATAATAATAACCCTGCCGATGGTTGTCTACTACCGAACATCATCGATGTCTTTGATGTGCTGGGAGAAGTGGATGCTTATCCACTGCCAGACATGATTGACATCATGGATATGTTCGGTAGACTTTGCCGTGGTGGCGGGGCTTTTCACTAAAGGGCAACCAACAGGGTGGTTCCCTGATTCTAAAACCAAAAAAAAATGAATGAAATGGATAAAGATTCAAATAAATTACTCCAAGCGGGTACCTCAAATGAGGGTAATCCCGTCACCGATTCTGATCGGGTTCAAGCCCCGGTAGTCGGTGCAGACGGCTCCAAGGATTTTGGAGGGAGCCAAATAAAAAATTCTGAGGATGTGGGACTTAGCAGATTCGAAGAAAATGTTTTAGAACAGGTCGATCTGATCCCAATAATACTGGATAGTATGTGGCGTGCTTGCAGAAAGCAAAAAAACATTAGCAAGGATGTTAAGGATGGAATGGTGGCAATGGAGAAGGTGCACGAGGTGCTTTGCAGAAACCTGCGATATATACCTAAGCCCTTCATTAGCCCAAGCAAACCAAGGTCGAATCCTGAAACTCCTAGATCGATGTCGCACGCCACATCCAGCGAGAGCAAGTCCATCGACCCAAGGAAGCGCCCTAGAGAGTTTGAAGGTCCGGAGACTGATTCTTCTGTGACCACTCCCAAGGGTAAGAGGGTTAAGAGCAAGGAGACCAAGGCAAACCCTACTGTTATGGAGACGGAGGTGAGTAAGGCTGCTTCGGCCAGGGTTGCTTCTTATTCGGAGGCAACTGTGGCAAATAAGCCTGAAAACGAAAAAGACTTTGAAACCGTCTCCAATAGGAAACGGGAGGCCCGTAAGAAAAAGGCCTTGAAGAAAGCGGAGGAGAGGAAGCGACTTCAGAAGCGCCCCCCCCAAAATTAGAACAACGGAGGCAATAAAAATTGTGGCCCGGAATCCAGAGACCTACCATGATCTTATAAAACTGGCAACAACTTCGGTAAAGCCAGAGGAAACTGGAACAGAGATTGTGAAAATTAGGAGAACTCTTAAAAGAGAGGTTCTTGTTGTTGTGAAAAAGGGGGGTGAAACTTCAAAGTTCGCTCAGAATCTTACCTCCGTTCTTCTGGACAAGGCCGAGGTTACGGCTCTTGTCAGTAAAAAGACCCTCGAAATTCGGGATCTTGACGAAACAACTTTAGAGGAGGACGTTTTAACCGTCTTAAAGCAGAAGTTGCAAAAGCCCGAATTAGAGGTGACTTGCCGACTTCTGACACGTTTTGGTGGTACGAAAGTGGCACTAGTACGCTTGAGTGAAACGGACAGCGAGAGTCTGCTTAAGCTGGGCAAAGTGCGTATTGGCTGGATAAATGCATCCATCCGAACGCACTTAGAAGTGACAAGATGTCAAAAGTGCCTAGCCTATGGACACGTGACCCGAATTTGCAAGGGCCCCGACAGAACAAAAAACTGTCGGAGATGCGGCGAAGCGGGACACTTCTCCAAAAAGTGTACTAATCACAAGCCAAAGTGCATAACGTGTACAGATTTGGGAAAAACGGAAGTCAACCATATCCCTGGAAGAATTTCCTGCCCGGTTTACAAGGAGGAACTGGAGAAACTTAAAAGGGCAAATCCTTAAAGCTCCTTCAAGTCAACCTGCATACAAGTAAGGATGCACAGGTGCTCCTGATGCAAACAGCTAGGGAAAATGAGGTCGATATCCTGTTCTGCAGTGAGCAGTATCAAGGAAGCGACCTCGCACCTTGGTATCAGGATAAGGCGAAGAGAGCCGCCATCAAGCTGTGCAACCCAGAATTGCGGGTTGACAAGTTCTTGGAGACAAGCAGCGGGTTTGTGTGGATAGAGGTGGCTAACATACGTATGTATAGCTGCTACTTCTCACCCAACGACCCGCTGACCACCTTCGAAGCCAATATAGAAGACCTAGAATCGAGCCTCATAGAATCCAAGCTGGATGTCATCATCACTGGCGATTTTAATGCAAAGTCGCCAGAGTGGGGTGAGACGAGGCTCGTCAAGAGAGGAATTCTGATTGGAGAAATGATCTCCAAGAACGATTTATTAGTTGTAAACCGGGGAAAAACATGGACGTTTAGACGAGGTGCGATCGGATCGATTATAGATCTAACGATCGCATCGTCTAATATATTTAGCCGCATAAGCGACTGGCGGGTCTCTGAGGAATATACCGCAAGTGACCACCAGTACATTGAGTTCTCAGTCTCAATGGGAGACACACGAGGAGGAAAAAGGCAGGAAGCTCCTAGTCGCAAAACCTTCTCGTGGAACATTAAGAAACTCGACAAGGAGAAGTTCAGCCGGTCCCTAGAAGAATCTATCTTAATTGAGGATTCTGGTTGGGTGAGGAGGCCGAAAAGTCTAAATGGAGAGGTGCGAGCGGTGCGAGATATAATCGTCACCGCTTGCAATGCGTCGATGCCACGTCGCAAAGGAGCCTTTCCAAGGAAAAAATCCTTGCACTGGTGGTCAGAGAAGCTGGCCTCCTTGAGAAAGGAATGCCTCAAAGCAAGAAGGACATACACCCGATCTAAGGGAGATCCCTTGCTGAAAGAGGCTTTCAAGGAGGCGAAATAGGACCTCAAGAAAGAGATCCGCAAGTCGCGACGCCGTAGCTGGAAGGACCTAATCGAGGAAGTCGATAAGGACCCATGGGGTCTGGCTTTTAAAATCGTAACTAAGAAATTAGTGACGAGGCAAAAGACCCCCGGCCTGGACAATCCCAATTGGGTCAGAAAGATAATAAGTTCTTTGTTTCCTCCTGCAGAACCATACCTTAGAAGGGACTGGAGTTTTTGCAAAGTCGAAGAGGAAGAACTCTTCACACTTAGTGAACTGCAAAAAGCAGGCAAAAGATTGAAAACAGGCAAGGCGCCTGGAATCGATGGGATAAGTAACGAGATCCTAAAGTTGGTAATCGACACTTCACCCCAGATTCTGCTTCGATGCTTCAATCTTTGCCTTGAGAGAGGAGAGTTCTTCCGCGACTGGAAGCGACAGAGGTTAGCCCTCCTAAGGAAAGGTGAAAAACCTCTAGATAAGGTTTCATCGTACAGGCCTATATGCCTGCTAGATACGATGGGTAAACTTCTAGAGGATATGGTTCTGCAGAGAATGCAAAGCCACTTGACCGAAGAGAATCGTCTATCCGATTACCAATTTGGCTTCCGTAAAGGCAAGTCCACAGTTGATGCCATCCAGGCAGTTGTGGACATGGCCAAAGCAGGAAAAAACAAATTGGGACCTGAGAAAAAGAAGAGCTTCTGCGCGTTGGTAGCAATTGACATACGCAACGCGTTTAATTCCGCAAGATGGAAAGATCTCATCGAGTCGATGGAAAAGAAAAACATGCCGCCCTACTTGTTGCGGATAATGGATAATTATCTTAGCGACAGGTGGGTTATATATGAGGGAGACACCTGCACTCTCAGGGAAGAGATGCAGCGTGGGGCTCCTCAAGGCTCGAGGGTGGGTCCATTTGTATGGAATGTATCTTACGATGATTTTCTGCGAATGGATCTGCCCGAAGGTGCGATGATCATCGGCTTTGCGGACGACGCGTTGTTCGTGTGCACTGCCGAGAGTGAGGAGGCTCTTGGGACATTGGTGAACGAATGTCTGCGACTAGCAAAAGGCTGGCTGGATGCCAGAGGTCTTGAAATGGCCCTGGAAAAGACCGAGGCACTGCTAGTCACAGACAGACGTGGTTATGATCTCCCACGAATCGTGATAGACGGATTCGAGGTCAAGTGGAGTAAACAAATTAAATACCTTGGTGTGGAGTTGGATGGAAGGTTAAACTTCCACCACCACATGGCTACGGCGTCGAATAAGGCGATCGAGTGTGCGGCTAATCTTTCGCGGTTAATGCCAAATGTTGGCGGACCCCGTGAACAAAAAAGAAGACTGGTGGCGAGTGTCGCCCACGCTAAAATGCTCTATGCAGCACCAGCGTGGGCCCCATCCCTGAGGAGTAAAAGATGTGTGACCATCTGTGAAAAGATACTGTCGGCGCAGAGATCGATAACAACGCGTATCATCTCTGCATATAAGACGGTATCTACGAGTGCTGTGCAGGTCCTTGCAAGTGTCCCGCCAGCAGATCTTTTGGCGAGGGAAAGAGAAGAAATTTTTCTCTTTTCTAAAGAAAGAAGTTCCTCTGATGAGGAATTAAGACCAAGCAAGGGCCCGATCCGCAAAGAAGCGAGGCACAGGCTCATAGAACGATGGCAAGAGAGATGGGATGGTGAGGAGAAAGGTCGATGGACTTATCGCCTTATCCCGGCACTTGCCACCTAGATAAATAGGAAACACGGCCAGGTTTCCTATTATTTGACTCAGGCACTCACAGGTCACGGGTGTTTTAACTCGTACCTGTGTCGCTTTAAATTACGCGAGGACGAGGTGTGTGCATATTGCCAGTTCCCTGAGGACAACGCGGAGCACACCCTCTTCTCATGCAAGAAATGGGACGGTAAAGGATGGACTCAAGGTCATCGACGTCCTGCTAAAGGAGGCAAGGGCAAAGCATGCCGCGGCCGATGAGTCGGACTTCGATTTGGCATGCGTTCTGAGCGGTGCGGAATGCAACCGCAAGGACCGTAAGAAAGAGAGAGAGCGTTTCTATAGGCGTAATCTCAAAAGCGTCTTAAGAGATGCTCAGAAACGGAAGAGAGAGGGTGACAGTCCAGAAGAGACTCGAACCAAAACCGATAAGAGGAAGAAGGAGGAAGCTCCTCTAATGGAAACGGAAGTACCAGATCCAAAGATTCCTCAATTGGAAAGAATTGGGTCAAAAAGATCCACAGTTCTAATCCGAGTCGGTGAAGGATTGACGTATGCTGACGTTCTGGGTAAGCTTCGCAAAGAGGTCAACCCTGAGGACAGTCATACGAGAATAGTAGCAGCAAAAGCTACAAACAAGGGGGACCTTCTGATTAAGTTCAGAAGAGACTCCGATAAGGACGCTTTCACCGCTGAGGTCACCAAGGCGGTTGGAAGCATGGGTAAGGTGCAGTCATTGGATCGAAGAGTTACACTCGAGATCCGTGATTTGGATTGCCTTACCCAAGAAGCTGAGGTGCAACAAGTGTTGTCTGAAGCAATGGGTAAGCCAGTAAACAGGAGAGTGACGGTCTTAGGACCCAACCGCCGAGGGCCGGTCACAGGTTCTCCAACTGTAAAAACAACTCAAGTTGCTATTTGTGCAAGGAAAAGATTGGCAATAAGGTGTCAACCACCCATATTGCAGGCAGCGGAGGATGCGGAGTCTTCAGGACGGCCCTTGAGGAGGCGAAGAAGACTCTCGCAAGAACTAAAAGCAAATAAGAAGTATTAAAAGGAGCCAAAAAGCGTGATTTAAACAGCTTTTAATTTGTTTGTTTGTTTTTTATTAATTTATTTTGTGATTTATTTGTCCTTATACATTTTTTTTGTTTAATTTGTTTTGTGTTTTTTATTCGTCTTTAAACAGTTTTATCTTTTCAACATTATATACGTGATTACTTTTTTTTTCTTTTCTTTTTTATATCCGTTTACAATTTTGTCTTTTGACTTTTTACACTTCTTCAAATATTTGTTTTTTTTATTATTTTTGTGCTGTGAATTCCGCTTGGACTTTGTAATAGTTTTAATCATTTTTTTTAACTACGGACGCAGAGAAAGGGAGAAGGTCGCATTAGCGACAGAGTTGGAGCGCCACCCTCGAAGGCTAAAGTCTTGCGACAGTTCCGAGGGAGGGTAAAGGGCTCCAGAAGAAGGGTTACGGGTTTTAGTGGGTCGGGCTGGTAGTAGGTCGCCAGTTTATTAAATTTATTATAACATTTATGTATTTATCTTTTTTTTTTTTTTTTTTTAATATTTCCTTTTGTTTCATTGTACCAAAAGATTTCCCAAAAGTCCCTAAGCAAAAAAAAATAAAAAAAAAAAATAATAATAATAATAATAATAATAATAATAATAATAATAATAATAATAATAATAATAATAATAATAATAATAATAATAATAATAATAATAATAATAATAATACTAATAATATAATGATAATAATAATTATTATTATTATACTAATAATTCCATTCGTATTATTTATTATTAAATATTTTAGATCTTTATTCAACTAGTCCTTTGTGACTCATCTCCTATACCTAGACCATTACAATCCTGCGGTCTCAAGTATGTTGAACACATGTTCTTTTGTCCTATGGAAAAGGGCACTTGAGATGTTTTATTTTTTGTATAACTCTTGACGGTTTTGGTTTTATGACTTAAGAAATTCGAGATTACTTTTTCCAACTTTTACTTGATTCACGACATTTCTAAGAAATGTCTTCGTAGTTAATATAAAAACTAAAAGTTTGGAACTTATTAAACTGTGACAATATTCTATTGACAAACATACAAAAGATTTCCTGTTTGTGTCTAAGAGATTTTTGCCTCAAACCGTGGGAAGAATATTTTAAAATTATAAAATAATTAATAATTCAATTCTAGGGCGTTCATTTCGATTGTCGATATATCGAAATTATTCAATGCTGTGGCAGTACCTTTACAGTATTGTTTCGTTACGTTCACGTTCCGTTCAAGGTGCTATTGTGGACTCAACCTTATTCTGCTCAGGCCTTTATCTCTATGTTTACGCATAGTTTTGGGAGTCTATTGAAGAAGCAAGGCAGTGACAGAAAAACAAGTAAGGGAACTAATCTAAGGACGACCTTGAATTTAAAAGAGAAATCTTTATTTTCTCATAAGTAAATAATTTGTTTTTTTGTTCCAGTTAGAAAATGGAATTTAATAATTCGAAAACCTGTAAAAAACGATTATCAGAAGGTAACTACAGTAATGAAAGTAAAAGGACAAAGATTGACTCAACAAAATCACCTGAACCTTCGACACCGGTAAGCAAAATGTTAATAATTTAATATTTTTTATTTTATTAAACGGAGTGTCTATTTGGCCCGTCACCCCACTTCCATGCATTTCAAGACGGGCCAAATAAAAAAAGTAGTTTATTTGGCCCGTCAGATAAAAAATTAGCTGTAATTAATAACATTAGATTATTATTATTTCTATTTTTACAAATAGATTAATTTAATCACCATAAATATTTTTACATCAATTTAAAAGGTAATGTATATTTTAACCTCAAAGTAAAGATGCAAATTATAAACATATATCAAATAGATTAATTTAATCACCATAAATATTTTTACATCAATTTAAAAGGTAATGTATATTTTAACCTCAAAGTAAAGATGCAAATTATAAACATATATATCAAATAGATTAATTTAATCACCATAAATATTTTTTACATGAATTTGACAGGTAATGTATAAAGAAAATTCTTTTTAAATATTTTAATAAAACTCTTTGAAACGATTGAATTATTTTTAAAAAACATAAACGAATTTTTCACAAAAAAATTAATATTTTGGTAAATAATCAAATTCTCTTAAACTTAATTAGTTTAAATATCTAGTATTTCAAAAAAACTTCACGAAAGAATTTAATATTAGGTTTATAAACAAAATTTTGATAAAATTCTACGTAAGAATTCAATTATTTTCATAAATAAATGAATTTTTCGCAAGAGTTCAACTATTTTTATAAATAAAAAAATTATTTTCAGAAATTCAGTTATTTTAGAAAATTTAAATAAAATTCCTCTCAAACATTGCATTATTTTTATAAATATTAAAATTTTTACAGCAATTATAACTTTAAAAAAAATTTTACCCTGCTAAAAATAAAATCAGAAATAAAGAGAAAACGTCAGAAATTTTGATGTTTTGTGACTACTTTGACAATTCCTGAAGCTTTTGGTTAATTCTGACTAAAGGATTTTTTATGCTCCTGTTGAATCCTGATTTTTATAAATTGTGGTTATTGAGCATTGAAATCTTTTTTTTTATTTACAGCCCCTCACCGAAATATAGCCGGTAAATGTAAAGTACCGTTAAAACTTGAAATTTGTGCGTAGCCCTTTTTCACAATAGAATCGCGGGTCTATTGTTACGCGGTTCGGGTCTCTAACCTTATTTTTATTGCTCAAAAGTTTTGCAATTTTAAAATTTCAAGTAAAATGAATATAAATTCGAAATCTAGAAATATCCACAATTACAAATATCTAAAATTTATTATAAAAAACATTTTTTTAAGTAAACTGTAACGTATCTCGAAAACCGTAATTGTTAAATAAAAAAGGATATCATTTTTAAATTTAAGTTCTAAAGGATATACTGCATGCATAATAAGAGCATATTGTTAGATGAATTCTGAGTCGATGAAAAACAAGTATAATGTTCAAATAAATATGAATATAAACAAATAAAAAGATTTCCCTTCAATTTTATGACGGTCAGTTGACGTTTTTCCAGGTAAAAAAGGGTGTCGACTTTGTATAGAAAATCTGACTACTTTTGAAGCTTTCTGATTAAACATGACTCAAGCCTGACGTTCTGTGGCTGCAATCGTAACAAATGCAGCCTAAAAACGTCAGAGATCCTGACTAAATTTCTGTCGTTTTGTGATTTTATTTTTAGTAGGGTATAAAGTCCTTTGGAAAATTACATAAACAAAATTTTAAGAAATAATTAAATTTTAAAAAATAGCACAAATTCAAGACATTCTCATTTTTATGAGAATGTAAAAATTGTATTCTTCGGAAATTTTCATTATTGTAAAAATAATATTTTAATTTTTATATTTTTAAAAAGTTAAATTTTAGAATAATTACAGTTAAAGTGAAAAAAGTGAAATTATTGAAAAAGTAAATAAGTACTTAAATATTTATTTAACTATGAATAAAAATTAGCCTTTTCAAGAAAAGTAATTAAAATTTTTTCTAGTTAAATTCCCGTAAATAATTTTAAAAAATGAAATTAACATTCCAATTAATTGGAAATTTTGTCAAATTTCATTGAATTTTAATTTATATTTGAAAAAATTTTATTGTTTACTTTTGAAAATTATTTTTAAATATAATTTATAATATTATGTACTATAAATAATTATGTTTATAATTTGCATCTTTACTTTGAGGTTAAAATATATCCTTTTAAATTGATGTAAAAATATTTATGGTGATTAAATTAATCTATTTGTAGAAATAGTAGTAATGATAATCTATTGTTAATTACAGCTAATTTGTTATCTGACGGGACAAATAAACTACTTTTTTTATTTGGCTTGTCTTGAAATCCATGGAAGTGGAGTGACGGGCCAAATAATAAAAGTAACTTATTTGGCCCGCTGACGGGCCAAATAGACACTCCGTTTATTAAAATTAATTTTTTAAAAACCACTGTTTTAACCAAGTTTTTACGCGCAGTTATCTTGATAGGGTAAGTGTGGGTATTTTCGCTGATGTGTTTATTATCGCGGTATTTTGTATTTTAATGAATATTTCAAATAATATAAAAAATTTTTGATACTAAAAAATCACTCCTTGAACCTGACAACTAAGACATTATAATATGCATCATATTTTTGATTATTTTTGTATTAATCAATTTATTAAAAATGTTTCAAAATTCGTTGTCTGAAAAAAGTTCAAAATGGCTAACCTTGGTTTGAGATTCAACTCTGCAGTGGTGTCAAAAATTATTGTTTTTATATTAAATAAAATTCTAAGAGATGATTCTTTTTTTATATTTTGGTAAATTTATTGTTATTCTTCATAAAAAAAATTTGTTTAGTTAAAAAAAATTGATTTTTATTAAATATTTACAGTCACGATAATGGAGACAGTGCAGGGTGGCCACTGACCGGGAAAACCGGGAATTAGCCTGGAATTTTTTACACCGGGAAAAAGCCTGGAAAAAGCCGGGATTTTTAATAAAAACCGGGAATTATGACATTTACAGACAAAATCGCTAAATCTATTATATAAAGACACTAAAAAACGTGTTTTTGAAGGTTTTCAGTATTTTTTTTTATTAACCTGACGTGCTAGAAACTTCTACATAGTCTTAAATTAAGGGGGAATACTCATGAGAAAAAGATTTTTCTTCGAATTTTTTTTCTTGCTTTTTTTCAGTCGACAAAACTACATTAGAAACATTTCCGATATCAAAAATAACGAAAAAAATTTATTTGGAGTCTGTAACCCTATTTTTTCCAAAATCCTTGGTTTTTTGTGTTTTGCATTGATTCTTAAAATTCACGTTTTAAGCTTTAATTTAAAACCTTGTCGAAATCTCTAGCACGCCAGATTAAAGAGAAAAAAAAATGTTGAAAACCCTCAAAACCACTTTTTTGGGCTCTTTACCCTTACTTTTCTCAATATCCTGAAATGAAGGGCAATTTTAGGACCCGGGATCGTGTTTAGTAGACAAAACAACATAAGAAACTAATTTTGCAGGCCTGTGTAACTAACCGGGAAAAAAATATATATTAGCCTGGAAAACCGGGAATTAGCCTGGAATTTTTTTTCTAACTTTTAGTGGCCACCCTGGAGACATCTTTTTTTTAACATGTGGGTATTTTCGCGGCTCCTACACTGAGAAAAAAAACTGTTGGTTCAATAGCACCGATGCTATTGAATTTAATTTTTTTGAAGCAATAATTTCTGTATGGAATAAAATAAATGTATATTTGAATATAATAATTCATAACTAAGAACTAAAAGCATCATGTTTTCTAGTGAAATATTTAAAATAGTTGAGAAGTAGGGTTGATACAATTTCATTAAAAAAATATTAATTTGATTGAAGTAAATGTTGCAATTATTTCAAATAAAACTTTGTTAAATTAATAAATAGTATTTACAATTTGTATAGATGTACATATTAGACCATGCAATATGCTTTTGAATCAATAGCACGCGCTTTTGTTGTTACAAACTATGTATTCAAATACGTTCAAAAGCAGATGCTATAAAATTGACAGCACCATGCTATAAAATTGACAGTATTGTGCTATAAAATTGACAGCACCATGCTATAAAATTTACAGTACCGTGCTATAAAATTGACAGCATCATGCTATAAAATTTACAGTACCGTGCTATAAAATTGATAGCACCATGCTATAAAATTTACAGTACCGTGCTATAAAATTTACATTACCGTGCTATAAAGTTGATAGCACCATGCTATAAAATTGATATTTTAGAAAATTATCTGTTTTAATTTGCAAAATTTCATGTTATTTTTTTTGGAAATATTTGAAAGAGGATTTTGAAATTTAAATTTTCCCGGGAATATATCTTTGTTTTGTGATTGGTTGCTAAATATACACTAAACACTCTTAAAATATTAATTTTTTCTCTCACAAGCGGTGATACTTTCATCACTTTTGTATATAAGGAAATTCAAATCAACATCATTTAAATGTATTATGATATGTATAATGTATGTATGTATAATGTTAAATAGTATGTTAAGTATATGTTACAATAAAATGTAATTGTAGATTGAGTTGTGAACTTATAAGTTATATCTCAAATTGTGTATATTTTATGTAAAATTACAAAAAAGTGTATTTTGAAATAGGTATTAAGATATAAAAGGGTAAAAATATGCTTATCTCAAAATATATTTTTTTTAAAGAATCATATTTTATATTTGAAACTATAGCATCATGCTATAAAATTGAATTTTAATTTATTAAAATCTAAAGTATGATGTATTCTTTTTAAAATTGTGTGTTATTCAAACTATAGCATCATGCTATAAAATTGAATTTTAATTTATTAAAATCTAAAGTATGATGCATTCTTTTTAAAATTGTGTGTTATTCAAACTATAGCATCATGCTATAATATTAAATTTTAATTCATTAAAATCTAAAGTATGATGTATTCTTTTTATAATGATGTATTATTCAAACTATAGCATCATGCTATAAAATTGATAGCACATTCTATTGATTTGAAAGTACATGCTAATAAATTTATAACAGATTTTATTATAGGTATGAAATGCATTACTTGATATTATAGCATTTTTCGTTAACACTATAACTTCTGTAATAATATTATATAAGATTTATTTAAATATATAGTGCAATAATTAATAGCACATGTTATTGAACCAAAAGTATTTGTATTCGAACGATATTGAATATGCCGTTTATTGTGACAAACAAATATGTCATTGATTCAATAGCATTTTTTTCTCAGTGTATCATAACCCTTGAAAGTAAAGTTAGCAGTGTGTCTCTAAAGTCACTTGTACAATAATTTCTTTTAATATTTTGGAGAATTTTTATTATCTCCGAATTCATGTAGCATTCATTGTCAATAATTATTTTTTCCATATATGGGAGACTTTTTCTTATCTCCAAATTCAAATAGGATGCATTGTCCTTAAATATTCTTTCAATAGATTGGAGACTTTTCTTTATCTCCAAATTCATGTAGGATTCATTGTCCTCAAATATTTTTTTAATAGATCGAAGAATTCTTAATATCTCCGAATTTTCATAGGATTCATTATTTTCAAATATTCTTTCAATATCATGGAGATTTCTTATTATCTCCGAATTCATATAGTTTTTATTTTCGTTTGCTACACAATGTATATATTCTTTAATTTTTTCTTGCACACATTTCATTATATTTTCCTGATTTTCCTGGGTTTTTTCAATTTCTTCTTCTTTTATTCCTTGGATTTTTTCTTCAATAATATCTTCGACTGGGTTTCTGGATAAGGCATCAGTATTAACATTGGTTTTGCCTGCTTTGTAGACAACATGAAAATCGTACTCAGCTAGTTTCAGCTTCCATCTTGTTACTCTTGAGCAAGGATCTTTTGAATTTTGAAACCAAACTAATGGTTTGTGATCCGTAACTAACGTAAATTTTCTTCCATAAAGATATGGTCGAAAATGTTGTACACTGTAAATGATTGCTAATGCTTCGTTTTCATAGGTGTCATATTTTCTCTCACATTCGCTTAATGTTCGTGATGTATAAGCGATTGGTTGATCCTTGCCTATTATACCTTGTGATAATATGCCTCCTATTGCAAAACCTGAAGCATCCGTTGTAAGTATAAATGGTTGTGAGAAGTCTGGTCTTTTTAATAGCGGTTCCTCACAGAGTTTATTCTTTAGCGTATCGAAAGCTGTTTGTTGTTTATCGGTCCAGAGAAAGGGTACATCTTTTCTTAAAAGTTTATTCAAAGGATTTGCCATTTTTGAAAAACCGTCTATAAATTTACGATAATATCCTGCTAGTCCTAAAAATTGTTTTATATTTTTTACATTTTTGGGTAGTGGACATTTTTTAACAGCTTCTACTTTTTTCGGGTCAGGTCGTACCCCATTTTTATCGATTATGTGCCCTAAGTATCCTACTTCTAACCTCAAAAATTCAAATTTATCTGGCTGGAGTTTTAAATTAGCAAAACGTAGTCTTTCAATAAGTTTCGAGAATTTTTCTTCATGTTCTTCTAAGGTGTCTGCATAGATCACAATGTCGTCTAAATAAACAAATAGTTCTGATCCTTGTAAACCCAACAATACCTGGTCAATAAGTTTTTGGAATGTGCTTGGTGAATTTTTCAGTCCTAAAGGCATTCTATCAAATTCATAGTGTCCAAATGGCGTTGAAAAAGCTGTCTTATAAGAATCTCTAGGATCCATTTTTATTTGATGGAAACCTGACGCCAAGTCAAAGACTGAAAAATATTGAGCATTTCCTAGTTGGTCAAGTAGGTCCGTAATATTAGGGAGTGGGTAAAATTGACCTACCGTTCGTTCGTTAAGTTTCCTAAAATCCAAAACTAATCTCCATTTTTTATTTCCCTGTGAATCATCTTTTTTGGGTACTATCCATATCGGTGTATTGTATGGTAAGTCGGAGTGTTTAATAATTTTTTGCTTCAATAATTCGTTCACTTGACGTGTCATTTCTTCTTTATGGACAGGCGGAAATCTATATTGTTTAGTTACGATCGGAGTATCATCGGTATTTATAATTCTGTGCTTTATTAGGTCAGTCCCTTCTAAATATTCTCCAGGTATATGGAATCTATCTGAATAATTTTTTACTAAATTCATAATGTGTTGTAATTCTTCTTTATTTAAATGGTCGAGACGAAGTAATTTTTTTATTTCTTCAACTCTATCGTTGCCTGTAATGTTGAAAACATTTTCTGATTGAAATTTTTTTGAAAATACATAAATGATTTTTTGAATTGATGAATCTTCACTTTTAATATCAGATTTGTTTATTGGAGTTTCTTGTTTTACTTCATCAAAATCTTCTAAATTTACTTCAAAAATTGGGATGTCTATTGATTCATTTAGGGTGTTAATTGCTTTTAAATAAGCTAAGCCTTCTATGTTTGAAACTACTGCATCACCTAAGTAGACACCATCTTTTAGTTTTAGTCTTGGAATATAACCTTCTTTTTTATCTTTATTTAAAATTTTTACATGAATATTATAGATTGATCTTGCTGGTATTGAAAAATAATTTTTTGAATCAAAATTAAATTTTTGTTTATTGATTTCTAGATGTCCTTCTTCGTAATTAATTTTTACTTTATTTTTGACAAAAAATTCTGTTCCTAATATACCGTCGTGTTCAATTGGAACTTCATTAGATAAAAGGTTAAAAGTTGTTGGAATTCCGAAAATATTAATCTCTACTTGTCCTAAAGTATAAACTGCGTGATCGTTAATTCCTGTTAATTTAAGACATTTATTTTCATCAATTTTTATATCAGAACTTAATGCGCGAATTTTTAACAGATTTGGTCCTGCTCCTGTGTCAATCATCATTGTTGTTGGAACTTTTAACTCTTTAGTGTCAATTCAAATATATGGAATTGTATTAGTTTTTGCTAAATTGATGTTTCTGGATGCATAGTAATTTCTTCTTAATTCTTCTTCAGAGCACCCTACTGAAGAGGAATTTTGGAGTTTCCCTAATTTTGTGTTTGTGAATTTGTTTGTTGTTGTTTATTGTTATCATCCCACATCTTTTTCCTACAATTAGTGGAAATGTGTCCTAACTTTTTGCAATAATTACATATTATACTTTGATTTCTACTTGCGAAGTTTGTTGTATTGGTAGTTCTTGGTTCTTGAAAAAAATTTCGTTGTTGATTTTGGAAAAAATTTTGTTGTTGATTTTGTCTTTGATTTTGGTATGAAGTTCGAAATTGATTTTGTGGTATGTTTCTAAACTGATTTTGTGATGTGTTTCTAAATTGATTTTGAAACTGATTTTGTTGAGGATTTTTGTAAAAGTTTTGACTTTGAAATCTATGAAACATTGGATTTTGATTGTTAAATCGATTCTGATTTTGGTTCGAAAAATTTTGTCGTGGGCCTGGATAAGAAGAGTTTTCTCGTCTTGGTCCTATCAATTTATTAAGTTGAAAACAATTTACTGCAAAATGACCTTTCTTTCCACAAACTAAAGAAGTTATTATATTATCTTAAGCGACATTAATTTTGGTTGTCTTAGCAAAGTCTTTATTATTTTTAGGATGAGAATTATATTCAGTATTATGCTCATTTTTTCTTAGTTCGCAGTGTGATAACAATCTTCTTTCTATTTCTACTGCTTTATTAACTATATCTTGAAATGTATCTGCTGTTCCAATTCGTATTTTAATTTTTGGTCTAAGTCCTCGCGAAAAACAATCAACACTTGTTTTATCTAAACTTGCTTTAAATGGTTCATCTACTCTATTTTCATTGCTAATCCTATGCGCGTCTAATATTCTTTCTGCTGCTTCTGCGATTCTTGACCCATAAGAAATGACATTTTCGTGTTCCCACATATATATTGCTCCTAGTTCTCCTTGTAACTGATATACAGATTTTGCTGGCGCGTAAATTTGTTTTAACCTTTCTGTTAACTGTTCTACTGTATTAAAAGTATTCCCTATTATAATTTTTCTTGCTTCACCCGAAATTCGACTCCTAATTAATTTTACTAAATTTGTTTGTACTTGTGCATTATCAGGAAGCATAGATTTTGCTTCTAAACAACTTTCAATAAATACAGATAGTGGTATGTTTTTTCCGTCAAACATTGGTATTGTTTCTAAAGCGTCGCGTAATGACACTTGCTGATTATTTGGAAGAGCCATGTTTTCTTCAAAATTGTTACTATCTCTAGTGTTATTGAGAGGATTATTTTCAAAGTTATCGTTTGTCTCAATTTCGTCAGTTAAAGGTTTATTTAAGCTTTTATTTGAATTTTGTTCAACTAAGGTTTTTTCTGTAATGGTATTTTCACTATCGTTACTGTCACTGTCGAAAGAATTATCGTCAGTATCAAAAAGTTGAGAATTAATATAGCCAATTCTAAGGGATTAGGGTTTTCTTTCGAATATCTGGGTGTACTTGTTAATGGTTTTGTTTTATAATTAGGAATTTCCGAATTTAATTCTAAATCTAGATTATTTTTTATTTGAGAACGAGTTAAATGTGAGGAATCGGTAGTATTTTTATTCGAAGAAGACATTAAAAAAATGTCATATTATCAAAATTTTATATTATACGTAAAAATTGTAAAATTGTCAATCTTGTCTCTTCAATATAAAATACACTTCTGTTTTGTGGTTAATATTTCTTATTGCTTCAGTATAATAAAATATATTCAAACATTTAATAATAATAACAAATCACAATTAAATGAACAAAACAAATTTCGTTTTAGCACAATTAAATATAAAAAATGATTCAAATACAAGACAAAAAATTCCATAAGTCTAGAGGACTCGAACCTCCATTCAGTAATATAACACAGGATTTAATTTGATGAATGCACCTTGCAACTTTAATAATTATAAGTTAAGAGGACTCGAACCTCTATTTATTAATATTAATATAGAATTAAACCAATAAATGCACCGTGCGACTTGAAAAAGTTAAGTGGACTCGAACCTCTATTCATCAATACCAATATATAATGTATATTTATGAATGCACCTTGCGACTTAAATCTTGTATTATATTATCAATTAGCATAAAATGTACTAAATTAAATAAAAAGAAATCTATTTTTCTTATTAAATGTTACTGATTATTTTTTTTTAATGTACGTTGATACTATTTGTTATTATTGTTTATTACTAAAAAAATTTTCCCTTTTTTAACAATTGGTATACTCATTGATTTATTTTATTTAATTATTTAATTAATTTAAAAATTATATTCATTAAAATTTTCGAATTTTATTAAAAATTTGACAAAATAATGGCTGATCGACTTTATAATTTTCCCGGGCCGATGCACCAAAATTTAAAAGGGCTTCTGTTACGTCAAATAAACAAGAAACCTTTTTAAATATTCCTAACGTTTCTCGTTTTAAATTAGTTTCATAAATGAATCTAATTTAAGATGAGGATAAGTCAATGAGCCTACTAAATGTACTGAGAGAATAATTTATTTAAAAACCAACAAAAAAGAAAAGAATTGACAAAATACAATGAGTATAATTGAGTTTAGAAAATCTTACTTTTAAAGAATAATGATTACTGGTGTTGTCTGAACTGGTGGTTGTATCTGGATGTCCGATCTCTAATGGTGTTGAGGGCTAGACGCAATGGGGTCTGTGACAGTTGTCCTCAGTGGTTGAGTGTTGATCCTCTTGTTTACACTAATGAGATAGTGTATTGTATTTTGAAAATATCTGCTTTCTTCCAGACAGTTGTCGCCTCTTGAACAAATTTCGATGGTTCGAAATTTGTAATACTTCAATAAAAGATTTGTTGAAACTTGGAACTGCGTTTCAATATTATACTTTCGTTGATACTTGGGTTTATTTCCAATTTAATATATTTTTGGAAATTATTGAGTTGTACTTTAAATCACTGATTCGAACTTCGTTTCAGAAATAAGACTTGAAGATATAATTCACTTGTTGATGATATACTCTTTACACTAGAGCAATACTAGATCGATGTGTTCAGGTTGATTCCCAAAAAATTACTCTCTGTACTGAAGATGTTATGAGGTTGGCTTTCAAATTATTACTCTCTGCTGAATGAAACTGCTTGCCCTTTTTATATTAGATTTTCATAACTGTAATGATGCCGAAAAATTGTACACGTGCTAAAATTTGTTTCTCCTTGTGCTAGTTAATAGCAAAAGAATTTCTCTATGCGTTGTCGATATTTCCTCCGGGAGATTGTACGTATCGCCCTTTCGTTAAGTTTCTCGGCGTTTGTTGTTCACCTAAACTTCTCGGGGTTTGCTGCTTTTACTTTCTTTCGTCCGGCCTACGTTTTTCAGAAGTTTGTCGAATTGTCGCTTCATCGTTATTCTTTTTACATGAGTAATAGTAATAATACTTTCCTTTCTTAGATTGTTACGGTTTCAAAATACATAGTAAAATATGCAAATAATATATGACAACAGAATACAATATTAAAATGGAAAAATGTATTAAATATAATACTAAAATAGAAATGTCTATAAAAGATAATTACAATATTTTAATAGAGAAATATACTGAATATAATGCAATAATTAAAATATAGATTATAAGAGTTAAAAATATATAAGATAAATACAATATATTATAAGAACACACATACATTAGTAATATAATTTATAGAGTAATAGGTTACGGACGTAACACAGATAAAATAAAATTGTGAAGTTAGTTTAATCAGATATTCAACTTGAAGTTGAATCATGTGTAAAAGAAAAACAGATTTATTAATAAAATAATTATTTATAAATAATTAATAAAAAATAATTAACAAATTATATTATCTTATATTATATTATCTATGTTAAACATACACTTAAAAAATATTTAAAAAAAAATTTTAATAAATAGAGGAAGCTAAATGATCATGAAATGAACAACTTGTATATATTAATTATTATGTCAACAATAATAAATTTATATAGTAATAATATAAATTTATTTGTAATAATTATAAATAAAATAAATTTATTGTGTCAAATAATTTTTATTTGCATCAAATAAATGAAGTATTTGAGTGAAATAAATGAAAGAGCAGTTTCAAATAATTCATTATTTTCGTTTCAAATAATTAGTTAATTGATTGAAATATTTTTTTATTTGTCTTGATAAAATATTATATTAGCTTTGAATAATGAATTATTCGGATTAAATAATTCCGCTTATTAGAATCAATAAAATAAATTTATTGTGTCAAATAATTTTTATTTGCATCAAATAAACGAAGTATTTGAGTGAAATAAATGAAAGAATAATTTCAAATAATTCAATATTTGTATTAAATAAATTTATTTATTCAATTCAATTAACTATTTATTTGAATCAAGTACGATTTATTTGGTTCAAATAAGTATATTTCAAATAATTGCAGATATTTAAATCAAATACATATTTTTTTCATCCAACTAAAAAGTATTTGAATCAATTAAATATTTTTCAAATAATTTGAATTATTTGAATCAAATAAATTTTTTTGTTTAGTGTAATTTAAAATTTTAAGTTAAATCAATTTTTTAATAATTTTTAATTAGAAAATTTCCCGAGAATTAAATTATTTAAATGGGTACAAAAATAAATAATTTATTCAGTAATTGCATATTATTTAAAATTGAATTTTTATAAAGAATTTTATCAAAATTTTTAATAATAATTGAATTCTTATTCGGCGAATTTTAAAAAAAATTGTAAGAATAAATGCAATTTTCTATCATTTTATTTAAAATTTTATAAAAATAATTGAAATTCTGCGATAAGTTTTGTTATTTATGAAAATAATTGAATTCTTGCAACGAATTTTATTAAAAATCTTTTTAAAGAACTGAATTCCTGTGAAAAATTTTATATTTGTGAAAATAATTGAATTCCAGAGAAAAATATTATTATTTATGAAAATATAGTTAATTTCTTGGAGAAGAATTTTATTCAAATTTTAAATAATTGAATTTTTCAGAATTTTTAAAAACTTTTTAAAAATAATTTCATCTAGAAAAAATTTCATTAAAAAATTAAAAATAATTGAAATCTGACAAAAATAAAAAAAAAATTTTAAATAATTAAATTCCTGTGAAAATGTTTATTTTTTAAAAAAATTGACTTCGAATAGTTTTACAAACATTTTCAATTCTCTTTATATATGTATTTAAATTCTTTCGAGAAACTTCATTAAAAAATTTGACCTAATTGAATTGATGCGAAAAAATTTATAAAAAAAAATTGGTACCTAAGTAATTAAATTCCTGTTAAATTTTTATTAAAATTTTGTTTAAATAATAGAATTATTTTGGAAAATTTTATTAAAATAGTAGATATTAAAAATAATTGAAGTGAGGAAAATTTTTGAAAATAATTGAGATTTTGAGAAAAATTTTATTATTTATAAAGATAATTGAAATCTTGACGAGAATTATTTTTAAAAATTTTTGAACATAATTGAATTTATGCGAAGTTAAAATTCAAAAATAAATTATTGTTAAAAATAAAAAAATTGAAGGGTTTATATTAGAATTTCTGTCAATTTCATAGTTTATAAGACAAACAAAAAAACACGAAAATTCAGAATTTTTCTATAAATTCTAAAAATTAAACTTTTTTCAGTACTTTTAATAAAAATCCCTGACTTTTCCTGAAATTCCTTGACTTCGCTGACTTGTGACAACCCTGTTACACATATAAATGTCCTGGAAAAATAAGAAATCTGTCCTGAAATGTCCTGAAAATGTCCTGGAATTTTAAGTCATATTTTGAGTAGACACCCTGTAACTGGCTGGTTTTACCCCAGGAGGTGGGTCAAACCGGCCAGTTTGCAAAATTTTTTAAAGTTAACAATTCATAAGGAATCCAAATATGTTGATAACATTTTTGAATTAAAAAAAGATGTCTCTTATATTAAACTATAATCCCATGAAGTTTCGTGAAAATCGGCTTACCCTTTGCAAATCGTGCTATTTCTGACGTGAAATGGCTCACGAATTAAAATTTAATTAGTTCCTCCCCATAAAGTGTTTAATAAAATATTATATATTCATACTGTAATAATAAAATTATTATTTCTTTTTTTGTTTAGACAACGAAATCAGACAATCCCAAGTCGAATCAAGCTGCTCTGCTGTTGGACAAAACATCTATTGATTCAAAAGTTTCTGAATTATCAGAAAAAAGAACGGCAAATACAAATCGTAAATACGTTGTGGATATGTAAGCAAAAACTTTTTTTTCAAAAATTATACTAAAAAGTCTCCTAAAGCTGCGGTTACATCTCTGCAGCCTGCAGAGGTGTAATCGCAACTTAATAAATTGTTAATATTTTTTTTGTAATAATTTATTTTTAATATTTAGTTAACATAATATGTTGTAACTAGCGCCTCCGTCGACCGCTACGCGGTCGACTACGTTGCTTCCATTTTCCATTTAAAACGTAATTATTCTTTAAAAATTTTAACATGATATTTGCTTTTTCTTGTTATTCTTACCTTTAAAGGGGGACTGCAAAAACAGTTCTTATTGCAATTTTTCGTGAGGAATTCAATGGTCATAAAATAAATTTGGTGAAAAAAATTTCGACCAAGTGATGAAAAAATTTCGTTTTAAAGAATTTTTATTTTTCGTAAAAAATTAAATATTTTAAAACCAAAGCGTAAATTCGTAGAAAATATGTTTTCTGTATCCCTTTGCCGAAAGTACTGTCTTCCCGGTCTGAATTGGCTCCGGGAATAGCGACTTTTGAGGCCGGCTCGACTGACCAATCGCGTGCTCTCTTGGTTACAAAAATTTAAAAAAACACGGTAGCATAGCAACCACATAGGCACGTTATTTACAGAGCTCATGTTTTGACAGAAATTGACACTAACCTGAATGGAGATAACCAAAATAATCTATTAAATTTCTTATTTTCTTTTATTATTACATTCTCATCACATGAGAAGGTATTAGTTTTGGTCGAAAATTGACTTTTGCTAATTTTATGAAATCTTTACGTTTTGGGGTCCCCTGAACCCGAAAAACATAGTCTGGCGATGACGTCTGTCTGTCTGTATGTATGTATGTATGTCCGGATTTAGAGCAAAATTTTGTTGCGACAATAACTTTTGTAAAACTTATCGGATTGTTTTCCAATTCATGGAGAGAAGTGGATAGTGAAGGCAACTATCGGTTCATTTCTGGTAACTAAACAGTTTTGTTAATTTTCGACGGACAAAAATAACAGTCGCATCTACTAGTCGCATAGTACGAACGACTGTACGTTTAGTCAGGGTTACTAAACAGGAACTAAACCGCCCAGTGTGCACGTACTATAACTGTTCTAGACCAAAAAAAGAACAGTGTTCTAGAATAAGTGTTACAATTTTATTATGGAACAGTTCTAAAGCTTTGTTCTAAATTTGTTCTGGAACAGTTGTTCTGTATCTGTTCTATAATAGACATGTAACATTTGTTCTAAATTAGTTATAGAATTTTGAAGTAACATTGTTCCTACAGTGTTCTAGAACACTGTTACAAAAATTTAATATAACTGTTCTTTCACTATAAACTCGTGTTTATTTTCACTACACGGAATGATGTTATTATTAAATTTTATAAAAGTATTTTACAAGTGTAAAGTGCAGCCGCGTTTTTGCATGAATTACAAAAAATCTTTTGAATTTAGATACTTAGAAAGACTCGTATCGATGATTCGTGAAAAATTAAATAATTTTTCATTTGATCCATTTTTAAAAAAGCTTGTCCGCCATATTGGATCCGCCATTTTGAAATTTGACATTGTATTCGAATTGAGCAACTCTAGAATTCCTTGATGTGTGATTTTAGTAACTTTAACGCTTAAGTTAATTTTACTATTTGCATTTTTGCTGTAAATATTGAAAAGTATATGGGCAATTCTCTGGAACCTTTAACTTTTGACTTGAAAAAAAAATTTACTAGCACATTAATAAAAATTTGTATATAAATTAAAATTAGCATTTAGAATTTATTTTTGCAGTTAAAAATGTAATATTTCGAAGGTCTCATATATTTTTATTCTTTTTTAATAAGACGACTTTTTACAGGTTAAAATCTATTGTTTTCGATTGTTTTGGATTTAAATATTTTGGTTGTCTTTACTTTTTTATAATATTTATTATTTATTTTTTAATATTCTCTATAAGAGTTATATTAAATTTAAATTAAATTGGTCAAATTTAAATATTTTAATAAAAATTAGTGAATTTAATTATTATTTATTTATTTAATTAAATTTATCTTAATTGTAATATTTTTTCTAGATAACCTTAATAATTTCCTTCTCTGATGCAAGTTTTTCAAATTGTATTCTGCTTCTTTTTCCCTTTTTTTCCTTCTTTTTTCCCTCATTTGTTCTGCTTTTTATTCTAAATTTCTTTCATTGACCTCATTATTTTTAACTTTACGAATTACATATTTCTATTCTGAACTTTATAAACAAAACGGTCAATAGTGAAGTTATCAATTTATCACACTGACAACCTTGAAATCCTAATTTATTGCGACAAAAAATTAGTTTTTTACGGTCCTGACAATTTCGGTCCTGACATTTTCACGTGTACCTCCTTGTATCTCGATAATTATTGAAAATTTTAAGGCGTGCTTTTACACACAAGTAAAAAATATAATTGTGCGAATGTGCGTACAAGTTTGATAAATTTTTATAGTTTTGTTTAATTGTGCCGAATCATTTACGGTCCTGACATAACCAGGTTCTCTGTCGAATTCAAGAACAATATTCTTCAATAATTTCAATATAAATTATTGCACATAAAAATTTCAACTGGCCACAGTTTTAGTAAGTTTTAAGCTTTCATTCTATGTATTTTTGAATTCATTTTATTAAGGCACTCTTGAAATATCTGCAAGTACGTTTGCAGTTACGGTCCTGACACGAAAATAAGGGAAATTTTTCTAAATTAAATATCTTTACTTTCCAAATGCGTATAATCTTCTAATTACTTTTAAAATAATCCTTAGATATTCATTTACATTTATGTATTCGTCGTTTTATTCTATGTTGATGTGCCAACTTATAAAATTAGTTTATGTTTCTGAAAGTACCTAAAGGGACTCTCGTGATTTGCTTACTTTTCCACATTAAAAAATATATATTAATTACTAAACATAATTTAATAATTTTTAAACTAACATATTTTAATATTATTAAACATTCTTTACATGAAACAATTATTCTTTTTATAAAACATTTGATATATCTTGAGTAATTGCATAATAAATATAAGACACCTAAAGGTTAAAGGTTCCAGAGAATTGCCCATATACTAAAATTGGCAAAGTAGTTTCGTTCACTAAATGTAGTGTAAAATTTTGATTTTTAAACCGATCAAGGTCCACAAGGGCTCAAAAGTTTTCCAATGGAATAGGCTATCAATAAAAAATTTAAAACCTAAATATTTTTTACTGTTTGTTGTGGAAAAAATTAGCAAAAGTTAGTCAAGTGTCTAAAAATCATCAAAATTTTAATGAAATTTGATCTTTATTTGACTGTAGCTCTCTCAATTTTTTTTTAATCAAAAAATTAATTTTTTTAACAATTAACACATTTTAATAATAATAGCTATTCATAAAAAAATACGTTTTTTAATAATAAAAAAAATTTAACAAAAATGAATGAACAGGAAAAAATAACTGCTTTTTTGAAAAGCCACTTAATTTTTAAAAAATTTGAAAAAAAACATATATATTTTAATAAAAAAAACCAAATACACTATTATACTTACATAATATTAGTAATCTTCACATTTTTTGTAACAAAATAAAAAAATATTAATATAATACTTTAAATGAACAAAAAGATTCAAAATCTTTATAATAGAAAAAAATTCACTTTTTACTTCACTGACACTGATGATTGTACGCCGAAAAAAATCACTGTTCATTAACAGATCCTTATCAATACCATTTAGTGAAAATATCTTTCTGTCTCCTTTTTTCTAGTAAATAGACATAAATCCCTCTCTGTTTATAACGCAGAAAAGTTAACACATACCCATCTCTCTTTAATTCAATGAAATATAGTATAAAACCATCTCTCTTCAGGTAACGGTATTGCTTTCTTCCTCTTTCGAAGGTAAATACCATTAGAATGTCTCTCTTTACCTAATTTGCATATCTACTCGTTTCATATTAAGGATTAAGTAAATTCCCGTAAAAATCAGTTTCTTAAACTTCACTCCCCCACCAAGCCTGTAAAAAGAAAACACGAACTAACTTTTAGGTCGAACAATGTTTTTCTCTTTAGATACACCTTAAGGAAGAAAAAATACTACATGGCAGTCCTGGCAATCTAAATTTCTTTTGTGTGCCGGTGTAATCTATCTTCTTTCTCAAAGGGCTTAGGGGGTTAAGTGTGCAAAAACTGCCCCCGCATCTATTTTTCTCAAATTTGGCCCATATATTACTATCTATATGACTATAACTTTCTGCAATTTTGAACTCAAAATTTGCTTTTTTGGGGGAGTTATGGAGGGGAAAAGCAAATTCAAAAAACTTATTTTTCTCGAAAACTACTAAACCGATTTTAATGAAATTTTAAGGGGTTGTAAATATAGATAAGACGGTTTTAGAAAAACAAAATCAAATTTTTTTTTTCAAAAAAAATTTTTGAAATTTTCAAAATTTTTTTTAGGGTTATTTTTTGAAGTGACCACTTTCTTTTTTGTTGTAAAAAGTACCTTATAATGTCCCCTTTAACATATATTTTTTCCAAATTTTTTAAAAATATAGTTTTTAAGTGAAATGTCAAAAACCATGGTCATGCTATTTGTCACGTACGGTAATGCACATATATGTATACATATGGGCAATTTCATGTGATAGGGTATAGACAAATAAGTAGGGAAAAAGTGACCCGAATATATTTTTCCCATTCATTCCTACTCACTTAAAAATAACTTTTTGAAATTTTTAACTCTAAATTTTGAATTTTTCGGAACTTATGGAGGGGAAAAATTGAAAAACGCATTTTTCTCAAAAACTACTGTATGCATTTCAATCAGCTTTGGATATGTTAAAAAGACAATTAAAGAGATTCCAAAAAAAATTTCAAATTTTTTTTCAATAAATTCCAAAAATCTTTTTTTTTGAAAATTTCAAAATGAAATTTTTTTGAAATTTAAAAAAAAAATTTTTTTAGTTCTATTAAAGTGACATTTTTATGTATTTTCTCATTTGTCTTATGTGATCTACTTAATAAAAAAATTTTGCCCGACATGATTTCTGGGTGTGTCACGGTAAATAACTCAAAAACCCTACCCGGTACATTTTTATGTTGTATGTAAATGGTTAATTTTAAAAAACCTGTCAAATATTTTTACATCTTATTACTAGTGGGTTATTGACGTTGCTAAATAAAAATCTAGAGTTGATATAAAAAAATATTTTTAGACAAACAAAAAAATTTGGAAAATTTTAAAATCAAATTTTAGGATTTTTTGAGTTTTTTAACGTGTCGCACTTAAAATCATCTAGGCCATTATTTTTAAAAAAGTAAGACTGTTAAAAAAGTTAAATAAAAAAATGTGATGTACCTCTTCAACGATCCAAAAAGAAAAAAATTTTAAATGCCAAAATAAAAATTTTTGGATTTTTCTTTGGAAATTTTTTTTTTGACAACGATTTTAGACTTGTATTCAGAAAACCCCTAAGTATTAATTTTTAATTAAATAAATAATTAATTAATTAACTATTCACATACAACATAAAACTGTACCGGGTAGGGTTTTTGAGTTATTTACCGTGACACACCCTGAAATCATGTCGGGCAAAATTTTTTTATTAAGTAGATCACATAAGACAATGAAATGAGAAAATACATAAAAATGGCACTTTAATAGAACTAAATTTTTATTTTTAAATTTCACATAAAAAAAGATTTTTGGGATTTATTGAAAAAAAGTTTGAAATTTTTTTTGGAATCTCTTTAATTGTCTTTTCAACATATCCAAAGCTGATTAAAATGCATACAGTAGTTTTTGAGAAAAATGCGTTTTTCAATTTTTTCCCCTCCATAACTTCCCCAAAAAAACGAATTTTGAGTTCAAAATTTCAGAAAGTTATAGTCATATGGATAGTAATATATGGGCCAAATTTGAGAAAAATAGATGCAGGGGCAGTTTTTGCACACTTAACCCCCTAAGCCCTTTATTGCGCCAATTTGAATTTTGGTTTAAAATTTAATATGGATGCTCAAAGTAAATTATGCTTTGATTTTGTTCGTTTAATGTATCATTTTCTACTTTATTTTTTCTATCTTCAACCATTAAAACATTCCTTGACTGTACTTCAGAATTTTTTGAACAATTTACTTTTAAAACTAAAGATGCATATTGCATTTCGTACTTCTGTTTCGTAAAGGGCTCAATTTCTGGATTTATATCACTGTGTGTTTCCCCATTTCCGTTAGCTCTCCTACATAATGGTATTGTTACGTCTCAGAAGGAGACCAGTGCTGGTATGTAAAGTTATTTGCCTAATTTATTTACAAATCGGAAGGGCTTTAAACTAAGGGAACAGGCTAAGAAAACAAACGCTTAGGTTAGAGATAATTTGTCCTTTTTATTTTATCACACAATACACAGGTTCTCGAAGAAAATGGCAGGTGAGTAGTTTTCCCAAAACTCGGTATAACTCCACAAGATAAAATTCCTTGAATAGATTTGAACTCTATACTGGAATTGGCAGCAATTGATCGGTAAAAGATTAGCAATAGTTTGGCAACAGGTTGATAGTTGATTGGCACTTGATTGGCAACAAGTTGACAGTTGATTAGCCAACCACAGGTTCTTCTAGGTACTTTTTAGATCAAGATTGAAGGTTTTCTTGATGTAAGGTTAGCGCAAGATTGGCTTACAGTTGAGAATAAATTATCGTTGTTTAACCAAGAGTTTTGATTTTTATGTCTAATGGTTAGACAATATTTTACAAGGATTTAATGTAGAGTTAATACCGAATGTTACAACTATCGAGATACAGTATGATTTTGAAGATTTAATAACTGTCTTGGAGACACAATTGAAACGCAGAGAAATTAACTACTCGTCACTCTTAAAAAATTCCGGGCTTTTAATAGTCCGGAGTTTACAAAATTTTGGGTGGGAAATGTCTTCCTATCGTAATCGATAAAGCACAATATAGATATAATTTTCGTAGTTTCTACTGAATTCGTATGGTAATCAATAAAGTACTATATAGATATAGTTTTCGTTGTTTCTTACATTCCCTTAAAGATCGATACCTGTAACATGTGTGAGATACTTTTAATTTTGGACACTTATTTTCTTCGTTAGGATATTTAATATTTTATATTATTTTACAACAAGTTACGGATACGTGAAACCTCCCCCCTTTAAAATTAGGAAAATAAAAAATAAAATTGATATTTTCAAATTTAAGTTAAAGTTACATTTTTCCGTAATCAATTTGAGGAGGAGATATCACTAACAAGAATAGAAATTCGATTTTGACAATTCATAGTAATACATTCAAGATGTAGAATAATACATATTTTGTCGAAATTTATCAAATAGTTACACATATAATATGATAGTAAAAACATTTAAAAAATAATCACACATACTGTTCAAAACATGCATAGACAAATAGTCAGATAAGATGCATATGCAAATAGTTAAGATAGTCGTACATATTGAGAATAATTTGGTCAAACAAGTATATATAATTTAAATATACATATATTGGTCAATCGAATAGTCAAATAATTTCAATAGTCATACATATGTTGACAGGTAAATAATATATCGATTAGATAGTCAAATAGCAATTCATATATTGATAAGTGGATAATATGGCGATCAAATAGTCAAAAAAAATTTTTAATAATCATTCATAAATTGAAAGGAAATTAATGTATCAATCGACAAATTTGGCAAAAAAATTTAAAAAATAAAATTTTTTCAACTCCTACATATTTTTTAAAAATTGTAGGAAAAATTTGAAACTTACATAGGTGTTATCATTTAAGTCTCATCTTTAATTTAAGACCAAGAAAGTTCAAAAATTTTATTGGGTTCGTGAAATATCGTTATAAACGTACGAGTAAGTTTTTTTACAAATGCATTGAATTAGTTAATATTGAATAGTTTTTGACTGAAAATGCTTGGCCGTTTATAATGGTATCTCGCTAACCGATTAAGATTTTTGCATTTTTCTGGTCTTAAATTAAAGATGACACTTAAATGATCACACCTATGTAAGTTTTAAATTTTTTCTGCAATTTATAAAAAATATGCAGGGGTTGAAAAAATTTCCACAAAAATTGTATTTTTTAATTTTTTTGGCAAATTTGTCGATTGTTGTAATCTTTGTATAAATTATTAAAATTTTTAGTTATGTATAAATAATCGTAGAATTTAATAATTTTTCGAATGGTATATTTGTTAATTTTCTGACATTTGTATTTACAAAAAAATCGTGATTTAAAGATTGGTATGATTTTGGGCTGTGCGCGTGCAGCCGTACCGATAAATCCCAACGGTAGTGTATTTATTCAAATTTTTTTATAATAGGTGTAATTACACTTGTTAAATGCGGAATTTGGTAAGCTGTACGATGGTAAGCTTATAATTGAGAAAAGTTTATTTGCTTGAAAAAAAATTTCATTTTCTAATAATTTCTTACTAATTTTTATTAATTAATTATTTAATAATTCGAAAAGAAAAAAACGACAATTTTTCCTAATCAACTATTGAAAGTACACATATTTAGCTTTATTTTAAAGAAAAAGAAAAAAAATGTTGTACCTATATAATAATAATAAAAATATAAAATATAAAAGAATGAAAAAGCATCTATAAATGATAATCCCACATTAATTAAGTATATATTAATTAACACTAACATTATTTTCGCGGATATGTTCATCTAGTTGATCAATATCTTCGGTGCCCCATACAACACATTGAACGCTTCTTCCCGGATTGTTGTTCATGTAGAATCTAAGCATTTCTGTTCTGCCATGCAGTTTCCTAGGAACCACCTTTTCAACAAACCCAATTAACTTACTGTAGAAAAAAAGATTAAAAATTTAACTTTGTAATTCATTATCACTTGAGGAGTAATATGATGATAAGTGATAATGATTACTTACACTGTTTTATCCCACAATCTAGTGGAATCAATTGCATCATTTAATGAAAAGTCCATAATAAATGTCTGACATGTAACAAAATAAAATATAAAATTAAAGAGAATATAAATAAATAAAATATATAAAATTAAAAAGTTTGTGTACCAAGAATGCTATCCTCTCGCTCTCTCTCTCTATATATATATATATATATGTGTGTGTGTGTGACGCGATCTGAAGAAAGGGACCTTAGAAGCAAAAAATTATAGGTTATGTTTGCAATTTTTTAAATGAAAATACAAAAAAAGGATCAACTGTCAATATAAATCATTAAAGTTTAAGTCTTCATTAAAACTAAAATATTTAATAAACACTGATTTTAATTCGAAATAAGTGCAAAGAAACTTTAAAACAAGAAAAAAGTAACTCTAACCCAACCTTAAAATGATTTGCTTCTAAGGTCCGTTTCTTCAGATCGCGTCACACACACACATA
The DNA here is from genome assembly GCA_032872505.1 of Leptopilina syphax. Lineage (NCBI taxonomy): Eukaryota > Metazoa > Arthropoda > Insecta > Hymenoptera > Figitidae > Leptopilina > Leptopilina syphax. Next base: position 8,785,036 of record CM065471.1, on the reverse strand, counting down.
TATATATATATATATACTTTTATAATTGAAACACAAAAGGTAACGTCTAAGTAACGGCGCCAGTAACGCCGGCTCTGGTTTATCTCTTTCTCTAAAGGCAATATAAATAAGGATGTCTCTCTTTACCTAATTTGCATATCTACTCGTTTCATATTAAGGATTAAGGACACTTAATATTAAATTTTGCGCCTACAGAGCGACTTGAAAATTAGGAGTACTCGCATTTGCCTGGAACTCCCGTCAAATGGGTTTTCTCGCCAGTGGAGAGGGAAACTGTAGAAAACCTCTTCTGAGTACAACCGGCACGGTGCGTCTTAACTAAAATTAAATAAAAAGGTCTTACACCTAAAAAATTAGAAAAGATTCTGAATTTACAATGTTCATAGATGAGATAAATCAAAAAACTAAAATAATCTGTGGAGAGATTTTGAAATAATTCCACATTGAACATTTTTGCGCACGAAGTACGATATTTTGGAAAATATGGCATTGTTTATTTATATAATAAGAAAGAAAAAATGATATAATAATAATTTTTAAGTGATAATTCTATTAAACTTTTATTATTTTAACATTTTAGTACTAATAAAATATAAAAATGTAGCATAATTTAATTATAATTACATCAATTTAAACATGTAAAGCATTATATCTACAAACAGCGCTCAAAAGGTGTTTAGGATAATCCGGGTGATTTTTATATCTGGGAGAAAAATAACTAAATTTTGTATTTTTTAAATAATGTTTATTTTTTATGGCAAAATTAATCATTTTCAAATAATTAATTTGTATAAACCCTCGTTCGATTTTATTTCAACTTATTTTTTTTTATTTATTTAAATATTTATTCATATCAAATATGCAACTATTTTTCATAATTAATTATTATTTTAATTTACTCTTTAAATCTGAATTAGTAGTTTTCTACCAATGAAATAGTCCGAATTCGTTTGCTAATTGAATTAGTAACTGTTTTTAGTACTTTTTTACTAATGATTAGTAGAAAATTTACTAATTTGAAATAGTAAAAAATACGTTCTACTAATTGAATTAGTAATTTTCTACTATCAAGTAGTAAAAAAACTACTAAAAATTAGTAAAAACAGTTACTAATTCAATTGGTAAACGAATTCGCACTATTTTATTAGTAGAAAACTACTAATTTAGATTTAGAGAGTAAATTAAGATAATAATTAATTATGAAAAATAATTGCATATTTGATATAAATAAATATTTAAATAAATAAAAACAAATAAGTTGAAATACAACCGAACGAGGGTTTATAGAAATTAATTATTTGAAAATGATTAATTTTGCCATAAAAATAAACATTATTTAAAAAATACAAAATTTAGTTATTTTTCTCCTAGATAAAAAAATCACCTGGATTATCCTAAACACCTTTTGAGCGCTGTTTGTAGATATAATGCTTCACATGTTTAAATTGATGTAATTATAATTAAATTATGCTACATTTTTATATTTTATTAGTACTAAAATGTTAAAATAATAAAAGTTTAATAGAATTATCACTTAAAAATTATTTTTATATCATTTTGCTTCCTCGTGAGGAAGCTTTGTAGTCGTTTAATTTACAAAATTTTTAAAAATCCTTTTAACAAATTTTCTTCTATATGGGACTATGTTATATAAGACCCTGAACAATTGTCCGGATGTATGTATGTATGTATGTGTGTGTGTATGTGTGTGTGTGTGTGGATCCCGATTTTTGTGAACACGATAACTCGAAGATGTTTTAACGAATTTGGCTAAAATTTACCAAGTATATTTATCATAAAAATATTTCGAAATGGATTGATAGACTTTAAAAAATTCTCAAAAAAAATTTTTTTTGACTTTTTTCTAAAAAATTTTTTTAAGTTGTTTATTGAAGTTAATATATAATAAAATCTTATTCTTTGCATCAAGACGAATCGATTGGTATATAAGAAGTACAAATTGTATGAGAATTTATAGAGTTAATCACAATTAAAGCTGAAAAAATCGCATTTTTATCAAAAAAATGAGTTCTTTCCGCAAAATTATGTTGCTGTGTAAGAAAATCTTACTCATTTATTTCTAAAATCTTATTTATTACACCAAGACGGATCGATTGGTATATATAAAGTATATGTTTTACTTAAATTTATAGAATTAAAACCAATTATATACAAAAAATTTGCACTTTTAATAAAAATTCATTTTTTCTTAAAAATCATGTTGCTGTACAATAGAATATTATTATTTATTAAAAAATAAATCAAAAATCTTATTCTTTGCATCAAGACGAATCGATTGATGTATATAAAGTATATATTATATTGAAAATTATAGAATTAATTACAATTAAAGTTGAAAAATTCACTTTTTAACTAAAATTTTTTTTGTTTATTTAGATTCATATTACTGTATAAGAAAATTTTATTCTTTCTATTAAGACAAATGAACTTTATTTTATAAATGTTAAATTGTATTAAAAATGATTTAAAAATGAAATATATTTATCGTTAATGCTTCCTTCACGAGGAAGCAAATTTTTTTTGCTGATCGTAAAGAGGAAGCAAAATGTTCATGTAATGAACATCTGGATTTACTACTTGTTTTTCTTTCTTATCATATAAATAAACAATGCCATATTTTCTAAACTATCGTACTTCCTGCGCAAAAATGTTCAAAGTGGATTTATTTCAAAATCTCTCCACAGATTATTTTAGTTTTTTGATTTGTCTCATCTATAAACATTGTAAATTGAGAATATCTACTAATTTTCTAGGTGTAAGACCTTTTTATTTCATTTTAGTTAAGGCGCACCGTGCCGGTTTATCGACAGTCGAATTCTAATGGTGTGTACCGGACAATAATCGATGGTGCACATCATTATACCTCGACGTCAAACCTCCTGCTCAGATTGTCTCACGTGTCGGAAAAATACCAAGCCAAATGGTAATTTGAGATTAATTTGTTTCTTTCATAGTTTTTAAGTTTTTAAGTAATATTCCTCTGTATTTAAAATTTACTAAAACTTGTAAATAAGTGAACACTTTTGTAAAGAAAAAATCAGGCGCGGATCCAGGGGGGCCACAGTGCCATGGCTCCCCCGAGAATTCAAACTTCCTGGAATTTTTTAAATAAGAATTTCATTTATAATAGGTCATCAAGCTAGCTTCTAGCAGATGGCACCCCCAAGAACCTTGTTCTTCCATCCCTGGAAATAATTGAATCTTCTGGAGAAATAATTTTTCTTTTTATGACAGCAAAGTTTTGCTAATTGATCATTGAATGATACGACATATTCAAGAGATTTCCATTTTTCCAAATTTAAAAAAAACTTTTCTTAATTCTGATGTTTATTTTATAGTTCAAAAGTTTTTATTTTTGAGAAAATTATCTAGAGCCTATTTTTTAAGGAAATTAAATTCAAAGTTGATAAAACATCATCAAAATATTTAATATTATTTTATAGTTAAAAAGTTTTTATTTTTGAGAAGATTATCTAGAGCCTGTTTTTAAGAAAATTAAATTAAAAGTTGATAAAACATAATTAAAATATCCAAGCTTTCCGTTCCAGTGTTTCGTTTTTTGACAGTTAATTTGAAAATGAAATAAGTCCTTTCTTTTTTTAAAAAAAGGTCGAAATAAATCTAAACTTGAATTTTGTGCACTTCTCTGATTGGACGAAACGAAGTAGTGCGCCAATATTTAAATTTGGAGGGTGTTACAAACCAGAAATAAATTTATTAATTAGGCTTTTGAGATGGCCCTCTATCTTGATTTGGAGAGGCACCAAGCTGACAGAATGTTTTATTATTCTGTTTAATTTTGTGGTGACGTTATCCTACTTTTAAAAGTTACTTATTCATTCGTTAATTGCACTATTTTTGAAGTGATTTTGAATTTTAGGTTTAGTTACGTAAGTAAAGAAATTGATTTTATGAATACATGATTTATTTTTAAATAGCAAAATACCTTTTGAATGCAGAATGGTTATAGTGTGTTACAAATAGAAAGTGTGTGTGTGTTAGAATATGTGATTAAAACGATACTTATTTACTTACAAACTACCGGCGGAGCTATTTCTCTTTCGAATCACAAAACATCCATCGGGCGGCGTCTGATTCGCGCAATTTTCTTTTGTTTGCGAGATTGCACTTGTGGTGAATGGACGCGGGCAATATCTATGCAACCGGCCGTCTCACACAACTGTGTAAAACTTACTGCGGAACTACCTTTTAAGGAATTAGTCCGGGCAATATCTATGCAACCGATAATTCGATAATTGGTTTTGATCGCGCTCGTGGGCCACCGATATTTGAGACGGACGCGGGCAATATCTATGCAACCGGCCGGTTATAAATAACAAGATTCTAGAATTATTAATTATATTAATAACTCCAAAATCTCTCCAAAATTAGCCCGCACTGGACTCCACCGGCTCAGAGAATTTAAAAATTTTAACGTCTGCCCTAATTCATGCAAATCGGGTTCCAGGTTGCGGACATGCTTTTTGTCACGAAATTTCTCTGTCCCAAAACACTTGCTAGGTTAGACCCAGGAGAGGTGTCTTCGAGAAGAAGCGAGAATTCGTACTGCAATGATTGAGATTTCGCGACAAGCCTCCAAACCTTACCTTTAGTGCAAAGTGGGGAAAGATTTTAGAAGTAGGAGTAAGTCATGGGCCCATTGGTCTATGCATTTTTGCTGACGTTGTGGATATCACGGTAGGTCTGTGAGAACGGAAACAGTTTGTTAACATGATACTTTTTTGAAATATTATTTGAAATAACTTAGAATTTAAATAATAATTATATTGGTTAATTAATAAAATTATTATTTATCTTAGTTATAATAGTGTATATAATTTGTTTATTGTAATTATATTGTTCCTACTTTTTATAGGTTGCTTGTATATGCATTTTACATATTAAGTAATATATATATATATATATGCATATACATACAACCTAATGTCCTCCGGCATTTTGTTGTAACAACAATGTTTACAACAAAATGTTTAACTATTGTTAAGTTGTTTCTATGTGCATCTGACTTGATTCATAAGTTCAAGTGTCATAAGGCATGCAAGCCTTGTAGTTTGCGTCAGCTGTAACGCACGTGCGTTTGTTTTGAAGCTGTAGTCTACAGCTTATGGACCCTGAGGGGAGAGGAAAGTTCTACGCACAACAAGGTAGCGATTGGAGGCAAGCATAGCGCGCTTATGTTGGTGCCCGTAGCATGGAGGCTGTGAAAGTATTAGTACTGTAGCCGGGGGAGTCGATGCTTGTGCTGGTAATTACAACCTCCGGACGCACAGACGTATGCGCGTTGCTTTATTGTGTGTGTTGCCTTCGTCCCCTCACACACACGCACAATCTCTCAATGTAATTCTCGGTTTATGTTTTAATATTTTAGAATTACGCTTCACACTTTTGGTTGTTAACATAAAATTTTAAATTTAATTATTCAAATTTATGAACGTACTTTGGCTGCAACATTGCGCTTTTTTTGTTTTACAGAATTGAAATTTAGATACAAATTTTATATTTATTATTTACTGCACAATATTGCCGCAAGGTTCGATGTAGGCAGCATTGACTGTGCCGGTACAATTATTAATAACTATTTATTATATTTATTATTTAGTAGAAGGAGAAAAGAAATAATAATTTCTTTTGTTCTTCTAACTATTTTTATAAGCATTTCTTAGTTAAAGGCATTCTCTCGGTAAGATATTTGACGTTATCAGGGTGTCAAATATCCTCAAGCATAGCGTCGCTGCGTTGCGATGCTTTTATATGCTTGGGTTGATTTTAAATTAAATTTATTCTACATGGTTGTTAAATAACTTACTTTTAAAAGACTAGTATTCTAACAGAGAGAATTTAACTTATTTTATTTGTCAATTATAAAAGTTTTCTATATTAAGACAAGAGACAGAAAATACTTTTAGTGTTGAGAATACGAGAATTACGATAAATAATTCTGAAATATAATTATAGAGAGAAATTATTAACTTATAATTTAGAAATGCTTCCGATAACTTATTTTAATCAAAAATATTTTAAGTTTTTAGAAATAATTTGTCGATTACTACACAAGTTTACAAGAATTTTATTATTTATGAGAACAATGAAATCTTTGTGTGTTCGTATTATTTGCCAGGAGTGGTATCAAATCTAAAACTATTTTAGATTTTATATTTTTTATAAAAGACCAGCGTATAATTTAACATTGTAAGGACAAATAAAAATACTAATAGCAAAATTCAGAAAAAAGAAGCGACGTTTTATCTTCCTTTTTTTAAATTTCGTTCTGATAAAATAAATTCTGATAAATAAATATCAGTTTAAATTAAAATTTAATCAGTATTGAATTAAATATTTTAAAGTTTAAAAAAAAATTCTAAAATATTTTATACTTTTAAGAGAGAAAAACACTCTTCGAAAAAAAATAATAATAAATGAAGTTCCGTATTTTGTGCGGTAGTCAGCGTAATATTTTTAGTAACGACAATGTAAGTGAACAACAGTTTTAATTTATTTAACAAATATATATAATTATATGTATGTATATAATTCGTATTGTTTTTTTTGTGCGTTTGTTATTAAAAATGGTTGAAAAAAAATTTGTTTTTTAATAATTCTTAAATTTTTTTTCAAGAGCTTTTTATAAGAACAATTAGCCGAGAAATTTTAGTTAAAATTGTATTGAATTCTTGCAAAAAATATCATTATCAATAGAAAGAATCAAAATTTTCCAAAGAATATTATTAAAATTTGTGAGAGTAATTTTATTTCTTAACAGGAATCCTATTAAAAGTTTTGGAAAAATTTATAGAAAATTTGTAAAAATATTTAAGTTTATTTGAGGAATTCAATTAAAATCAAATTGAAAATAATTGAACTCCCATAAATGAATCTTTCCAAGGAACTTTATTAAAATTGTGTTGATGAATTTTATTGTTTCAATTAAATTCTTTGAAAATAACTCAATGTTATGTATTTAATAATTTAAAATCAGAAATGGTGCACTATGCTTTGTACGTAACATTAACTGTAATTAATTAATTAATTAATTAACTGTAATTTAGGCCTTGTCTCATTACTCTACAAATTAATTAATACGGTCAAACAAACAAAAAAATTACTATTAACAGTAATAGTTAAAGTTATTTATTATGTTCATTATTATAGCAAAAATTATAATTCATGTATTAATGTTTATAAATATTTTTATTATTACTTGTCATATAAATACAGCATTTCTTAATTTTTAAATCTTATAATAATTTCGTCAAATTTTTAAAATAACAAAATTGTTTTTAACTTTCTAAAGAAAAATTTTCCAATTTAACAATATTTTTTTTTTATTGTTTATACTCCTGCCCTATTGGCCTTACGCACTTAGACAAGAGTTCCCGAGAAATACTTTTTTTGGATTAAGCATAACCATTCTACTTTAGAAATTTTCTATATATTAACCTAATTTTGCGTCTACAGCCGACTTTATTAGGAGTACTCGCATTACGCCTGGACCACCCGTCAATGGGTTTTCTCGCCAGAGAAGAGGGAAACTGTAGAAAACCTCTCTGAGTACAACCGGTTTATCGACAGTCGAATTCTAATGGTGTGTACCGGACAATAATCGACGGTGCACATCATTATACCTCGACGTCAAACCTCCCGCTCAGATTGTCTCACGTGCCGGAAAAATACCAAGCCAAGTGGGCGCGAACCAAGGGTACTTTTACCCTTGGTCCTTAAACGACCACCAACGCCAGGCATTTATCCGACTGAGCCAATCTGTCGGTAATTTGACAATATTAATTCAATTAGTTTCGAAAATAAAATTTTGCTCAAATTTTGAGTTATATTTAAAGCAAATTTAATAAAGCTTTAGAGGATTTTCAAGAAAAAAAATGTATGTTAAGAAATTTTGAACAATAGTGCATTTCAGTAGTAGTAGTATTAGTAGTTGTAGCAGTAGTAGTAATAATGAAAAGTAAATAATAATAGTAGTAATAATAGAAATAATAATAATAGTGCTAGTAACAAAAATAAAAATAGTAGTTTTTAGCAGCAATAATAGTAGTAAAAAATTATGTTTCAGTATTAGGATTTTTTTATCATGCTGCAGAAGGTTCTTTAACAGCTGGGTTTATGTCTTTAAGGGCATCTATAATGAGAGGAGAAATGTTTAAAAAATTTGAACTAGAAGAGGAAGCAATTTGTGATATGATTCTGGATATGGAATGTGAATCTAACTCAAATATGGCTGGATGAGGATCATGTGATGGATGAATCCAGTACGTCTATAATAGAAAATAATATTGTAGAGGATGAAATTAATTTTTATATGGAGAATTTTTCCATCGATATTGTACTTTCTTGAGGCCATGTGGAAACAGCCAACTTCAATGAATACGTGTTATAATTCCCACTGGATTTATCATAGAATACAAAATATTTTTCGCAGATATTTTAGAAAATGTTAGCTAACATGTAGGAGCATTAATCCCTGACCAGTTTTGGGCAAAGATTTACTCCTAAATATTATTTTATTGAAATTAAACTTTGACATTCGTCGCTAGGTAAATTGACAATTTATTTATAAATAAATTGTAAATTTTAATGTCAAAAATCATGGCGATTTTAAATTTACCTCGCGACAAATGTCAAATTTTTTATTTCAATAAAATAATATTTAGGATTTAAATTTTTTCCCAAAACTGGTCAAGTATAAATGCTCCTACATGTTAGCTAACATATCCTAAAATATCTTTAAAAAATAATTTGTATTCTTTGAGAAATCCAGTGGGAATTATTACACGTATTCATTGAAGTTATTTTTGCATTGTGTCTTGAAAATCCTGACATTCTTTTTATCAATCGATAGACAATTTAAAGTTCGTTTAAATTGGTTTACCTCTTGTTTAAAAGTTGCTTTTGTTAATTAATAGTTGTTAACATAGTTGTTTAAATTTTGCTGAGTTTTTCAAACAGAATATTTTTTAGATGTGTTTCTAATTATTGTTTAAATTCATATTGTTATTTATTCATATTGTTTATTATATTTTTATTTTATTTTTATAATATTTTTTTTATTATACTTTGTTTATTTATTTATTCATATTGTTTTTATTCATATTGTTTATATTCATTAGGATTACCATGTAGGATGAAAATAAATAAATTTTGTTATGTCCATGGTCATTATAAACCTGTTAATGGTAGTAGAATAATAACAGATGCTGTTGAAGATAAATATTTCGAATATTTCAAAATAGCCATGATAAATTTGGATAAGTCTTAGGTACCTACCACACGGTGCTTTTTAAACCGATTTAACTGAAAGGTTCTGGCACCTGAAATTTTCTTCTTGATTTCGATTCTAGATCATAAGTACATCATTTTCCAACAAAAATGAAAATCTTCTGTGGAGCCGATTTTAAAAAAAGTTGATTTAAAAACTGAAAATAAAGAAAATTTAGTTTTTCTTCAAGAAATGTACATTTGAGAAAGAATATCATAAAAAAACTTGTATATGTTAGGCTCAAAGACCAAAAACGCTCATTGAGCGAAAATATAGTCCACAACGCGAAATTCGTGTTGTGGCATGACAAAAAGTTTTCAAAACGCGTTGTGGTAATTTGAAAAAGGCCACAACGCGAAATTTGCTTTATGGCTGCTATAATATTCGACCACAACGCATTGTGGTAATAAAGAAATGCCACAACGCGGTTTGGATTCTTTTATACTTGACCATTACGCGTTTTGGTAATTAAAAAATGATAAGAAATAAATAACTGTAGAAATGTTTTTTAGCAAATAACAAATAATTTTTTTACAAATAATTTAAACTATAAATACCCGAAATTAACTTTAAACATAAAAAATTGTTTTTTATTATTATTTAAAAAGCTGTGCAGGATTTTAAAAATAATATTAATAACTTATAATGGATAATACAGAGGCGATATTCTTTGAGAAATTAAGTGAATTGATGAAGAATAGCACGGAACGATTTTAATTATTTTTATATAAATTAAGTAAGTAAAAATAAAACAATGAAAAACTATAGGTCAAAGTACAAAATAAAAAATACAAATTTTTATGTTGCAAGTTAATTTCGGGTATTCATAGTTTAAATTATTTGTAAATAAAATTATATGTTATTTGCTAAAAAAATTCGATAGATATTTATTTCTTATCATTTCTTAATTACCAAATCGCGTAATTGTCAAGTAGAAAAGAATCCAAACCGCGTTGTGGCATTTTTTAATTACTACAATGTGTTGTGACCGAATATTATAGCAGCCACAAAGCGAATTTTGCGTTGTGGCCTTTTTTAAATTACCACAACGCGTTTTGAACACCTTTTGTCATTCCACAACCCGAATTTCGCGTTGTGAACAATTTGACGGAACCACAACGCATTGTGGTCTATATTTTCGCTCAATGAGCGTTTTCGGTCTTTGAGCCTAACATATATATTAAAAAAGCAATTTATATATGATTACCAATGTCCTATACAATTAAAAGTTTACGTCAGAGACGAAGAAAACTAACCCTTTGCATTTGTTTTTAGTTTCTCTTTATTAAAAACTGGTTGAAATAAAACAACTTTCTATAAGAATTTTATTTTCGCACAGTTTTTAATAATAATAAAATATAACATTTTATAATCTAGGGAAATGTTACAATACATTTATATATTCTGTAACATATTATATAATTTATAATTATGTAAACATGTAAATATAACATAATTTAAAATATAACACAACCCCAAAAAAGTATCCTGCGCAAAAGATCATAGTACCATAACTCCATGTCAGAACGACTTTTTTTTTTTCGTTGCATGTCAGTGTATGATTTAGCAACGTTTTTGTTTATGTATACTACGAATTTCGTATAAAATATTTCCATAAATTCTTTGACAAATCCTTTCTTTTCCCTATCCGTTAAAATGATATATTCGCATTTAAGAATTTTGCTACTTTTGCGAAGAGCAGTGCTTAAGGCAGAAGCTGTGCTTGGTGATCCATATTTTTTATTCCGTTCACTAAACTGTGTGACAACATTTACTGCTTCTAACACTTTATTTTACATTGTCGTTGAACGAATCATGTTATCCTGCTGTTGTTTTTTATGTTTTATTGGAAAAAATTGCCGAAAAGTATAATGATTCTATCGTACCTGATATTAGAAATTTCGTCATTGTTTCTTAAAATAGGAAGTATTTCGTGCCTCATTATAAGTAGCGTCATAATGAACACCGCCGATTTGGTGTGCTGCGTTTTGCAATATGGATTTCGTACTGGATGAACTTGATTCACTACACATCGCATGATGATGACAAATATTATTGTTCGTATAAAAGCCATAACATTTAGGGCAATTAATTATCTCTTCAGCTGCTTTCTCTCGACCAACCTGTGATCTTCGCTTGTGTTATGTAAAAAGTCTCCTTTCTTTCTGATAACACTTAATGCTTTTTTTCTTTTATTACTTTTCTTTTTTAAGGACATAAATTTATAATCATCTACTAATTCTTTTTTAGATTAATCATCCATAGGTGGGTAATCTTTATCACAGAGATCATCTTCACTATTATTCTTATTCTACGGAATTTCAATTACCTCCTCCAATTCTTTCCAAGAACTACTTTTGAAAATTCGAGATGTTAACTGCTCTAGTTGAATTAAGATCATTTTCAGTACATTCAACCTTATCTTCTTCTTTAAATCGACAATCTAATAAAGTGTCGACAATTATAATTTTACGACTCTCAACGTCTATAAGTTTGTCAGAATTATTTACTTCTTGAATATTGTGATTATTGACTTTATTATTAAGTGATGTTTGAATTTGAATTTCAGACTCGACGAAAAGATTACAATCCATTTATAAGTGTTTTTTTCTGTTCTGACTAGTGAGAAGAAATTTCGAGTTAGTCTTTTAATTGCCTGTTGACGTCATTGTTGCTAAAAGTTTCCAATTGATAATCAGGTACGGTGATGGTTATACTCTTTTGCGAAACTACATCGAATTTACTGTCATATGAAGAGGGTTTTTTCATTTGCATGATTATCAAGCCCTCGGTAAAAACCATCAAAGGGCAATACAGAAAAAAAATTTAAAAAGTTTTAAGGTTACGTAAGTGTAGTAAGAACTAAAGAAAAACAAAATTTTGTAATTTACTTAAAAAATAGAAAACAAATAAAATTTTATAACTTTTTCATGTGTTGGCATGATTTTATGGGGTTTCAATTACATATGTACAATGGTGGGGATTCCTTTTATGTGGCGTATGTTGGTGTTTCCTTTGCTGATCCGTTCGTCGAAAGTCTATCTCACTTGTTTGTATGTTTGTTGTTGTAGATGTGTTTGCAAAATTAACTTTTATAAATTCGAACTGCTTTAATATGTGAGTGTCTGTTTGTTCTGATTTATCGTTTGAATGATTGTCAAGATCGAATTTGATTAAAAATTTTTCTTCTTTTTCAGGTGATATAGGAACTATACTTTCTTGGAAACTGGCTTGTTTAACATAATTAATTACCAATATTTATTAATAAATTTAACCTCTTCTGATTTGTGTGGAGAAATATTCACTAATTCGTTTTTAAGTTGACTGAAACTTCTTATTAAAAAGGATTTCTTCACATAAAGGAATCACAACCGATATAGATTTATGCGAAAGGAATTCCTCTTTAAATTGATTCTTGTTTATATCGAAGATTAAATCATTTTTTTCAATTTTAGGTACTACAGAGCATTCACTGACCTTTCCAATTTGATTACTGCATTTCTTAGAGAAATTAACGAATTCATTGAGTCTAAAAGCAACATGGAAGAATTATTATTAAAGGAGTAATACATATCTTTTCGCAAAAATCTATTTCATTATAAGAATGTTCAATTAATAAAGCATACGGTAATGGATCAACATTTTACAGTCTACATGTCATATATCGTTTCTTGGGAAATCTGCCTACAGATACCTTGGATTCCGCAATCCAAGGTTATGTGGGGTTTATATAAAAAATAAATAAGAAGAAAATTGACCCACTAAAACCCGTAACCCTTCTTTTGAAGCCCTTTACCCACCCTCGGAACTGTCGTAAGACAGTTCGAGGGCAGTTCGCTGCCTTCGAGGGCAGCGCTCCAACTCTGTCGCTTTTGCGACTTTGTTCTTTTTTTGCAGTTCTTCTGCGTCAATAGTTAAAATTTAAAACTATTTCAACGTTAAAGCCAAATTTACAGCACAACAATGAAGAAACAAATGTTGAAAAAGTGTAAAAAGTCAAAATATGATAAAATTGTAAATGGATGTAAAAAAACAGAAACAAAAAAAGTAAACATATATATAACGTTCAATAGATAAAACTGTAAAAAGACAGATGAAAATCACAAAATAAATTAAAATAGTAAAAGGACAAATAAATCACAGAATAAATGAAAATAAACGGAACAAACCGGTGAGGGATATAACCGAAGTATTACCCTGCAGGAATTCCTGTTTTTGACGGTCGCTCATCATGTTCGTTTCTTTCTGTTTGGTTGTCCTTTAGTGAAAAGCCCCGCCAACACAAGAAGCTCTACCGAACATATCCATGATGTCAACCATGTCTGGCAGTGGATAAGCATACACTAATCCCAGCACATTGAAGACATCGATGATGTTCGGCAGTGGACAACCATTGGCGGGGAAGCAAAATATATTCACTGTAACCTTCCGATACGGCTTTCACGCAAAACAGTATTCAGCTTAAGTTACCACCAAAACTATTTTCCAATTCTAAATATGTTCTTTTACTGAGAAGAAATAAAAAAATTATATAATTAACAATTTTATTCAAAACTTGTCCTATCTTTAATTATTATTTGAAAATTGATAAAAAAGTGAGTTGAAAACATGAATAAATTTATAAAATAGTCAGCGGTGCGGTGGTAGATTGTAAAGAAAAATATTTTAGATGAAGTTTTGCACAGTAATGTTAAAAACGATAATAATAGCAACTTTTAAGGGGCTTTGGACTTTTTTAGCCCTAAAAACGGAAGTTTTTAAAAAAATGTTTGCTTATAAGTTTTAAAATACAATAAATCAGGGGTTAAAAAACTGTATGTAGTCGTCTATTTTAAAATCATATTTGATTTTTTTTATTTTAAATACAAAAATAAAAGGGCAAAAAATGAATGAATTCCTAATTCAAAATACAAGAAGTGAAACGAAATTGTTATGATTAAAAACAATAACGGCGATAATTTAACTCTTATACTAATAAGACTAACAATACCACCAGCTACAGACCAATAACGAAAAAAATATTTCTAATGAACAATTTGTATTTGAAAATAAAATCTCAACGATGCATACTATTACCAAATTAACATCTGACATAAATAAAGCTTTTTTGGAGGATAATGTCATGGCTGCCTGTCTGGTGGACCTTGAAAAGGCTTTCGATACAGTTTGGCTGAACGGTTTATTTTTTAAAATGATTAAGAAAGGCTTCCCATCAGTGAATTCTCCCATCCTCTTCAATATTTACACAGCAGATCTATAAAATATGTATAATATGAATAAGACTAGAGAAATAAGCAGTTTTGGTTTCGCCTATGATCTAATTATTTATATAGAAAACGATGAAATAAAAAGAGCAGAAAGTTGCCTTCAAAACATATTTTACAAAATTTTCAACTATTCTGACACATGTCGATTATCGCTAAATATTGACAAATGCGAAACCATACTATTTAGACCACATATAACGAAATTAAAAAAGAAAAATAATAATGTAAAGGTATGGAAGACAACACCACGAATAAAAATAAACTTAATCATAATAATAAAGTTAATTATCTAGGTTTGATAATTGACGATAAACTAAAATATAGATTTCATGTATTAAGTGGTATAAATAAAGCAAAAAAGGCATTTTATTCTTTGAAGGGATTATTTTATTCGAAAAAATTAAATTCTAGGGTTAAGGAGGTTGTTTACAGGTATGCAGAACTTAAAAAAAAATATTGAATTGACATTAAAGAATTTTCTAATATTATTGTTATTCGTATCTTCTGGAAGAATTAATATCAATTTTCAAGAAAAAAATTTGAAACTTACAAAAATTGTTTATTCAATCATTTTGCATATGATCAAAGTTTTCTTCATATCGAAAGGTTAAACTTTTTCCAAACTGATTCGATTTTAGTCAATAATGGCTTATTTTTTTCAGAAAATGATTCTCTATAACTTGACCGCTCAGATTTATAAATAAATACACTGTTTTAAAAATATGCTTATATGTTTAAAAATTTTTTTAAAATTATATCACTTTTTTTAAACAAATAAGAATATTCCAAAACGGTGTATTTGTTTATAAATCAGAGCGGTCAAGTTATTAAGAATCATTTTCTGAAGAAAATAAGCCATAATTGTCTTAAATCGAATCAATTTTGAAAAAGTTTAATCTTTTGATATGAAGAAACAATTTTTGTAAGTTTCAAATTTTTTTCTTGAAAATTGATATTTGTTCTTCCAGAAGATACGAATAACAATAATATAAAAAAATTCTTTAATGTCAATTCAATATTTTTTCTGAAGGTCTGGATACCTGTTGTAACGTGGCATTACGAATTATCCCGCGTCTGCTGCGAATCGGGCGATTGAACCCGGAAACGGCCGAAGGGCCTCGAGGGTGTCAATCGCCAAATTCGTGGACAGACGCGACACTTGTTGTCTGAACTTGATTGTTAGCCCACCGTGACTCCATAACCTCCTCGTATACTATCGCCGAAAGCCAGTTTCGCGGTAGATTTGTGTGTTGGTGACCTAGTGATCTCTTCGCCTACGTCGCTTATTCGTAAGTTTGATAAATAAACTATTATATTAAGATAATTGTTTATCTTGTTTTGTTTGGGGCGCCAATTTATAATTGGTTGCCCGGATTTCCGATTAAATGAGGAGGGAAAAAGGAGGAAAAGGGAATTAGTGAAAGACCAATAATTAAAATAATACTTGTTGTTTGCCCACCTACGATACAAGAACTGTGTCTCCCCAGTGTGAGTGTCGTTTCGCCTACCGCTGTTCTGCATTAGAAATATAAGTAGTAAGTCAATAAACGAGTATTATTTTAATTATTGGTCTTCCACTAATTCCCTTTTCCTCCTTTTTCCCTCCTCATTTAATCGGAAATCCGGGCCACCGATTATACTGTAAACAACCTCCCTAAGGGGTAAGGCCACTGTAGAATTAATATTTTTTAAATCCCTTAAGTCATTCTCTAGCTATTGTCATGTAGATAAAGAAATGTTTTTTTATTTTTTTACAAATTAAATTTTGCACTTTATGTGCTGCGTGCTGCGGAGCTTTTTAAAAAAGCATCTTATTAAAATGTCCGTAATTCCGCCATTTTGTATTTTTTTTTTGAAGATTTACATTTTTTTAGTTCAATGTATGACTAATAACATACTACATTATTATACTTGAATTCGCTTTCCTTCTAACAAAAAAAATTCTTGAAAAATGGCTTTTTTTTGGCGTTTACAGGACCTTACCTCTTAAGTTTTTATGTTACATTCTCCTAAATTGACCAATCTTGACGTACTCATGCATGGTCTGGTATAACATCTCTCCTCATGGTTAAATACTATGAAAGAGGAATAAATTTGCGAAAAATAATGCATCATAATAAACTACATACAATACATAAATGAAAAAATACACATAGATTTTGACGTAGTGTAACAATCATTATGGACCGTTTTTGACCTCTATGTCAAAAATTAGATTAAACTTGAACATACATTTTGACCCATTTTAACCTGTAGGTTAAAAAGACGTTAAATTTTACATAGATTTTGACGTATCATATACATACGTTTATTGTCCTTTATTGTCCCTTTTTAAATTGTAGTTAAAAAAGGTCAAATTACACATTGATTTTGACGTTACAAAATGCAGACTTAATGTTGAGGTAAAGTTTGCCATTTGACCTAACACTGCAAACTAATTTTAAAATTATGTTTGCTTCCCCACTTATCATTTTGACCTAATTTTGAAGTTTAATTTTTCCTCTATTTTGAACTAATTTTGAGAGTATGAACTAACATTTGATCTGACATATGATCTAATATTGACGTTATGTTCACCATCTGACATATGACCTAATTTTGAGGTTATGTTTACCCTCTGTCCATTGACCTAATTTTGAGGTTATATTTATCGTCTGTCATATGACCTAATTTTGAGGTTATGTTTACCCTACGTCCTTTGACCTAATTTTGAGGTTATGTTTACCCTTTGTCCCTTGACCTAATCTTGAGGTTATATTTACCCTCCGTTCTTTGACCTAATATTGAGGATATATTTGAGGTTATACTTTCCCTGTGACCTGTCCGTGGGGATAAAGAGGAGAGGAGCAATTTTGAGGTTATGTTTAATCTGTGACCTGTGAGTGGGAATAGAGGGGAGGGGTAATTTTGAGGTTGTTTGTCCTGTGACCTGTGAGTGGGAATATAGGGGAGAGGGGGTTGAGGATATGTTTTCCCTGTGACCTATAAGTGGGGGAAAAGGGGGTTTGAGGTTATGTTTTTCATGTGATCTATGACCTTTGAATCTATGACCTATAAGTTGGGGAGGATGGAATATTGAAACAGCGGCGACAGCGATGAATTTTTGTAATATAGTGAGATATACATTTTTTTATCTCTCACTTGTTATTCATCTGCCTATATATATTGCAAAAATATATGGCTGTCGCCGCTGTTTCAATGAATCGAACATAACCTCAGAATTATGTAGAAATGATAGTTTAGAGTGCAAACATAACCTCGAAGTTTGGTCAAAATGATGGGTTAGAGAGCCATCTCAATATTAGGTCAAAGGACAGAGGGTAAACATAACCTCAAAATTAGGTCACAATGATAGGGCATAAAGCAATCATACTCAATATTAGGTTAAATGACAAAGGTAACGCAGCTAAATTTCTTCGTGCTATGTCTATACAACGCTGACAATTAACATCAAGTGAAGTCAATTATTTAAAATATGTCAATTTCATCTTGCTTTTTGTTGAAAATTTTTCTTCAGTAATGCATCTAAATATATGATTTAAATTCAAAATTAATATATTTTATTTTCCTATAAAATCAGCCATTTTTAAACTTTTATTTTTTTTGACTGTTTTGTATGGTAGGGGAGACTGGGGTAAAGCACTTAGTTTTAAATTGAAAATTTAGAATAAAATAATTTCAAGTATTATATTTTAACAATAATAAAATTTATGACTTGTTAAAACCAAAATTGTAACTACATTACACTATCTCTTAATAAAATATAATATTACCTTAATCCATAGTTGTAATTCATGAAACCTATAATCATTATTATCTATTAAACCAATTTGTTGTTTATAGAACTCATAGTTTATTAATAATGAATTTTTTTTTAAAAGATGTAAATAAGGTGATTTTTAATATTTAAAAAATAAAACTGTTCCGTTTTAATTCTTTAACGCCCAAATGGACGAAATTTTGTCATGAAGTTTGAGGACTTATTTCGGTACATAAAAATTAATAGAAAGATTCACGAATCATCATTTCTTATGTTTTCATATGCGCTCTATCGAATGGCGTCAAAGACCCTCATAGAGACGGACATTTTGATCTTTTGATTCCATGTAGTGATATTATTAATTTTGAAGATCAAAATCAGTTTTATGTAGATGATAATCTTAATATAGGAGATGTTAATATGCCTGACAAGTGAAGAAAGTGCATATGAATTAAATGAATATGACATTATTCAGTGCGAAGTTACACCTTCGAATATGTTTGAGAATGTGATGAATGAAAACAATAGAGATAATTCAAATCCACTCGAATGCAATGTACAAATAACTTTAGCTAAAAGTTTAGAAATGCAAACCTCGGAGGACGAATCGTGTTTAGAATTTGAAAAGTGCATTAAAAAATAGGACATTCCTAAGCAGAAATACTTGTACTAATCGAAAATATTTTTTAGAGGAAGAAAAAATGTTCATTTTATGTGCAAGACAATATTTTAAAAATGAAAAAATGTATGGACAGCCTAATACATCAAAAGTCGTGGAGCGAACGGCAGATTGTTTAAAGATATCTAAGAGAAGTGTGGTACGTATTACAAGTGAATGGGTGAAGCAAAAGGATTTAAAGGTTAAGTCTAAAAGTGGTAGGCCATCAATTGAATGTGAAGAATTTCTTCAGGGAATAATTAGAAGAAAAGTTCATTAATGTTATATCGACCGTGAATATCCAACAACAAAGGCGCTTTATCAACAGTTAAAAAGAAATGTACCAGATATCCCTGAGTTACGTTTAACAACTTTAAAGAAATGGCTGAAAATGATTAATTTTTCATACGTAAAATTTTTTCATACTTCTTCATTCCAAAAAACCGGTTTGGATAGAGAGCACCAAAAAACCTCGCAACGTGATCAATTCCACAGGCCGACAAAATTTTGGCGAATCTCAGAACCAAGAACCGGACAATACTTTTCCGAAGGTTTTTGATGTGCTGAATCCGAATCTGACCTCAGAATTGCCCCATCACGTCAGATTTTTGAGATATTCTAACCTAAAAGTGTCAAAAACATGTTTTTTGGGCATTTTTGAAGTCCTGCAAAATAAACAGAAATTTTTTTTTCTAAAAGATATTCACAGCATTTAAAAGTACTATTCTTCCCCTTTAAGATGCCTTTTAAAAATTCAAAATATCTTTATTTGTCATTGAGATATCGTCATTTGAAGTTTTTGAATGTGATAAATTGGTCAATATTCGTATACTAACCAGATTCAAAAACTTCAAATGACGATATCTCAGTGAAAAATAAAGATTTTTTCAAGTTTCAAAAGGTTTTTTAAAGGGAAAGAATATTACTTTCAGATTCCTCAAATAATTTTTAGAAAAAAAATTTTTCTGTTTATTGTACAGGACTTCAAAAATGCACAAAAAACGTATTTTTGACACTTTTAGGTTAGAATATCTCAAAAACCTGACGTGATGGGGCAATTCTGAGGTCAGTTTTGGATTCAGCACTTTAAAAACCTTCAGAAAAGTATTGTCCGGTTCTTGGTTCTGAGATTCGCCAAAATTTTGTCGGCCTGTGTTCTTAATGGCTATTAAATCATATCGGGAAAACGGTTTTAATATATTTTATACTGACGAAACGTGGTGTGGCGCGAACCACAGTAGGAAATTTTGTTGTAAGAGAGAATAATAATTTTGATTTTCGCCGCGAGCATGTTTAAGAGATTTTTGGGAAACGCGGGGATTCGTTACACCGTCTGGGGCCGGAAAGCGTGTTATCATTCTACATATCGGTGAAAAAAATGGTTTCCTTGATGGTGACTTAAACTGCTTCGTCGGTTAAAAAGGCAGTGCTGACTATCACGACGAAATGAATTCTATCCATTACGAGGAGTGGTTCCGTCATATATTGACACTGTTGCCAAGAAAATCAGTGATTGTAATCGATCTGGCTCCTTATCACACGATGATAGACCCGGAGTTTTGTAATCCCACCAGTCAACGGATAAAATCTAGAATCATTGAATGGCTTGTAATACGTAAAGTACCTTTCCCTGAATTTGCAAAAAGTTTTGAAGATTTGACGAAACCATCACTTTTGAAGCTCTCAAAACCTTATCGTTTTCATAATCAGTATTTACTTTAAAAGATTGTCAAGGAAATTCGTAGAAATACTGTCAAATTATTATGGTTGCCCATTGCGATTTTAATGCTATTGAACTTGCATGGGCATACATAAAGAACAATGTAGCAAGACGTAATAAAACATTCAAAGTCAATGACGTTCATAAACTGTGCACTGAAGCAATCAGTGAGGTAACTCCAACGTTATGGAAAAAATTTGTGAGACATTCTGAAAGTGAAGAAGAAAAGTCGAGAAAATCGGATCTGCAAGTGGCTAATAACAACGAATCAATAATTATAAATACGGCAGAAGATAGCGATGAAAATGAATTAAGCGACGATGCTGATTGTATTCAAAGTGAAAGTGAAGAGTAAGTCTACAAGCTTTGTATTTGTAAATATGTTCTTTTTTTTCTTCTTTTTCTTTTTTTTCTTTTTTTTCCATTTTTACACAGTGCAACACATAAAATGTGCACTAAGTTTTGACTTCACTTTCTGAAAGTACTTATCAAAACTAGCAAAAACCTATTTCAGTTTTTCTAGATTAACTCGGATTTGAATTTTTTTCGAATTTTCACATTTTTCAGTTTTCAAATACGGGCGGATGGGAACACTGGCTATTAAAAGTTTATTAAAAAAATTCGCAATGGTCACAATATAAAAATCAATAATCTCTCTTTAATTACAAAGAAAGAAAAAAAAATTTGGTCGAAAATTGTTTCAGTTACGAATTTTTTTAACTTTTTTACATTTTTCGGTTTTCTGAAACGGGCGGGTGAGAAAGCTGGCTATTAAAAGATTATAAAAAAAAATTCGCAGTGGTCACCATTTAAAAAGCAATAATTCCCCTTTAATTTCTGACATTGAAAGAAAATTTGGTCGAAAATTGTTCAAGTTATAATTTTTTTGTAATTTTTTAAATTTTTTGGTTTTTCTAATACGAGCGGGTGGGAACGCTGTCTATTAAAAGTTTTTTTACACAAAACTCGCAATTGTCATTATTTTAAAAGCAATAATCCCTCTTTAAATTCTGATAAAAAAAAATTTGGTCAAAAATTGTTCGAGTTATGAATTTTTTTTTACTTTTTCACATTTTTCGGTTTTTTGATAAAAAGGGTGGAAACGCTGGCTATTAAAAGTTTATAATAAAAATTCGCAATGGTCACCATTTGAAGAGCAGTAATTCCTCTCTTATTTTTTGACATTGAAAAAAAAATTTGGTCAAAAATTGTTCCAGTTATGATTTTTTTTTTCACTTTTTCACATTTTTTAATTTTTTGATCAGGCGGGTAGGAACGCAGGCTATTAAAAATTTATAAAAAAATTTGAAATGATCAGATTTTTAAGAGCATTAATACGTCTTTAATTTCTGCCCAAGAAAAAAAGTTTGATCAAAAATTGTTCAAGTTATGGATTTTTTTTTACTTCTTTTGATTTTTCGGTTTTCTGATAACGGAAATAGGAATACTAACTATTAAAAATTTTTTAAAAAGAATTCGTAATGGGCACAATTTAAAGAGCTATAATCCCTATTTAATTTCTGCCCAAAGAAAAATATTTGATTCGAAATATTTGGTTTCGAAAAAAGTAAAAAAAAATAAAAACCTGCGGTTCGACAGGCGAGTATACAAATGTACAGAAATAAATAACTAACACGAATAATTTTTATTAATTTTTTTTCCTTTATCAGAAATTAAAGAAAGATTATTGCATTTTAAAATTTGACCGTTGTGAATTTTTTAAATATATTTTTAATAGCCAGCGTTCCCACCTACCCGTATCAAAAAACCGAAAAATGTGAAAAAGTAAAAAACAACCATAATTGGAACAATTTTTGATCAAGTTTTTTTTCTTTGACAGAAATTAAAGAGGAATTATTGCTCTGCAAAATGTGACCATTGCGATTTTAAAAAAGAAAAATTTAATAATTAGCGTTCTCACCCGCCTGATCAAAAAATTAAAAAATGTGAAAAAGTGAAAAAAAAATTCTGGAACAATTTTTGACCAAATTTTTTGTTAATGTCAGAAATTAAAGGGGAATTATTGCTCTTCAAATGGTGACCACTACGAATTTTTTGTTATAATCTTTTAATAGCCAGCTTTCTCACCCGCCCGTTTCAGAAAACCGAAAAATGTAAAAAAGTCAAAAGAATTCGTAACTGAAACAATTTTCGATCAAATTTTTTTTCTTTCTCTGTAATTAAAGAGAGATTATTGCTTTTCATATTGTGACCATTGCGAATTTTTTTAATAAACTTTTAATAGCCAGTGTTCCCATCCGCCCATATCAGAAAACTGTGACTATCGCTATTATCACTATCAATATATCTATTACATTTTTTTGTATACATATTAGCGACATTTTTCTGCTAATTGTTATAAATTGCTTGACCTCCCCCCTTCCCTCAAAGGTGTGATGTAATTTATAGACGGCCCTTAAGTGGATTTTCAAAAGAGGAATTTTCTCCTCAAATTAAAAATATTTTCTTTTGGTGAAAAATATTTTGCTAGTCATATGCGAAACAAAATTTTCACCCTTTTTCAAAATGGCGGAAAAATTTACCACTCTCGGAGGTCGAGAAGTCACTGATAATGGTTAACATAAATTTTTAAAGTAACATTGTGTAATGATCAACCTATATTTGCGAATTTTTGAGTTTTCCACAGCAGTATCAAATTACTGTTTGAAAGAAATTGAATTTAAAGTTGCTGAAAATCAGTTAAAAATAACTAAAATTTCAGACATTATCTAGTGATTCGCCAATTAAAAAACTACTGAAAATTTCTGTCACATATTGCAAATTTTAGTTATTTTTTAATTGGCCAATCAGTGAAAAATTACTAAAATTTCAATAATTCTTAATTGATTTTCAGTGAAATTTTACTGATTCAGTTTTAGAGAGTAAACGATCTCATTTTTGTTAAAAAAAAATTGTCATGTTTCATTAATGTATTTTCCTAAAAGTGGCTTACATAATTTCTTTATGGTGTTCACATGTGTAATGGACACTCGGTATTTGTAAAGTTTGAAGCGTTCTGCGGCCGTACCTAATTATCGTATGAAAAAAAGTAAACTTTAAATTTGTTTATTATTTTGATCCCTTCCACTTTTATTAAAAGTATTTAAAGTATTTAAATTGTAAAAATGTCACTTTCCACCCTAAACTTTTTTACATTTTGTAACATTACATAAAAAGTAATAACTTTTTTGAAAAATAGTTCTTATAAATATTATAGGGATTTTTATTGTCTATAAAATTTTTGTCTACAATTTTTTGTGTAAAAGTCTTATTTTACGAGCTATTAGCGAAACAAAACAACATCCCTATTTTTAATATAGCGGACAAAGCTATCACCCCCGGAGGCCGAAAACTCACATTTATACTCTATGGACTTCTTTTTATTAAACAGGGTTGCCACAAACATTTAATTTTATTTTTCCCTGACTTTTCCCTGATTTCCAGATAAAATTTTCACTTTTTCCCTGACCATAAAAAATATCCTGATTCACTTTAAAAATTATTAGATACTTAAAAAAAGATTCTATTCCATTTACTTACGAATTTCTTAAATTGTAAAATTATTCGCAAACATCAATAACTAAATTTTTAAATAAGTATTTAATTATTATTTTTCCATAGGAAGTAAAATTCTTCAAAACATTCAAATTCAAATATCTTTAAAATTAAACAACTTATAAGAATATTATTATAAAAAATTAAGATATTAATTACTCCGAGTCTTCGACTCGGAGTGATTAATATCTTCATGTTTTATAAAAATTTTAATTTCCATAAAATTTTAAAAAAAATTAAATTATTTACAACAATTATAATAAAATTCTAAGCAAGAATTCCAATTATTTATAATACAATTTAAAGTAAATTCCTAGAAAAATGGAATTATTCTCTTAAATTTAAAAAAAGAAAAAATGGTTGCTTTAATAGACCAATAATTATTATTATTGGTCTCCACCTTTTTCAAAATCAATTTTTCTATTTGATGCGTAAGTTGAACAAAATGGAGAAAATAATTAATATTTGAAAAATAAAACATATAACCTCAACCCCCAAAGAAAAAATGGTTCCTTTAATAGACCAATATGAAACAAATTCCTCCTATTTTCAAAGTCAAATTTTCTATTTGTGGGTTAAGTTTAACAAAATGGAGAAAATAATTAATATTTGAAAAATAAAACATATAACCTCAACCCCCAAAGAAAAAATGGTTACTTCTTTAGACCAATAAGAAACAAACTTCTACTATTTTAAAAATCAATTTTTATATTTGTTGCTTAAGTTAAACAAAATGAAGAAAATCATTAATATTTAGAAAATAAAACATATAACCTCAACCCCCAAAGAAAAAATGGTTGCTTCTTTAGACCAATAAGAAACAAACTCCTCCTATTTTCAAAATCACTTTTTTATTTGTTGCTTAAGTTAAACAAAATGAAGAAAATACCTATAATTAATATTTGAAATAATAAAACACAATTCAAGAAATAAAATAATGCTTACGTAGAAGATTAATATTAATATAACGAGAGACCATTATGACTATTATGTCAAATGTAACCTAACATTTTCTTAGGTACTATTATGAATTGTTATTTCTGTTGGGCAAAAGCGACGATTTTCTTTTCCATTTTTCGTTTCATAGATCCCGAGGAATGAGAAAACTGCATTTAATAAATTGAAGGTGTTAAAACATTATTTTCATCCCATATACACAAAAATGGCCCTTTTAGATAGCTGACGACAGGTACTAATAGTCATTCATTTCTTCGACCGTATGAAAATGACTGCCTTTTCATACAAGTCGAAGAAGTGAATAATTTTTACTCCCTGTCGTCTGCTATCTACAATCGTCACTTTTGTGCATTGCAAATAAAAAATATCGTAATGAACACGGGTCTAAAAGCAGCCAATTTATTTACGATCATTTTTGTTACGTGGGCAGGGGGAGGAGGGTCAAGACATTTGTGTCGAGCTATAGAAAAAATGGCGCTAATATATGGGACAGAGACTATAATGAGAAAACATATAGAAATAAAACATCTGACTAAACTCGGTCAGGTTGTTTTTTAACTAGAATTTCTCGAATTCTGTGCGGAAATACTCCCACTTTTTAGTCTTTACGCGCTACAGACCAATCACGTTCGCTTTTTCTTTTACTACACTCCCCTCTACAACTTGTAGACGTTGAGAGTTCTCTTGTTCCACACTTCACTTTCAGCCGTAGACTGAGAAACATAGTTTGATGCATTATATTTAATCGTTCTGCTTGAAATTATAAGGTTACTTTTGACAACAAAATAATTTTTTTCCAACTGTGCTATCTATAAACATCTTCTTTTAATTAAACTTATCAGAGGCTTTTTTTCGAACCTTTAATAAACGGTTTTAGATATATTCTAAGACCATACATTTTACCTGGTCAACAAATCCAGATGTTTTTTGAGGAACTACGTAACTGTATATTACAAAATAACAAATATGAACTCGAAGATAATTTTTCAGATAACGAATTTTGTCACCTAGCTCCACTCACAAAAGATTAATTTAAAGAATTGTTAACATTTATTTAACCTGTTCTACATCAAGGAGGATTCCGGTATGTTGGTAGAAAAGACCTGTCAATGTTTTTATGGAAAATGAGACAAGATTTTTTGAGATGATGATTTCTTGAGAATAATGTTTAACTACACAAGCTGTCAGTATGGCAGTGTCAACTGTTCATCAGTCTCTGAAAATTCAATTTGTTCCTGAAAATATTGGGTTTACCGCAATCGCAAAAGAAGAGTACATAGAACGCTATGTTCCAGAATTCCACAATGAACTGTACAATCTGCAACCTGAGATTCCCAGAGTCATTTCCTATGTAGACGAAACATACTGTAATATAGATAGAAGCAGAAACTTTCGTACTCTGCGACAGTCTTATTGTTTACATAAAGGAAAACATTTATTGGAACCTGCTTTACTGGTTGCTCCTGATGGATACATATTGAATATGCAGGGTCCATACTTCTCAGATTCTTAAAATAACGACGCTGCAATGCTTCGAAATTAATTCGATCGAGATGCGAGAGCTATGAGAGAATGGTTTGAAGAAGAATCAATTCTGATTGTGGACAGAGGTTACCGCGATGCGACCTTATGGTTGCAGGAATTGGGAATCTCGTGGCACATGCCCGCTTTACTTGAGCGTGGTAGGAGACAATTTTCTACAGAAGAGGCTAATAAAGCACGCCTAATCACAAAAACTAGGTGGTTAAATAAGGCTAGAAATGGTTACATTATCACTATGTTTCCGTTTCTAAAAAAAACTTCCTTACTGCAGCATGCCCTCCACTTGGGTGACTTTTGTCGAATTGCAGGAGCCATCATTAACCGATTCCACCCCTTGATTCATATTAACGGAGCAAACGCCGTAAAAGCAAGAGAAATGCTTGCACGTGCACAAGAAGTAAATGTTCTTCAAGAACTTGTTAAACTAGATAGACTGCATTTACGAGGTGGGCAAAAATAGATCCTTTTAAATTCCGATGCAGTTTTAGATTTTCCTCAATTAACCCCGGATTTTCTAAGAGATCTAAATGTTGGTGTATACCAAGTACATTTAGCTCCATCATATGCACAAAACAAGTTGCAGCGAGATCAACAAGAGGAATTCCAGTTAGAAGTAGTAAACGATTTAAATCGGAATGCAATACCACAGAGAGGTCTTATCAGAGTTCGACTATACTCTAAATTCCAAAATAGAACGAAATACGAGCTGTAGATTGCTTATGTCTCAAATGACAAAAACGAACCCAACGATGATGCAGAACCTATTCAAGGGTACTATTGTACTTGTAAATCCGGCGCTCGTACACTTGGAACTTGCGCTCATATTGCAAGTGTGTTGTGGTTTCTCGGCTATGCACGACACGAAGATAACGTGCGCTATCCCTCAACGAGCCTAAACCAAGCGATTCTAGATGCTGCACAAAGGGCCACAATAACACAACGTTGAATAAAGAAATAAAATGTACCGTCCATAACCTATATTATAATCCTGGCTTAAATGGTTACAACCCCTTTAGCGTTATGTACATACTTCAAATATAGTAATCATTATTTTCCACAGTGACAATACTTTACTTCTTGATTTGTGTTTTTTAATTATTTTTTTGTGTTCCATTACATTTAATTTTTTAGGAATAATATTACTTTAGCTGCTGCAAGCAAATGCAGAATGAGATAATAAACAAGTTTTAATTGTTAAAGTACAGATGTTAGATTTTTATATAGTAAAAAAAGTTACTATTATGAGAATCTATACTCTAATGTATAATATAGGGTAATTATATTAACCTTAACCCAATAAGTCCTATGAAGAAACGAGCCATTGTATTAAAAAACTAACAATTGGATTCATAGGCAAATGGAAGAAAGATATACCTGTTTGTTTGTTTTAAATTTCCAATTGTTTAACAACAATTGTTTAAACAAATTAATAAAAATGTTAAATTATTTGAAACCGGTTAACGCCAATCGCTTCTACGTGGAAAAATAAGAATGTTTTGTATAGGTCATTTTTTTTCAAGTCGTATTTTGTTTATAAAATTAAATTGTTATATACAAATTAAGCCGTGTAAAGGGTGTTTTATTCCAAGCATAAACACTAAAAAAATAAAGCGTGTCCCGCCACTGCCGACTCTCCCCTATGTATTTGTATTAAATTTTTTAAAAATTTTTTTTCCTCGTGTTTTTGAAAATTAAAATATGGCATTGTTTATTTATATGATAAGAAAGGAAAAATAATATAATAATAATTTTTAAGTGATAATTCTATTAAACTTTTATTATTTTAACATTTTAGTACTAATAAAATATAAAAATGTAACATAATTTAATTATAATTACATCAATTTAAACATGTGAAGCATTATATCTACAAATAGCGCTCAAAAGGTGTTTAAGATAATCCGGGTGATTCGCAGCAACCTTATTCATTTCCCAGGAAGACTTTAGGAAATCAAAATGTACGGACTCCATATGAAGATTTTTTATATGGGAGAAAAATAACTTAATTTTCTAATTTTTAAATCATGTTTATTTTTTATGGCAAAATTAAACATTTTCAAATTATTAATTTCTATAAACCCTCGTTCGGTTTTATTTCAACTTATTTGTTTTTCTTTATTTAAATATTTATTTATATCAAATATGCAACTATTTTTCATAATTAATTATTATTTTAATTTACTCTTTAAAACTGAATTAGTAGTATTCTACTAATGAAATAGTGCGAATTCGTTTGCCAATTGAATTAGTAACTGTTTTTAGTAGTTTTTTTACTAATTATTAGTAGAAAATTTACTTATCTGAAATAGTAAAAAATATGTGCTACTAATTAAATTAGTAATTTTCTACTAGCAATTAGTAAAAAAACTACTAAAAATTAGTAAAAACAGTTACTAATTCAATTGGTAAACGAATTCGCACTATTTCATTAGTAGAAAACTACTAATTCAGATTTAGAGAGAAATTTAAGATAATAATTAATTATGAAAAATAATTGCATATTTGATATAAATAAATATTTAAATAAATAAAAACAAATAAGTTGAAATAAAACCGAACGAGGGTTTATAGAAATTAATTATTTGAAAATGATTAATTTTGCCATAAAAAATAAACATTATTTAAAAAATACAAAATTTAGTTATTTTTCTCCTAGATAAAAAAGTCACCCGGATTATCCTAAACACCTTTTGAGCGCTGTTTGTAGATATAATGCTTTACATGTTTAAATTGATGTAATTATAATTAAATTATGTTACATTTTTTTATTTTATTAGTACTAAAATGTTAAAATAATAAAAGTTTAATAGAATTATCACTTAAAAATTATTATTATATCATTTTTTTCTTTCTTATTTCTTACTTTTTTCAATTGCCGATAGGTGGCGGCTTTTGAGCACATGTTTGTACGTGTCTCGGCCTTTTTTATATAGTTTAACCGGTTTATAAGTTCGGTTTAATTTTTCGGTGGAGTGTCTTCAAATTGTGGTGCTTCCCTGAATTTATTATTTGTAATTTTTCACTTGAATTTTGCATTTGTTTATTGTAAACTTCAGTTTACATTTCCTAACCGCATTTTGGACATTGGTTCATTAACAGGGTTTTCTTTTTCATTAAAGTGAGTTTGCAACTTGAAATTCTTTTTGTGAACATTTCATTTTTACAAATTTGTACTTTCTTGTAAATTAATAATGTCATCAGCACTAAATATGGAGAAGTGTACAAAGTGTGGTAAAGATATTGCACGTGCTATTCCTACGTTTTGTTCTAAATGTAAATTTCCTTACCATCGGAGCTGTGCAATACAGACCTCAACTTTACCTGATATGTCGTATTCTAAGTGTTGTGAACCGAGGTCATTGCCCCCGTCAGCTGATTCACAAAGCTCAAACTATGATGTCAAATTCAATACTATTATGGACGCACAGTGGGGCAAAATGACAAAATTTGGTTCAAATTGACTTCTAGACCACAATTTTAAACCAAATTTAAAAAAAAAATTTCTCTAACGCAGAACTAAATTTTGAAGAGATCCGTGAGAGTCGATTTTTTAATTTTTGTTTTATAAATTTTTAATGTTTATGCAAATTGTAAAAAAAAATAATTTTTTACATTTTTTAATTTATTTTGCTTAAAAAAATTCTTGCATACTTAAAATTGTATACATTTAATGTCTGGCGATGTGTAAGTAGTAAAAAAGTTTTTGCATTTAAAAATTGTTATTAACAATTTTTTATAAATAATTACACTTTATAGGAAGTTATGTTTAAAAATACATTTTTTTAAATAGAAATTTGCTTTAGATTATTGTATTGATACTTTCTTTTTGTTAATCTGATATTTTGAAATAATTTTTCTTAATTGTTTAAACAATTATTATAAACAATTGTACTCTAAGGACATTTTTGGGCAGAAATGAATCGAATTTTTTACGAATAATGTTTCATCTAAGCCGCCTAGAGATTTTCTTTGTAAAAAAGCCATTTTTCAATTAGTGTTATCATTGTTATAAACAAATTAAATAAACAATTACATTTTTCGGCAAGTTATGTCTGAAAAAATGTTTTTCCGACATTCTCGTCAATAAAGAAACGTACAACAGTTCTTCCTAGACCAAAAAATAATTGAGAAATGAATTTGAATTACTTATGTCAGTTCTGAAAGAACATCAATAGATAATTTCATTTTAAAAAAATTTTTTCAGACATAAATTCCCGAAAAATGTAATTGTTTATATAATTTGTTTATAACAATGATAACATTAATTGAAAAATGGCTTTTTTTACAAAGAAAATCTCTGGAAGGCTTAGATGAAACATTATTGTTAAAAAATTCGATGTATTTCTTCACAAAAATGTCCTTACAGTACAATTGTTTATAAAATTTGTTTAAACAATTAAGAAAATTTATTACAAAAGATCAGTTTAACAAAAAGAAAGTTTAATTGCAATAATCCAAAGCAAATTTTATTTTAAAAAAATTTCTTCAGGCATAAATTCCCGAAAAATGTAATTGTTTATATAATTTGTTTATAACAATGATATTATTAATTGAAAAATGACATTTTCACAAAGAAAATCTCTGGGCGGCTTAGATAAAACATCATTATTAAAAAATTTCATTTATTCCTGCCCAAAAATGTCCTTACAGTACAATTGTTTATAAAAATTGTTTAAACTATTAAGAAAACTTATTTCAAAATATCAGATTAACAAAAAGAAAGTTTAATTACCATAATCTAAAGCAAATTTCTTTTTTAAAAAATTTATTTTTAAACATAACTTTCTATAAAGTGTAATTGTTTATAAAAATTGTTTATAAAAATTTTTAAATGCAAAAACTTTTTGTTTACTACTTACACACCGCCAGACATTAAATGTATACAATTTTAAGTATGCAAGAATTTTTTTGCGCAAAAGAAATCGAAAAATGTAAAAAAAAAATTTTTTTTACAATTTGCATAAACATTAAAAAATTTATAAAACAAAAATTAAAAAAACGACTCTCACAGATAATGTAGGAAATTATTTGCTGATTAAGAATTTTAATTAAGGAAGATTACGACTATATCAGCAATTAGTGACATCTATTAGACGTCAATTGAACTCTTTGGTTTAGAGTCAGGTGTTATTCTTAAGATAATTATTCCGATATGGTTGTCGGTAAATAATTATATTTTTTGAATTTAATTTTTGATCTGAAAAAATAAGCTGCGTGAACGACTGCACTGTGCATCTGTGAGGACTCGAACCCCAGTTAATAGCTGCCTTTCGCGGGACTGACGCCTACCAATGCACCATGCCAACACAGCCTGGACGTTCACGTTTCTTATAATCTCAGATCAAGCCCATACACTAGTCGAAGAGCTGTATAGTTAATGTAGGAAATTATTTGCTGATTAAGAATTTTAATTAAGGAAGATTTCGACTATATTATTTTTTCAGATCAAAAATTAAATTCAAAAAATATAATTATTTACCGACAACCATATCGGAATAATTATCTTAAGAATAACACCTGACTCTAAACCAAAGAGTTCAATTGACGTCTAATAGATGTCACTAATTGCTGATATAGTCGAAATCTTCCTTAATTAAAATTCTTAATCAGCAAATAATTTCCTACATTAACTATACAGCTCTTCGACTAGTGTATGGGCTTGATCTGAGATTATAAGAAACGTGAACGTCCAGGCTGTGTTGGCATGGTGCATTGGTAGGCGTTAGTCCCGCGAAAGGCAGCTATTAACTGGGGTTCGAGTCCTCACAGATGCACAGTGCAGTCGTTCACGCAGCTTATTTTTTCAGATCAAAAATTAAATTCAAAAAATATAATTATTTACCGACAACCATATCGGAATAATTATCTTAAGAATAACACCTGACTCTAAACCAAAGAGTTCAATTGACGTCTAATAGATGTCACTAATTGCTGATATAGTCGAAATCTTCCTTAATTAAGACTCTCACAGATCTCTTCAGAATTTAGTTCTGCGTTAAAGAAATTTTTTTTCTTTTAATTTGGTTTAAAATTGTGGTCTAGAAGTGAATTTGAACCAAATTTTGTCATTTTGCCCCACTGTGGGACGCCATAAATCAGCTGGCGCAAACAATTTCTTTTAATGTCACTACCATGAATGAGAATTTTAAGGAAGTCAATGTTAAATTGGATGAGACACTTTCCAGAGTTATCAATATGGAGGGTATAGTGGTCGATTTGACGAATCGTCTTGCTTTGGTTGAGGAAAGAATTGACAAGATTGAAGCGGGATGTTCGCGGTTGGACAATAGTTGGAAATAGTTGATCGGTCAGAAAGAAAGTGTAATTTAGTTCTATTTAATCTTCCTGAAGATAAAACACCTAACATAGACTCTAACACTTTAAAAACTGTTATCAGCAACAAATTCAAAAAGTTTATTAATTCAACTGATCTTGATGGAATTCGAACATTCAGAATTGGTGCTAGTGCGCAGGTCTCTCGAAAGCCACGCCCTGTCAAAATCGTATGTGCGACAGAGGATAGGGCACAGGTGATTTTGCGATCGTTCGTGGCTGCTAAAAGGGACTCTGTAAAATCAGCGGACTTGGAGAATTTATGGATGTCGAATGATAAAACGACGATGCAGAGGGAGGAGATCAAGAGAGTGAAGGAGCAGTTAGCTGTGCGTCGACGAGAGGGAGAAGCAAACATTTCTTTTGTTTTTCGTCGTGGAGTCCCCACAATTATTAAAATCCCTCCCCGCAAACGTACTTCTACTCTCACACTTCAGATTGGCGGGTAAACAGTTAGCCAATCCAACTGTAATACCTAGTTTTGGCTTAATTCTTCTGTCTTCTCTTCAGTGTTATGTATTTAGCAAATTTTTTGTGTGTGGAATTTTTTAGTTAAACTCATTTAGAGTATTGTGCCTTATTTTTCAAAATAACATTTTGTTAAGCAAACAATCTTTATGTTACTCATTTAATTTTTAAATATTTTTACAGTTTCTATAACATTTAAAACATCTTATTTCATTCAGAATTTTTAATTTTATTTTTCATGTAATTTTACTAATTGTTTAAAATTAATTTGGACAGAGAAACAAATTTATAATTTATCGTTTAATAACATTGTATTGATACTTTTCTATTAAACTGTAATATTCACTACAATAACTAATTTTCTAACTCAGTGGAGAAACAAAAATATCTTATTATATTACTTCATTTTCATTATTACACTACAAGATTCACTAAAATGGTGTTTACATTTATACCGAACTTAAACTGATGAAGCGCCAACCTTTATATTGTATTTGTTTTTATATGTTACAAATGTAACTATTAGAATTAGGAGAACGTTATGTACGAAAGGGCATGTCCCGTTATGTTTCAAATAAATATAAATAAACAATGCCATATTTTTCAAAATATCGTACTTCCTGCGCAAAAATGTTCAATGTGGATTTATTTAAAAAACTCTCAGACGTTAGCGGGCGTGTAAGAACTTTTGCGCCCGCTTCCCCGTCCCCGGGCGAGAATTAGTTACTTTGCGCCCAGTTTAAGTGCCCGAAATGACATACTTTTCGTGCAGGTAGGACAA
This sequence comes from Leptopilina syphax, assembly GCA_032872505.1. Lineage (NCBI taxonomy): Eukaryota > Metazoa > Arthropoda > Insecta > Hymenoptera > Figitidae > Leptopilina > Leptopilina syphax. The sequence continues at coordinate 8,750,685 of CM065471.1, read as the reverse complement.
CAAAATTTTTTTAACAAAAGGGAGATATATTCATTAAATGAACCTAAATTACAATATAAATATAAAAGAACAAAGTTTTTTGATGAAGAGGAACCAAAGTAAACTATTTGTTAACTAATATTGTTTATAACAGCTTAGATAAATTATTTTATGATTTACTATTTATCTAGAAGTCATATTTTTATATTAATTGAAACTGATTTAGGACATGTGTTGTATCAAAATAAGAAAATAATCTTTTATTTTTAAAGGAAAGTACACAATTAATTTGTTAATTTTTGTTTAAAAAAATATGAACAATTTAATATTCTCAGGTTTGCATGGAGAGATATCTTAAGAAATTATTTTCTTTTTATTTAAGACAAAAGCACTTGAATCGATTAAAAATTGTAGTCAGTAGACATTTTTGAGAAGTAAATTGTAATAAAATCCCATTGTGAGGCGTTTCGTAGAACGCGAGCACCTTGCAAGTGATTTTTGAAAATTTTGTAAAACTCATTAAACGCGTCAGCCCACTCCAAAACTTTTTGGAAAATCTTTTGTATATTGTAAGCTATTACAAATCCAAAATTTTGAAAATTCATAACTCGAAACTTTGGGCGATTAAACAAATTCCTATTGTTACTTGTTCGTGCTCCTTCACTGACCATTTTTCATAAATATAAGCAAAATCTCCCGAGCGCTTTCTTAATCCAAGTTTTTGTATTTGTTTTACGCAAAATTCAAAAAAATTTGTTTTGATGATTACATAACTTGGTTTTGAATGGTCTAATATTGTTAAAAAAATATAAATATATGAGGCCATTTGGGTCAATTTTTAAAATATTAAAAAATAAAATTCACCATCAAGAAGAGAACAAAAAAACCTTTCAGAAAAATATTCTACTAAATTTTTTCCACTACAAGTATGTTCAGAAAAAATTCAAAAAGTAGCCGGTGTTAGCAAAATTGGTTTGTTTTTCATGAAATTAAAATAATATTAATTAAATTTTGAATCTCTGCACTAGTACCGATTATGAAACACCTATTTTATTCAATATTTATAAATAAGATTAGACTTTTGTCTGTACATTGCTGTACAATTGTATGAATTATAAAACACAATCAACTTCAAAATTTTTGAAAATTTACATTTTTAAAAACAACTATTATCCAAGTAATTTTTTATAAATTAAAAATATTTTATTATTTTTAATATTCTTTTTTGTCAGAAAATGATTAGCTACACCTAAATAATAAGCATTTCATTGGATCGTTTCTTAGATCTTTTTTTTTAATAAAAAGAATGTAAAATTTCGATTTTTGATAATTAATATTTTTCAGGTGAAATTCTATGTTGCATATAGGCAATTCCACGTCAGATTTCAGTTCACATTTTAAAATTGTCCAAAACAATTTTTTTTCATTCTTTAGTGTAAAAAAATAGATACGTATTTTTTTATTTTTTTTGGTGGCCAAATTTCCGAGTTACGAATTTTTGAAAATTTGACTTTTGAAAAATTAACATTTTTTAAATGTCCTACAACTTGAAATTTATTGAATTTACAAAAATTTCGTAAAGACAAAAAAAGTTCAGTTTTTGTTTAACTTTTAAATGCTGTTAAAAATTTTTTCTTAAAAAAATACAAAAATTTTATAAACAAATTATTTTTTTTTAATTTGGACGTTTCACAGTGGGCCAGGATCGTCGAATTTTGGCCAAAAATACAATTTTTCAACTTTCTAATATGCACAAAAGAATTTATCCACAGTATTTAATAGTAAATAAGGAATTTATTGTATAAGGGATTTGTTAAATAATAAAAAATTGTGTCTTCTAGAACTATTTAAAGTTTAACATTTGAGATAAAATAATAAAATGTTTTTGATTGAAATACTTAATATATAGATAGAAATAAATTAATTATTTTTGTATAAGTACTTATTTTTTCTCATCAACAGATATATTGAAGTAAAAAACCAATAGTTACTTTAAAAAAATTAAATTTATTAAAATTTAGCTCCATTGAAGTTAATAAATAGTGGATTTTTCAATAGAGTGCCGACTTTCAGTTAGTCGAGCTCCTCCGAGCCGCATAATATTTGGAAAAACAAGTTATAGAACGATTACTTAGCATGCCTACTTTGACGCCAATATGTGCCATTTTGCGCCTTTTCATATTTTTTCAACATAACAAGAATATTGCAATAAACATATAAATATATGCAATAAATATATAAAGATAATTTTCAAAATTAATCAATTATGATGAACAGTGGTATTTAACGGTTTTATATGTCGCTGATTGCGAATCTGATGTCAGATTTAAAAAATTCAAAATGGCGGATCCAATATGGCGGACATAAAAAATTTTTAAGTCAATAAATTTGAATTAAACATAGGTATCTATGGGTTTTTTTCATAGAGTTATTAGAATAGAGTGCGCGAGTTATACCTTTTACCGTGAGAGGCATTCTTAGACGCATAGAAAGAGACAAAATCATGAAAGTAGACCCCTTATCTTACCTTGTTTACTGGCGCATGTGCAAGAATAAAATTTTTTGGTTTGGTTTTTATCTAAAAAGATCGCATAAAAAATCGTTAAATATAATAAAATTAAATGTAAAATAAATATTTTACAATAAATAGGGTAGAGTGGGATTAAAAAGTCATGTTGAAAAAAATCTATTTGGCTGTTATTTGAAGTTAAGACGCAACTTTTGATTCTAGTTCGGATGTCGTATCGATAATATTATAGTAATTGGAATTTTTTAATTTGAGCTGCTTATTTCGATGAGTATAAATTGAAAGCAGGTAAACTTAACATAAAATACCATTTTTCCTGCTAAAATTGTTTTTAAATTATTTATTTGTCACGTAAATAAATGAAAAATATAATTGCCAGCAAGCAAGCAACAGTTGTTTCGATGCATCAGCTGTTTCACTATCGCGCATGCGTTATTAGAGAAAGAAAGAAAAGGGGTCTACTTTTCGTATGGCTGTCTCCGTCTATGCGCCTAAGAAACATTTTGGTCGCTTGCGCACTCTATTCTAATAACTCTATGGTTTTTTGGGTCGCTGATTACGAATCTGATGTCAAATTTCAAAAAATCAAAATGGCGGTCATAAAAAATTTTTAATTAATCAATTTCAATGAAACCTAGGTATGTAGAGGTTTTTTGGGTTGCTGATTACAAATCTGTTGTCAGATTTTAAAAATGTAGGGGAGAATGGGAAGTTATGAAGCATGGGGAGTTGTGAAGCGCGGCCATAGATCTCGCATAGTAATTGTTTTGATAGATGTCACTTACTTTCAATATTTTGTCACCTAATATCTTCGTTTTGTAATTGGATTCATTCCGATAGCAGATATTTTGCATATCTTTCAAGACAGTGTGTTCAACCTTTCGTTTATAAAGTTTTTTTGAGTGTTCCTTTTTGTAGAATTCTTACAAAATTCGCGAACAAATCAAAAAGATAAGTTTACCTATATAATAACCAACAATGATTAGGTTTTTGATATTAAAAAGGATTTATGCAAAATCTCAATAAAGAATATTTACCAGAAGATATAATTTTTAGCGATTTTTAGTAGTGCTTCACAACTCCCCATGATTTTTAAAAACTTAAAAAAGCAGCTTTTTGGCCAAACTGAAAAAAAATTGTCCATTTTATTTTATTTCATGCAAATTCTTCAACCAGTAAGCATATTTGAAGACCCTCTAGAGATTCAAGTAGAGAAAATTTGAAAAATTTTTTTTTTTTAAATTACAACTCGTAAACAAAGCGTGCTTTATAACTTCCTATTCTCCTCTAAAAAATGAGCACTTTGTTTCTGAAATCAGATTTAGATATGAAATGAAGTGTTTATTTGATCCATGGAAATAAAAGCAGATTCTCCAATAGGACTACATGCGCACCTGATATACCCACGCGATAAACTATATACCTATAAGTAAACATCAGGTCTAAAAAAAACCAAAAAAATTTTAAAAATCTAAAAAAAATACAAAATGGGATCTTTATCGGTAACCTCCTCGTAGTAGATCCTGGAAACTACAGTACTTTTTATTTTTGTAGGCTAATAACAGGAAAAAATTTTTCATTTTCTGAATTGTATAAACACTAGTTTTGTAATCACCAAACTTAAAAACTCCCAAGCAAAAAATTGTAGGCGAATCTCACCCAATCTAAAATCCACTTGAATTCTTACATCAAATTTGTAATCAGCGACCTAAAAAACCCCTAGATACAAAGTTTCATAAAAATTGTTTAATCTTAAAAATTGTATATCCGCCATTTTTGATCCGCCATTTTGAATTTTTGAAATCTGACATCAGATTCGTAATCAGCGACCCAAAAAACCCATAGATACCTATGTTTAATTCAAATTTATTGATTTTAAAATTTTTATGTCCGCCATATTGGATTCGCCATTTTGAATTTTTGAAATCTGACTTCAGATTCGTAATTAGCGACCCATTCGAAAATGACCATTTTTAGGGGTATCAATTTTTTTTTACTTTTTTCAGTTACCTCAAATCATATTACACTATAGAAAATTAATAAAAGTATGTTTTAACTGATTTACAATTTTAATTTATTTTTTAAAAAATTTGATTTTTTAAAAAAATTAAAATTTTTAAAAAATACAACATTTTTAAAAATCCGTATGATTGATTGCTTAAAATTATAAAATAAGTATTTCGTCTGTTGGGTGCAGAAAGGTACCAATTTAGAATAGTCGTAAAAAACGTGCCGTTTCAAAAAACACGTGAGAAACCTGCCTCTTCAGCTGCGATTTGGAAAACATGCCAACTCAGAATTGACGTTAACTTTTTGTATTTTAGGTTAACATTTGACAGTACAGAAAAATTTGAAGCAAAGATTATAAAGTTGTACAAAAATTATTTTTAGTTGCATTTTGCATAATTATTATTTTTCTTTGAAAAAAGAATATTTTTACAAATTTATTGAATTCATTTGTTGATTATTTATTATTTGATGGACAACTTCTTTCTTGTACCTAAAATGAAAAAAATGAATGTCAATTCTGAGTTGGCATGTTTTCAAAATCGCAGCTGAAGTGGCAGGTTTTTCACGTGTTTTTTGAAAGGGCACGTTTTTCACAACTAGTCTGAATTGGCACCTTTCTGCACTCAACCGACGATTTATCAAAATCGGCAATGACAATTAATAAAAATTACGAGACAAATTCAAATTTTTATTTTTTGAAAATTTTGATATTTATTTTAAAAAATTTTAACTAATTAAATTTTTTTAATTTTTCGAAGCATGTTATAATTAAAAATACAAAACTTGTTAGAAAGATTAATATTAACCACCTATAAAAAACAAAATTTTAGATGAGTTGAAATTTCACCGGTTCCTCCCGGAACTAACTTACACTAAAATGTGTAACTAAAAGCTACTTTTTTGGTTTCTATATAACTTATAAGTAAAATGTGCACAGTGCAGCGCGCGTAAAACTTGCACGCCAAAATTAAAAATTTATTTTAACTATCAAATTCAAGAAGACCACTCTGAGACGTTTTGCAAACTATTCTTATTATTGCCAGCAATGTTTTTCTTTAAAAAATTTTTTTTTAATACGACCAAATTTTAAAAAATTAGTTTGTTTATAAAATTTTTTAATTTTTTTAAGAAAAATTAAAAAAAAATTTTAACAGCATTTACAAGTTGAACAAGAACTGAACTTTTTTTGTCTTTACGAAATTTTTGTAAATACAATAATTTTCAAGTTATAGGCCATTTAAGAAATGTCTACTTTTTAAAAGTCAAATTTTCAAAAATTCGTAAATCGGAAATTTGTCCACCAAAGAAAAATAAAAAAATACGTATCCATTTTTTATCACTAAAGAATGAAAACAAATTGTTTTGATCAAATTTAAAATGTAAACTGAAATCAGACAATCACAGTCACAGAGATTTGCTATGCATTTACGTAAACCCTTACACAAATTGCATTAGGCTTTGCGGAGACTTGTGCATTTGCGAACCATGCTGAAAAGAATATACAGGAGATGCTGGTCAACACGTTTGCTCATTGTGTCAAGAGTATTTCGAAATTATTCAGCGAGTTTATAAGTAGATTTGATTAAACATCAAACTCATCTATGTATATTTATACATGCCATGTAAACTATATTTTTGTAGGCAATAATAAAACAGTTCTATTTCCATAAAGAAAATGTAAATTATTTATAATAAATAGATAAAAACTAAAAATAGATCTTACCAAAAATTTGGACTACTTTATTAACTTTTACACAAAATTTTATTTTTGAGCATCCAAAAAATTAATTAATTTTAGTTTTTTTAGAGTGTAACTTTAGTTTTTATCCATTAATAATATAATGACGTGTTATTTCTCTAAATTTAAATTAGTAAAAATGTTCACTACTTTAAATAAGTGACTCAAATTTCTGCTTTTAAATTAGTAAATTTTGCTAATAAACAGTAATTTCTACTAATTTATTAGTCATTAATTCAAATTAGTAAGCATTTTTACTAATTTAATTTTAGAGATTACGTGTTAATTCACTGGTTTACAGTCAAATTTTCAATCAAACAAAATAATTTTTTTTCGAATAGTAGGTGTATTTTGAGTAAGAAAATCATAGTTTTAATTTTTTCCCTCGTGCAGTTTTTCTGTAGCTTGAAATTTCGCATTTTCGAGGTGCGACGCCACTTAAACTTACTTGTAGAAAAATTAGCTTGTCAAAATATAATAAATGAGGTATCATTAGAAAGGTTATTAAATTACCTTTCGATCCATAGGTCACAGAATAAAATTCAACAAAAATTAAGAGAGTTGCAGTCGAATTTCATCGATTTTTTTCCTCCATATTGGATCCGCGATTTTGAAATTTAGAAAACTAACATTGGATTCGAAATCTACGATTTCAGAAATCCTTGATTAATGATTTTAGTAAATTTGGAGCTTAACTAAATTTTATTACTTCAATTTTTGCTGCAAATGTTTAAGGGAAACTAAAAATGAAGAATGTAGTTTCGTTCATTAAATTTATTTTAGAATTGTCATTATTAATCCGATCGAGGTCCACAAGGGCTTAAAATTTGTGTTATCATATAGTCTATCAATAAAAAAATTAAAACCTAAACATTATTTTCTGTTTGATGTAGAAAAAATAGTAGAAGTTACTCAAGTGTCTAAAAAACATCAAAATTGTCATGAAATTTCATCTTTAATCGACTGTAACTCTCTCAATTTTTGTTAAATTTTATTCTGTCACCTATGGATCGAAAAGTAATTTAATAACCTTTCCAATGATACGTTATTTATTATATTTTAACAAGCTAATTTTCCTACAGGTAAGTTTAAGTGGCATCGCACCTTGAAAATGCAAAATTTGAAGCTGCAGAAAAACTGCACGAGGAAAAAAAATTAAAACTATGATTTTCTTACTCAAAAAACACTTACGCTACTATTCGAAAAAAAATGTTTTGTTCGATTTGCAAAAAAAGTTTTTAATTTGTAAACCTGTGTTAGAGGATAATTCTTTAATATTACAGGCTTCGCACTCTTCTACTAAAAGCTACTATTTGCTACTTTTTTGATATGAGGCTACTTTTTGGCTACTTTTTTGAGCCTAATGCTACTAAAAGCTACTTTTCTGAACAAATAGTCAAATTTAGATTTTTAGTTTTCACATTTCCATTTAACAGCAGTGTTAAAATCTAAAATCGTTAATGAAAAACGACAGTCAATAAGATATTAGAAAATAATTTTACCGACATTTACAAAGAATTTTTTAAAAAAAAAATCTTGTCTGTTCATAATTAAAATTAAAAATTTGATTAATTCAATTTCATTAAAATTTTTAAAAATAATTGAATTGTAGAGAACAATTAAATTATTTATAAAGATAATTGAAATTTCGAGGAGAATTTCAAAAAATTTTTCAACATAATTGAATTTCTGCGGAGAATTTTATTGCTTTTAAAAATAATTAAATTGTTTTTTTCGAATTTTATGGAAATTTATGAAAATAATTGAATTCTTGTGAAGAATATTTTCCAAAAATAATATTCAAAAGAATTTAGTAAATCTGAAAACTTTTGCTATATTTATGAAAATAATTGAAATAATTGAATTCTTTGACAAATTTTAATCAAATTTTTAAAAATAATTGCATTTTTCGACGAATTTGATCAAAATTGTATTAAACATAATTCTATTTCTGCAATAAGTTTTATTATTTATAAAAGTAATTGAATTATTGCGAGGATTTTATAAAAAAGTTTCAAATTATTAATTTAAAAAAAAATCTAGATAAACTCTATTTTTAATAATTCAATTCCTATAAAATTTTAATTCTTTTAGAAAATAATTGAATATTTGTGTAGAATTTTGTCAAAATTGTTTTTAAGTAATTGAATTCTTGTGGTTAATATAAATGAATTCTTGTTACTTATAGAAATAATTGAACTTATATTGCGAATAAATTTTTAAAAATAAAATTAAAATTATACGGTGACTAACTTCCCTTGATTATTTTCGAAAAAATTAAATAAAATTCTTTAAAAAAAGTAAATTATTTGTAATAGAATGTAAAGAAATTTAAATTACAATAAAAATATTCAATAATTTGTTTATAGAAATTGAATTATCTTGAAATAACGGAATTAAAAAATCTTATTTTTGAAAATTAAAAAAAACTTTGCTTTTTAAATAGAACAGAAATCAAAATATTAGGGATTTCCAATATTTAATAAATCATTTTTAATTCAAATTAGTCATTAGATAGTTGCAAGACTATGGCGTCTGTTTCAAAAACTCTTGAGAATAATGTTATAGCTCTAAACACGTATGATAGCTAATTTTTTTCAGAATTTTAATATTCGTATAATAATACGATTATTAACTCAATATTTTTCAATATTATAATTGTTTTATATAGTAACCATTTGCAGAAATATTTTGTTCAGCTTTCGTTAAATAAGAGTAAAATTGCAAATGATGTACTGCATTTGGATTTCGCAAATTTCTTGTGATTAGACAATTAGGCCAGTCGTTGAGTGCAAAAACTGCCCAAAATTACAAAAAGCAAAGTCTGAACGGTTTCTAGTAGTTTGGGGGCTCCTTATAAGAGCTCCACAGTTTGCTCTCGATTTCCGGGTGCGAAAAACAGTGTAAACAATCGCAAAAGTTTGGAAAACATGGTTTTTCGATGCTCGTTGCTTCCGGTTCAGTTTTAGGGGAAAAAGTTGTGATTGAAAGTTATAAAGCTTGAAAATTCCTTTCAAATGATGGGTCATACGTTAAAAAAGGTTAATTAGTTTAGTTGCAAATGAATTTAAACCATTAAAAATAGCACTTCTTTAATTGTTTAATAACTTTGTTAATAATTATCGAATTTGTTCATAACTTACCAGGAATGTTCTCCTTGCGTAGCTAAATAAATCCCCAAAAAAAATTAACTAGATCGGAGAAATAGTTTATGCATAATTCCATTTGTTAACTAAAAACATGTAATTTTTCAACGGAATTTCCCTACTTTTGGTACATCGAATTTCGATTTTTTTTGGAAAGTACACTTAAGAAGTCTAACTTTCATCCTATTTAAATGGTCAATTTATTTTTTTTATTTAAGTGCATAATAAAAAGGGTTAAAAATGGGTGTGTTTTTTTGTCATAAACAAATGTTATTACTCAGCCAATTTTCACTTTATCAATTAGCTATAAACGGCATATAATTCCATTTGTTTCCACAAAACTTTTAGTTCAAAACATGTATTCTATGAAAAAAAATTGATCTTAACGTTTTGTGCTTTTATTTTTCATTTATATCGAGTGAAAGTACATGCATCCTTTTTCAACTTTCGGACGGAGGAGTGGAGGAACTCGGTGGCGCTTGATTCTCGCCCGCCACAAAACTGAATTCAGCCGTTCAAATTCGCAAAAATGGTCATAACTTCGTTAATTATTGACCGATTCTAATCTTTTTTTTTAATTCCATGTATTTTTTTATGCTGAATCTAAATATAAATTTCTATATTTTGTAAATAAAATATTTTTTGTAGAAATTAAAATTTTTTTTTAACAACAAATTTTTATTATTATTTATTATATTTAACAAAAATGTTTCTTTGTACATCTTATTTCATTTAATTTAAAATAATGTTATTTAAAAAAAATCTGAAATTATTTACCAATAAGCGTGTAGCATCGAGTTTAAGCGTTGTAGTGGCAAAATAATTATTTTTTATGGGTTTAAGTAATTTTATTAACTTTTTTTAAAAATAAGAACAAAGGTGTGTTTTGAAAGAAACAATATTATATTTTTTATTAAATACTATTTATTAAACATATTTTTAATCTTAATGATAATGTTAATGTTACGAACGAGAAAATATTTAAAATAATTAATATAGTTGATTTAACTATAATTATTATTTTGGGCTTTTGAGATGGCCCTATTTTCAAGTTTGTTGGAGGAAATCAAACTGCCAGAGCGTGAGCTCTGTTTAACTTACTGGGATTCGTGTTTCCTAGTTGCCAAAATTCAGAAATTTATTAGGAAGGGGGGGGGGTAAAGAGAATATAGGAAATTAATAGAAAGAAATTTAAGAGTAATAGTTATGATTTATTGTAAATTAAAGAAAGAGTCCATCCGCCTCTCAAACAATACAAGAAGGAGGATGGGGTAAAACTAACCAGAACGATACAATTACTTACCCGTTCTGGAACCTTAAGTCTACCGCCAGAATTTCTGCCGACGGGCGAAGATTTCACAATACGCACTATTTATTGTCCTTGAAAAATTGTTATAAACAGAAAATATTTTGTAATTAAATATATTATAATTATTAATATATTTAAACGCCGTGGGCTTTTGAGATGGCCCTATTTTCTTTAATCAATTTCCTAAGTTAATTCCTCAAACCATTAAAACAGGGCGGACGCGGCAACAACCGAAACCGGCCGGTCTTTTGACAAGAAAGGATTTTTATTAAATTTATTTCCCCACTATTTTAATTTTTGAGACGACCCCGCGGATTTCGAGGTGTTTAAAATTTTATTTTACGTCCGGCCAAATTGCTTGTATAAGCATACAATCAATTTGGATCCTGTATACCGGACGGGAACGTTATAGGAAATTTAAAAAAAAATTTTAATCCGACAGAGTTCAAGTCTCTGTGCTGTGGGAAACCGTACTGTTCAATTTTGATGTCTAATTAATGTGCTTATATAGTTTTACTTCCTTAAGAAATATGGAAAGGTGGGGACAGGGCGTTGGTCCTGTTGCCATGCCAAAATTGCTGGACTTGCATTTTACAGGAATCGGTTCAATGCACTATGTTGAAATAATTTTATTCCCAGAAGAGAATATTTTTAATATTCTTTTATTTATTATAATAATTTTCAATTTTATTTTTCGAATTAATCTTTCAAAAAAATAAGATTAATGTGGGCTGGAATAATGGACATTTCAAAAATAGAAATTCCATTCTATTTTGTAACCCTTAAAAAAAAGGTTGTTACAATTCCAACATTAAATCATTTGTCAATAATTATTTTAGTGTGCATTGGAACCTTCCGCAAGTTTGCAATTTATGGCGGGCAAGGTTTATAAGCTAGGTTGGTACGGGGAAACAAAAGATAAATTATATTTTTGAAAGAAAAGAAATAATAATAAAAATAATAATAATAATAGCCTAAACGTTCCCATCTTTATATATCATAAAATTGTTAAATATATAAATATTTTTAAATAAGACCGGGCCATCATTCACCCTGTATTTAAAGATTTAAAGAATTAAAAGATGCATTTTAATTTTTAAAATACGATTACAATAGTATTCGCCATTGGTAAGAGGGAGAAAGAGCTACAGGACAGAAAGAGTACGCAATACTCTGTAAGAACAATATGCCTGAGAGAGAACGCTTCGATGCTATACACAATCTTCTTTCTCTCTCGCACAATGTCAAGGGGAGCGTGGGGAGCGCGGGAAGTCTTCACTCAACGCGTTGAGTGTAGCCTCACGTCTATTCTTCGTGTATATATATATATATACACATATATATATTGTATTTTATTATTTTAATTCTAATATAGTTAATAATTTTTCCTTTACATTTTATTTTAAATAAAATAGGCAACATATATATATATATATACACGTATACACACACACTCATTTGCTTATGTAGTTGTTGTTTCTTAAATCATAAAAATAATAAAAAATGATAGCCCTTCATTAATTGATTTACCTGAAAGTCATGAAAATAAAACAATTTAATTGCTGAAATAGTACTTTCAGACGGAAGAAAAGGCTTACGGTCTTTGAACCGAGTTCATTTTCTGCGCGATTTCAAAATGCTAAGCATGCATTTCATTAATTGCTTTTAATTAATGATAAATAAAATATAAAATTTTTGTAAAATTTTTGTTACGATAATGTGGCGTAACAAACCACCGTGGAAATTCCGTTTTTCGTCCCCGAAAACAAGTCGCAATGAAAATGAACTTGGGTTATGACATAAGTTTCATGTCTTTCAGGAAACGCATAAATACTTCATGTGATAAATGTTTTTCTTTTATATTTAAATTTGTAGTTTTATCGTAGAACAATAGTTGAATGTGAGCTTTGAATAACAATTTGATTTTTGTTTATTTGTTTGTTAATCATCTGTGTTAAAGAAAAAAATTTATCTCATGCATGTTTTCAAAATCACACATACAAAAACAGTAAAGATCCACCTTAAATTAAGTATATCACTAATTTTGTTTAACCTATCCATTTTACCAGTGGAAGTTTTAAAATGAACACTTAATGCTTTATAACAGAATACCTTAACTTAAAGAAAATCATTACTCTCATCCTTAATACATAATATAAAATACATTCATCGATTCAAGATTACAATCTTATGTTTTCTCTAAAACGATTACAATCGGACCTGTCGGAATGCAACGCTACTTTAAATAGTTTTTATAATTAATAATGTCCAACAAGAATCATTTTCACTTAGTTTTGAAATGTTGTAAAATACCATAAAAATTGAATTATAAAATAATTTTATAAATTCTGTTGTACCAAAAAAAAAATTAAAAATATCGAGTTGCACTTCGGCAGGTTATACTGTAAATTTAAGGCATCGGAGAAGTTTATTTATTTATTTAGAAAGAGGATGATTTTAATAATTGTTTTTTTTTTTAGTATGTGTATTTTAAGTTTATACCCCTTTCTAAATAATTTATATTTTAGTCTGGAAAATTTTATAAGATTTACAATATTGTTTACGTGAAATAATTGAATTTAATTTAGACAAATAATTTAGTAATTTAGATGCGTAAACATTAATTTTCCATTTTAACTGATAACACACGTCGAACGAATTTTAAATGTTTAACATATAAATAAAATAAGAATAAGAGAATTTTTGTCTCATTGTGTTATCTACTATCTATCAGAAGAGAAAGATACATTTATTTGAGGTGTGTTACCTTGTCTGATTTACCAAATAGCAATCGAATTAGGTTCGTTGATAAAAAAAAACGAAAGAAGAAGAAAAGTACTCCTTCACCAGTGGGTTTTGAGTGACTGATGACGATCCACTTCTGGTTTTTAAAATTTTGTTGAATGGGCCCTTGATTTGCTCATTCAGCTGAATATAAATATTCGAAATTATGTCTGTCATATTGGGAATAGAAGTTGCGTCATCAATTTTATTTAGACCTAAAATTTAGACAAAAATTGTTAATAATAGTTTCAGTGGAAAATAATGGTTAAAATTGGCAACCATTATTTTGTTATTACTTGTCAGGAATTTTGAGTTGTTTTCATGTATTCGTATAGTATGTCTTGGTCTACTGTGAATATTAACTGATTATATATATATTTTTTTTATAACTTTGGTCTGAGATTGGGCACAAAGAGTATCAAGATTCATCCACGGTTAAAAGTGATGTTTACATCACCACCGCGGATAATTCCTGGCACAAATTCTCCTTTAAATAAAATGCTTTATGAATTTTGTCTTATATTGTTAGGTTATGTTCAGAGTCTTCAGTGAGTCACGTTTTGTTATGTTGTATTCGTCGCGTCGAGAGGCAAGAATATTATTTATTATAAAATAAACAACATTCCTGCTATCAAAAAAATATATATAAAAAAAGATATATTGCAAATAAAAACATAGCTCTCCATTTTGTCTCGAAGATACTCCAAAATTTCATATACTTTGTGTGGTCAAATTACTTTCATATTGTCTTGTTTTTTTTTTTTAAAAAACTTATTTTAGCGCATTATTTCTACTATGCAAGAGAAAGAAAGGAGTGAAGTCATTCTTTTGATCACTTATACTTCTAGGGTGCATTTGTATTTACGGTACTTGTGCGGGGATGATTATGATGCAACACCAAGTAACCTTTACCTGCCTTTCCGTAAGTGTCCCCTAATTAAAAGAAAATGACCATCAGTCTGATTCATCCCTAATTCTCTCAAATGCAAGCGGCAAAATTGCTATAAATAATTGACTACTTTCTTTCATAACCTTTAATAACAAAGGTGAAAAAGAAGTCATAAAAAAAAATTTAATTATTTATTTAATTAATTAAAATTGATTTTAAATTTTGAAGAGAAAATAATATAAAGGAGCAATAAGATTATTAATAAAAATTATATTTTAATCGAAATTTATACATTTCTTTTTCGCCACCGCGGAATATTCCTGCGGCTTGTATAATAAAATTGTTTATAACTTATAAAGGATTTATTTATTTTGATATTAAACAAAACAGTTATAATTGCAAGCAAAAATAACTTGAGAAAAATTATTCTGCATGATTATCAACATAAAAATTATATGTATAAAATAAACTTTATTAAATGCAATGGTTTCCCTGTCATTCAGAGCTCGAGATTACATTGAAAAATTCTGACCCTTTAGGATGCGATACAAAAGTTTAAATCCTTGTAACATGTGCCTTTATATTTAAATTTGAAATCTATATGTAATATGTGTATACTATTAATCTCAAGTGGTTTTGCTTTGTCATAATGCTTACTTTTATCCTTAGCGTATTCTAATTACCACAAAAGTGAAAAACTTTTGAATTTTAAACTGTTTTGTGCTTTATACTTGAGAAATTTTTATTTATTATTTATTTTTTTTTAATTCAAGAGTTACAGTAAAATATATAGAAATTGCAATATTTTTTTTTAATGGATTACATAAACATGTGTCATTATTTATAGGTTAGAACGTCTAAATGATTTTCCTTACATTAAAGCACATTAGTTTATAAGTGGTCATTATTCATAATTATTTAAAGAATGTAAAAAAAAATTAACAAAGCAAAACCATTACAGAATTATTTATTTAAAATACTGATTATTCTAATGTAAGTAAATGTGGTTACAAGTTACATGATTTACATAATATCTTTAGGAACAAAAAAAAAGAACTCTTGTAATAAAAATAAATTCCTTTAAAATTAAATTGATTTTAGTAATGATTCTTTCAGTAAATTTATTATCAAATAATAAATTGAAATAGTTAATACAGGCTACAGCACAAGAGGGAAAGGGATATAAAATGCTTTACACGCAGTACTAGTATAGTACGAATACAGTAACCGTACGATACTCTAAATTACAAAAACCTTAGTATACCATACAATCACCGTACCCGCACCACACCAGTATATCGTACTGGTACGACATACCAGTGTAGTACCCGTTGCTGTACAAAGGCAGATGGCGAGCACAGTACCAGTACGACTCATACGCCATACTTGCACTGTACATGCATCGTACCAGTACACTGGTCCTGGGTAATTATAAGTTTAGATTTCTTTCCGCCACCGCGGAATATTCCTGCAAATTTGTTGCGAGAATAGAGAAAGAGAGAGAAAACTAAATAAGCAAACAAAACAAAAATTAATCATTTAAAATTTTTGTAAATCATTAATAATGGTATTAATGATTTTGTGAAAATTAAAAGAGTGTATGTGTAATTTATCTTTACAATGGTGAAAAAAAATAAAATTTTTTTTTTTGTTTTTAGAAAATACAAGAACATGTATTTATGATAAAACAAAATTGTTCCATAATTATTAAGGCCATATCAATCTTAATTAATTATAATTTCAATCGTTTTTATTCTTAGTAGTATTTTTTTTTTTTTATTAATTTAGAAGTAAAAGAGGGAATAGAAAAAGAAATACAATTCTGGATTTTAATATAAACACAACTGTGATTCAACAAAAGGATATAATAATCAATAATCAATTACAAAAACCTTTAATATTCAAATTTAATATCGAAATGAATTAAAAACGGCTAGAATCATGGTATCTACCTAAATTTTATTTTTGACTACAATCAATTATGTATTTATATATTTTTACATATATTCGTCATAAATTAAGATAAACGATAGATACAAAAAAAAATTAATAAATTTGTTAATTCGGTTATTTATGATTATTATTATTGTTTAACTACTAGATAAGTAAAATATTTATTAGTTGATTATATTATTTTTATAATATGATTATTCAATCAATGATTAAAGAAATGATACAAGGCCGATTATCCACCCGAATTTAGATAATCAAATTTATTCTCATTTTACCCCTATATCATTAACATATAACAATCATATTTGTTCATTATATTATATTATTTATAACTGTAATATTAATTACTTTACAAATAAATTTTATTTACATTTATTTATTAATTATACTTAATAATATTTTATAAAGATACTGTTATTAATTATTCGTTTAATTTATTAACTGAATGATTATAATTATACTAATTGTTTATTATAATTTCATTTACATATATTTCTTTATACTGAAGCTTCTAACCTAAGAATTTTACAAGAAATATATTTTTTTTTTATTTTTACTTAATTTATTAAATTTATAATTATAATTTAATTAGTGATTCTAGAAATAATACAAAACTAACTATCCACCCGAACTTAGATGGTAAGTTTTACTATCATGTCCTTTTTCATTTGAAAAAAAAAATTTTTTTAATATATTTATTGATTATATTATTTATTATTATTATATATTTTTCTTTTATGTAATATCGATTATCTTGTTTTCTTGTTATTTGTACAATTAAGTTTTACTTTTATTTATATTTATTTACTTATCGATTATTATTTATAATATATATGTAAAAAAAATTATTTACAGTTTAGCCGATATTACAATTTGATTGACTTAATTTTATTTCGAGGTTGATGTTTTGATTTATCATGATTCTTAAATCCTTTGAAAGAATCACAAATATTTTAATTTTTGTTGTAACTGTTTTTCTTTTCCATTAATAAAAAAAACATTTATTAATTGTTAGTGAAAAAAAAATAATAATAAAAATAAATTTTTAGTTTTATTATATTGAAATATTAATTTTCAAGAAAGAAAAAAAAAATAATAAAAAAAATAATAATTTAACAAATTGTTATTTACTATTAGTTGTATTAGAATATTTCTTAAAAATTATGCGGAAAGATTCTAATCATAAGGACACAGTGTGACCCAGTGTACTCGCGTATAAAGAGTAACACGTCTTTCTTTGTAACCTGATACGTGAAGAATGATGACAAAGACTTTCTTGCATTTAATAGAGAAAATAAGAAAACAATTATACAATTTAAATCACACCCCTTTTTTTAGGAACCAAAGAAATTTTAAATTAAAAATTGCAAAAATTTTAAATTGATATATATATATATATATAAAATTAGATATTTCTAAATTCCAAATGACAGGTTTCTTTTCAACTGTTTTTTTTTTATTTTAATAGAATAAAATTGGAGTTGCGATATTTTTTTTTGTAATGTTAATATTCTATTGTTTATATTGCCACTAGAAATTTTTTTTTTTTTTTTTTTTTTTTTTTTTTTTTTATGAATAATAAGATTATTCTTGGAGACAAATTGGAGAACATTATAAACTAATTGGTTTAAACCAATTAGTTTATAACTGGTATTTCATTCATTTGCACACCAAAAAAAATAAGATAAAATAAGGAAAAGCATATGAGAAAAAAAATATTTTCCCTTCTTTCCCAATTCTAATTCCATCTTTAAATTGGTGATTATTTTTCATCGCCACCGCGGAATATTCCTTGCAACTTGCATGGAATACGCATGATAAAAAAAATGGAAATAGAATCAAGAAAATACTTATTCTTTCATAATATATAATTCTAAATTTTGATTCTGTGTTAAAACAGAAAAGTCCAAAATACAAAAAAAAAGAAATTCTCCCAAAAAAAATTAGAGGAAAATTGTTAGTTGGAAAATGAAAAGTTGCAGGGAAAATTGTCTAAGAGATGATAGAGTTTAAAATTTCTATAGCTTTTTCATTTATAATTGGTTTGATTAAAATTGTTATATTTGATTTTATTTTGACGTCTAATCTTTCTGCAAGTTTCCTTATTTCTTGCAAATGAAATAATTTGTTAAGTATTTTATAATAGAATTTCGGAGACTTGTCTTCCAGTGAGCGTATCACGGAGACTTGTCGTCACGGACTATCTACGACAAAATCAAATTAAACGTACAATTTTAATTTTAACTTATAACAAATCATTCATTTGAAAAAGAATGATTAAAGAAATTGCATTAGGATTATAAATTGACTATTCTTTTTGCGAGTTCTCTTTCCTGTTTGTTTAAAATTACTCGACATTGTCATTTTTAATAGCGACAAAAATTCTTCTTATTCCTTCACAAACAAACTATATTTTTGAGTACTTTGTAATAGAGTTTCGGAGACTTGTCTTCCAGTGAGCGAATCACGGAGACTTGTCGTCACGGACTATCTACAACAAAATTAAAATTAAAAATCAAACGTCTAGTTTGAATTTTTAACTTGCAAAAAAAATATATATATATTATACTTGAGAAAGAATAATTAGAGAACTTATTGAAAAATAAAAATTAAACAACACCTTACTCCTTTTATAGAGTGATATATTATTTTAGAATTATTTTGTGATAGAATTTCGGAGACTTGTCTTCCAGTGAGCGAATCACGGAGACTTGTCGTCACGGACTATCTATAACAAAATTAAAAATTAAAATTAAACGTTTAGTTTGAATTTTTTTAATTTTTTGAGAAAAGAAAAAAAATTATATTTCACTTAAAAAGAATAATTAGAGAATTTACTTAAAATAAACCAAAAACTCTTATTCTCTCACAAAAAGGAATGTATTATTTAGGATTATTTTAAGAGTAGAATTTCAGAGACTTGTCTTCCAGTGAGCGAATCACGGAGACTTGTCGTCACGGACTATCTACAATTAAGGTCCCAAAATTGAATTAAAATAATTTTTAATTCCATTTCAACATACCCATTGTTAGAAAGAAAGAGGTGATATAAAGAAATTTGAAAATTTAAAAATAAGAAAGAATTTATTAAGTGAAAATTTTGAAATGAAATAGAAATCCCTTTTATGAGAATTCCTCCCTTAAATTCTAAGGGGTAGCAACGTCAGGAAAAATCCCACCGCTGCCACCATCAGTTTGTTACGAACGAGAAAATATTTAAAATAATTAATATAGTTGATTTAACTATAATTATTATTTTGGGCTTTTGAGATGGCCCTATTTTCAAGTTTGTTGGAGGAAATCAAACTGCCAGAGCGTGAGCTCTGTTTAACTTACTGGGATTCGTGTTTCCTAGTTGCCAAAATTCAGAAATTTATTAGGAAGGGGGGGGGGTAAAGAGAATATAGGAAATTAATAGAAAGAAATTTAAGAGTAATAGTTATGATTTATTGTAAATTAAAGAAAGAGTCCATCCGCCTCTCAAACAATACAAGAAGGAGGATGGGGTAAAACTAACCAGAACGATACAATTACTTACCCGTTCTGGAACCTTAAGTCTACCGCCAGAATTTCTGCCGACGGGCGAAGATTTCACAATACGCACTATTTATTGTCCTTGAAAAATTGTTATAAACAGAAAATATTTTGTAATTAAATATATTATAATTATTAATATATTTAAACGCCGTGGGCTTTTGAGATGGCCCTATTTTCTTTAATCAATTTCCTAAGTTAATTCCTCAAACCATTAAAACAGGGCGGACGCGGCAACAACCGAAACCGGCCGGTCTTTTGACAAGAAAGGATTTTTATTAAATTTATTTCCCCACTATTTTAATTTTTGAGACGACCCCGCGGATTTCGAGGTGTTTAAAATTTTATTTTACGTCCGGCCAAATTGCTTGTATAAGCATACAATCAATTTGGATCCTGTATACCGGACGGGAACGTTATAGGAAATTTAAAAAAAAATTTTAATCCGACAGAGTTCAAGTCTCTGTGCTGTGGGAAACCGTACTGTTCAATTTTGATGTCTAATTAATGTGCTTATATAGTTTTACTTCCTTAAGAAATATGGAAAGGTGGGGACAGGGCGTTGGTCCTGTTGCCATGCCAAAATTGCTGGACTTGCATTTTACAGGAATCGGTTCAATGCACTATGTTGAAATAATTTTATTCCCAGAAGAGAATATTTTTAATATTCTTTTATTTATTATAATAATTTTCAATTTTATTTTTCGAATTAATCTTTCAAAAAAATAAGATTAATGTGGGCTGGAATAATGGACATTTCAAAAATAGAAATTCCATTCTATTTTGTAACCCTTAAAAAAAAGGTTGTTACAATTCCAACATTAAATCATTTGTCAATAATTATTTTAGTGTGCATTGGAACCTTCCGCAAGTTTGCAATTTATGGCGGGCAAGGTTTATAAGCTAGGTTGGTACGGGGAAACAAAAGATAAATTATATTTTTGAAAGAAAAGAAATAATAATAAAAATAATAATAATAATAGCCTAAACGTTCCCATCTTTATATATCATAAAATTGTTAAATATATAAATATTTTTAAATAAGACCGGGCCATCATTCACCCTGTATTTAAAGATTTAAAGAATTAAAAGATGCATTTTAATTTTTAAAATACGATTACAATAGTATTCGCCATTGGTAAGAGGGAGAAAGAGCTACAGGACAGAAAGAGTACGCAATACTCTGTAAGAACAATATGCCTGAGAGAGAACGCTTCGATGCTATACACAATCTTCTTTCTCTCTCGCACAATGTCAAGGGGAGCGTGGGGAGCGCGGGAAGTCTTCACTCAACGCGTTGAGTGTAGCCTCACGTCTATTCTTCGTGTATATATATATATATACACATATATATATTGTATTTTATTATTTTAATTCTAATATAGTTAATAATTTTTCCTTTACATTTTATTTTAAATAAAATAGGCAACATATATATATATATATATACACGTATACACACACACTCATTTGCTTATGTAGTTGTTGTTTCTTAAATCATAAAAATAATAAAAAATGATAGCCCTTCATTAATTGATTTACCTGAAAGTCATGAAAATAAAACAATTTAATTGCTGAAATAGTACTTTCAGACGGAAGAAAAGGCTTACGGTCTTTGAACCGAGTTCATTTTCTGCGCGATTTCAAAATGCTAAGCATGCATTTCATTAATTGCTTTTAATTAATGATAAATAAAATATAAAATTTTTGTAAAATTTTTGTTACGATAATGTGGCGTAACAGTTAAAATGAATGATGAGTGTATGGATGATTAAAAATATGTTTATTGTAAATAGTATTTAATAAAAAATATAATATTGTTTCTTTTATAACACACTTTGTTCTTATTTTTAAAAAAAGTTAATAAAATTACTTTAACCCATAAAAAATAATTATTTTGCCACTACAACGCTTAAACTCGATTCATAGGTTTGCGATATTTCTAGATTCCAATCGTCAGGTACTAAAATATGAAAATCTAATGCACACTTACTGTAATTATTATTATATCCATTGTTAGTCTCCATCTTTAATACAATTTCTTTAAGAAGAGAAATATTTTATGAATAATAACTATTTATTAATATTATTTACCATTTTTTGTTGTTAAATTATTTATAAATATGAATTTACGACTAATTAATAACAATACGGCATTTATTGCGTCAATATTCTCAGCCAGCACTGGTCCAGTGCTGAGCCAGCGCTGTCTGGCAGCACTGGCAGGCAGTACTTCGCCAGCGTTAGCCAGTTGTAAATTTCCCATTGGGTAATTGTTGCGGACTAATTACGGACTGAATTCGTAGACATCCTTGATTACTCCGGAGTGTTTTCGGATTCAGGTTTTCGTTCGGATTGATATCAGACTATTGCGGATCATTTTCGGACCTTTTTCGTACAATTTTCGGACTAATCCGTACTAATTTGTCCGTATTTAAGCCGGAATTAGTCCGAAATTTTTAACAGGGTGGAGGCAGTTTATAAAAGAAAAAGAAAATGCAAAGAATGAATTAGAGACGCAAAAAGCATTGCGAAAGGCAGATCGTTTAAGGTACTACTACACTTTAGAAGGCTCTTAAAAGACCAAATTTTAAAAAAAAATTCTTAGGTCTTTTATTATAAATATTAAAAAAACTTTTTTGCCTACATTAGTACATATTAGGAGAGTAAAAATAATGGTTTGTTTTAAATTTTTATTTAATATCATAATCTGCAGACAGCATTCAGATCGAAATTCCAAAAAGTTAGTTGTCTAATTGCTGTCAGTTTATCTCAAGATTGACAAATCGAAAACAAAAAATCCAAATTGCTTTTTAAAAAGGAAGGTCTTGCATAGAAATCTACCAGTAATAATGAAAAATCAACTAAAATAAAAAAATAGCAGATGTTTCAATAATTTTTTTAAAAATACACTATTGTTTTCAGTATATTTCTAGTCGGCAAAAATGTTTTTTTTAATTTTTTTTACCATTTTATGTTAAATTCTCACACAGGACATGCTAACAAATAAAACGAGTTATTATTTATTAAAATCAGTTCAGTAGATTCAGAGATGAACTGTCCGCAATTTAAGAAAACGTTATTTTGAGAAAAACGCGTTTAAACTTATATGTATCGTTAGAGGCCATCCATTAATTACTTAAAATTCTTTTGCAAATTAAAACTCCACCATTTTCTTTATGTCAGACACTGTTACAGACATTAGCACCAATGTTTCTACTGGTAGTAACAAAAACTGGACCCCACCATCCCCTTAAAGACTAACTTAATTTGTCAATAACTTTTTACATTAATTAAATATTTTTTGAAAAATTTACTTCTATTTTTTACAATTGGTTTTAAATACTTTAGGAGGTGTTTTCTGAAGTCATAAGGAGTTAAAAAATACAATAAAAAAAATTAAATTTTTTTAAATTCTAAAGTATAGTAGTACCTTAAAAAGAAAGGCTGAGAAAAAAGCTGTCCAAATTGAAAACAAAAAAATCAGAAAAATATTAAAAATAATATAAGTCAGCTAAAAAATCGTGGCAGGCCTAAGAAATGTTAATTTCTAAAGTTCAGTTCAAATTGTGCAAATTTTTATATTTAATTTTCATTGTTTAATTTTCGTTTTTGCATATCTTTGATTAATAAAAATTTATAAATCTAATAAATGAGTTTTTATTTTTCTCATAGCGATATTTAGTGCATTCAGTAATTGTACTATTGCTTTATTATTACTTTTATTGCTTATATTGTACTAATACGAAAAAGAAAGGTTACTTATAACCTTTACTTAAAGGGGTTAAGTTTATATCATGACATAAAAACGACAAATGGATCGAGAACTCGAGAAACTGGTATCCGAGCCTCGACAAATGGTGTCTTTCATACCATTTTCTTTATATTAATTATTTAATAAACAATTAACTTTTTTCAAAGAAATTATATCAAATTTAGGAACTTATATTCCCCTTTTCCTTAAATAAAATTTTTCAATGTATATTTATGCACTTATTTATGAATAAAAAATATGTATATATTAATAACCTCACTATTTCCTCGACAATTTGTTTCATCACCCTATGTAATAATAGTTAAATAATTATTTTTATAAAAGAAATTTATTTTCTTGTTTCTTAACTTTTTTTAATTGTTAATATTAAAAAATAAGTAACTTGTCAAATACGTTATAAATGCAATTTTAGTTTTAAAAAAGTATAAAAAAGACCTTTTTATCCCACATGCACAAAAATGGCGCTTTAAGATAGCTGACGACAGGGAGTAAAGTCACTCATTTGTTCGACCATATGAAAATAATGTCCATTTTCTCCCAAGAGGCAAACATAACAGCTGATCCCATGCGTTATTTTCGCCCATGGGAGAAAACGGCCACCATTTTCATTTAAGTCGAACAAGTGAATGACTTTTACTCCCTGTCGTCTGCTATCTAAACTCGCCACTTTTGTGCATTAGGAATACAAAATATCGTAAGTAACACGGGAATAAAGGCAGCCAATTTGTTTACGATGATTTTTGTGACACGAGTGGAGGTCGAGGGCGCCCCGAGACCGGAACGAGTGTCACAAAAATCACCGTAAACAAATGGCTACCTTTATAACCCTTGTTGCTTAATATACTATTATGCGGCACGTCTGTGTTAGGGTACATTTATACGACTGTCGGTAAAAAAAAATTTACCAAAAAAAGTCAAAATCGCCTTCACACAAAGCTATAAAAATATCTCTGCAATAGCTTAAAAATGAATTTATTCTGTATACTTCAAAGTAATTGCACATTCATTTTTTTTACAAATTTTTGTAAATATAAATGATGTTTTTATTATTTAAAGTAATATTAATTTTCATTTTTCGTAATAATTTGTTAACACCCTTTTAGTTAATAATAATATTAATATTATATTCTCGTTCATGCGCTTTTATTCAATAAACATATTTAAATACTCTTGAAGTGGATCTCTGTTAAAAACTATAACTTTATCAAGAAATTGTAACGCCGTTATCTGGTTTTCTTGTAAAGTTTGCCAATTATGATTTATAAAATCATTTCTCATGATAGTAATTTTTTTTGCGGCCTTGTTATTCTCTTTCCTTCTGTTAAAGATACTAAATCATACAATTTTCCTTCTTGAAATTTAGGTAATTTTCCTGAAATAATATTTAAACTTAGAGCGTGATAATATCATTTTATATTAATTATAGTTTACTAATGCAATACAATATAATTTATTTTATATAAACTAAAGTTATTTATCTTAATGTTTCATTGTATTTGGGAACAGAATGAATTGGTTATTACTTGAAAACAGATGACTTTTTTAATTTTTGTCATTTATCTGTCACTGCTACTATTTTATTTAAGGGGTTACACCACTCTAGAGCGTCAAAAAAATATGTTTACATATCTCTATCAGGTACACTTTAAAGAGAAAAAAATATACTTCATAAATTTTTTTTTGTTTAAAAACAGCAGATGTACATGTACGAGATGGAAACTCTTTGTAAAAAGAATTCCTTCGCGGCCGGAAAGGTTTTTTGTACAATTTTCATCCTCGAACAGAAAACAAATTTTTTTCTATTTTTACATCTTAAAAGCTAGAGCAAGACGTAGGGGATTTTTTTTATGTTGAGTATTCTTTTAGTTATAAACAATTTAGTGTAACGAATCAATAATCCATTAGTTATAATTAAATTTTAAAAAAAGGAGAGAATCCCTATTTTAAGAAATATGCAAACAAATCAACTAAATCATTTTCTGGAAGGAGCATGTATGTCAATTGTTACACCAACCAAAATACTCTGTAATGACATTCCTCCTTAAAATCAGAATAAGTTTAATAACTTATTGCTGCAAGGTTGTTAACCCTAAGAACACAAATATACAAAGATTAATAATGATTGCCAAATAATGAAGCAACAATTATTGCAAATAATTTCGTTTGTCTTTGGCAATCATGGATTAATATACTATGGACTTGCTTAATTCAAAAGAAAGCAAAGTCAGCAAAAGCGATCCAAAGGGGTACTCTTTCGAAATATAGAAATAATAAATTATTTCAACACGGGGCAACGATCCCTGAAAAATGTCAGAGTTGCAAATTTTCCCTTCAACAGAAATATAGTTTCTGGTATAAAAATTGACATCACAGTTCGTTCAACGCAGTATTAATCGGTCATTCATAATAAGAAGACGCGTTCTTAACTGTCCCGTAATTAGTTTCCCACACTAATTAAGGCAAGTTTTAACAACTTGGTTAATCGATAGTTGTGAAAAAGAATCAACACAAACGTAGAATTAACGCGAGTAAAATCACGGGCGTAAAAATTGTGTTTAAAATAATCGACATCTTAAGGGATCAAGCGAAGAATTATTGAAAACTACAATCGAGGTGATCAACGCTAAACAATTAAACAAGGCCCATCTCTACGAAGTAGAGGTGGTAGGATAAGTTTAGCGGTAAGCGAAAATATAATTATTGTAATGTTTACGCTTAAATTTTGAAAAGAAAAAGGAAAATAAATTTAAAAAATTATAAGGGAAATAAATTTTTATTAATTAAAAACAACACATCCCGCAACCATTTTTAGTTACTCTTTTCCAGATTCTAAATTTTTAGTAATTTAAACGGAGAAAAACGAATCTCGCATTTTAAACAATTAAGGATAAACCCTTGATTGGTTGTTGCAATTCGAAGAGGAAAACGTTAAAGAAACATAAAATAAAAGTAATTATTATTATTTTATCAATTTTTTTTTAAATAAATGTGCAACATTAGTGCCTATTTTTTTCAGTCAAAAACTCAGTTTTTCCATAAAATGTTCACCATTTTTTGCAAAAATGGATTTAAAAAAAAATCCCCTACGTCTTTTTCTAGCTTTTGAGATGTAAAAATAGAAAAAAAATTGTTTTTTGTTCTAGGATGAAAATTGTACCAAAAACCTTTCCGGCCGCGAAGGAATTCTTTTTACAAAGGGTTTCCATCACGTACATGTACATCTGCTGTTTTTAAGGGGAGACCCCAC
The DNA here is from genome assembly GCA_032872505.1 of Leptopilina syphax. Classification (NCBI taxonomy): domain Eukaryota; kingdom Metazoa; phylum Arthropoda; class Insecta; order Hymenoptera; family Figitidae; genus Leptopilina; species Leptopilina syphax. The sequence goes on along the minus strand of CM065471.1, from coordinate 8,723,794 downwards.
CTTAATTTTGACCCCTTTAAAATAAAATTATTAAACGAGGTAATATTTTTTTTCTTGCATTATTTTTAACCTGAAAACATATAAGATGGTCAAAAATATTTCAATTTAATTTTTGAAGAGGTTAGAATTTTTTTCTTCTGACCTATTGCATATTATTGCAAATCCATGTGAGAAGTTGTTTAGAATGGTAAACTATGCATGGAAAAAAAATTTCGTTAAAAAATATTAAAAAATGTAAGAGAAGATCGATTTTTAATATTCAAATCTTTAAATTTTGCCGAAATTTCGGAAGTCCTGAACCTTTATTTTTTTCCAATTTGATGCTCTGGGTCAAAAAAACATCGTTAAAATTGACGATTAGCTCATTTTCATGGTAAAAACTATAAAAATCATGGCTTTTTGCATTTATTTCGGTATATATAAAGTATATATATATATATATATATATATATATAAAGAAAACATCCACAAAACCCGTAATATTAAAAATATCGCAAATCCATTAATACCATCGTCTTCAGAACTAAATTCTGCATTAAAAATCACTTTACAAGAATATTGCAATATTATATGCAAAGCGATAAAATAAATTAACTTTCTGCGTATCGCTAAAAAAATTCTAAAAAACATGCGTTTTTTTCACCGAATAAACTATATTCCTCCCTTTTAATAAAACCATAAATAAATAGATAAAGCAGTAATTAATTGTTGTTGGGTTATTGATGAAAATTTTACTTAGGATTCTTATAAAAGAAAATTATTAAGGTAATTTAAAGATGTGCAAATACATTGAAAACATGAAAGATTAATTTTGTTAATTTCTAAAATTATCAATTAGCAATAAACTTTCGTTATTTGAATTTATATGATAATTTCTAACATTATTTTGTCCATAGATACGTAGTTAATCAACTTTAAAAAAAAGTAATATTATATATGTATCTAAATAGTTATTATTGTTATTATTGTTTATTATTATTTTTTATCATATATTTATAAAAGAAAAAGATTACCTTAGCGTAATGAAAAAAGCATCTGCGCACTTGGGATCCAGAAAAATGATGAAGTGCTGCATTTTGCAACGCTGTTTCGAAATCACTCATTGCTGAAGTTATTAATAATTCGGGAAGGATTCTTTGCACCTCTCTCAATACCGATATATATGCAAACTCTGATTTGCTCTCCATAAGTGCATACGCAATTGGAAATCCCTGCATATTGTAAATTTATTTATTGTTAAATTTTATATACTGAAAATAAATAAATAAATAAATTTTTGCAATAATTTGTAACTTTTACAAAATTGAATGTTTTTTCGTGTTTTTAACTAAACACCTTTCATAAATTTATTATTGTTAATAATTTTTAAAAAGTTCTTTAATATTTATAAAAATAATTGAATCTCTGTGAAAATAAATTGAATATTTTTGAAAATAATAGAATTATTGCAAAGAAATTAATAAAAAAATTTGTAAATAATTAAATTGCTGTAAAATATTTGTTATTTATAAAAGTAATAAAAGGTTTGCTTAGGGAGCGTTCACAAATGCTCTCTAAATCTGTATTAGTAAAAATGTTTACTAATTTGAATTAGTGACTGACTTTTTGCTTTTGAATTAGTAAATTTTACTAATAAATTAGTAGAAGTAACTATTTAATAGTAAAGTTTACTAATTCCAAAGCAAAAAGTCGGTTACTAATTCGAATTAGTAAACATTTTTACTTATCTAAATTTAGAGAGTGATGTCATGCCTTTGGAGGTTGGGGGGTCTTAAAAAAATTACGTGACATCATTTGTGAACGCTCCCTTAGAATTTTATCAAAAAATTTTTAAAGTAATTCATTTCTTTTGGAAAATTTTATTAAAATACTAGATATTAAAAATCATTGAATAGAGAAGAATTTAAAAAAAAAATTGAATTTGTTAAAGAGAATTTCATTAAAATTTTTGAAAATAATTGAATTTTGGAGAAAAATTTTAATTTTTGTAAAGATAATTGACATTTTGACGATAATTTTTTCAAACTTTTAACAATAATTGAATTCTACAGACGAATTTTTTAATATTTCTTTTTAACCCTTTCGTGCCTCCGGTACATATATGTACCACTTAGAAAATTTTATGTAATTCTTTTAAAAATTAACCAATTAATTTGCGCTAAATTGCTTTCTATTCCGAATGGATGTGGCTACAATTAAAAAATAGTAAATTACAAAAAGTTGTAATATTTATTTTAAACAATAGAATAAACATTGACTGTTTAAAAAAACAGTGATGTAACAAACTATACATTTCATTAACATTTAGTGAATAATTTTTAACAACACTTTGTTTTTTATGTTTTGGGGTCGTTGATTACGAATCTTAAGTCAGATTTAAAAATTTCAAAATGGTGGATCTAATATGGCTGACAAATTTTTAAACAAATTTCAAATATTTTTAAATTTTATCAAAATTGCTTCCAAATTGTTACTCGGGAATTTTCGGGGTCACTAATTACAAATCCGATGTCAGTTTTTCAAAATTCAAAATGGCAAATCCAATATGGCGGACAATATTTCAAAAAATTCCGTAAATTTGCTTCAATATTGTTACTCAGGGGTTTTCGGGGTCGCTGATTACGAATCCGATGTCAGTTTTTCAAAATTCAAAATGGCGGATCCAATATGGCGGATGAGATTTTAAAAAATTGCTTGAATTTGCGTCAATATTGTTACTTGGGGGTTTTAAGGGTCGCTGATTACGAATCAGACGTCAGATTTTAAAAAAATTTTAAATTGAAAATGTCGGATCCAATATGGCGGACAAGATTCTAAAAATTGCTTCTATTTGCTTTAAAACTGCTACTCGGGGGTTTTTGGAGTCGCTGATTACGAATCTGATGTCAGTTTAAGTTTTATTGATAAAATAGTAGAAACAAAATAATCCATGCTCAATTTTGTAGAAAATATGTTTCTAAAGCCACAAAAAATTGCCAAATGAAAAGATTATTTTTCATAATTTTTAATAAAACTCTTTATTTGTACCATTGTACACTATTCTGGTGTACCGAAATTCATTTGTAAAATTTTGTAACTAATTTCAGATCATATTTTTATTCTAAATTTTTTGTATAATTAATTTTTTATATAAAAATTAGGATCTGAAATATTAATAAAATTTGAATCTAAAATTCTCTCCGTACTTAACGACCTCAAAAACTTTTATATTTAATCCGACATTTTGATTTTTAAAAACTGAAATTATATTCGTAATCAGTGACCCTAAAAACCCCCAAGTAACGTTTTTAAAGCAAATTCAAACAAAGTTTTAAAAATCTCGTCCGCCATATTGGATCCGCCATTTTGGATTTTGAAAAACTGACATCGGATTCGTAATCAGCGAAACCAAAAAAGCCCAAGTAACAATATTGAATCAAATTTAAGAAATTTTTTGAAATCTTGTCCGCCATATTAGATCCTCCATTTAAAATTAAAAAAATTTTTAAAATATGACTTCTAATTCGCAATCAGCGACCTTGAAAACCCCCAAATAACAATATTGACGCAAATTCAAGCAATTTTTTTAAATCTTGTCCGCCATATTGGATCCGCCATTTTGAATTTTGAAAAACTGACATCGGATTCGTAATCAGCGAACCCTAAAATCCCCGAGTAACAATATTTAAGCAAATTCAAGCAATTTTTTAAAATCTTGTCCGCCATACTAGATCCGCTATTTTGATTTTAAAAAATTTTTAAAATCTGACTTCTGATTCGCAATCAGCGACCCCAAAAACTGCCAAGTAACAACATTGACGCAAATTTAAGTAATTTTTTAAAATCTTGTCCGCCATATTGGATCCGCCATTTTGAATTTTGAAAAACTGACATCGGATTCGTAATCAGCGACCCCAAAAACCTCCGAGTAGCAATATTGAAGCAAATTCAAGCATTTTTTAAAATACTTGTCCGCCATATTGGATCCGCCATTTTGAATTTTTTAAACCTGTCATCGGATTCATAATCAGCGACCCCGAAAACCCCCGAGTACAAATTTGGAAGCAAATCCAACCGCTGAATTCCCCGGGGGCACGAAAGGGTTAAACTCCTAATTGAATTCTTTTGCCAAATTTTATTGAAGTAGTAGATGCTAAAAATAATTGAATTTTTATAAATTATAGAAACTAATAAAATTTCTACGAAGATAACTTAAAAATTGTAGACAAAAGTTTTTCAAGTGGCCGATTTCACTTATTTTGGCCCATACTGAATCATGTTAAAAATTGATAATTTTTTGTGTATTTTAAAAAGTATAATATAATAGAATATATATTACTTACTTTGAGCGTGTTAAATCATAAATTTTTTTAAAGGATGTATCTGTCGACATTGTATTGCGGCACAAATCTTGCTTAAATTTTCTCTCTTTAATTTCTTGCTCATTTTTGGGATAAACATGTTGTCCCTTCAAAATGAAGATACCATTTTTTTCAACACCGCGGGATCCACAAGTACCTTTCTTATAGTGGATGCACTCATAATAACGAAAAATCACCAAACAAATATATGCACAAAAATAATTTATGAAATTGATTATTCAATCTATTTAATAAATGTTTGATTTTTATGTAATTTAATATTAAATAAACTAAATGTCCCAGTAGCTGCATGATTACGTAATAAATCAAACGAAAATTAGAACTGTTCTAAATTTTTTTCTTTATATAATTATATTTTGTAGAAAGTATTTATTTTAATCAAACCAAAAATAATTATATTCAATTAAATTGTCAATTTAAAAAAAAATTATTGATAATAACAATAACAATATATTAACTTACATCGTATTATGTTTGCGGCTACTAATCTTGCAACGGAATCCGTCAAAGATGTGATCTTTAAAAATTATTAAATTTGATACATCCATGTTTTTTCACATATAAACCAAAAATTTTGTAATACAAAAAGAAAAATTAATGTCAATGCAATAACTATATAATTAATTGATAAAAATATTGCAATTATAATAAAACATTAAATAATAAAATAAAACATTAAAATAACCTGAAATATTTTAGGTTATTTTAATATGGGGAAATTACTTTGATGCTCGATGCGACCAAAGGTTCTCAACCTGAGATGATTATGGTTTGTTTACATTGAAACAGTGAAACTATAAAGTCCAACGCACAATTGGTTCGCGAAAGTCCTTCGCGAACGAGATGCATGGGATATTAAAGGTCACAAATACATATCTCTATCCTTTTTTAACTCATATTTTGTGTTCGCGAACGACATTCGCGATGCAGTTGTGCTTAACCTTCGCGCTCCTAAACGGTCACCTGGGGTGACCAAACAATGAAAAAAGTTGTAAATCTGATCAACTGTTGCATTAATCGAATGCGATTTTAAGTCACTGAACAAAATTTTATTTTTATCCCACATGCACAAAAATTGGCGAATTTAAATAGCTGACGACAGGGAGTAAAGTCATTCATTTGTTCGAACTTATGAAAATGTCGACCATTTTTTCCCAAAGGAAAAAAAACAGCTGGTCCCATAATTTTTTTCTTGCCCATGGGGAGCATTGACAAATGATGTCACGCTTTTGGGGATAGGGGGGGTCTTACTAAACGTGACACAATGTATTTTTCTCATATGAAATTGCAAAAATTGCGTGACAACATTTGTGAACGCTCCCGCATGGTGAAAAAGGCCGCTATTTGAATACAAGTAGAACAAGTGAATGACTTCTACTCTCTGTCGTCTACTATCTGAAATCGCCACTTTTGTGCATTAGGAATAAAAAATATCGTAAGCATCGCAAGTAACACGGGAAGCCAATTTGTTTACGATGATTTTTGCGACACTCGTTCCGGTCTCGGGGCGCCCTCGACCTCAACTCATGTCACAAAAAATCACCTTAAACAAATGGCTGCATTTATACCCTTGTTGTTTAACCCTTTGAGTCACGCATTTTTTTGTACTGAATTCGCTTAAAAATCGTTACGTGGGGGTTCTTGGGGTCGCTGAATACGAATCTAGTATCAGTTTATAAAAAATTAAAATGTCGAATCCAATATGTCGGACATAAAAAATTAAAAGTCTACTGAATTCGCTTGAAACATGGGGGTTTTTACTGTCGCTGATTACGAATCTGGTATAAGTTTTTAAAAATTCAAAATGGCGTATCCAATATGGCGGACATGAAAATTTTAAATCGACTAGATTCGCTTAAAAATCGTTACTCAGGGTTTTTTTTTTTTTTTTGTTTATACTCCTGCCCTATTGGCCTTACGCACTTCGACAAGAGTCCCCGAGAAATACTTTTTTTGGATTAAGCATAACCATTCTACTTTAGAAATTTTCTATATATTAACCTAATTTTGCGTCTACAGCCGACTTTATTAGGAGTACTCGCATTACGCCTGGACCACCCGTCAATGGGTTTTCTCGCCAGAGAAGAGGGAAAACTGTAGAAAACCTCTCCTGAGTACAACCGGTTTATCGACAGTCGAGTTCTAATGGTGTGTACCGGACAATAATCGACGGTGCACATCATTATACCTCGACGTCAAACCTCCCGCTCAGATTGTCTCACGTGCCGGAAAAATACCAAGCCAAGTGGGCGCGAACCAAGGGTCGCTGATTACGAATTTAGTATCAGTTTTTAAACATTCAAAATTTCGTATACAATATGGGTTGCTGAGTACAAATCTGTGGGTATCTGTCAAAACTTCAAACTGTCGGATCAAATATGGCGAACATAAAAATAAAAAATCGACTGCATTCGCATGAAACTCGTTACATTGGGGTTTTTAGGGTCGCTGAGTATGAATTTGAGGTTCTACTCTAATAATTATATCAAGATGAAAGTATTGAATTCGGTAAAACAAATGACGAACGTCACAAAGTTACACTGATGCTCTAATGATTTCCATAACAGATAAGTATCAGATCAATAAAACAAATTGATCAATAAAACAAATGACGATCATCAGAATTTTGAGTAATCGTTACACTGAAAAAAAATTCGGCAGAATGTGCTTTTTACTCAGGCAATTTTTGCCTAAGAACAAAAGCAACTCACGTAAAGCAATTGTTTCTTTAGAAAATAGTATATTTCGTAAGGAGTGCGAGCAGTTGCCAATTTTAAAACGAGCACTTTTTTTGGAACAAACTGTAGGTGAAGCGAAGCTTACGAACGATAATTGTTATAACAAGGTGCAAAAAAGTGCCCTTTTTAGCACCGCGTGTATTGCTTTTGTTCTTAGGCAAAAATTGCCTGAGTAAAAAGCACATTCTGCCAATTTTTTTTCAGTGTAGAAAAAACGATTATAACTCGAGCTATGCTTAAGACAGAGAAATTGTCATTTAGTATTATTGCGTGATGATCGTCATTTTTCTGGTACATGACTTACAAACAAGCATCTTACATTTTTTTAACCGTTTTGAATCATCAAAATCTATTTTCATTTTCGTATTCAACTACCCTAAAAAATCCCTGAATAACTAGTTTCAAACTAGTTACTGGCGAATATTGAGTCCGCCATTTTGAATTTTTAAAAATTAACTACAGATTCGTATTCAGCGACCCTAAAAGATCCCGAGTAAGCCCAGTAATAAGGGGTGAATTAAACTGGATTGGCACTTTTATGCCCTTAAATTCCTAACCAATTCCGTTTTTGTCCGCAATCTTAATGAATTCCTTTTCTATTATTAATTTATTAATTTCTATTCATTTCAATTCTCTGCAACCACGTGATCAGAATTTGAATCCCCTTTAATGCCCTTTAAAGAATTCAAGTTAATTGAAAGGCATTGACTCCGCAACTAACGATTCCCTTAAACGGCATTAAATTTAACTCAGATTCTGGTCACGTGGTTATAGAGAATTAAAATGAATAGAACAAGGAGAAAACTGGAGTATTCAACTAACTATCTGGAGGGACAAACAGACTATATTTGAGGTTAAGTTTTTCGTAACCATCTCGGAGGGATAAATAGACACTCCGATGATTAATTTGACTAACTCTGAGGGAAAAGTTAACTATCCAGAGAATCAGGCTTAACACTCAAAACCTAACCCTCTAAGTTTGACTATCCAGTTTTCTCAGTGAAATTAACAACTTAACAATAGAAAAGGAATTCATTAGGATTGCGGACAAAAATGGAATTGGTTTGGAATTTAAGGGCATAAAAGATCCAATCCACTTTAATTCACCCCTTATTACTGGGACAAGTTTCAAGCGAATATATAGTTTTCATAACGCGGTGCAAAAAAGAGCACTTTTTTGCACCTTGTTATGAAAAATATCGTTCGTAACAACTGCTCGCACTCGTTACGAAATATACTATATAGTGCTTAATGAAATATACCACGACATTAATATCAATATAAACAATCGTGATAAGCTGAAATATTGCAGCAGATAATTTTTATGAAAAAATACAATGAAATAATAAATCGTAACGCATTTCGACTCACTTGAAAATTTTACTAATATGTTATATCCCAAACTTTATTCTTAACTTCAAACAAAAACTTAAAAAATAATTTCTTAAATGTTCAATGACTTGATGCATCTCTAATTTGATTAGATAAGTTATTCCACAGCCGAGCAGCTCTTACAGTAAACGATCCTTTTATTTTGCAAGTTCTATGAGCAGTTTTTTTTAATATATCTTTTCTATTTATAAGTCTATTATAAACAGCAACATTGATATCTCTAAATTAAAAAAAATCATACAAATACGCTGGTGTCTTATTGTGTAATATGGAATATAACAAATTATCCATAAAGAACTGTCGTCTAGCAGCAACATTCATAAACCCAGCTTTAATTCTATATTCAGAAATGTGTTCATATTATGGTAAATTATAAATGAATCGAATGCATGCATTTAGGGATCTTTCCAACTTATCATTTAAATCATCAGTAATCCCCCACAGCACCGAAAATTTCCTAAAAATTTATTAAAAATATTTGTTTGCAATGTTCGGAATATGTAATTTCAATGTTTATTGAAAGTTGTGTAAAGATTTAAATGGCTCGATTAAATAAATGTTTAGCGCGAAACTTTCCTGAACATGTAAATTACATTTTCAGAAAAGCTTTGCGCTAAACATTTATTTAATCGGGACATTTAAATCTTTACACAATGTTCACTAAACTTTTCAGTTAAATATGCCGAATATTGCAAGTTAATATTTAATAAATTCTTAGGAAATTTTTGGTGCTGTGGGGGGATGTCATCATAAGCCGTGCAACAATAGTCAAACATAGGAAGAATAAGAGCTTTAATCAATAATATACAAGTAGAGGTAGGGAGTGACTCCTTATTTCTATACAATTGTTGTAGTACAATAAATGTTCTACGAGAGATGTCAAAAACGTGATTTTTCCAAGACAGATTTCTATCCATTATCAACCCCAGATCCTTAACCTTTTCAGCGAATGTAATGGAAATTCCTTGAACCAAAATGGCAGGAACACTCCTCAAAAATTCTAAAGATGGATTTTTGGAAACCGAAATTACCATGGCCTGAGTCTTATCAGGATTGAGTTTAAGTCCATTATTTTCTGCCCAGTAAACAATATAATTTATATCGGTTTGCATGTTTTTAATAAGTTCTGGCAACAACGATAATGGCCCCCCAAAATGTACAATTTAAAATCATCTGCATATTTATGATATCTACAGAATTTTAATTTACTACCAAGATCCGAAATAAAAATATTAAATAGTATTGAAGAAAGAGCTGCATTCTGCGGAACTCCACACTTAAGTATATCCTAGTCCAATGTATTACCAATTTACTATTATTATCCACTACTCTTTGTAGTCTACAACTTAAATAAGATTTAAACCAATCACAAACCGTACTCGACATTTTAGATTTAGAAAGTTTCTTAATTAGTAAATTATGATCCACTGAAGGGAATGCTTTTGAAAAGTCAAAAAATATAACAATGGTGATTTGATTTGCATCCATTGCAAGTTTAATGTCGGAAGTAAACTTCAGCGACGCAGTACTTGTACTATGCTTAGAGCGAAACCCTGATTGCAATGGTTCCAGAAGATTATTCGCAGATAAAAACATTGTCATTTGATCACATACTATTAGGTATGTTTTCGTTGCTTGCACTTCTTACACCTTAACACCTAACCTGCACTATGCTGTTTTCTTTTCCGGATGTGACGTAATTTTACCATACATTTCGCTACACTTTCTGTACCTACTCTTGAGGTGGTGTAAAAGTTACACTTAGTGCAGGCAACGAAAACATACCTATTATCTCCAAGGGCTTGGCTAAAGCACATCCAATTAAAATAGGTCTAAAATCTTACACGCTATTTGGATTTAATACCTTAGGGATTGGTCTAACATTGCTCATCTTCCATATTTCAGGAAAGATTCTTGTTTGAAGCGAATAATCCTTATTAATAAAATCAGATGTCTGTCTGTACATTGCTTAAAACTTAAAAATGTTAACATGATTAGTTATTATGGCCATCAGAGATTCCAAAAATATTCTTAAAAAATTTAATGTATGTATGTATGTATGTATGTATGTCTGTCACAAAAACTTTGTACCCCAATCACACAAAAACATGTGAATCGATTTAAGTCCAACTTAATAGGTTATTAGGTATTGACCCAAGGAAGGTTTATAAATTTACAGATTTAAAAAATATTAATTAGAACGGCAGATATTCAATTTTTTCAAAAAATTCAAAAAATCGAAAATTTCAAAATTTTTTATTTTTCATGGATTGCTTTTAAAGTTTCTATACTTGAGTATTACATGTTATTTAGTCACATTATAGCATAACTTAGCAAAAAATAAAGTCCTATAACTAATATGTAAGTATAAAAATGTTTTCAAAAAATCGAAAATTTCAAAATTTTACATTTCTTATGGATTGCTTTTAAACTTTCTATATTTGAGTTTTTACATGTTATTTTGTCACATTTTAGCATAATTTTGCAAAAAATACTATTCTACAACTAAGATATAAATATAAAAATATTTTCAAAAACTTCAAAAATGGAAAATTTCCAAATTTCGCAATTTTTAATGAATAGCTTTTAAACTTTCTAAAATTGAATATTATATGTTATATAGTCAGATTTTATCATAATTTTGCAAAAAATACTATCCTACAAGAAATATAAAAATATTTTCAATATCAAAAAATCGATACTAATTACTATATGAAGTTTAATTCAGTAGTATTTTTGGAGTCTCTGATTAATATTTTGACGTCAAAATAGTGCAATTCAAAATTATTTATCAAATCAATCTAATATTTTCAAGAAGTTCAGAAATATTGAAAATGCAAATTTTTTATGATTAAAATAATTTTGCAGGATGTCAAGAATTGTAAGTCACCTGTGATACAATACAAGCATATTATGCCACTAGGCAAAAACTTATATGTTAAAACGTTTTTTCATTTTAACTCTAGATTTAACTTTAAGAGATGTTTTGAGCAATGTAAGGACAAAAGTTAACACGGTGTCTATTTTTGTTTAACAAAATTTCCTGCTTTGTCCAAATTTTTCACGGTTTATCTCTTTTTTGTCAAATTTAAATTTACTTGATTTTATCCATAAATAAATTTACAAATGGCTATAAAAATTTACATATTTTATGAAAATACTGTTTCTTAAGTTCATAATTATAAATATAGATTATATTAGTATGCTGTCGTACAGTTTTCTATTTCTACTAATACATTTAACTGGGTATCTACCAAACGGGAAACACTGTAAAAAGCTGGGAATATGCCGAACCGGGAATTTTCCTATGAAATTAAGAAAAAGTTTCATTATATTAATTCGCTTTTAAAAAATTGCTTTTTACTTTAATTTTTATTGATGTATAATATTTATGAAAACAGACCCGAGTCAAAATTTAAGCTGATTTAAATAGTAATATTTTCCTACTAAAATAGCTATAATGGTAACTAATTATTATTTTTTTCCGGTCAAATTAAATTCCCTTGCTATTTTCTGATTTTCCAGATTAGTAGACACACTTAAATGTATTGGTAGAAAATAAAACCCGTCGAAGACGGGTACGACAGCTAGTTATAAATATACAAAAGAACCGGGAATATTCTTGGTAAGGCTAATTTAATCATTTTTGCAGAAATTTAGTCATGACCCATGGCATTAGACTTTGATTGATTAATACTTTTAAGCAAAACATCCGGAGATATGTCATAAAAGAAAAATATACCATCATCAAAAATATTAATATTTTGAGGCAAGTTTAAATTAATTATAGGTGTATTCATTGCAGGATCAACATTAAAGACGTTCCAAAATTCATTTACCGGAAAAGAATTATTATTATTGGATTTAATCTTACTAGGTATTAAGTTCAATTTATTTAAAGTATTCCATATATTATCGGATTTTTTCTTATTCTTTATAATATTATAGTTATACTTATTATAAGCATCTCTTATTTTAGTTCGCACTCTATTGCGGGTCTTTCTAAAATTATTAATATCTATGGAGTTTTTAATTCCCTCAGTTTCGCAGTCATCCATGCAGAGAATATTGGATCCACCATTTTGAATTTATTAAAAATAACCACAGATTCGTATTCCAGTGACCCAAAAAAACTCCCGGGTAACGAGTTTCAAGCGAATTCAATCGATTTCTAATTTTCATGACTGCCATATTGGATCCGCCATTTTAAATTTATTAAAAATAACCTCAGATTCGTATTCAGCCATCAAAAAATCTCCCGAGTAACTTTTAATGGTTAAATAGGATATCATTTTCTCTAAAAATATTTTTATTTATAAAATATAACATAATAAAGTAATTTATTGTTAAAAATTATAGTAAAAATTTGCGAAAAAGAATTTACAAATATTATTTAGGATATAAGAAAAAAGAATAAAAACTTCACATCTCAACAGTTGGTTAGGATTACTAGAAAATTATTTCATGTAAAAGGGACATTTTTCTCTGTTTTTTATTTGTTTATAATGGTTTTATTGTTAACAAATTACGGTTCAGTAATTTTTTTAGACATGTTCATGTATAAGAAACATGCCAAAATTAAAATATTCTTTAATCCATTGGAAAATATGTAATAGAAATGCAGAAAACTTTTTAAGATGTTTTTTTCTTCCTTTGAAATATCAGAAAAAGATTACAAATTTTTTTGAAGAATATTAAAAAACATAAAAAAAACGAAAACCAATAATTAAATTTAACACACTAAGCAGTTTCACTACATAAGTATAATAATATTTTTTTATTTTTATAATTATTTCCTTAAATTTTCAGTTTGCTGGAAAACTGTATTATTTCAAGAATTAGTTATAAGCGAGAAAAATTTAAAAGTCGGATATAAAACATACTTTTTTAACCCCTTGACTGTGAGGGTACGTCTATAGACGTACATTTGAAAGTGGGCTTCCAGTGTGAGGTACGTCTATAGACGTACATGCAACAAAATTGATAAAAGGCAGAAAAAACAAGTAAATTTACGTCACACATACGTTACTTATGGTATTTTCGACGCTAAATCCGAATCTGAAGTCAAATTTCGAAAATTCGAAAACCAAAATCCAATATGGCTGCTCAAAAGTAGACTGTTTTGAATGATACTTTTATTATATTAAATCTCCGGCAGCATACATTATCATATCAAAATAATATCTCACACAATTATATCAAAATGTTTTCGACGTCGCTGGTTACGAATATAAAGTTAGATTTTCGAAATTCAAAATGGCGGATTTGGATCCGCCATTTCGATGACGGACTAATTTTTTTTAATTTATTAAATTCGCTTGAAACTTGTTACTCAGAGGTTTTCAAAGTCGCTGATTCGGAATATGAAGTTAGATTTTCGAAATTCAAAATGGCGGATTCAATATGGCAGACATATTTTTTTTAATTTCTCGGATTCGATTGAAACTCGTTACTCGGGGGTTTTTGAGGAATCTGAAGTCAGATTTTCAAAATTCAAAATGGCGGATCCAAAATGGCGGACGTATTTTTTTGAATTCATCGTATTCGCTTGAAACTTGTTACTCGGGGGGTTTTCAGGGTCGCTGATAACGAATCTAAAGTCCATTTTTTTTAAATTCAAAATGGCGAATCCAATATGACGAACACATGTTTTTAATTTCTCGGATTTTCTTAAAACTCATTACTACGGGGGCTTTTGAGGTCGCTAATTACGAATATAAAGTTAGATTTTTAAAAATTTTAAATAACGGATCCAATATGGCGATCGTATTTTTTGAATTTATCGAATTCGTTTGAAACTAGTCGTTACGCTTGAAATCGCTCGTAAAAAACGAAAAAAATAAGAATTTTTTTAAAAATACATGATAAATAAATGAATACCTAAGTTGAGTCTTTCTTTTTTTATAAAAGCAGAGATTTTCCAAAATAAAGACATGATTTCTGAACACTCCCTATTCTTAGAACGTAATTTGCACAAGGCATATCGTCTTTTGTTTTGATATTTTACATTAATCAACTCTTCTATAATAAAATCGTCTTATTATCGTATATTCGTGTTATTAAAATTTTAGACACTCCTTCATTTATAATATTCATTGGATTTAATTTACTCAAATTGATTCGAGAAACAATAGGTATTAATCCGATTTCTAAGTGTTTATCTTTCGTTTATTTATTACGCGTGTTAGTTACAGTAACGAGTTTCAAGCTAATCCGAGAAATTAAAAAATATATGTTCGCCATATTGAATCCGCCATTTTTAATTTTTAAAAATGAACTTCAGATTCGTTATCAGCGACCCTGAAAACCCCCGAGTAACAAGTTTTAAGCGAATCCGATGAATTCAAAAAAATACGTTCGCCATTTTGGATCCGACATTTTGAATTTTGAAAATCTGACTTCAGATTCGTCATCAGTGACCCCCAAAACTTAAGTGTACTGAATCTCACAAATTTTGGTTGCCAAAAAATTTCTTAACATTTTGGACCCACTTTATAGATTTTTCTCTTCACAGCGAAGGGGTTAAACTCGAATAATCTATGCTATATTGTAAATATATTCAACAGCTCTTTAAACATCTGGCAAAATTGCACATAATTTTCTGTTTCGATTAGTTTAGTCAAGCGATAGAAAAACTTTATACATGATATAAGCCGAGGTATAAGCTTAGGGTCCGTCCATAAACCACGAGGACAATTTTTCACCAATTTTTGACCCCCCCCTCCCATCCAATAAGAAACAAAAAATTTTACTCTATGCAATTGACCTTAATTTTGTGACTCGGTGGCTTCTAGGGTCGCTGATTATGAATTTGATGTAAGTTTTCATAAATTTAAAATGGCGGAATTTTCTTTTTAATTTCTGCAATTGACCTTAATTTTGTTACTCAGGAGTTCTAATACCAGTCAGGTAGGTGTAAATGTCCTAGGAGCGCTCATTGACAATTGACTTCTATTTTAACACTTGCGTAAACTCACAACCAGCGAGCGTGGATAGAAATTTTTTTAATTTTTCTTCCCCATATTATATTAGCCATTTTGAATTTTTGAAAACAAACATCGTATTCTTAATCAGCGACCTTAAAAACCACCGAGTGACAAAAATTAAGATCAATTGCATTAAGTAAAATTTTTGTTCCATATTGGATCCGCCAGGTTGACTTATTGGAAATTAAAATTGAATTCGTAATCAGCGTAATCAAAATTTAAAAATTAAAAATGACGATCGAAAGATTTCAAAGTTTACGGATTTAAAATTTTTTCGTTAGCCATTTTTGAGCTGCTATTTTGAATTTTTAAATTTTGACTAAAGATTTGGATTTAGAAACCTCAAAATCCACCGAATCAGCATTTTCAGCGACCCCAAAAACTTTAGAATATTCATTGATATTCATATTTAATTTATTACAGAGATTTCCCTTTTAGATGCCACTATAGCGGTCATACACATTGGTGGCACGAATTATTTTTGCCTCTATAGACGTCATACACTGGGAAGGGGTTAAAGGCTAAAAAAATTATCAAACTTAAAGATATGAAATTTTTTTGTGTTTTTGTAATTATAACCGCCACATTTAATTTTTAGGTTAAACGAAATTCTTTTTTTACACTGGAATCGAATAGAGCACACTCAATAAAATAAAATATGATCCTTTCTATTCAGAAATGTATAGGTTGAAATTGCGCAAAGAATTTTCCTTTTTAGGCGTTAATGAGTTAATCATTAACATAAGAAATAAACACTATAATTTGATTAAAATCTTAATTTTTTTATAATTATTATAATATTATATTAACACTATAGTCAGGGAAATGTCAAGAAAAATTTTTTTTCGTAGTAATTAAGAAAATTGAGACAATCAATAAAAAAATGGACAAGTGCGAATTAAAATAAACAATTAAAAAAATATATTAAAATCAGTTGATAAAAAAATAACTAAAAGAAATTAAAGTATTGTATAACTAATATTGTAAACAATAATAAGTAGAGGAACAAAATTTGTAAAATTAGTTCCTCTATGGGCATTATTACATAGCAAGTTCTCTATGTTTTTCCTGTAATATTCGCGTTAAAATACATCAATATGCCAAATTTCAGCCCTCCATGTCGAATAGTTTAGAAATTAAGGGGGGGAATGGTCACTTTTTATGCATTTTTAGACAAAAATCTTGTTATTTCCTTGACAACGCTATGGCCATCACCTATAATCACATTCTCTACATTTTTCCTGTAATCTACGTGTGAAAATACGTATCTGTACCAAATTTGAGCTTTCTAGGTCAAATAGTTTAGCCGCTGGGGGGGGCACGATTTGGCTACGGACACAAGAGCGTCACCAATAGGGTTCCGCCGATACACCGTAGGTGTACGGAACCCTAAAAAACCACAATTTTTAGTAAAAAAAGTGCAAGTTATTTTGATTTTAATAGTACAAAAAATAACTATGAACGAATAATTCAAAAATTGTTTTTGAATCATTTTTTAAGACATAATTCAATTTTTGAAATATATCTATAATAAAAATCTTTTCAAATAGTTGAAATTTTGTAAAATTTAATTGAAAAATAATTAATTTATTTTAAGTATTTTGTTACAATTTTTGAAAATCAGTTTTTGAAGAATAAAAAAATCTTTAAAAGCAAAATTAAAAATAAAAATTAATGAAAATTGGCTTCTAATTTTTGTAAATTCAATATTTTCAGTGTTTTTAATTACATATAATTATTTCCAAAAATCTAAATACATACAAAAATAATATTTTCAAATTATTTTTAACAATTTTAAAAAAACATTTATATGAGCGATTCCACGTCAAGTGATCAAGGGGTCTTACGGTGCAATGTTTATTTTGATAATTTTTTACTTTTAAACAATTAAACATAAAAATTTGAACAAGTACATTTTTGAAAGGCTTTTTCATGCTCTTTCGATTGGAAATAAGCATATTGAAAAAAAAATTTTATAAAAAAAAAATCAAAATTAAAAATGAATTTTAATTTTTTGGGGGGAAGGATACGATTTTTTTAAAAATAAAAGCCGAGGTTTTTTACTAAAAGGACATATATGGGTGATTTTCACGTAACTGTGCAATTTCAAGATCAGTTTTAAAAGAAAAAAAATTTTGTTTTTTTAATGTTAAATATGACTTTTCCTCATCATTAGGGCATAATATAGTTGTAATTTGAACGATTTTACTACAGCTATAATTATAAAAAAATTATAATAAATTTTCGAAAATTAGCTGCTACGGAGCTGACCACCCTATATATATACATTGAATAATACTGCCGTCAACTGGGGCTACTTTATGTACGCGAGGTATTTAATATATAAAATTATTAAAAAGAACTTTTTTGTCAAAAAACCAAAAATACACTACTGTCCAAAAGTATCAGGACGATTACATTTGACTCTATAAAAAAACATGCCATCACTTTTTCAATCATATCTCGGAAATAAAAAGAGGTACAAAAAAACTTAAATACGGTTAGAAAGCTGCTTAAATTCTGCGTAAAATAAGCCGTCTTTGAAGTCATTTCGTTAACTGTTTTTTGAGTTGTAGAGTGAGAAAGAAATAAAAAAATTATCAAATTTTCTCATTTTTGTCTCTTGACTTCAACTTTTTCAAAAATGTAGAAAAATTTAGATACAATTTTTTTAAAAACACAGAAATCTTCGTTAGAATTTCAGCTTTAAAGTAAGTCTTCGAAAATTAAGAAAGGTTAATCCGGCTTTGATATATCATTAAAAATGTGAAGCCGTGTTTCGACCGATTGGTGCATTGAAATTCAACTGTGACGACTCGATTGTGGCTTCGCGCGGCAGCGAATGAGAGAGAAAACAGGAACGAATTCATGCGGGGGAACGATGAACTTTTGAAATTAGTTTTAAAACTATTTCTCTCGTTTTTCTAATAACTTGAAAAGTGTATTAGATATTAAATTGTTATTCATTTAACCTTAAAATATTAATTTCAAGTTTTTGAAAAATATCATATTCAAAACGTTTAAAAAAGCTCCTATTGAAATGATGAGATTCAAAGTTATTTACATGTGTTTAAGGGGACACCTAAGTGAAAAAATGACAAAAAAATCGATTTTTTTATTTGATTTTCTAAAAGTAGACTCAATTAGGAATAAAACAAGACTTTTTAAAACCTTTTCTGAAAAGTTGAAAAAATCTGATTACATGATTCTGAATAGCATGAGTTTTTAATATTTTTTTCTTTTTTCGTGTCTCCTGTAAAAATTGTTTTTTTCCAATTTTTAAACTTTCGGTACACTTTTCTCCGAATCTACTAAACCGATTTGTAATTTTTTTTTTACTTTGTTCAGTAAGGTTCCAAAAATACGAATAAGAAGTTTAACATCATTTTGAGTTGTACAAACGGAGATATGAGTCAATGAATGAGAGAAAATGGGATTTTTATTTTGCTTTTGGTATAAATATTCATAAAAAAGTTTCTATTGAAGATAACGTCGTATAACTTCTTATTCATATAATTGATTATATTTGTAATCGAATGAAAAAGGGCGAACGCAATTGGAATAATAGTTTTCGAGAAAAGTGTACCGAAAGTTGACTCTTTTTGCATTGTTTTTAGGTGACTTAGGTGTCCCCTTAAATGATAGTATTATAATGATTATAATGTATTATTGTAAAATGTATATTTAAAAAGAAAAAGTGTTATTTTTTTTCTGAGTAATATAAAATTTAAAGAAAGGTTGTTAATTTTTAATAAATCATAATTTTAGCAAAATCTTAATGTTTTATTTTACATTTTGTTGTATAATAATTGCAAAATTTTTGTTTAATATCTTATTCTTTTTCAATTTACTCTGAAATATCTACACAAAAGATTTAGTGAATAAGAAAGGATCAAAAAAATGTTTACGTAACATAATAAAAACAGAAAGATTAATGCACAAAGTAGCCCCATCCCGGGGTCTATTTTGTGCACAACTTTTAATGACTACAACTCCGACAAAAAAATTTATTTCCTTGACTAACTCATAGGAAACCTTCAGAAGGAAGTATAACATAAGCAAAAGTTGATTTTCTTTTAATTCTGAATTTGAATAAATTACTGAGTTAAAAAAAGCATTTTGATGCACAAAATAGCCCCAGCAAAAATATTTACTATTTACTATCAGCTTGACATAACCAGAGAATTTTATTTTCATAACATTATGAAATTAGCGCATAAAACTAATTTCAGAAAAGTATTCACAAATAAAAGCGTTACGATCAACAGTAATACTGTGCTTCTGCATGGTTGACATAAGGACATTTTAAATTAAGCACCAAAAGTAAAGGCGTATTTTTTCGAATAATAAGGTATTTTTTAATAAGTCAACGGTTGCCGAAGCCCTTAAATATAAAAGGACACAACTATGTTTGTCCTCTTCTATAATATGTGTTATTGTAGCAAATGTTGATCCATGAATTTGCACCTTCACACTGTACGCCACAGGCGCCACGGAGCTGATATTTTATGTGACACCACGGAGCTGAAACTTGACATTTAAACCAACCTAACTCCGACAATTCTGCAAAATAATTATTTTCTTTGGGCAGATAATTTTTTTCTATTGTAATCTTCAAAAAAATCGTAATAATTACAACAGAGAGTGTTTAGATTAAAAGAATAGTAATACCACGGTACTGATCACTTTTTTGTGACCTTCACATTTTTACAAAAAAAAATTGTTTTTGAGTGTAGAACTTCCAATTTTTGAACCTTTTTTTTACTAATATTTGTTGCTAATGGATCTTATTTTAGATTGTTATTCTCAGATAACATTAAAATATGCCATAAACAGTTAAATTATAGGGAAAAAAATCTTATTACAAAATTGAAAAAATTTGTAGACAAAACTATTTTACATTTTATAACTTTATAAGAAGTATTAGAAGATGCATTATATGTACAAATTGTTCACCTATATACATAATTCATATTACAAAAATTCTCGTTTCCAGTTTCAGGGTTTTCAATAAAATTTCTGAATTTTAACTTAAAATTTTAAAAAACGGACACGCCACGGAGCTGAAATTCCTTCAAATTCCTTCAAATTTAGAAATACTTAATGATTTAAAAAACCATCGAGTATTGTTATTTGAGAATCAATATCCACTAAATAGCAAATTTAGTAAGTTTTTATTTATTAATTTCATTAATTAGCGGTTGACGCCTAAAGATTTTTGCTGAGTACGACTGCTAGTTTCATCCGGCTGTTTTGATTTGCAGTAAATTTTATTTTACAAAAAGACTACTATATCTCCAATGCCAAAGATTGGGAGGGACACAAAGCCTTTCGCTTAAAGAAAGTTGAAGTGAAAAATACAGAAAGTTAAAATATTTTTTTATACTTTTTATGTAAAACAAAGTCATTAAAATTATTTCAAATATAATTAAGTCTTATCATTTTAAGAATAGTTGTCATAACATATAATGATAAATTTTTAATAGACGTAGATTAGAATTTACTAGCACTGCTGATCAGACCAGAAACGCTGGTCTATTCTAGACGATAACGTGGAAGTTTCGTTTCAATTCTGAACAGCCGCTCGACAAGACCGTCTGCCCTGGGTCTAGAAAGACGTTAGACAGTCTATTAAGCGCTTGGTCAGCGCCCTAAAATTTTTCCACACGGGTACCCAAGCAAAAATTTTTTATTTTGAATGTGTTTTCTGTGACGCCGCCAAATATTACAGTTACGTGCAAATCACCCATATATGCAAAAATGGGACTAGAATGTTTGAGCATTTGGTAGAAATCTCTTTTTTTCAGAGTTTAAACATTCTAGTCCCATTTTCGCATATATATGTCCTTTTACTAAAAAACCTCAGCTTTCGTTTAAAAAAAAATTGTATCCTTCCCCCCCCCAAAATAAAAATTTATTTTTAATATTGATTTTTTTTGGTCAAAATTTTTTTTTTTCAAAATTCTTATTTCTAATCGAAAGAGTATGAAAAAACCTTTCGAAACTGTACTTGGCCAAATTTTTATGTTTAATTGTCTAAGAGTAAAAAATTATTAAAATAAGCATTGTACTGAAAACCCCAAAACTTTCACCCCCTCCCCCTCGGAAAATATTTGACTAATAGTCAAAAAAATATTTTTACCAAAAAGCACTATCCACTAGTACTACAAAAGCCCCAAGTTTAGGCACGATTGGAGAACAATTTTTGTCTACCTTGATCACTTGAAATGGAATAGCTCATATACAAGATTTTTAATTGAAATTCATTAAAAAATTCATTAGTTTTTTTAAATTATACAGACACTCTCTTAAAGAATTCAATTATTTTCGAAAAATTACATTAAAATATTTTTAAAAACTAATTAGTATAATTGTTTTATAATAATTATTTAAGATTCAATTATCTTCAAACAATTAAAATTTTGTAAAATCTTTTAAAAATAATAGAATTAGTATAAAATATTAATAAAAATGATCAATTTTTTTGAGTTAACAGGACCATAACACAGCCACACAAAAAAAATTTGTGTTCTGACCCAGAGGTCTCACTATGTGTACTTTATGTTTTTGGGGTCGCTGAATCCGAATCCGAGGTCCATTTAACTCCATCAGTTTAGGGTTTTGATATAACCCCAGAAAACCAATATGGCGGACACCTTTTGAAAAAATTCATCGGATTCGCTTGAAACTCGTTACTCGGGAGTTTTAAGGGTCGCCGATTACGAATTTGATGTCAGTTTTCAAAAATTCAAAATGGCGGATCCAATATGGCGGACACTTTTTTGTAAAATTCATCGGATTCGCTTGAAAATCGTTACTCAGGGGTTTTGGGAGTCGCCGATTATGAATTTAATGTCAGTTTTTAGTCACATTTTTATATACACACAATGTCTTTAGTATCATAAGATAAAAATAAAATATCGCGCGCGTAGCTCTGCTAGTTATTTTATATTTTCCATTGCATAGAATCAACAATAGATTTACATTAATTCGAATCACGTATTCAGTGACATAAAAGTTAAGCAATAATGTTAACATTAAATTTTATATATCTACCTTTCAAGTTAATAATAATTATAAAGTTTAAAATTCCATGATATAACAATTATATAGAGTTAAATTTGGGGAGAGTCATGCGTCCCTAACTATTGACAATTTGTGGAAATAAAAAGTTTTAATAATAATTTTTTTGTGCGCTATAGAGTGGCTTTTGATTGTGATTGGGCAAAGTTATCATATTTTTTATAATCACCCAAAAAATTAATCATTGTTTAAATAAAAATTTCTTTTAGAAATTGAATTACATCGCTAAATATAAAGATGTGTCTTTACTCAAATAAAGTTTTAAACGTTAATTAGATTTAATTTTTCCAAGAAGTCCATTTTGTATGCTCATAATTATAAATTGAATAGAATTTCTAATACTTTGTATTAATAGAAGGTTTGAATTCTAATATCGAACAATTTTTTTTATAAATATGTCTTTGTCAACCTACGGTTTTGTATACAATACCGTAGGTAGGATTTAATAGTATATTAAGCAACAAGGGCATAAAGGCAGCCATTTGTTTACGGTGATTTTTGTGACACTCGTTCCGGTCTCGGGGCGCCCTCGACCTCCACTCGTGTCACAAAAATCATCGTAAACAAATTGGCTGCCTTTATTCCCGTGTTACTTACGATATTTTTTATTCCTAATGCACAAAAGTGGCGATTTCAGATAGCAGACGACAGGGAGTAAAAGTCATTCACTTGTTCGACTTGTATGAAAATGGCGGCCTTTTTTTACCTTGGGCAAAAAAAAGCATGGGACCAGCTGTTTTTTTGCCCTTGGGGAAAAAAAAGTCGCCATTTTCATACGGTCGAACAAATGAATGACTTTACTCCCTGTCGTCAGCTATCTAAAAGCGCCATTTTTGTGCATGTGGGATAAAAAAAACTTTTCCGTATCCATAGTTCTGAAATATCATTTGCCTGTTTCTAGTGCACGGAAGAAAAGAGAGGAATTAAGTGAGTAATGTTTATTAAAATTTTAACATATAAATTTTTTTAAATCTAACAGGACTTGAATGGTTTTTATTACTATTTAATACTATTACTATTACTATTTTTATTACTATTTGATCAGAAAGTTGAAAAGTTTTTACTGTAGTTGGATGTTCAAAAAAGTTTTTTGTGTCTTTTCTAAAATCAAAAACAGGGTTGCCACAAGTCAGGAAATTCAGGGAAAAGTCAGGGATTTTTTTTAAAAGTACTGGAAAAAATGTAAGTTTTAGAATTTATAAGAAAATTCTGAATTTTTGTAAATTTTTGTGTGCCTCACAAACTATGAAATTGACAATAATTTTAATACAAAACTTTCAATTTTTTCTGTTTCTGACAATAATTTATTTTTAAATAACTTAATTCTTTAACAACTATCATAAAATTATTATGTACTTAGAAATTATTTAATGAATAATTTTTCTTCAAAATTTATAAAATTAATTAGATTTAAAAAAAGTTGCATTTAAAATTTGCATAAATAGATAAACTTTAAAGGCTTAAATATGAAATTTGTAAAAATTTTAATTTTTAATGAATTTAAATAGAAAAAAAACAACTGATTACAGAAATTCAATTATTTTCACAAATAATACATTTTTTTATGGGAATTAAATTATTTTAAAAAAATTTTAATAAAATTCTTCGTAAGAAATGAATTATTTTTATAAATAATAAAATTTTTCTCTAGAATTCAATTATTTCAAAAATTTTGAGATAAAATGCTTTATAAATTTGAAAAATTAAAATAAAATTGACTATAGAATACAATTATTTTCGTAAAATATAACATTCCTTATAGGAATTACAATTTTACTGTCAAAAATGTTTGTAAAAATCTTCGAAACAATTTAATTATTTAAGAAATTTTAATTAAATTCTTCCCAAGAATTCAATTTTTTTCAAGAATTCAATTTTTTTCAAAAGTAAAACTTTTCACAAGAATTCAATTATTTAAGAAAAAATTTAATAAATTTCTTCGTCAGATTTTAATTATTTTTATTTTTTTAATGAAATTTTGTCGATGGAATTTAATTATTTTTAAAATGTTATAAAAAATTCTGAGAAATTCAATTATTTAAAAAATTTGAATATAATTCTTCACAAGATATTAATTAATATCATAAATAATATTTTTCTCCGGAATTTAATTATTTTCGCAAATGAAATTCTTCACAGGAATTCAATTCTTTAAAAATTCTTTTAATAAAATTCGTTGCAAGAATTAAATTACTTTTATAAATAACAATATTTATAGCAAAGTTTCAATTATTTTTTAAGTACAATTTCACATAAACTGATAGAAAATTGCATTTATCTTTATAATTTTTTTAAAATTCGCCGAAAGAATTTAATTATTTTTACAAATTTTTACAAATTTCTTTAAAAAAATTCAATTTTAAGAAATATTCAATTATTTAATACATTATTTATCTCTTTATTTAAATAATTTAATTCTTGAAATTTTTTTTTTAAAATGGATTAAAAATGAATTTTACTTAAAATTTTAAATTATAATTGAATATTAAAAACACACTGTGTGACAAAATAAAAAAAGTTGCCTGCACATTTATAGAGACCTAGTATAAGTTGTAGGTCTAGTAAAACTATGAACAATGATGTGTGAGAAATTTCCCAAACACCCCCAAAATTTAATTTCAGGGGCAAAAAAAACCGTTTTTTGCGTATTTATGTAAAGAATTACTCGTAACTTCCGTAATTTTCAACTGATTTTAAAAATTAATCTTTTATTTTAAAGGCGAAAAGCTCACCTTTTTAACCTTATATGAGTAAAATGAGTATTTTTTGAAAAAATTTTAATACAAATTGAGGAAGATACGTGAATTTTAAGATTTAAAAATTTTTTTGTCCTACCTGCACGGAAAGTATGTCATTTCGGGCACTTAAGGCGGGCGCAAAGTAACACATTACGCCCGGGAGTGGGAGAAGCGGGCGGAAAAGTATTTTGCGCCCGCTTGTATGACGTCAGCGGGCGGTAAAGTATTTTCCGCCCGCTTCCCCTACCTCCGAGCGGGAGAAAAAGTATTTTGCGCCCGCTTGTTAATTATTTGATTTTCTTCATTAAAATGCGACATTTTCGACTTTCTTTTTATGTAGACTATAAAACTGCAAACATTTTCAACTTATTTTATTTTGTCTATAAAAATTTGCAATTTTTTTTTATTTTCTCTAAAAAAAATAATGAGATATTTGGTTTTGTTCCCATTTCGTTTATTAAAATTGTCAATTTTAAAAGTTCCTGTTTCAGTTTTGTTCAATTATTAACTACTACGTTCTAAATAAATACTATGTTTCCAGAATACATTGTTTTTTATTTCTATTTTAAAACTTCTATCATTATAGACTTCATTCGATATAATGTTTATATAGAGCTTAATTTTTAACTCATATGAGAGTTTAATTGTGCGTGCCCTCAATGCCATACTTTCCATGCAGTTAGGACAAAAAATTATGTTCGCATCATGGGCGCAAAGGTGATTACGACTTTGGCGAAATTTCGGGACCTCGGGGACACTTTCGCTCACTCGGCTTCGCCTCGGGCGCGAAATTGTGTTCCCTCGGTCCCTTCATTTCGCCATCGTCGCAATCACCTATTTTGCGCCCTTGTTACGAAAATAACTATTTCTCCAAAGTTACAAATATTTCAACTTTACTGTGGAATTTACATCAGGGCATTTTAAATTTTGTGTTCACTAAATTTAATTGATTAACTAAAACGTCATGCATGTCAAACTTGCTTTTGATAGATTTAAATAAAAACAGAGTTCGTATTTAGGGGGGGTCCGGTTAAATTTTAACTTTTCTATAATTTATATTGTTCAAGTGTGTCAATGTTTTTCAAACATTATTTAGGATTCAGATCTATTCTATATTATCAAAATTAATAAAATTGTTCAGTAGATATTGCGAAAAAAGTATATAAAAAGTTCGACAATAAAAAATAATTAAAAAATGTGGTAGAAGTTCAAATTTATATTTTACAAAATGTCTTAGGATACCCCAGGGCAATTCCTATGATACCCTGATAAATATTGCTCGTAAGATATATAAAAAAATTATAATAATATTATTTAAAGGAGTTCCTGAAAATCATAAATTTTAATTAACTAGTCTTTTATTTCTAGTTATAATAAAGCGCTTAAATAGCCCAACTTCGTTTCCGGGGTGCGGTGCTGATGTAAGCTTATGCTTTGTGATATCTTTGGATATCACCTTTCAGCTGAGCATAGGTTTAAAAGAAATGTGGGGAGGGGACTTTAATATTAATTTAAAAAATTAGTTAAAAATAATATTAAGGAATCAAATATTAATTTTAAATTTAAGTTAGTGTAAAGTTATACCGTAACAACTTACCGTGAATATTCCGTTTTCGTCCCCGAAAACTGACCGCGATAGAGACGAAGTTAGGGTGCGTGTTATTTTATGAGTTTCAGGAAAACAGGCCTTTCTTTGTTCTTTCTTTCAATTTTTTTTTTCAACAGATTCGTTGAGAGGAAAATTTTCTAACGCACTATAAGAAGTAACAATGTATTTCTTATAGTGCGTTCTTAGTCACTATGATTTTATGTTTTGGTATAGAATTACCGTGATAAGGGCTCGATGTCGCCGAGGTCCAGACACAGGTCCCCGCAAATCAGTTCAGTGACGACCGGAAAGCTAATTACCTCGCGTAGAAAAAAAAAGTTTCTTTCGTTCTCCCTTTTTTTCTTAAAAAAATGGAAGCAAAAGTTAAAATTGTAAGAGACAGGAGTGAAAGTGAGAAAACAACGAAAAACAGCAGTGAATTAAAAGAAAACGAGAAAAGAAGTGAGGTGAAGAATTTGAATAAGAAGAAGAATAGTGAAGTGGACACAGTGGGAAAGTGATAGACAGGAGTGAAATGATAGAGAACAAGGACAAGACTGAAAGTGAAAAAGTGATAGACAGGAGTGGAAGTGAAGTGAACAATGAGGAGTGTGAAAGTGTGGCGTCAGACAATAAGATTTTAGAGGAGGGAATTAGGAAAATAATAATGATGTTAGAAAGGATAGAGGTGAAAAACATAAGTGAAGAAATAATGAAAATGAACAAAAAGGTGTGAGAAGAGGGTGAAAAATTGAACATTTCAAGGGAGAAGGCCTTCTTAGGGGCCCGTGAAGTGTATGAAGCCTTTCCTGTGGAGAAAAACTATATCCTTAGGAAAAAGGTTTTCTCCGTGTGCCTTATTGGGGGGGGGGCGAGTTTCTTCCTTCAAAAAATCGGGAAAACATCAGGAAGGAGCTCATCGCGAAGATGAGCAGCTATATCGAGCTGCTGGGAGAATTAGCGAAGCAAAAGGAAGCAAATAAATAAGGAATCCTTTTATTGATTTATAAGTTCTTTGACATGAATAAATTATTTTCAGGAACCTTTAATAAATTTATTGTGAAAGTTCCATGATTTCCATAAAATTCAAAGAAGAATTCTATTCAACTATTTTCACAAATTTCCCTTTTTTTAAATTTAATTTGCTAAAACAATGTAGTTATATAAAATTCCAATACAATTTTTTTCAAAGATTTATTTAAATTTCATACTATGTCGTGAACAAAAATTCTTCTTTTTTAATAATAAAAAGGTTAATAAAATATACTTCGCGTTTAATTGTTTATTCTAATAATTGTCATTATTAGACAAACAACTAATAAAAATATTCTAGAGTAGATTCGTTAAAATTAATGTGAAAATATTAAAAGTAATTATTAGAGCACTAGTTATTTTTTTCATGAAACATTATAATTACTATATTATTATATACCAGCTACACTATCCGCGCGCAAGCGCGCAAAAATGTCGCATGGAGCTGCTTATTTTAAACAATAAAAAAAAATTTAAAGAAATGATTATTATTACCTAACAAAGAGATTTAACCAACTAAATTCAAATAATTTTACTCAATGGTCTCAATTTAAATAGAATTTACATTACTAGACTTAAACCATAGCTAGAACAATGCCAATTAGTATCTGGGTCATCCTTTGCATTGCTTATTTTATAAAGCCATTTGAATTTAAATACTTTCAAAAGAAATAATAATTATTACACACTAAAAAAAAGAATTTTACACGAAATAGCGATAAGTTTTTCTAGAATAACGAAAGTATTAATTAAAGCACTGAAAATTTTCGCAACTTAAGTGAATGGGCTTTACACTTATACAAGCAACGGGTCTTCCAGCTAGTTGTTCTAAAATAAAAAATAATTACTTCTTTAGCTTTTTAAACAAAGTTAATCAACTTTTAATTCCAATTTCTTTGGAAAACAAAAAAAAATCTGTAGTTAAAATACTAATTATAACTTGCATTAATTATTTAATTACAAGATGTAATATAATATAATAAAGCATCAAAAAATTAGAGTAAAAAAAATTCTAAATTAGTTTTTAGAAACAACAAAAAAATATTAGGTAAATGTTAAGCATACGATAGCCCCAAAATTTTGACATATTCTATAATATTAGCGAGCAGTAACAACAGTTTCAAGAAAACTGTAATATGTTTTTACATTTGTTAATTTAAATTAACGCGTAAAGGCTCCGGAAATTCAAAATTATCTGCTGTTTCGTTACTCGAGTAAAAGAAAGGAACAGAGTCAATTATTGTAAGGGAAGATGCAATACATGAGGACGATTGGTGAGCGTTTTCATCAATAATAAAGCCTTTTTTTATTTGTTAACGCAGGGAGACCGCATGTCAGTAAAATGACAGGAAAAAAAATTTAGTCATGGAATAATACTAATAATAATAA
Source organism: Leptopilina syphax (assembly GCA_032872505.1). NCBI lineage: Eukaryota > Metazoa > Arthropoda > Insecta > Hymenoptera > Figitidae > Leptopilina > Leptopilina syphax. Next base: position 8,694,487 of record CM065471.1, on the reverse strand, counting down.
ACTAATATACTAATATACTAATATACTAATATAACTAATATAACTAATAATACTAAACTTAAAAACTTTTCTTCCAAATATTGCAACAAAAAAAATTCATTTCGATTTTTATAGAGCGAAAAATAACTATAAACAAATCATTCAAAAATTATTTTTGAATCATTTTTTTATTTAAATCTTCGAAATATAGGTACAATTAAAAATCTTGAACAACTAAAACCTTTGCAAAATTCAATTGAAATTAACCAATCTTCTCCAAATATTTTAATACAATTTTCGAAAATCAACTTTTGAAGATTGCAAATTTTTAAAAATAATCTTATTATCAAAAGAGTTAATGAAAAATCTTTAAATATAAATTTAACTCTTTCACACCCAGGCATAACTGGACGGTTAAAAAAACGTAAGTGTAACGTTATTCATAGTTTTCGGGGTCGCTGATTACGAATCTGATATCAGAATTACAAAATTTTTTAAATTCAAAATGGCGTATCCAATATGGCGGGCAACTTTTTTACAGATTGATCGGATTGGATTGGAAATTGTTACTCGGGAGTTTTTGAGGTCGCTGATTACGAATATGACATCATTTTTTAAAAATTCAAAATGGCGGATCCAAGATGGCGGACGATTTTTTTTAAATCGTTTAGTTTTACCAGAAACTTGTTACTCGGGGGTTTTCAGGGTCGCTGAATACGAATCTGGTGTTATATTTCTAAAATTCAAAATGGCGGATCCAATATGGCGGACGTTATTTTTAAAATCGTTTAGTTTAACCAGAAACTTGTTACTCGGGGGTTTTCGGGGTCGCTGATTACGAATCTAGTGAGAGTAGAAAGAAACAAGTCCATCTACTGACAGAAATAAAAATAACCGATGGTATAGCTCGGTTGGTGAAATCCCGTTGCTTGCGATCACAGAGGTTAAGCCACTTTGAGTGCGGTTAGTATTTGGATGGGTAACCCTCTGTGAATCGCTACAGTTTTGGTGTTTTTCACTGATGAGATATATCAAACGGGAGGTTTGATGCCGAGGTTATGTTTGTGCATTTGTGATGGCTATCCAAATGTACATTCATGACTCGACGTCAATAAACCGGTTGTACGCGGAAAGTAGATTTTCTGCAGTTTTCCTCTCCCGTGGCCGAATGTCCAGGCGAATGCGATTACTCCTAACCTAAGTCGGCTGCAGCCGCAAAAGTATGGACACGGAGTAAGAGTTTGTGAGTTAGAAGAGTTAAGTATAGTGATGTTGAGGAGATTTTAAAGGCCCGAAAGGGCATACAATGAAATCATACTTTACTTTTTACTGACAGAAATAAATAAATACACAATCGCAATTTTAAAATAAACTACAAATTCGTGATCAGAGACTATAAAAACCCTTGAGTGACAAGTTTCCCTTTAATTCAAACAATTTTTACATTTGTCGTCCACCGTATAGGATCCGCCATTTTGAATTTTTAAAAATTAACACTTAATTCGTTATCAGCGACTCAGAAAACCCCCGAGTAACAATTTTCAGGTGAAATTAAAATGTTTAAAAATAATCGTCCGCCATATTGGATCCGCCATTTTTAATTTTAAAAAACTGATATTATATTCGTAATCAGCGACCCTAAAAACCCCCGAGTAACAAGTTTTATGTCAATCCGTTTAATTTTTACATTTGTCGTCCGCCATATTAGATCCGCCATTTTGAATTTTGAAAAATTAGCACCGGCTTTGTAATCAGCGACCCCGAAAACCCCCGAGTAACAATTTTTAGGCGATTTTAAAATATTTTAAAAATTCATGATTTTTAACAATAATTTATGAATTTTTTTAAACAATAGGAATTTTTTAATATGATCTAGGATACTTATTTTCAAAGCCCTATTCTTCCTGAAGAGAACGCACTAAATTAGACTTAAAAATATTAAGTTTCTTCAAAGATATTGAGGTTTTTGTAGGTGGGACGTATATGTCCCATGGGCGTGAAAGGGTTAAAAACAAATTTAGCTTCTAATTAAAATTTTTTTTAATTCAATATTTTTAGTATTTTTGTTTCAATACACATTCCAAAAACTCAGATATATATAAAAATAATAACTTTTTTTAGAATTACTTTTAACATTTTGAAGAGAAAAAAAATTATGTTAAAAATGTAATGCCAAGAAAGTGACAGCTGAGCATCTAACCATTGTGCTAGGTCTGCATGATGGTGAAACTACTTCAAATTTTACACGCTTATAAATCACACTTCTTTGACTAATTTTCAAATTTTGAAAGAAGTTTGTAGAAAAGTGGTTTTCAAGAGAAATACCTCAGAAATTCCAATTATCCTTTTTTAAATTTTCGAAATCAATCAAGGAAGGTTAGTGGCCGTATAATTATAATTTTATTACAAAAAATTTATTCGCAATACATTTAATTATTTTCATGAATGAACAATTAACTATTGTTAAGAAGAAACAGGCAGTTCGAAATAGTAAAAAAAAATTTTTACTTATCTATGTAGAGAAATAATATTTAAGGCCGATAACGAAAGAAGGAATTGAAAATAGAGAAGTTGAATTCTGAGAAGGAAAAACTTTCTTTTCTTTTGTGAGAATTTTCTACTGCCCGACCCTCATTATTTATGCGTTATGGCTGTATGGGGGACTAACTGGCGCCGTGAGTGAACCTGATACCGACCCAACGTGCTCAATTACACCATCTAATGACTTAAGAACGAGACGTTGTTCACACTAGACGTATGTCACTGAAAATTTTCAGCATTGACTTGAATTCTGCCTTTCGACGTGCGTGACAATTATATAAGGTTTTCTTTCTCCCAATATATATATATATATATTTTTTTTTGATAATATTTTGAAATTGCTTACGGTGTTTAAAAGATTTGACAATTTGTGAAGTGTGGTGACCAATAAAGTGAGAGGACTCGAACGACTCAACACATAAAAGGTACAATTTCATTTCATTAATTGAGAGTAGTATTTCATTCGAACGGCACGATCCGAGATACGAACCGAGATTGATTTTCTTTCAACAAAAGTATGAAAAAGAAAAAAAAATTTTTATGCCCGTAAAGTGTTTGATTATTTGTTAAATTTAACGTTTAGGTTGCATTTCGCATGAAAATAACTATCCGTTTCGATACTCTTTGGTCTTGTTTCAATCGCTATTCAGTTTTAAATATGTTTAAAACTTAATTCAAAGATAAAATTCATTTAGGGAAGAGAAGTTACAATTATGCAAGCAAAAAAAAAGATATCCATTTTTAATTTTGAAATAATTCCAGAAATATTTTCATTAATCTAAAAATTATTAATATTATTATATTATTCATTATTTCCTTTGTTTCTTAAAATTAGCATTTTGCAACAATCATTTTAGAAAATTAACAAATGTAAAACCTGTGAATATTTTCTTTTTTTTTATGAAAAACTTTATTAATTGACAAAATTTGACTTCTTCCTTGACTCTAAAGAATATTCTGATTAACTCTAAAAATGATTAGATACTCCAAAAATTTTTCATTAACTTTATTTACGAATTTCTTTAATTCTAAAATTATTTGAAAACGCCAATAACTTCTTTCCTAAATAAACTTTAATCATTATTATTTTCCACAGGAATAAATTATTTTTAATAAATTTTGAAAAAAAAGTTCTTTGAGAATATAAAAATTCATTTGTTTACGAAATTTAAATTATTCAGAAATTCTTCAACTATAATTACGATTTAAAATTAAATGCTTCAAATAATTTCAGAAAAAAAATTCAATTAAACTTTCTTTAAAATAATTATTTCTACAGAGTTGTTAGTTATAAGTATGAAAATACAAAATTTTAAAGAATTTGATTTGGAACCATTTAAAAATCTAATTATTTCTTAAAATTCATGCTATAATGCCTTTAATATTTAATTATCATGTATAGAACTTTATTACTAAACAATTCAACTTTCTTATCGCGCAACTTAGTTATCGAAATTAAACCGTTTGGAAATGTTTCGATCGGACGATAAAAAAATCATTAACAAAAAAGATAAAAAAAAATCTTTTCTCTTCTTTTATAGCGTAAAATTTTATGGCGTCTCTAGAGGGTGACCTAACACTGCAGATACGCATGGTGCTAGACTAAACATGCGTGATTCTAAGTAGGCATAACATTGTTTCGTTAGGATTATTCATGCCTTTTAACGAGTCGAGATGAGATCACGTTTTCGAGTACCCTTTATACAAATTTGAAATAGAAAATAATAGTTAGAGAAATTTGTTTTCTCTAAAACATATATATTCTTATTAATATAACCACTAAGAGAGAATTGAAACAATTTAAATAGTTGTTCTAAATTTAGACTTTCAAATTAAATATGAATTAATTTTCCTTTAATTTAATTTAACATTATAAGAATATTATAAATAATTGAAAAGAAAATTCCCTTCCGAATGTGTAATTTGGTGAAGATAAATTCGATCAATAGGAAGGTATCAAACATAAAAAAGGCTTATGTCATATTTAAAGTTGCGACGTTTCGATGGTGTTGTTTACCATCCTTTTCAGGCTAATTTATTTAATAAAACACCAAAATAATAAATTACAAAATAATACATAACACAATTATATAAAAATATTATAGTACCTGAATATTACAATTTAGAATACATTGCAACTAGTCAATATTAAAAATTAATATAAACATAAAATTGAATAAATAATTAAAACGTAAACGTAAAACGGACAAGCACACGACGAATGCTGTCATTTCGATAAAACGATCAAGTCAAACTGAAATTAAATATTAGAAAAAGCCATCTCTGGTAAAATAAGGAGTCAATGAACTCAAAGGTAAACACGTGCGATAAACTCGTGGCATCTATTTTGAATTTAATCTCCTAATAAGGGGAAAATAAGTTTTATTCAGAAAACAAATGTCTTCTTTCTTATTAATAGTAAAATCATTACTCAAAATGTTTATCATTTCAGAAATAGATCGTTTTTTATAGTTTGGTTCGCGATCGAGTATAGTGGCATTACTCCAGTCAAAATCATGTTTAAAGTTTAAATGATGTGCACGTACCACTGATGTGTCATTTTTGTTATTCTTATGTTCGTTGATACGGACTTTCAGTGGACGCTTAGTTTGACCTATATAATTCGCTGGACAATCTTTACACTTAAATTTATAAACGACATTCGTTTCTTGCCATTTTTCGGTCGTATCCTTACCCAATTTTACAACTGATTTCAAATTTTTATTAACAATTGGGATAGAATGAATATTATATGACTTCAAAATTTTTGACAATTCAGTGAAATTACAATTATTAAAAGGTAAACAAACTCTAGGGATTTGTTTATATAACTCTGAACGATATTTTTGGCAATCGGATCTATGTTAGAAAATTTAATTTTATTTAATCGAGATTTAATATATTTTTCAAAAAAAAGAAGTAGGGTAATTGTTATTTAAAAGAATTTGTTTAACTTTCACTAAATTGTCATTGTGAAACGAAGTGTGAGAAAGAAGAATTGCTCGATCTATAAGATTGTATACAATGTTTATCTTTTGTTGAATTGGATGATTTGAAAAGTAATTGATAAGTCTACCAGAGGAAGTAGACTTTTGGTACCAGTTATAAATAATTTTATTACCTTCGACACATAAAGTTACATCGAGAAAATTAATTTTGTTATCAACTTGAAGTTCATGAGTAAATTGTAAATTTTTGTTATACGAATTGAAAACGGACAAAACTAGATCAACACAATCCTTATGAACACATAAAATTGTATCGTCAACATATCTATAATAAAAAAGTGGTACACTGTAATGAATGTTAAGGGTGTGGATTGCTCGTCGGTCAGGGTTCGTTAAAAGAATTTTAACATTTTAATTACAGAATCGAATTTCAAAAATATATTTACCACGGAGTAATAATAAGGAGACTGTACTACCAGTGAGATACCGTGCCAAATGTCTGCCTTGGTTCACTGAGTAGTAAAGACTTCTCAAAAATAAAGCGCATGCGCAATTTGCAACTATCTTCGTCACTCTTGAAAGAACGATGAGAGAGATCATTATTTTGACGTGCGAGTTAGAAAGTGTGGTTATGTTTTATTGTTGACAACAGCAACTATACGGGAAAATCAAGATTTAAATAAGAAAAAACATTAATTAACAAACTGCAAAGAGAAGAGTAAGTACAATATATTATAATATTAATAAATTGTAATATAGGTGTGAGTAGATATTAATAAAAAGATTATTTTTGTCGAACCGGAGTAATTCTTTTCTTTGTATGATAAAGTGAATGAATACAATATAATATAATGCTATAATCGCTATAAAGCTAATATAATTAATATCTACTTACACATTTCCTATATTACAATTTATTAATATCATTTAATAGTATAATATATATTGTCAACAGTAAAACATAACCACACTTTCCAACTCGCACGTCAAAATAATGATCTCTCTCATCGTTCTTTCAAGAGTGACGAAGATAGTTGCAAACTGCACATGCGCGTTATTTTTGAAAAGTCATTACTACTCAGTGAACCAAGGCAGAATTCTGGCACCAGTCTGACTAGGGGATACGCTAGAGAGCAGTCTCCTTATTATTACTCCGTGATATTTACAAAACACAAATAAAAGTACAAAGAATTGACTAAACTCGTCTACGCGGAGACGAGAAGAACGACGTAAACGTAAATAACGCGAATATTAACAAAACAACAAAACACGTGAATTTCGAGCGATAACTGTGATTTCGATGACGTCGACGATTAGTTTAAGTTACAATAACGTGCGAACGCGGATTTTCGTAAAGAAATGTAACGCGGCGAGTTACAAAACGATGAACGATAAAATTAAACGAACGTGGATTTTTGCATAGCAACGCGACGAGTTACAATACAATAAAACGAATAATTACATTACGAACGACGATGACTTTCGACAACGGTACCGACAGTTTCGCGGGAGAGAGTGCTACAGGACCAGAAGTAACACCTCTTTAGCCCTCTGCGGTAATACCGCTTGTGGTAATACCACTTTTCTCTCATTGTGGTGAAACCACTTCGAGAGCTCCTACTGCGGTGACACCGCTTCGAGAAGTGAAGATCTCGGACCGTGCATTCGGGGTCTTCGATTCGGTGCGTTGTGGAGAGAGAACTTCTCGCTCTCCATTGGTCGGAGTCTGAGCGCACGCGCACAATCGGCACTCAGGAGCGTACAACAAATTTTATGCGTCGGGTCTAAACACATATTTTAAAAACAATCAAATAATAATATTTTGATTTTACTTTATTATCGTTACAACACAATTATATTTAGTTTTTAAAACATTAAGTCGCAACTTTAAATATGACATAAGCCTTTTTTATGTTTAATACCTTCCTATTGATCGAATTTATCTTCACCAAATTACACATTGGGAAGGGAATTTTCTTTTCAATTAACAATATGACTCTTGGATCTAATATGGACTCTCCATCATTTTCAACACCAAACTTCTTCAATTATATTAAAACTTATTAGGGACCAAATATTCTTAAATATCTAAAGAATTGGACCAGCACTTTACGACGATTAGCAGTTTCTTCATCTAAGCGACAATTCTATCTAAGTTGCAGAAGCCACGATGCCATACCACAACACATCATGAACATCAGTAAGCGATTTAGCAAGTGGACCTTTAACAGTTCATCTTGTTTTAAAGAATTTTTCTTAATTAAAAATAAGTTTTTACTAAAGTTATTCAAAATTGAAATTCGTGATGTGCATTTCAATATTAACTTTCTAAACAAAAAATTGGACAAAATTAAATTTGAAATTAACAATTCAACGTTAAACAAAAACATTATAAACAACTTTTTTGATTTGTTTCATAAGAAATATTGTTCCATTCGTAATAATTTAAGATTAAAATTTCTCAAACAATTTAATTGTTAAATAAAAAAATCTCAACCATCTACTCAAAGATCTATTAATAGTTTAAATATTAGTAATGATATTAAGAATGAAATTAGAGACAAAATTTCAAATAATCTCTTTTCAAATTTAAATAAGGTTCCACATATTTCTCTAAATGAGAGGAACATAAATAAAAAATTAATTGTCACCAAAAATTTCTAAAAGAAAACGAAGATATCATGTAAACCATCTCTGACAAGGGCAATTCAACCGTTTGCCTATACAAATCTGTTTACTTTGAGAAGGCTAATGACCTTCTATCTGATTCTTCTACGTACACTGTTCTTTCAAATAATCCATTGTCAGAACTAAAAGAAAAAACTTCAAAAATTCTTAAATCGCTCAATGACAACGACTTTTTAAATTATAAACATCACAACAATCAATTGACTCTAACTGACACAGTTTTACCAAAGTTTCATGATCTTCCTAAAGTCCATAAGAAAGATGTACCTCTTCGTCCAATTGTTTCTTTAATTAAAAGTCCAACACATTTTCTTGCAAAACTTCTGTATAATCAATTAAAACCGCACATTACTGTTCCAAATTCTTATCTTAATAATAGCTTTGATTTTATAAAAATTGGACAATATAATAATTCCGGATGATTTTGTTTTAATGTCTCAATCATATAATATAATATTCATTCTATCCCAATTGTTAATAAAAATTTGAAATCAGTTGTAAAATTGGGTAAGGATACGACCGAAAAATGGCAAGAAACGAATGTCGTTTATAAATTTAAGTGTAAAGATTGTCCAGCGAATTATATAGGTCAAACTAAGCGTCCACTGAAAGTCCGTATCAACGAACATAAGAATAACAAAAATGACACATCAGTGGTACGTGCACATCATTTAAACTTTAACCATGATTTTGACTGGAGTAATGCCACTATACTCGATCGCGAACCAAACTATAAAAAACGATCTATTTCTGAAATGATAAACATTTTGAGTAATGATTTTACTATTAATAAGAAAGAAGACATTTGTTTTCTGAATAAAACTTATTTTCCCCTTATTAGGAGATTAAATTCAAAATAGATGCCACGAGTTTATCGCACGTGTTTACCTTTGAGTTCATTGACTCCTTATTTTACCAGAGATGGCTTTTTCTAATATTTAATTTCAGTTTGACTTGATCGTTTTATCGAAATGACAGCATTCGTCGTGTGCTTGTCCGTTTTACGTTTACGTTTTAATTATTTATTCAATTTTATGTTTATATTAATTTTTAATATTGACTAGTTGCAATGTATTCTAAATTGTAATATTCAGGTACTATAATATTTTTATATAATTGTGTTATGTATTATTTTGTAATTTATTATTTTGGTGTTTTATTAAATAAATTAGCCTGAAAAGGATGGTAAACAACACCATCGAAACGTCGCAACTTTAAATATGACATAAGCCTTTTTTATGTTTGATACCTTCCTATTGATCGAATTTATCTTCACCAAATATTATAAATATACAAAAGTAACGATATTTTTATTTAATGTAGGAAATTATTTGCTGATTAAGAATTTTAATTAAGGAAGATTTCGACTATATCAGCAATTAGTGACATCTATTAGACGTCAATTGAACTCTTTGGTTTAGAGCAGGGACCGTCACAGAAATCAAATTTTGATTTTGTTACGATATTCCAAAACAAAACGAAATTATTAACGTATTTTGATTTTGATTCGGTAACGAAACAAAATTTACTTCCTGTTTCGATTCTGATACTGTAACGAAACAAAATTTACTTTCTATTTTGATTCCGATACTGTAACGAAACAAAATTCACTTTCTATTTTGATTTCGATACTGTAACGAAACAAAATTCACTTCCTATTTTGATTCTGATAATGTAACGAAACAAAATTTACTTCCTATATTGATTCTGATACGTTAACGAAACAAAATTTACTTCCTATTTTGATTCTGATATTATAATACTGCAATTCGGTTTTCTTATAGAAACAGATGTCGATTCCAATTCTATTTCAGATTTCGTATGTAAAAACGATATTATCTTCTGATATATTTGACATTTGCAACAAAATTTAGGTTCAATGAGACTTATACACGCGCAGTAGTATTTTATCAAAATTAAAACAAAAAAAATTTTTGATTTTGATATTGGAATCAAAACTAAATAGAATGGAATTTTGATTTTGATATTGGAACCAAAACGAAATAGAGTTCAATTTTGATTTTGATATTGGAACCAAAACGAAATAGAGTTGAATTTTTATTTTGATATTGGAACCAAAACGAAATAGAGTTCAATTTTGATTTTGATATTGGAACCAAAACGAAATAGAGTTGAATTTTTATTTTGATATTGGAACCAAAACGAAATAGAGTTGAATTTTTATTTTGATATTGGAATCAAAACTAAATAGAGTGGAATTTTGATTCTGATACCCATATCCGAATCAAAACAAAAGTATTTTTTAATTTTGTTTTGATTCCGTGACGGTCCCTGGTTTAGAGTCAGGTGTTATTCTTAAGATAATTATTCCGATATGGTTGTCGGTAAATAATTATATTTTTGAATAATTATTTACCGACAACCATATCGGAATAATTATCTTAAGAATAACACCTGACTCTAAACCAAAGAGTTCAATTGACGTCTAATAGATGTCACTAATTGATGATATAGTCGAAATCTTCCTTAATTAAAATTCCTAATCAGCAAATAATTTCCTTCATTAACTATACAGCTCTTCGACTAGTGTAAGGGCTTGATCTGAGATTATAAGAAACGTGAACGTCCAGGCTGTGTTGGCATGGTGCATTGGTAGGCGTTAGTCCCGCGAAAGGCAGCTATTAACTGGGGTTCGAGTCCTCACAGATGCACAGTGCAGTCGTTCACGCAGCTTATTTTTTCAGATCAACAATTAAATTCAAAAATATAATTATTTACCGACAACCATATCGGAATAATTATCTTAAGAATAACACCTGACTCTAAACCAAAGAGTTCAATTGACGTCTAATAGATGTCACTAATTGCTAATATAGTCGAAATCTTCCTTAATTGATATTTTTATTTGCATTTATAATTAATTTCTCCACTGAAAACAGAAAACAGATTAAAAAAAACTGTTTTAAAATGATTTTATTCTAACTCGGATATTAAGGAGATTCAATATGGTAATTAGTTGAAAATAAAATTAATTCTTATTTAATAAGCATTAAAATAACACATTAATTAATCGGTCGGACGTGTGATCACCTTTTCCGTTGGATTTTAAATTTAATGCTTGCAGTTGAAGTCTAAATTACTTCCAAAGTTCAGCCTTTTCTGGTCAATATTTTCCTTTGCATAATTTATTATAAAATCACAATCATTATTTTAAATTAAAAATAGAAAATATAGTATATACTATTCAATACCTTTTAAATGTTTACAAAACCCATTTATTAAAGAAGGCTTTATTTTTGTAAGCTGAACACTGTGTTCGTATTTGAACTAAAAATTATAAATATAACCAAAACTTCAATCCCTTATAATACATTTGATAGTAAATTTATTATTAAATTTTCAAAAAAAATTTTTTTTTCCTTTGTACAAGTTAATTAGGTTAATGATTTGAAGTTTCATTAGAGATAGAATAAATTAATATTAATAACAAATAACAAATCAATTTCCACTCCATATTTAATGCAACAAAGATCTTTCAGAAATCTTTTATACAACTTTAAATTTCCAAATAAGTAAATAATCATAATTATATATACATATTTTTTTCTTTTAAAAATTATTTAAATTTTAAATCAAAATAAACGATTTCGGTTTTAACACTTTATATATCATACTAGCTGTCGTACCCGTCTTCAAAGGGTTTTAGTTTCTACAAATACATTCAATAGTGTGTCGACCAGTCTCGAAAAATGGGAAATAGCGGGGAATTTAATTTGACCGGAAAAAATAATATTTAGCTACCATGAACTATTTCATTAGAAAAATATTACTATTTTAAATCAGTGATTGACTTTTTACCACAAATAATTTATTTTTAATTAATTAAAATGCAGAGAACAATGTTTTGTCAATTATTTGTAGAAATTTAATTATTGTATTATAAGTTAATCCAAAATTTCCACCAGTTTTTAGAGTAAAGTAAAATTCGAACTAATTGTATCATAATTGCTAAAATCTAAAATAAGACCTATATTGCAGGCTGAATTCACAGTTTTTCCCGATTAAATTAAATTCCTGCATATTTCCTGTTTTTTCCAGTTAGTAGAACCCCTGTTAAAAGTATTAGTAAAAACAAAAACCCGTCGAAGAGTATTTTCATAAAATAAGTGAATTTTTGTAGCCATTTGTAGTTTTATTTATTGTTAATTTTTATCAAGAAAATTTATATTTGATGAGAAAAGTTACACCTGGAAAAATTTGGACAAAGCTGGGAAAAACTGGATAGTTTGTTAAACAAAAATAATAATAGACACCCTGTTTAACTTTTGCCTTTACAATGCTTAAAACATCCCTAAAAGTTAAATCTAGTATTAAAATAACCAAACTTTTTACTATCTAAGTTTTTTCCCAGTAGCATAATGCAAGTATCGTTTTACATATTCTTGAATTCCTGCAGTATCAATTTTATCATATGAATCTCCATTTTTAATATTTTTAAAATTTTTGCAATTGAGTACTCCTAATAAAGTCGGCTGTAGACGCAAATTAGGTTAATATATAGAAAATTTCTAAAGTAGAATATTTATGCTTAATCCAAAAAAGTATTTCTCGGTGACTCTTGTCGAAGTGCGTAAGGCCAATAGGGCAGGAGTATAAACAATAAAAATATTTAATTACAGAAAGTTTAAAAAATATACATTAAAAAATATAAAATTTGGAAATTTTCAATTTTTTTAATTTTTTGAAAAAATTGAATACCTCCCGTTCTAATTAATATATTTAAAATCTGCAAATTTATTGCTTATATATATCTTACAAAAGTCATAACTGATTAATTTACAGCAATCTGTCAAAATTTAAAAAAAAATTTGAATTTTTTGGAAAATTCATAATTTTTTTTCATATTAATATTATTTTTTATTCAATTTATTTTTATATATCTTTAAAATCATTTATGTTATTAATAAATAAAAAATTTATGCCAATCTGCAAAAATTAAAAAAAAAATTTTTTTTTGAATTTTTTGAAAAATTTATAACTTTTGTTCAGCTCAATATTTTTTCATCAAATATAGCTAATATTTTAAGTTAGACCAATACCTGAAAGATTGCCAAATTTTACTTCAATCGGTCAAGACGTTTTCAAGTTATACGCGAACAAAATTTTGCGGACATACATACATACATACATACATACACACATACATACATACATACATACATACAGACAGGAAATTTTCTATTACCATTTTTGGATTCTCCGTTGTTTAAATAAATAAATTATGCTAGAAAAAATTAATTTTGTGCAATGTACAGACAAAAGTCTGATTTTATTAATATAGATAGAATTTATTAACTTTCAATATTAAAAGTTGCATAAACATTACTGTAAAAAAATCACATTACTTGAATATTAACCTCATAAATGTCCTCTTACGTCAAAATAACATATCATTTTTTACAAATTATGCATTGAGACGAAGAGCGACATTTACTTTTGGATTTATATATACATACGACATTATATAACATTTTTTTTTAAATTTTTTTTTATTTTGGTTAGAGATAGATTTGTTATTATTTTTTTTACCATTTAGAAGTCAAATATAAAATAAGTTATTTATTGAATTTCAAAATTTCAAATTATTCTGTTTGTTCTTCAATTGTATATCATTTTAAATTATTTAAGAAGTATCTTATATTAACCTATTTGTCCAATAGATTTTTATTAATTACATTTAAGAAACCTTCTAAATATCGAAAGAAAAATCATGTTAACGAATTTATAATATCCGAATAAAAATAGTGAATTTTATTGATATTGTACGTCAGGGATTTTAATCCAAGTACACATTTATGAAACAATTAAACCATTGCAAAGAAAATTGTAAAGGCAATTTTTTTAAAATTAAATTAAAAAATTTGAATTGAGAAGACGGAATCAAAGAAAATTCAGACCCAAGAGCAAGCATGACTCAATGACTCTCGGAAGCCTGGATTGAAGAGTGGCCATTGCATAAGGGGGCAAAAGCGTTGCGCGAAACCTTCGTGGATTAAAGTTAAATAGTCGATTAACTATACGACTACTTAGGATACGCTTCTCCCCTTTTTTGTAATTGCACAAACACATAAAATAAAAATAAATCTGACATAATTAAAGTTTTAATTAATTTTTTTTATAATAAATAAGTTCTTTAAACTATCTTCTTTTATATAAAATAGGAATTTTCTTAGTCAAGTAGTAATAAAATTAAAACAAAATCTTCATATTATTAGAATGAGAAAAGATTTCAATATTGGATTTATATCAGGCATAAATTTTTTGAATTTAAATTTAAAAAAAATTTTCTTTGGATATATATGTGTAAAAAAACTCTATATATATTTTCTTTTCATGATAAACCTGCGAAATCGGGTTATTTCGGGTGGCGATTTTGAACGTCTGTTAGGGTCGTTGTAAGCACTAACCTCTTCAAGTCGAAGATCTTCCGTGTTGTCTTGCGGGGTTATATTTGGCGGGAACTACTGGCGAAAAGGTGGTTAGTGATTCTTTCCCAATGTAGTCTCCTCTACCTGGATCCCACGCAGCTTGGAACCTAACCATTCGGTTAGTCATCTGATCTTCACTGATGGTCTATCTTCGGACGTTGCAGACTTTATCTCCTTTTTTGGAGTAGTTGTTGGTTGGGTTAAAGTTGTGCTTAATTGTACAGTCACTTCTCTCAAGTGCCCCGTTAGTTTATGGGCGGTAACCAGATGTCGTAAGTTGTTTAACGCCAAAGATTTTTTCCAACTTACGCATCAAGGTGCTAACAAAACTTGCTCCTCTATCCGTTAGAATGCAACGGGGTGCTCCAAACACTGAGAATAAGTTCGTAGCTATCGCATGGGCAATTGTTTTTGTTTCTATATTCGGAATGGGGACCGCGATACAGTATTTAGAGAAATTATCCTGCATTGTGAGGATGTGCCGATTTCCGTTTGGGGTGGTTCGCAATTTCCCGACGGTATCTAGAAATACCTTATCAAAAGGCATTGCCGGAGTATCGGTAATTATCATTGGTTCTCTTGTACGGGCCCTAGCGAGTTTGTTTTCAAAACAACTCTTACATCCTCGAATAAATTGGGTAACGTCGTCACGCATCCGGGGCCAATAGTATCTCTCCCTAATTCGTCGGTAGGTCTTGCCTATACCTTTGTGTCCACCTATCAAACTAAAATGAAATTTAGAAACGATTTTACCGCGTAATTCAATAGGAGGTACTTTAATTTTTCCGTGGCACAAGGTGATGGTTGCGTCGCCACCGCGGAAAATTCCTGCGCCAAGTTCCGACATTTTATTTTGAGGGAGTGTACTAGCAGGTCTCCGGAATTTGCCATTCGACAAGAATTTTGATTGTTAGATGCTAAGGCTTTTCTCAAATTTTTTAGTCCGATTATAACATCTTTCCAACAAATTTCATCAAAATGACGTCTTTTAACAATGATCGAAAAGACCTTGTATTTACCGTTAGGGGAAATGAAAATTTGTCCTTTGACGGGTCTATTGTCTGTATCCTGTATTTGTCTGGGTTTCATGCCCTGGTTCCTCGCAGTGATCTCCTGGTTAGTGTTGACACTTTCATCCTTGAATTTCGTGAATGGGGTGGATTGTGCACGTGGGATAGTTGATGGCCCTGGAGTAGATAGTTCGGTTTCCATTCGGAGCGTTTGATCATCTATAGAATGTTCAAAGACTTCTGGGATATCCTTGAATCTTACCGTACTTTGTCTCCTTGGTTTGGTGGATTTGCTAGTTAGAGGAGTTTCCTTTTGTGATCCTTCCACTGTGGTAAGCAATTTAGGTTGCTCACTTGAAAACTCTTCCGATTCAGTTAATTTTTTCGCTTTACTCCGGTTGAAGTCGTCCAGAAATTTCTTTACTCTTTTGGAGAGTTCGTTATCGGTTCCAACGGCAGGATCAAGAGTTTCTAAATAGTCCAGATGTTCTTAATCTTCTTCACCATCAGAAACATATTGTCTTCGTGGACTATTGTCTAGGCCTTCATAATCCTAAAGTAAAGTATTGTTTGTTGGATTGGAGAGACTTAATCCGGCGTTCGCAATCGATCGATCGAATCTATTGACAGATTCTGATACACCCTGAATCAGCTGTTTAGCGTTGGACGGTGATCGTTGTCCTGCGTTCTGATTATCTGATTCGCTGGTTTCGTCATCGCTGTTATCAATTTTGCGTCGACCTTCGATGATCATTTCTTCTAGAGGTAACTCCTCAGGTTCCGATTCCGATGATGGCGATAAATCCGGTTCTGGGTTTTTCAGTGCTTCTTCCCTCATGTGCAGGAATATGCTCCAAAACAACGTCAAGAGGTTCAATAGCCTTAATTAATCGTTCGTAAGGCTTCCTATACTTTACTGGTTTGTTCTCTGTTGTCCTCTAATCGTTCTGTTTCCATTTCAGCATCCATTTCATCAACAAAAACGTCCGTGTACGAATCAGGGCCTTGACTCTGAGGGGCGTTGGTTTTGAGCTTAGGTGATTTGGGTGGAGTAGTATGGACAGGAAGATGAGGGAAAGCACTAGTTTTCTTGGAACACCGGGGGATCCGAATCTTCATCTGTTCCTTGCTCCGATTCTTCTTTTGCGCTTTTATCACTTGATGATGAATAGGACGGTTCCTTAGTTGTATCCTCCTTTGGAGCAGTTGTTCCACGGGGTCGTAGTCTTTTGGCGACGCAGCTTTCGTCCGCTTCACTAACGAGAATATCCTGCGGCGGTCGATAGGTTTCGTCACTATCAGCCATTGCGGATTTGGTACTTCCAACAGGTTGCCCTCGACGAGGAGGTTCCTTGGCAGCCGTCTTAGTGGTATTTGACTTAAGTTTAATAGGAGTACATTTTGAACTGCTTGGTTGTCCCGAGCTGGTACTTGGTTCCGGATCCTTTGGACGTTTTAAGATTGTTTTTCTTGGTTGCGTTACCCCTTTTGGTGCCGTGGTAACATAGGGTCGAGGAGGAGGTTCCTTTCCTGAATGTTTTGGATTAAACAACTTCTGCGTAGTCCCAAGGTTGGAGGAAGGTCCAGGTCGTGGCTTCGTTTGTTTTGGTTTGAGTTTTTCTTGTAAACTACCAAATCGCTGTCGGGTTGTTGACGCGCTGGCTTTTTCAGTTCCTTCGGACTTTCTTTCTTTATCCTTTGGGTTCACTTGCGCACTTGCTTTCGCTTCGTTGGTTGAGGAACGCGTTATAGGTAATGCCCGACATGTCTTTACCTTTTCGCTTGGCTCGACATCACTGGATTCCGTTTTACGAGTGATTGCCCTTTTTCGAGATTTGGGCTTTTCGAGATCCGAGGAGAATGATTCTGACCAACTGGAATCTGAATTCGACCCGTTTTCTTCGTCAACAGGATTTGTTGATAACGCTTCAACAATCCTATTGATTTTTCCGGGCTTATATTCGAACTATTATTGGCCAGGTTGTTACAAAGAAGTAGCCGAATATGTCCGACGCTGCGAGCTTTGCCAAACTTGCAAAGTTAATCGGTCCGCACCAGCCGGATTAATGGGACAAAGAGTAGTAGAACAGCCTTGGACGGTAGTAGCCGCTGATATTATGGGACCATTTCCCCCTAGTAGATCGAATTTTAAGTATATTCTCGTAATCCAAGATGTTTTCACTAAATGGATCGAAGTAAAAGCCCTAAGAAATGATACCAGACAATTAATTGCCGAAGCCTTTCGCGAATTAGTGATTAATCGTTAGGGAACCCCTAAAGTACTGCTGACTGACAATAGAACTGAATTTATTAATAATGTTATTTGTTCTCTAGCCAAAGAATTCGGAATATATCATTCTACCACTCCACCTTATCATCCACAATCCAACCCGGTTGAGCGAGTAAATCGTGTCCTGAAAACTATGATAATTTCATTTTTAGACAAAGACCATAGAAATTAGGATAAGTA
Organism: Leptopilina syphax; assembly: GCA_032872505.1. Lineage (NCBI taxonomy): Eukaryota > Metazoa > Arthropoda > Insecta > Hymenoptera > Figitidae > Leptopilina > Leptopilina syphax. The sequence goes on along the minus strand of CM065471.1, from coordinate 8,676,402 downwards.
TTTAAGCGAGTTTAGATTTGCCTATAATACAGCCCACCACGACAACTTAAAAACGTCACCTGCTTTCCTAAATTTTGGTAGATTCCCAAAACCGACGAATAAATTGAGAAGTAAATCAGAAAATCCACCAGTAGATATATAGGGCCGGTTCTGGATACATACTCCTTTACCGACATTTACCGACATTTGAAATAAAAAAATGGTTCTAATCCATTCTATTCGAGAAACTTCTAAAGAAAAAAAGAGAAGAGCAATTTCGTCTAAAAATTTTCAAAAAAAAAACTTATTCAAAAAATTTGTAAATTTTTTTCAAAACTGAGAAACGAATAAGTATATTTATTATGTATACTTTAACATACTGTTTTATTATATCTTAAAAGGTAAGTACTTACTTACTTACTTACTTACTTACTTACGGTAAGTAGAAAATTTTTTCAAATAAATTGTTTAATTATTTAATAGAAAATTAATTATCCGCCTATTGTAATAAGAATGTAGAAGCATCACCTGTTAATGTTATGAGTAATTATTGCATAGATGATAAAAATAGTCATGTACATTTCAGAGAGGAGTCATCTGAAGTGTAACATGATACATGTCAGCACATTATATTATTCATAAGTGTATATATAAAGGAACATATGTGACACGGACAGTTAAAAGGGACCTACGGTCCGAAAAAAAGATTTTGAGAAAAACGACTTTGAAGTTTACCAAGTTAGTTTTTTTGCACTGTTTTTTGTCAAAGTACCTAACTTTGAAGTGAAATTGTGAGAAAACTAATGCAGCTAGAAAGCTGCGGTTTATTGCGTTGGAAAGAGCGGTTTATTTACTATAAGAACAGATAAAAAAGTGAAAATCGATTTTTTCGGATCGTAGGTCCCTTTTAACTGTCCGTGTCACATATGTTATTTAGTGTCTTCATCATTCCCCAAGATAGACAAAGATAGGTATATATATTTATTAAGAAATCTAATTTTAATTTAGCAAACTTATCTATATGAATAAAGAAGGAAGAAATGTATTATTTAAAAAAGACAGAGAATGAAGCTTAAGAGTATAAAATGTGAGAGTTAGCTACCAGTTTCCATAAAGTCTTCGGTAGTTGATCTGTACTGAGAAGTTGTAACTGAGTGTTTGCGTTAAAAAATCTAGAAACTGTTGTCAGTGTAAGAAAAAACAGCTTTAAATAATACAGTGTGGTTGATAAGAAAGTGAAGAAAATGGATGGAAAATTAAAGAAATTAAACAGAGCTGCTAGTTTTTTACCTATCAAAAAATTGAGTGAATTAAATCTTAATGAATATTAAAATATAACAGATATTAAGCAAACGACAACAAAATTTGGCTTGAAAATTGTGGCTGAAATCAATAGTGAATACGTTGTATTTTTACCACAAAGAATAGTAAAGGTTCTGGAAAGTGATGATGAATCATTGACTCACTTACAACAAGCAGCAGAAAAAGGAGAATTACAATTAAAATTTTTGGATGGAAAATATAATTACTTTGAATTTGTGTCTAAAGCAGAATAATAAAAATGACATATCTTCCTCGTAATCAACTACTTCTATCAACCACATATAATTTAAATTTATCGTTTACAAAACAAGTCATTATTGGAGCTGAATTAAAGAGCAATTTATCCATAAAAATTAAGTTAATAAGCAGCCACCCACAAACATCAGTCTCATTCTCAGTACTAGAATGGAAATTTTTCACCACTTTTTATTCAGAAATTGAGGTATTTTTTGATAATAAATCTGAACCTCATGAAATCTACTATGACACATTCCATCTGAATTTTGTCAGCTATTTAAATCATCGCTATCCTGTCTGAAAATTATCAAAAAATTTACATTATCTCGAATTAAATGCTTTGGAATCCGTGTATACGTTTGACATAAATAAAAACAATCAATAAGTCTATGACGACCCATTGAAAAAAATTCTCGAATTCTATTTTGCTTATCGCAGGCTACATCATCAAAGACAATTGTAGAATTTGGTTTTGCTTTGTTTGGTTCAAAAACCTCTTCATGCTCTTGAAATGGAAAATATTCAATACCATCCACTAGGTCAAGAGTTTTCTCCAAAAATTTATATTTTGGTTGACTTAATGATTTTGAGAAAATGTAGACATTTTCAAAACGTAGTCCATTTGGATGTATTAGTAGAGCAAGTAAGGCATTTGTTTTGCCACAGTTTGATGGACCACAAAAAATTGCTCTTACCGTATTAGGTAACAGATTTCCATGACGTTTTTTGTTAGATTTTTGTTGTGTTACTGTATCAAAATCTAACACAGGTAATTCTGTTGATTGTTTATTGAACTCCATCTTTTGATTCACACTAAGGTTGAAAAGTATAAATGCAAGACTTTCTTAAATTATTTTGTAGGTCTGTTTATTTATAGAATTTTGTGCAATTCAGAAAGGTTAAATATTTAGAGTAAACTGGTTAAGAAAGTATAAATACACGGCTTTTATACATTTTTACATCAGTCTTAAAAAGATACTTTGTGTAGAAATATAAAAGTATGCTTGTCAAGAAAAAAACTATCAGTTCTAAAAAATCTATCAAACGTGGTAGAGGTCTCTTAAATCAAATTATCAACAAGTTACCTGTTGAATTACACATACCTGGTTATCATTACTGTGGACCTGGAACAAACTTAGCAAAACGATTGGCATGTGGTGATCCTGGAATTAATCCTCTTGATCAAGCTTGTAGAGAACACGATATTGCGTATTCTCAAAATAAAGGTAACCTTGAAAATAGACACGTTGCAGATAAGATACTCGCGGAAAAAGCTTGGAATCGTGTACGTGCTAGTGACGCAAAACTTTGTGAAAAAGCTGCAGCTTGGGCAGTTACTAACGCAATGAAAATAAAAACTAAATTAGGAATGGGTCTTAAGGGGTTACACCACTGTAGACATTAAAAAAAATTTTTTATTTTTTTATTAGCTTAAAAAATTTTTTGAACCTTCTAGAATAAAGAAAAAAAAGGATTTATACATGTCTGAAATCGATTTTATTGAAATTTCAAGCTTTTTTACCGGAGAAGAATTTTAACTTACTTAAAACATGCATTACAAAAATGGCTCCAGTGCGGACATTTTGGAATATTTATTAATTAAAATTTGTAATTTTTAAGTTGAATATATAAGTTAATAACTACTTAAAATATTGTTACTGTATTTCCTTTCCTTACACTAAAAAAAAATATTGAACAAATGCTTCTTACAGCCCGCTGTAGTAGTGTTGCTCTTTTAACGCGTTTTTCTCAAAACACAGTTTTTGAAATCTGCAAGCAGTATAACTCAAACAATTTTCAATATTTTCAATCGGTTTTTTTTATTACATTTCTAAAATTAAATTTTGAACAGAAATACGTAGGGGTTTTTTAATAAGTTAATTTACACAATTGTTATAAACAATTAAGTGTCGTTTTTTTGGTCGAAAAATGAGTTTTTTCTTCAAATGCTTCCCAATTACACAAAAATCAATATTTTTAAAATCCCCTACGTATTTCTGTAGCTATTCTCATGTAGATTAAGAAAAAAAATTTATTTGTTTCTAGACTGAAATTTACATTACTTATACTGCTTGCCGTAGAGCTCCTGGGAAAAAATATGCATTACTAAAATGGTTCCTGTGCCGCCATTTTGGAATATTTATTAATAAAAATTTGTAATTTTTTACTTGAATATACAGTCAATAACTTCCTAAAACATTATAACTATATGTCATTTCCTTGCATTAAAAAAAAATTCCTGAAAAAACGTTGTTTTTGAGGCATTTACAGTGATGTAACCCCTTAAATCCAAAATGAAAAAGAAGAAAAACAAAAAGGTCACATTACCATTAAGAAATATTGTTTTAATGTAGGAAATTATTTGCTGATTAAGAATTTTAATTAAGGAAGATTTCGACTATATCAGCAATTAGTGACATCTATTAGACGTCAATTGAACTCTTTGGTTTAGAGTCAGGTGTTATTCTTAAGATAATTATTCCGATATGGTTGTCGGTAAATAATTATATTTTTGAATTTAATTTTTGATCTGAAAAAATAAGCTGCGTGAACGACTGCACTGTGCATCTGTGAGGACTCGAACCCCATTTAATAGCTGCCTTTCGCGGGACTAACGCCTACCAATGCAGGTAGGTTCGAGTCCTCACAGATGCACAGTGCAGTCGTTCACGCAGCTTATTTTTTCAGATCAAAAATTAAATTCAAAAATATAATTATTTACCGACAACCATATCGGAGTAATTGTCTTAAGAATAACACCTGACTCTAAACCAAAGAGTTCAATTGACGTCTAATAGATGTCACTAATTGCTGATATAGTCGAAATCTTCCTTAATTAAAATTCTTAATCAGCAAATAATTTCCTACATTAACTATACAGCTCTTCGACTAGTGTATGGGCTTGATCTGAGATTATAAGAAACGTGAACGTCCAGGCTGTGTTGGCATGGTGCATTGGTAGGCGTTAGTCCCGCGAAAGGCAGCTATTAACTGGGGTTCGAATCCTCACAGATGCACAGTGCAGTCGTTCACGCAGCTTATTTTTTCAGATCAAAAATTAAATTCAAAAATATAATTATTTACCGACAACCATATCGGAATAATTATCTTAAGAATAACACCTGACTCTAAACCAAAGAGTTCAATTGACGTCTAATAGATGTCACTAATTGCTGATATAGTCGAAATCGTCCTTAATTAAAATATTGTTTTAGCAGCAAAAAAATTTATCACACCTAGCAATGATACATCTTCTGCTATAAAGTCAGCTCTAAAAGGTGCACGTATTGCTGTGAAAGTATCAGGTGGAAAATGCAAAGTGAAACAACCTCGAATTTTACCCATACCAAAAAAAATTGGTGGTTTTTTACCATTTCTTATACCACTCTTTGCTAGCCTTAGTGCAATAGGGGCTCTATCTGGTAGAGCAGCTGGAATAGCAAAAGCAGTTAATTATGCAAGAGCAGCTAAAAATCAACTGGAAGAAAGTCAACGTCATAACAGAGCCATTGAATCTCTAGTTGTAGGAAAAGGTCTCTATCTTAAGTTATATAAACAAGGATTAGGATTAGCATGTGCTGTGGAAAAAAGGGGAAAAAAGACCAAAAAATTGTAAAATTACCAAAACGAGCGTTAACTAATTATGATATACTGAAATACGCTAAAATCGTAAAAATTCCACACTTTCGTGGTGTTTTTATGCGTGATGAATTACCAGTTTCAGGACCTTATAAATTTGAGTCAGCTATAGTAAATTTAGATAGTAAATATAATGCTGGTACTCATTGGGTAGCTTATAGAAAGATGAACAATAATATTGTATATTTTGATAGTTTTGGTAATCTTCAACCACCTACGGATCTTGTTAATTATTTTGGTGTTAAAATTATTATATACAATCACAAAAGTTATCAAAATTTTAATACCTTTGTGTGTGGTCATTTGTGTTAATGCATTACGTGTTGAATGTAATATTACAACCGGTGCATATATAAATAATCAAAAGATTCACACAATTCATGAATTTTTTCCAACTGTTCCACCAGGATATAAAATAGTGGAAGTACCTTCTCATGTCATTTACTTGCCTATCGCAGTCAAGAGCATTGACCAAATTCAATTAAGAATTGTTGATCAAGACGGAAGTCTTGTAAATTTTCAAAGTGAAACAATTACCATTAGATTGCATATGAAATCAATATAAATGGGTATTGACTTCAATCGAAGAATAGGTTACGGTTATAAAAAGCCAGAATGTGTAAAAAGAGTCAGTTACGAAACTACGACCAAGAGGCTAACACCTCAAAACATTCAACTATTGAAGAGTTTGGGCCTAAAAGTAATCGAGAAGAAACAAAGAAGAAGATAACAAGAGTAAAAGTTGTTTGCATCTGTTTTGTGGTTTTTCTCTTTAAAAAGTGTACTATTTGTCAAAGAAAATGGAAGATAAAGATGTGTTAAATATTGCAAATCCAATTGTCTACAATGAATCTATTGCTCACTATGAGATTCATGCTCATATACCATATGCCTCAGCAACATTTAATAACAGTGATGAAATAAGAATAGCTGTACAAAATCAGGATCATTGTGTGTTGCCAAGCAAAAGTTTTTTGCATATTCAAGGAAAATTAGTAAAAGAAAACGGATTACCTGTTATACATACTAAATTTGTCAACAATGCCATCAGTCATCTGTTTGAAGAAGCTCGTTATGAACTTAACGCTATCGAAATTGATAAAACTAAAAATGTTGGTCTTACAACTCTCATGAAAAATTACGTTTGAGTCTATGGAGTTCAAAATAAATTTTTAGAAAACGTTGGTTGGTTTTCGACTTGTAACGCAAATACTGTTCTTGTTGATAACCTTGGAAATTTTGATATTTCAATACCATTTAATATTCTATTTGGCTTTGCTGAGGACTACCAAAAAATTATTGTTAATGCAAGGCATGAATTAATTTTAACCAGACCAAGAAGTGATGTGAATGCGATTCTGCAGACAGGTGAAGAACAAATTAGAGTATCCATTAATAAAATTGAATGGTTATTACCTAATGTTCGCTTGTCTGATTCACGTAAATTTAAATTACTAAAATATATTGAGAAAGACCCACTTATTTCAATTAGCTTTCGAACATGGGAACTCTATAAATATCCTTTACAACCACAGACAGCCAATCATGTGTGGACAGTTAAAACATCAACACAGTTGAAAAAACCTCGTTTCATAATTTTAGGTTTTTAGACAAATCGAAAAAATGTTAATAATAGAAATGCTAGTCATTTTGATCATTGTCAAATTACAAATGTTAAATTATTTTTAAACAACCAAAGTTATCCATATGGAAATTTGAATTTAGATTTTGATAAACGACACTATGCAATTCTTTATGATATGTATACCAATTTCCAAGCGAGCTATTACAATAAGGAACAGCAACCTTATTTGTCAAAAAATGAGTTTCTTGAATATGCTCTACTTATAGTAATTTATTGTTCAAGACAAAATGAATCAATAAAATACGGCCCTGTTGACATTCGTCTTGAATTTGAAGCGAAGGAAAATTTACCAGACCAAACAGCAGCTTATTGTCTTATTTTACATGATAGAATTGTTGAGTACAGACTAATTAGTGGTGGGGTTAAAAAATTGTTTGAAAAAATTATATAAATTAATTAATATTTTTAAAAACATATTCAATTTTCAGAACAATGGCATACATTGTAGATGTGCAATGTTTTAAATTACCTATTAACGAATTTATTATAAAAGAATTAGCTATTTTACCGCTTAAAAAAAATTGTCCACAACTATACAAATTCATTTTTCAACCTCCATGTGATTGGAACTGTATTTCACCACATTACAAAAGAATTAATAGGTGGTTGGAAAATAATTTACATTGTATAAATTGGTCAACTGGTGATGTTCCATATACATTACTTCCCATTATATTAGAGACTGTTTTTAAAAATGCAACTCTAATTTATGTAAAGGGTTCAGAAAAAAAGAAGTGGTTAAAAAGCTTTCTTAAGCCATCTACTGTAGTTATAGATATGATAGATATAAACTGTTCATCGCTTCAAACACTAAAACATGATGCAAATAATATTAAACCATGTTATAATCATCGCAAAATAATTGATATAGATTTAATTCAATGTGCGGAGCGAAATGTAAAACTATTATCAGAGTGGTTGTCTAAAAACTAGCAATAAGTTTTCTTAAAAAGAAAAATGTAAAAAAATTGTATTCTTATTTTTAATAAAATAAAATAAAATTTAAAATAGTCTTATATCATTTATTTATAAAAACCCTATTATTTTGATTGAAATGTTAATTTATTATAAAAAAAGAAAAAATTACTTTAAAGTAGTTTAAACTTTATTCATAGTTGATAAGTCTTTATTTTAATATTTGGGAACTGAAAATAGAAATTAAATAAGTAAATGAATAACGTTTCTATCTCTAAGCGTTATTCGAGTCATTTCTTAGTTTGTAGGTGCTTAGAAGTAGTGATGGGCGGCCGGGGTCTGAGCACGTGTTGATGAAGCGGGGGAGGAAAGTATGATGAGTAACTCAATCTTAAGACGTAAGTGCAGCGAAAGGGGTGACCAAAGTATATGAGGAAGCGGAGGACGGACGAGGATAGCTGAGCGTACTATACATATAGAAATATAGCCTGCTATGAGACTTGTATATCATATGCTTTTGCGAGGATTTTATTTAATATAGATATTAAATATACCTAAATTGTAAAAAATTTAAATTAGTTGAATTAATATTTATTTTTTTAATTTTAAATATGCTTAATATAAAGTATTAATATTTATTACATTTTTAAATCATTTAAATTTCTTTGATAAATTGTTAATAAAAATTTTTTAAAGACAATCTAAATTTTATATTATATTTATTTATTATAAGTTAAATATATAAAACAAACAAAATTATATTACTCTAATTTAATTTAAAATAGCATAAATATAATCTAAATGTTATAGTTATGTAACCTGATTGTGACAGTTTTGTAACCTAATTGTTACAATTATGTGATCTAATTGTTACAGTTATTTGATCTAATTGTTATAGTTATTTGATCTAATTGTTATAATTATGTGACCTAATTGTTACAATTATGTGACCCAATTGTTACAGTTATGTGACCCAAATGTTACAGTTTTGTAATATAACAAAAGAATTAGGTCACATAACAAAAGAATTAGATCACATAACTGTAACAATTAGGTCACATAATTATAACAATTAGATCAAATAACTGTAACAATTAGATCACATAATTGTAACAATTAGGTCACATAATTATAACAATTAGATCAAATAACTATAACAATTAGATCACATAATTGTAACAATTAGGTTACAAAACTGTTCCAATTAGGTTACATAACTGTAACAATTAGATCACAGTTACAATTTAAAATTAACATTTTCAATTGTTACATAACAGAACTGTATATATATATATTAAATTACATTATTTCTTATGTTAAATTCAAGGTTAAATGTTTTATTCCGAAGAGATAAGAAATTCAAGAATTAATTTTTTAATTAAATTCTGTACTAATATTTTAAAGATCAAGGTTTAATAATTCAAAAAATATATTCATTAATATAAAAATATATTTATGCACAACTTTCTTCAACACATTTCTAAGACAACTATTTTTCTAAACTCTAGGCATCGATTTTTGTGAACACATAATTATTATTTATTGTTGTTAATGCGCAAAGAACATTATCAATTTTTAATATAATTTTTGGCTCATAATTCAAAATCATATATTTTTTAATATATTGGTCAACAGAAAAATTTAATACAGGCAAAAGAAAATCTAAGTCATAATTAATGAACCATTCTGCGGGTACAGATATAGCACTTTGTATTTTATAATATCTGGGAAAGCCAGGTCGAACGAAACAAAATTCACCATTTACTAAATTTAGTTTTGCTGTAACTTCATCAATTTTCAAAGATACGTCCGGTTCTGCATTCATTTCCAAATAAAGTTCCACAAAATAGTCGACGGTTTTATTAACTGTTTCCAAAAGTTTTTTATGTCGGAAGGAACTGCACCACTCACTCGGAATCACAATTGTAGGTTGGACTTGGTTGTAAACTGGAGTTGCCATTTTTTTAACTGCAAACAAATTAAATAATCAAAATTTAACTATTTTTTCACAATACACTGTAATACTCTAAAAAAAATGTTATTGCACAGCAAGATTTGAAAATAGTTTTATAATATTTTTATACAAATCTTGATGAAACAATAATTTTTTTCTATAAGGATACATAATTATTTATTAAAGCAAACTTTACTTGCCTCAATAAGAAGTGACACAAAACTGAAAGAAATCTCTTCTTCAACATTGTCTTCATGTACATTGTTTAGTCTACTATCCTCCCTTTTTGCCAGTCTTCATGAAATGTGTAGAAAATTTTTTATATAAAAACTTTAACGTTGGTCTGCTGAATTGTTGAAATCTTTCCCGTTTTTTATCAGCTGAACAGCTAGAAGAGACAATTCTTTATTCTTAAAGTATAAGCATATCTTGAAATCAACACTTTTGTCTTCCTTAACTTTGGATATTAATATATATATATATATATATATATATATATATATATATATATATATATATATATATATATATATATATATATATATATATATATATATATATATATATATATATAAATATATATATATATATATTTTTATTTTATTTAATTTATTAAATTTATAATTATAATTTAATTAGTGATTGTAGAAATAATATAAACTAGCCATCCACCTGAACTTAGATAGCTAGTGTTATTATCATGTCTATTTTTGAAAATCCTTAATTATATTTATTGATCATATCATCTCTATTAAATAATTAAGTTTTACTTTCATTTATATTTATTTACTTATCGATTATTATTTATAATATATAAAAAAATTACTTATTTACAGTTTAGCCGATATTACAATTTAATTGACTTAATTTTATTTCGAGGTTGATGTTTTGATTTATCATGATTTTTAAATCCTTTGAAAGAATCACAAACATTTTAATTTTTGTTGTAACTGTTTTTCTTTTCCATTAATAAAAGACATTTATTAACTGTTAGTAAAAAAAATAAATAAATTTTTAGTTGTATTGTATTGAAATATTAATTTTCAAGAAAAAAAAAACTGAAATAATAAAAAAAAGATAATTTAACAGATTGTTATTTACTATTAGTTGTATTTGAGTATTTCTTAAAATTATGCGGAAGATTCTAATTACAAGGACGTAATGATGTGACCCAGTATACTCGCGTTTAAAGAGTCATGGTCGTTCTTTGTAACTCGATACATGAAGAATGATGACAAAAACTTTCTTGCATTTAATAGAGGAAATAAGCAAACAATTATAGAATTTAAATCACACCCTTTTTTTAGGAATCAAAGAAATTTAAAATTAAAAATTGCAAAAAAAAATTTTAAATTGACAAAATAATATATATTTATAAAATTAGATATTTATGAATTCCAAATGACAGGTTTCCTTTCAACTGTTTTTTTTTTCATTGATAGAATAAAATTGGAGTTGCGATTTTTTTTTTTTTTAATGTTAATAATCTATTGTTTATATTGCCACTAGAAAAATATTTTTTTTTTTTATGAATAATTAGATTATTCTTGGAGACAAATTGGAGAGCATTATAAACTAATTGGTTTAAACCAATTAGTTTACAACTGGTATTTCATTCATTTGCATAAAAAAATAAGATAAAATAAGGAAAAGCATATAGGGGAAAATATTTTCCCTTCTTTCCCGATTCTAATTCCATTTTTAAATTAGCGATTATTTTTCATCGCCACCGCGAAATATTCCTTGTAACTTGCATGGAATATGCACGATAAAAAAAAGGAAACAGAATCAAGAAATACTTATTCTCTTATAATATATGATTCTAAATTTTGATTCTGTGTTAAAACAGAAAAGTCCAAAATACAAAAAAAAGGAAATTCTCCCCAAAAAAAATTAGAGGAAAATTGTTAGTTGGAAAATGAAAGGTTGCAGGGAAAATTGTCTGAGAGAGTCGGAGTTTAGAATTTCTACAGCTTTTCCATTTACTGCATTTTTTTTTCTATTTATTTGATAGTAAAAGTATAATTGGTTTGATTAAAATTGTTATATTTGATTTTATTTTGAAATCTAATCTTTCTGCAAGTTCCTTTATTTCTCGCAAATGAAATAATTTGTTAAGTATTTTATAATAGAATTTCGGAGACTTGTCTTCCAGTGAGCGTATCACGGAGACTTGTCGTCACGGACTATCTACGACAAAATCAAAATTAAACGTATAATTTTAATTTTTAACTTATAACAAATTTTTCATTCGAAAAAGAATGATTAAAGAAATTGCATTAGGATTATAAATTGACTATTCTTTTTGCGAGTTCTTTTTCCTGTTTGTCAAAAATTACTCGACATTGTCATTTTTAATAGCGACAAAAATTCTTCTTATTCTTTCACAAACAAACTATATTTTTGAGTACTTTGTAATAGAGTTTCGGAGACTTGTCTTCCAGTGAGCGAATCACGGAGATTTGTCGTCACGTACTATCTATAACAAAATTAAAAATCAAACGTCTAGTTTGAATTTTTAACTTCCAAAAAAAAATATATTTTACTTAAGGGGATGTCAAAGTCGATGCGATTTTCCCATTGAAGCTCAATGCAAAAATCCAATCGACTTTGACATCCCCTTAAGGAAGAATAATTAGAGAATTTGATTAAGAGAAATAAAAATGACCAAGCATCCTGTCCTTTTAACAAAAGGTGTAATATTTAGGATTATTTTAAAAGTAGAGTTTCAGAGACTTGTCTTCCAGTGAGCGAATCACGGAGACTTGTCGTCACGGACTATCTACAATTAAGGTCCCAAAATTGAATTAAAATAATTTTTAATTCTATTTCAACATACCCATTGTTAGAAAGAAAGAGGTGATATAAAGAAATTTGAAAATTTAAAAATAAGAAAGAAATTATTAAGTGAAAATTTCGAAATGAAATAAAAATCCCTTATATGAAAATTCCTCCCTTAAATTCTGAGGGGTAGCAACGTCAGGAAAAATCCCACCGCTGCCACCATCAGTTTGTTACGAACCGATAAAAATATTTTAAATAATTTGAATAATTGTTTATTATAAAAATTATTTTTGGGCTTTTGAGCTGGCCCTATTTTTATAGTTCGGCGGAGGAGACCAAACTGCCAGAGCGTAAGCTCTGTTTATCTTATTGGGACACGTTATTCCTGGTTACTTTTAACATTCAGAATTTTAATTAGAGGAGGGGGGGGGGTAAGGAAGATAAAGAAATTAATAGAGAGAAAATTAAGAATAATAATTATAAATTTATTATAATAAAAAGGAAAAAATAATTCCATCCACCTCTCATACAATTTGGGGGGGGGGGAATGAAATTTGATTAGTCCAGAACGATACAGTACTTACCGTTGCTGGATATTAAATCTACCGCCAGAACTTTCCGACGGGCGAAGATAATTCACCACACACTCACACGTGCACAACTTATTGTTTTTTTCTTTAGTTTCCTAAACCACTAAAATAGGGCGGACGCGGCTACACCGTAAAACCGGCCGGTCATTTGACAAGAAAGAAAATTTTAAATTTATTTAAATAAAATCTCCCCCTTCACTATTTTAGCTTTAGGTGGCCCCGCGGATTTCGAGTTAAGAATTTTATTTTCGTCCGGCCAAATTGCTTGTATAAACATACAACCAATTTGGATCCTGTATACCGGACGGGAACGTTACGGATAATATTATTTTTATTCCGACAGAGATTGAGTCTCTGTGCCGTGGGAAACCGTACTGAACGATTTTGATGTTTAATTTATGTGCTTTTATAGTTTTACTTCCTTAAGAAATATGGAAAGGTGGGGACAGGGCGTTGGACCTGTTGCCATGCCAAAATTGCTGAACTTGCATTTTATGGAATCGGTTCATTGCACTATGTTGAAATAAATTCCTTTTCTTGTATTCTTAGAAAAGAATATATTTTAATATTCTTTTAATTATTGAAACAATTTTTAATTTGTTTATTTAATTTGTCAAATTAATCTCTTAAAATAGGATTAATGTAAGTTGGAAATAATGGACATTTCAAAAATAGAAATTCCATTCTATCTTGTAGCCCTTTAAGGTTGTTACAAATCCAACATTAATTTATTTGTAATGCATTGGAACCTTCCGCAAGTTTGCAATTTATGGCGGGCAAGGTTTATAAGCTAGGTTGATACAGGGAAGCAAAAAAAAAAAAAAAGGATAAATTATAATTTATAAATAATTAAATAAAACCTAAACGTTCCCATCTATATAAATATCGTAAAGTTGTTAAATATATAAATATTTTAATTAAGACCGGGCCATCATTCACCCCATTTTCAAGATTTAGAAAACTAAAAGAATGCATTTTAAAGATGATTAAATTCGCCATTAGTGAGAGAGAGAAACACAATGGGAGAGAAAGAGTGCGACATAGTACAATATGTTCGAGAGAGAACACTCCGTTGTTGTATACTCCATTGCTAAACATAATCTTCTTTCTCTCTCGCACAATGTCGAGGGAAGCGCGGGGAGCCTTCACTCAACGCGTTGAGTGGAGCCTCTCGTCTATTTTTCGTGTATATATATACATACATATATATATATTGTATTTTATTATTTTAATTCTAATATAGTTAATAATTTTTCCTTTACATTTTATTTTAAATAAAATAGGCAACATATATATATATATATATATATATATATATATATATATATATATGGGACGTTTCACGTCAACCGGCCCAGAGCTCTGCCCAAAATTCAAAGCAACTAAAATAAACAAAAAAAAGTGCAAAATACTCGTAAACTAATGCCCTTTCAATTGCAAAGTGGCAAAATTCAAAATTCAAGATGGCGTCATTACTGTGTCACCTTAAAGACACTAAATTCCAAAATAATCAAATATATTTATCAATTACTTTTAAAATATAATACGAAAATGATAAGTCACATCATATTTTAATGTTTTTGGGGTCGCTGATTACGAATCTGAAGTCAGTTTTTCAAAATTCAAAATGGCGGATCCAATATGGCGGACATTAAAAAAAATTTTTTTTGATTCGCTTAAAACTTGTCACTTGGGGGTTTTCGGGGTCGCTGATCACGAATCCGATGTCAGTTTTTTAAAATTCAAAATGGCGGATCCAATATGGCGGACATTTAAAAAAAAAAACTTTGGATTCGCTTGAAACTTGTCACCCAGGGGTTTTTAGGGTCGCTGATTACAAATCTGAAGTCAGTTTTTCAAAATTCAAAATGGCGAATCCAATATGGCGGACATTTTAAAAAAAAAATTTGGATTCGCTTGAAACTTGACACTCGGGGGGTTTTCGGGGTCGCTGATGACGATTCCGATGTCAGTTTTTCAAAATTCAAAATGGCGGATCCAATATAATAAAATGGTGGACTTTAAAAAGGCCGATTGATATAATTTATAAACCATAAGACGTATTTTGTAGCTTTGACGAAGGCTGTTTGTTATAATTTTCAAATTTGTAATAATTTGGTGGCCCTGAAAAGGGCCGATTGAATTAAATTTACAAAATACTTCCCAACCTATGAAATTGTATTTTAATACTGCATAACTGCAATAGGTTGAGGTGCATTTGAATATCTGAATATTTTCAACTGTCTTTCTGGTGTTACAATAAAAGAGTGCGCAGATTGAATTAATAAACTTTTGAAATTTCAGTCGCAATATTGGATCAGCAACTTTAAATTTTGAAAAACTGACATCGGATTCGTCATCAGCGACGGCGAAAACCTCCAAGTGACAAGATTCAAGCGAATACAAATTTTTTTTTAAAAAGTGGCCGGCATATTGAATCCGCCATTTTGAATTTTTAAAAACTGCCATTGGAATCGTCATCAGCGACCCCGAAAACCCCCCGAGTGTCAAGTTTCAAGCGAATCCAAATTTTTTTTTTAAATGTCCGCCATATTGGATCCGCCATTTTGAATTTTGAAAAACTGACTTCAGATTTGTAATCAGCGACCCTAAAAACCCCTGGGTGACAAGTTTCAAGCGAATCCAAAGTTTTTTTTTTTAAATGTCCGCCATATTGGATCCGCCATTTTGAATTTTAAAAAACTGACATCGGATTCGTGATCAGCGACCCCGAAAACCCCCAAGTGACAAGTTTTAAGCGAATCAAAAAAAATTTTTTTTAATGTCCGCCATATTGGATCCGCCATTTTGAATTTTGAAAAACTGACTTCAGATTCGTAATCAGCGACCCCAAAAACATTAAAATATGATGTGACTTATCATTTTCGTATTATATTTTAAAAGTAATTGATAAATATATTTGATTATTTTGGAATTTAGTGTCTTTAAGGTGACACAGTAATGACGCCATCTTGAATTTTGAATTTTGCCACTTTGCAATTGAAAGGGCATTAGTTTACGAGTATTTTGCACTTTTTTTTGTTTATTTTAGTTGCTTTGAATTTTGGGCAGAGCTCTGGGCCGGTTGACGTGAAACGTCCCATATATATATATATATATATATATATATATATATCGATTCGTTTTGTTGCTACGAGTAGAATTTTGAGAACAATTAATTAAAATTTCTTATAGGAAAAAGTTATATAAAACAAGTTGTAAACTTAGATGTTTTCTTGCTTCCTCTTTACAATAAAAAAATTTTTTTTCGTGGAGAAAGCATTAACGACACAAAAATAATTGTGATTATTTTTCTTTGTTTCTAACATTTATAAAATCGAGTTAATACGTTTGAATGGAAAGAATAACATTTTATTATTAAGTAATATGATTCTAAATAAACAAGAAAATTTTTATTAAAAGTGAATTTTTTAAATTTAATTGTCTTGATGTAAAGAATAAGATTTTTTATTCAATAATATTCTATTGCACAGAAACATAATTTTGAAAAAAAAGAATTTTTAGATAAAAAGTGAAGTTTTCAACTTTAATTGTAATTAATTCTATTAATTTCCAATGCAATATAGCATTATAAACAACAATTCGTCCGGCTTAATGCAAAGAATAAGATTTTTTATTCATCTTCAAGCAAGGAGTAAGATTTTATAGTAGAGCAACATAATTTTGCAGAAAGAATTGAATTTTGAATAAAAATGCGAGTTTTTGACTTTAATTGTCATTAATTCTATAAATTTTTATACAATCTATACTTTATATAAACTAATCGATTCATCTTGATACAAAGAATAAGATATTATTCTATATTAAGTTCAATATTGAACTTAAAAATTTTCTTTAAAATTTTGTTTTGATAAAAGTAAAAAAAAATTTCCTGATGATTTTTTAAAACCCGTCAACCTATTTCGAGATATTATTATCACGAATATCCATATAAATTTTTAGCCAAATTTGTTAAAATGTCTTCGAGTTATTGTTTTCACAAAAATTAAACTACCACTAATCTTCCTCCACGAGGAAGCAAAAATAAAAGAAAATTTTTTTCTTATAAGCAAAAAGCCTACACAATTTAAGTTAAATCTGTCAAAACGTGTCTGAGATAATTTGAAAATAATATTTTGTGACATACATAAACACACGTACATCAGGACATTTGGTAGATAGTAGTCTTAACCACTGTAATGATTAATGTGGACAATAAATGAAATAAATAAATATTATAATCCACGGAGATACTATGAACTCACATATTATACAAACATGTCATTTTTAATACATAGATAGTAGAAAAAACCATGTATAATACAACTTTATTAAAACTTTATTTAACAATAAAAATCTTACCTGAAAAATGTAGCACAGTCTCATCACTAAACACATTAGCCACATAACTTAATATTTCTAAACAGTAACCAAACCGATTTACATTTTTTCTTATTTATTTATTAATTAATTTAAATTCTATCAGAAGACGCTGAATTAGAATTAATAAAAACGATATAACACAATAGAACAAAAAAAGAGTTTAACTTACCTTTTACAATACATACCTACATGAAATTCAAAATATTACTAAAAATGCAAAAATTAAATGAAATAGAGAAGTAATAGAAAAATAATTATACGAAAACATTAAAAGATAATCACTGCAATGTAACCAAACAAAAAAGTTCTGTGTCCACAAAGTATTTCTAACATTTTAACACTGAAAAATAAAGCAAATTTTAAATGCAAATATAGGCATTGCAAAAAGCTTGTCAGTCTTAGAAACAATCTATCTCCAACACATTTTCTATAGAAATCAGGGACCGACACAGACACAAAAAAAAACATTCGTATCGTGTCTGTGTCGTGCCTTGACACGACACAAACTACGCATGATAATTCGTGTCGCGTCAAAACACGTTTTAAGGACACGCATGAAAGTCAAGGATCTATCGATTGGTAATAAGCATAATAGGAACAAATTCTAATAATTACTCAAAACGCCATCGTTAACAATTAAAAATTGTAATTCTAAAATTTAATGCTCCTTTATACCCCTTGCAACAACCACTAATGAATCGAATAAAACAGTTTCTGACTCCTTTTTTATGCTCTTTCGAATGGTAGTAATTAAAACGGGAACAAATTCTATTATAGACTGAAAAAAACGATCGTTAAACTTTGAAAAACGCTAATTTATAATTTCAATGTTACTTTTTACCCCTTGCCGCAACCTCTAATGAAACGACTAAAACTGTTTCTGACTCCTTTTTTATGCTCTTTCGAATGGTAGTAATAAAAACGGGAACAAATTCTATTATAGACTGAAAAAACGATCGTTAAACTTTGAAAAAACGCTAATTTATAATTTCAATGTTACTTTTTACCCCTTGCCGCAACCTCTAATGAAACGACTAAAACTGTTTCTGACTCCTTTTTTATGCTCTTTCGAATGGTAGTAATAAAAACGGGAACAAATTTTATTATAGACTGAAAAAATGAACGATAAACTTTGAAAAACGCTAATTTCAAATTTCAATGTTACTATTTACCCCTTGCCGCAACCCCTAATGAAACGACTATAACAGTTTCTGACTCCTTTCTTTATGCTCTTTCGAATGGTAGTAATTAAAACGGGAACAAATTCTATTATAGACTGAAAAAACGATCGTTAAACTTTGAAAAACGCTAATTTATAATTTCAATGTTACTTTTTACCCCTTGCCGCAACCTCTAATGAAACGACTAAAACTGTTTCTGACTCCTTTTTTATGCTCTTTCGAATGGTAGTAATAAAAACGGGAACAAATTTTATTATAGACTGAAAAACCGATCGTAAACTTTGAAAAACGCTAATTTAAAATTCCAATGTTACTTTTTACCCCTTGCCGCAACTCCTAATGAAACGACTATAACAGTTTCTGACTCCTTTTTTTATGCTCTTTCGAATGGTAGTAATTAAAACGGGAACAAATTTTATTATAGACTGAAAAAACGATCGTTAAACTTTGAAAAACGCTAATTTAAAATTTCCATGTTACTATTTACCCCTTGCCGCAACCTCTAATGAAACGACTAAAACAGTTTCTGACTCCTTTTTTTTCACTCTTTCGAATGGTAGTAATTAAAACGGGAACAAATTTTATTATAGACTGAAAAAACGATCGTTAAACTTTGAAAAACGCTAATTTAAAATTCCAATGTTACTTTTTACCCCTTGCCGCAACTCCTAATGAAACGACTATAACAGTTTCTGACTCCTTTTTTTATGCTCTTTCGAATGGTAGTAATTAAAACTGGAACAAATTTTATTATAGACTGAAAAAACGATCGTTAAACTTTGAAAAATGCTAATTTAAAATTTCAATGTTACTATTTACCCCTTGCCGCAACCCCTAATGAAACGACTATAACAGTTTCTGACTCCTTTTTTTATGCTCTTTCGAATGGTAGTAATTAAAACGGGAACAAATTTTATTATAGACTGAAAAAAACGATCGTTAAACTTTGAAAAACGCTAATTTAAAATTTCAATGTTACTATTTACCCCTTGCCGCAACCTCTAATGAAACGACTAAAACAGTTTCTGACTCCTTTTTTTACACTCTTTCGAATGGTAGTAATTAAAACGGGAACAAATTTTATTATAGACTGAAAAAACGATCGTAAACTTTGAAAAAACGCTAATTTAAAATTCCAATGTTACTTTTTACCCCTTGCCGCAACTCCTAATGAAACGACTATAACAGTTTCTGACTCCTTTTTTTATGCTCTTTCGAATGGTAGTAATTAAAACGGGAACAAATTCTAATGGACACTAATAATCACGTTTTTAATTTCGTTAAGGTTTTAACGTTACGTTCTTCAGCTCAATAGATTCTAAATTTTTTTGTTACAAAATTGATTTAGTTAAAATGCAGATGTTTTAAGTAATAAAATTCTTGTCTTAAAGTCAACACAATAGACTCGGAAATCTATTGTTAAAGAAAGGTGCGTAGCGAATTGGTCATTGTGACTGAGTTGAGTCGAGCGACCAAAAAAAGGCATTGTTTTGAAGGTTTATGATTGTTTAGGTGTATTCCACGTCAGTTCAACACAAAAAATTTTATTAGGTTTTGGGATTCGGTTGAAATTGGGTAGATTATATCCTCTGGTGGTAGTAAATAAAATCCCCAAGCGTTTTTAAAAAATTTCAAAAATTGGCGGACATATTGGATTTTTAATTTTTTTGTACTTTTTTTTAAAAAATATATATCTCTGCTTCTTCTTAACGGATTTTAGTTTATGACCTCTTAAATTGTTCGTATTGAAATATAATTTTATTTAAAAAATTAAAATTAAAAAAATTATTTAAATTTTTTGTTTAAAAAATTAGTTTGATTTTTTGAAAAGCCATAGAAAAAATATGCTACTTTCAATTTTGATCATTTTTTTACCATTTGTAGCCATAAATGTGTTGAACTTGTCCTGAAATTTTCATCGTGGGACAGCCAGTAGTTTTTGAGAAAAAAAATAAAACGTAAATCCTCGCATAGCGCTGTAGCGCTCAGTTTTAATGCCGCACGATTGTAAATGGAAGTTTAATGAAAGTACGAGTTTTTATTAACCCTAGAACTAAAATATAATTTTTTTATGGACTAACAAAAAACTGGGGTGGTTTGGTACCCCAGATTTGAAACAATTGTAAAAGGATACCTTTTTTGTAATTTTTTTAATTTGTCAACAATGTGGCTAATTTGAAAAAATTAAACGGATTTTAAAAGGTAAATAGAGACAATTTTATTTTGATTAAGGCAACTTGAAAATTTAAATATTATTTACGATATATACAAATGCTAAATGATTTTAAAATAGAATAAAAATTATTTATTACAAAGGAGGTTTCTATTTTTTACGGGGGAGTTTCCGAGGTCTTACAGTTTTTCTTTATTTACCTTTTAAAATCCGTTTAATTTTTTCAAATTAGCCACATTGTTGACAAATTAAAAAAATTACAAAAAAGGTAACCTTTTACAATTGTTTCAAATCTGGGGTACCAAACCACCCCAGTTTTTCGTTAGTTCATAAAAAAATTATATTTTAGTTCTAGGGTTAATAAAAACTCGTACTTTCATTAAAATTCCATTTACAATCGTGCGGCATTAAAACTGAGCGCTACAGCGCTATGCGAGGATTTACGTTTTATTTTTTTTCTCAAAAACTACTGGCTGTCCCACGATGAAAATTTTAGGACAAGTTCAACACATTTATTGCTACAAATGGTAAAAAAATGATCAAAATTGAAAGTAGCATATTTTTTCTATGGCTTTTCAAAAAATTAAACTAATTTTTTAAACAAAAAATTAAAATAATTTTTTTAATTTTAATTTTTTAAATAAAATTATATTTCAATACGAACAATTTAAGAGGTCATAAACTAAAATCCGTTAAGAAGAAGCAGAGATATATATTTTTTAAAAAAAAGTACAAAAAAATTAAAAATCCAATATGTCCGCCAATTTTTGAAATTTTTTAAAAACGCTTGGGGATTTTATTTACTACCACCAGAGGATATAATCTACCCAATTTCAACCGAATCCCAAAACCTAATAAAATTTTTTGTGTTGAACTGACGTGGAATTCACCTTTAAACAAAAATTTTATTACTTGAAACTTGATCAATTTAACTGATTAAAGTTTATAATTTAAAAATTTAGAATCTGTGATATTTCATGATTTCAAATATCTAAAATTTATTCTCAAAACCTTCATTTTAAAGAAATTATAAGCTATCTCGTAAACTATAACTGATATGTAAAAACTGATATCATATTCGAATTTTAAGCTAAGAGAATATTATAGATCTGTTCTCGTTGCCTGCACTAACTGTAACTTTTACACCACCTCAAGAGTAGGTGCAGAAAGTGTAGCGAAATGTATGGTACAATTACGTCACATCCGGCAAAGAGAACAGCATAGTGCAGGTTAGGTCTTAAAGTGTAAGAAGTGCAGGCAACGGAAAGATACCTATTGTATACGTAAAACAGTCTTCAAAATAATCTAAGTTTATAAACATTAAATATAATGTCGAAATAAACAAAAGTTATTTTAAACATTAAAAAAGGTATAATGGTTTTTCGATGGTATACCTAAATTATAAAAGGCGTGACGACCTTTTTACATAAAGGAACAAAAATACAGCCCAAAAAAAGATTTTTTGCTATGCTATTAAAAAATTCAGTGGCAGTCATACAAGTTTTCATGATTTTTGGCAGTATTTTGAAGGATCCTATTTCTTTTTTATGTTTTTAATCTGCAATTGTAAAAAATACTGCCCAAAAACCAGTGTTTGCCCCGTTACTAAAAAATAGTAACACGTTACCGTTACCTTGTTTAAAAAGTAACTCGTTACCGTTATCGCTACTTTTTTGTAAAAGTAACTCGTTACCGTTACTTTTTTTCTGTAAAGACGTCGTTACTGAAAAAAAACTAATGTCGTTCTTCTTTAAAGTTTTTATAACAGTTTTGGTAGTAAAAAAAACAAATTAATTCAAATATGTATTATAGAAAAATGATAAAAAAACATAAACTGATTTTATATAATAGAAAAATCTTTGTTAAGTTTGAGCTTAATTATAATTTTAAAACATTTTGTCTGTTAATCTGTTACGTTTTTCCTGAAGAATTAATGCCTCATTGCAAAAAACCCTTTCCGTGAAAGCACCGCTGGGCACCCAGTAAGAAAGCAAAGATTAAGAAGCTTTAAAAAATTCTATCCTTTTGAATACCATTTCTGTCCAATGCTTCTGATTTCCACAACAGTAGTTGAAAAGTTAACAATTTCAATCGTTTTGAATGCTCATATAAATATAGTATAATAATATAATATTAATATAATATTGTTGACATTGCATAGAATGTTTAACTACTTTAAAATAACTGCACTCATGACTTTGTTTGCTACTTTAAAAAGGAATATAATTATTAACTTATTAGTGAAGAGGGTTAAAAGTGTTTGAAGGTCCCTGAAATTTTTAGATTATAATTTATTGTTGAACAGAAACAGTTCTGACTCCTTTAAATGACGTGAAATTGGTAAATAATCAATTATTCAGCAAGTTTTTCTCTGAACAGAAACTTTTTTTACAAAATCTACTAACCTAATGGGAAATTTACAACAGGCGGAGTACTGCGCCAGCACTGTCAGTACTGGCAGCTACGCTGACTGACAGCACTGGCATAACGCTGGGATGATAACGCTGTCTAATGCTGGCGAAGTACTGCCTGCCAGGCAGCGCTGGCGCAGCACTGGACCAGTGCTGACTGAGAATATTGCCACAATAAATGCCGTATTGTTATTAATTAGTCGTAAATTAATAATTATAAATAATTTAGCAATAAAATGGTAAATAATATTAATAAATAGTTATTACTCATAAAATATTCCTCTTTTTAATTAAATTGTATTAAAGATGGAGACTAACAATGGATATAGTAAATGAAGTAGAAAAAAATTGTTTATAACATTTAAAAATTAAATAATAGACAATTACAGTTAGCGTGCATTAGATTTTCATATTTTAGTACCTAACGATTAGAATCAAGAAATATCGCAAACCTATGAAAATAAACGAAAACGAGAGGAATCGATCCAACGACCTACGGACTTACAGCCTAACGCTCTAACCACTATGCTAACGACATGTGTGTGCAGTAAAGTTTTAATATCTCAGTATCATTCAGACTTACAATTATTAAATCAAAAATAAGAAAAAAATAGGAATACGTTAGAAATAATAAATTAAAATAAATTAAACTAAATTTTTAATAATTAAATTAAATATAACTTTACTTATTGCATTTAACATTTTACAAGTGGTAATTTTTTATTTATAGTAAGAAGTATAATAGTTTTTTAATAAGAACTAAATTATTGTTGAGATTAAAGTTTAAATTTGTTTATAATTTTAATTTGTTTTAATAATTTATTTTTTAAAGAATTAGACAATTATGTTAAATTATTATTATTATTATTATCCATAGAAGGAGTAACTGGGGTGTCTGGACACCCTAAGCAAAATTCAAAGTATTCCCATGGCTTAACCAATAATTTTTTTATGCTCAAAACCCATTGATAATTATCAATTTAGTTTGAACCTCTATCTTTTGACACCTGTATGTGCCGCCAAAAGTTTTGCTCTAGGAAGAGCTCTATCTCCTGTTATCCCCTTGACTGTGAGGGTACGTCTATAGACGTACATTTTAAAGTGGGCTTCCAGTGTGAGGTACGTTTATAGACGTACATACAAAAAAATTGATAAAATGCAGAAAAAACAAGTAAATTTACGTCACACATACGTTACTTATGGTATTTTCGACGCTGAATCCGAATCTGAAGTCAAATTTCGAAAATTTGAAAACCAAAATCCAATATGGCTGCTCAAAAGTAGACTATTTTGAATGATACTTTTATTATATTAAATCTTAGGCAGCATACATTATCATATCAAAATAATATCTCACACAATTATATCAAAATTTTTTCGACGTCGCTGGTTACGAATATGAATTTCGATGACGGACTAATTTTTTTTAATTCATTAAATTCGCTTGAAACTTGTTACTCGATGGTTTTTGAGGTCGCTGATGACGAATCTGAAGTCAGATTTTCAAAATTCAAAATGGCGGATCCAATATGGCGATCGTATTTTTTGAATTTATCGGATTCGCTTGAAACTACTCGTTACGCTTGAAATCGCTCGTAAAAAAACCAAAAAAATTAGAATTTTTTAAAAAATACATGATAAATAAATGAATACCTAAGTTAAGTCTTTCTTTTTTTATAAAAGCAGAGATTTTCCAAAATAAAGACATGATTTCTGAACACTTCCTATTCTTATAATGTAATTTGCACAAGACATATCGTCTTTTCTTTTGATATTTTACATTGATCAAAAAATTCGTCTGCCATTTTGGATCCGCCATTTTGAATTTTGAAAAACCGACATCATATTCGTAATCAGCGACCTCGAAAACCTCCGAGTAACAAGTTTCAAGCAAATCCGATAAATTCAAAAAAATACGTCCGCCATATTGGATCCGCCATTTTGAATTTTGAAAATCTGACTTCAGATTCGTCATCAGCGACCCCCAAAACTTAAGTGTACTGAATCTCACAAATTTTGGTTGCCAAAAAATTTCTTAACATTTTGGACCCACTTTATAGATTTTTCTCTTCACAGCGAAGGGGTTAAAATACGTATGGGGTGTCTGGACACCCCAGTTACTCCCTAACGTTAGAAAAATTGTCAAGATAAGTAAATTCAAATTTAAAAAAAAAATCGTTTTTAATCAGTTAAAATCATCTGATAAAGTATAAATTGATAGGTTATGCATGAAAAAGTTGTATTTTATAAAAAATAAACATTTTTGTACAAAAATTCTATTTTTATAAAAAATAGACATTCTGTATTTGTAACAACATATGGAATTTGAGTTAAGATTTATTAAAAATTTCTGTGCTCTCTTTACAGTCAGAAATCAAATTCTAATACAGAAAAATGTAGTATATGGCAGTCAAATTTAAATTATAAATTTTATATTGTTAATAATATTTTAACATATATTAGAGGTATTAAGAATTGTTAATTAAAACTTTGATTAAATATTAATTTACAGAATCATTTCATAAGTTATTAATTTTAATGATAATATATTCATATATATTAAGTTTGTAAAATTTTAAATTTATAACACCATTTTCAGTAAATATTAATTGTTTAAGTCCATTTTATAGTTTATTTTTATAATTTTCACTATTCGTCAATTGTCTTTAATTTCTTTCACTTCAGATGTTCAAATAATTATGTTTTTTGGAAGTAATACAAAAACTAATTTTTTCCCCTAAAAGTGTATCTATTTAACTTTAAAAACCTAAAATAGTTTTTAAATTAGTCAAATTTTTTAAAGACTACAACGTTTTTTGTGAAAAAAGTCAATTTTGCAATTTTTTTGTGTCTTTTCTTAGTTTTTACGGTTTTTTCAAAATTTTTTTCATTTATCAAACTGTGAATAATATTATTGTATTCCTTACTAAAAAACCAATCAATTCATTATAATGAATTTTTTTACGTCAAATAGAAACCTTATAAAACAAGTTTAAAGCGTGGGGTGTCGGGACACCTCAGTTACTCCTTAGAGGGTGAGTTAATTAACGTACTCCTTCTAGGGTTATTATTAAATTTAATAAAAATAAAAAATGAATAACTGAAAAGTAAAATATTAATTTTTTTTAAGTTATTATGTCAAAAAATCAATGTTGGCAAAGAGTGTCGTGAACAATGTTACTATACTCAGTAGGGTGTCCGTTATTTACCAAGTTGTTAATATTTCTTGCGACGCCCCCTTAATTATTAGTTTACCATCTAAAACAAAATGTCAGACCAAAATAAACCCTTAATATTCATAATAAACCTTGCCCCAAAGACGATACATTTCCCATTTAAAATACATGGGATTTTGCTACTTTTTACAAATTAATTTTTTTTTTCGTTAAATATTTCCTTTTACATTAATGAAAAATATATATTCTTATAGGAAATTTAACGCTCTAAAAAAAAGTTTTCATATGATTTTTTGATAAATTATCTCCTTTAAGAGTTATTTAAAGTTAAAGTTCAACACTGTGTAAATTTTTAGATTTTAGTACTTTTACGGCAAAATTATTATGAAAGGATCCATATCAAATCATGCAGGCATTCCGACGATATAAATTGCGAATTATTTTCGCAATGACATATGTTATCCTACTCAAAAAATAATAAAATGCGTATTTTTTTAAATTTTGAATAGGATTCTGTTTGCACTTTTTACGAATATTTTAAGATTTTATCAAAAAAATTACTTTTTTGTATTTTCTTCTATAAAATTGCGCAATTTTCATATTTTTTTATACTCTCGGGGCTCATTTTTACCTTTTATATACTCTTTTATGTAAAATTACGCAAAATAAAAAAATAATAAAAAACAAATGATACAATTTCATTAAAAAAAACTTTCTAAAAAAGGACATCTTTTTTATCTCTTTATTTTCAGGATTTATTAATACTTATGTATAGTATTTAACATAAAAATACCATTCTACTTATTTTTTTATATTGGAATATATAAATACAATTTTTATGTTACTTTTTTAAGTTCTTTAAAAAAATATCCTTTTTTAATAACATTACAATTTTTTTGTTTCTTAGGAATTATTTTATTATATATTTACATTTATTTCAGAGGCAATATCTATAAAAGAGAAAAAAATTTCTATTTATAGTTGAAATTTTTCTTTTAATCAATCGACTCAATCAGGTAATAATATTCTCGCATAATAAGTTATGTTGAATTTTATTGACAAAAAATTTTAACCTTTGTTTAAAAAATTTGAACGTCTTAAATAAACTAACCGGGATAAATAACATTTTCGAACATCATCATTATCATATAGATAATTAACATAATTTTCGGACATAATGTTAATTATCAATATTCTTTACTATTGACAAGATTTTTCAAACTGATGTTAAAATTTAAAATAATAAGCGACGGTACGAAAGTAGAAACCTGAAAAGTTGCGAAATTTTTGAATTTTTAGTAAAAAATTGAAAATAATTTTTTCTCTTAATAGATAAACAAAAAAATACAAAATGGTATTTTTATGTTAAATACTACACATGAGTACCAATAAATCCTAAAAATAAAGAGAGAAAAAAGATGTCCTTTTTTAGAAATTTTTTTTTTAATTGAATTTGTATCACTTGTTTTTTATTATTTTTTATTTTGCGTAATTTTACATAAAATAGTATATAAAAGGAGAAAATGAGCCCCAAGAGCAACAAAAAATATAAAAATTACGCAATTTTATAGAAGAAAATACAAAAAAGTAATTTTTTGCTAAAATCTTAAAATATTAGTAAAAAGGGCAAACAGAATCCTATTCAAAATTAAAAAATACGCATTTTATTATTTTTTGAGTAGGATAACATATGTCATTGCGAAAATAATTGGCAATTTATATCGTAGAAATGCCTGCATGATTTGATATGGATCCTTTCATAATAATTTTGCCGTAAAAGTACAAAAATCTTAAAATTTACGGTGTTGAACTTTAACTTTAAATAACTCTTAAAGGAGACAATTTATCAAAAAATCATAGGAAAACTTTTTTTTAAAGCGTTAAATTTCCTATAAGAATATATATTTTTCATTGATGTAAAATGAAATATTTAACGAAAAAAAAATTAATTTGTAAAAAGTAGCAAAATCCCATGTATTTTAAATGGGAAATGTATCGTCTTTGGGGCAAGGTTTATTATGAATATTAAGGGTTTATTTTGGTTTGATATTTTGTTTTAGATGGTAAACTAATAATTTAGGGGGCGTCGCAAGAAATATTAACAACTTGGTAAATAACGGACACCCTAATACTCAGCCAGCACTTGCCGCCGTGGCTTGTCCAAGCTTTGGGGAAACAAAAATTCTATACTGCGCCAGCACTAATTTTCGAGGCTTGGCTAGAATACCGCCGAACAATCGTCTAAGTACTAAGCCAGTGGTGATCATCGGCACTACACTGGCATTTCCCGTTTGGAATGTACATATCTTATAAATTACAAAAAATCCAAAAGTGCTTGAATCCATGCAAAAACGCGGCTCCAATGAAATATTGAAAAGTGATGTAATTATTTCGGATGGGATTGAGAAGCATTCAGAAAAAAAATTTGTCTTTGTTGACAATTACAAACAGAATAGAATAGCATTCATTTTTAGACAAAACGTGGTCCTATTATGGTATAAAAAAGTATTGCACAGAAATAGTATTCAAAATTATTGGATAATTTCTACTACACCAGAGTTTGAATTACATATTTTAATCCTTTTCAATTCCTCGCTTCTTATTACAAGGTAAAATCCAATATTATATTTAACAAATAAGACAAAACATGCATTTTGCAAAATGTGAAAATACCTTCACAGTAAAGTGAGAACGCAATTTCGCCATTTTTATTCTACCAACAGATGTATAAATGAACCCTTATGTCTGCCTAGTAAAAATGCTCTGTCTGCCCGAATAAGCGTTTTAAAGCGATATTAAATCAAATTTAAAAAATAACGATAAAAAGTAACGACTTTTTGTTACAAATAACTAAAAAAGTAACTCGTTACCGTTACTTTTCTAAAATAATAACGCGTTATCATTACCGTTACCCAAAATAAGTAACGAAAACGGTAACAACGTTAAAAGTAACGCGTTACTTCCAAACACTACCAAAAACAAGAAATTCTGATTATTTTTCTGATGCATTGTCATTATTTTTTAGTAGGGTTCTGACAGTAGGGCGAGACTAATAATCGCAGTCTTTTTCTACTTACTGGAAAGAGATTCGAAGAGCTGCAAATTCTAGAATGAAGACTTAAAGCTATTTTTAATTGGAATTCTAATGTTTTTTAATGAAAATCACCTAATAACATTAGTATTACGTTTAACTAGAGTATACTCGGTGAGTATCTTTCATTAATTTACTTATTTTAAAAAATTTAACTCGAGAGTTATATAAATAAAACTCTAAGTGTAACTTGAACTTGTTAATAATATAATTAGTTAATGTTAATAAAATAAAATGAATAAAATTTTATAAAAAAAATACATTTAATAAAATAAGATTTTCCATTTTCCAGGTACCTTGCCTGTAGATTTAAGAGGAAATTGAATTGCAATGGCCGTGCAGTTTTCCTCAATGGTACTGGACAATACAAAGAAACAAGAAGACACATACATATGCGCCACCGGCTCGTTTTGAGCGAGGTTAATATTCTTAAAATTATGAATTTTTAAATTATAAAGTTTTTCTTTTTCTAGCGACAAATTTCAAACAAAAAAATTAGAAAACTGTATATCAAAGTAATATATCTGCCTGCCTGCAGGTTGTCATGGTAACTCATAAGAGTAAGAGAGTCAGAAAAATCAAATTAAATGTTTTTTCTCCCTTACTCTCATGGCGCCTGCCTGCGTGCAGGTTGTCATGGTAATACATAAGAGTAAGAGAGTCAGAAAATTCAAATTAAATGTTTTCTCTCCCTTACTTTCATTGCGCCTGCCTGCGCAGTAGAGGTGAGAGAGTACTTTTAGAGAGTACCTTTAAACGTTATAATTGAAATTGAGAAAACGCGCAGTCAAAACAAAAGTTAGTATAATGTTATAATTTCATAATTTAAAAGAAAAAGACAAATTAAATTTTAAATTCGTTTTTGTAGAAGTGGGAAGAATTTAATTTTAAACATTTAAAAACATTGAAAGTTGCATTTAAACAAAAATTAAAATTTTCTGAGAATAAGAAACATTTGTTAAATTTTAGGTTATGTTTCTGAAATCATTTATTATTGAAAAAAAATTATATTTTTTGTTCAAATATGAATGTTTATCACGTTGCATTTATTAGAATTTAAAATAATTGTATAATATAATATTAATAAGTATGAAATTTCACTCGCAGAATAAGTGAAAACAATAATTTATTTCTTAAACAAATAAGAATATATTTCTAAAACGGAATAGTTATTGTTTAAAAAACAGTGTAAATATGTTGAAGAGAATAATTTTCTTATAAAAATAGACCATATTAGATTAAAATCGATTTATTTTTAAAAAATTCTATAAAACCTATATATAATAGAAAGCTTGGATAATTTCCGAGAATTTAAAGCAAATTAATAAGTCCTCGCCTCGGTAATAATTTTTTTCTTCTTATTATTGTTTATTTTAATATTAGACGCTATTTAAAAAAAATCACAAGTGATTCCAAGTCGGGGGAAGTAGTGATTTTGAATTTTTCTGTCGTAGATCTTCCAAAAATCCCAGAATTTCATTAAAGAAATAAAAATCATTGCTTTCCCCGACTTGGAATCACTTAGAATTTTCTTTAAATAGCGTCTTATATTAAAATAAACAATTATAAAAAGAAAAAAATTACTACTGAGGTGAGGAATTATTAATTTACTTAAAATTTTCGGATTTTTGGAAAATTCGTGACAAACAAACCAAAATCATTGTTTTGTTGGAGGGTTTACTTAAGTTAAAAATCAACAAGAAAAGTTTGTATCCTAAACTTTTTATAGAAAATTTTTTTAATAATTTTTCTGGTTGGATCAACGTAAGAAACTTTGGTTTCATGGATATTATGACTTTTTACGTTTATTTTTAAAAATTACAATCTTTTTGACTCTTTTTTAATATAATGCAACTAAATACCACATTTTTAGTATAAAATGCAACTTATTTTGATTTTTATATAGTGTGAAAAATAAATACAGACAAATCTTTCAAAACTTATTTTTCAATATAATTAAATTTTCAAAGAAAACACAATTAAAAGAATTTTTAATAATTGATATTATATCAAATTTAATTAAAAATAATTGATTTTCTAATTTATTTTATTAAAATTTTAATGACAAATTTTCAAGTATAAATTTAAAATGATAACAATTAATTTAAATAATCTTCTAAAAATTATATATCTTTGTTTCTAATTTTTCAGACATATCCATAAAATTTAATTTGATCCGGGGTGGAAAAAGACGCGGAGAAATAGAGCAAATGAAGTGAGTATATATAATATGACGGTACTTTTAATAATTAATTAAAATTATGCCAAATATAATAATTATTATTTCCTTTTTTGTCACAAATTTGTCTTTAATACCAACGCGATGGTTAGACGCCAGTTAATTTTATTATACAAAAACTAACAAAAATAAATAGTCAAATAATCAACAATCAAGAAATTATCTTAAAGATGATCCTGCTGAGAGATATTAAAATCAAAAGGGAAAAGCTTGATTCTTCGAGAGACGACACTGAACAAAATTTCTCCTTACCAATTTTGTTATCAATCAATTAATTCTTTTGTCAATAAAGTGAATTGGGTAAAACAATCTTCTCCAAATCAACCACAATAAAAGTTTTACACTGTCAATTTAATACTTTTATTCAAAAAAACATAAACTCTCTTCTTATACATCAATTTATCAACTCTTTATCCCATATCTATTCAACGACAACACAAATCGAACTATCTCCAAAAATGTGCTTTCGTCGTCTGCTACATTTTTCGCGAAGCGCCGGTACACACTTGTCAAAAAGGGGAATTTACATTTCTCCCTACGCCTTAAAGTCAAAAGGTATAACGCGCTAAACCCAAAATCAAATAATTATTAATTGAAATTATAATAATAAAAAGAAAGTAAATAATGAACATATCATGACGAAACCACTTCATCACAATAAATAATAATTCAAAAATATTCAGATCTAAGCGAAATAATAGAATTTTTTAAGCGCCTCCAAAAAATCAAAGTGCATCTGTTAAAGGAGATGTTTTTTGAGGTAACGCTGAGAGGAATTTTTTTTATAATTTTTCGATTTTCCGTAGCACTTGAAAGCCAAACAATCGATTTTTACTATAAAAAATTGCTTTATTTGTTATTGTAAAATACGTAATTTTTTTAAAAAGCTCTAAGGGATACTTGAGGAATTATGTGGAGAAGCTGTGTGCAAAATTGCAAAACGATTGGTCAAGTAGATTTTAAGATACTGTGAACACGGACTTTAAAAATTTCTAGTTTCAGAAAAATGCTTCAATCAGTAAGGATTAAATGCACAACACATGAAGTTTGGCATTATTTTTACACGTTTAAACGCAATTTAAAAATTTAGCAATGAGTATTTCTTATCGCACAAGAATCAATCTTTTAAATGGTGTATCGGAAAATATTGCACATTTAAAAACTAACAAATTACAAATGATTTTTGAATGAGGAACATGAAACCTGATGCCTGGACTTACAGAACTAAAGTACTCATAACTTCGTTAATTTTGCTTCAATTGACTTGAGATTTTAACACAACATTCTGGAGATATTATGTAATCATTAAAAAAATTCAAAAAATGCAATACAAAATTTTTAAAAACTTAACCCCTTCCTTAACTGAAAGGATATGTTCTTATTGTAACAGATTTTTTTTTATAGATACAAATATGACGTCCCCAATGGAGGAATGTAATGATAAATTTATTAGGCCATGAGGCCTACTTTTGACCTATAGGTAAAAATAGGTAAAATTAGTATAAATGTCTATATACCGTAACAGCAGAGCAGGTCAAAACTGCCCTTTAAATTGACCTAAATTTTGAGAGCAGAGAAACATATACATACAGGTTATCCCTTGAAGTCACGCAATTAGAATAATCGCCAAAACATTATAAACTCTATTGTAGATAGGGTTTCTTGGGTCGCTAAATTCGTATCCAGGGTCAGATTTGCAAAATTGTTAAAATTATAAATTATAAATAATAATGTTTTACGAGTAATATAAAGAAACTTAAAAGTTCATCGTTCCCCCGTATGAATTCGTTCCTGTTTTTTCTCTTATTCGCTGCCGCGCGAAACCACAATCGAGTCATCACAGTTGAATTTCAATGCACCAATCGGTCGAAACACGGCTTCACATTTTTAATGACATATCAAAGACGGATTAACCTTCTCTAATTTTCGAAGGCTTATTTTAAAGCTGAAATTCTAACGAAGATTTCTGTGTTTTAGAAAAATTTTAGCTAAATTTTTCTAGATTTTTAAAAAAGTTGAAGTCAAGAGACAAAAATGAGAAAATTTGATAATTGTTCTTATTTCTTTCTCACTGTACAACTTAAAAAATTTTGTACCTTCTATTATTTCCGAGATATGATTGAAAAAGTGATGACATATTTTTTCATAGAGTCGAATGTAATCGTCCTGATACATTTGGACTGTAGTGTATGTCAGACAAAAATTAAACAAATTTGCTAGAAAGTTCTCACTCGGGGGATTTTGGGGTCGCTAATTGCGAATCTGAAGTTAGTTTTTCTAAACTAATGGATACAATATAGGGGTCAAAAGTTAAAAATTGACCATATGGGATGAAATCCTGCTTCTTAGAAGTTTTCAAGGTATATATTATGCAGATATTAGAAAAATCAAAGCTCGCCTACGTTTGGTTGGAAGTAGACTTTCATATAATTTTTGGTGGAAGAAGGGCCACTTTTCGAGGTTATTAATAGTATATTAAGTAACAAGAGGATAAAGGCAGCCATTTTTTACGGTGATTTTTGTGACACGAGAGGAGGTCGAGAGCGCCGTAGGCGCCCCGAGACCGGAACGAGTGAAGAAATTGGCTGGCTTTATTCTCGTGTTACTTACGATATTTTTTATTCCTAATGCACAATAGTGGCGATTTCAGATAGCAGACGACGATTTGATGCCGTCGAACAACCGGCGTTGTACAGGCATTCTTCCGTCTGGCGACCAGGACGGACCAAATTATATTCTCTATTGAAAAATAAAATAAAAAAATATTTAATTAACTATGCATGGTGCATGTAATTTTAAAATTTATTTACAGATCATTTAAAGCATTTTTTACACATTAAAATTATACACGCTTTCAGTGGGATACGAAGCCCAAGCCTATCCTAATCTACGCACTGAAGTCTAATACGCTAACAACTACGCTATTCGCTCGCTTGCGGATGTGAGCATAATAATGTCGACATACAATACCGCCGGCAAACAACAACTTATATAAAGTGAATTATAATTTTTACCCAAATATTTTTCAATATTTTAGCATTTTATTTATATTAAAAGATATTTGTTTTAAGATTTTTAAAAGCGAATTTATAAAAAAAATTATCCTATATAAAAATAAAACTAATTTAAAAACTAGTAACAATTACTATATTCTAAGCTTATTCTTAATAATTAATTAATTAATAATTTTTAATTTACTAATTTATTGATTTATTATAAATAAATAAACAAATAAGTGATATTAACTAAATCAAATTTATTTAATATTACTTATGTGTTTATTTATAATAAATCAATAAATAAGTAAGTAAATTAAATTAATTAATATATTAATAATAAAATAAATTATATAGTTCTCAGTCCGTAGAATGCTTGTACCGCTCGGGTCGTTAGACGGACGAATGCCAGTGCCGGTTGCTAGTTGGTATAAATTTTGATCCCCAAAAAAGATTAAAATTTGAAAGTGCGCAATTAATCAATAAAATTTTTAAAAGACCCGTATCTAGGGGTTTTCGGGGTTTCTGATTACAAATCTGATATCAGATTTTCAAAATTCAAAATGGCAGATCCAAAATGGCGGATGAAAATTTTAAAAACTCTGAAATTTTTCATTAAACTTGGTATCTAGGGGTTTTCGGGGTCGCTGATTACGAATCTGATATCAGATTTTCAAAATTCAAAATGTTGGATCCAAAATGGCGGATGAAAGTTTTAAAAACTTTAAAATTTTTCATGAAACTTGGTATCTAGGGGTTTTCGGGGTCGCTGATTACGAATCTGATATCAGATTTTCAAAATTTAAAATGGTGGACCAAATTTTAAAAACATATTTTAATTTTTATTATTCGGGGATTTATAAGGTATAGGTTTGTTCACAATTAAAATTTAATCGGAATTAAAAAGCAATTTTTTCAATACATGAATATAATAAAAGTTCTTTAAAGCATGGAACAAGAAATGCACGGTTGGACTTGAAATTTCCGGTAGATTACTAATTTTTCCCTGTCAATGTCAATTCCCGGCTATTGCACGGTTAGTAGACCCCGTTTAAACAAATCAAAAATACAATATCAATAGTTCGAAATTTGCAGAAAAATCTTATACTATTGTCGTAAATTAAATTAATCCCTTGAAACATAAAAAAAGTTCGAAAACAAGATAAGATTAAGATAAATGGACTTAAATCTGAAATTTAAAAGTCAATTTAGCAATTTAAACATTGCCTGATATAATTAAGCAGATTTAATAGATAGAATTTAATTTATATAATAAAAATTGCTGTTTGGTAGGGACAACTGCATTAAATTTAATTTTAATTTAAAATTTCAAAATTAATAATTTATGATATTTAGGCTATGTTTTTATGTGGGTCAATTTACTTATATCCTCTCATTAAATTAAAACATTTTTAATTAAAAACCTTTAATAAATTAAAAATGTGTTCGTTCACTTATTTGTTCAAAAGTTATGAAGATTATTACTTTCCTCCTCTGTTACTTTGCTCCTCGGTCTCTTCTGATGATTCAAATATTCCCGCTAAAATTTTAGTACTGAACTTGTCGGTAGATGGACGCCTTTCTCACTGGAGACGAAGCTGCACATGTATTATAATTACAGGTGACTATTCGTCATTCCTTTGCTTTACGAAATTGATTTTTGAATCATCTACGTAAAAATATTATCGCAAGTTTGTGCTCTTTTGTAATTAAGAAATTTATTTTTTGATCTTTTTCTTTTTTTTTCTTTTTTTATCTTTTTCTTTTAAGGTATTTTTTATTAGCTTTTTTTATTTTTTTATTTTTCTTTTCAGGTATTTTTTTATTAGCTTTTTTTATTTTTTTTGACAAGATATAGAGTATTTTTCGTCATAAATATGTCTATGAATCCTAGGAATATTATAAAATTATTGAAAACAACTTTCGACGAAGCGAAATATGACTTCGAATCTGTCGTATCAGAAAACGAAAGAAATTTTAGTTTACATTTGGAGAATTTAATAAAGGATGCAATTAACGATAATTTGATTGTGAAAGTATAGAATGGACTACACTTTGGTGACTTAAACTCGGTACCCATTACTGTTCCCATCGAAGAAGATCAGGAATATACAACTGGCATAAAATCTAATACGGACTCACATTTTTCAGAAAATTAAAATATTACCATGGAATATAAAAAAAGTTGTTGATTACTGAAACTCCGGGAAGAATAAATTAAAATTTGAGTCTGTTAAAGCCCGCTTTAAGCTCTTAAAACACAAGGTGCAATTATATCGTTGGGAAAAACAAGTTTTGAGCAATGGTACTCGAATAGATAAAATGAAAGAAATTTCACAGTACGTTTTAGATAAATTTACAGAAGCTCTTGATAAACGGCTAACAGTTCATGATTTAGACATTCGCAAGTGGGCATTAGAAGCCGCAGAAAAGAATTCATTAACAACAAATTTATTTGCAGCTTCTGATAAGTGGATTCATACGTTTAAAAAAGCGCATGGAATTGTTTCCAGAAAAGTAAATAAATTTGTGACGCAGAAGTCTGTATTTGAAAAAGATAAATTAGAAAAAGAAGCTAATGATTTTGTATAAAAAGTAAAAAGTGCTTTATCAAATGTTGGAGAAGCAAATGTCTTTAATTCTGATCTGTCTAGGTTTAATTTAGAAATGCATACGGGACGTACATTGGCATTCAAAGGTGAACAAAAAGTTGAAACCTTAACCCAATCATTGCATGCTATGACTCATAGTTACACCATACAACCACTAATTACAGCAAATGGCGTTTTATTGTCCCCTCTTTTAATTGTCCTGCAAGAAAAAGGTGATCAATTTGGACCTTTAGTGCAACAAAGAATGTTCAAAGCAGAAAATGTTCTTGCTTTGGCATCGAATTCAGGCAAGATGACCTCAGAGCTTTCGAGAACCTGGTTTCGAGAAGTTTTCCTGCCAAAAACAAACCAAAACTCCGTACTGTTGCTTGATTCTTGGAGCGGACAGAATTCTACAACATTTGCTGGAGTTGCAGAAAGACGCAAAAATTGCTGCATTTTAACAATCCCAGCAGGCACAACTGGCATGGTGCAACCATTGGATGTGTTTTTTTAGACCATGGAAGAATTTTATCCGACATTTCTCTGATAAAGTGATTCTTCACAATTATGATGTGAATTTGCACCTGCGAAACAATATTATAAAACTCCAATCTGTCATACATAATCAGTTCTCTTCTCCCCGATTTCGGAATTTAATAAAGTATGCTTGGTTTAAAAGCGGTTACCTTGAGGAAAGACCACCCGAATTTGAAAATCCTGTGCACTATTGTTTTGTTAATTGTGCACCAGGATGTCAGTTTTGTAGTAGCGTAGCGATTGTAAAATGTGCTTGGTGTACAAATTCTTTGTGCTTTACACATTTTTTTGAAAATTATCACTACTGCAAGGACTATTTCGAATAAAAGAAAAAAAACCAAAAAAATTTTTTTAAAAATTAAAACAAAAAAAATTAAAAAAACTTAAAAACAAAAAAAATATAAGAAAAAAAGAGGAATGACAAATGGAATATATATATATATATATATATATATATATATATATATATATATATATATATATATATATATATATATATATATATATATATATATATATATATATATATTAGAATTCTTAGGTTAGAAGTTTTAGTATAAAAAAAAATATATATATGTGTAAATAAAATTATAATAAACAATAATAAAAAAAAAATTATTAATATAATTATTATTATTTAGAAGAAAAAAAAAGCTAAACAAGTATTTTAACAAAAGTGAATTTATAAAATATTATTTTAATTTATTCCTATATGTAAATAATTGAATTTAGTTAAAAATAAGTTTTATTAAAATTATAGTTAAACGATATGATTTTTAGCATTAATTGCAATTAATTTTCAACATTTTTATTTTATTAATTTCCCAATTAATAAATTTTCGACAATAACAATAAGATGTACAATATAAAAATATTAAATTTATTAATACAATAAATAATATGCTATGTATTAGTAATGATAACACAATAATTAACTAATTAAGTAATTTTATTATTTAAGAATATTATAATATGTTTAACATGTAGATTTAGTAATGAAATAATTACATTAACAAATAAACAGATTAATAAACAATTATAAATGAAATTTATTTAAGTAAAATAAATAAATAATTAATGATTTAATGTTATGGTTATAAATAATATTTAATAAATATGGTATTAAAAATATATGTATATTATTAAACAAATAATTGTCTCTTGACCTTGCATTTTTTTATTTAAGATCATAATCAACAAAACAAAATTTGAAGCTTTTAATTGTACTTATTTAAATATATATATGAAAAATAATTGATTTTAGTTAAAATAAAATCTAGTAATATGACCCTAGCCGTTATTGACATATTTGTTTGGATATTAAAAATTTAAATATTAAAGGTTGTCGTAATTGGTTGTTGGTTGTTGCTTTTGTTTTTCTCTTGCATCATAATTATTTTTATATTAAAATCTAGAATTTTATTCCCTCTCTTAAATCATAACTAATCAAAATTGGTATGACGTTAATTATTATCGAACAATTTGTTTCATTTTAAGATAGTATTAAACCTTAATTTTCTTAAAGTTTTAAATGATTTGATGGATTCTTAACAAATAATTTCAAATCTAGAAAGACCTCTTTAAAACAAATGAATAAATAAGTTAAATGAGAAAAGTTACAATTTATATACTAATGTGTGTACTAACATAAAGACGTGGGATCATGAATTAAACACGTCAGC
The DNA here is from genome assembly GCA_032872505.1 of Leptopilina syphax. NCBI lineage: Eukaryota > Metazoa > Arthropoda > Insecta > Hymenoptera > Figitidae > Leptopilina > Leptopilina syphax. The sequence continues at coordinate 8,636,873 of CM065471.1, read as the reverse complement.
AGAATTGCAAAAAAAAAAATAAAAGAGACTACTTTATTTATTTCAAGAATTCACCTGAAGGTTACACTAGAATACTTGAATGTCAATTCTTATAAAATACATTAATATAGTTCCACAATTTTTTTTTGTGTTGTTTAAAGTTTCGTTAAAATAAGACATTGATATAAAATAATTTTTATTGCTTATTTAATACTTATAAAACACGTTGCCTGATTATACATGTCCCAGCCAACCTTATTTTAACACCCCAACCAAACGGTGTTCAATTCCACAGCCCATCTCTAAAAAAAAAGGGGAAGAAAAAGCAACATTAAAGAAGGAAAACTCGTATATTAATTTTTTAAGTAGTTACTATATTTTGTTACTCACTGTTTCCCAGCGATGACGCAATAAGGTTAATTCTTCCCAATCTTTTTCATACTCCTGTATAAAAATCAATTCAATAGCCGGGTTTACAGGGCGGTATCCCCGACGCCGTGGAATTGCATAAATATGACAATAATCGCTGAAATAGAACAGAAAGTAAAGTACAAATATATATAGATTAACATTTTATTAAAATAAACGTAATACTAAATTAATTTTTTTTGATTTTTGGGGGACGTGTATAGAGTGTTTTTCCTTTGCCTTTTTGTGTGCGTCTTCCGGGGGTAGGTTAAGTTAATTTATTAAATAATTGTGGAAGAATTTACTAAATATTTAATAAACGTATTACTTACAATTGGGAGATATTTACGCCCAACGGACCAATGACTTTCTCCATTTGCTCTGATTCCGGAATGGCAACCATTGATGGAAATATGAATGACAAGGGACACCAATAATTCCTCGTCTCATAACGTTGTCCCCATACCCAACGATATTCTTGTGTCCAAGTGTAATCCTCTTGGGCACAGGGATCTATTAACCATAAAATTGATTTCCTTTAAATCATGTTCTTAACCGTTATCAGAAAATAATTTTTGTAAAGCTTTTAGAAATAATTATCTTGTTTATAAATGGTTTAACAATTAATAAAAAAAAAAAAAAAAAATTTAAATTACTAATCTTAACAAAATATTAACAATCTTGGACAATTATGATAATACAACTAAATTACAATTACTAATAAAATAGGTACTTATAGTAAAAGAAATAAAAAAAAAAAATTTTTTTTTTGGCTAAATGGTTGTTTTGAGAATATAAATGTTTAACTTCATTAAGACAAATGTCATTTCAAAATAATAAAACCAGAACTTGTTAGTAAATTATACTTCGGTTTTCAAAACTAATTTAATTAATGCTTTAATTTTTTTTTACAAACATCAAATAAAAAGAGAACATAAGTAAACTTACCCACGTTCGCCATTCCGGATTCTGGTTTGCAGCTTCCGTTGAATTTCTGCTTGTTTAAATGACAGCAAAGAATCACTATCAGTCACATTATTTCGAACTAACTCCAATGCAGTCATTGCAGCGGAAAATTCAAATACATTTACACTTTCCATTTTTATTATTATTCTTTTCTCACCTTCTTGTTTGAGAACTCTTTCAGTACTAAAAGGATGTAACGATAATGCGCTTCAAGTTGGGACTCAGGATCATATTTTTGCAACACGGCAGAAATTTTCTTCTCGAAATCTTAGTATTCAACAATATATAAAGAACATATAATATAAACACATCCACTCTTTTAATATCATTATTTAAAATTGCTTAAATTTTATCTCCTTTTTTTTATTCTGGAAACAAATTTACAGGAATATTCCGCGGTGGCGAAAAAGAAATGTATAAATTTCGATTAAAATATAATTTTTATTAATAATCTTATTGCTCCTCTATATTCTTTTCTCTTCAAAATTTAAAATCAATTTTAATTAATTAAATTAATAATTAATATTTTTTATGACTTCTTTTCTACCTTTGTTATTAAAGGTTATGAAAGAAAGTAGTCAATTATTTATAGCAATTTTGCCGCCTGCATTTGAGAGAATTAAGGATGGGTCAGACTAATGGTCATTTTTTTTTAAAATTAGGGGACACTTACGGAAAGGCAGGTAAAGGTTACTTGGTGTTACATCATAATCATCCCCGCATAAAAGTACCGTAATTATAAATACCCTATAAAGATGAGTGATTAAAAGAATGACTTTTCTCATTTCTTTCTCTTGTATGGTGAAAATAACGCGCTAAAATAAGTAATTTTAATAACACAATGTAAATGAAATTTAATCTCATCAAATATATTAAATTTGGAGTATTCTTTGAGACAAAGTGGAGAGCTATGTTTTTATTTGCAATATATATCTTTTTTTTATTTTTTTTGATAGCAGGAATGTTGTTTATTTTATAATAAATAATATTCTTGCCTCTCGACGTGACGAATACAATTAACGAATACAACACAACGAAACGTGACTCACTGAAGACTCTGAACATAACCTAACAATATAAGACAAAATTCATAAAGCATTTTATTTAAAGAAGAATTTGTAGCAGGAATTATCCGCGGTGGTGATGTAAACATCACTTTTAACCGTGGATGAATCTTGATACTTTTTGTGCCCAATTTCAGACCAAAGTTATAAATATATATATATATATATATATATATATATATATATATATATATATATAATCAGTTAATATTCACAGTTGACCAAGACATACATACGAATACATGAAAACAACTAAGAAATTCCTGACAAGTAATAACAAAATAATGGTTGCCAATTTTAACCATTATTTTCCACTGAAACTATTATTAACAATTTTTGTCTAAATTTAAGGTCTAAATAAAATTGATGACGCAACTTCTATTCCCAATTTGACAGACATAATTTCGAATATTTATATTCAGATGAATGAGAAAATCAAGGGCCAGTTCAACAAAATTTAAAAAAAAAAATCCAGAAGTGGATCGCCATCAGTCACTCAAAACCCACTGGTAAAGGAGTCCTTTTCTTCTTCTTTCCTTTTTTTTATCAACGAACCTAATTCGATTGCTATTTGGTAAATGAGACAAGGTAACACACCTCAAATAAATGTATCTTTCTCTTCTGATAGATAATAGATAACACAATGAGGCAAAAATTCTCTTATTCTTATTTTATTTATATGTTAAACATTTAAAATTCGTTTGACGTGTGTTATCAGTTAAAATGGAAAATTAATGTTTACGCATCTAAATTACTAAATTATTTGTCTAAATTAAATTCAACTATTTCACGTAAACAATATTGTAAATCTTATAAAATTTTCCAGACTAAAATATAAATTATTTAGAAAGGGGTATAAACTTAAAATACACATACTAAAAAAAAAAACAATTATTAAAATTATCCTCTTTCTAAATAAATAAATAAACTTCTCCGATGCCTTAAATTTACAGTATAACCTGCCGAAGTGCAACCCGATATTTTTAATTTTTTTTTGGTACAACAGAATTTATAAAATTATTTTATAATTCAATTTTTATGGTATCTTACAACATTTCAAAACTAAGTGAAAATGATTCTTGTTGGACATTATTTATTATAAAAACTATTTAAAGTAGCGTTGCATTCCGACAGGTCCGATTGTAATCGTTTTTCAGAAAACATAAGATTGTAATCTTGAATCGATGAATGTATTTTATATTATGTATTAAGGATGAGAGTAATGATTTTCTTTAAATTAAGGTATCCTGTTATAAAGCATTAAGTGTTCATTTTAAACTTCCACTGGTAAAATGGATAGGTTAAACAAAATTAGTGATATACTTAATTTAAGGTGGATCTTTACTGTTTTTGTATGTGTGATTTTGAAAACATGCATGAGATAAATGTTTCTCTTTAACACAGATGATTAACAAACAAATAAACAAAAATCAAATTGTTATTCAAAGCTCACATTCAACTATTGGTCTACGATAAAACTACAAATTTAAATATAAAAGAAAAACATTTGTCACATGAAGTAATTATGCGTTTCCTGAAAGACATGAAACTTATGTCATAACCCAAGTTCATTTTCATTGCGACTTGTTTTCGGGGACGAAAAACGGAATTTCCACGGTGGTTTGTTACGCCACATTATCGTAACAAAAATTTTACAAAAATTTTATATTCTATTTATCATTAATTAAAAGTAATTAATGAAATGCATGCTTAGCATTTTGAAATCGCGCAGAAAATGAACTTGGTTCAAAGACCGTAAGCCTTTTCTTCCGTCTGAAAGTACTATTTCAGCAATTAAATTGTTTTATTTTCATGACTTTCAGGTAAATCAATTAATGAAGGGCTATCATTTTTATTATTTTTATGATTTAAGAAACAACAACTACATAAGCAAATGAGTGTGTGTATACGTATATATATATATATGTTGCCTATTTTATTTAAAATAAAATGTAAAGGAAAAATTATTAACTATATTAGAATTAAAATAATAAAATACAATATATATATATGTATGTATATATATACACGAAAAATAGACGAGAGGCTCCACTCAACGCGTTGAGTGAAGGCTCCCCGCGCTTCCCTCGACATTGTGCGAGAGAGAAAGAAGATTATGTTTAGCAATGGAGTATACAACAACGGAGTGTTCTCTCTCGAACATATTGTACTATGTCGCACTCTTTCTCTCCCATTGTGTTTCTCTCTCTCACTAATGGCGAATTTAATCATCTTTAAAATGCATTCTTTTAGTTTTCTAAATCTTGAAAATGGGGTGAATGATGGCCCGGTCTTAATTAAAATATTTATATATTTAACAACTTTACGATATTTATATAGATGGGAACGTTTAGGTTTTATTTAATTATTTATAAATTATAATTTATCCTTTTTTTTTTTTTTTTTTTTTTGCTTCCCTGTATCAACCTAGCTTATAAACCTTGCCCGCCATAAATTGCAAACTTGCGGAAGGTTCCAATGCATTACAAATAAATTAATGTTGGATTTGTAACAACCTTAAAGGGCTACAAGATAGAATGGAATTTCTATTTTTGAAATGTCCATTATTTCCAACTTACATTAATCCTATTTTAAGAGATTAATTTGACAAATTAAATAAACAAATTAAAAATTGTTTCAATAATTAAAAGAATATTAAAATATATTCTTTTCTAAGAATACAAGAAAAGGAATTTATTTCAACATAGTGCAATGAACCAATTCCATAAAATGCAAGTTCAGCAATTTTGGCATGGCAACAGGTCCAACGCCCTGTCCCCACCTTTCCATATTTCTTAAGGAAGTAAAACTATAAAAGCACATAAATTAAACATCAAAATCGTTCAGTACGGTTTCCCACGGCACAGAGACTCAATCTCTGTCGGAATAAAAATAATATTATCCGTAACGTTCCCGTCCGGTATACAGGATCCAAATTGGTTGTATGTTTATACAAGCAATTTGGCCGGACGAAAATAAAATTCTTAACTCGAAATCCGCGGGGCCACCTAAAGCTAAAATAGTGAAGGGGGAGATTTTATTTAAATAAATTTAAAATTTTCTTTCTTGTCAAATGACCGGCCGGTTTTACGGTGTAGCCGCGTCCGCCCTATTTTAGTGGTTTAGGAAACTAAAGAAAAAAACAATAAGTTGTGCACGTGTGAGTGTGTGGTGAATTATCTTCGCCCGTCGGAAAGTTCTGGCGGTAGATTTAATATCCAGCAACGGTAAGTACTGTATCGTTCTGGACTAATCAAATTTCATCCCCCCCCCAAATTGTATGAGAGGTGGATGGAATTATTTTTTCCTTTTTATTATAATAAATTTATAATTATTATTCTTAATTTTCTCTCTATTAATTTCTTTATCTTCCTTACCCCCCCCTCCTCTAATTAAAATTCTGAATGTTAAAAGTAACCAGGAATAACATGTCCCAATAAGATAAACAGAGCTTACGCTCTGGCAGTTTGGTCTCCTCCGCCGAACTATAAAAATAGGGCCAGCTCAAAAGCCCAAAAATAATTTTTATAATAAACAATTATTCAAATTATTTAAAATATTTTTATCGGTTCGTAACAAATGTAGTTTTTAAAAATAATTATTAAAGTAAATTTAAAAAATAATTGCATTAAAAAAATTCTTTTTAACTTTTTAAAATTATCGTGTCTGATAATAATTATAATTAAATATTTGATTATTCAATACACGTTTATTAAAACTATAGAAAATAATTGAATTCCTGAAAACAATTTTATTATTTATAAAAATAATTTAATTTTGACGATTAATTTTACTACAAAATCTAAAAATAATTGAATTGTTACGAAGGATTTATTAAAATTTTAGAAACTAAATTATATTCTATTTAAAAAAATTTTATTGAAAATGAAAAAAATGCATTTTACATGGGAAACTTTGAGCGCTTTGAGCGACCTCTAAATATTTTTTTATTTTAAAAGAAATAGGGGTATTTTTTCCATATAGAACAATCCTAGGGGGTGAGAGCATTAAAATTCTGATTTTATTTTTTTCCTATGTATTTTTGGACCACCCTATTCTCCACATATCAATCAGGAAGTTTAATGTTTTATTTTGCACAAACTTTATTTTAAACTTTTTTTTATTTATTCTACTCGAAAGTTCATTTCAAAAACTAAGTTTTTGTTTGTCGTTTTCTAATTTCCATTAACAAATCTGTGTAAAAATATTCTTTTAATATTTTCCCTACTCTTTTTTTCTTTGGTACTGGAGTTTACAATTTCATTGAATTTCATTAATTTTGTTCCCTTTTTTAGTGCGATTTTATTTCCTATTAATATTATTAAGTTAATAAGTTGTATTTATGTTAAATTTGCAAAAAGATATATAATTTTTAGATTCAAAACTACAAAAGTTACTATTATTTTATAGCGTATTTTAATGGTATATAAACTCCAGTTCCGCCAAAATTACCGAATTCTAAATGTATAAAAAAATAAAAATAATAGTGATTTAGAGTTAGCAAATATCTTTAATAATCTGCAAAAATTGTTTATTTTAATGAATTTTTACGGTTTTAATAAATTTTTTTCTTTGATTTGTAAACTCCAGTTCCTGAAAAACTCCAGTTCCTAATTTTGTTTCGCGTAATGCAAGTGTTTTGTTTTTTTGAATGAATATTATTAACCTCGATTAACATGTATCAAAACATGTAATTTCAATAACAGGTATGAGTAAAAATATTATTTATTTATTAATTAAAGCAGTTTAAAGTAAAAAAAAGAATATTAAGAATTTTTTTCTATTAAAACATGTTTATTTAATTTGAATTTTGGCATGAGTTTCGAAAATTAATTGATATTTTGTATAAAAGTGTTTGTTTATTTAAAATTTATTTTTTCTATATCATCGACGCCTCCCGTTCATAAAATGCTAACTCAAAAGTCAATGCAAGACAATTCTATTTGGAAAATAAGTGCAATAAGAAGTTAACTAAAAAAATCATGCAAGAAAATTATATTTCAATATTCAGAGCAAGACAATTCTATCTGAAAATTTTGTGCAAAATATTATTAAGTAAAGCTGCGTATAAAACAATTCTATCTAACATTGAATGAAAGATTTATTTAACTATTATTATTTATTTCATTATCTTACATGTAAAAGTTAGATATAATTGTTTTATACGCAGCTTTACCTAGTAATATTTTGCACAAAATTTTCAGATAGAATTGTCTTGCACTGAATATTGAAATACAATTTTCTTGCATGATTTTTTTAGTTAACTTCTTATTGCACTTATTTTCCAAATAGAATTGTCTTGCATTGACTTTTGAGTTAGCATTTTATGAACGGGAGGCGTCGAATCTAAATAAAAATAAAATTTTTAGATTTAAATGTTACTTATTTTTAATTTTATAAACTTGTTCAGAGTACATTTTATTTGCTTATTTACACTATTTATAATTATTAACAGTCGAAAATTAACTTTTTCAAATAAATTATTTAACCTTTAAATTACAAATTTTTAAATTGTTTGTATATAAAAGTAAAGAAAGAATTAAGCAAATATCTATAAAATAATCATTCTCAAGCTTTATTAAAAAGATCTACATAAAAAATTTCAAAAACATTGAATTAAAAAAAATTTTAACATATTTAAAAGTTACCACTTTGTGGAGAATCACCCATATGTGAGTGAATATAAAGTTAAATAAGTGAATTATTAGTAAATACTTCGTGAATTAGTAAATAGTGATTTAGTGAATAGTAAGTATCAGTGAATATAATTAGTGATAATAAGTGAATAGTAGGGGAGACTGGGGCGAAAAGTTAAATTGTGAAAACAGTTAAAATTCATTATCTTTCAAACGGAAATAGTTAGAGCATTGCAATTTTAATTATAGAAGGGTGTTATCACCCTTAATAAATGTCCGGAGTTATGTGACATTCTGCTAATTTTTGTGGTGTCAATATTTAAATTTTTTTACCCTACTTTTGAAATTTGGGTCCCCTGAAGAGATACCTAAAGGTATTTGCTAAATTTCTTTAGTCAAATTTTTTATATTTGTTGTTAAAGCCAAAAACGCATCCTGGGCGAAAAGTTAAATAATGGGTAGGGCGAAAAGTTAAATGTATTTTTACATGTTATTAAAATTTTTTTTTATTTTTCGTTTTTTTGGGTTTATTTGTTTAAAAATTATTTATTTGACATTAGGCAAGTACTCTATCAAAAAACAAGTCCGTTCACGTGAAATAAACCAAATTTTTTTAAAAAATTTTTTTTAACTTTATAACTATTCTAAAGCTTTTGTTAAGAAAACAAACATCTTTTATTAGGTACATTACTTGTTCACGTATACTTAAACTTATCTACTACTTAACGCCTATCAGAAAATAGTTTTAGTAGGCTAAAAATAAAATTTAACTTTTGCCCCAGCCATTTAACTTTTCGCACCAGCATGGGGCGAAAAGTCTAAAAAAACAAAATTTTTAAAAAAGAAGAAAACATGTATTGTATGAGACAATATCAGAAACTTTTTTATTGAAAGTTGTAGGGGACAAGTTGCTCTACAATGTTGATGTATAAATATCTGCATCTAAGCGGATTATATTGTCTAAAAAAGTCATTTATGAAAAATTTAACTTTTCGTCTTAGTCTCCCCTAAATAATAATAGAATTACATCGAGATACTGTTTTCTAAATTTTTTTAATAATTATATAATTAATTGAGTTGTGTTTTGTTTTTGATGTTAATTATTAATAAAGTTAAAAAATTTGTTATAATTTTTTTTAAGTTTATTTATAAATTTAAAATTTTGTTATAATTTAGAAATCGTCTGTAATTGGATAAAAGGCAAAATTCGAAATTGGTTATATTGGATAAAAGGAAAAATTGGAAATTGATTGATTTGGATGAAAGGAAAAAATTGGAAAATGGTTATATTAGATAAAAACAAAGCTGGAAATTGGTTAAATTGGATAAAAGGAAAAATTAGAAATTATTTATATTAGATAAAAACCAACCTGGAAATTGGTTAAATTAAATAAAAGACAAAATTGGTTATATTGGATAAATACAAAGCTGGAAATTGGTTAAATTGGATAATAGGAAAAATTGTAAATTGGTTAAATATTGGATAAGAGACAAAATTGGAAATTGGTTCTATTTGATAGAAACAAAGCTGGAAATTGGTTAAATTGGATAAAAGGAAAAATTGGAAATTGGTTATATTAGATAAAAACAAAGCTGGAAATTGGTTAAATTAAATAAAAGGAAAAATTGTAAAATGGTTATAATGGATAAAAGGCAACATTTGAAATTGGTTCTATTTGATAAAAACAAAGCTGGAAATTAGTTAAATTAGATAAAAGGAAAAATTTTAAATTGAGTATATGGGATAAAAACAAAGCTGGAAATTTGTAAAATTGGATAAATGGCAAAATTAAAAATTGGTTAAATTAGATAAAAGAAAAAATTGTAAATTATTTATATTAGATAAAAACAAAGCTGGAAGTTGGTTAAATTGGATAAAAGGAAAAATTGTGAATTGGTTAATAATTGGATAAGAGACAAAATTGGAAATTGGTTAACTTGAAAATTAGTTCTATTGGATAAAAACAAATCGGAAAAATTATTGAAAAAATTGGAAATTGGCTAACTTGGAAATTGGTTCTATTGGATAAAAAAAAGCTGGAAATTGGTTAAATGGGATAAAAGAAAAAATTGTACATTAATTATATTGGATAAAAGACAAAATTGGAAATTGGTTTTATTTGATAAAAACAAAGCTGGAAATTGGTTGAATTGGATGAAAGGAAAAATTGGAAATTGGTTATATTAGATAAAAACAAAGCTGGAAATTGGTTAAATTGCATTAAAGGCAAAATTGGAAATTGGTTATATTCGATAAAAGGCAAAATTAGAAATTGGTTAACTTGGACTTGGTTCTATTGGATAAAAGACAAAATTAGAACTTGGTTCTATTGGATAAAAACAAAGCTGGAAATTGGTTAAATTGGATAAAAGGAAGAATTGGAAATTAGGTATATTGGATAAAAACAAAGCTGGAAATTTGTTAAATTGGATAAAAGGCAAAATTGGAAATTGGTTATATTGGATAAAAACAAAGCTGGAAATGAGTTAAATTGGATAAAAGGAAAAATTGTACATTATTAAATTGGATAAAAACAAATCTGGAAGATGGTTAAATTGGAGAAAAGGGTAAATTGTAAATTGGTTAAATATTGGATAAGAGACAAAATTAGTAATTAGTTAAATTGGATGAAAGACAAATTTGGACATTGATTATATTTGATAGAAGAAAAAATTTGAAAGTTTTGAATAAGGAAAGAATTGAAAATTTGTTGTTATTTTCTATAAGAGGCAAAATTTGGTAACATTGGATAAAAGGAAATTATAAAATTTATAATAAAATGTATAAAACTAGATGTTAAAATTGTAATGTAATATTACTATTTTTAAAATTTTAATTCCTTGATATAAGTAAATTTTATAAAATAAAAGAACAATGTCTAACAAAAGAGAAACTGTTAATTCGACTACTCATGATTTAAGTATGGTTGTCACTGAAGGAGCAATGCTAAATAATGATCATATGTATGTATTTCAAAAGCTATTGGGAAGACAATCATTTTTTTATAATATGCAAAATACTTTGTGTTTACAAACAATTTATTTGATAGTTTCAATCGAGAAAAGTAAGCAGCACATTCAAATACATTTTAGTGGATCTTATAAATCTAGTCATTGGATTTGTACTTATTATGATGGAATAAGCCTTTACATTTTTGATAGTCTTAATAAAAAATGTTTAAATCATTATCAAAGAGATTATTTAATTAGATTATATCCTTTTGAACCACCAGTAGTATTTACAACTGTTGATCAACAACCAGAAAATACTCTTTCTTATGGAGTATATGCAATAGCATTTTCAACATCGTTGTTTTTTAATATTCTGCCCCACTCTGTTAATTACTATTATTGTAATAATAGAAATCATTTAATGTTAATGTTCGAAAACAATAGTTTACGTAAATTTCCCTCTGTACAACTTTCTAATAGTAGATCTTGCATAGTTGTGTATGTGTATGACTGAAATTGCCTTTTAAATGAAAAAGATATTCAACTTCAGTATGGAGAATCAAACTTTTCTAAAAACTCTATTAAGAAAGAAATTTCTTTCTCGAGAATAATAAATGAAATAAATGAAGGAGATATTGCATCAATAACACTTAAACAAAGTAGGGCTGAAATTCAAAAAAGTTATCGTGAGAGGCAAAAATTAAAACGTAAAATTGATAATGAAAATTATTTAGAGGAAGCATACACATCCATTTCTTTCCCGAGAATTATATATGGGTGATTTGCACGTAAATGTAATATTTGGCGGCGTCACAGAAAACACATTCAAAATAAAAAATTTTTGCTTGGGTATGGATACATTTTACAGGTATATATAAAAGCTATTCGCAACCACAAATATGTACAAATAGATATTATAATTTTTGATAATTTGCGGAATTCCCTCCAAAATTTCAGCTTTGTGGCGTGTCCGTTTTTTAAAATTTTAAGTTAAAATTCAGAAATTTTATTGAAAACGCCGAAACTGAAAACGAGAATTTTTGTAATATGAATTGTGTATATAGGTGGACAATTTCTAAATATAATGCATCTTCTAATTCTTCTTATAAAATTATAAAATGTAAAATAGTTCTGTCACAAAATTTTTCAATTTTGTAATAAGATTTTTTTCCCTATTATTTAACTGTTTATGGCACATTTTAATGTTATCTGAGAATTACAATCTAAAATAAGATCCATTAGCAACAAATATCAGAAAAAAAAAGGTTCAAAAATTGGAAGTTCTACACTCAAAAACAATTTTTTTTTGTAAAAATGTGAAGGTCATAAAAAAAGTGATCAGTACCGTGGTATTACTATTCTTTTAATCTAAACACTCTCTGTTGTAATTATTACGATTTTTTGAAGATTACAATAGAAACAAATTATCTGCCCAAAGAAAAGAATTATTTTGCATTATTTTTAATTATTGTCGGAGTTAGGTTAGTTTAAATGTCAAATTTCAGCTCCGTGGTGTCACATAAAATATCAGCTTCGTGGCGCCTGTGGCGTACAGTGTGAAGGTGCAAATTCATGGATCAACAATTGCTACAATAACACATATTATAGAAGAGGACAGATATAGTTGTGCCCTTTAATATTTCAGTGCTTCGGCAACCGTTGACTTATTAAAAAACACTTTAATATTCGAAAAAACACGCCTTTATTTTTGGTGCTTAATTTAAAATGTCTTTATGTCAACCATGCAGAAGCACAGTATTACTGTTGATCGTAACGCTTTTATTTGTGAATATTTTTCTGAAATTAGTTTTATGCGCTAATTTCATAATGTTATGAAAATAAAATTTTCTGGTTATGTCAAGCTGATAGTAAATAGTAAATATTTTTGCTAGGGCTATTTTTTGAATCAAAATGCTTTTTTTAACTCAGTGATTTATTCAAATTCAGAATTAAAAGAAAATCAACTTTTGCTTATGTTATACTTCCTTCTGAAGGTTTCGTATGAGTTAGTTAATGAAATAAATTTTTTTGTCGGAGTTGTAGTCATTAAAAGATGTGCACAAAATAGACCCCGGGATGGGGCTACTTTGTGCATTGATCTTTCTGTTTTTATAATGTTACGTAAACATTTTTTTGATTCTTTCTTATTCATTAAATCTTTTGTGTAGATATTTCAGAGTAAATTAAAAAAGAATAAGATATTAAACAAAAAATTTTGTAAATATTATACAACAAAATGTAAAATAAAACATTAAGATTTTGCTAAAATCATGATTTATTAAAAACTAGCAGAGCTACGCGCGCGATAATTCTGCTTTTGTATTATTTCATTTTTTTTAAATGACTTCAAGCTTAGCCAACTGTCAGAACACACACTCTTATATACCAACTTGTTTTTGCGTTTCTACAGAACAACTTTAAGGTTAGGAGTACTCGCATTTGCCTGGACCACCCGTCAATGGGTTTTCTCGCCAGTGGAGAGGGAAACTGTAGAAAACCTCTCCGAGTACAACCGGTTTATCGACAGTCGAATTCTAATGGTGTGTACTGGACAATAATCGACGGTGCACATCATTATACTTCGACGTCAAACCTCCCGCTCAGATTATCTCACTTGCCGGAAAAATCCCAGGCTAATGGGCGCGAACCAAGTACCCTTGGTCCGCCCACCGAGCCAGGCATTTATCCGACCGAGCTAATCTGTCGGTTGCTTTTGTCTTATGATACTTAGGACCTTATTTCATTGTTTGTATATAAAAGTGTGACTAAGACTTTAAGATGTTTTTTTCTTCTGCGAAAATATTAGAAAAGATTACAATTTTTTTTTAAGAATATTAAAAAACATATAACACGAAAACCAAAAATTAAATTTAACATACTGAGCAGTTTCAAGACATAAATATAATAATATTTTTTTATTTTTATAATTATTTCCTTAAATTTTCAGTTTGCTTGTAAACTGTATTATTTCAAGAATTCGTTATAAGCGAAGAAAATTTGAAAGTCGGTTACAAAACATACTTTTTTAAACTCGTATAAACTATGCTATATTGTATGTTAATATATTGAACAGCTCTTTAAACGTCTGGCAACATTGCACATAATTTTCTACTCAAAACTAAATGTAAACAAGTGATACCAAACATTTGCAACCAAGCAAGTCAAATCACAAAATAATGGTTTCTGTTTCGATTAGTTTAGTCAAGCGATAGAAAAACTTTTTATAAATTCGTTACACATTAGAAGAATTATTTTATTGAAGTATTCTTCCTTTTTTGTCAAAAGATTGACACCGAGATTTATTGATAGTCATGATTTCAAGCGAATCCCATTAATTCTTAAAAAAGTCATCTGTCATATTGGATCCGCCATTTTGATTTTTAAAAATCTGATATTAAATTCGTAATCAGCTACCCCAAAAACCCCCGAGTAACAAGATTCAAGCAAATCTGAACAATTTTTGTATTTCGTCCGCTATATTAGATCCGCCATTTTGAATTTTGAAAAACTAACATCGGATTCGTAATCAGCGACCCCGAAAACCCCCGAGTAACGAGTTTCAAGCGAATCCGATCAATTTATTAAAAAGTCATCCGCCATATTGGATCCGCCATTTTGAATTTTGACAAATGGACATCAGATTCGTAATCAGCGACCACGAAAACCCCTGAGTAACAAATTTCAATCAGATTTGAGCAATTTTGAAAAAGTTTGTCATCTTACGTAAAATAAAAAAAAAATTTGTCCTTCAAGCGCCATTTTAAATTCAAAATCGAAAAAATAAAATTTAGAAATGAATATTTTTCAAGTACAACTATCGGGAACACGTTTTTGATACTTTTTGTTCTATTTGAAAAGCGTTATGACACAGAAAAAAATTCTTTTGAAAAAAATTACATTAAAAAAACTTGACTTTTTTGAGTATTTTTGAAAAAAGAAGGGTTAAATATCATTTTTTGGAAATTTTGACCAGACCATTCGAAAGAGCGACCCCAAAAATAGTAGAGTATGGACTTTTAAAAACTTTTATGGCTTTTTTCTACTAATTTTAAGAGATTGAATTTCATGTTGAAAAGTAGCACATCTCGTCGTTAAAGGGTTAACATTTTTCCTTCAGTATGTAGAACTCTATGATCTTTATCACTTAAATAAACCTTTTCTTCTTTGTTAGACATGATTTTTTAATAAAATGAACAAATAATAGAATATTTTTCAAAAACTTATTTTTAGAAAACAGGTTTAAACTTAAAACTTCTAAATCATAACTAAATAAATGAAAATAATGAATGAATATAATTAAATTTTTATAATTTATTTCATATTTTATTTTTTATATAAACATTTGTTTACATTTAAATTTATTTTATTTATTATATATTTTAATTTTAATAATAAATAGTCATCTAACTTCTTATAAATCTCATATTTATCCCTTTCACGCCCATGGGACATATACGTCCCACCTACAAAAACCTCAATATCTTTGAAGAAACTTAATATTTTTGAGTCTAATTTAGTGCGTTCTCTTTAGGAAGAATAGGGCTTTAAAAATAAGTCACCTAGATCATGTTAAAAAATTCCTATTGTTTAAAAAAATTCATAAATTATTGTTAAAAATCATGAATTTTTAAAATATTTTAAAATCGCCTAAAAATTGTTACTCGGGGGTTTTCGGGGTCGCTGATTACGAATCCGGTGCTAGTTTTTCAAAATTCAAAATGGCAGATCTAATATGGCGGACGACAAATGTAAAAATTAAACGGATTGGCATTAAACTTGTTAATCGGGGGTTTTTAGGGTCGCTGATTACGAATATAATATCAGTTTTTTAAAATTGAAAATGGCGGATCCAAGATGGCGGACCATTATTTTTAAACATTTTAATTTCACCTGAAAATTGTTACTCGGGGGTTTTTAGGGTCGCTGAATACGAATCCGGTGTTATATTTTTAAAATTCAAAATGACAGATCCAATATGGCGGGCGTTATTTTTAAAATCGTTTAGTTTTACCAGAAACTTGTTACTCGGGGGTTTTCGGGGTCGCTGATTACAAATCCAGTGTTATATTTCTAAAATTTAAAATGGCGGATCCAAGATGGCGGACAATTTTTTTTAAACATTTTAATTTCACCTGAAACTTGTTACTCGGGGGTTTTCTGAGTCGCTGATTACGAATTAAGTGTTAATTTTTAAAAATTCAAAATGGCGGATCCTATACAGTGGACGACAAATGTAAAAATTGTTTGGATTAGAGGGAAACTTGTCACTGAAGGGTTTTTATTGTCTCTGATCACGAATTTGTAGTTTATTTTAAAATTGCGATTGTGTATTTATTTATTTATTTCTGTCAGTAAAAAGTAAAGTATGATTTCATTGTATGCCCTTTCGGGCCTTTACAATCTCCTCAACATCACTATACTAAATTCTTCTAACTCACAAACTCATCCTCCATATCCCTACTTTTGCGGCTGCAGCCGACTTAGGTTAGGAGTACTCGCATTCGCCTGGACATTTGGCCAGGGAAGAGGAAAACTGCAGAAAACCTACTTCCCAAGTACAACCGGTTTATTGACGTCGAGTCATGAATGAACATTTGGATAGCCATCACAAATGCACAATCATAACCTCGGCATTAAACCTCCCGTTTGATATATCTCATCAGTGAAAAACACCGAAACTGTAGCGATTCACAGAGGGTCACCCATCCAAGTACTAACCGCACTCAAAGTGGCTTAACCTCTGTGATCGGAAGCAACGGGATTCCACTAACCGGGCTATACTATCGGTTATTTTTATTTCTGTCAGTAGATGGACTTGTTTCTTTCTACTCTCACTGGATTCGTAATCAGCGACCCCGAAAACCCCCGAGTAACAAGTTTCTGGTAAAACTAAACGATTTAAAAAAAATCGTCCGCCATCTTGGAACCGCCATTTTGAATTTTTAAAAAATGATGTCATATTAGTAATCAGCGACCTCAAAAACTCCCTAGTAACAATTTCCAAGCCAATCCGATCAATCTGTAAAAAAGTTGCCCGCCATATTGGATACGCCATTTTGAATTTAAAAAATTTTATAATTCTGATATCAGATTCGTAATCAGCGCCCCCGAAAACTATGAATAACGTTACACTTACGTTTTTTTAACCGTCCAGTTATGCCTGGGTGTGAAAGGGTTATCTCATAAATCATAAATTCGCATAAATAACATAAGTCACATAAATCTCATTTTTGTCCCATATAAATCAAATAATTTTCATAATTACTGTAAAAAGAATGGTACTAATTTAGTACAAATTTTAGTACTGAATCTTCATTTGGTTCTATTTTAATACCAAAAATCAGCTCTAATTTAGAACCATTTATTTACAGTGAAGTCACATAAGCACATATAACTCATGAATCTCAAATGAATCATAAACACATACAATTCATAAAGCTGATATAAATCATTAGCACATAATCTCATATAAATCATAGGCACATAAGTACAAATAAATATATTAAAAATTGCAATACCTTACCTATTATAATTTCAAAACATTTTAATCAAAACTTATCCAAAACAAAATTAACAAAAATAAATTAATGTATTTACTCAATAACAAAATTATTTAATTCAAATTTTTTTTTTAAAGTAGATTTATTTTCAAAAACATATACCTCGTTCTTAATCGCCCTCTTTTTCACTCATTAATCTATCTGTGAGTGAGAAAAGAAAAATAATTAGCCAATAAGGAAATAAGACGCCCATTTCGTATTTTGGCTTGAAAGTAAAATTCCCCACTTTTCCTTCCTCCATCAAATTCTGTTCCTCTCTTTCTACCTGACCCGAAAAATGGAGAAAACATGATACCCCCTTCTAAACCCAAAAAGTGGGCATTACTTTCTTAACTATTCGTCTCTCTTTCGCTCCCACTCTAAATTAAAAGGAGAGACAATACCTCCCTCCCTCTCTTTCTCTCTCACTGTAAACAGAATATATAAGGAAAGACTAATTTAATATATATAGATATAATAATAATATTCGCCTCTCTTTCGCTCCTACTCTAAACTAAAAGGAGATGCGATACTTCCCTCTCTTTCTCTCTATCAAACTTTCTCTCTCACTGTGGACAGAATGTACACGATCTGGACAGACTGAATGAATGAATACGAAGTTTATTATAGTTAATTAACAACCTTTCTTCAAATTTTAAATTACTCAGAAAATAAATAACACTTTTTCTTTTTAAAAATACATTTTACAATAATACATTATGATAATTATAATACTATCATTTAAACACATGTAAATAACTTTGAATCTCACCATTTTAATAGGAGCTTTTTTAAACGTTTTGAATATGATATTTTTCAAAAACTTGAAATTAATATTTTAAGGTTAAATGAATAACAATTTAATATCTAATACACTTTTCAAGTTATTAGAGAAACGAGAGAAATAGTTTTAAAACTAATTTGAAAAACTTATAAATATTAATTAAAGTTAATTTTTTGCCGTTATGTTCCTCACCGGTTGAAGTTTTAATCATTTTAAGGATTTCAATTAAATTATTTTTGGTTTTTTGACAAAGAAGTTCTTTTTAATAATTTTATTTATTAAATATACCTCGTACATAAAGTAGCCCCAGTTGACGGCAGTATTATTCAATGCATAGGGTGGTCAGCTCCGTGGCAGCAAATTTTCAAAAATTTGTTATAATTTTTTTATAATTATACCTTTAGTAAAACCGTTCAAATTACAACTATATTATGCCCTAATGATGAGAAAAAGTGATATTTAACATTAAAAAACAAAATTTTTTTTCTTTTAAAACTGAACTTGAAATTGCACAGTTACGTGAAAATCACCCATATAAAAAAAAGAAAGAAATATTGCATCATAAACACTTAAAGAAAGTAGGGCTGAAATTCAAAAAAATTATCGTGAGAGGCAAAAATTAAAACATACAATTGATAACGTAAATTATTAAGTGAAAAACACATTTCAACTAAGGAAAAACTTCAAGTCGAATCCAAAATAGAATATGCTAAGAACCTTAAATTAAAAAAAAAAAATAGTGATACAAGTTCTTTGTCAAAAACAAAGGATACTCGATGTCAAAGAAATTATTGAGAAGGAGTATTAAAGCATCAAATTCAAAATGAGTTGAATGTTAAAAATTATCAAGGTCCGATAAATAATTACTGCATACATTGTTAAGCTAAACATTTTAAAGATTAAAAAGTAACTGGTAGAAAACTTAGTTTTAATGACTGCTGTAGTCATGGAGGTGTTGTGTTAACTTTCATACAATATCCAGATGAGTTAAGGCTTCTGTTAGAAGGGTTTAATAAAAATCAGGTCATATTAAAAAGAATATAAGGCTGTATAATAATTGATGCAACAATATCAGGATTCGATGGCTATTGTTGCTCGCCATGGTAGACCAGATTTATTTATCACAATGACGTGTAATCCAAATTGGAAAGAGATACAGAAAAATTTATTCCGCTATCAAACTGCTGCTGATAGACGTGATACAGTAACTAGGGTTTTCGCATTAAAAGTTAAGCATCTGCTTAAACCTATTGTTGATAATACATTATTTAAAGTAGTCAAAACTTATGTTTATGTTATTGAATTTCAAAAGCAAAGATTGTCACACATTCATTTGTTAGTTATATTGAAAGAAAATTCTAAAATATTAACAGTTGAAAGTGTTGATCGTTATATTTCTGCAGAAATTCCTGATGAAAATATCAATCCTATTTTACATAAAATAATAATGCAAAATAATATTTACGGACCTTGTGGAGATTGGTGTTTAATTGATGGGAAATATTTAAGAAAATTTCCAAAAAGTTACCAAGAAGATACTACAATTGAAGAAAATTGCTATGTTCATTGTCGTCGAAGAAATAATAATAAAGCTTATGAACGACCAAATGGATTTATTGTTAATAATTCTAAAGTTGTTCCGCATTGCCCTAAACTTTCAGAAATATTTAATTGCCATATTAATGTAAAAATAGTTTTGAGTATCAAGTCTGTTAAATATTTATATAAATATATTCTCAAAGAGCATGATGATGCATCTATTGTTATCACAAATGCGAATGGTGAGGTAACTGTTAATCATAATGAAATACAACATTATGAAGAAAATAAATATGTTGGTCCAGTTGAGACAGTTTGGAGAATTCTAAGTAAACCTTTAGAGAAAAAGAGTCAAAGCGTTAATCGCTTACCCATACATTTGCCAAATGAACAGAATGTTATTATTCGAGAAAAAAAAGATAGTAACGGCATTTCTTTCAATTTAAATACAAAACTATTGGATTATTTTAAACTTAACCAACGAGATAGTAATGCTCAAAATTATTATTATTTAGATATACCAGAGCGATATACATGGGTAACAAAATCTCTTGAATGGAAACAAAGAATTCGTAAAGTAAAAATATAGGGAAGAATGTATTCAGTTAATCCACATCAATTGGAGTTATTTCATCTTAGATTATTGTTGCTTACAGTAAAAGGAGCAACTTCTTTTGAAGGTTTGAAAATAGTTAATGGAGTTGTTCATGAATCTTTTACAACTGCTTGTTTGGCATTAGGACTTGTAGAAGATGATAGTGAGTGAATTAGGACAAATAAAAACATAATTATGGATATTAACATCATTATCATTATGGATGATGCCTCATTCACTTCGCCAATTATTCACAAGAATTTTAATTCAATGTCATCCTATACATCCGTATAAACTATATATGGGAACAATTTAAGGGTCAAATGTCAGAAGATTATTCAAAAATAAACGACATTAAAGCTGAACAAAGGGCTTGTAGAAGTATTAAAACAAATGCTATTTAACGAAGGATATAATATAAATTAAATGTAAAACAAAAACTTGCAGTTGATTATGTACTTGATGCCCTAAAGGATTCTTCTTTTCATGGTTCTATGGCACTTGTTAAGGGGACACCTAAGTGGAAAAATGACAAAAAATCGATTTTTTAAAATTTGATTTTCTAAAAGTAGACTCAATTAGGAATAGAACAAGACTTTTTATAGCCTTTTCTAAAGAGTAGAAAAAATCCGATTACATGATTCTGAATACCATGAGTTTTTACTATTTTTTCTTTTTTCGTGTCTTCTTTAAAAATTGTTTTTTCCAATTTTTTAACTTTCGGTACACTTTTCTCCGAATCTACTAAACCGATTTGTAATTTTTTTTACTTTGTTCAGTAAGGTTCCAAGAATACGAATAAGAAGTTTAACATCATTTTGAGTTGTACAAACGGAGATATGAGTCAATGAATCAGAGAAAATGGGATTTTTATTTTGCTTTGGGTATAAATATTCATAAAAAAGTTTCTATTGAAGATAACGTCGTATTACTTCTTATTCATATACAGTCGAACCTGGATAAGTGGAACCTCAAGGGACCAAAGTTCTTGTTCCACTTATAGAGGTATTCCACTTATCCAGGTCATTTAAGGTCAAATTACTTGTGCAGGGACTGCAAAGAAAGTTCCACTTAAAGAGGATTCCCACTTATCAAGGGACCACTTATCCAGGTTCGACTGTACTTGATTATATTTGTAATCGAATGAAAAAAGGGCGAACGCAATTGGAATAATAGTTTTCGAGAAAAGTGTACCGAAAGTTGACTCTTTTTGCATTGTTTTTAGGTGACTTGGGTGTCCCCTTAAGAAGTAAAGGAATAAATGTTTGCAACATGGCATTTATAGGTATAGCTGCGACTCTGCTTCGTAATGGAAAAACTGTTCATAAAGTTTTAGGCTTACCGATTATACATCGATTCATCTTTAAACATTAAAGTTCAATCTTTAGAAGGCCTCTTTTTAAAAGATATAGATGTTTTTATTTGGGATGAAGCACCAATGGCTCTAAAATATGCTTTAGAAATTATGGATTATCTATTCCAACGAACATTTTAGTGGTAAAATTGTAATTGTAGGCAGAGATTTTCGACAAACTTTACCAATTAAAGAACGGGGTACTAAATCAGAAATAGTAAATTTATCATTAAAAAATAGTAAACTATAGAAATATTTAAAAAAAATACACATTAACAGATAATATGAGAGCTTTACTACAAGAAACGGAATTTGTAGATTCAAAAATTCATATTTGAATATAAAAAGTTTGCATAATAATAATAAATAGAATACCACATTCCGCACGTAACATTTACTAGTGTTAAATAAATGTGTTTAACATTTAAATTATTAAAAGATTTTACTCAAACTTAAAAAAGTAATTTTTGAGATCTATCAAAAAATAATTAAAAAATGATGTTCGATTAAAGAATTAGTAATCATATGTGCTAATCGTAATATAAAATAATATCAATTTTAATGTTCTGGAGAAATAAAGAATCTGTCCTGGAATGTCCTGAAAATATCCTGGAATTTTAAATCATATTTTCAGTAGATACACTGTGAATAAATATTCTAACAAAAAAATTTTATGGAATATTCATACGCATTAATAATTCTGTAATTTTTATTAAATGAACAATTAACTTTTTACTTTTATCAGATCCAGAACAATTAGTAGGGGACGACATCATTGACCTCACTGTAGAGGAAAATAGCGAAGAAGGGGGCGTCAATAATTATGTTCCTGCAATTGATCCTGCAGTCGCTCTTGCAGTTGATCCTGCGGTTGCTCCTGTTGTTGATGCTGCGGTTGCTCCTATTGTTGATCCTGTGGTTGCTCCTGTTGTTGATCCTGCGGTTGCTCCTGTTAAAAATGCTACACAAGAGACAGGAAATGGTAATGAGAACTAAATAAAGTGGAATTTTGATTTTGATATTGGAATCAAAACTAAAAATAGAGTGGAATCTTGATTTTGATACTGGAATCAGAACATAAACAACATTTATTTTTGATTTAGTTATCTGATTCAAAACTGAATAGAGACTCATTTTGATTCTGATACACTTATCCGAATCAAAACAAAAGTATTTTTTAATTTTGTTTTGATTTCGTGACAGTCCCTGATCAAATGAAAAAAATTTCATTGAATAAAAGTGGGTAACTTCAGTTTCATAACATTTTTAAGTTTCTAAAATGCATTTAAATTTATTTTTCAAATTATGCAATGGAAGATATTGTTCAAAAGAAACTAAATTTTAGAAACGCCATATTAATTTCAATTGTCAGGACTAAATTTAAAATTAAAAAGTTGTAAAATGTCAACTTGAAAACTTGAAATTTTCTACCAGTGTCCGGACACTGCCGACAATAAGTGTCCCGCCATTGCCGAAACAGTGATTTACGGTAATAACGATCTACAATTGTATCTATCGCACTATTATGCATAATGTTCTACGAATTTTTAAGGAATCTTACATACTTATAACTTAAAATATTTGCTGTTCACCAAATTTTGAAAAGTTATATTTTATAAAGACTTTTTCTTACGAAGAATAAAACTTTAAAACTTACTTAAAACTATTGACAGCATTATAGTGACAGATTTTACATCCAGAAAGTGTGTATCATATAAAAAAGCTTCAACAGAATAAAACTTTACTTTGGTTGGTTGGTTGGTTGTATTTTTAAAGTGTAACTAAAAATGTAAAAAAATGAATTTTAAATAAATATTCTATTAAAATATTTCAATTCTCGCACTTGAAATATTATAAAAATAAATTTAAATGTTCGTTGATAGGATCTGCATTAAAACGTAAAATGCGATCCACAACTTCTAATCCTGTAGGAGGACTACCATCTCCTAAATCGTTCCACTGACGAATGAGGAATTCGTTTCTCATTATCGTAATGGTCTTTTCGCGCCTCGTAATTCTTCTACCCTCTGTCAATGACTTGTAATCAAGATGCAAATTTTCTTGAAATTTTCTTAATTTCTCTGAAAGAAAAAATATTAAATATATTAAGTAATATTTAATAAATTACATTACAATAATAATTATATAGTAAAGAATAATAATGATAATCATTAAAAAGAATAACAAGTTTTATGAATTAGTTATTTTATAAAAATTTACTTTAAGAAAAATAGTACTATTTACTACTTTAGAATAATATTTATAGCTATTTAGAAATGATTTAAAAAATTATTTTCAACCTTACACGGAGAGAAACACCAAGCTTTTGTAGTATGAACAGTTATAATTACTTTGCAAAAGAATTGACTTGCGCCATAGGCGTAAATTTGTACGATTTGTCATGAAAAGTTCTACCTCTAAACGCATGGAACATCAACATACTACGATTGCAAGAGATTCATGCTTTTTCAGTGTGAATTTCATGCAACTGTAGTATGAACATCCATACAAAATTAGCTTGGAAGGGCTTCATACTAAAAACGCTTGGCTTTTCTCTCCGTGTACTCGATACAATTGAGGAGCTGGATGCTACAAGGGGATGCGCATAGTTTTCGTTGTCCCCTCGGGCAGCCGCTGTTTCGCTATACGCGGAGATTTTTACTTACACGCGTATCCCCTTATATCATCTAACCCCTCAATTATATGGAAAGAAACACATTTAAACTACTATTAATTTAATTATTTAAGAACGAAATTTGCTTACTGCCCTAATTGGCACATTTTCATTGGCATTTACTTAATATTCATTATTAACTAATTAATTATTCCCTCGTTGGTTGGGCTGGTCTACTTTGTTACAGGGACTGCAGAGCTGCCAAACCCAGAGCGTGAATTCTTACTAAGGTTGTCAACGCAACTCCACTATTGGATCTGTGTTCAGGGGACCTAATGGTGGTGGTAACTAACCTGGAGGGTATAGGTAAGACGGTCGTAGAATCGGCATATTTTCCATATGATAATAAAAATAATCCGCCAATTGAAGTTCGTAGGTTGGTGGACTACTGTATGGAAAAGGGACTTCCTCTGCTGCTGGGGTGCGATGCAAACTCACAACATACGGTGTGGGGGAGCTCAAAGGACAACCAAGAGGACAGGAGCTACTGGGATATCTAATCGGAACGAATCTAGACGGGTTCGACCACGACTTTAGCAATGCGATTAGGCAGGAAGTGATTGATATCACTCTCTGCTCCAAAAGCATTGGAAATAAGGTAAGAAGATGGAAAGTTTCTAATGAACCTTCTCTTTCTGATCATTCACAGATAGTCTTCGAGGTGGAGTCTGCGGTCCGATCCGAAACTAAGTGGATTCGTAATCCCAGAAGGACTGATTGGGCTAGTTATATCTCAGAACTTCGAAGGACACTTTCTGGTTTACCGCGTAAGATAAGAGATTATCAGACCCTGGATGAGGCGGCCAATGATTTTACAAAGGCTAATAAGGCAGCTTATAAAAGTAGCTGCAAACCGACAAAAGTATTCTCGGGAAAAGAGGTGTGCTGGTGGAACGAGAGATTAGAACATCTCAGGAGAGAAACCAGGAGACTCTTTAAGCGTGCCAAGAAAAGGCGCACGACTAATGTTTAGTCTGATTTTACGAAAATGAGAGACGACTATAGAAATGAAGTAAGGAAAGCAAAACAAGACAGTTGGAATGCTTTATGCTCTAGCATCGAAAAAGAGAAAGAGGCGGCCAGATTGGATAAGCTGCTCGCTAAGAACCCTGATGCAATTCTGGGCACTTTAATGTTGTCGGACGGGACTTTCTCTGAGTCGGACAATGGAACCTTGGCTTGTCTGGTCCAGGAACACTTCCCGGGCTTTTCGAGGTCTGGGGAGGGCGGATCCGATCCTGAGCTGCCAACAAACCTTCCGCAGGCTGATTACCGGTCGCGGAGGCAGTTGGCTAACAGGATTGTGACTGCCGAGAGGATCAGATGGGCCACAGAATCTTTCAGCCCTTACAAGTCTCCGGGTCCTGATGGCGTCTACCCTGTCCTCTTGCAAAGAGCGATAGATGAGGCTGTTGGACCATTGGTAAGGCTTGCTAGGGCGAGTCTGACTTTGGGATATGTCCCGATAGCGTGGAGGGGTACAAAAGTTGTATTCATACCTTAAGCGGGTAAGAACGGTTATACCTCACCGAAGGATTTCCGTCCTATTAGCCTTACATCCTTTATCCTAAAATTAGTTAAAAAATTGGTGGATAGATATATTCGCAGTGAGATTTTGGAGCGGTTCCTGCTACAAAATGATCAATATGCGTATAGAGCGGGATGCTCTACGGAAACTGCTCTGGCTAGAGCAGTAGACCTAATTGATAGGCAACTGCAGAATCAGGGCTTTGCTGTGGGTGTTTTTATGGACATAGAAGGAGCTTTTAGTCAGGCCTCTCCGGAATCCATAAAAAAAGCTATGACAGCTTTTAATATTCCTACAGGAGTGGTTGATTGGACCTGTCATATGTTAAAAAACAGGAACCTCTTATCAACTAAAGGAGATTTAGTCCTGAAAGGGACAGTCAACTCTGGATGCCCCCAAGGAGGTGTTCTTTCACCCTTGCTCTGGTCCTTGGTGGTGGATGAACTACTGAGAATTTTGACCGAAGCAGGATACCATGTAATTGGTTATGCGGATGACATTTTGTTAATCGTTCGCGGTCCCCACCTTGAAGTTATACTCGAAATGGCCCAAAAGGCGTTAAACCAGGTAGATAAATGGTGTGAGAAGGTGGGTTTATCTGTAAATCCGGGGAAAACGGAAGCGGTTATTTTTACCAGACGGTACAAGTGGAAAGCCTCGTGCTCACTTACGCTGTCCGGAAAAGAGATCAAATACACAGAGCAGGCAAAATATCTAGGAGTAATCCTGGATAGCAAACTGCTTTGGAAAAAGCATTTAGAGGAAAAATGTAAGAAACTTACAGCTGCTCTTTGGCAATATAGAAGGGCCATTGGTGGTAGCTCGGGTCTCAAACCGGATACACTATTGTGGATCTATGAAGCAATTCTGCTTCCTAGGCTGACCTATGCTTGTGTGGTCTGGTGGAGTAGAGTTGAGCTAAAAACAGCACAAACAGAATTGGAAAGGGTAAGGGGGATGGTACTTAGAGGCATAACGGGGGCGGTGCGTACAACTCCTACTGCTGCCCTTGGTGCCCTCTTGGGGCTAGAACCCTTACACCTTACAATTAAAGCAGCGGCGGTTAAGGCTGCCCTGCGGTTGAGTGGTCCTGTGGGCCACAAAAATATAAATAAAAATTATTATAACATATATATATATATATATATATATATATATATATATATATATATATATATATATATGTATATATATATATATATATAATATAATAATATAATATAAATATAAAAAAAAACTAATAATATAAAAAAAAATTATTAAAAAAATTAAAATTAAATTACTATTATCATTTAAAATAATAATAATAATAATAATATAATAATAATAATTATAATAATAATAATAAATAATTATAATAATAATATAATAATAATTAATAATAATAATAATAATAATAATAATAATAATAATTAATAATAATAATTAATAATAATAATAATAATAATATATAATAATATAATAAATAAATAATAATTATATTATAATAAATAAATAATAATAATGAAAAAATAATAAATATAATTAATAATTATTAATTATATTAATTATTAATTATTAATTATTATTAATAATTATTAATATAATAATAATAATAATTATTATAATAATAATAATATTATAATATTATTAATATTAATATTAATATTAATAATAATGACAAATATAATAATAATAATAATAATAATAATAATAATAATAATAATAATAATAATAATAATAATAATAAAATAATAATATAATAATAAAATAATAAATAAAATAATAATAATTAAATTAATTATTAATTAATAATTATTATTAATTATTATTAATAATAATTAATTAATTATTATTATTAATATAATATTAATATATTATTATATATATATTATTATTATTATTATTATTATTATTATTATTATTATTATTATTATTATTATTATTATTATTATTATTATTATTATTATTATTATTATTATTATTATTATTATTATTATTATTATTATTATTATTATTATTATTATTATTATTATTATTATTATTATATATTATTATTATTATTTATTATTATTAACTATTTTTATTATTAATTATTAATTAATTAATAATTTAATATAATTAATATAATAATAATAATAATAATAATTATATTTCTTATTTGTCATTATTTATATTATTATTATAATATTATTATTATATTATTATTATTATTATTATTATTATTATTATTATTATTATTATTAATTATATTTTATTTATTATTTAAATAATAAATAATTAATAATTATTTTATAATATTATAATAATAATATTAATTAATAATAATAATTAATAATTATAATAATTATTTTAATAATAATAATGATAATCATTTTTTATTTTTAAATTTTAATTTTTAATTTTTTTTTTATTATTTATATTTTTTTTTTTTTAATATTAATATATATATATATATATATATATATATATTATTATTATTATTTATTATAAATATTTATATTTTTAGTTTTTTAATTAAAATTTATTTATTTAATTAAACAAAAACATTTCATTTGATTAGGGACTGTCACGAAATCAAAACAAAATTAAAAAATACTTTTAAGTATGATTAAGTATGATAAGTATGATAAGTATGATAAGTATGATAAGTATGATTAAGTATGATACTTCTAAGTATGATTAGGGACAGAACTGTCCCTTTGTACCTCTCCAACAAAAAGTATAGGATTAATATACCTAGTAGAGAAGATTGGATAAATGGATTGACAAGTATTCCAGCTGACTGTGAAATGACTGACTGTGAAATTTAAATGCATTTTAGAAACTTATAAATGTTATGAAACTGAAGTTACCCACTTTTATTCAATGAAATTTTTTTCATTTGATCAGGGACTGTCACGAAATCAAAACAAAATTAAAAAATACTTTTAAGTATGATTAAGTATGATAAGTATGATAAGTATGATAAGTATGATAAGTATGATAAGTATGATAAGTATGATTAAGTATGATACTTCTAAGTATGATTAGGGACAGAACTGTCCCTTTGTACCTCTCCGACAAAAAGTATAGGATTAATATACCTAGTAGAGAAGATTGGATAAATGGATTGACAAGTATTCCAGCTGACTGTGAAGTCTGGTACACAGATGGATCAAAAGGCGGGAATGGAGTTGGTGCAGGAATCTATCATGTAACCTCCCAAGTGGGACACTCCTTTAAGTTGGGACCACTGTTACTGTGTTACAAGCCGAAATTGTGACAATATTACGTACTTTATTATTTATTACGTACTTTACAGATTTTTGATTGACTATTTCATTTAAAAAATCATAAATTTTTAAAAATATGGTAAAAACGTTTTCCTATCTACAAAAGCAAACTTTTTAAAAAATGTATTTTTTTCTCATATCTGTCGATAAATCTATCATAAAAATATGTTAAATGTCAGGCCCAAATTTCATGTTGACTTGTGCTATTAAAAAACTCCATTATTTTAAAAAAGTTTAAAAATATTCTGCAAAAGAATTTAATTAAGATTTTTATAAATTTTGTCCTTGTCCTTGTCGTCCTTTTGTCCAGTCCTGGGGCAGCCTCGACCTCCACTCGTGTTACAAAAATCACCGTAAACAAATGGCTGCCTTTATGCCCTTGTTGCTTAATATACTATTGTTTAAATCTTGCTTAAATAATAATAATTATGTTTTAAATCTGCATCGGTATTTATGTAAGGTCCGGTAAATTGCAAAATTAGAAAAAATACCTCTTTTGGTACAATATATAAAACGTTAGTAATTAACAATAATAATAATAATTTATTTAAACAAATAGAAATTTAAAAAATGCACAGTATTCTTACAAATTTATTGCCTGGCATTTTTCAAAAAGAAAAATCAAATTCGGTTAAAATTTACGAATTATAGGTGATTTTAAACATTATTTTGTATGTAGAGTATAGTGTTACGTCACCGTAACCTATTTTTAATAATAATATGTAGAATAATAAATTATAATAATAATCATAATAATTAATAATAATATTAATAATTAATAATAATAGTAATAATCATAATAAAAGTTAATAACAAAAATTGTTATTTACACATTATTATAAATAATAACTATCCTTAATATGAAACGAGTAGATATGCAAATTAGGTAAAGAGAGACAGTCTAATGTTACTTATCCTCGAAAGAGAAAGAAAGCAATAGCGTTAGATTTTCTGCGTTATAAACAGAGACCGATTTATGTTATTTCTATTTGGAAAGAGGAAGAAAGCAATAGCGTTAGATTTTCTGCGTTATAAACAGGGACCGATTTATGTTATTTATTTAGAAAGAAGAAGACAGAAAGATATTTAATATATATATATATATAGTTGCGTTTACATATTTCATTATTTTAATTCCAATAATTAATAGTTTATTTATTTAATATTCTATTTGTAATAAAATAGGCAATATGCATATATGCGTACGTGCACGCATATATTTAATTACCGTTGTTGTTGTTTCTAACAAATTATAAAATTTTATAAAAAAATTAATATCCTATATTAATCGATATAGTTTATTACTCGTGTAGGTTCCAAGGGCTTGCTTCATGAGTTGAGTAAAATTTAAAAATATAAAATTATTTTAGTGTCATTGCCTCGCGAGTTGCACTATTTCGCTGACACCGAAATTCCTTAGTGCAACATGATCTTTGACTTCCTTCAACTTGGTTCGAAGGAAGTTTTAAGAAAATTTTAAATAAAATAATTTTCGACATCTTTTTTTTTAAATTAAATATGGGCGTAACACTATTACAATTTTATTCTTGTATAATACAAAGTAATATTTTTATTTTTATTTTCTTGAAATTAAATCCTTCTTTTTTAAAACAATTAATTAATTTTTCTTTTGAATAATAAGGAACGTTAAGATAATAAGGAACGTTGTAGAAATCATCTACAAATCACCATCATAACGACATCTGTCGAGATACATAAGAATGATTATTTACATCATGCTTAAATGTAAAGCAATATCTTTTTAAACAAAAATTTTGACTCCACAAGTACTAAGAAATTTAATTTTTTTGTAATACATTGATAAATATAGTAATCGCCTTAATTTTAAAATAATTTATATCTTATGAATGATTTATACCTACCTGGTACTAATTTTTCTGCTGTTTGTATTATGTAATTTGAATTTCGCGCACGAATAATTAAAACACTATAGAAATACTAAGTGGCGCCACCTACCAGACACTGTTATTGAAACATAGAACGGAAACTCGTATAAGATTTTTATTTAGATCAATTGGAAATTTGATAAAATGGAAAATTATCCAAGTCAGTATTCGAACATATTGCAAAGACGTTCAAACAAATTTATCACAATGTATATTGGTCCATATGGAAATTAAACAATATAATAATTTACCTCTATAAAAATAATTTTTAGTTACAAATCTTTTTAGTAGAAAATCAATTGAATATAATTTAACTCATATGACATTTATAAAACACTATATTTCACTTAAAATTAAATCCTTTTTTTATAAACTGCGTTAAATTATATATCTTTCAAATCAAAAGTATCTTAACTTAAATTTTATCAAATTAAATATTTCACTAATCGATAAGTAAAAACTTTAAAATTTATTTAATTTGTAATTAATATGAAAAAATTTTCTTATTAATTAAAGGGTGACTAAAAGATGGTATTTACAAGTGATACTTTGCTTGTCTGGATATTTTGCTAAATTAAAATTTATTTAACTGTAAATACTGTTCAATAGAAATTTGTTTAAACGGAAATCCATCAAAATAATTATTTGGTTGGATAAAAATAACACGATATAAATATTTCTGTTTGTAATAATGCTGTCAGATTTTAATTTTATTTTATACATGTCACAATTAATAACAATTTTTT
This sequence comes from Leptopilina syphax, assembly GCA_032872505.1. Classification (NCBI taxonomy): domain Eukaryota; kingdom Metazoa; phylum Arthropoda; class Insecta; order Hymenoptera; family Figitidae; genus Leptopilina; species Leptopilina syphax. The sequence continues at coordinate 8,604,948 of CM065471.1, read as the reverse complement.
AATATAAAGATTCTGCTATGCAAAAATTCTATGAATTTAAAAAAATTGTATGTTATTATTCCTTTTGTAGATTTTCATTTACTTTTCATTTCATTTAATCAAATTTCTATTTTTTTAGATTTTGAATTATTCAAAATTCATTTAACTACAATTTACATACACTCACATTTGTCTAACATGCGAGTTCTTATAAACATAAAATTTATTAAATTAAATTTTGCTAATATAAAAATTTCTTGAACTAATATATTCCTGTGATTCAAATTTACTTAAGTTAAAACTAGCTATATAGTAAATGCAACGAAATTAAATTCTATCTTTTTTAATTCTACAAAAAAAATATTCGTGCTAATTGGGGGTGGGCTTCAGTAATGCGTCTCGAAAGAAACGAGACGCATGCTTATTCCTGAAATCTTTTTTGACCAAATAGTTATTTGATATAAAACTACTTAACTTAAAATTCACATAACATGCACATTATTTGACATAAATTTCATTGCATACAAAAACCATTTAACATAAATCTCATTTGTCATAGAATTCATTAAAAAGAAATATTATGTTACATAAAACTCAGATAACTTAATTCCCATTTGACATAAAAATTATGTAACATAAATTTCTATTAACATAAAAATCATTTAACATAAATTTCTTTTAACATAAAACTCATTTAACGTAAATTTTATTTGTTGTAAAATTCATTTGACGTAAATTTTATTTAGCATAAATGTCAGTTAACGTAATTCTCAATTGACATAAATATCATTAGACGTAAAATTAGCTTGACATAAATTTCATTTGACGTGAATATCATTTAACATAATTATTATTAAACGTAAAATTAAATTTATATAAATTTCATTTAGCATAAATACCATTTAACATAATTCTCATTTGACATAAAATTTACTTGACATAAATTTCATTTGGTGTAAATCCCATTTAACATAATTTTCATTTGAAAAAAAGTTCATTTGACATAAAAGACATTGAACACAATTCTTATTTGTCATAAAAGTCATTTAACAAAATTTTCATTTGACATAACAATCATTTCACACAAATTACATTTTACATAAAAATATCGGCGCCAATTTTAAAAGTAACCAATTAGATATTATCAACAACATTGTGATTCGCCAATTTTGAAATTCGCGCCTATATTTCTAGGCTAAATGATCTTTATGTAAAATGAAATCTATGACATCTGAATGTTATGTCAAATGAGATTTATAGGTAATGACTTATCCGTCAAATGAAATTGATATCAAGTGAACTTTATGTCAAATGAAAATTATGTTAAATGAGATTTATACCAAATGAAATTTATGTCAAGTATATTTTATGTCAAATGAGAATTATGTTAAATGGAATTTATATAAATTTAATTTTACGTTAAATAATAATTATGTTAAATGATATTCACGTCAAATGAAATTTATGTCAAGCTAATTTTATGTCTAATGATCCCAGTAAACAAAAACTAATTGAAATAAATTAAAAAGAATTCACAAAGAGTTTCAGTGAATCCAGCTGTGTGACAAATACGAATTAGAGCTATGCTGCAATTTTCTTGAATTTGTCAAACTTTATTGAACTTCCAAACCTTCTATTTATACTAATTGAATGGACAAGTTTTGGGGCCTTTAATTTTTTTCAATTCGTCAGCACGAATTCAATGCATGCCTTGGTCATTTCTTACGAATGCGAATTCGTTTTCACAACTTTAGGCAAATTGAATCGAATTCAATCGAATATACAAAGAGCTTGAATAAATCCCGCTTTCTACTAAAATTTTAATTCATTTCATTCCTTTTAATTAGTTTTTTACTGGGTATTTATGTCAAATGAGAATTACGTTAAATCACATTTATGCCAAATGAAATTGGTGTCAAATGAATTTTATAAGAAATAAAATTTATGTTAAAAGAGTTTTATGTCAAAAAAAATTTATGTTAAATGATTTTTATGACAATAGAAATTTATGTTACATAATTCGATGTAAGAATAATGTTTAATTAAACCAAGATATTGTTAATGTTATAGATACAGCCCTTCGGGATTGTAACCTATTTGCACAGTCCTACCGTATGATGCATGAAGAAATTAAAAAAATTGGACAAGTGCGAGTTGTACTCGCACTGCAATGGCGGGTTCCGTACACAAATATTAAAACAATACTTGCAACATTGATCGGTAATTGGTAGAATTAAAATAAACAATTAAAAAAATATATTAAAATCATTTGATAAAAAAATAACTTAAAAAATTAAAGTATTGTATATATCTAATATTGTAAACAATAATAAGCAAAGGAACAAAATTTTCAAAATTATAGTTCCTCTGCTTATTATTGTTTACAATATTAGATATACAATACTTTAATTTTTTTTGTTATTTTTTTATCAAATGATTTTAATATATTTTTTTTAATGTTTATTTTAATTCTACCAATTATCGATTAATGTTGCAAGTATTGTTTTAATATTTGTGTACGGAACCCGCCATTGCAGTGCGAGTACAACTCGCACTAGTCCAATTTTTTTTTATTTTTAGTTAAGAAATTAAAGTCAGAAAACAATCTCTTATTTATTCTCTTAAAATTCCACTCTCTTCCTTAAAATATTTAATGCCACGTGTTTAAACAAAAAAATTAAAAAAAACTTTTTTTTTGATTTTTTTCAAAAAGATTCTTAAATAAATTTTTTGTCGTCAGACTGTAATAATACACTAGGATACCAATTTTCAGCTCATTAGGTCAAATATTGTAAAAGTTAAGAAAACAAAATTTTTTTAAAAATTTTTTAGTTTTTCCTTGACAACGCTATGGCCATTATTACATATTAAGTTCTCTAAATTTTTCCTGTAATATTCGAGTAAAAATACACCAGCATGCAAAATTTCAGCTCTCCATGTCGAATAGTTTAGAAGTTAAGGGGGGGGAATGGTCACTTTTTATGCATTTTTGGCCAAAAATCTTGTTATTTCCTTGACAACGATATGGCCATCACCTCCAATCACATTCTCTATATTTTTCCTGTAATCTACGAGTGAAAATACATATCAAGACCAAATTTGAGCTCTTTAGGTCAAATAGTTTAGACGCTAGGGGGGGCACGATTTGGCTACGGACGCAAGAGTCTCACCAATAGGGTTCCGCCGTTACACCGTAGGTGTACGGAACCCTAAAAATGAAAAATCAGTAACCTCCTATACTATAGAAATTGGGTAGATTTTTCTAACAAAATGCAGGCGAAAACTGACTCTTAATTTTAAAAATCCGCTTGAAAGCGTGAAGTTTCTAACAAAACAAAAGAAGATCTTATTTATTAGTTTGGAATTTTATCTTTTTTAGGAAATCGAGTCAATTTTTGCCTGCATTTTGGCAGAAAAATCTACCCAATTTCTATAATATTGGAGGTTACTGATTTTTTCTTTTTTTTAAATTAATCCATGGAATTTTGTGCATTAATACATGGTAATTTAATTTTTTAAAACATTGAGAACATTCTTCAATTTGCAATAGTTTAAAAAATATGTTAATAACAATTATTAATTTAATTAATTTGTAAAAAAATTTCATGTTTTATACAGTATATTAAACAGCTGTTTAAACATCTGGAAACATTGCACACAGTTTTTTACTCGAAACTAAATGTAAACAAGTCATACCAAGCATTTGCAACACGACCAAAGAAATGCTGTGTTGCCAGACGTTTTAAAGTAGCAAGCAAGTCAAATTACAAAATAATGGTTTTTGTTTTGATTAGTTCAGTCAAGCGATAGAAAAACTTTATTTGTATATTTTAATTATACATCAGAAGAATTATTTTATTGAAGTATTCTTCCTTCTTTGTTAAAACATTGACACCGAGATTTATTGATAGTTATGATATAAGTCGAGGTATAAGACGTCCATAAACTACGAGGAAAATTTTTTATTAATTTTTGACCATCCCCCCATCCAATATGGATCACAAATTTTTACTTTATGCAATTGACCTTAATTTTGTCACTCGGTGGTTTTTAGGGACGCTGATTACGAATTTGATGTAAGTTTTCATAAATTTAAAATGGTGTATTCAATATGGCAGGATTTTCTTTTAGATTTATACAATTGACCTAAATTTTGTTACTCGAGAGTTCTAATACCAGTCAGAAAGCTGTAAATGTCATAGGAGCGCTCACTGACAATTATTTTAGCACTTGCGTCGATTCACGACCAGCGAGCGTGTATAGAAAAATTTTTTTAATTTCTCTTTCCTATATTATATTAGTCATTTGAAATTTTGAAAACAAACATCGCATTCGTAATCAGCGACCCTAAAAACCACCGAGTGACAAAATTAAGATTAATTGCATAAAGTAAACATTCTATTTTATATCAGATCCGCCATTTTGATTTATGGGAAACTAAAATTGAATTCGTAATTAGCAACCACAAAAATTTCCGAGTGACAAAATTAAGGTTTATTGCATAAGTTTTAAAAAATTTTGTTCTATATATTAAATCCGCTATCTTGAATTTCTTAAAAATAACATTTAATTAGTAATCAGCGACCCCAAAAGCCTTCGAGTAGGAAAACTTGGGCGAATTTAATTACATTTTGGTATTTTAAAAAATAGTTACCACCCCTTTCAAAGTTCCCTTCATATTTTAGGCCATATTTGGCCTGCCAACTTCAAATTTTACATTCTAATTTACTTTTTTTAAAAGTATACAATTTTTGTGCCTCTATGGATGAGAATTAGATATTATTCACGCACGTTTAACTCCTTAGCAGTGCAGTCAAAATAAAGTTTACGTGTCACAACTTTGCTAAATTTTTTTATTTCTTTTAATGCCAGATATCATTATATTTTATGTTTTTGGGGTTACTGAATCCAAATATTTGGATAGGTAAATGGGTAAAAAAATAACTAAACTTGAAAAAATGAAATTTCTTTTCTGTTTTTAAAATTTAAAACCGCTATATTTAATTTTTGTTTTAAACGAAATTCTTTTTTTACACCGGAATCGAAAAGAGCACATTTAATACCTATAAGAAACATACTCGCGGTATAAAATATAATCCGTTTTATTAATAAAAGTATAGGTTGAATTTGCGCAAAGAATTTTCTTATTTTAGGCGTTAATAGGTTAATCATTAAAATAATATTATAATATTTGGGGAGAGTGGGACAAATCGTTCAGAAGTCAATATCTCCGAAATGGCGAGATTGTCAAAACTGTTGTTTAAAATTTCAAAACAACCATGTGTAGTATACCTTATTTTTAAAGTAACATTTATAGTCAAAATGAACGTATGGGGCAAACAGTAATAATTTCAATAAGTTAAAATTTGACTGGTTCCCTTCTTAAATTATTCTCTTCATGTAAATAGTAGGGGAGAGTCTCCAGTTGTGAGACACTTCCAGTTATGAGACAGTCAATTTTTTTTAACATGCAATATTAAAAAGCCGATTGGATTATATAAAACATTTCTTTTTATATGAGCCAACTTTTTCGTGTACACCGAGGCGGATATATAAACTGTTTTTGTTAAATACCAGCACTGTGTGTGATAAATGACTAAAAAGCGTTTTTTCAATAAATGCAAAGTACTTTTTTTCCAAGTTAATTAATTGGAAAAGGTAAATGTAATGCATTTTCTTTTAGTGTTTTCCTTATATTTTGTGATGCAGTATTGCATTGTTCCAATCTACGGTTGAAAATAATTTAATTTTCCTTTTTCAAAATGGCGCCGATTTCTTGGTGAGACACAGCATATCACCAGTTGTAAGACGGTGTCAACACTCATCTGGGCAGCATAAAAAATACGACTTTCAGGCATACTATTTAAATGTTGTTTTGATTTTTTTTCTAGTATTTTTGGACATGTCAAGTGCAAAAAAGTCAATTGATTCAGAAGAAATCAATTTTAATGCTCTTGTTGAAGCTATTAAATTGTGTTTATTTTATAGTCATGTTTTGGCAAATAAATATTTTTATTTAGTATATAATAATATATATTATTAATATATTTAATTATTTCTACTAAACATAACGTTTTATGTCAAACTTATTAAATTTTAGCAATTTTTAATGAGTGTCTCACAACTGGAGACTTTTTTTTTTGAAAAAAGCGATGTGCTCGGAAAATGTATCGTAAAATTTTTTGAGATCATCGAAACAGAACATTTTCTTTTAATAAAAGTTGCGTATTTCTGTTACCTTTCGAAAGGTGTATTTTATTTACAAGTTCGTTTACCTGTTTACAATTCACGGGTTAAAAATAAAACCCATCTCACAACTGGAGACTCTCCTCTAATTTTTTCTATAATTATTGAAATACCAGATTTTCTGTCTTGGTAGTTAAGACTTGCAATGCAGATATCAAATTTTCTTGCACTTTCTTTCTTCTTTTCTGGACGTTTCGAGGAACCATGGCTACTTTTTTCGTAATTCGATGACGTTGTCGCAGAAGGTTCTATTGGTGCACTAGTATCTTTATATAAAAAAAAGTTTGCAATCTTATAATCGAGTCAGGCAAAATATAAAATAAATGAACTAAAAAGAGTTGTTAGAATGAAAAAGTTTTTTTATTTTAAGTAAATTACAATTTTTTTCACTTATATTAAATTCTTATTTCCCTAAAAATTCATGTCGGGAAACATGTTTTTTTATAATTTTCTCATTACCAGGAATGAAAAGGGCCCATTTTGTCGGTCATTTGCAAAAAAAAATCCTTATTCTAAAAATAGAGGTGTAATTGTGTAATTGTCGAAAAGAAAATTTGAATATTGCATTAATTTTTTCATAATAAAGACTGTCAACAATTTTTAAATAAGATTAATATCTATTCTTTTTCTTCAAATGACACAATAAAATTGTACCTAATCATTAATCTTGTAAAAATATTATATTAAGCAACAAAGGTATAAAGGCAGCCATTTGTTTACGGTGATTTTTGTGACACGAGTCGAGGTCGAGGGCGCCCCGAGACCTCCACTCGTGTCACAAATATAATCGTGAACAAATTGACTGCCTTTATTGCCATATTACATACGATATTTTTTATTTTTAATGCACAAAAGTGTCGATTTCAGATAGCAGACGACAGGGAGTAAAAGTCATTCACTTCTTCGACTTGTATGAAAATGGCAGCTTTTTTTCCCATGAGCACAAATAACGCATGGGACTAGCTGTTTTTTGCCCTTGGAAAAAAATCGCCATTTTTATACAATCGAACAAATAAATGACTGTTCAAAACAGGCGAAAAGAAGGCTTCTTTAGTACCGTCAACCGGGGCTATTTTGTGCATTAAATAGCTTTTTTTTATTCAAAGATTTATTTAAATTCAGAATTAAGAGAATAAAGAAAATCAACTTTTGATATATGTTGTGGACATCCTTCTGAAGGTTTCCTATAAATTTGGCAAAGAAAAAAATTTTTTTGTCTTAGTAATAGTCATTGAAAGTCGTGCACACAATAACTCCCGGGATGGGGCTATTTTGTGCATCGAAATTTGTTTTCCTATAATGTTGCGTAAACATTTTTTTAATCGTTTCTGCTTCATGAAATCTTTTGTGTATATATTTGAGAGTAAGTTAAAAAAATAATGACCTAGTAAAATTTTTTTTGTAGATATATTATACAAAAAATGTAAAATAAAGCACTAAAATTTTGCTAAAATCTGAATTTACTGAAAATTAACAATATTTCTTTAAATTGTATATTAAGCAGATAGTAAATAACATTTTAATTAACGTATATACAGTTTTTTGACAGAAAAGTAAGAAAAAATGTATTACAATGATAAACAGAATCTTCTTTACTTACTAAATAAAACATTTATGAAAAATATTTGATTTTTTTAAGTGCACAAAATAGCCCCGTGGAATCCTGGTTTTTCAGTTTTTCCACTTTCCTCTTAAAATAATGAATAAAAAATTAGCGCATTACGTATGTATCATCACAACACAATTAACAACAAATATCTAACTCAGTTTATGAGACCCTTTAAAACTCTAGAAGATCTGGTATAATTTTTCCAAACTTTCAAAATTTTTTAAACAAATTTTCCGTTTTTAGGAATTTTTTTCTTTTAATTGACAAAGAATTAAATAATAACATTTAGTGCTCTCTATTGTCATGTAATCAAACTTTTATTTTACAAAATAGCAGATTAAAATAATTCATTTTAATAATTTTTTTCATTAAAAAACTCGCGTGCACAAAATAGCTCCCGGATGCACAAAATAGCCCCAGTTGACGGTATATATTATTAAAATAACTATGACATTTATTAAAAAAATTTCATTTACATGTAAAAAATAATTTATTTAAGAATTTGTAAAAAAAATTTTTTTTTTCATTTTTATCTCAAAATGGCGGCAATATACGCCATTTTCTTTAGAAGAACTCGAGATATCACTCTTTCCAGATCAAAAAAAGACATTTTGAGAAAAACGCATTTAAAGTTTTTGTTCATAAGTTTTGAAATTTTTTTTAAAAAATCATCGGATTTGCTTGAAAATCGTTACTCGGGGGTTTTCGAGGTCGCTAATTACGAATACTAAATCAGATTTTTAAAATTCAAAATGGTGGATCCAATATGTCGGACATTATTTTTTTAAAATCATTGGATTTGCTTGAAAATCGTTACGGGGGGTTTTGGGGTCGCTAATTACGAATATGGCATAATTTTTTAAAAATTAAAAATGGCGGATACAATTTAAGGAACGAAAAAAAAAATTAAACAAAAAAATTAAACAAAAAAATTAAAATAAAAAAATTTTCTTTTCTGACATGTTGGATCCCCCATTTTTAATTTTAAAAATTTAAAATCTAATTTGTGATCAGCAACACCAAATACATTTTTGTTTGTCTTTTTTAAAAAATGCAAATGAGAAAACATTTAAATCATACGATTGCTTATCCGCAAACAAAAACATCTTTGAAATGGCGAAGAATAAGTATAATTTTTGTTTTACTTCGAATTTTGCAATATTTTTTTAGGAGAGTATTCTTGACACTACAAAAAATCCGAAAATAAAAACATTAAAAATTTGATAAAATCTTTTACAAATAATAGAATTTTTATTAAAAAATATTAATAAAAATAATCAAATTTTTGTAGAATTTTAATTATGAACAGGACCATAATTTCTCAAAAAATTCAATGAGTCCAAAAAGTAAATATTCATAAATTTTTATTTACATTGGGGTAAGGCTTTCTGAAGTGTACTCATGATTTGCGAAGGGTATTTAAATTGCATTGAAACACTATATTTTAAAAGTAAATGAGATAATTAATTAAATTTTCTTTACAGCATTTTATTTTACGTAAAATGTGGAACTATTACCAAAAAAAATTTCAGGGCCCGCATTTTATTTACAAAATAAAGCTATATTTTTGTTAAGCGCCATATTATTCGCCATATTGGATCCGCCATTTTGAATTTCATTTTAATTAAATATTTCGAAATTATGTATCAAATGCTTAATAAATAAAGCATTAACTAACAAATTGAAACCAATTCAACGCATGTAACGCGGCAGTGCAACTGCCCACGAAACTGCACGCTCCATGTCTTTTTTACAGCGCGTAACAGGTTAAAAAAAACTATCGGTACACTTCAGAAAGCTATACCCATTGTTCGAAGATAATTGAATCTTAAATAATTATACGAATTAGTTTTTTAAAATATTTGCGATTGTTCACAACTAAAGGCGGGGTGGGAGTCAAAAATTGATGAAAAATTGTCCATTTTGTTTATGGAACAACGATAAAATTTATACCTCTCACTCATACCTAGTTCTCGATCTCCCTTTTTTACTCCTTAATCTATCTGTGAGTAAAAAAAGAAAAATAATTAGCCAATAAGGAAATAAGACGCCCATTTCGTATTTTGGCTTGAAAGTAAAATTCCCCACTTTTCCTTCCCCTATCAAATTCTGTTCCTCTCTTTCTCCCTGACACGGAAAATGGAGAAAACATGGTACCCCCTTTTAAACCCAAAAAGTGGGCATTACTTTCGTAACTATTCGTCTCTCTTTCGCTCCTACTCTAAACTAAAAGAATAGACAATACCTCCCTTCCTCTCTTTCTCTCTTACTGTGAACAGAATATACAAAAAAAAAATTTTAGGCCCCGCATTTTAATTACAAATTACAGCTATTTTTGTTACCCGCTGTAACAAAGACATGGCGCGTGCAGTTTCGCGGGCAGTCGCACTGCCGCGTTAGATGCGTTGAATTGGTTTCAATTTGTTAGTTAGGGGTCCTTTATAAAGCATTTGATACATTATTTCGAAAATTTTGATTAAATTTAATTCAAAATGGCAGATCCAATATGGCGCTTAACAAAAATAGCTGTAATTTGTGAATAAAATTCAAGCCCTACAATTTTTTGTTGGTAATACTTTCAAATTCTACCTAGAATAAAATGCTAGAAAGAAAATTTAATTATCTTATTAAGAACAGGTTTAAATTTGAATTTCTTTATAACAATATTTTATAATTAAAACAAATCGCATGATAATTTAAAAGTAGAATTTGAATTTTAAAAGGCAAGATTTTTTAAAGTAGTTGTCCATTTTTTATCAAATTATATTAATTATTTTTCAAGGGATTCTTTTTTTCGAAAAAGGTGTTAAAAATTAAATTTTTAATAACTTTTTAAAAAACTATTTGCAGGTGTTGTTTTAATAATTATTTACTTCTAAAATATAGAGTTTAAATAAAATTAAATTACCCTTCGAAAACCATTGGTACACTTCAGAAACACTTCCCTCATAAGAAGTGTGCAAAATATGTCAAAACTGAACATTTTGTTTCTCGCTTATTTTATTATATAATTTAAAAAGCTAACCGCAAGATTGGCTCAGTCGGATAGATGCCTCGCATTGGCGGTCGTTTAAGGACCAAGGGTATAAGTATCATTGGTTAGCGCCCACTTGGCTTGGTATTTTTCCGGCACGTGAGATAATCTGAGCGGGAGGTTTGACGTCGAGGAATAATGATGTGCACCGTCGATTATTGTCCGGTACAGACCATTAGAACTCGACTGTCGATAAACCGGTTGTACTCAGAGAGGTTTTTTACAGTTTCCCTCTTCTCTGGCGAGAAATACCATTGACGGGTGGTCCAGGCGGAATGCGAGTACTCCTAATAAAGTCGGCTGTAGACGCAAATTAGGTTAATATATAAAAAATTTCTAAGTAGTATGGTTATGCTTAATCCAAAAAAAGTATTTCTCGGGGACTTTTGTCGAAATGCGTAAGGCCAATAGGATAGGAGTATAAACAATAAAAAAAAATTTAAAAAGCCTTTTTGCATTATAAAAAGTATAATTTAAAATATTTAAAACAATTAAAATTAAAAAAATTTATATTATATTCTATTCTACTTTCAAGAGAATGCTCTTGAAAGAAATCATCAAAGAGATAGGTCTATTTTTCTGACTCTAGAGTAGTGTTTTATTGTTATTTGGTATACTTTATTAGGACCCTATTTACTCTCAACTATCATAATATGAGAAAGATCTAAGACATCACATGTCGTTCTAATATGAAACGCCCCACGTATTTTTTTATATCGTCCTAAAACGATATTTAGGGGTTTTTTACTGTTCAAAAATGTCTACAGCGTACAATTTTTAACCGATTTGAGTGTTCTTTGTTTTGAATTAAAGGGGACAAAATTCTTATGGCATTCCTAAAGGCCGATTTTGAAGATTTTAATTTAAATTTAATTATAAAAATTATTATTTTTTATTTTAACCAAAGTTAACTAATTAATACAATTTTTTTTAAACAGGTTTAATTTTTTATTCAGTTACTGCACATATCCTAAATAAGTTCCAATTAATCCAAAATGGACAACAGACAATTAATAAAAATCGTTTTTAATATTTAAAAAAAATGACTGTAAAAAAATCATTAAAGTAGTGCCTATATTTTCCTTCGCAAATGCAAGTAAGCCTCAAAGAAACTTAAATTAAAAAGAAAATGCTAAAAAAAACTTTTAGTGCAGAGAAGTCAACGTAATCTATTTGTTAATTACTATTGTTTACACCAATTTAAATAAGTTATTTTTTAAAAAAAAGGGACATATATTCTTGAAATGAATTTAAATTAAAAAGAAAATGTGGAAAAAACCGTCTTCAGTGGAAAGGTACCAAAGTTATCTATTTGTCAATTAATATTGTTTGTAACAATTTAAATAAGTTACTTTTTAAACAAAAAGGACATATAACCTTTAACATAACCTTTAACATAACATATAATTTTGAAAAAATGTGAAAAAACCTTTTTTAGAGCAGATGAATTCACAAACAGGACGTGCTACAATAAAAACGACTTATTATATTTATTAAAATCGGTTTAGTAGATTCAGAGATAAAGTGTCCGCAATTTGAAAAAAACGATATTTTGAGAAAAACGCGTTTAAACCTTATAATATATCGTTAGAGGCCATCCATAAATTACCTAAAATTCTTTTGCAAATTGAAATCTCTCAACTTTTTTTGTCAGACACTGTTACATACATTAGCACTAATATTTCTACTGGTCGTAACAAAAAGCTGGACCCCGCCATCCTCTTAAAGAATTACTTAATTTGTCAATGGCTCTTTATATTTATTGAATAATTTTTGAAAATTTTACTTTTATTTTTTACAATTGGTTATGAATACTTTAGGAGGTGTTTTATTAAGTCATAAGGAGTTAAAAAAGACAATAAAAAAATAATAAAATTTTTTAAAATTCTAAAGTGAGTAGTACTTTAAAAATTTCTTCCGACATATTGGATCCGCAATTTTCAATTTTTAAAAATTAACATCATATTCGTTATCAGCGACCCTAAGAAGCCCCCAGTGACAAGTTTCATGCGAATCTGATCAATTTTGAATATTTTGAAACAAACTATTCATTTTGCTTGTTAGCATTTATTTATTTATTACGGTATATTGTCTTGAAAAAATTTTTAATTAAAGAGGCCATACGGAAAAAGAAATAGTAAAATTCTAATATTTTGAGAGATAAAACAAAAAAAATCATTTTTTAAAAATAATTATTTTAATTGGTTGTCAAAATTATTTAAAAAATATGTCTTGAAATTTTTTCAGTTTAACACACACTACTATTCTCTTTCTCGTCTTCTCCTTCGCGGCGAGGTACGAATATTACGAATATGACATCAGTTTTTAAAAATTCAAAATGTCGGATCCAATATGGCGGACAATTTTTTAAAAATTGTTTAGTTTTACCTGAAACTTTTCACTCGGGGGTTATAGGGATCGCTGATGACGAATCTGATATTAGTTTTTAGAAATTCAAAATGGCGTTTGCAATATGGTTGATGAGATTTTTCGAAATTTATTTAGATTTGCTTGATACTTACTTTTAAGAGTTAATCCTTTTTAAAAATTTAAGATCAATTGCATAATTGTAAAAACTGAGTTGATGACTAATTTGAAATTTTTGTTGTAAAATTAGCACGAGTTTTATAATAAACATATTCCAGTTTATTAGTTTTAAAAATTTCTCTACTAATTATTAATCCACAATCTAAAAAATAGACTAAAGATTGGTAATCAAGGACTACAACAACCTCCAAGTAACAAATTTCGTAACAATCTTATAAATTTTTACATGGCATCTGTCATATTGGATTCGCAATTTCGAATTTTTAAAAACTAACATCAGATTCGTCATCAGCGATCCCAAAAACCCCCGAATGACAAGTTTCAGGTAAAACTAAACAATTTTAAAAAATTGTTCGCCATATTGGATCAGCCATTTTGAATATTTTAAAACTGATGTCCTATTCGTAATCAGCGACCCCAAAACCCCCGAGTAACAATTTTCAGTCGATTTTAAAATGTTTAGAAAATTCGTCATTTTTAACAATAATTTATGAATTTTTTTAAACAATAGGAATTTTTTAACATGATATAGGTAACATGTTTTTAAAGCCCTATTCTTCCTGAAGAGAACGCACTAAATTTTACTCAAAAATATTAATTTTCTTCAAAGATATTGAGGTTTTTGTAGGTGGGACGTATATGTCCCATGGGCGTGAAAGGGTTAAATAAAATTTAAAAAGTTAATTTAAATTAATAATTTTAATAATTTTTTTTAAGAAGCTGACATTTTGTAAAAAAGTTATATTTTTTAATTCCTTTGATTAAGGACAGCATTTTCTCATTAACTAAAAGAATCTATTTTACTTTTTCAATTCAGATGATTTAGTCAAAAGTTATGTGTTGGTCACCGTAAGACATATTTTTTCGAGGACCTTTGGGAGATCGCATACAAAGGACAGAAAAATTAATATTTTTATAAATAAAAAAACTTCTTCAAACAGTAAAAGACGTGTAATAATATACAAAAACTCTGATTTTAAAAAATAAATATACCTTTGAAAAAAAATCCCAAAAAACTGAATTATTTCGACAGTCTGACTACGTATAACACCTTATGGCCCGTCCGCGACGTGGCATCAAATTTTAACTTTCCCGTTTTATTTGGCGGACGTTAACCTAAATCGAATCTTGAACTGGTCCATTTCGGAGATTTGATGTAGTGAGAAATTATTTAAATAATTTAATATACTAAATTAAAAACCGTTCTCGTTTCCTTTTTTTTCGTTTTGCCCGACTTCTCTGAAAATTTAATCAATACATTTCTTTTACTAGGTGAATTTAATAAACCGTTAAATTCATTTGTAATTTTTTCCAAAGCACGAGTCTTCATGGAATTAATTTAAATATTCTCTCATACGCAGCAAAAACAAATAAACACAACTTTTGAAAACGTACCGTTTTCAAGAACTCTTTTCACTATTTGCATACTGGTGTTAATAAAATCAAAATTAATATAAGAAAAAAGAAACAATAAAACAAAATCAAACATAAGCAAATAGAGACAAATGGACAAAATAAGGAGAGAATATTTATATATAATAAAACAGAGTAAAAAGATTCGAAATAACTGTTAATTATTCCCTGGCGGATAAATGTAAGAATTTAAATTAAAAAATTGATAAAATAATTTTTTGTAATAATTACTTATCTTTCCGATAGATTCAATGTATGTTACTGCAATGTCGATCAGTGGTTTTGATAAGAAGGATGGTAATGCTGACGGAACTGCTTCTAAATTGCATCGATACTAGAACCAAAAGGGCGCGCGTTGCGCGCCCACTTCTGTTTCTTTCCCACAACCAAAACCTTAATATAACTTGAAACGGTATTTCAATAGTCAAAATTAAAAATTTAATAATTGTAAATAAATTAATATAATTAAATTTTGTAGATTAAAAAAAGAAAAGAATATAATTCTGTTAAATTTAAAAGTATAGGAAATTCAAAATAAGGTCAATTGAGTACAAATGTACTGAGATAAACACCTAAATATGAAGTAGGCTCAACTGACTCAAGGCCAAGGTTAAGAAAGAGAAAAGAAAATTTGATATTTCAAATTTATAAAATTAATTAGAAATTTGAATAAATATTAAAAAGATAAATTATTAAAAATTAACACAATGTTAATTTTCTATTTAAAATGTATATATTTTGTTTTTTATAAATAATATTAATTTTATTAATTAAATTATTTAATTATATTATGTTAGAATAAATAAAGTTATGGTAAAATTTATATCAATAGAAAGATAAAAATTAATAGATATTGTTAACAGAATATAAAATGATGAAAAGTTTATTATTTAAAGAATTATTTAAGTTTAAAAAAATAAAATAATTTCATAGAGAAAAGTGATTGACAGCTAGACAATGGTATTGTTTTCGGGATACGTTAGACACGTTGGAGACTAGAGAGAGAGAAAATATAGTTCTGTCTCTACTCGAGGAATTTAAATATTATTGGAGCGACGAATATGACGCGTTATGAATTTCCGTCAATAGAGAGAACGATAGCCTCGCGAAACGGAAGTCACGCGGATTTTTCCTATTAACCGGAAAGAAATAAGGACGGGTAGAAAATTCTAGAAGGTTCTAGAAGGTTCGGTAGCGTCTTTTGCAGGGTATATAAACAGCGAAATCAAAGGCTTCGCTCTCTCATTTCTATTCGAACACTTGAAAGGGTAAGCATTAACACTTATCATACAAAAAGATTTAATACTTGTAATATTCAGGAGTTCGTTGTTTTTCAACTTCCGACCTGTCATTATAAGTTATAATTATTAACCCTCAGGGTACTGACTATAAAAATGTAACGTTCCGTACTGACATGGGTTAGCGTAACCCAGCAACTTTGATCGCCTGTATCTTGGGCTGTAATTGATGAATTTAAACTCTTTTTTTTGTAATCTGTTTAAAATTTTCCCAGGAATATGCCGGATTTGTCGGATTAGTGATATTTTTTTATTTATAAAAGTTATTGTTAAAAATACAAATGGTTTTCAAAAAATTTTCATGAAAAAAAATATTTTTTTCAAAAGCTCGTATTTTTATGAAAAAAAAAGATAAAATCATTTTATATAGGTGTTTTAGAAAGGTGAAAAGTTGATCTTTAAGATAGCGTTAGCCGTTTTTTAATTTATCCTAAAAAGTATATTTTTTTTAGATTTGAAAATGCTCTATTTTTGACATGTAAAAAAAAGTCAAACGATAAATTCATTAAAAATATCGCGAAAATTTACAAACCCAAATTCACCAAATTTACAAAATCCTTCCGCTTTTCACTTTATGAACTTTTAAATGTAATTTATGAATAATTTTCAATTAATTTAATGAAATTTAACAATTCACAAAAACATGGATTTTATAACATAGCGTACTGACTGGGTGTAATTCACCCGAATACAAATTTCAATAATTCGCAGCTTGAACAGCAAGTGCCGACCGGCTCTGCTAAATCAGCTACTTTCGGTTCTAATCTCAAAGTTTTTTCCCCCCCAGGTCCGAGCCGCGTCCATCGATTTGTTTAGAAATGGCGCAACTTTCAAAATTCGCCTGGGTTACGCTAACCCAGTCAGTACCCTGAGGGTTAACATTTTACACACAATATTATAATCTGGAGATATTCAGGAGATCGTTGTTTTTCAACTTCCGACCTGTTATTGAAAGTTATAATTATTAACATTTAACACAAATACACTACAAATCGTAAAAGTTATACAAGAATTTTTTGTTTTACAACTAATATCTTGTTAATTACAAAATAATCTACAAAGTCAAGCCCTGGAATTAAGATTTGAGGAGCTCGTTGAATTCTTTTTAACTTTCAACCTCAGTTTTGATTCCTAAAAGGGTAACAAAAGCAAATCGTAAGTTTATTGAATATTCTTATGAGCTGTGTTCATATAGTAATAGGCTATATCGATGTAGCAGTTTGAAATATTCAATAAATATTGATCCCAGACCACCAAAAATATTATTTACAATAGGAAATAATTAATTTACTTAAATTAATTATTTAGTTAATTTTTCAGAGAAATAAATAGATTTTATTATGTGAATTGAATTAATTCTGATCATTTTTCGATATTATAATTTTATCATATTTAAAATAAAATCAGAATTTAGTAAAGTTTATAATTTTAAAGAATATTTATTTATTAATAGAATAGTTAATTTAGGGTTTAGGAAAAACTTGACCTTTTGTAGGTAGGATTTATAAAATTTTATTATTAAATTTTATTTAATTTTTGTTTATAGATTTGTCAAAGTGGGAATATTCATTTGTTAAAATTTTTGAAGTTGTTGAGTGAGAGAAAGGTTCTTACAAAGGTGAATGAACTTTATTATTTATTTTGTTTTGTTAATATTGTGTCAGTTTATATAGAATATAGCAACCGAACATACAAAATTATTTATATATAAAAAACTATATTCTAAGAAAAGATCTCTTTATAGTTAAAAAAAATTGTGTTAATTATTATAATTTTACTTTAATTTATTAATTTATTATTTTATATATATTTATCCTACGAACAAAAGATAGAAAAATTATCTTATTTAGTAGTGGATAAATTAGAAAGAATAAAAAGCTGAATTACCGAATAATTATTGGAGCAGATTCCTTTAATTTGGTTACAAAGCGACAAATTTTTTCAAAAATAAAATATAATATTAAATTGAAGAGAAATACAGATTACATAATTTCATTCATAAAATCCTTTTACTATATGTTGACAAAACAAGATCTTATCAGTTGATATAGTTTGTCGCGTATCTCATTGTTAGAGGATCTTTAAATTTGGGAAACAATGTCCTTTTAAATGGAACAATAACATTCTTTCTATTATATCATTCATATGATATAAGAATGAGAATTATCGAATACGTATGTGTGAGATAGTTTTCATGTTTTGAAACACGTGGGTTAGCAAAATATTACCGTGCAGTGGGCTTTTAAATCAAAATAAAGGAAAAATATATATAGATATACACTTCCCTCGGTCTGTTAACTAATACACACTTGTTTCAAACTTTAAATTAAATCTTAATGTAATAAAAACATATGTTTATATTTTACAAATTATTTCTCTGTTAATAAGATTGTTTAAAAGTTTTTTAATTTTTTAAATGTAAGTTTGACAAATTCAATTTTCTAAAAAAATATTATACGTTAATGCCTATAAAAAATTCTCATTCTGGAGAAAATCACCTTCAAATAATCATTCAGTGTTTTAGAAGTCTCTAAATTTTAACTGGTAGTGTATATTATATTTTTATTAGAATTTTTCTTATATTTAATATTGAAATAATATATATATATATATATATATATATATATATATATATATATATATATATATATATTACAAAACCAATTGTGTTCATAATATGGAAATTACAAAGTAAAAACGCTACAGATATTTTCCATTAGTTTATAATATTTTTACTTATATTAGGGCCAAAATAAATAAAATTGGCCATTAAAAAAATTATGGCAAAACTCCAAGGATTAATTTAAAGAAAGAAAAATCAGTAACCTTCTATATTAAAGAAATTGTGTAGATTTTTCTGCCAAAATACAGGCGACAATTTTTTTAAATTAATACTTGGAGTTTTGCACATCAATGCATGGTAATTTAATTTTCCCAAAATATTAAGAACATTCTTGAATTTGCAATTGTTTATAAGAATTGTTAATAACAATTTTAAATTTTAATTTTTTAACAATCTTTTTATTTTGTCATTAAAGTATAGACATTAAGCTTTATTTAAAAGAAATTATTTTATTATCATTATTTGTTTCAAAGTAATATTAACATGAAAATAAAATGATCCAGAACTTCAACACCAAATTACTTTAATAATAAAAATTTTTGAAATTGTTTCACTTATTATGACCCATTATATTAAAACATCAAAGATGTTTTTGTTGGGAATAAATTATTCTCTGATAAATGATTTATTACCATTTATTAAATCAATTTTAATTAATTGTACACTATCTGTAAAAATTGTGTAAATACTAAAGGTTAGTGCTATAAATATTTTTTTCATTTTGCAAAATGTAGGGGAGACTGGGGCGAAATGTTAAATTCTATTTTTAGCCTACTAAAACTATTTTCTGATAGGTGTTAAGTAGTAGATAAGTTAAAGTATTCATAAACAAGTAATTTAGTTAATAAAAGATCTGTGTTTATTGAACAAAAGCTTTAGAACAGTTATAAAGTTAAAAAAACATTTAAAAAAAAAAAAATTTTGGCTTATTTTACGTAAACGGTCTTATTTTTTGACAGAGTACTTTCCTAATGTCAAATAAATCATTTTTAAACAAATAAGCCCAAAAAAACAAAAAATACAAAAAAAATTTAACAACATGTAAAAATACATTTTACTTTTCGCCCCACCGATTATTTAACTTTTCGCCCCAGGGTGCGTTTTTGGCTTTAACAACAAATATAAAAATCTGACTAAAGATATTTAGCAAATACCTTTAGGTTTCTCTTCAGGGGACCTAAATAATGAAGTAAAAAAATCTCGGTGAGAATAAATGCAAAAAATATACTTAAAAGTTGATATTTTCTTTTACGAAAAAATTTTCAAAAGTAGGTGTTAAAGTAGGATTTAGAAATTTAATTTTAATTTTTAAAACTTTAATTTACGTGTCCTTTGGACAAAAGAAATTGTAAAGGTAGTGGATTCCCCCTCAACTTAGTTATTGATTCAACTAAGAGGTTGAGAACCCTACTTTTGAGTAAAATGAGAAGATAGGAAAATTATTAGGATGTTTGAATTGAAACACAAAATTAAGATAATAACAATTAAATGTATATATTTTGCCCAAAGTCCCTATTACAGATAAATCTAATTTTATGTGTAAGATGAGTAAGTGTATCTGTGTGAATGGAGTATAAGTGTGTGTTGTGACACGTAAGATCTTTACTCACTACTCGGTGATTCTTCCTTGGTAATACGAATCCAATGAATGTGTCTTGTCTTTATACCCGCTTCACGATGTTCTTCCGAAAAATTCAGGAAATACCAAATCTAGGTTCACTAGATTGACATTTCGCTGTGAACTTTAATATTCTTTTTAGTTTGCACAAATTTTAAGATCTGAACCTCGTAAATAAAGGTTGTCTTCTAATATATATTTGAAATTAATATTATTTATTCTTTAATAGCTTTATTTTATTTCCCTTTTTGATATAAGAGTCTTTTACTTTACTTTGATCACTTTAATTCTTTTA
This sequence comes from Leptopilina syphax, assembly GCA_032872505.1. Taxonomy (NCBI): domain Eukaryota; kingdom Metazoa; phylum Arthropoda; class Insecta; order Hymenoptera; family Figitidae; genus Leptopilina; species Leptopilina syphax. The sequence goes on along the minus strand of CM065471.1, from coordinate 8,584,286 downwards.
TATTCGTTTATGTTTATTCTTTATATTTTTTATATTCAATTTCATTTATTTTTATTTTCAATATTTTCTTTTATTTCTTTGATCTTTTAATTACATCACTTTATTTCATTCTTTATATTTCAATTATATATTTTCCAATTCAACCTTTTTTTACTTTTATTTATATTTTTCTCAATTAAATTCACTTTTCTTAACAAACTTCTTATTAATTTCTTTAAACTTCTGAGATCCTTTTTCAACAAACACGGCCAATTGCCGGACTTAGGTTTGTCTGGCCCAAAAATGCCGGCTACAACTACAGGCTACAACGGCCTGGACTAAACTGCCCAGATTTTCCTATGTCGATCACTTTTATTGAAAGACAATTTAGTGGGAGAATTCATAGTTAACGTGGCTGTTGCTAAGCCGATTTCTGCAACCTTGCAGATTTAGGCAGTGGCGTGATCCGAGTTCGGTGACTTGGATGCACCACTCCTTATATTGAACTATTTGCTTGCCTTTGATAATTTCTATCCATTTCTCAAAAGAATTAATAAGCTGTTTGTGAAAGAAAGGAATTTATTGAGAAGTATTGTATTATATTCTTAAGTTTTTTTACTTTAAAAATTGTCAAACTTAAAAAAAACATTAAATTCAATCTTTATGTAGAATTGGAATTTTTGTCAAACTTGGGATACCTTGGATTAAAATTACCAAAGCGAAGAATGCCCCTTTTGTGAAATTACAAAGGGTCGTTTTTCGTGTAAATGTTTTTAAGTTTTATATACAAAATCTCTTGTATATAATTCGTTGTTTATAATTCGGTTTTTTTTAAGTATTGTAAATAATTATTTATGGTGTAAAAAGTTACGGAGTTCGGCCGTAACAGTAGGGTGAAAAAAATTTAAATATGGACACTACAAAAATTAGCAGAATGTCACATAACTCTAGACATTTATTTAGGGTGATAACACCTAAATATTATTATATTATTATATTATATATATAATATATATATATATATATAATATATAATATAATATATATATATATATATATATATATATATATTATATATATAATATATATTATATATTATTATATTATTATATTATTATTATTATTATATTATTATTATTATTATTATATTTTTTTTTTACTTTTATCTTCATCATACTGATCAAGGCATGGCCAAATTTCACAGAAGAGTTCTTGCTCAAGATCTTCGTGAGCTTCATTAATAAAGCACTTAGCAAGTTTCAGTCTATAAGCTTGATATTTTACATTTTTAATAACTATAATAATAATAATAATAATAATAATAATAATAATAATAATAATAATAATTGCAATGCTCTAACTATTTCCGTTCGAAAGATAATGAATTTTAACTGTTTTCACAATTTAACTTTTTGACCCAGTCTCCCCTATTAATTAACATTTTTCCCGTCTAAGGCACTAAAGCTCAATATAATTAATTAAAAATTAAACTTAAAAGTAAAATTTAACTAACTTTCCAAAATCATTAAAAAGATACTTGAGTTTGTCTTCTTTTAATAAAATTAATATAATTTTAGAAATACTTTACACGTGTTTATGTTCTTTGGTTAAAGCTGAAATATGCATTTAGTTTATTTTAATACAATTAATGTTTTTTAAAGATAGTATTTAACATTAAAATTTACAATAAATATGTTAATAAAAAAGCCGAACAAGACAGAACTTTATGTACAAACCTAACTTCTATGCATTGAAAAAAGTTGAAGTACATTACATACGTTACGTACGTAAGTATTAAAATACATGTAAATACAAATAAAATTTTTTGTTAATATTATTTGTATATTAACTAGGAGGAATTTGTAAATATAATGTGAATTGTTTGAGTTATTAATTTAAAGGATTTAATTAATTTAATTAAAGTTTAAAGGAATAAAGGACATTTGCCTGTTATTTTGATTTCTGAATGTAGAATATTGATTAATTTTTTTAAATTCTGATGTTTGTACATTACATAATTATATTATAGTGGTAATAATTGTGATTTAAGGAGTAAAAGAATGGGAGATCGAGAACGAGGTATGAGTGAGAGGTATAAATTTTATCGTTGTTCCATAAACCAAATGGACAATTTTACATTAATTTTTGACTCCCACCCCGCCTTTAGTTGTGAACAATCGCAAAGATTTTAAAAAACTAATTCGTATAATTATTTAAGATTCAATTATCTTCGAACAATGGGTAAGGCTTTCTAAAGTGTACCGATGGTTTTTTAAGCCTGTTACGCGCTGTAAAAAAGACATGGAGCGTGCAGTTTCGCGGGCAGTTGCACTGCCGCGTTACATGCGTTGAATTGGTTTCAATTTGTTAGTTAATGCTTTATTTATTAAGCATTTGATACATAATTTCGAAAATTTTAATTAAAATTAAATTCAAAATGGCGGATCCAATATGGCGAATAATATGGCGCTTAACCAAAATATAGCTTTATTTTGTAAATAAAATGCGGGCCCTGAAATTTTTTTTTTTAATATTTCCACATTTTACGTAGAATAAAATGCTGTAAAGAAAATTTAATTAAATATCTCATTTACTTTTAAAATATTGTGTTTCAATGAAATTAAAATACCCTTCGCAAATCATGAGTACACTTCAGAAAGCCTTACCCCAATGTAAATAAAAATTTATGAATATTTACTTTTTAGACTCATTGAATTTTTTGAGAAATTATGGTCCTGTTCATAATTAAAATTCTACAAAAATTTGATCATTTTTATTAATATTTTTTAATAAAAATTCTATTATTTGTAAAAGATTTTATTAAATTTTTAATGTTTTCTTTAAAAGAGTTTTTGTATAATTAAAAAAAATAATTAATTTTTTGATGAATATCAATTAAAGTTTTAAATATAAATTTTTATTCCAAACTTTTAAAAATAATTCTAAAATATTATTTTTGTATGTATTTAAATTTTGGGAAATATAAATTAAAAATACTGAAAATATTTAATTTTTAAAAATTAGAAGCTAATTTTCGTGTTTAAATTGACCTTTAAAGACTTTTTATTCTTTAAGGGGACATTCCAGTTCAAAATGTCAAAAAAATCAATTTTTTTTTGTTTTTATTTTCGGATTTTTTGTAGTGTCAAGAATACTCTCCTAAAATAATATTGCAAAATTCGAAGTAAAACAAAAATTATACTTATTCTTCGCCATTTCAAAGATGTTTTTGTTTGCGGATAAGCAATCGTATGATTTAAATGTTTTCTCATTTGCATTTTTTAAAAAAGACAAACAAAAATGTATTTGGTGTTGCTGATCACAAATTAGATTTTAAATTTTTAAAATTGAAAATGGGGGATCCAACATGTCAGAAAAGAAAATTTTTTTATTTTAATTTTTTTTGTTTAATTTTTTTTTTCGTTCCTTAAATTGTATCCGCCATTTTTAATTTTTAAAAAATTATGTCATATTCGTAATCAGCGACCCAAAACCCCCCGTAACGATTTTCAAGCAAATCCAATGATTTTAAAAAAATAATGTCCGACATATTGGATCCACCATTTTGAATTTTAAAAATCTGATTTAATATTCGTAATTAGCGACCTCGAAAACCCCCGAGTAACGATTTTCAAGCAAATCCGATGATTTTTTTAAAAAAATTTCAAAACTTATGAACAAAAACTTAAAATGCGTTTTTCTCAAAATGTCTTTTTTTGATCTGGAAAGAGTGATATCTCGAGTTCTTCTAAAGAAAATGGCGTATATTGCCGCCGTTTTGAGATAAAAATGAAAAAAAAATTTTTTTTACAAATTCTTAAATAAATTATTTTTTACATGTAAATGAAATTTTTTTAAATAAATGTCATAGTTATTTTAATAATATATACCGTCAACTGGGGCTATTTTGTGCATCCGGGAGCTATTTTGTGCACGCGAGTTTTTTAATGAAAAAAATTATTAAAATGAATTATTTTAATCTGCTATTTTGTAAAATAAAAGTTTGATTACATGACAATAGAGAGCACTAAATGTTATTATTTAATTCTTTGTCAATTAAAAGAAAAAAATTCCTAAAAACGGAAAATTTGTTTAAAAAATTTTGAAAGTTTGGAAAAATTATACCAGATCTTCTAGAGTTTTAAAGGGTCTCATAAACTGAGTTAGATATTTGTTGTTAATTGTGTTGTGATGATACATACGTAATGCGCTAATTTTTTATTCATTATTTTAAGAGGAAAGTGGAAAAACTGAAAAACCAGGATTCCACGGGGCTATTTTGTGCACTTAAAAAAATCAAATATTTTTCATAAATGTTTTATTTAGTAAGTAAAGAAGATTCTGTTTATCATTTTAATACATTTTTTCTTACTTTTCTGTCAAAAAACTGTAAATACATTAATTAAAATGTTATTTACTATCTGCTTAATATACAATTTAAAGAAAGATTGTTAATTTTCAGTAAATTCAGATTTTAGCAAAATTTTAGTGCTTTATTTTACATTTTTTGTATAATATATCTACAAAAAAAATTTTACTGGGTCATTCTTTTTTTAACTTACTCTCAAATATATACACAAAAGATTTCATGAAGCAAAAACGATTAAAAAAATGTTTACGCAACATTATAGGAAAACAAAGTTCGATGCACAAAATAGCCCCATCCCGGGAGTTATTGTGTGCACGACTTTCAATGACTATAACTAAGACAAAAAAATTTTTTTCTTTGCCAAATTTATAGGAAACCTTCAGAAGGATGTCCACAACATATATCAAAAGTTTATTTTTTTTATTCTCTTAATTCTGAATTTAAATAAATCTTTGAATAAAAAAAGCTATTTGGTGCACAAAATAGCCCCGGTTGACGGTACTATAGAAGCCTTCTTTTCGCCTGTTTTGAACAGTCATTTATTTGTTCGATTGTATGAAAATGGCGATTTTTTTCCAAGGGCAAAAAACAGCTAGTCCCATGCGTTATTTGTGCTCATGGGAAAAAAAGGCCGCCATTTTCATACAAGTCGAAGAAGTGAATGACTTTTACTTCCTGTCGTCTGCTATCTGAAATCGACACTTTTGTGCATTAGAAATAAAAAATATCGTATGTAATATGGAAATAAAGGCAGCCAATTTGTTCACGATGATATTTGTGACACGAGTGGAGGTCTCGGGGCGCCCTCAACCTCGACTCGTGTCACAAAAATCACCGTAAACAAATGGCTGCCTTTATACCCTTGTTGCTTAATATAATATTTTTACAAGATTAATGATTAGGTACAATTTTATTGTGTCATTTGAAGAAAAAGAATAGATATTAATCTTATTTAAAATTTTTTGACAGTCTTTATTATGAAAAAATTGATGCAATATTCAAATTTTCTTTTCGACAATTACACAATTACGCCTCCATTTTTAAAATAAGGATTTTTTTTGCAAATGACCGACAAAATGGGCCCTCTTCATTCCTGGTAATGAGAAAATTATAAAAAAAACATGTTTCCCGACATGAATTTTTAGGAAAATAAGAATTTAATATAAGTGAAAAAAATTTTAATTTACTTAAAATAAAAAAACATTTTCATTCTTACAACTCTTTTTAGTTCATTTATTTTATATTTTGACTGACTCGATTATAAGATTGCAAACTTTTTTTTATATAAAGATACTAGTGCACCAATAGAACCTTCTGCGACAACGTCATCGAATTACGAAAAAAGTAGCCATGGTTCCTCGAAACGTCCAGAAAAGAAGAAAGAAAGTGCAAGAAAATTTGATATCTGCATTGCAAGTCTTAACTACCAAGACAAAAAATCTGGTATTTCAATAATTATAGAAAAAATTAGAGAAGTTTCTCCAGTTGTGAGATGGGTTTTATTTTTAACCCGTGAATTGTAAACAGGTAAACGAACTTGTAAATAAAATACACCATTCGAAAGGTAACAGAAATACGCAACTTTTATTAAAAGAAAGTGTTCTGTTTCGATGATCTCAAAAAATTTTACGATACATTTTCCGAGCACATCGCTTTTTTCAAAAAAAAAGTCTCCAGTTGTGAGACACTCATTAAAAATTGCTAAAATTTAATAAGTTTGACATAAAACGTTATGTTTAGTAGAAATAATTAAATATATTAATAATATATATTATTATATACTAAATAAAAATATTTATTCGACAAAACATGACTATCAAATAAACACAATTTAATAGCTTCAACAAGAGCATTAAAATTGATTTCTTCTGAATCAATTGACTTTTTTCCACTTGACATGTCTAAAAATACTAGAAAAAAAATCAAAACAACATTTAAATAGTATGCCTGAAAGTCGTATTTTTTATGCTGCCCAGATGAGTGTTGACACCGTCTTACAACTGGTGATATGCTGTGTCTCACCAAGAAATCTGCGCCATTTTGAAAAAGGAAAATTAAATTATTTTCAACCGTAGATTGGAACAATGCAATACTGCATCACAAAATGTAAGGAAAACACTAAAGAGGCAACTTTATGCAAACCAATGCGAAGTTAGTTCTCAGACATTTTTATTCAATGTTACCACCTATTGTTATTACCTTTTTCTCTGTTGCATATGATGAACGTTTAAATGAAAATAATTTTTGAGCATTAGGTAGCAGTGTACAATATGGCGGAGAAACCAACTTCACACTTGTTTACGTAAAGCTGCGCTGTATTGCGTTCTGTTATCAATTTTCAAATGTGATGTGTTTTTATATTATTTAAGTTGTCATTATAGTATTACGGTATTATTTTTTTTTTTTTTAGTTTTGAATTTTTTCAAACAATTTTAGTGCATGTGAAACATGTCGAGTACACCCGGTAGTAATACTATCAGAGATATGTTGATAATAAACAATGTTGCAAAAAAAACATTGTTTATATTACAAAAAATATAATCGGAATTCTGAGGCTTAAGAATCAAAGCTTGGGAAGAAATTTTAAGTACCATGAAAGAAAATGGTTATAAAGAAATGAAAAGTTTGTTAAAATCCAAGTATTCTTATTATTTATAGACATATTTCTGGAATCTTCGAATCTTCAAATCTTATGTCTCTTCAATAGATTTTGATAATTACAAAAAATTGTTATCTTAATTTTATTTGAGATATTATTTTTTAATGACAACTATCGTTTATAAAAATTATTATTTTGTTAATTGCAAGAGAGGTTTAAACTTTTAAATTTTTAGATAGAAAGTTAAATAAATATTTCCGAAATATGTCTTCATAGAACATTTTTTAATACTTTTTATTTATAATAATGTATGTGCATTCTTTTTCATAGTGCTGGAATTGCAAACTAGATGGACCAATATAGGAGACGGTTTTGTTAGAGGAGACAACAAAAATATCCCTTATAAATATAATGATTACATGCAATTTTTGAAACCACACATTGTTCATCTCAATAAGAAAAAAAGGTTTTGCTTCATTTATATTAGTAATATTTTTTGAGTTGCGTTATAAAAAATTTTTTAAACATTTAATTACTTTATTCGCACATATTATTTTCTTTATTTGCTTTGATTATAATGTTACAGTTTAAAGCAACCTAATGCAATTCAAAGAGTCACTTCTACAGAAACCACGAATGATGGTAGTTCTTTAATTAACTCTCTATTATTTCAAGAAGCTATATATTTTACTATAGGAACGATATTAATCCAAAAGCAATTGAAATAATAAAAATATTGCTAATTAAAAGATTTTATATATTTTTAGAGAATTCTAGAAACTCTATACCTGCTAATAACAATGTTCAAGATGACCAACAAGCAACAATGGAAACGGATAATCAGTTAATTAATAATAGTAAAGATATCATCAAGAATCAAAATACAGGTATATTTATAAAATAAAGTTAAATAAAAAATAGTATTATTTCATTACAGTACAGTTGTAGATTAAACAAAATTTCATTTATTTATCATTTTTTCTATTATTTAAAAAATTTGTAAGTAAATTTTTGATAATATTTAATTCTTCACCAGAAATTTTAAATATTTTTACTATTACTTAAACTTCTTTTTAGAAATCGCTGGACCATCAAACACCACAAATCAGGAAATATTTAATGAAACAGAAATTTTTAAAAATGTGCAAAATGAGAAAAATCAGGTTGAAAGTATGTTTTATATTTCTTATATTTGATATAATAGATTACTTTTTCTTTTTATATTTTCTAAAGGAATATTTTCACACTTAATAGTATTAAAAATCAGTTTTAAAAAAGTAGAAGAAGTTTTTAAACACTTCATAGTGTTCAAAAGAATTTTTTAAAAAGTAGCCTAACTTTTTCAGAAAATGTGCTATAAAATTATGTTCATAATATTGTTATTGATGTTAAGAAATTTTTAATAATGTTGGTCATCGTATTGTAGAATTATTCGATATTTAATATATATTACAATAAATTCAATATCGAATAGTTCCCCGGAAGTTTTCAGTAGAATCTTTACAATACAAATAAATAAAATTAAATAATTAAGTAAAAACAAATAAGTTTAATTACAACCGAAAGAGCGTTAGTGAGTGAGATATATGAAGCTAGTAATATAACATAATTTTTAAAAGCAAAAACTTAATTTAAAAATTTAAGAGGGATTTTATACCTATGTTAAAAATAAAATTAAAATTACGGCCACTAACTTCCATTGATTATTTTCGAAAAATTTCAAACAATTTTTTTTAAAGAATTCAATTATTTTCAATAAAATATAAAGAAATCTGAATGGAATTGAAAAATTTCAAAATCTTATTTTTTAGAATTTCCAAAAAAAATTTGCAAAAATTCAATTTTATTAAAAAATTTTAAATGTGTATATTTTTTAAATTAACTATAAAATGTTTAATTATGAATCTTCGCACTGAGAAACATGAATAGATTAGATTGTAACTTTTATAAAATTCAATTATTTATTAATTATTAAATTAAAATTCTTTGAACATTCTGTTTGTTAAAAAGTTTCTAATGAAATTCTTTAACAAATTTAATTATTTTTAGTTAAATTTCATAAAATTTCTATTAATTCGATAATAAGATCAATAGTGATTGATTTTTTAACATCAAATTAATTATTTTTAATTAATTCAAATTTAGAAAACAGTATAAAAAATATCTGTTAAAATTGAAATAAAAGGCGATTTTTTAAAAACAAATGAAAATAATTTTCTTTTTTAATTTGGTGAAAAATTTCCGGCTTATTCCAGGTCAAATTGAATTCCTGGCTAATTCCCGGATTTTCCGGTTAGTAGACACCCTGAATTTGTTTTTCTGAATTTTGTTCTTCTTTACGCAATAAATAATTAATTATAAATTCTTTTTACTCCAAATTATTGACAAAATAAACATTCGATTGATAGCTTCCGTTAAGGTTCCAATAGAAGTTTTTGTCAAACGGATATTTTTTGATTCAAGGAAGCTTCTCTTAAACTTGAAAAGGAATATTCTACTGGAGGCTTTCCACAAGCTTCTAAAAAAAAGAAATTAAAAATTGTTTCTTTGAATAATTTTTATATCTAACTGTTTAATCGAAAAGGTCTAATAACCATGTTATATATGGGGGATTTCACGGGAAGTGATCCGGCCTCATGCGTTTACACGTCATACTTTGATGACTTGTAGTTTGCTTTAAAAAAAAGATGTAAATTAGATAAAATATGTTTTAGAAAATAAAGACTTTTTTGTGTACTTTTAAATAAAGATGTTAGTTTTTTTCAAAAAAAAATTTTTGACCTAGAAAATTAAAAATTTAATTTTCATTTTTTTGTACAATCGGTATTTTTTTAAATTTTTTTTTATTTAGAATAAAAGCTGAGCTCTTTTCCTATCAAAAACATATCTGCTCAAAATGGGACTAGAATTATGAATTCTAGTTAATTAATTTTACAAAAAAATGAAAATTAAATGTTAATTTTTAATTTTCAAGGTCAAAAAATTTTTTTTTAAACTAAAATCTTTATTTAAAAGTACACAAAAACCCCTTTCCAAAACATATTTTATCTAATTAACATCTTTTTATAAGCAAACTACAAGTTATCAAAGTATGACGTGTAAACGCATGAGGCTTGTACCACATGTTGCACAGGACTCATGCGTTTACACGTTATACTTTGATAACTTGTAGTTTGCTTAAAAAAAGATGTAAATTAGATAAAATATGTTTTGGAAAGGGGTTTTCGTGTACTTTTAAATAAAGATTTTAGTTTAAAAAAAAAATTTTTTGACCTTGAAAATTAAAAATTAAAATTTAATTTTCATTTTTTTGTAAAATTAATTAACTAGAATTCATAATTCTAGTCCAATTTTGGGCAGATATGTTTTTGATAGGAAAAGAGCTCAGCTTTCATTCTAAATAAAAAAAAATTAAAAAAAAATACCGATTGTACAAAAAAATGAAAATTAAATTTTTAATTTTCTAGGTCAAAAATTTTTTTTTGAAAAAAACTAACATCTTTATTTAAAAGTACACAAAAAAGTCTTTATTTTCCAAAACATATTTTAGCTAATTTACATCTTTTTTTTAAAGCAAACTACAAGTCATCAAAGTATGACGTGTAAACGCATGAGGCCGGATCACTTCCCGTGAAATCCCCCATATGTATATGTGTATTATACACTAAATTATACTACTAAATATATTATGTTTTAAAAAAAATGTACATATAATGTAACTCTAAAACTCACACGACGCTTAATTTTTTAAGTATTTATTAATTTAATTTATTATAATTACTTTCTTTTGGTTTCTTAAAAAATTGTTATCATTTATTTTTAGATATTCCTTCTGTTGCATCAAATGCTACTTCACAAGAACTACTTCGTAAATTAAAGGTGACAATGAAGAACGATCAATTAAAAAAGAATTATAAAGGTAAATAGAAGAGAAAATGGCAATATTAAAATGTAAGTTATTCTCTGAAGAAAAATCAACTCTAAGTAAATACTTATGTTTTGAGTGTATCGAATAAATTTAAATCTTGAGTGAATTTTTCTCCAAAGAATACATTATGTAATACAAGATTTTTATACATATATTTTTCATTGTTTATTTAACAAATTATTTACATTTATTGATTAATGCAAGTCTTTATAAATCAAAAATCTTGCTGAAATTGAAAAACTGCATTAAAACCAGTATGATCAACATTTATATTTCATAATTTTATTTGTATTTAGAAAATGAATGGGGTAAATTTTCACACTCCAATATTGGGGTGGTAAACCTTGAAGAAGGTAATCAACAGCAGAAGCTCGCAAGGAAAAAAAATCGACCAACAGTTTTAAGTAATGAACAGCTTCTACAAAAAATTGATTATAAACAAAAAAATATCATAGACAATACAAATAAAAAAATAAAAGTAATGCATGATTCTGCATTAAGCAATATACTAAGTAACCAGAAAATTTCAAGAACAAATTCTACAACGTTCCATAATTTGGTTACCAACTTTCAAAATCCATAGCAGCCTTCTATCAATAGTCGAGAAAAAAGTAAGTTATAATATTAAACAATATATTAACACATATTTCCAGAAATAATGTATTCTATTTTTTAGATATTCATCCGCCTATCGACAATTTTGCTAAGCAAAACAAACTTAATATCAGTGAATGTGAAAAAAAGTTTGCTGATTCTGTTGACAGTTTTAAATCATTAACTAACGTCATGTCAAACTACATTTCAAAAAAAAGTCAATTATTGTCAAATAAAAATACCACTGAGAGAAAAACTGCACTGCAAATTGTTACAGAGAACCAATTTGAAAATGGATATGAACAAGAGATTATTACTTTATTTAGGAAAATACCTAATCATAAAAAATTTGAAACATTTGGATTATTAATGACTAAAATGAAAGAAATTATAGACGAGTTAGAGGTACTTTAGTTAAGTACACAAAAAATCTTTGCAGGTTTCAAAATTTTTATACCCAAAGATTAAACCAAAAATATTTGTTACTTAAATATAATTACAATCAGTATTAAAATGTATTAGTAATGTTTCATAAAAAATTACATGTTGTTCTGACTTTCAAAATATGTCGTTAATTTATTTCTAATTTGTTGTCCTCTTAAACTAATGTTTTCCTTCCTTCTCTGTTCACCATCATTGTTTCCATAGTCTTCATCGCCATCGTCATCATCACCACCATCATCACCACGCTCCTCATCATAACGCTCATCATCATCATCTTCAAAGTTGGCATTATTATTTTTACTCAAATTGAAATTTATATTTAAATTCTTGAGCAAATCATTAATGGCTTCTTCTGCATTGTTTTGTGTTTCGTTTAATTTTCTTGTTAACAGAAAATTGTGGAGGCATATCAGACATTTAACAATATTAATTGAAGTCTCCAATTTAAATTCCAAAGTCGTTTGCAATATTCGCCACAGGCTGGACAGAATCCCAAAAGCATCCTCAACGGTCATTCTGGCATGAGATAAACTGTAAAATACATTATTTAAAAAATCTTTTTAAAACACAGTAAAATTGTAAAACTTACCGATAATTAAACAGTTTTTGTGCTTGACTTTCAACATATCGTTTTGAATATGGCCGCATTAAGAAAGAACGCAATCCAAATGCCTCATCTCCTATAAAAAAATAAGGAACTTTATCCTCACTACCAGGCAAACATTTTGTTTCAGGAAGCGGATATCTTCCTGATACCAATTCTTGGCAAAATCCTGTCGCGTTGAATATGCTGGCATCATTGAGTGACCCTGAAATATGTTCAATATTAATTGTAAATATAGTTTAGTTGTAAATATAGTAAATATAATAAGTTAACATTTTTTAGAGCATGATAATAGCATAATTTTTATTTTGTATTGTCGAAAAGCATAAAGTTTCTGTCTCTTATCATAGAATTACTGTCCCTAAAACATTTTTGAAAAAAATATGCAAAGAAAAAAGTTATATCAATTTCAATGACCATTTTTCAAATCATTGCAATATAATTACGGAAATTTTAAACTCTTGTTTCGAAAACACATTTTTGAAAACGAGAAGACAATTTTCTCGTAGTCTACTTAATCGATTCTTAAAAACCAAAAACCATTCGATTCTTCTGTTAAAAAACTACTTTGCAAATTCGATGACTATAATATATTTTTTAGAATAAGAGTTTGAAAAAGTGAATTTTACAAATTATGCAATACAAAATCTTTATAGTTCTTACCGTAATCTCCTACATCGACCCAGGTAAAACGATAATCTGCATCGCAAATGGCCATCAGTACAAAACTGAAATATTTCTTATAGTTGAAGAAAACAATACCAGAATGTGGAGGCATTTTTATTCTAATATGCTTTCCATCGATCGCTCCTATGCAATTAGGGAAACTCCAACGATTTTTAAATTTTTCTCCTATATCAACCCAATCTTTAATTTTTTTTTCGGGAAGACAAATTGGAGATAGAATTTCCCATAATTTTATGCATACTTCGCTTACAATTTTATACAAAGTAGATCTGCCAATGAAATACATTTTTGAAAGTGTGAAAACGCTATCACCGTGCGCTAAGAAACTGAAAAATAATGTAAAATGAACTTTTTATATAAAAAATAAAAGTAAGAATATTTTTTATTGAAAAAAGTGAAAAAGATTCAATATGTCCGAAGAATTTTTTAAAATTTATCTGCAATATTGGATCCATCACTTTTAGTTTTGAAAAACTGACATCGGATTTGTAATAAGATTCCCAAAAAACTCGAAAGTAACAAGTTTCATTAGCTTGACGTTATTTAATTTTCGATTTTGTATCATTTTATTGTAAATCTTACCATAAACATTATTTTTTATTATTGTTATAATTATATCATGAATTCAAAATTTTTTATTTAAAATTATATTTTAAAAATTATATAACTTTAAAAAAAACTAAAAGAAACTCTTCAAAAGAATTTAATTTTCTAGCAAAAATTTTTATTAATTTTTACAGTAAATTATTAATTATAATTCGTTGGCAGAGAATTATATTGAGTCATGTTCATTTTTGGAAAATTTTTAATAATCATTGCTTTTGATTTAACAAGTTTCGTCGAATAAAAAACACTAATTGTTAAAAAAATGTAAAAAATGGACTTGACTCAGTATAATTCTCAGCCGACGAATTATTAACAAAATCGACATAAAATAAATTAAAGAAATTTTTTGAAAAAATTCAATTGTTGTCAAAATCTTTTATTATTGTGTCTATTCTTCGTAATAATTTAATTATTTAAAAATTTTTTTTTAATTTAAAAAATAAATGTTTAATGTCAATTATTAAGAAACACGATTATTTTTAAAACTTGAAATAAATTGTTGATAACATCCAATTACTTTGAAAATTATCAATTAGAATTAGTCAAGAAACTTTATTATTTAGAAAAAATTAAAAGAAATTCTTTAATGAATTTAATTAGGATTTTTAATCGTTTTTAATAAAATTCATGGAAAGAATTAAATTATTTTTTTAAATAATACAATTCTTCGAAGGGATTAAATTATTCTCGAATTTTTTGATAAAATTCTTTACAAGAATTCAATGATGTTCAATACATTTTAATTTTAAAATTGAAATTATTTAAAAAGAAAAAATATTAATAATGTTATGATAATCAAAAAAGCAAACAACCAAATTCAAACGGAATACAACGATTATTAATATAGAAAGATAGAAAATTTTATATTTGGTCAGAGAATTTTAAGAAAAATGGTCTGGAAAACCTGGAAAAATCAAGGAAATTTAAAATGCTGAAACCGTAGCAACCTTGTCTCAAAGAGTGAAAGATTATTAAAAATAGGTAGAAATTATAAATTTATAATAAATTAGAAATAAGACTATGTTAAGAAATTATAAATTAGATTATAAGTAAAATTTTATGGAATATAAATAAAATCAAGTAAAGAATAATTTTGTAAAATTAAAATCCAATGATGTAGAAAGAAATATAAGTTCTCTAAATTTAACTTAAAATCTTAAAATAACATATAATGATCAAGTTTAAATTATAATCAATTAAACAACTGAATTAAGAAAATTAGCGAAGGTAAATAAATTTTTATAATACTTACTGCAAAGTAATTGCTAACTGTAGTTCTGCAGGTATAGATTCTCTTTTTACATTGGATTTTTGAAGACTAAATTGAACCATGTTATACAACACACTAAAATCATCAACTGTTAGTCGAAACAGTTTTTGAAATTCTTCGTGGTCTTCTCATTTAAAGTAGAAAAAAATAGTGGAAAATTCCCTATATACATTTCGCACATTTACTTGAATATGGGGTTTTACCCACCATCTCCGAAAACGTTTTTTCTTCTTCTTCAGTTCGATGTACATCTTTGAAGTTCTTAAAAAACTTAAAGAAGTATACAGATATGGAATAGTGTCCATCTCATTTAAAAAAAAGAAACCAAATAGCACAGAAAAACACAATGTCAAGAATGTTTAGTGAAAATGCAGGTTATGTTATGAAAATAACGATGTAAACAAGAATATACAAACTGAACTACTAATTTTGAGGTTAATTTGTAAATTTAATTAAATGTAAGTTTTCTATATAAAATATTCTGTTAAATAAAACAATTTTATATTAAACTTATTGATGCAGACCTATGCTAAATAACAATTTCCTTAATTAATAATAATTTGAAAAGACAGAGTTGATAAGATTGAAAACCACGAAGAACACATTTCCCCTCAACAGACTTAGTAGTGGAGGGGGCACGACACGACACGACGTACGTGCGTTTGACTTAAGTGTGGAACCGGCTTAATTAGCGACCCGGAAAACATACGAGTAACAAATTTTAAGCGAATCCAATCATTTTTTAAAATATTTGCTTTTATGAATAGTGTCAGTCTATTTTTATGCTTGTCAACTGTTAAAAATCATTTTTTACTACTAAAGACGTAAGCATAATTGAGTCGGTAACGGGAAACTGGTACGCGATATGTAACATTTACATATACATTTTGAGGTCAGTATAGGCCTATATTCCGCATTTGTCTCCCGTAACCTGACTCAATTGTGCTTAGGGTCTTAATTTAGTTTGTTGTTAGCAATATCGCTATATCTTCGTAAAGTTCAGGCTTCAATTTGACTCATATGATAATTCCTTAGTACATAGTATTTACCCGGCAGGGATTTCCAAAAACATCCAAAAACGTGATTTTTGAGACTTTTACCCCCACTTTTCTCAAAATCCTGACGTGATGAGATGCTCTCGTTACCAGATTCAAATTCAGCGCACCAAAAACTACTGAAAATAATTTCTCGTTCTCAGACAATGGAAATTTTTATTTATTTGCAGGCTTGTATTATCAATAAGAAATATATGTACTTGATTTCCGTCTTCTTTAATATTAATACAAATTTAACATTCTCAATATTTAGATGTTGTTTTGAAACTCTACACTGGGGAGACTTCATTAACAGAAATTCGGATTTTAGTAGGAAAATGGTTAGTTCAATGTAAAAATAGACTTGAACGTCAAATTCGAAACCCGATCGGAAAATTTCTGACTTTTCACTTTTCGGGATTTTTGCACACCTCTAATAATTATTAGACGATTTAATTTTTTTATAATTAATATTAATAATTCAAATAAAATTGTCAATAAATTGGTTTAATCACAGCAGCAGAGCACCTTTAATATTAATTTATTTAATATTATTATTACTATTATTACTCATATGGGAAAACTTCACAATTTTGCAAAATTAGTTTAAGAGTGAAAAAATAATCAAATACTGGACATATAGAGGTCATAATATAAACCTAGTAGGCAAAAAACCATAATAATTTTTAAAAACCTTTCCGAAAACGTTTTTAAAACGTTTCATGTCTGCTAAATAATGTTATAAAAACGTTTCATGGTTTTAAAACGTTTTAGAAACATAAAATGTTCTTAGAACGTTATTTGGCAGACATGAAAAGTTTGAAAAATGTTTTTGGAATGTTCTTAAAACAATTATGGTTTTTTGGCCACTGGAAAGTTTGATTAAAATTGAAAAATTAAGAAAAAAATTATAATAATTATAATTTTTTTTGCAATATATTAAGTAGAAAATATTTAATTACCTGATATTTAAATATGTTAATATTTTTTAAATATATGTTTTAACAAATTTTATTTGTGACGCGCTCCAAAGAAAGGTACCTAAGAAGCAAAAAATTTGAGGTTATGTTTTAAATTTTGTAAGTAAAAATACGGAAAGATAATCAATTATTAATTAAAAATTGTTGGTCTTTAAGTCTTCACTATATTCAAAATATTCAATGAATATTGGTATCAAATTCAAATAATTAAAAATGAACTTTTAATCAAGATAAATCTAACTCGAACCCAACCTATAATTCGTTTGCTTCTTAGGTACCTTTCTTGGGAGCGCGTCACATTTGTATAATTCTTGACATATTTTAAAGAGAATTTTATTACGAATTTTTATTCCTTGTAAGAAAATAACAATTTTGCAATTCACTAATTATTAATGAAACAATGCAACAATTTCAACTATTGAAATGTTTCTTTTACAGGATTCTTACCAAAGCATTATAAGGAATTTCTTTAAAGGATATCACCATCCCATCAATATCAGTTATGGTTAAAAACTTTTAGTTATTTATTAGTTTTTATTGATGATATATATCTTTTATGTAACTTTAACATTTTACAAATTTAAAAAAAATAATTTAAATTGCAGTATAAAGTCATTTACCTAATGTTAAAAACAAATAATTAAACCCCTGGTGACAAAAAGGCCAGTGTTCAACGAGTTTCCGCTATTCTAGGGGTCAATAAAAACCTTGTGTTACCCCTTTTGTTAGCGATTAACCCCTTGACTGCCGATGGCAAAGATCTTTGCCATTTCGGACTTCGCTCTGACTGCCGGAAAACTGACAATCTTTGCCATGATAAAAATTGATGTAAAAAAGTCAAAAATGGCTGAAAATTAAAAATAAAATTATTTCTAAAAAGTCAACGCTATGCAGAATGCGACGCACGTTTCTGTTTTTAAATTCAATGAATTAAAAAAATGTTATAAATTTTTAAAAACAACACTTTTAGCAAATTTTTTAAAATCTTTGCCATGGACAATACAATGCATTTTTTTTCTAAAAATGTCTAAAATCGCCTGAAATCTATTACTCGGAGGTTTTCGGGGTCGCTGATTACGAATATGATGTCAGTTTTTCAAAATTCAAAATGGCGGATCCAATATGGCGGACGACTTTTTTAAAAATTGATCCAAATTACCTGAAATTTGTTACTCGGGAGTAGTCGGGGTCGCTGATTACGAATATGATGATGATTTTTCAAAATACAAAATGGCGGATCCAATATGTCAGACATTTTTAAAAAAAAATTTAGATTCGCTTGAAAATTATTATTCGGGGGTTTTCGTGGTCGCTGATGACGAATCTGATGTCAGTTTTTCAAAATTCAAAATTGCGGATAAAATATGGCATACAGTGGAGATCCACTTCACCCATGAATTTATTGGAAAGGTGAACTTATTGGTTAGGACATTTCAATGGAATTTCAATTTTTGCTGTTCTATGAAACTGGCATTTGTAAAATTTGTACTGCTTTTATGATAAAAACCATTTTTTTTTTAAATGTCCGCCATATTGGATCCGACATTTTGAATGTTGAATTTTCAAGAAAATCCAAAATTAAAAAAAAATATATCCGACATAATAGATCTTCCATTTTGAATTTTGAAAAACTGACATAGAAATCGTCATCAGCGACCCTAAAAATCCCTGAGTGACAAGTTTCAAGCGAATACAAAATTAAAAAAAAAATGTCTACCATATTGGATCCGCAATTTTTAATTTTTAAAAACTGACATCGGATTCACCATCAGCGACCCCGAAAACCCCCTAATGATAATTTTCAAGCGAATCAAAAATTAAAAAAAAATGTCCGTCATATTGAATCTGCCTTTTTGAATTTTGACAAACCATCATCATATTCGTAGTCAGGGACCCCGAAACCCGCCGAGTCATAAATTTCAGGTAATTTTGATCAATTTTTAAAAATCCGTTCGCCATATTGGATTCGCCATTTTGAATTTTGAAAAACCGACATCAGATTCGTAATCAGCGACCCAAAAAAACCCCGAGTCACAAATTTCAGGTAATTTTGATCAATCTTTAAAAATCCGTCCGCCATATTGGATCCGCCATTTTGAATTTTAAAAAACCGACATCAGATTCGTAATCAGCGACCCCAAGAACCCCTGAGTTATAAGTTTCAGACAATTTAAACAATTAATTTAAACATTTAATTTTTAAAAACTGACATCGGATTCACCATCAGCGACCCCGAAAACCCCCTAATGATAATTTTCAAGCGAATCAAAAATTAAAAAAAAATGTCCGTCATATTGAATCTGCCTTTTTGAATTTTGACAAACCATCATCATATTCGTAGTCAGGGACCCCGAAACCCGCCGAGTCATAAATTTCAGGTAATTTTGATCAATTTTTAAAAATCCGTTTCCTCTATTCTAGGGGTCAATGAAAACCTTGTGTTAGCCCTTTTATCAGCGATTAAAGAAATAGCAGAAAATATTTTTTATAAGGAAACCATGCATTAGTGACTTTCAATAGATGCAAATATTTTGTTTAGATCTTTTATTTTTTAGACCAATGTAAACGTAGCATGAGCCCTTATGGTATCCGGTGGTTCAATTATTTTCAAAAGCGTAACAAAAATACAACGAAATCAATGTTATTTTAATTTTTTCTTAAATGTCTTCTTCTAAAACTGTCATTTTCTTTGTAATTATATAAATTTAAAACAAATGAAAAGTAGTTTCGTTAAATTGTGGTATATTTTACGAATTCACATAAATTTTTTATTATATTATTTATTATTATTATTATTATTATTATTATAAGTAAAAATCATGTTTTAAACTGTTTCCTAGTCGTTGTTGCTTAATCTCCGATTTGTAAAAGATTATAGAAATGTGATATTACACTTAGATGTGTTGTGGTATGTAATAAAATAATTTAAAATAAAAATTTTACTTACCTTATAAAAAAATTACCCTTTTTATATAATTTTATTCTTTAAAAGATAAATTAAATCAGAATTTTATGTGATTTTTATTATTTTTTTAATATTACAGTGTAATATTAAAGTAATATTACTATAATATCATTGTAACACTACTGTAATATTGCTGCAACATTACAGTAATGTTGCACTGTAATGTCCCTGCAACTTTCACCATAACACTGCTGTAACGTTACCTGTAATACTGCCTTGGGGCGGACATTGTAATATTACTGGAATGTTGCAACAATGTTACACTGTAATGTTAGTAACATTACATGTAACATTGCTGCAACATTCCAGCAATATTACGTGCTACTTGGGACGTGTCACACTTTGCAAATGGCTGACAGTTGCTAACACTTGTAACATTTTGTAATTTTTCGTACCAAAAACTTTGCGTTTCACACTGAGGTGAGGTTACATGGCTGTAGCGAACAAACAATTTTTGTTTAGAAAAAAGATGCGCGCGCAACAATTTTGATGCGTCTAAAATGAATCATAAAATTAAATATATTTTAATATTAAACTTTTAATTTATTACAAACCAAACAATAAATAAAAATTATTATATTAAACTACTTTTAGTTAATAATTTTAATTAATTCTTTTTTTAATTTTAAAAAAGAAAAACGAAAATATAAAAGTGTGAGGACACCATCATTATAAAATTCAGTTACTAAGGAACACTCATTATAAAATCAGCTAATAAGAAAACCAAACCATAAATAAAAATTATTATATTAAACTACTTTTAGTTAACTTTTAGTTAATAATTTTAATTAATTATTTTTTTAATTTTAAAAAAGAAAAAAGAAAAACGAAAATATAAAAGTGTAAGGTCATCATCATTATAAAATTCAGCCAATGAGGAACACTTATTATAAAATCAGCCAATGAGAAAAAAGTTCTACACTTGAAGTTAGCTGCTTTGACATCAGTAAGTAATGTCACGATTATATCCAATCAAAGTAAAGGATTTCGAAAAAGAGCCAATCAAGAAAAAGTTCTACACTTGAAATTAGTCGATCTAATGCACCTCGTTTTTACGACAGGAGCCAATGAGGAACACTCATAAAATCAGCCAATGAAATTAATTTTTGACTTTTTCGCGAATTTGGCGTGTTTAGGTTTTTCGTTCACTACCTTAACGACCTCGACAATGAAAACAAATGCTACCAGCGTCCATATATAAACAATACTTTTCGTCATTATATTCAGTATATAAGAAAATCAACAATTTTCATTAATAATAAAAATAAGCAATTGAATATGAAAAATAGGGAAAATAAAATCTTGCTTTCAAGGTAAGGGTATAATGCAGTGTGGAATTTTTTCTTTGCATTTTGAATAATATAAATTCCAAATTTTCAGAGGATTTTCGGTGAAAAGGGAATTACTACAAGGTAGGCTTTTTACGTTGGGCTCCAATTTATAATTGGTTGCCCTGGTTTCCAATTATATTTAGAAGAAGAAGGAAGGTAGGGTAAGTGATTAATACAAATACTTAAATTAATTATAAAAGTATATTGAACTTACAATTACTGTAATGTTGAATACAACGAGTAATCCTAAGGTTGGAAAGTAAGGCGGACGAAACACTTTACACAATCGTAAACTTAACTACCAGACTCGAAGACTGATTTTTTGGGGTGTCGCGGGATGACATAATTGTAACCAAGGTAGCAAGTGTATGCGTAGCTACTTACGAATTTAGCAATTGACACCCACGGGCCGCTTCAGTCGTCTGCTGGATCAGTCACCCAATTCTCAAAAGACGCGGGAAAATTTATAGTTCCACGTTACACTTTCAAAAAGAAAATTTAAATATCTTATTGATACTAATTAATTTTACTTTTATTTATTTATTTAAATATTACACGGGTAATCACTCTTTACTACAAGAAAAATGCAGAAAAGAAAAATAGTATTTAACCTAAATATTATTAATTTTAACATGTTTTATGGAATCAAACCAACATTCTACGCACAGAAACCTAAAACAATTAATTATTAAAATTTATTTTAATTGCAGATAATTGTAATTTTTAAAAGTTTTGATTATTATCTAAAATAACCTTGATATAACTTCTCTGTAAAAATTCTTGTTTTGTGACTATATGTATTCTAGCCTTTTATCAAAACCTGAAATTTCATAAAGAGCGAAACAATTTTAAATACATTTATCCTCTTATGCATAAAATTCATATTACTATAAGTGGTATGTCAAAATATATATTTAGGTTAAGTCAATTAGTATATTTAAATCATAATATCGTAATATCTAACCGTTTATCCGTCGCATCTTTTTTTAACGCGGTTCGTCGAAGATGAGCAAAATGCTCACCATCATAAATTAGTTCAAATTTGTTATAAATAGGCAAATTTTTTTTTGAATATTTGTTAGAATAGCTTTGAAACCTAAAGGCGGTAAAATTAACTTTCATTTTCTGTTCATTATTTAAATAAAAAATTGATAACAATGAAATACTATATTTAATTAATTTAAAATAAATTTTAATGGTTTAGTTTGTAAATAAATATACAGCTAGTTAAAATATTAGTTATCTAATTATTTTATTACCAATAAATTAAAGATTATAAAGTAATGAAATATAATTATATTTTTATTTTATATATGGGGCAAAATTCCTTAACTGTCCAGGTCAAAAAATTTATGTTGCTGAATTTTTTCGAAAATTTGCTAAAATGTTACTATTATTAGTAGAAGTGTAAAAATAATTTTTTTTAATGTGATAAAATATTTTTACGGCCATTAAAGTATTACGTAAGCATATTTTTTACTTCCTTATTACTCCTCCATCGTAGGATTTTTATATGCATTAGCGCCATTTTCTCTAATGAAAGTATGCGATAGATAGACCCCCTCCCCCTTAAATGCTTACCTAATACTTGAATGGTCCTTTTTGAGTTACGGAGTTTTAAAATTGCTTTGATAGAGTCTCTCGAAAACCCCGTCCAGGTAATTTAATCAGCATTACTAGAAATATTTTTTAACTTAGCAAATTTCTATATCTTCTCTATAAAAACATTAGGGTTACTAGACCCGTCAAATTTAAGCGGTTTTATGTCGACATTCATATTTCTTAAACCGTAAATCAGAACCTGAACAATTCTAGATCCATTATTAGGGGTGTCTCCGGAATAATTTTATACTGGATCATTTGACACTTCATAATTTGTTTACTTCGTATATTAGTATTATTAGTAACTTAGAATTATGTCTAACTTAACACATCGTTCAGATTTAAATTTATTCACAAATAGTACAACTTGTACGAAAGGGCAATAATTTTTATTGCTGTAGGCGTAGTTGCGTTTGCGAAGAAAAAAAATAGGCCTTACTTTACTGATTTTTTCACAGTCATTTTATTTAAAAGATTAAAAACGTTTTTTGCACCTTAAAGTACAATATGAAAACTACAAAAACAAAAAATTATTTTGTTTTTCAACTGTTATTTACGATTCGTAGAGGGCGCCAAATTTTGGCGATCTCTAATTCGTAAGAGTTTGCTGTGATTCCGATGGAGCCGCTCCTGACAGTTTAAAATCAGAACAATAAACAAAATTTATTGCTTTTGTAAATATTATTTCCGAGGTTATTGGCGAGTCGCGTTTTTCTCTTTTGCGTTTTTTCTACCCGTTGCTTAAGATTTTTATCATGTGTTTTTCAGATTGTGCTTTGTTATTTGCAGTTAATATGAATAAGATTGAAAAAAAATTATTTTTACGGAATTACATGTATTGAATTAAATACTATTTATTATGTAATCCTAATGTGTAAAATATTTTATTTTATAGTTTATTCGTTTAAAATTTGTGTCAATTAACTATAATATTCTCCGTATCCACTCTTTTATTTTTTCTGTCCTTCACACACTGAAGTTAGTTTTTGTGTATGTTTTGTTTTTAGGGTTCCGTACACCATAGGTGTACTGAAGAAACCTTTATGAAGTCACTCGTGTTTCCATCCTAGACATTTGGAATAGGCTGTGCCCCCCTTAACTTCTACATATCTCAACCTGGTGAGCTGAAATTCTGTACAGATACGTATTTTCACGTCTAGATTACAGGAATAATATAGCAAACCCGATTAAAAGTCATGATTACGAACTAGCACTGAATAAAATCGATTTTTTCAGAACAAATTACGACAAATGACCCTGTCCCCCCACCTTAACTTCTAGATATAAGGATTTGCAGAGTTAAAATTTAGTACACATACTCAAATTACGTGCAGATTACGGGAAAAATATAGCGAACTCGATTAGAGATCATATTTTCGATCTAGGAGAAAAAGAAATTTAATTTTTTCTAAAAAATGTCTCAAAGTGACCCTGTCTCCATACGTAACTTCTACATATCGAGACCTAGTAAGCTGAAATCCAGTACTTATTTTTAAGTGTACTCTCGTTTAAAACTTCTACTTTTTTGATAAAAAAATATAAAGATCAACTTCAATATGTTTCGCTGTGTTTTTTCTGTAATCTACAGGTGAAAATAAATTAATAACTCCCCACGGTGGGTTTTAAACTCATTTAACCCAAAGGTCCTGGCATCTGGGATTTTCTTCTTGGTTTCGATTCTGGAGTGGGAACACATGATTTTACAACGAAAATTTAAATAATAGCCGGAGTCGTTTTTGATAACATCGATTTTTACTTTTAAAAAAACGAAAATTCAAATTTGCATAAAAAATTTTTTATTGTAGAAAAAACTCTTTTTATAAAAGTTACAGATAATAAAATAGGGAATATTTTTTATTCAGGTCTTTTTTTAATACAATCAATACTTTTCGAGATAATCTGAAAAATAACATTTTAAACATTTTTAAATCTAATTAGCTCAAAATTGCGGGTACCTTCAATTTTCTTGTTGATTTTGATAGTATCACACTGTAAAAAGAAAGGTACTAATTTAGTACCAAAATTGGTACTAAATCGTAATTTGGTTCTATTTTAGTACCAAAATCAGCTCTAATTTAGAAACCATTTTTTAAACATGTAAACATATGATTTTCCAATAAAATAGAAATATTTTTCCAAGCCTGTTTTGAGAATTGTCGATTTAAAAGTTTATTTTAAGAAAAACAAAATGTTTACGTGAAACAAAATTCATAGAAACTAGCGTCATATTCCTCGCTCGCTCGGAAAACATTTTACTTATTTATTTCCACTTACATAAATTTTTATTATTATACATTATCAGGGGAGACTAGGTGCGGTTATTACGTTGTGCAGTTGTTACAAATGGAATATCTCAGAAACAGTGAATTGTAGAGATGAGGTTCCCAAAGGAAAAATGGTTAGTTTTTATGTACGAACTTTTTGCAATATGTTTAAAAATTATATGCAAGCTTTACAAGTAAAAAAATAGGCACATTGGTTTTTAGAGGCCAAAACTATATATTTCTCTGTCTGGTATTTTTTAAATAATTTATAGACCTTTATACTTAACAAAGTACATTTTTTAAATATTAAATCTATGAGGATTAAGCTTTAAAAAACTGCCTTGGTTGTCCACATTAAATGTATACTTTTTTAATAAAGTGTTTTATTGTAAAAAATGTACCTGTTGTGGCAAAAAATAAGTGTGTGATTACATTTTTGACAAATATTTTACATTTCAAACGAATCTGCTGAATTTTGGAAAAAATACTTTTGGCTTCTAAAAACCAATGTGCCTATTTTTTTACTTGTAAAGCTTGCATATAATTTTTAAACATATTGCAGAAAGTTCGTACATGAAAACTAACCATTTTTCCTTTGGGAACCTCATCTCTACAATTTACTGTTTCTGAGATATTCCATTTGTAACAACTGCACAACGTAATAACCGCACCTAGTCTCCCCTGATAATGTATAATAATAAAAATTTATGTAAGTGGAAATAAATAAGTAAAATGTCTTCCGATCGAGCGAGGAATATGACGCTAGTTTCTATGAATTTTGTTTCACGTAAACATTTTGTTTTACTTAAAATAAACTTTTAAATCGACTATTCTCAAAACAGGCTGGGGAAAATATTTCTATTTTATTGGAAAATCATATGTTTACATGATACTATCAAAATCAACAAGAAAATTGAAGGTACCGGCAATTTTGAGCTAATTAGATTTAAAAATGTGTAAAATGTTATTTTGCCGATTATCTCGGAAAGTATTGATTGTATTAGAAAAAGACCTGAATGAAAAATATTCCCTATTTTATTATCTATAACTTTTATAAAAAGATTTTTTTCTAAAATAAAAAATTTTTTAAGCAAATTTAAATTTTCCTTTTTTTTAAATGTAAAAATCGATGTTATCAAAAACGGCTCCGGCGATTATTTTAATTTTTGTTGTAAAATCATGTGTTTACACTCCAGAATCAAAACCAAGAAGAAAATCACAGATGCCAGGACCTTTGGGTTAAATGAGTTTAAAACCCACCGTGGATCCCTTTACGCAAATATTAAGCCTTGTCTTGTTGTGGGTAAATAATTTTTATTATTTTTAACATTTTCATTAAATTATCGAAATTCAGTATTTACTCATTCAGCCGCTGCATTGTGCAACAAACTGATTTTATTTTATTTAAACTGATTTTTATTTTCTGCATAAAATAGAATTGAAATACTCAACGCACTACGAATGCCCTCTGTCGTGAGTTTTTGTTATGAAAACGTAGTGAATTTGCTTAGCAATCATACCAATGGCATATGTGATATAGATAAGAAAAAAGTATGACTAAAGTTCATAATATATTATGCAGGAATTTCTCTCAGTGTAATATTAATTCAAATACGATTCCTTCAAAAGGTTAGGGATCCAAAAGAATAAATTTTTTAAAATGTTATTTTATTGTCCGATGAAATTAAATTTTAAAAACTTTTAAATATAGCTATTTAATCATAAATATAAGAATCTTCTTAAAATATTTTGTTGTCTTCTAAAAAATTTGGGGAACTGTTTCAGCTTTTGAGTATCGAATATTGAGTAGGTCAATTACTTTTTTAGAATTTTGAATAGTTGAAAACTGAGCTACAACGTTTGGTAAATTTTTTTCTACATTAGCCTATTTGTATAACTCTTTGGCGGTTGAAATTTGTTAATTCAATGGCAATTAAAGACTATTTCGAGCGGCTGCATTTTTATCGTACCTTACCTCCAACCCCGTTACAAGAATGGATGAAGAAGAAAAATGGATTTACAGTTTAGAAAAACTTTTAAAATAGAGTTATAAGAATTATAAAATAATATAAAAATGTAAAAAAATGTTACATTATTTTGGAAAATGTAACTTTTTCAACGTAACAAAGATAAGAAAATAAATATCTATTAATTTGGAGGAAAACCTCAATCATAAGGAATAAATTATATTAATTCAATAATTTTTAATGAATGAGTTATTTTTGTCAGTACAATGGAAAACTGATTTTCTCATAAGTTTTAAAAGAAATTCAAAAAAGTGTTAACAAAATTATTTAAAAAGATTCTTATATTCATGATTAGCTACCTATCCCGCGTGGAAAACGAACTATGGGCAAAAGATAGCAAAACATGGCAAAACCATGGGCATAGATTTCGGCCAAAGTTGATCAGCTTTCAGCCATACTTACAAAGCATGGGCAAAATCTAGAGAACCATTGCTAATGAGCGTTTCCCATACTTCGGAACTTTAGCAAAAACATGGGAAAACTATGGGAGCAAAAAAATCGTATTTTTTTATATTTTTGAAAAGAAAAAGTTTGTCATTCTATAGCATGGCAAAAACGTGGGAAAAGTATGGAAGCAAAATAATCGTATTTTTCTTATTTTCTAGAGAAAAAAAACTTTTATTCTGAACCATGGCAAAAACGTATGGGAAAAGTATGGGAGCAAAAAAATCGAATTTTTCCTATTTTCGAGAGAAAGAAGACTTTTATTCTGAAGCATGGCAAAAACATGGGAAAAGTATGGGAGCAAAAAAATTGTATTTTTTTTATTTTTGAAACGAAAAGTTTGTCATTCTGAACCATGGCAAAAAGGTGGAAAAAGTATGGGAGCAAAAAAAATCGTATTTTTCTTATTTTTGAAAGGAAAAAGTTTGTCATTCTGAACCATGTCAAAAACATGGGAAAAATATGGGAGCAAAAAAATCGTATTTTTCTTATTTTCGAGAGAAAGAAAACTTTTATTCTGAACCAGGGCAAAAACATGGGAAAAGTATGGGAGCAAAAAAATCGTTTTTTCTTCTTTTTGAAAGGAAAAAGTTTGTCATTCTCAACCATGGCAAAAACATGGGAAAAGTATAGAAGCAAAAAATCGTATTTTTCCTATTTTTCAGAGAACGAAAATTGCTATTTGAAGCATGGCAAAAACATGGGAAAAGTGTGGGAGCAAAAAAATCGTATTTTTTCTATTTTTGAGAAAAAGAAAACTTTTATTTTGAACCACGGCAAAAACATGGGAAAAGTATAGGAGCAAAAAAATCGTATTTTTCTTATTTTTGATACGAAAAAGTTTGTCATTCTCAACCATGGCAAAAGCATGGGAAAAGTATGGGAGCAAAAAATCGTATTTTTCTTATTTTTGATACGAAAAAGTTTGTCATTCTCAACCATGGCAAAAACATGGGAAAAGTATGAGAGCAAAAAAATCGTATTTTTCTTATTTTTAAAACGAAAAAGTTTGTCATTCTGAACCGTGGCAAAAACGTGGGAAAGGTATGGAAGCAAAAAAATCGTATTTTTCTTATTTTTGAAACGAAAAAGTTTGTCATTCTTAACCATGCCAAAAACATGGGAAAAGTATGGGAGCAAAAAATCGTATTTTTCCTATTTTCGAGAGA
Source organism: Leptopilina syphax (assembly GCA_032872505.1). Lineage (NCBI taxonomy): Eukaryota > Metazoa > Arthropoda > Insecta > Hymenoptera > Figitidae > Leptopilina > Leptopilina syphax. The sequence continues at coordinate 8,555,390 of CM065471.1, read as the reverse complement.
AAGAAAAATTTTATTCTGAACAATGGCAAAAACATGGGAAAATTATGGGAGCAAAAAAATGGATTTTTCTTTTTTTTTGAGAAAGAAAATTTTTATTCCGAAGCTTGGCAAAAACATGGGAAAAGTAATGGAACAAATAAATCGTATTTTTCTTTGTTTGGAGAGATTGAAAATTATTATTTTGAACCTTGGCAAAAAAATGGGGAATAAAATGGGAATTTTACTTAGCCAAAAAATCGTCTTTTTGTTATTTTTAATATTAAAAAAGTTATTCTGAACTTTGGGAAAAAACTGCTTTTCTGATTTTTAACTAGAAGTAAAAGATGTACAGATTCTCTAAAAATTGATTTATTATTTTCTTATTTTTAATACAAATTTCTTATAAAGTTATTTTTAAGCAGTAGTTGGTACAGTAGTAAATGTGAAGTTTTTTTAATTGTTTCGAAATCTTATTCAAAATATTAAAAAATTAGTTTTTTTAGATTGATTATTGTGTTTTAAATTGTGGTAATCTTTAAATGAGGATTGACAAAATTAAAAATTCAATGTTTGTTTTAATAATTAACGAAAAAATATAATTTTATAATTTTGTTTGTTCATTGTGACTTTAAAAAAGTGACAATTTAATTAATTAATTAATTAATTTAATTTAATTAAATAATTTAATAAGAATTTAATTACTTTTAATTTAATTTAATTTAATCTTTTTCTGATTCTTTGTTTTCGTATTCATCCGAATCTGCCTCTGTTTCATCGCTATCATCTTCATCATTTTTTGATACTTCGCTGTCATTTTGCTCATCTCCTGTCTCGTCTTTATTATCTTCATTTATCTCTGTTCTTTCGCTGTCATTTTTTTCTTCTCTTAACGGTTTTTTGGTATTTTTTTTTCTATTTTTTGTTCTTTTCTTACCGTTTCTTTTTCTTCTTTGTCACTCGTTTGCGTATCGCTTTCATCATCATCTTTGATTATTGCTGTTCTCTTTGTGATTTTTTTTTATTTTGATTATTTTCTCTTTTTCCTTCATTTGTAGATTTTTTATGATCTTGTTTGTCTTTTGGATGTCTCAAGGTCCCGCAGGTATTATTTATTAATTTGATCATGTCAGTTTCTTCAAATTTAATGGATTTATTTTGTTTTTGTACGTAATCTGAAAAATATTATACTCTGCTCACTCAAATTATAGGTAGTTTTGTAGGCTTATTATTTGTTTAATTTATGTTTTTATAATTATATGATTTATTTTGTATTGAAATAGACATTTTAATGTTCTGATGACACAGGTCTGTCGAAACGTTAAAAATTTTGTGCTTTACTTTCACATTTTGTATTTGTTTATTTTTTACTTACGTTGAATTGCAGCTCTTACTTCTGCAGGGACAGCTGTTTTATTCTTACTTCTCCCCTTAGCACACATGTTCGCCAAGTTTTCTTTTCCACAAATTAAGAAAAGTTGTGAAGATTTTACGTATACAGGTAGTCCTGTTTTTAATTGTGTTTTTGGTTCATCATTATCTGGTTGGTCCTATAGATTGAATAATATTATTATGTCAAGGTAAATATAACTTGATATATATAAAAGATATTTCTCTAAATTTATATAAAATGTGAAACATTTAATTGCAAAATACTTGTAAGTTGTTACTAGCTGAAGCTGTAGAAACTTGTGAATTAACTGGTGAATCAGTTTGAGTCAAAAGTTTTGTTCTTAAAAATTTCGTCATCTTCTCGAAGAAAAGTAGTGTTTCTGGATTTACGACTTCCAAAAAAAGAAAAAAATTAATGAGAAATGTACATAATAAATATGAAATAAAAAACACAGTAAAAACTTGGACTTAAAATGAACTGAACAGCAAGATTATTTTGATCACATCCCTATAACAGCAAAGAATATTCAAGGATATCCTAAGAAAGTCGTATTCATTTCCGGAATTTTGGATATCCCTATTATATCATTAAGATGTCTCAGGACATTCCTGAGAGATTCTGTGCATAATTATAATAGTTTCCGGATATCCTAAATATCTAGATGCTCTTAGGGATTTTAGTTTGTTTAGCATTGGTTTATTTTGAATTGCAGTAAAAATGAGTCCATGTTATTTCTGTTAATTATTAATTAAAAGCAATAATGTACACTTTTTAAATTATTTATCAGTCATTATCATTGAAACTAAGCGTACCTAAATCTGCGAAAAGTGACTCAAAAATGCAGTGAGGTTTATCAGACTCGCAAGTTTTACTGCTCCCATCTTCTTTATCTATATCAACAATTATCATTTTCAAATAAATTTTACACTATTTTAATTACTTTTGATTAAGCATATGGCTTAAGGTTAGCTTAGAATACATTAAAAATAAAAGGTTAATTAGATATTAGGTTTGAAAGATTAGTTAGACATAATGTAATTTAGTTATATTATATTATATTCAATTTGACGAATTATTTCTAAATTATTAAAGGTTTAATTTATATACTTCCTGAATCATTTTTAATAAATATACCAGAAATTAATGATGGAGTTTGAATTAAATTTGTAGCGTTATCAACTATAAGTTTCTCCGTTGTGAGATTTTTTCTAGATCGTCGAGTTTAAACTTCTTAACTGTAATATAATTAATAAATAATTAAAGAAACAAGATAATAATATTTTGTCTATCTACACTTTAAAAAAGGGAGTTCTAGTGGGAGTTAATGAAAATTAGTTAATTCAACTTTAAAATTTAATACATAAACTCCTCAATTATAAAATAACTCCAAAGAAGAAAAGAAAAATATTTTTTCCAAAATTGATTTAAATTTGTTTCGCTTAACCCATATCTTGATTTTCATCTGTAGCACTTGATGCTCTTTTTCGAGTGTCTTCTGTGTGCGATATGCGTCCCAATGGATCAATAATTTCTCTAGATAATGTATCTATTATTTAAACAAATATTAAATACTTGCAAATTGTATTATATAGGAAAATTTATCTTTTATATACTTTTTAAGAAACTAAATAAATATGAAAGTACTTTAAGAAGGACCTATAGATAAAAAAAAATTTTTAAAATCGATATTTTTCTTTAAAATAAAAAAATTTCGGTTATCTCGGAATTTAGAACCGTCAAAGCAGACCATTTTTATGCAAACATCCACATTATTAATTAAAACACTGAAAGAAAATAAAATACCTTCTACTGCGCTTGGAACTTTGTCCTGACAAGCAGGTTTCAAAATTTTAAACTTAGAAGGAATAACTTCAGATTTAATTATTGTTATTTTCTTTTTTGCTGATTCATTTGATTGGCTAGTTTTGATAGATGTTTTTGTTTTATCATTTTTATTGGGCAATTTTTTCTCACACTTGGTCTCATTACTTTTAGTAGCTACTTGTTCGTAAATAAAAGAAAATTGTTTTAGATTTCGACAACTTATTTTCTGCTTTTCTGTTAGGGTTGTCAAACAAAAAAGTCTAATAGAAATAAATATAAGATAGGGGAGAGTGGGGCAAAATGGGGTACCTTTTTGTAATTGGCTGTTTACAGAGAACCAAATAAATAAATCGATTCAACTAACCATCAGAATTCTTCTTTGTACTCTTAGGTTTAAGAAAAATATGATAATAGCGAAGAAAAAAATTTTTTAATGAACTTATATCCCATTTTCTGAGAAGGTGTTACAACCCCATTTTGCCCCATGGGTGGGGCAAAATGGGGTGGTACCAAATTACCATACAAAACCTGGAAATTTTTTTCAAAATTTGTTAAATTCTTGTTGTAAGAGATTGTAAATACAAACAAAAAGTAAGATTCTTTATTATTATAAAAAAACAAGCAATATTTATTAGAATTGAACAAGAAAACATCAATAATGAAAAATATCGATATATCGATAGTGAAACATCGATAGCATAATACCCCGAAACAAAAAATATCGATTTTTCGGCAAAAAGTTATTAAATATGCATAATATAATGGTTTTAAGTAGTTCAATGAATATTGAATACCACCCGGTATGGCCCAACACATAGGTACCCCATTTTGACCCACACTGCATATTACAATAAAATGTAATGTTTACAAATTGTTGTAAACAATTTAACAATCTATCCTATTGGAAATTACTCTAGAATAAGTGCTGGAAAAGATCCCACACTAGCCGAATTAAATAAATTATCCCAAAAAGTTTTATAAGCACTTTAATTTCTAAAAAAAATCGATATTTTTTATGCTCAAAACTTTAAAGTTGTATAACTTTAAAAAAAAATTTCATAGTGTTCTTATAATTAATAACAATTTCTTATCAATATGAATGATATATATCGCGGATAAAAAAATTAAAAGTACCCATCATGGAGAAACAGAGCTAACCCATTTGACCCGCCTACCCCATTTTGCCCCACTCTCCCCTACATAGGTAGAAGCAAACAAATAGATGAGAAGCATATATGTGACGCGATCTGAAGAAAGGGACCTTAGAAGCAAATCATTTTACGGTTGGGTTAGAGTTACTTTTTTCTTGTTTGAAAGTGTCTTTTTACTTATTTCGAATTAAAATTAGTGTTTATTAAATATTTTAGTTTTAATGAAGACTTAAACTTTAATGATTTATATTGACAGTTGATCCTTTTTTTGTATTTTCATTTAAAAAATTGCAAAGATAACCTATAATTTTTTGCTTCTAAGGTCCCTTTCTTCAGATCGCGTCACATATACACACAAAAAAAACCATTTTCTAGCTAAGAGAATAAATAGAAAGACACCTTATGAGGCATGGACAGAGGAAGTTACGATAGAGACCATACCACGACATGATCATTTTCACGACAAGGAACGAGAACCGGTTTGAGAAGCAGTACAGGATGAGAAGATGATCATGGAGGAGTCACAGGACGAGCTGAAATTGACGGAGAAATCGAACAAAGATTTCTATCTGAGGTTTCGATGAATGAGGCGACAGCAGGGTCAGATGCTGAGAAATGGCACCAAGTCATTGCAGAGGAAATGCAATCTTTAATTAAAATCGAAACCTGGACTATTGTCAATCACCCAGATCAATTCAAAATCAACGAAAGTAAAATGATTCTAAGGAACAAGCTGAATCCAGATGGACTCGTTTAATCGCACAAAGATTTAGCCTCCAAAAGGATTTGAAAATTTTCTGAAAGATTTCATCGATTCAGAAGGTAATAGTGAAATTGTAAGTCACCCTAAGGAGATGTAGCATAAATTCCAAAAAAATAATAAAGTCTGTTTCTTAAAAGAACTAATTTATGGACTTAAACAAGCCGGCCGCAGCTGGTGCAAAAAACTTGACAAACCGTCAGGAGTTAAGTGCTGTTCCCTGATAATCAGACCGATACCTATTTTAAATTGGAGCAGGAGAAAACATTGTTGCCATAGTGTTCCACGTAGATGATATCCTCGTGGTGGCTAAGGACAAAAAGAAGATCGAAACCTGTAAGAACTGAGGAAACTGTGACTGATGGTAGTACTATTCTCAGGATATATCTTTAAACTCGAAGGAAGACCAATATCGTGGTGTCAAAGAAGCCATATAGGATCGGACATTTCTTTGTGAACATAATTATACCGATTCGATACAATTTTGTGTGGGATGTATTGGCAAGAAATTTTTCTCTATGCAGTATTGGTGTTTATTAAAGTAATTTACTTGCATATAAATTCAGTGTTCGTTTATTTAAATCCTCTGTGGTATAGTTATTCGACATATTTATTATTTAACATTTAACATTTAATATTTAATATTTAATATTTAATATTTATTATTTATTTATTATTTATTATTTATTATTTATTATTTATTATTTATTATTTATTATTTATTATTTATTATTTATTATTTATTATTTATTATTTATTATTTATTATTTATTATTTATTATTTATTATTTATTATTTATTATTTATTATTTTCAAGGTCACCTGCTTGATTTTCTTTGAAAATCGATGGTAATTCTTTTACTTTTTCCGAGATATTGTTAGTTGTTTTTTTCTTCGCAATTTTTGTTTGGTTTTTTTTCTTTTTTACTTTGCTTCTCCTTTGAATTCGTCTTTTTGGGTCTTGTAGTTTTTTTCAAAACTTCCCCGTTTGCATCCACATCCAAGGAATTCAAGTAATCTTTGTTCTCTAGATTGTAAAAAAGTATAATTAATAAAAATAATAAAATGTTAATAATAATAAAATAATAATTTTTCAATTCATTATTAATAATAACACTGTGCAACAATTTTCAGTTTATTGTTTCTTTCCCAAATAAGTGTAGGCTTAAATTGAAGTAGATGAATGCAACAAAAAACCCCAAAAGGATTTTGCAAACTTAGTTCATTTCATATTTTTATGAAATTTGAAAGTTCATGTTACAATTTGTGATATTTTTAAAAAATCTTGCACCTTTTGTGATATATAATTTTAAAAATAGATTGTTTAAAAAAATTGTTCTGAATATTCTTTCCTTGGAAAAATTGTTAAACAATTTAAATATGATTATTTGTTTACATTATGGTTATAACAAAATTGTTTAAAAAAATACAGAAAAATTCGATAAATTAGCTTTTATAATCACTTTTCCAATTAAGTACTATAATTACACCTTTTTAATTAGAATTTATTTAATACTTATATTTTACTCATTACTTAATTCATATTTCTATTTAAATATAGCAAAAGATTAAAAATTTTTGAAAATTTCACAAAAATCAGCATAAGTTTAAAGGTTTATAAAAAATAAATTTGAGCTACATTTCAAAAACCCTTGGAGGGTCAAATTACTGTTTATTTGTACTATCATTTAGCACTAGAGCCAACCGGGAAAGAAAAATGTGTCGCACAGTGTAATAAATTGGAAATAAATAATAATGAAAATAAAATATAGTTATAATAAATAGTTTTATTTTTGTGAAATATAAAAATTATATTATTTTATTATATTATTATAAAATTATTATTTATTATAATATAAATATTATTATTATAAAATATTAATTAAACAATATTAATAGAATAAAGAAGGGTTATCATGATGGGAAAAACTGATATTTAAAAAAATATATTTACCGCTTCGACAAATAATTTTTCCTTTATACGGCTTTTCTCCGTACTTAACAATCACGGTCTCCCCAATTTCTTTTTCTTCCATATCCGGAGTTTCCTCCAATACCGTTTTACTATTGGAATTCTTCCATTTAATTAAGACGAACATTTTGTAACTTTCGTGTTTTTCTTAATGACGTGAAGAAATACTCTGAAGTACACTTTTGTTTATAAACGATATACATTTTTTGGAAGAATATTCAGATTGTCAATTTTAAATAAACGGTTAGGAGAAATTTCATGGCGCGAAAAAATCGTGGCGACTAGGATAAACAACGTTAAATGACGGTTGTCAACGGTCCCTATGAAGTTGGATTTATTTAAAAGCAACTTTGAAAAACAGATAGTTTAAATACATGGAATAAATCTAATCTTATTATATAATCTAACACTAATCTTATTGAAAAAAATATCGACAAATTTATTTAACGTTTATTATAAAATTATCTACGTTACAATAAATGTATTTAATTTAAAGTATGCGACGAAGATATCAAAATTACGAAAATTATTCTTCCAGTCATCGAAGAAGAATAGCATCATTTTTCAGAACTATAGAATCTACTGATTTAGGCGAAAATTCGAATTCAGTAAGTTGTGAAATATATATCGCTAAAAGTTATTTTAAGGTTAAAACACAGATATTAATATATATAAATAAAATAAATAAATAAATAAATATATATATATATATATATATATATATATATATATATATATATATATATATATATATATATATATATATATATATATATATATATATATATATATATATATAAAAATTGTACTTTTTAGGGTTCCGTACCCCGGTAGGAACCCTATTGGAACGGTTACAAAAATGACCATGTACCCCCCCCTAGAACTCACAGTTTTACACCTAGAGAGCTAAAAATTGGTACACGTATGTATTTTCACGCGTAGATTACAGGAAAAATATAGCGAACGTGATTGGGATTGATCTTCATAGACTTTTCGACGAAAAACATCAAATTTTGGCCATTTTTCGCAAAAAAAAGGCATGTACCCCCCCCCCTAGCGCTCACAGTTTTTTACCTAGAAAGATGAAAATTGGTATGCATATGTATTTTCAAAAATGGATTACAGGAAAAATATAGCGAACATATTTGGTATTGATCTTCATAGTGTTTTCATCGAAAAACTCGAAAATTTTGAAAAAAATGCATGTACCCCCCCCTGGCGCCCACAGTTTTTTATCTAAAGAGCTGAAAATTGGCATACTTATTCGTTTTTACGCATAGATTACAGGAAAAATATAGCGGAAGTGATTAGAATTGATCTTCATGGTGTTTTCATCGAAAAACTAAAATCTCTTTTTGAAAGCTCGAAAATTCTTTAACCGTTGCTGGTTCTCTCAATTCTTAATCTAGTGGACTGTCGCTATACATTTTTATTTATTTTTTCGTGTAGATTTCAAAAAACATACAGAAAAAATTATTGGAATTCATCTTCATATTTTTTTTTGCGAAAAACTAAAAAAAAATTTCGTTTTAAAAAAAAAAGTGTGTACCCCCCCTTGGTTTTCACAATTCTTGGCCTATTGGACTGCAGTTTTGCTTATTTTATGTATTTTCGTCAGTAGATTTCAGGAAAAATATAGCGAACCTGATTGAATTTTATCTTCATATTTTTTTTCAGTGAAAAAGTCAAAGTTTTTAAAAATTTCGTCAAAAATGCGTGTTATTTACTATAGCGCCCACAGTTTTTTACCTGAAGAGATGAAAATTGGTACACTTACGTATTTTTACGCGTAGATTACAGGAAAAATATAGCGGAAGTGTTTAGAATTGATATTCATGGTGTTTTCATCGAAAAACTGAAATCTCTTTTTGCAAGCTCGAAAATAATTTAACCCTTGCTGGTTCTCGCAATTCTTAATCTAGTGGATCGCCCTTATACATTTTTATTTATTTTTTCGTGTAGTTTTCAACCAACATACACAAAAAATTATTGGAGTTCATCTTCATACTTTTTTTTACGAAAAACTGAAATTTTTTTTTTGATTTAGAAAAAAAGTGTGTACCCCCCTTGGTTTTCACAAATTTTGATCTATTGGACTGCATTTTTTTTTATTTTATATATTTTCATTTGCATATTTTAGGAAAAATATAGCAAACATGATCGGATTTGATTTTCAAATTTTTTTTAGCGAAAAACTCAAATTTTTAAAAAAAAATTTCAAATAAGCGTGTATTTTACCCTAGCGCTCACCGTTTTTTACATAGAGAGATGAAAATTGGTACACTTATGTGTTTTCACATGTAGATTTTAGAAAAAATAAGAAATATTAGAATTAATCTTTATTGTGATTTTTGCGAAAACATATATTCTTTTTTTTATAATTTGTTCCTAATAATTATACCTATGCTAATTCTCATAAATTTTTAATTGAGTGGATATTGGCATTGGGCATTTATATTTATTTTTACGTGTAAATTTCTTAAAAAATATTGTTATGAAAAAATTGTATTTTCGAGATTTCAATTTTTTTACGCCAACTTCAAGTTGAACTAAGAGAAATATTTGAAAAAGTGTCATATAACCATTGATTTCATATAATCAATAATTGATACATTCTTGATAATCAACAATCGCAAATTAATAAACATCACTTCAAAAAAATAAAATAATATAGAATAAAACTATATTAAAAAAGTTTGTGATAAAACTTTGGAAAGAAGATACGCTTAATAGTATGTAATATTACATTTTAATCAATTGCTTGAAACATGTTTTACTAAATTATATTATTTTACTGTTGAAATGTATTAATGTTTTTTAAAACAATTTTTTATTAAAAATTATCTTTACTATAAACTTTTTATTATTATTTCTGGCAATATAAATTTTTTTTTATTAAAAATTATAAAAACATTTATTTAATCAAAATTTAACCAAAAATATTATTATGTGTTGGAATTTATTTTTTCTTTAAAAAATTTTTTATTCTACATTATCATTACTATATACTTTTTATTATTATCTCTGGCAATATAAATTTTTTTTATTGAAAATTAAAAAAACATTTATGTAATTAAAATTTAACCAAAAATATTATTTTGTGTTGACATTTATTGTTTCTTTAAAAAAAATTTTTATTCTAAATTATCTTTACATAAACTTTTAATTATTATTATTATTTCTGTAAATATAAATTTCTTTTTATTGAAAATTTAAAAAATATTTATTTAATTAAAATTTTTACAAAAAGTAATATTTTCTGTTGAAATCTATTAATGTTTTTTAAAATCAAATTTTTATTCAAAAATATCTTTACTATAAACTTTTTATTATTATTTCTGGCAATATAAATTTTTTTTATTGAAAATAAAAAAAAACATTTATTTAATCAAAATTTAACCAAAAATATTATTTTGTGTTAGAATTTATTGTTTCTTTAAAAAAAATTTTTATTCTGAATTATCTTTACATAAACTTTTAATTATTATTATTTCTGTAAATATAAATTTCTTTTTATTGAAAATTTAAAAAATATTTATTTAATTAAAATTTTTACTAAAAGTAATATTTTCTGTTAAAATCTATTAATGTTTTTTAAAATCAAATTTTTATTCAAAAATATCTTTACTATAAACTTTTTATTATTATTTCTGGCAATATTAATTTTTTTTATTGAAAATTAAAAAAAAATTATTTAATCAAAATTTAACCAAAAATATTATTTTGTGTTGGAATTTATTGTTTCTTTAAAAAAAAATTTTATTCTAAATTATTATAAATTATCTTTACATAAACTTTTTATTATTATTTCTGTCAATACAAATTTCTTTTTATTGAAAATTAATAAAATATTTATCCAATTAAAATTTTTACAAAAAGTAATATTTCCTGTTGAAATTTATTTTTTTTTAAATTAAATTTTTATAAATAAAAAATTTTTATTATTTCTGTAAATATACATTTTTTTATTGAAAATTAAAAAAACATTTATTTAATCAAAATTTAACCAAAAATATTATTTTGTGTTGGAATTTATTGTTTCTTTAAAATAAATCTTTATTCTAAATTATTCTAAATTATCTTTACATAAACTTTTTATTATTATTATTTCTGTCAATATGTACAAATTTCTTTTTATTGAAAATTAAATAAATTTTTATTAAATTAAAATTTTCATAAAAAGTAATATTTCCTGTTGAAATGTATTAATGCTTTTTAAAATCAAATTTTTATTCAAAATTATCTTTAGTACCTATAAACTTTTTATTATTATTTCTGTCAATATAAATTTTTTTCATTGAAAATTAAAAAAACATTTATTTAATCAAAATTTAACCAAAAATATTATTTTGTGTTGGAATTTATTAATTCTTAAAAAAAAATCTTTATTCTAAATTATTCTAAATTATCTATACATTAACTTTTTAGTCTTTTTTTAAATTTTTTTAAATCTTTATTCTAAATTATTCTAAATTATCTTTACATAAACTTTTTATTATTATTATTTCTGTCAATATGTACAAATTTCTTTTTATTGAAAATTAAATAAATTTTTATTAAATTAAAATTTTCATAAAAAGTAATATTTCCTGTTGAAATGTATTAATGCTTTTTAAAATCAAATTTTTATTCAAAATTATCTTTAGTACCTATAAACTTTTTATTATTATTTCTGTCAATATAAATTTTTTTCATTGAAAATTAAAAAAACATTTATTTAATCAAAATTTAACCAAAAATATTATTTTGTGTTGGAATTTATTATTTCTTAAAAAAAAATCTTTATTCTAAATTATTCTAAATTATCTATACATAAACTTTTTAGTATTATTATTTCTGTCAATATAAATTTTTTTTTATTAAAAATTAATAAAATATTTATTTAATTAAAATTTTTACAAAAAGTAATATTTCCTGTTGAAACTCATTAATGTCTTTTTAAAACAGTTTTTTATTCAAAATTACTAAATAAGCTGTTTATTATTTCCATCAATGTTATTTTTTCTTAGACATTAATTTTTATTGTAGGAGAGTGTAGTCGAGGTCGGACCATTGTCCAGGTAGGCCACTGTCAATTTTTTGGACTAGTTCATTAGTGCCAAAAAAATGGAGAACACCAAAAATGGTACATTTTCGTACGTCTTAAATAAATATAGATATCTGGAAGATGATTGTATAAACGAATTTCATAATATTCTCCAGAGAAATTCTCATTTTAAACCAGTAAACGTTTTTCAATTAATAGAACCAAGTCTTCAATGTGACGTAAGTCCTATTTTACCAAATGAACAACATTTACAAATAATATTCCGGGAAGGTAGTGAGAATGTTTTAAAAACTACAGATGAAGTAGGGCACTGGTTATGTATATATTTTATTAATGGAGAACTACGAGTTTACGATAGTTACTATAGTAATTTGACTCCATTTGTGATTCGCTGTTTAGATGTGCTATTTCCTTATAAACCACCTGTGATATTTATTCCTGTACAGAGACAAATTGACACAATTGAATGTGGGTTATTTGCAATAGCAAACGCAACATCTATAGCATTAGGAAAAAATCCTAGTGAAATAAGATATGATATTGACTCAATGCGTTCACATTTGTTTAATAATATACTTCAAAAAGGCACTTTGTCTCTTTTTCCCTTAAAAGATGAATTTATTCCTGCTGTTGGTATTATTTCTCAAATTATTGAGTCTCGTGATACTTTTGAATTATCTCAACAAGTAGAACCAAATTGTAATGAGAATCATTGTGAAGATATAAAGTATCAATCAAAACAAAAAAGTAAAGATATTTTTTTAAATGATTGGAATAAAGTTTCTAAAAATTTTTTTAATTCCATTTTAGATGGTCAAACACATGTTTGTGTTTGTTGTGGTCGTTTATGGTGTATTAAATCATTAAAACTGTTAAATAAAAATTCGTTAATTAACAAAAAAAAAATTCTTCTGAAAATTATAAATAAATGTTTTTATCTAACAAAATCAGATAGTGGATATTTTTGTAGCACTTGTTACAGAGATATATGTTCAGATAAAATTCCTAAACTAGCTTTATGTAATGGTTTAATGTTTTCTGATATACCGGAAATATTAAATGATTTAACTCCCCTTGAAGAAAGATTGGTATGTCCTCGACATATATTTTTGAAAATAGTTCGCAAAGGTTATGGTATTGGTTTCCAACACGGTTTAGTTGGTAATGTTATCAACGTTCCTGTTGAAGTAAATGCAATGGTATCTGCATTACCGCGAAAAGTTAAAGAGAACAATGTTATTACAATTGAACTAAAAAGGAAGATGTGTTATAAACATGGACGTAAGGAAAATATTCGTCCAGAAAAAGTACGTGCAGCTGCAAAATATTTAGTTGGTACTGAATTATTTCGTGAACTAGGAATTACTTATGATGATTCCTGGCAATACGAAGAAGGCGTTTTTGAAGAAAATATGCATTTAGATGACAATTGTAATTGTGTAACAGATATTGAGTCAGAAGAATTGCCAGTTAATCCAGGAAACGTTGAAACACTTCTTGATAATGAACAGGATGTTACTATTACTATGGCTCCTGGAGAAGGGAAAAGGCCTATTTCCCTAACTATTGATGAAAATTTAGAAGAACTTGCGTTTATTAAAATTCACGGAGGTAATAAGCGTAATTTTTTGTGTAAATTAAGTTACTCAGATATAATTAAATCAGAAATATCTCGATTTGATCGTAGAGCAATGCGCATCGATTATTTGTTTACTGCATTAAAAAAGAAGCAAATGTTATGTATCACAAGTAACATTAACACTTGTCTAAGAAAAAGGACAGCAAATGGGAATTTAATTTTAGTTAGTAATTTATTAGATGAAAATTTCATGCAAAATCTAATTCAACATGATGATGGATATAGGGTTTTAAAAGGAATAAGAAATTCTCCAGCTCATTGGGAGTCAGAGAAAAAAAAAGTATTAGCTATGATAAGACAGTTTGGAGTACCAACTTTATTTCTAACAGTATCAGCAGCAGAAACAAAATGGCCTCGATTGATAATACAATTAAAAAAGATAGTTGACGGAATAAATATTACTTTAAATGATGCAAAAAATCTTTCATATGAAGAAAAAGCACGTCTTATACAGTCTGATCCCTTTATTTGCGTATCATTTTTTGAAAACCGTTTCAAAGAATTGAGGAAAACATGGGATAGTCCTGTTGGTCCTTTTTGTGAACATAAAATAGAACATTTTTATTATAGAATAGAGTTTCAACATCGTGGTTCACCACATGCACATATGATGCTATGGTTAACCCTTTGCGGCATGCATAATATTATAACATTAATTTAAAAATCACAAATGCTTATGAGGGTTTTCGGGGTCGGTGATTACGAATCTGAAGTCCGTTTTCTAAAATTCAAGATGGCGGATCCAATATGGCGGACAAATTTTTTTAGAATTGATCGAAATCGCTTTAAAATCGTTACTCGGGGGTTTTCGGGGTCGCTGTTCACGAATCTGAAATCCGTTTTCCAAAATTCAAGATGGCGGATCCAATATGGCGGACGAATTTTTTAGAATTGATCGAAATCGCTTAAAAATAGTTACTCGGAGGTTTTTGGGGTCGCTGATCACGAATCTGAAGTCCGTTTTCCAAAATTCAAAATGTCGGATTCAATATGGCCGACGAAATTTTTTAGAATTGATCGAAATCGCTTGAAAATCATTACTTGGGGGTTTTTGGGGTCGCTGATTACGAATGTGAAGTCCGTTTTCCAAAATTCAAAATGGTGGATCCAATATGGTGGACGAATTTTTTTAGAATTGATCGAAATCGCTTGAAAGTCGTTACTTGGGGTTTTCGGGGTCGCTGATTACGAATCTGAAATTACTTTCAATCAATAAACGTTAAATTATTGAATAATTGTACCGTCGGAATTTTCGTTACCCGATGTACACCGCGGGGAGGTTGCACGATCAGGATTTGTACATCGTTTAGCCCTGAAAAGGGCAGTTTGGTAAATACTGTTCAAAACTTTATAATAATCAAATTAAGCTGTTTATTTCCTAATAAAATTAACTAATTAATTAAAATTAGCGGATTTTAATTGCTATTATAAAGTTTTGATGTCTTTTGCTTTGAACAAGTGAATTTTTTTTCAGCAGTGGTAAGCAGCGAAGCAATTTCTTGTGGCAAACAGGCAGAGTGGTACATTGCAAGTTTTACACATCCATGATGTTCGCTTTTGGTCGACTTTAGTACTGCAATGAGCACAGCGTCTAGGTGAAGCGATAATTTTAGGCATATGAGCTGATTGACTTTTTCTTTTTTCCTCTGACACTTTTGGTTTGTAAGAAGAGATTGTACTTAATTTACGTTTCTTCCCAGTTGAACTTGGTAGTTTGTGTCCTACCAATTCATCTACTAAACGTAGCGTAAAAAAGACAAGTTCTAATTCAGCATTATTTGACTGACCGCATACCTACGGTGATGGTAACAAACAATAAACAAAATACTATACATAGTTTGATGAAACAAATAAAGAGCGCAAAAAAGACAAGTTATAAATCATCAATATTTGACTGAACGCATATTTAGGTTGATTATAACAAACAATAAACAAAACACTGTTTAGAGTTCAAAGAAACTAAAATACTAACTGAACTAAAGCAAATGAATTTTACTGAAAGCGAATTGCTTCGCTGCTTACCACTGCTGAAAATAAAATTCAATTGTTCAAAGCAAGACACATCAAAACTTTATAATAGCAATTAAAATCCACTGAATTTAATTAATTAGTTAATTTTATTAGGAAATAAACAGCTCAATTAAATTATTATAAAGTTTCGATCAATTCTAAAAAAAATTCGTCTGTCATATTGGATCCGCCATCTTGAATTTTTAAGAACAATCTTCAGATTCGTGATCAGCGACCCCGAAAACCCCCGAGTAACTATTTTCAAGCAAATCAAATCACTTTTTAAAAAATATGTCTGCCATATTGGATCCGCCATCTTGAATTTTGGAAAACGGATTTCAGATTAGTGAACAGCGACCCCGAAAACCCCCGAGTAACGACTTTCAAGCGATTTCGATCAATTCTAAAAAAATTCGTGCGCCATATTGGATCCGCCATCTTTAATTTTGAAAAACGGACTTCAGATTCGTAATCAGCGACCCCAAAAACCCCCGAGTGAAAACTTTCAATCAATTTCGATTGAATTAAAAAAAAATTTTTTTTTATTCTTTAATTTATTTATTTATAGTTGTTTATAATTTCACGTAACCTCATTCGCTATCAATTTTTCGACATTTAACAATGTTTTGATTATTAATATACAAAGATTTTTGGATTTTACTTGAAAAAGACTGTGTATAAACAGATATTTTCACAATATAAAAGGTGGTAATCTGTGTTACCACTATGCCGCAAAGGGTTAAAAGACGCACCAGTTTTTAAACCAGGTGATAAAACGTCTATAAGTAAAGTGACTTCATTTATTGATAAAATTATATCTTGTAGTAGTGAAAATATTTTAGATTCACTGTTAGAATTACAAAAACACAAACATACACACACATGTCGTCCAAAATCAAATCGTTTATGTAGATTTGGTATTCCATTCTTTCCAATGGAAAAAACACGTCTACTATTGGAGCTAGATAAAGAGGAAGATGCAGTAGAAAAATGGTAAGAAATTGGAAAAAACCTCTCAAAACAACTTGAAGAAATTCCGCAAAATGTAAAAACATTTGAAGAATACTTGACATATATTAACCTTAATTTGAACGATTACATAAAGGCCGTAAGAGGTACACTACAGCGTCCAAAAGTTTTTCTAAAACGTTCTCCAATAGATATATATATTAATGCATATTCAAAAAAAATTTTAGAATTACAACAGTCTAACATGGATATACAATTTATTTTAGATCCGTTCGCATGTTCAAAATATATTGTAGATTATATTAACAAAGCAGATCGCGGTATGTCTACTTTGTTAAGAACAGCTATTGAAGAAGCTAAACAAGGAAATAAGGGAATAATAGGGTCATTAAAAGCTGTTTGTAAAGTATTTTTAAATTCATCAGAAATTTCTGCACAAGAGGCTATATATTGTCTTTCTGGTATACCTATGTCAAAAAGTAGTGAAACTGACATATTTTTAAATACTTCTCATCCTTCAAAGCGAGTACATATACTTAAAAGTCGTAAAGTTTAAGAAAATTTAGATTCTTCGTCAACAGATGTATTTGAAAAAAATATAATCGATCATTATATTAATCGTCCAAAAGAAAGTATTTTTGAAGATATGTCTTTTGCACATTTTGCTTCTTATTATACGTATTCAAAAAAGATTATAGGTAGTAAATCAAATAATCAAGAAAATCAAGAAGTAGCAGAAGGTAGCTCTGATAATGATATTTGTGAAACAAAATCAGATTCATGGATTAAGCTTTTAAATGATGATGGCTATATAAAACGTCGTAAAAAATGAAAATAATTCGTTTTTGTAGATATAATGTACAATCAGATCCAGAAAATTTTTATAGAGAACAATTAATGTTGTACGTTCCTTGGAGGAATGAGAACGCAGATCTGCTTAATACAGAAATTAATATTAAAGATAAATTTTGTAACTTGATTGATAGTATTCGTACTGAAAGTAAAAAATTTAATAAGTTAGGAGAAGATGATGTATTCGATAGGCTATTAAATGCAGTTAAAGATGTAACTGCAGATCAATCAATTAATGACGAAGACATTCCTTCTTATAGTGATCCACTAGAAGGTTTCGAATATGAAAATGAGGAAGAGAATAATGAAAATGACTGTAATTTTCTAGATATTTTACCAGACAGTGTTTCATCAACAGCAGTTGATGAAATTAGTATTACTCAACCATCTGTCTTAAATCAAGAAGAAGTACTTTCTTTGATTCGTATTCTCAATTCTGATCAACGTAATTTTATTTTACATGTTGGAAATTATTTTTCAAATAAAAATGTTGACACTTCACCTTTGTATTTGTTTATAAATGGCGGTGCTGGCGTAGGTAAAAGTTTGTTAATAAAAGCATTGTACCAGTATCTTCTTGTATATTATTTTAATTGAATTCCAGGTTCAAATCCAGATGATATTAAGATAATTTTGTCTGCCTTTACTGGGAAAGCGGCCTTTGGAATTGGGGGACAAACCGTGCACAGTGTTTTTGGGCTACCTATATCACAATGCGGATATACTATGCCTGAATTGTCAGCTTCAACAGCTAACACTTTTGCAAGCAAATTAATGTCAGTGAAATTAATTATTTTAGATGAAATTTCTATGCTTGGCAGTCGTACATTTAATCAAATTAACAGAAGGTTGCAACAAATATTTCATACTAATGTTCCTTTCGCTGGTATATCAATAATTGTAGTAGGAGATTTTAGACAGTTGTCACCCGTTGGTGATAATTGGGTTTTTCAACCGAACATAAGTACGAATCCAATGGCATTATTGGCTGGTGCTCCTCTTTGGGAATCATTTAAAATATTTAAAATGACAAAGATAATGCGACAGAAAGATGATTTAAATTTTGCTACTGCATTGAACAATATGGCTTCTGGTATAATGACTTCATATGATATTGCTCTTCTACAATCTCGTTGTTATACATTAGATTTACTACCACAAGAATCAAATGGTGCAATACATTTATTTGCAACAAACAAAGAAGTAGATGATTATAATAGTAAAATTTTATCTACAATGGAAACAGAAGGTGCAGTAGTGAAGGCTATTGACATTGCGTCTGGGGCAATAAATGATATAGCAAAACGAAAAGCATTAAAATTAGTTAAAACGCTTCCAACTACGCAAACTTATAGTCTTCCAAAATCACTGTATATCAAAATTGAAGCACGCTTTATGATTACTGTAAACCTAAATACAACAGATGGTCTAGTTAATGGTACTACAGGTATTTTAAAAGCTATTGAATTTGGTATAAATAAAGATAATAGAGAAAAACGACCTTTAAGATTGTGGATGGATTTCAATGATGCAAGTATTGGAAGATCAGCAAGAAGTAATTTTAAAACTTCAAATAGGCGTAATCTATATTTTATTCATAATCAATGGACACCACTTGAATCAATTACATACACTATAAAAAAATGGAAATCATCAAATCTAATTGTAAAACGAACACAATTTTGTATAGTACCTGCAGAAGGAATAACTATTCATAAGAGCCAAGGAGCAACTATGGAAAAAGTTGTAGTACACATTAATCAAAATATTCGTCGCTCTATGTTATATGTAGCATGTTCAAGAGCAACTACGGCATCTGGCTTGTTTATTATTTTAAAAAATAAAGAAACATTTAAAGCTCCTTCTCCACCAAAAGATGATAATCCAGTAGTTATGGAACTAAAGAGGCTTGAATCAAATTGTCAGCTTGTACCAATATTTAGTTTTTTGTGCAACGTACCCAACCATGAGTTTCAAATTATTTTTCATAATGTACAATCGCTTAATAGACATATAATTGATATTGAAATAGATCCAATTGTTAAAGCTTCTCATGTCCTTGTTTTCGTGGAAACGTGGAGTTGTAGGAAAAATGATTTTAATATTAGAGATTTTTATCAGACGGTCAGAATAGATGGACCTATAGAAACAAAACCGAATCCTGGATGGGGATCAGTTATATTTTTGAAATCGTTTTTGAATAAAAATAATGAAAATTATGACTTTAAGAAAAATGTAAAGCTTAGTCCAGTTAGTGGACACTGTGAATGTGTAGAAATGCGATTGGCAGGAGTTCGATTAATAAGTGTATACCGATCGCCAAAGTGTATAATTAAAACTGCTCTTGCGTGTATTGATGAAGTTATTTTCAAAAATGTACAAAAGAATATATCACTTCCTCCCATTATTTTAGTAGGTGATTTTAATGTAGACTTTTCTAAAAACCAAAATAATGAAATCTCTAAGTATTTTATTAAATATGGTTTACATTCTAAACTTAATATGGAATATACAACAAAACAATGTACAAGTATAGACAATATATTTTCTAATTTAGAATTTATTGAAGCTGGTACAGTAGAAAGCTTTTTTAGTCATCATAAACAATTATGGATTCGATTTGGTATAAAGATTGATTAAAAATAAAAATATTTAATAAAATTAATTAATTATTAAATTATGTCGAATCAACGTTGGGTTTGACATGAACAAATTTTATGTTACCTCAAATTTAAAGGATATATTTAAAAAAATTCATTGTGTTCGTACTGCGGAAATAATGTAGTTAAACATAACTTAAAAATTTAATAAATTTTAATTGATACTTCTAACCTCCGGTGGGTTGAAAGTTAAATCCGATAAATTTAAGCGTAAAAATTAACGGTCTTAAATAAAAATTTTTGTTTTAGAAATATAAAAGGGAGATCTTAATTTATTTTGTTATTACTAAACAAATTTCGAATCATCGCTATAGATTTGCAATAAATAAATTCAAATTTAAAAAAAAATTTAATCAAACATAACTTAAAAAAATTGATAAAATTTTTAACCTCCGATGGGTTGAAAGTTAAATCAGATAAACTTAAGCGTGAAAATTAACGGTCTTAAATAAAAATGTTTTGTTTTAAAAATATAAAAGAGAGATCATAATTTATTGCGTTATCATCACTACAGATTTACGATAACTAACTTACGTTAATTTAAAAAATTTTTTTTTGAGATACAGCATTGGTTACCTCCACGTGGTGTATCTTGGTAACAATGTCATTGAAACATTTTTATTAAAATTTTAATAAATATATTATTAAAATCTGACAAATAAAATTAATGTATTATTATTATTCTGGCATAATTTAAATTTCAATGAAATTGGCTAAATACCAATGAATGGTAATTTAATTATCACGTATCACTAACTAAAATAATAATTTTTTAAATTTTTAGAAAAATTTATTAGACTAATTACTGGACTTAATTGGAATACCCAAACTCGAATACACATACAATGTCAAGAGTGAAAATGTAATGCCGAGCCATATTTATTTATTATTCTAATGTGAAGAAGCAACATAAGTCAATAATTCGAAATTGTTCAAGAATCAGGGAAAACTGTTTTTCTTGTAAATGTTAAAATTTTTTTTTAATTTTTTTTTGTATTATATTCTACTAACAGACATATGCTGTTTCTGTATAAAATGAAATGTAAATAAATTTATTGAATCGAGTAAAGTATCAAAGTTTTATTAAATATTTAATAACATTTATATAAAATATTGAATTTTGACCATTTTTAGTAACATTTTAAAAATAATGAAATTGTTTTAAGAATAAATTTAACCAATTTAAAATTTTGTTTTTAATTTTTTACTTACGTTTCTCATTATTCATTTTTAAATTTAAATTTTTATTTTTATTAAATATTTCTTATAATACAAAATATATTTTTTATTTTAATTTCAAATCATTATTTTATTTATTTTTATTTATTACTTTATCAAATTTTTTTATTATCAATTTATATTTAAATTTTAAGTTTGTAATGATCGTGATTTTTAATTTGCCAAAAGATTAGCTCGCCGGATGGAGTCCGGGTATTTAATTTAGTTAACTTTAGTATTTAATCTAAACTTAGTTTGGCTTGAAATAACATTAGAATTAGTAACTAGATTTATAGGGTTTGTGATCTTGGATGTAAGGTAAAGTCATTGATAAGGCATAATTTAAACCTTCGTAAGAAAATATATTTAAACAAATAAAATAAGAAATAATACAAAGAATAAAATAAAGAAGGTAAGTAATAGAAAATAAAGAAAATAACAATAATAAAATAATAAAATATTAAACTCGATATAATGCAAAAAATATAATAATACCTAAACTAACTAATAACAAATAAAATAATAATTCCTAAACTAGCTAAAAGAGAAATAAGAAATAAAAGAATAAAAGAATAAAAGAATAAAGAATAAAAGAATAAAGAATAAAAGAATAATTTAGAAAAGAGAGTTTAAGAAAATCTGTGAGAGTGAGAGAGAAAGAAAGAATTAGAAAGAGAGAGAAAGAGAATGAGTGAGAAAGAGAGAGTCGCAGCCATGGCAGATTCACTCCTCGCTGGGTTGGTCGTCGGTCGCAACGCTGTAAAATTTAGCAACCGTTAGTTTCCGCCATTTTGTAAATCAAAAGGTTTGACGCTCATTTTATTCACGAGGGTAGGTTCTAGAATTTACCCCTAAATTACGATTTGAACTATTACTAGGGTCGTGCACGCTAGGACGATTTCAACATCGAAAGAAACTAGATACCGAACTTTCGGTATTCATATCCGTCACGTAATTTAGTGTGAATAAAGAAAGATGTTAACAAGCGTCATCTTTCCCCAAGATGTACCTTGGGTCAAAGATTCAACCTGGTGCATCAACTCTATGGAGGTCGAGTTGTACCTCTTCACCACAGGGTTGGTTCACAAGAGCTAAGATAGTAATTATGCATAAGGTCTTCCACGGATGTACCCCTGGCTTGACCAAGTGCATTAGAGCGAGAAAGAATGACGGAGTAACGAAGGGTGTTACTGCTGCTCAGTTGTACCTGAGTCTCGAGTACAGCTCCCTCTAGGAAGTGGCGTAAACTAGCAGCCCCAGTTGTACCTGAGATGCCACCTGTCTACTCCAGGTAGAGAGGAATTGAGTACAAGCTAGCAGCCCCAGTTGTACCTGAGATACCGCCTGCTCGCACCAGGTAAAGAGAGAAAGGAAGTAGCACAGATGTACCTGGCCTGAGAGAGGAAGATCTCATTCCTTGGGAGAGTTGTACCTCAGCCTCGGCGTTAGATCGAAAGGTAAAGGGTGGAGAGAGGAAAGAGAGAGCTGCCGTCGAACTGCCTTGGAGCAAGCCCCGAGAGAGTTCGGCGGCGAACTGAGGAAATTGTCCGTGCAACGAAATAATATACCTCGCGGGTCTCTCGCGAGGTATAACGCGGAGTATGAGAAACCACGTGCTTGCGCGACAATGAATGCGCCATCGGTACTCTCTACTCGTCGACCGAGCAGCGAGCACAGCAATATATATAGATATACTATTGCATACAAAATAAATGATTTTATTTCCTTCGAGAAACTTACGAATTTATTTCGTTAATAAATTCGACTTTATCATTACAAGTTTTTTAATTAAAAAATAATTTTTAATAGTTTAAAATAATGTATGGTTTTGTTACAGTTTAATTATATATTAATATTATAGAACAAGTTTAATTTATAATTAAAAGTTTTAAATAATGAGCGATTAATAGACAACAGTTGAATATTATTTATAACGTGAAGTTACAATAATATATAAGTAAAAAAAAAGAATAAATAATGATTGAACTTGAATACAACCACATAAAAAAATCTTATCTTTCAAAATATTTAATTTATTCAAAATATTTAATAATTAAAATTAAATTTTAAATTTAAAAAATGGATAATGAGAAACGTGAGTAAAAAATTAAAAACAAGAACTATAAAGTATTTAAATAATATAATTTTCAAAGAAAATTTTTTAAATAGGGAAAAACGAAGAAGATTCAAGCAATCAAGAGAAGAAAAAAATAAAGACTGGTATTTATTTATTATTTAAAGTTTATTCAGTTAAATTATATTAATTTTTTAAATGTAAATAAAAAAATTTTCTTTTGATTAATGAAATTTATTAAAGTAAAATTATGTTTATCATCATTTTTTTTAAATAAAAATAAGGTTATAATTATAACTTTTTATTATTTGTTACAATTAAATTTTAATTTAATTTTAATAAAAATTAAATATGTTATAATCTTTTTATTATAATCATTTTCTATAAAATATTTTATTTTTTTTAAAGAAAAAAATAAAGACTTGTATTTATTTATTATTTGAAAGTTTATTTAGTTACATTATATTTATTTTTTAAATGTAAATAAAAAAATTTTCTTTTGATTAATGAAATTTATTAAAGTAAAATTATATTTATCATTATTTTTTTTAAATATAAATAAGGTTATAATTATAACCTTTTATTATTTGTTACAATTAAATTTTATTTTAATTTTATAATAAAAATTAAAAATGTTATAATCTTTTTATTATAACCATTTTCTATAAAATATTTAAGTTTATTTTATTATTTAATTATTTCATTATTTAAAGAATGTAATTGAATTCTAATTTCAAAAATTTGTTAATAAAATAATTCTGAAAATTAATAATGAGTAATTAGTAATTTAAAATGATAATAAATTAAAATATATTTTTTAATATAAAATATAATAATTAAACTTTGTAAATATTCTACAGAAGAAAAACAGGAGAAAGTGGAATCTTCAACACAAAATATTGAAAAGGGTATTTTTTCAATTTTTAAAAATTTTAATTAAACATTTATAAAAAAAATTAATTTATTTTTTTGTTAATTAATAAAATAATTGCATAAATTACTCTTGAATTTTGTTATATTATATAATCTTTTTATTAATTATTTAAATTTTGTAGGAATTTTTTTAATTGAAAGAATTAAGTTTTTAATTAATAATTATAATTATTTGAAAGTTTATTTAGTTAAATTATATTAATTTTTTTAATGTAAATAAAAAAATTTTCTTTTGATTAATTAAATTTATTAAAGTAAAATTATATTATTTACCATCATTTTTTTAAATATAAATAAGGTTATAATTATAACCTTTTATTATTTGTTAAAATTAGATTTTAATTAAATTTTAATATAAATTAAAAATGTTATAACATTTTTATTATAACTATTTTCTATAAAATATTTAAGTTTATTTTATTATTTAATTATTTCATTATTTAAAGAATGTAATTGAATTATAATTATTAAAATTAGTTTATCTTTATATAATTTATTATTTTTTCATATATTTGTTAATAAAATAATTGTGAAAATTAATAATGAGTAATTAGTAATTAAAAATTATAAGAAATTAAAATATATTTTTTAATATAACAAATAATAATTAAATTTTGTATATATTGTACAGAAGAAAAACAGGAGACAGTGGAATCTTCATCAGAAAATATTGAAGAGGGTATTTTTTCAATTTTTAAAAATTTTAATTAAACATTTAAAAAAATTAATTTATTTTTTTGTTAATTAATAAAATAATTGCATAAATTACTATTTAATTTGTTTATATTATATAATTTTTTTTATTAATTATTTAATTTTTGTAGAAATTTTTTAATTGAAAAAATTAGGTTTTTAATTAATAATTAAGAATTAATTAATTAATTCAATTTTTTTTTATTTTATTAATTCAATTAAACGTTTGCTATAATTTAGATTTGACAGAGTCAGACGAAGAATTTTTGAGCATAATCGAGCAGTTTGAAAAGGAAAACAATGTGAAGTTATAAACTGTTAATAAAATATAAACTTTAATTACGTAAAAAATAAAAATCATAAATGTGTTTACTACGTCACATCGGACAAGTGAGATTTTGTACAATAAAAAATAATCTTTAATAAATAATTTTTATTTTTTTAAATATGTATTTTAATTTATTAATTTAAAAAAATTTATATTAATATATTATATTTACTATTATCATTTTTTATAAACATTTTCTGTATAATATTTAAATTTTTTCAATTTAATAAAACTAAAAAATTATTCGGTAAGACCTGAAAATTTTAATTTAATTTTAATAAAAATTAAAAATTTTATAACATTTTAATTATAATCATTTTTTATAAAATATTTAAGTTTACTTTTAATTTAATAAAAGTAAAAAATATATTTGTAAAATTTTTTATTATAAAACATTTTAGTTTATTTTTAATTTAATAAAAATAAATAATAAAAATATAAAAATATCCTACTTTAAATAAAAATTTTTTAAAATATTTATTTAAAAAAATTATTAATTAATTAAAATTTAATAAAAATTATTATGTTCAAATACATTTAAAAAGGTATCTAATTTTAAAAATAAAAAAAAAGTTTTATTAAAATTAATATGTATTATATATACATAATAAAAATAAAGTAATAAAAGAAATGCAATCGATTGTCAATTGATTGTGTTTATGAAACGTCACGTCATAATCAGATTGTAAGAGCGTTAATAATTTTTTTGAAGAGAGCGTATAAAAAATGGGTAAATAATAATATAAAAAAATTATTTATTAACAAAAATATAATTGATATAATCTTTAATACAATAAATTTCGATTTTTAGTTTTTGGATTTTTAAATATTTTCAAAAAAAATGATAAAAAAAATGAAGAAAAGGAAAAAGGGAAAAATGCAGAAAAAAATTTGAAAAGAAGATTGAAACAGAAGGAAATTAGAAGGTATAATTTCATTATATTATCATTGTCAAATAAATATTAATTTCTTAAATTTATTATTAATATTATTTATTTTTTTTTAATTTTTGCAAGTTTTCTAATCATATAAATAATTAAATTAAAAATGAATATTCATTATTTAAATAATTTAAGATTAATAAATTAATAATAATTCTAATAAAAATAAAAAAATAATTAATAACAAATGAAAAAATAATTAATAACAAATAAAAATTATAATGTAATGATTAATTAATATTTAAATAATATAATTTTTTTTAAATGTTTAATTAAAATTTTTAAAAATTGAAAAAATACCCTCTTAAATATTTTCTGTTGAAGATTCCACTGTCTCCTGTTTTTCTTCTGTACAATATTTACAAAGTTTAATTATTATTTGTTATATTAAAAAATATATTTTAATTTCTTATAATTTTTAATTACTAATTACACTCATTATTAATTTTCACAATTATTTTATTAACAAATATTAAAAAAAATAATAAATTATATAAAGATAAAATAATTTTAATAATTATAATTCAATTACATTTTTTAAATAATGAAATAATTAAATAATAAAAATAAACTTAAATATTTTATAGAAAATGGTTTCAATAAAAATGTTATAAGATTTTTAATTTATATTAAAACTTAATTTTAACAAATAATAAAAGGTTATAATTATAACCTTATTTATATTTAAAAAAATGATGATAAATAATATAATTTTACTTTAATAGATTTAATTAATCAAAAGAAAATTTTTTTATTTAGATTAAAAAAATTAATATAATTTAACTGAATAAACTTTCAAATAATTTTAATTATTAATTAAAATTATTTAAATAATTTAAGATTAATAAATTAATAATAATTCTAATAAAAATAAAAAAAAAATTAAAATACAATACAATCATTAAATATGATTTTGTTTATATTTTCAAAACAGAGTAACTTCAAATTGAATTGGAATTGATATATATTTATTTTTATAAGAAAGAAAATTAGAAGTTTTTATGGAGGGTACGGAACCCTAGGTTTTAGTACGAGTTCTACTCGCACTTGTCCGGTTTTTTTTTATATTTCCAATTTAATTTATAAATTTAAGAACGTTTTATTAAAAACGAGATTATTATATAATTTAACAATATTTCTTAACATTTATTTATATATTTTATTTATTATTTAAATGAAAATCGAGATGAAAATGATTGTTTTTAGAAAATCATTTTTAATTACAGTTTTTAATTTTAAATAAATAACTATATTTTTTTTGTTATTTTATTTTTTATGTTTTTTATGGTAGCTTTTCATATCGAAAAAAATAATTTATATACGGTACTTTACGTAATATTTTTCGAATCAACAATGTTTTTATTATCAACATTCGGTTTTATTTTACCAAATGAAGTGAAAAATATTTTTATAAATATTTTTTTGTGTTTTAAAATTAAAATCATTTTTAACGGTAAAAGAAACATTTACTTATGAAAGTTTGATAATTAGTGGTTTCTTTTTAACAAGATTTTCTGAATTTTTTTCGCTTCTCACTAACATACTATGAGTTAAATTCATTCAATTATATATTTTTTTAAAATGCAGTTGAAGCTTTGTTTACATATAAGTACCACAAGTTTTTAAAATTTTGAGTAAATGTAGACAGTTTATTATTTTTTATATTAATTAAATTGATAAAATTCAAAAACCAAGGTTATTTTTTGTTAATTGAATAGATCAGTAATTCTTCATCCATCGAGGACATAAATTCAAGGATTGATGATGATGATATGCGCAATCCTGATTTTTTGTTAACCGATTCTGACCATGAAAATGATAGAAATATCGACGAAAGTAGACACTCTGATAACTCTGTTGCTGTTAACCTGACTGATAATGACATAAATGATGATATTTCATTCAATGAAACCTCAAACGATGATACATCATCCAGTGGAACATCAAATGATGACACATCATCCAATGGAACTTCAAATGATGATTCACTAAGTGACATTTCTAACAATGATGAGGGTGAATCAGTCAATTCTATTGCATTCTCGGATGATGATTTTGAGCACTCCGAAAATGAGTCTAATGCGTCAAATGATGATGGTATTAATCTATTTTTTATAAATGTATAAATGCAGAAAAAATTTGCGAATATTCCAAGTGCTCAGTGTTTTTATTTTTCTTATTCAAATAAATAAAATTTTGAATCTCAATTTTAATAAAATATGTAAATTACCTTATTCATTTCAAAAAATAAAAATTTGATACTCATTACATTATTTATAATCAATATTTAATTAAGTAAAAAATTGTTAATTTAACTTAGATTATACAATCTGTCGAAATATATACAAGTTATCGATTGAATTAGTTTTTAAAAATTTGAATTAAAATTAATTGTTAATATTTGCAAATTTTCACAGATTAACAGATGAAATTACAAATAAATAACTTATATATTTATAGATAAATAATATTTACACCCCCCACTCCTGGGGGTGGAAGTTTCAAGCTGTGTGTGACGAAATGTAGAAAAAAATTTTTTTTGTATCTCTTTCACACCCAGGCATAACTGGACGGTTAAAAAAACGTAAGTGTAACGTTATTCATAGTTTTCGGGGTCGCTGATTACGAATCTGATATCAGAATTACAAAATTTTTTAAATTCAAAATGGCGTATCCAATATGGCGGGCAACTTTTTTACAGATTGATCGGATTGGATTGGAAATTGTTACTCGGGAGTTTTTGAGGTCGCTGATTACGAATATGACATCATTTTTTAAAAATTCAAAATGGCGGATCCAAGATGGCGGACGATTTTTTTTAAATCGTTTAGTTTTACCAGAAACTTGTTACTCGGGGGTTTTCAGGGTCGCTGAATACGAATCTGGTGTTATATTTCTAAAATTCAAAATGGCGGATCCAATATGGCGGACGTTATTTTTAAAATCGTTTAGTTTAACCAGAAACTTGTTACTCGGGGGTTTTCGGGGTCGCTGATTACGAATCTAGTGAGAGTAGAAAGAAACAAGTCCATCTACTGACAGAAATAAAAATAACCGATGGTATAGCTCGGTTGGTGAAATCCCGTTGCTTGCGATCACAGAGGTTAAGCCACTTTGAGTGCGGTTAGTATTTGGATGGGTAACCCTCTGTGAATCGCTACAGTTTTGGTGTTTTTCACTGATGAGATATATCAAACGGGAGGTTTGATGCCGAGGTTATGTTTGTGCATTTGTGATGGCTATCCAAATGTACATTCATGACTCGACGTCAATAAACCGGTTGTACGCGGAAAGTAGATTTTCTGCAGTTTTCCTCTCCCGTGGCCGAATGTCCAGGCGAATGCGATTACTCCTAACCTAAGTCGGCTGCAGCCGCAAAAGTATGGACACGGAGTAAGAGTTTGTGAGTTAGAAGAGTTAAGTATAGTGATGTTGAGGAGATTTTAAAGGCCCGAAAGGGCATACAATGAAATCATACTTTACTTTTTACTGACAGAAATAAATAAATACACAATCGCAATTTTAAAATAAACTACAAATTCGTGATCAGAGACTATAAAAACCCTTGAGTGACAAGTTTCCCTTTAATTCAAACAATTTTTACATTTGTCGTCCACCGTATAGGATCCGCCATTTTGAATTTTTAAAAATTAACACTTAATTCGTTATCAGCGACTCAGAAAACCCCCGAGTAACAATTTTCAGGTGAAATTAAAATGTTTAAAAATAATCGTCCGCCATATTGGATCCGCCATTTTTAATTTTAAAAAACTGATATTATATTCGTAATCAGCGACCCTAAAAACCCCCGAGTAACAAGTTTTATGTCAATCCGTTTAATTTTTACATTTGTCGTCCGCCATATTAGATCCGCCATTTTGAATTTTGAAAAATTAGCACCGGCTTTGTAATCAGCGACCCCGAAAACCCCCGAGTAACAATTTTTAGGCGATTTTAAAATATTTTAAAAATTCATGATTTTTAACAATAATTTATGAATTTTTTTAAACAATAGGAATTTTTTAATATGATCTAGGATACTTATTTTCAAAGCCCTATTCTTCCTGAAGAGAACGCACTAAATTAGACTTAAAAATATTAAGTTTCTTCAAAGATATTGAGGTTTTTGTAGGTGGGACGTATATGTCCCATGGGCGTGAAAGGGATATAAAGAATGTGATAAAAGGGGGGGGGATGAACACTGTCCGAAAAAGCGTGATGTAGATGAATGTGAATTTTTTTTCAATCTTGTTTAATATCTCTCTTATTTTTTAAATTCTTTTATTTACATCATCCACAATGTTTTCCTCTCAAAAATGTTTATCATTCCTCATTTTGCTCTCAAATTCCTTTAATTTATCTTTTTCATTTTCTGATTCTCAATCTTTTCTTTCTTTCTCTTCTTTTTCTCCTTCCTCTCTTCTCAACCTTTTCTATCACATACAGCAGCCAAACTATGCATGAATAATGCTCCAATTCACAGTTCCACCTTCCCAAATCCTCTGTAGTTTTTATTCTCGTATCATCCCCTATCAAATAATCTATAAAAGAGTTTCTTCTTGCAATAAATAGAAATTCCATTTCCTTTTCACTCATCTCAACCACCTCTTCAACCAGTTCCTCCCTCCTCATATTTACCAATAATTTATTCCCATTTAGTGAAATACTTCCCCACCAAGCTAATTTTCCTTTCCCCTCTTTTTTCATTACTGTTCTTTCTATTACTTAGTTTTTCGCCTTTATTACTTACCATCTTTTCCCCACGTTTTTTAATTCGACTACCCATACATTCAGCATTTGCTTCTACACCACCTAAACTCCTCTTATAGTTATGGCTACTTGACTCAAGAGGACACCAGGCCACCAACCAACCAACCTAAACCCCTCTCAAACTTGTAATATCTACTGTAACCTCCACTTCTTACATCAGCTTCTCTATCTCTTTATCATCCTATCTTATTTCTACTCCTAATAATCCTTTTCAACAATTTCTTTTTCTTCCTCTCTATTTTCTCCATCTTTTTTCATTTCATACAATCTTTCCATCACCTTTTTCTTCATTATGCTTGATATTTGCAAATATTACTATTTTATTCCTCAGGTGATTTGGAATCTTCAGATGATGATGATAGTGACGATTTTGGACCTGAAAATGATGTGCCAGTAAATGAAGATCCACCTTTATTTCCAGGATGTCCACTTACCTTCTCTGAGAGTTTATTAAGCATTCTTTCCCTGACTTTACGACATACAATAACAGGCGTATTATTGGCTGCAATTCTGCAATTGGTGCACTTACATTGTCCAGAACCAAATCATTGTGTGCAATCTGTTTACATGTACAAAAAGTACTTTGAAGATTTAAAAACTCCACTACAGAGACATTTCTACTGTTCAAATTGTTTTGAAAGTCTTGCGAACGAAAAAGGTGTGTGTCCCAACTGTGAAAATGCCACAAAACAAAATTATTTTATGACAATGTCAATCATTTCACAATTACAAGCGCTGTACAGTAGACGCGGCTTTCACGAAAAATTGAATTATAAATATCACAGGGTTAAATTGGTTCCAGAAAACATAGAAGACATTTATGATGGAGAAATTCATCAAGAGTTAAGTGCGCCAGGTCAAATTCTGTCAGATCCGAATAATATTTCATTTTCGTGGTATACGGATCGGGTTAAAGTATTTAAATCTTCAAAGTTTTCGTTTTGGCTAATATACTTAATAATTAATGAACTTCCTTATTCCGAAAGATTTAAAAAAGAAAATCTTATTTTGGCCGCAATGTGGTTTGGTGACCAAAAACCCAATGCAAATCTATTTTTGCTACCCATTTACGATGAAATTCATCAATTAATGCATGGAGTCGATTTTCAAATTGCGGGTCAGGATGACTCTGTAAAAGTACAGGCCATCATTATTTCTGGAACTTGTGACCTTCCAGCCAATGCTTTATTTATGAACATGATTCAGTATAATGGCAAGTTTGGATGTCACAAGTGCAAGCAGGAAGGTGAATGGATCGGCAAGATACAAGTTTACCCCTATAAGCGAAATTTATCCTTACGTACAGAAGAGGAAACTGGACGTCAGGCTGCTAGAGTTAGAAATCGACCAATCTGTGGAGTGAAGGGCCCAACAATGCTTTCGCGATTAGTGTATAATTAAATTACCACCACTACGTTAGATGCCATGCATTGTGTTTTTGAAGGAGTTATGAGAATGCTTTTAAAATTGTGGTTCGATACAGAATTTGCAGGAAAGCCATTTTCACTTTACGAACATCTTGATGATGTAGATAAAAGACTCGAAAACATTCATCCGCCTGGTTTCGTTCAACGACGACTACGCTCTATAAGAAAACATTTGAAATACTGGAAAGCCTCCGAACTTAAAAACTTTTTTTTTATTTCTGCCTTATCATTTTACATGATAAAATTCGACCTCAATATTTTCGACATTTACAGTTATTAATTGGAGCCATATATCTTCTCTGCCAACAAAGCATCTCAATACAAATGATTCAAGATGCACGAAGAATGCTACACGAGTTCGTATCAATATTTGAAAATTTATACGAGAAACGTTATATGACATGTAATTTGCATTCGCTTCTGCACCTACCTGATGCAGTTCCTTTATTAGGGCCATTATGGGTATATTCTTGCTTCACTTTCGAAGATATAAATGGTAAACTGAAGCAATTGGTTCATGGAAGTAAAAAGGCGGAACTGCAAATTTACAATAGTATTTCTTTGTACTTAAATACATTTACTTTAAACAAAGATTATTTGAATCAGGGTACAAAAGTATTTGAGTTTTGTAAAAAACAATTATGCAGTACAAAGCAAATGAAGCTCAGTGATATTGGCGATTCTCTTTTTATTGTTGGTTGCTTATCCCGATTACGCGTTCCGGACAACATACTGGAAATATTCAGAACTCGAAGAATTGTAGGAAGAAATTTTTTTGTTTTTGAAAAAATATTAAAAAAACCGTTTGTCTACATGTCCGAAATTTATACTCGTGCAACTGTAACTAATTCCACCTGTGTTAAATACAGGAAAAATCGTAAAATGAAGTATGGCATAATACGTATGTTCGTAAGAGTTACGGACTGCTTATGCAGACGAATATGCCGTTGCGCAGCACAACATTTTGCAGTGATAAAAAATGTTATCACAAAAATGCGTTTGAAAACTCATACTTACCTGGTATAAGTTTGAATTTTGTGAAAGTAGTTGAAGTTCTAGAAGAATTCGAAATTGTCCAAGTTAATAATTTAGAATCTTTATGTTTTTTCATCGATCTTAAGGACATAAACGTAAAATTTGCAGTTAAACCTGTAAATACAGTAGAGCAGGAGTAAAAACAATCAGTCCTTTTCAGGACTAATATTACAGTTAAAGTATATGCCGTCTGTAATATATTTGTCTGTCATTGCGAAAGTCGTAAAATTTGTACGTTTAATATTTTTGTCCATAAATTTACTATCTACTTTACGTTATCATTACTCTTTAATGAAGATTCGTCATGTAATACTCGAAATCGTATTATATTCATTTAATAGTTGTAAATATTTTGTAATAATATAAATACACCGTTCAAAAATATCAACAGCCTAAAAAGCCCACATAAGTGTTACTTGTTATATCTTAATAGAAAATAAAGTACAATTTTTAAAAAATTGTGATAATTATTATTTCCCTTACTGCACATTGTCTAAATTAGTTCAAACGTTTTTGCCATTGTTCAGAATGACAAACTTTTCGTTTCAAAAATAAAAAAAATACGAATTTTTTGTTCCCATACTTTTCCCATGTTTTTGCCATGGTTCATAAAAACAATTTTCTAACTCTGAAAAATAGGAAAAATACAATTTTTTTGTTCCCATACTTTTCCCATGTTTTTGCCATGGTTCATAAAAACAATTTTCTAACTCTGAAAAATAGGAAAAATACGATTTTTTTGTTCCCATACTTTTCCCACGTTTTTGCCATGGTTCAGAATAAAAATTTTCTTTCTCTCGAAAATAGGAAAAATACTAATTTTTGGCTCCCATACTTTTCTCATGTTTTTTTGCCATGGTTCAGAATAAAAATTTTCTTTCTCTCGAAAATAGGAAAAATACGAATTTTTTGTTCCCATACTTTTCCCATGTTTTTGCCATGGTTCAGAATAAAAATTTTCTTTCTCTCGAAAATAGGAAAAATACGAATTTTTGGCTCCTATACTTTTCCCATATTTTTGCCATGGTTCAGAATAAAAATTTTCTTTCTCTCGAAAATAGGAAAAATACGAATTTTTTGTTCCCATACTTTTCCCATGTTTTTGCCATGGATCATAAAAACAATTTTCTAACTCTGAAAAATAGGAAAAATACAATTTTTTTGTTCCCATACTTTTCCCATGTTTTTGCCATGGTTTATAAAAACAATTTTCTAACTCTGAAAAATAGGAAAAATACGATTTTTTTGTTCTTATACTTTTCCCACGTTTTTGCCATGGTTTATAAAAACAATTTTCTAACTCTGAAAAATAGGAAAAATACGATTTTTTTGTTCTTATACTTTTCCCACGTTTTTGCCATGGTTCAGAATAAAAATTTTCTTTCTCTCGAAAATAGGAAAAATACTAATTTTTGGCTCCTATACTTTTCCCATGTTTTTGCCAGGGTTCAGAATAAAAATTTTCTTTCTCTCGAAAATAGGAAAAATACGAATTTTTTGTTCCCATACTTTTCCCATGTTTTTGCCATTGTTCAAAATAAAAATTTTCTTTCTCTCGAAAATAGGAAAAAAAACTAATTTTTGGCTCCCATACTTTTCCCATGTTTTTGCCAGGGTTCAGAATAAAAATTTTCTTTCTCTCGAAAATAGGAAAAATACGAATTTTTTGTTCCCATACTTTTCCCATGTTTTTGCCATTGTTCAAAATAAAAA
Organism: Leptopilina syphax; assembly: GCA_032872505.1. NCBI lineage: Eukaryota > Metazoa > Arthropoda > Insecta > Hymenoptera > Figitidae > Leptopilina > Leptopilina syphax. The sequence goes on along the minus strand of CM065471.1, from coordinate 8,520,005 downwards.
TTTTCTTTCTCTCGAAAATAGGAAAAATACGAATTTTTTGTTCTTATACTTTTCCCATGTTTTTGCCATGGTTCAGAATAAAAATTTTCTTTCTTTCGAAAATAGGAAAAATACGAATTTTTTGTTCCCATACTTTTCCCATGTTTTTGCCATGGTTCATAAAAACAATTTTCTAACTCTGAAAAATAGAAAAAATACGATTTTTTTGTTCCCATACTTTTTGCATGTTTTTGACATGGTTCAGAATGACAAATTGTCGTTGCCATACTTTTCCCATGTTTTTGCCAAAGTTCCGAAGTATGGGAAACGCTCATTAGCAATGGTTCTCTAGATTTTGCCCTTGCTTTGTAAGTATGGCTGAAAGCTGATCAACTGTGGCCGAAATCTTTGCCCATGGTTTTGCTATATTTCGCCCATAGTTCGTTTTCCACGCGGGATATACTAAAAATTTGTTAAAATTTAATTTCATAACATATTAAAATAACATTTTAAAAAATTTATTCTTATGTATAACTAGACTTTTGAAGAAATCGTATTTCAATTTATATTAGGCAAAACTGAATCCTGTAAAATCAGTTTGTTGCACAATGCAGCGGCTGAATGAGTAAATACTGAATTTTGATAATTTTTAAAAAATCCGGAAAAATAGTAAAAATCATTTACCCACGACGGAACAAGGCTTAAAATTTGCGTAAATGAAAGCATTTTTTAATTAAAATCGAAAGATACAAACAGATTTAAAAATTAGATTATAATCTTGAAATTTTTAAAAAAGCAGTAAAAAATGTTTGAAAATTTTATGAAAAAACAAACAATTTTCATATAAGAAAGTTAAAAACTGATCCACATTTGTAAAAGTTATAAGCATTTAAAAAAAAATTTTAAACGTAAAATTTTGAAAAATTCATTCCTTGTAAACGGCTGTGTAAAAAAATCATGAAGCTTTTTTCAACTAGTACTAAAAGATAAAAAATGTTTAATCCAAATAAAAAATGTGAATTTTGACGATATGTTGGTTTGGCGTGGATTGTCTCATTTATATAATTTTCTTTTTGTATAACATAATAGGATCATTTTTTAAAATAATTTCTAATTTTTCCTAATATTTAAGTAATTTATCAGAAGATTTAATTATTTTACTTTATTAAAATATAATATTTTGTAAGCTTGCTACACTCTTAATTTGAATCAGTGGAATTTCACTGACAATCTGTAGTAAAATAATTATTAATAAAATATGAAATATATTCAACTTATTTATGAGACATTCCATTTTAAAACGACCCCCTTCATAAACAATTGCCATTGTAAGGCAATTTTTAAATAATTATTTCTCCTATTTATTAAAGCCAAACTTTAGTCACTAATACTGTTTTAACTGATAACCTTTTCAATATCTTAAAACACGTTGCCTCCGATTTTCTTGATACTTATGTCGAAATAAAGCTTAAATATTCTAGTTTCATTCTTTTTAAATATTATAATGGACAATTCGGGGGAATTTAAGAAATTAATTAAATTTTACTAAGATGTCAGAGGTTATAATGCATGTACCGAGCGGAATTTGTTTTTTCAAATTTTTACACAGTTTAACCTTTGAAATCTTTGTAAAATTTAATTAATTTCTTGAATTCCCCTGAGTTGTCCATTATAATATTTACAGGGAATGAAACTAGAATATTTAAGCTTTATTTTGACATAAGTTTAAAAAAATCGGAGGCAACGTGTTTTGAGATATTCAAAAGGTTATCTTTCAAACTTAATTTTTTTCATAAATAATATTATTTAAAAAAAAAAATTTTTACTATCGTAAAGTTGAGAAATTTTTTTTTTTCAAACACTATTCGTGAATAAAGTTTGGCTCTAATAAATAGGAGAAATAATTAATTGCCTTACAATGGCAATTGTTTATGAAGGGGGTCGTTTTGAAATGGAATGCCTCATAATGTATTTGCTAAACATTGTAAAAATATTTGACCAAATGTTTCGGATTATTAGGCAATTAAAAATAGTAGTCAAGGTTGAATCAGGTACTACTAAACATTTTTTTAATTATATATTTTGTTTACGTGTTCTAAATATTTAACATTTTTCTTTAAAATGGGTTGGGTGTCCCCTTAATTTTTTAAGTTAATATAACAATATACAGGTAGATTACAAATATAAGCTCTGGCTGCCAAAAATGACACGCGCGCGTTATTTTTGCTAGTATATACTAATTTTATATTATGAGTTTTGTCGTGTATATTTTTTGTGTGAATTTATTTTGGAAGAAGAAATTTAATTCATCACAAATGTTTTAACTTAACACAACGTCAAAAAGCTCGCTTGATTACTAGGACAGCAGTTTCGTGCTTTTTTCTAATTTCCATGCATTTTTTTACTTCAAAATACCCCTGAAAAGGTTCGAAAAGGTTTGTAACTCTTTACTATTATCGCGATTGGACAAAATTATTAATTATTTAGAGTTTATCATTAAGAGGTCTAACCCCATCGAGACACAATTCATAGCTTAAACATTTAATCCGATTTTGAAAAATATTGATTTATTAGGTATTAGTGTAAAATTTTTTTCTGGAAAAAAATGACAAAAATGTAAATATTAAATATTTCATGTAACGAGAACGTGAAGGAGGGAAAATGCGCACGCAATCAAAGCACCACTGTAACACCTTCAGAAGCAATACCGCTGTTTTCAAAACTAAATGCTTTTAGTATATGGATAACGAGGAAAGCGATAACAACTGAAAGAAACAAATATAGTTGTAAACTAAAAACTAATATTAATATCCGTTTTGCTGTATAATTGTGGAATTAATAAGAAAGGAAAAAAAAGAATTAAAAAAATTAAAAACACCGGGTGTCCAGCATCCGGTAAATGCTTGAAAAGCGGGAATTGTAATGGAAATTTTTTGGTGCGGGAAATGTCTGTCAATATACGGGATTTTTTTCTGTCACCGGGAGTTTTAAGAAGAGGGATCGAACTAGGTCCATAAATTTGTTTAATGTCCGTAAAAGTCAGTTTTTTGAAAAAAAAGTTCGTAATTTGTTCGAAAAAGTACGAAAAACAGTGAATTGTACGATATAATTTGGAGAAGTTACAAATGATTGCAGAATTTTAATTATTTTTAAAAGTAATTAATTCTTCGCAGAAATTTAATTATGTTTCAAAATTTTGAAAGACTCTTGACAAAATTTCAATTATCTTTATAAGTAATAAAATTCTTGTCAAAATTTTAATTATTATTATATTTTTCTAAATTAAGTCATTTTTAATATATCTATAGGTATATTATGTATACCACATTTTAATAAAATTTTGCAAAAGAATTCAATTATTAAAAAACACTTTTTGAAAATATTCTATAAAAACATTTAATCATTTTTTATGAATAATAAAATTTTTATAGGAATTCAATTCTTCTGAGAAATTTAATTATATTGAAATTTTTTGATTAATTCTCGTAGAAAATTCAATTATCTTTATATAAATAATAAAATTTTTATGCGAAAGGGCTTAGAAGGTTAAGTGTGCAAAAACTGCCCCCGCATCTATTTTTCTCAAATTTGGCCCATATATTACTATCCATATGACTATAACTTTCTGCAATTTTGAACTCAAAATTCGCTTTTTTGGGGGAGTTATGGAGGGGGAAAACAAAATCAAAAAACTTATTTTTCTCGAAAACTACTAAACCGATTTTAATGAAATTTTAAGAGGTTGTAAATATAGATAAGACGATTTTAGAAAAAAATCAAAATTTTTTTTGAAATTTAAAAATTTTTTTTAGGGTTATTTTTTAAAGTGACCACTTTCTCTTTTGCTGTAAAAAGTACTTTATAATGTTCCCTTTAACATATATTGCTTCCTCATAAAGGAAGCTTTGTATTAGCAAAATTTTGGATTGTCATTTTTTGACATATTTATAAATTTTTTTTTATTATGCCTAACACTTTAGTACTTTATATATGCACAGGAACTCCGCGTATAAATGTTCTAAATAAATAAAAAAAAATTTCGACGTATTTTAAACTCCGAAGTCCAAAAAACGGATTTTAAAAATTTGTCCCGATGTGTGTGTGTGTGTGTGTACTAACATTACATTTGCCTCAATATCTCAGAACAAGAAAGAGCTAAAGGCCTCAATTTTTTTTTAAATTGTAGGTCTCCCCAGGGGACATAAAATGAGAGTATTTTCAGCCCGATTCATAAAGTTTAACTATTTTTTTTTGCATTTTTCATTTTGTAAAAAAACGTTTTTTGGATGTAACTTAAAAAAATGTTAGGACACTTATAAATGTTTTTCTTTAGTTTTGTAGAGTTTTTTCACACGCATCATTTGAGCCCTAATTGAATATTTTTCGTTCATATTAACCGGAAATATTAAACTTTAAAAAATCAAAAATTTTAGAAAATAAGACTTTTTTGAAAATTTTGTTGAAAAATGTAAAAGTTTAGTTTTGCTTTGTATTTAGTTTTGTAGAGTTTTTTCAGACGCGTCTTTTGAGCCCCAATTGAACATTTTTCGTCCATATTAACCAAAGATATTAAACTTTTAAAAATCTAAAATTTTGAAAAATAAGACTTTTATAAAAATTTTTTAAAATTATGTAAAAGTAACTTCAAAAAATTATTACCAACTTGAAGAGCATTAAAAAACGCTTCGATTGACCTATTTTTGAACCTGATTCAGGTAGTAATTATGAAATTATTGGTATTTGAAAAATCAAGAATTGTGGAAAATATCATTTTTTCAACATTCTTGTTTATTAACTTATGTGTAATTATTAAACTATTATTACCATCTTATAGAATATATAAAAACACATTTTTTGGACCAAGATTTAATGATTTTTAACCCTTTTATAAAAAGTAATTCTTATATTTCAATTATTATTATTTTTATGAGGAAGCAAAGTGTTTATGAAATGAACACCAAAATTATAAAAATGTACAACTTGGCAGCGGTTTTTTTAAAAAATTTTTTAAAAATATAGTTTTTGAGTAAAATGTCAAAAACCATGGTCATGCTATTTGTCACGTACGGTAATGCATATAAATATATATGTGATAGGGTATAGCCAAATAAGTGTGGAAAAAGTGACCCGAATATATTTTTCCCATTCATTTCTACCCACTTAAAAATAACTTTTTAAAATTTTTAACTCAAAATTTTGTTTCTTTGAACTTATGGAGGGGAAATAATCGAAAAACGCATTTTTCTCAAAAACTATTGTATGCATTTCAATCAGCTTTGGATATGTTAAAAAGACAATTAAAGAGATTCTGAAAAAAAATTTCAAATTTTTTTTTCAAAAAATTCCAAAAATCTTTTTTTTTAAATTTTAAAAAGAAAATTTTTTTAAATTTTCAAAAAAAAATTTTTTTAGTTCTATTAAAGTTACACTTTTATGTATTATCTTATTTTATTCTTTTATGTGATCTACTGAATAAAAAAATTTTGCCCGACATGATTTTAGGGTGTGTCACAATAAATAACTCAAAAACCATACCCGGTACATTTTTATGTTGTATGTGAATGGTTAACTAATTAATTATTTATTTAATTACAAATTAATACTTAGGGGTTTTCTGAATACAAATTTGAAATCGATGTCAAAAAAAATTATTCTCAAAGAAAAATCCAAAAATTTTTATTTTGGCATTTAAAATTTTTTGCTTTTTGGATCGTTGAAGTGGTACATCACACTTTTCTTATTTAACTTTTTTAACAGTCTTACTTTTTAAAAAATAATGGCCTAGATGATTTTAGAGTGAACACGGTAAAAAACTCAAAGCATCCTAAAATTTGATTTTAAAATTTTTTAAATTTTTTTGTTTGTCTAAAAATATTTTTTTATATCAACTTCAGATTTGTATTTATCAACCTTAATAACCCACTATAAAATATTTGACAGGTTTTTTAAAATTTACCATTTACATACAACATAAAAATATACCGGGTATGGTTTTTGAGTTATTTACCGTGACACACCCTGAAATCATCTCGGGCAAAATTAAAGAGGACATTAGAAGGTACTTTTTACAACAAAAGAGAAAGTGGTCACTTAAAAAAAATAACCCTAAAAAGAAATTTTGAAAATTTCAAAAAAATAATTTTTTAATTTTTTTTTAATTTTAATTTTTTTTTAAATTTTGATTTTTTTTTAAATTTTGATTTTTTTTTAAAATCGTCTTATCTATATTTACAACCTCTTAAAATTTCATTAAAATTGGTTTAGTAGTTTTCGAGAGAAATAAGTTTTTTGATTTTGCTTTCCTTCTCCATAACTCCCCCAAAAAAGCGAATTTTGAGTTCAAAATTGCAGAAAGTTATAGTCATATGGATAGTAATATAGGGGCCAAATTTGAGAAAAATAGATGCGGGGGCAGTTTTTGCACACTTAACCCCCTAAGCCCTTTAATTATTTCAAAAATTTTATTGGATGAATTTTTATAAATAAATTTTAAAATAGTTTCTAATTAACGACCTTAAGAATTTGAATTTTTTATTCTTTTAAATAAAATTTCTGTAGAATTAATTTTTTTTCAAAAAGTTTAATTGAATAATTTTTTTAAATTATTTTGTTTTCGTGCCTTTCCATTCCTTCACTGATATTTTATGGGTTATAAAATTTTAATATTTACCAATTTATTGAAAAAATAAGACTTTTGAAACAGAAATATACCAATCAAATTACTTTCTTATGGAGCAAAAATAAGTGAAACCGGCCACATGAAAAATTTTTGTCTCTAATTTTCCAATTATCTATTATTTTTGGTAGATATATGAGTACACTTTTTTCCCCTACAATGTTTTTCAAAACAAGATTTTATTTTTTAAATAATCAAGTGTTGAAGTTTTGGGTCATTTTATTTTCATTTTATAATTATAGTGGAACCTCGATTATCCGAGGTAATGTGAGGAAGAGGAGCCTCGGATAATCGAAAATTTGGATAATTCAAACTAATGAAAGTTTTAAAAAATTTAATTATTTTTTATGTAATAATATAAAATTAAACGACAAAAAAATCAAAAATCAGTAACCTCCAGAATAAACTATATTAATCTTCATACTCATTCTGTTTGTCACAGTATGAGAGAGAAAGCATAATAAAGATAAAGAGAGAGAGGTATTGTCTCTCCTTTTAGTTTAGTGTAGAAAGGAAAGAGAGACGAATAGGTAAGATAGTAACGCCTATTTCTTTGGTTTACAGAAGAGCATAATGTTTTTCTCCATTCTCCGTGTTAGGTAGAAATAGAGAAACAGAAATTGGTAGGGGAAAGAACAGTGAGGAATTTAACTTTCAAGCCAAAATACGAAAAGGGCGTTTTATTTCCTTATTGGCTAATTATTTTTCTTTTCTCACTCACAGATGGATTAAGAAGTAAAAGAAAGGGAGATCGATAACGAGGTAAGAGTAAGGGGTATAAATTTTATCGGTACTCCATAAACCAAATGGACCATTTTTTCACCAATTTTTGAACCCCCCCCCCGCCTCCGGTTGTGGACAATCGTGAACATTTGGAAAACCCCTTTACATTTTTCCACGTGGACAATGCACATTTGAAAAATATGTAAGTATTTTCTTTAATGTTACTCCTGCATTTTAAAAAGTAATATAGCTCATTTTTGAACATATTTCAAAGCTCGAAATACGAAAATGATTAACGATTAAAATAATAAATAAACACTAAAATCTAATAAAACACTTTTTTTAAGTATTATATTGTTATATTAACATCATAGTCAAGAAAACAAAACTTTTTTAATAAAGTCAGAGAAATGTCAATAAAAAAATTTTTTTTAGGGAAAGTAAGAAAGTTGAGACTTTTTTCGACTTATAAACAAATCTTTCAAATTATTAAAAATTAGCATTTAATTTTTTAATATTTTCAGTATTTATAATTACATATTTCCAAAAATCTAAATACATATACGAAAACAATATTTTAGAATTATTTTTAACATTCTGTATAAAACATTTATATTCAAAATTTTTAATTAAAATTCATCAAATAATTAATCAGTTTATTTAAATTATACAAAAAATCTACTAAGAAATTCAATCCTACTTTTAAAAAATTGCATTAAATTTTTTTTTAAACTAATTCGTATAAATATATTAAAATAATTATTTAATATTTAATTATCTTCGAGCAATGTAAATCAAATTTTTTGAATATTTACTTTTTGTACTTTTTAAAAGTTTTGACAAATTATGGTCCTGTTAATAATTAAAATTCTCAAAAAATTTGATCATTTTTATTAATATTTTTTCTTAATTCTATTATTTTTAAAAGATTTTACCAAATTTTAATTTTTTAAAGATAATTACATCTTAAATAATCATTATAAAATAATTATACTAATTAGTTTTTAAATATATTTTAATGTAATTTTTTGAAAATAATTGAATTCTTTAAGAGAGTTTCTGTTCTGAATATTCTAAAGTTTTTGGGGTCGCTGAAAATGCTGATTCGGGGGATTTTGAGGTTTCTAAATCCAAATCTTTAGTCAAAATTAAAAAATCCAAAAAGCGGCTCCAAAATGGCCAACGAAAAAATTTTAAACCCGTAAACTTTAAAATCTTTCGATCGCCTTTTTAAATTTTGATTACGCTGATTACGAATTTGATTTTAGTTTTCAATAAGTCAAAATGGCGGATCCAATATGGAACAAAAATCTTACTTAATGCAATTGATCTTAATTTTGTCACTCGGTGGTTTTTAAGGTCGCTGATTACGAATACGATATTTGCTTTCAAAAATTCAAAATGGCTAATACAGGGTGGCCGCAAGTCAGGGAAAAACTGGAAATCAGGGAAAAGTCAGGGAATTTTGTTAGTCAGGGAAAAATCAGAGAATTTTTGAAAATTCTTTAAAAGTCAGGGAATTTTGATCGAAAGAGAACAATAAATTAAAAAACTTTTATACTTAAATGTCTATTCAGTTTTTTATTTAGACGTTTTTGTAATATAGTTCATTATAATAATGCCGTCACATTTTTTTGAAGTTTGGACCTTTTTACGGACATTTTAATGTAGAATATTAAATTATTCAAAAATTTGTTAGTCAGGGAAAATAAAAAATTAGTCAGGGACAAATCAGGGAAAAGTCAGGGAATTTTGAAAATAAAATTTTGCGGCCACCCTATAATATAATATGGGGAAGAGAAATAAGAAAAATTTTCTATCCACGCTCGCAGGTTGTGAGTTGGCGCAAGTGTTAAAACAGAAGTCAATTGTCAGTGAGCGTTCCTAGGACATTTACACCAACCTGACTGGTATTAGAACTCCCGAGTAACAAAATTAAGGTCAATTGCATAAAGTAAAAAATTTTGTTTCATATTGTTTCATATTATTCATATTGTCCTCGTGGTTTATGGAAGGCCTATATCTATACCTCGGCTTATATCATGACTATCAATAAATGTCGGTGTCAATTTTTTGACAAAGAAGAAAGTATACTTCAATAAAATAATTCATCTAATGTGTAATGAATTTGTATAAAGTTTTTCTATCGCTTGACTAAACTAATCGAAACAGAAACCATTATTTTGTGATTTGACTTGGTTGGTTTCAAATGTTTGGTATGACTTGTTTACATTTAGTTTTGAGTAGAAAATTATGTGCAATGTTGCCAGACGTTTAAAGAGTTGTTCAATATATTTACAATATAGCATAGTTTATACGAGTTTAGAAATAGTATATTAAGTAACAAGGTACGTAAAGGTAGCCATCTATTTACGGTGATTTTTGTGACACGAGTGGAGGTCGAGACCGTAACGAGTGGCACAAAAATCATCGTAAATAAATTGGCAGCCTTTAAGTCCCGTGTTACTTACGATATTTTTTATTCTAAAGGCACAAAAGTGGCGATTTCAGATAGCAGACGACAGGGATTAAAAGTCATTCACTTGTTCGACTTGCATGAAAATGGCGGCCTCTTTTTCCCATGAGCAAAATAACGCATGGGACTAGCTGTTTTTTTTGCCTATGGGAAAAAAGGTCGCCATTTTCATTCAAGTTGACAAATGAATGGCTTTTAGTTCCTGTCGGCTGCTATCTAAAAGCGCCTATTTTGTGCCTGAGGTATGAAAAGTATGTTTTATATCCGACTTTCAACTTTTTTTCGCTTATAACGAATTCTTGAAATAACAGTTTTCTAGCAAACTAAAAATTTAAGGAAATAATTATAAAAATAAAAAAATGTATTATATTTATGCCGTAAAACTGCTCAGTGTGTCAAATTTAATTATTGGTTTTCGTGATTTATGTTTTTTAATATTCTTCAAAAAAATTTGTAATCTTTTTCTAATATTTCAGAAGAAGAAAAAAACATCTTAAAGTCTTAGTCACATTTTTATATACACACAATGTAATAATGTCTTAAGTATCATAAGAGAAAAGCAGAAATATCGCGCGAAACTTTGCTAGTTTATCGAAATTTTGTAAATTTTTCTGACAAAATGCAGGCGAAAATCGACTAAAGTTCCTGGAAAAATTATTTTTTTTAAAACTTTAAGCTTTAATTAAAAAAAATTCACTTAATTATCTTTATTTGTTTGAAAATAATAGCAAAATAAAAATAAAATGACCCAAAACTTCAACACCTGATTACTTCAAAAATAAATATTTTTTTTGAAAAATATTGTAGGGGGAAAAAGTGTACTTATAAATCTACCAAAAATCATAGATAACTTGAAAATTGTAAACAAAATTTTTTCAAGTATCTAGTTTCACTTATTTGTGTATATTTGTACGTGAATTTTATTGCATGTCTTCGCTGGACACCCTGAAACATTACTTATTGTAAAATTTATATTGTAATTAGTTTTTATGTTTTCAATTTTTATTACAGAAAATGAGTAAAATGGAAAGCAAAAAACAATTAAAAAGAGCCAAGAATGTACAAATAGACGACGAGGACGTCATTCCCTTTTTAACAACTACAACAACTAAAACAACTACAACAACTACTACAACTACAACAACTACATCAACAATAGCAACATCATCAACAACAGCAACAACACAGTAATTATGATCAATGTCAGAATAAGATTAAAGGCAACAGAAACAAAAATAGCAACAAATATGGTAATTTTTAAATAAATGTCATTTTCTTAATAAGACGTTTTTCCGCTAAAACAGTGAACCAAATTTGCCATTCATTACATATTTTAGTACATTTTTGTTATTAAAGTACATGGCTCATTTCATTTAAAAGGTAAAATATAGTCTGCAGGGAAGTTAAAATGTGAATTTTCGATTTTGTATTTGTAATCAAGTTTTCTATAGTATTTAATGTTGAAAAAAATCGAAAGGAATAGAGGTTATAACATTAAACGTGAATATTTTTTTTAATGGCAGACAGTTTTTTGGCAGAATATGATCACTATTGTTTGGTTTTCGTTCAACTTTATTTTTTTAAATAAATGAACTTTTTTCTTTTTTTGTGTAAATGTTGAGATGCGTTTATATTAATAAATATTAATTCTATTGCGTGGACTGCAAACTTTTTTTGTTTTTATACAAAAAATGAGAGAAGATTGGTTACGGTACTTCGGGACAGTAGGGGACATTTGAAAAAGAAACAGTATATAAAAAATAACAAATATTATATTAAGAATATCTATACTATATTCATATAAATAACTTCTTATCATATAAAACCAAGTTCCTGTATTTTATACATTGAATTTAAAAACTCTTACCTACATAATAAGAATAAAGCTATTATACGGGACAGTAGGGGACATTTAATACACGAGGACAGTAGGGGACATTTTGCTCTTTTCTTGATTCACAACATAAGTATGTTATTTAGAAAGCAACGGAAGCTATCAGATTTCTAAAAAAATTGAAACTTTTTGCTAATAATTGAGTTATAAGAGATTTAAAGTATTTACTTACAATTTTACAGACGGGACAGTAGTGAACAACTATGTTACAACCGTTAATCGATTATTTTTCTGCTTTACTATATAATTTGTGGGATAGAGACCAGAACATTCTAATTGCTTTGATGTTTTGAGGTTATTCATTTATTATTGTAGCATCGGTAAAACAGTGAGTGTAAGCGCGTAACCTATTCGTAGTGAGTGTGCAAAAATGAATTTATTTTGTCAAAATATTTGATCACGAAAAAATTTCAGAACAAAATGTTAAAAAAATGTATGCCACGGACCTGACAATTTAACCTTATTTTTTTAATTTTAACTAGGGTAAACCAGACAGTAGTCTGACACTTAAGAAAATCTTTTTAATTAATGTTTATTAGTCATTTATCTATGGGGTCATGCAAATATGACAGTTATTTGAAAATCACCTATATATTACTTTGTGAGTATTTTTTTAATAAAAATTTGACAAAATTATATCAATAAAATAATTATAATTATTGCTAATTTATAATAATTCCAAAAACAAAATAGTGAAAAGCAAATATCTATAAATTTGGCAGCTTATATTGGTATTATTTAATGTTAAATTAAATATTAAATTAAATTTTATATAGTTAATATTTACCATTGTCTAAACAAATAATTGTTGTTATTTATCAACTTTTTTCTATTACACCTAGAAAGATGCACAAAGTTTTATTTTTTTATTAAATGTGTATAGATTAACGATATAATTTACTTAATTTCAAAATCTTAATAGTTTTGCTAAAATTAGGGTTTAAAAATACTACATTTCCAAAAAATTACAGTCTCAAAAAAAATTTGGAGTAATAAGAGTGCCATATGGTGGATTCTCTTCCTTAGGATGAATCTAAAGAGAAAAAAGTAGTCGGACCAAAAGTTTGGTGCTGGTATTTTTTACACGCTTCGTTTGTAAAGTGGTGAAGTCTGAGATATTTATTTGCATGGTAATTTATTTACTTTCTATAACATAAAAAGTCTTTTTGCATATTTTTACTATTGATTTTAATGAGGCGCATGAAAACTCTTTAATTTTTATTTTCCGAATCTTTATTTTATCGAAATTCTTTTTATCTAATAATAATTAATTATAATTTCTTTTAATCGAAAGAATAACCCGTGTAGAAATTACCCTACTAGGGCCATAGTAAGGAATGAAACGCCGCGTCTGATCAGGCCCAGATCGGGGCGACAAGAAAATGTGGATTTCCAGATCAGGGCCACATCGGGCGCGGCGTTTCATTCCCTAATAGCTCGGCCCTATCCGGCCCTGATCAGGGCCCTAGCGAAATTTCTACACGGGAATTGTCAAAAACATTATTTTTTTGAATGACTAATTAACAGAATGTTTAATACTACGAAAGAAAATTTTTTATAATCTTTAAATAACTGAATTATCATTTCTAAAAATTATTATTTTTTATATTTCTTATTTACACTAATATTTTTATTTTCGAAATGTCAATTTTGATAAATATTATTTTATAGATTTGTTAATAATTATAATAATTATATAATATTCCCGAATTATTATTCAATATAATCAAATACAGTAAAACCTCGATAACACGAACTTGAAGGGACCGTAATTTTTGTTCGTGTAAACCGAGTGTTCGTGTTATCCGTTAAAATTAAACCTATGTTATTTTCAAGGGACCGAAACTTTTGTTCCCGCTAAAGCGAAATTCGTGTTATCCGAGTTCGTGTTAACGAGGTTTTACTGTATTACCGAAATAAATGTGTAAATGTTCTATATTTTAAAGTTTCTAAATTTTATTTTTTTGAAATATCATTTATTATAAAAATTTTTTCTTATAAATGTTTTTCAAAATAATTTTAACTTTTTCGAATTAACATTACTCATAATTTTCTTTACCTCTAATCATTTATCTTTATAATGACTATATTTTCTAACTTGAATTTCTTCTAACTATAACTTTACCGAATTGTCACTTCTCATAATTATTATTATATCGAAATAGTATTTTTCAAAATTTTTGTAATATCTAATAATTTTTTATACAAATTTCTTCATTGTATAATAACCAGTTTTTACAATTTTATTTTATTCGAATAATTATTTCGTATAACTTTTTTTCTTACCGAAATTATATTTTAAATAATTTTTGATTAATCGATTTTTTATTTTTCCTAATATTTATTTTTCCAAATAATTCTTTTTCATAATTTTTATATTTCCTAATTCGTATTTTACATAACATCCATTTTTTCTAAGATTTAAATTCTCTAATTTATTATTTTCCTAACCTATAAATGTTATGATAAGACACTACAGAATATCCGGTTTCGACGTTTCCCATCTCTGAAGAATATGGCGCCAAATTTAAAAAAAGTTTATTATTTTATTATTTAAAAATTATTCATTATTATTACAAATATTGTTTAAACCAATTAACTACGCTAAATATCATTGGGGAAATTGTTTTAAACAGTATTTGTAATAATTAATAATTTTTAAATAATAAAATAATAAACTTTTTTAAAATTTGGCGCTATATTCTTCTGGGATGGGAAACGTTGAAACCGTATATTCTGTAGGTGAAATAACTATTGGGAGCAATTCTTATCATGACATCTATAGGTTAGGAAAATAATAAATTAGAGAACTTAAATCTTAGAAAAAATGGATGTTATGTAAAATACGAATTAGGAAATATAAAAATTATGAAAAAGAATTATTTGGAAAAATTAATATTAGGAAAATAAAAAATCGATTAAAAAAAATTATTTAAAATATAATTTCGGTAAGAAAAAAAGTTATACGAAATAATTATTCGAATAAAATAAAATTGTAAAAACTGGTTATTATACAATAAAGAAATTTGTATAAAAAATTATTAGATATTACAAAAATTTTGAAAAATACTATTTCGATATAATAATAATTATGAAAAGTGACAATTCGGTAAAGTTATAGTTAGAAGAAATACAAGTTAGAAAATATAGTAATTATAAATAAGAATGATTAGAAGTTAACAAAATTATAAGTAATGTTAATTCGAAAAAGTTAAAATTATTTTGAAAAACATTTATAAGAGAAAAGTTTTATAACAAATGATATTTCAAAAAACTGAAATTTAGAAACTTAAAAATATAGAACATTTACACATTATAAAAAAATATTATTAGAAACTTAATAAAAATATTAGTGTAAATAAGAAATATAAAAATAACAATTTTTAGAAATGATAATTCGGTTATTTGAATATTATAAAAAAATTTCTTTCGCAGTATTAAACATTCTGTTAATTATTTATTCAAAAAATAATGTTTTTGACAATTATTATTATTTTGATTTAAAGAAGTTATAATTAATCTTATTAGTAGATAAAAAGAATTTCGATAAAATAAAGATTCGGAAAATAAAAATTTGAGAGTTTTCATGCGCCTCATTTTAATTCCGTTACTCTAATTACATAAAAATTGAATATTGAATACATAAAAAAATTAAAAATGTCGGATACAAAATAGAGGTCCTAAAATGTCAGGTTTTTTTAAATTGTTCGGATTTCCTTGAAAATCGATGCTTCGGGGTTTTTGGGGTCGCTAATTACGAATTTGAAATCAGTTGTTAAAAATTAAAAAAATGGTGGACCCAATATGGTGTCCAAAAAGTTAGAAATTACTTAGATTCACTTAAAAATCTTTACTCTGGGGTTTTCGGGATCGCTAAAAACGAATATAATGTCGGTTTTTAAAAATTTTTAATGTCAAATTTAAAGCAGTTTTAATCTTTGTTTCTTGAATACCTTATCCTCCTTGATTCAAATGATATCCAGAGAGGAGCTTCTTTTTTCCTCTTTGATTTTTCGGTCTATGGTATGTCTCTTTTTAGCGTCCAACAGTAGTTTGCTAAAATGTTTTTATTCCATTTTCCTTAGTAGCGATTTTCTATGCCCTTTATATCTTGGTGAAATCGCTCGCCTTGTTCCTCGCTGAAATCACCAAGATTTTTGGGAAACTCATCAATATGGGAATATAAAAAGTGGACCTTATAACTCATTAAGCAACCTAATCGTTTGTAATTGTCCACCATTTTTGCCACAATTTCTCTGTATTTGCCGCTTTTTTTGTCTTCCAGGAACTCTAGACAAACTTGTTTAAAGCTTAATCTGGCAGCTTTTTCTTCAGGTTTCATTTTTAGAACAAATTGTTTGTCTTATAATAATTTTAGTATGTAAGGCTTATCAAACATGCCTTCTTTTATTTTTGCATACGAAAGTTTTTAAAATTTTTCCACCAAATACTTAAAACATTCACCATTTTTATTGCTTCATTAACCCGAGTTTGACGTGCAATGGTGGAATTACAATTTTTTTCTATTAACTACAGTTTTATGTACAATATTTTTTTCCCGGGTTCCAACACAGTTTTTTGGGACATATCTTACGTCTGTAATGGTTTGCTCTATCTCTGCGGTCCCATTCGCATAAATAACATTGAAATTTAATGAGTCCGCTTTGTTGTTCGAGTAACATAGTTATTATTTTTAGATTCTCGCAAATCTGCCACTTATATTTAATTTTTTCTAAAATCAGCTTGAGGTATATAATGAGTCTCTTTTGTGACTCATGCTGCGATCAGTTTTTTTCTGTGCATTCCAGAACTAAGAATAATTCAGATTTACAATTAGCGGCTTGAGGAAACACTAATGCAACAAGAATCACAAAATTATGCAAAAATTTTAAGGAGAGTATCTCATGAAAAAGTCAAAAAATGAACATTTTTGTTTTTTTGAAACTTTTTTTTTATTTTTAATAATCTAAATCTTTTTACATATTAAAATTGATGTATTTTTACAACAAACAATATTTTTACATCTAAATTATTGAATTAAGCGTTTGTCACAGTGTGGTGAAGTTGACTCTGAAAAAATAAAGCGTTTTGCGGTAGACACGATTCCGCCATTTTGAATCACCGGAAACCTAAAAACCAAAACAAATCTTACAATATACATATGTGGTGAGTCTGTAAACTAGGGGTTTTACTTAAAACCAAAAAATAAAAAATGGCAGGCTTTTGAATGAAAAATTTGAAAAACGTATTGACCGGGTTCTACTGTATATTGAAATTAAGAATTTGACCTTGAATTGCAAGGTCAAATTAACAGAAAACAACTTTTTTTTCATCACCAGCTTATAGCCTGTGAAAACCCCTTTAAAAATCACTATTCATACTTTAAATTTGATTAATTTATCAATATAACTTATCAATATATTAAATCGAAAAAAGATATTTTCAAAAAAATCAAAATTTTGAAACTGCATAACTCAAAAAATATTTTATCAAATTAAAAAAAAATTAATATTTACACTTCTACTAATAATAGTAACATTTTAGCAAAGTTTAGAGAAAATTCATTGTTTTACCTGGGCAGTTGCGAAATTTCGCCCCATATGTTCGTAATTTGTGGTTACGTTTTATTTTTTTACTCCGAATCCCTTTGAGATTCCAAGATTAAACTTGTAGGACATGTAAAGCTATAAAGGTAATAAATTTACAAAATTACAGCCAAATCCCAACAAGTCATGAAAATAAGTGTGTTGAACTGACGTGGAATCCACCAAATAAATTATATTTTTAATCTGAACAGTTTTAACTCTCTTTTTTGTTTTTGGAATTGTTATAAATTAGTAATAATAAATTGCTTAAACAAATGGAAAATTTATCATTACATTAAGAACACAGGCACACAAAAAAAAAGTGTCGTGGCCGAGACACTACATTAGTATATTCCCATGTATTTTTAGCCGCTGAATCCGAATCTGAAGTCCGAATGCTTAAATTGGTTCTTTTTTTGAGTTATACTCAAAAAACGACTCAAAACACGAATTTGAACCAAAAAAATTAAAAAAAATTTTTGTGACATAACAATAGCATATTTCCATGTATTTTTTCCCGCTGAATCCGGATTCGAAGTCAGAATTGACAGATATGCTCAAAATTTTGACCTAAACTCAAAAAACGACTCAAAAAACCGAATTAAAATGACGAAAATGAAAAATTTCTTCTGTGACACTGCAAAAGTATATTCCTATGTATTTTTTCACGCTGAATCCGAATTTGAAGTCAAAATTGACAGATTTGCTCAAAATTTTGAGATATACTCAAAAAACCACTCAAAAAAGACTCAAAAAACCGAATTAAGATGAAAAAATTTTTTTATGACACTACACTACTATATTCCCATGTACTTTTTCCCGCTGAATCCGAATTCGCAGTCAGAATTGACAGATTTGATCAAAATTTTGAGATTAGCTCAAAGAATTGATAAAAAAGCGATTTAAAATAAAGAAATGGAAATTTTTTGCCATGACACTACATTGCAGTATTTCTATATATTTTTACATTTGGATCCTGCATTTAAAGTCAGAATTATTCAAATGGCTCAAAATTTTGAGACACACAAGAAAATCTGTTGAGTTACAAAAATTAAAGTCAAGAAACTCTACTTTTCTTGCTAATACACAACATTAGTATACTCTGATGTTTTAACATCTGCTTCTAAATTCAAAGTTAAAATTATTAAATTGGCTCAAAATTTTAAGGGGACACCCAAGTCACCTAAAATCAATGCAAAAAGAGTCAACTTTTGGTACACTTTTCTCGAAAACTATTATTCCAATTGCGTTCGCCCTTTTTCATTCGATTACAAATATAATCAATTATATGAATAAGAAGTAACACGACGTTATCTTCAATAGAAACTTTTTTATGAATCTTTATACTAAAAGCAAAATAAAAATCCCATTTTCTCTGATTCATTGACTCATATCTCCGTTTGTACAAATCAAAATGATGTTAAACTTCTTATTCGTATTCTTGAAACCTTACTGAACAAAGTAAAAGAAAAGAATTACAAATCGGTTTAGTAGATTCGGAGAAAAGTGTACCGAAAGTAAAAAATTGGAAAAAACAATTTTTACAGGAGAAACAAAAAAAGAAAAAAAACTAACAACTCATGGTATTCAGAATCATGTAATCAGATTTTTTCTACTCTTTAGAAAAGGTTTTAAAAAGTCTTGTTCTATTCCTAATTAAGTCTACTTTTAGAAAATCAAATAAAAAAATCGATTTTTTTGTCATTTTTCCACTTAGGTGTCCCCTTAAGTTAAATCCAAAAATGCTCAAAATTTAATTTAATGCAAAAGAGTTCATTTTTTGGTATTGGGTAGTGTATTCTCATAAATTTTATACACGCTGAATACAAATTCGAAGTAAGAATTATCAGATTGACACAAAATTTTTTATAACTCAAACCCTGGTTACAGGTACAAGTGAAATAAATTTTCGTCCAATATATCACAAGCTAAGACAGAGTTGTTTGAGTGAGGTAACTCCAGATTCGTACTGAATACCAAAACCCTCCATTATTACAACATAAGGTTTCGACAAAAATTCTCTTTTACATGCATGTTTTTGAGCACATTTAATGAAACCCAAAATTTTAAGCCACTTTGAAAATTCTGACTTCGGAATCACAGTAAAAAAAATACATGGGAATACACTAGTGTAGTGTCATAGCAACAAATTTCCTTTTTTCATAATAAATTGCATTTTTATCAGTTTTTTGAGTTTATCTCAAAATTTTGAGCAAATCAGTCAGAAATCTATCAATTCTGACTTTAAATGCGAGATCCGATATGGAAATACTGTAGTGTATTGTCATAGCAAAAAATTTCCATTTCTTTATTTTAAATCGCTTTTTTTATCAATTCTTTGAGCTTATCTCAAAATTTTAAACAAATCTGTCAATTTTGACTGCGAATTCCGATTCAGCGGGAAAAAGTACATGGGAATATAGTAGTGTAGTGTCATAAAATTTTTTTTTCATCTTAATTCGGTTTTTTTGAGTCTTTTTTTTGAGTGGTTTTTTGAGTTTATCTCAAAATTTTGAGCAAATCTGTCAATTTTGACTTCAAATTCGGATTCAGCGTGAAAAAATACATAGGAATATACTTTTGCAGTGTCACAGAAGAAATTTTTCATTTTCGTCATTTTAATTCGGTTTTTTGAGTCGTTTTTTGAGTTTAGCTCAAAATTTTGAGCATATCTGTCAATTCTGACTTCGAATCCGGATTCAGCGGGAAAAAATACATTGAAATATGCTATTGTTATGTCACAAAAAAATTTTTTTTTAATTTTTTTGGTTCAAATTCGTGTTTTGAGTCGTTTTTTGAGTATAACTAAAAAAAGAACCAATTTGAGCATTCGGACTTCAGATTCGGATTTAGCGGCCAAAAATACATGGGAATATACCACTGTAGTGTCTTGGCCACGACACTTTTTTTGTGTGCTTGTGTAATCTAGATTACTAGGCAACATAAAAACAATTACAGAAAAACATTTCCATGATTTCAAGGTGTTTTAAGTATACAACAGTATTGTTTAAAAATGTGGGAGTAACTTTATAATTATCTTTACCCACTTAAAAAGCATTAAATAACGCTTCGATTGACCTATTTGTGATCTTAATTCGATAATAAATTCGGAAATTATTACTGATTATTTAATGACTTTCACCATAATTATAAAAAGTTATTCATATTTATTACCTCTATGAGGAAGCAAAGTGTTTATGAAATTAGCACCAAAATTATATCAAAAATATTATTATTATCTCTATGAGAAAGCAAAGCGTTCATGAAATGAGCACCAAAATTATAACAAAAATATACAACTTGGCAGCGGTTTTTTATTATGTATTAAAATTTTAATCTTTATGTAGTTGAAAAAATGTTTAATTCAGTTTTTATTTAAGTAACTATTATTCATTTTAGTAAAAGAAAGACATTGACAACTGAATCATCACAATCCTAACAACAAGAAGAATAATAAAAGCACAATACTCATCATCATAATTATCACCACCAATATTACCAAATCAAATATTTAAGAATAAAAATAACAAGAAAAACAATTATGACATCTTCATCAGAAGCCGAAGCAGCAGCACTAGCAACAGCAACAACAACAAAATCATTATTGTGCATTTTTAAATATACATTTAACCTTTGAAAGAATTATGTATAATAACACAAGCCAACAAAATTCTGTTGCCTAACCAATGGAAGCCAATTCTTATAGGATTTTGTCCGTAGAATCCGAATTTGACTATGAAAATATTGGATTGGCTCTAGTTTTCAAACAATTTACGTTTAAATACGCAAAATACGCATTTTTAGCATTTTCTTAATGATTGTAAAACTACATACCGCTACAGTAAATCTGTCCACATAGAACCAAATTACAGCTTAAATACTGCTCTTTAATATCCGAAAACAAAAAATTTAATTTACTAGCGCCTCCGACGGCCTTCGGCCGTCTCCGTTGCTATTCCTTGCCTATTTCCTTTTCAAAAATTAAAATATTTTCTTTTTTTAAATTTTACTCCTATTCGTATTAATTTTGTATTATGTACTTTTTAAAATTAAAGTTGGAATGTATTTTTATTTTTAATGTAAAGAAAATAAAATTATATAATTAAAAAAAAAAATTCTTAAATTTAAAACAATTTATAATTTAATAATTATTTTGTTTATTTATTTAATATTTTTTGCTTTCTATTGCATTATTTTAAATAATATAATTAACTGATTATTGAAATGTAAATTTTTTTTATTAAAATTATTAAATTAAATTATTGAAAGTATACTTCTTTATAATGTAAATGTTGTACATTCCTAAAATGCATATATATAGAATAATTATATTTTAATGTTTTTCAAATTTTTGTTTTCTATTGTCTAATTGAAAATTTCATTTTGCAATTCTTAATAATATATATTTGCGACGTGATTTTATGAAAGGTACCATAAGTAAACTACTTTAAGGTTATGTCTATGTTAAGTTTCTTATCTTTTTTATTGATTGATTCAGTTAATTAAATATTTTAGTTCTGATGAAGACTAAAACATTAATTATTTATATTGACGCCCATCTACTTTTAGATTTTTTCATTTAAAAAAATTGAAAACAACCTTTAATTTTTTGCTTCTAAGAGCACTTTTCATTTTACGTAACACATTTATTATTTGTTAATATATAATATATAATTCTTTATTTCATCATGCTTAAGTATACCTACTTCTTGATTGTCATTGTTCTGTGTTTCTTGAATCACTACAGCCGCAGCATCATGTCCTTTATAAATGTATTTAAATAGATATTTTACTGCTTTAATACTCGTAACAACTTCAACGTTAATGTGACAATTTAAAAGCAATAAAAGTTCTTTATTATAAGGTACAACACGTTGATTATCAAATTGAAATCCATCACGACGATTGTAAGTTTCCGTATTTCGTCGCCTGTAATGAGGATAACCGTCCTCATCCATATGTGTTTGATCATTAAATGCTTTTGGATAATTTTTTGAACACTTGCCTTTTTCATCTAAGCACCAATCTCCACAAGGACCATGAATCATATTAGCAGCTATAATTTCATGTAACCGTTGATTTTCTGTTGGATTAGGAATTTCACCTGAAATAAACTTATCTACAATTTCAGGTGTTGTAATTTTAGAATTGCGTTTCAAAGTAACCAACATATGAACGTGTGGTAATCCACGTTTTTGATATTCAACGACATAAACGTATGCTTGGACTTCACCAAATAATTTTTTTTGACTATTATATTAATGAGTTCCTCTTTTTTCAAATCAAAAACGCGTGACACTAAATCAGGCCTATCGGAAGCAGTTCGTCAATCAAATAAATTTTCAGTAATTTCTTTCCATTTTGGATTGCAAGTCATGGTGATAAATAAATCTGGTTTACCAAAATTTCTTACTATTGTCATTGCATCTTGGTAATTTTGTAGCATATTACGTGGTGATCCAGGATAAGTGGATGGAAGTATAATTACTTTTCCAATACGACTGTTTGTATTCTCAGCAGATTTTCCCAAGTGCTGTAAGAGATTTTCATAAGTGTCAGCTCTTAATTGTTTCTGATTGTTTCTTAAATAATTCATTTTATCTTTTTTAACTTTAACATAGTTATCAACTGTCCATTGTTGAAACAAACGACGCCCCATTAAAATATAATTTTTATCATCTCGAATAGCCATTCGATATTTAATATATGCATTTCTTGTCACTCTACGATTACTATTAACCATTTTTATATCATCACTCCAACCCTTAGTTCCATGTGGATAGAATAATGGATAAGTCCATGGTTCAACATTTGCATCCATTGAACTAACATATTGTAAGTGTTTTGTGTTTTTGTTACGTATTGTGACATACGATTCTGGAATTTCACCATCTGCGGTAGTAGAAAATATTGCTGCAACCTCATTCTCTCTTTGAAAATTATAACGTCTTTTATCTAGCCCTTTTTTTAATGTAAACATTAATTGTAATTCAGGTTCTACACCATTATTATTAATTGTCATGGTATCCAATTCTTCTTTCATCATTTGTAACGATTTTGCAAATATATTATCTTGTCTCATTGCATTATGAATAGAACCACAATATTGCAAAAGGCAGGTAGCAAGTGCGATTCCTATACATTTAGGGTGCGATCCCATGTGAGCAGAGTACGTCGACCGAAAGCAGAAAATCATGAGTGCAAAAGTGTAGTTAGATATTGTTGTTCTTTTCACTCTCATGATTTCTTGTTTTCTGTCGACGTATTCTGCTCACATGGGATCGCACTTTTAGCATTGGTTCACACATGCAATTGTACTTTCATCTTGCCTTTTGCACCTATTGTGGATTCTCCATAAATGTACCTTAAGCCTTGAACGCTTTCATTGTACGGAGATTTTTTGAATTAAAACTATTTCACATTTATTTAGGTGACAATTTTATAAGTGAATAATATTAAAAGTACAGAAGAATGTATACACACAGGTAGGATTTTATATTTAATAAATTTCATATTTCAAATTATCCTCTTTGTCGTCCAACTTTCATAAAGGAAGCAGTTGCCGCTGGTCGTCATTCATTAATTCATTAATTATCATATCCAAAAACATTAGTTTTTCATTTTAAAAATAATATTTCTCTAAAGTTGAACAAATTTATTAACAATTTTTTTTTTAAAACAATTTATTGTTTAAAAAAATAAAAATTTTAAAAATGGAGGAAGAAAAGAAGATTAATGGAATTAATCTAACATCGGATGCAGAAATGGATTCATTTCAACCTGGCGACAATACTATGTAAGTTCTCACTTTTTTAATTCTAATAATAATTTTATATAATCTATGAAATTACAAAAAAATATAATAATATAATATATGTTTTAATTTTTTTATATAAAATATATAAATTAAAATAAGGTAAATGTCCCTATTTGTGCACGTGTACCGATTTGTGCACTTTGCGCATATATGGGTGATTAAATTTAAAATGTCATTTTCACTATCTGCAAATGTTGACTTGGCGATGTTGAAATTTCTGGTTAAATTATTTTTTTTTTTGGTTGACTAGCATGTATAATCCATGAAATCAATAGTGGTCAAGCACATAATAACAAATATTTTCATAAACAGACAGATTTTTGGAGAAAAAAACATATATTTTCACGAGGCACTTTTTCAGTATGTATTCACTAGAACAAACTGAAAATACAATCAGATTTTATAATAAATCATTGTATTAAAAGCTAATAGTCAAATACGAATTATAAAATAATTTATATTAATTTTCACCGTGAATTATGTAGCTGTAAATCACAAGAAGACATAAGCAAGTTAGGGGACACCAGTGACACGCTTAAAGATGTCATTGAAAATTATTTTTAAATAATAAAAAAGATATGAACATATGAGTAAAAATATAGTTTAAAACTAGAATAATTGAACGTAATAAATAGAAAATATAGGTGGATTTATAATTCATAGAACAAATGTAGAAAGCTTAATATTGACAAAAAAAAAGAAAAATATGTTGTTAAATTTTATAATTTCAAAAAACGAATCTAAAATTATTTATTATTATTTACTTTTATTTCAAAATTTTGAGCAAATTTGTCAATTCTGCCTTCGGATTCGGATTCAGCAGCGAAAAATACATAGTGTTTAGAACAAAACACTTTTTTTTGAGTGCCTGTGTATTTTAGGGGACACCAGTGACAGGGGACACCAGTGACATTCTGCCTCAATTTTCATTTTAAAAAAGAATGATTATATTTCTAACTTTGGAGGTGTGCGATTCTGAAAGTTTCAGTAATAAGTGAGACTATAATGAGGTATTTGAAAAAAATACTAATATTAAGTACTATTTTGTCGCAGGGACACCAGTGACATTTGTGCTCGGTAAATTCATTCTGCCAATCTGCCATGCATCGTGTATTTTGTAGATAGGTTAGAACGTTGTAGTTTTTTTCTCTAGGCTTCTAGACACATAGTACTTTCTATTAACAGTCGATAAAGCAGTTTCATACTCTTGCACAATTAAATATTAAGCGCGAGATTCAGATTTTGTCATTTTCTCTTAAAAATATGAAATTTAAGGACATACGCTTTTGATTTTTTTCCAACCACTATTTTATTTATTTATATTCGACTAGTAGTTTTTCTTTAAATATAGAAGTTCCACTTTACGAAATAATTTTTTCGGTAATCAAAAACATGAAAAATAACCATTTTTCTTAGTAGACAAGATATGGTTTCATGTTCGCGGACACGGGACACCAGTGACATTTTGCCTGCAATTTTGCTGCCAAATTTTTTCTGAGTGCTTTTGGTGGCTAAAAATTAAAATTTGAACAAAATAAATGATATATAAAATTAATGAACCATAATATGTTCGATATATAAGTTCGGACTCGAGTTTTCTCGGCAGGACAGCAAAATGACATTTTAAATTTAATCACCCATATATGCAAATTTAAATAGAAAAATCAAATAAATATACTGTTGTAAGTAGTTACTTTTTATCCTGAAACGTATTTTTTTTGTAATAAAAAACGGAATTTTATGAAAACAAATGTTTTAAAAATTAAATTTTGGATTTTGCCATTTGCAAGCAATCAAGTCATTTGGCAGGTTAACGTTTTAGAGTTTATCATAGTAAAAAAAGATTTTGTATAAAAAAATATAAAAGGCATTTTTTCACTTCTAAGTGTAGTAGAAATTTAAGTAGTCTACAAATAGGGACATTTACCTTATTAAAAAATACATTTATATTAAAAATATTATGTATTTTTTTCAATAAAAATTTTTTTACAGTTCATTAACTGGAGTAATCATACGATTGGATCCACCGTTACGAAGAAGATCACAAAGATTCGATCCTGAAAACGATAATACACCTTTCAGGTGTATATTAAGTAATCTGTGTGGAAGATTAATTCGAATTTTATTCTGGGCTCTTAGAAAACAGGAGTTTGAGGGAGCTGTGTTAAAGCAGGTAAAAATATTTATTATTTATTTATGAATTTATTTCTATTTTTTATTTTTTTTTAATTAAAAAAAATATAAAAAATAAAAATCACTTTTGATTATTATATTTTTTATTTTATTATTATAAATTTAATTTATTATATATATATATTGTTTTATTATAAATATTATATTATAATATATAATTTTTTATTAATTAAAAAAATTAATATTATTTTAATATAATTAAAACACAATTATTGTGTGTTATTAAAAAAAAATATTTCCGTGTATTATTTAATTTTAATAATATCAGGGTTGCCAAAGGTCAGGGAAATCAGGGAATTCAGGGAAAAGTCAGGGAGAAGTCAGGGATTTTTACTAAAAGTACTAAAAAAAATTGAATTTTGGAGAAGTTACAAATGAATTGCAGAAACTCAATTGTTTTCAAAAGAAATCAAATTCTTTGCAAAAATTCAATTATGTTTAAAAATTTAAAAAAATTCTCGTCAAAATTTAATTTTTTTTTAAAATAATAAAATTCTTCTCTAAATTTCAATTATTTTCAAAAATTTTAATAAAATTCTTTGCAAAAATTTCAATTATTTTCAAAAATTTTAATAAAATTCTTTGCAAAAATTTCAATTATTTTCAAAAAATTTTTCTCAATTCAATGATTTTCAATATCTACAGTTTTAATAAAATTTTTCAAAAGAATTCAATTATTTCAAAAAAAAATTTTGATAAAATTCTAAGTAAACTTCGCAATAATTCAATTATTTTCATAAATAATAACATTTTTTACAAAAATTCAATTACTTTCATGAATAATAAAATTCATCATAGAATTTCAATTATTTTTAATACAATTTTCATTTAATTCCTCGAAAAATTTAATTATTCTTGAAAATTTGATTAAAATTTCTCAAAAAAATTCAAATTTGTTGATAAAATTCTTTATGATAATTTAGTTTCGAGAAACATTCATTTATTCAATAAATTATATATTTTTAAATAATTGAATTCTTGTAGAATTTTCCAATAAAAATTGATTTAAAAATGAATATTAGTTAAAAATTTTAGATAATAATTGAATATTAAAAGCATTATAGCATGAATTTTTAAAAATACATCATTGAATTCTTTCGAAGAAATTTAACAAAATTTTTGAAAATAGTTACATTTTTCGAAGAATTTACTTAAAATTGTATTAAAAATAATTGAAATCCTGTGAAGAATTTTATTAATTTATATTAAAGTAATTGAATTCTTGCAATGAATTTTTTCAAATTTTTTTTTAAATAATTAAAATATTGTAAAGAATCTTATTATTTATGAAAATAATTGAATTCCTGCATCGAATTCTATTACATTTTTTTAAATAATTGAATTATTTTGAGAACTTTTATTAAAAAAGTAGATTGTGAAAATATTTGAATTTTGAAGAAGAATTCATTATATTCGTGAAATGTAATTAAATTCTTACAAAAAATTTAAGAGAATAATTCCATTTTTCTTGGAATTTACTTTAAATTGTATTATAAATAATCGAAATCCTCAGAAAATTTTTATAATTTATTAAAATAATGGAATTCTTACAACGAATTTTATCAATTTTTTTTAAATAATTGAATTCATGTGAAAAATTGTATTACTTGTAAAAATAATTGAATTTATGCAACGAATTTGATTATATTTTATTTAAATAATTATATCTTTTAAAAACTTGTATTAAAAATGTAAATTTTGAAAATTTTTTAATTTCAGCGAAGAATTTTATTATTTGTGAAATGTAATTATAATTCTTGCAAAAATTGTTTTAAGATAATTTTATTTTTCGAGATATTTATTTAAAATTTTATTAAAAATAATTAAAACCATGTGAAGAATTTTATTATTTATGAAAATAATTGAATTTTTCTTTTTGAAAAAATTTATGGGAATTAAAAATTTTATAAAACATGAAGATATCAATTAGTCCGAGTCGAAGACTCGGAGTAATTGATATCTTCATGTTTTATAATAATATTCTTATAAATTGTTTAATTTTAAAAATGTTTGAATTTGAATGTTTTGAAGAATTTTAATTCCTATGGGAAAATAATAATTAAATGCTTATTTAAAAATTTAGTTATTGATGTTTACGAATATTTTTACGTTTGAAGAAATTTTGTAAATAAATTTAATAGAAAATTTTGTTGAGTATCTAATAATTTTTAGAGTGAATCAGAATATTCTTTATGGTCAGGGAAAAAGTGAAAATTTTGTCTGGAAATCAGGGAAAAGTCAGGGAAAAATAAAATTAAATATTTGTGGCAACCCTGAATATAAAATTATTATTTAATTTTGTAAAGTTATTAAAAATTAAAAAAATTAATAATATAATATTTTTTTATATAATAAAATAAAGGAAAAAATAATATATTTTTTATATATAAAATAATATAATATTAATCTTTCTTGATTCTTTTTTGCTTTTAGATCGTTAGAATTTCAAGGCCGCATGTCCTGCTTTCAAATCCGATGTATATCAACAGAAATAAGGACAACAATTTAATAAACATAGAGATTTCCATTCAGAAGCACACAACAATAGAGCTGTTAGGATCTGTAGTAATTGAAGATGAACAACTTGTTTATGAAGGAATAACCTTTGTAGACATTCCCAATTCTATAGGAAAACTGGTTGGTAAGTATTTTTCATTTTTATTTATTGTTTTAATATATATATATTATTAAATTTTAAATAAATAAAAATCTTTAAAAATTTTTTTTTTATATATTATTAAATAAAAATCTTTCTTTTTAAATTTTTTTTATAATTATTAAATAATATTATCTT
Organism: Leptopilina syphax; assembly: GCA_032872505.1. Taxonomy (NCBI): domain Eukaryota; kingdom Metazoa; phylum Arthropoda; class Insecta; order Hymenoptera; family Figitidae; genus Leptopilina; species Leptopilina syphax. The sequence continues at coordinate 8,490,868 of CM065471.1, read as the reverse complement.
TTTAAATTTTAAATAATAAAATCTTTTTAAATTTTTTTTATATTAAAAATAATATCTTTTTAAATGAAATAAAAATCTTTATTTAATTTATTTAATTTTTTTAATTATATATATTATATATATGAGGCATTCCATTTCAAAACGACCCCCTTCGTAAACAATTGCCAATGTAAGACAATTTTTAAATGAATAATATTTCTTCCATTCTGCAGAACCAAATTACTTTTTATATTTGTGATTTCGAAAGTAGAATTTCTGAACTTTCTGATAAGAAAAAAAATTATTTTTTTAATAATTTAATTTTTTTTTTAAATAGAAAATTGAGTTTAAAAGTTAAGCTTTGAAAAATCTCAAAACACGTTACCTCCGATTTTAATAAAATTCATATCAAACGAAAGCTTGATTATTCTTCTTTTTATTTATCAAACGATAATAATGGACATTTCAGTGGATTTTAAGAAAATAATTAAATTTTACAAACATTCGAAGGTTATATTGAGAAAACCATTTATTAAGTATAGGGCGGCATTTGTTTTTCTCAATTTATGCATAATAACCTTCTAAATGTCTGTAAAATTTAATTAATTAATTAAAATCCACTGAAATGTCCATTATTATCGTTTGATAAATAAAAAGAAGAATAATCAAGCTTTCGTTTGATATGAATTTTATTAAAATCGGAGGTAACGTGTTTTGAGATTTTTCAAAGCTTAACTTTTAAACTCAATTTTCTATTTAAAAAAAAAATTAATTAAATTATTAAAAAAATAATTTTTTTTCTTATCAGAAAGTTCAGAAATTCTACTTTCGAAATCACTAATATAAAGAGTAATTTGGTTCTGCAGATTGGAAGAAATATTCATTTAAAAATTGTCTTACATTGGCAATTGTTTACGAAGGGGGTCGTTTTGAAATGGAATGCCTCATATATTAAATGAAATCTTTTTAAATTTTTAAAACGAAATTATATATTTCGAATAATACTATTTTTTATTATTTTTTAAAAGAAATTTTTTTTATTTACAGCAATAGAAGGGTATGTTAGAACACCAATTGAAAAAATTGTTTCCAATAATTCGACCCACGGGAACGGAGCCATTACGGATTCTTACTACCGAATTCCTATTCACGTTACAACCTATGACTCCGATGAACCGATTCCAGTTGGAGCTTCAGTTAAATTACACGGACGACTCAGCAGCAACGAATTTAATACAATCATTTTACACGTTCAAAGTAGGGAGAATATAAAAGTTATAAACTTAAGGGGGCTATCTGTGGATGCAATTCGATTAGGATTTCACATAATTCGACCAAAAGAAGACAATATTACGAACAATCCTGAATCCGTTCCTCCAACAACAAATGGTAATAATCTATCTGCAAACATCACAAGTAATAATTCACAAAATGAGAACAATGTTTCATTGAACAACTCGAGTGTAGAAACTACAGCAACTGCCGCAAAGAAATTGAACCCCTTGATGCAAGAACCAGACGCAGCCCATTTAATTTCAATGGTCTATGTCTGGTTCTTGCATCAAGGGGTTCAATTATTATCACCAGCTGAAAATTCATCATTCAATTTAAAAACCCGTCGAAAATATTCGGATGTAGTTAAAAACACTATTATTTCAAAGGTATGTATGTATACATTTTTTTAAATCACTTTAATTTTTATTTTTTTAATAAATTAATATTATAAATATAACAAATTTGTTTCTAAATTGTTTCAGGCTTCAAGAATGGGCGATGATGAAAGTATTTAAAGCGCAGACTCAGAATTCACTTAAGTTAATGATTTTTGTAATCAATTTTTTTTTATTAAAAAAAATTGTTTCTTTTTTTATTAAAAAAGAATTTAAAAATAATTTAATATATTATTTATTTAAAAAATAAAATAATAATTATTTTTTTAAAACTTAAAATTAAAAAAAAATTAAAATTAAAAAACTTAAAATAGTATTACTATTTAAAATAATAAAATACTTTACTTATATATATATAAAAAAATGAAAAATGCTGATATTGACTAAGTTCAATGTTAAAAAATTAAAATTATTATTAAAAGATAGATACAGGAAAAATGGGATTATTAAGATAGAAAGAGGAATAATGAGATTTACAAAAAAAAAAGATTATATTTTCTATATAATTAGTTTTTTTTAAAAGCCAAGTATTATTTTTAAATTTGTAAGTTAAAAAAAAGGAAAATTATATCCTTTATTTTTATTTAAAACTAGTATAATTATTTTTGTAATATATAATTGCAATGTAATATTGTCGACAGTATTATTATTTTTTGACATAAAAAAAAGTGCTGTAAAATAAATGAATCCCTTTGAATAAATAAAAAATGATTAATGATTGTACAAAATATTCTTATTACTTTTTTTTCTATTAAAAATATTTATTATGTGTAATTTTAATATAATATTCTGGAAATATCCTTTAATTGAAAAAATTACTTCTTTTAAAACTTTTTTTTAATATTAATATATAAAATAATATTATAAATAAAAAAATAATTAACTTAATAAACACACTATATATATATATATATATATATATATATATAAGGCCTTTTACGTGAAATGTCCTAAGTTGAAAATTCAACTTCTTGAAAAAATTGAAACTCGGGGAATTTGTTGCTCTATCAAGTAAAAATGTGACCAAAAAATTTTTTTTGACTTTTCCGAAAATTTTGAGGGGGTAGAGGGGGTCAATTTGTCCAATTTTGCTAACACCGGCTACTTTTTGAATTTTTTCTGAACACAATTGAAATGGGAAAAATTTTGTAGAATATATGTTTCTGAAAGGTTTTTTCGTCCTCTTTCCAATGGTGAATTTTATTTTTTAATATTTTAAAAATTTACTCTAATTTTTGATAACACAGCCACACAAGAAAAATAAAGTGTCTTAATCTGGGGTCGAGACTTATGTATTCCGATGTATTTCGATGCGCTGAATCCAAATCCGCCCTCAGAATTTGACCAATGGGTCCTGGTTTCGCCCTAACCTCAAAAAATACCCTAAAATCGTTAAAATGGTCACTTTTGATTTATCAAAATTGAATCTAACCGCATGTTGATAATTTTCTAAGAAATCTTAATTTAAATAGACTATTCTATAAGGTGGATATCACGTCAAAACTCCACCCAAAAAAAAATGTTGTCCAATTATTCCCAAATTTTTTTTATGATATGCCCTATAGGTTAGTAATTTATCATATAAATTTTTTTGAATTTTATAAAAAATTGTCCAAGGGGGAGGGGGTAGAAGTTCTGAACTTTTGCGTGACGCGCTCCACTTTGATTATTTCTTATAATTAGAGGAAAAAATTTTTAAAAAAATTAGAATATGGGTTTTTTAGATTTTTTCATGGGCTTTTGAATGGCAAAGTCTATTTTCAAAAATTTTTTTATTTTGACATAAATTTTGAAAAAATAAAAATAAATTTTCACTTTTCGCATCTTTGGGTTCATTTTTTCTTTTATTTTTAAATGAAAGCTGAGCTTTTTTCTAATGAAAAACTTGTTTTCCAAAAAACCGTTTTTTTTTGTTTTCGAGAAATGAATTTTTGAATATAGCGCATCACGTCGTCGCGCCACAATTTAATTTATAAAACGTTACAATGAACTATTTTCTGCATTTTACAGGGTTGAGACTGACATTAGAACAATATAATGCCTGCATTATAGTTTTTTTTTATTTTTTTAAATTAAAAAAAATATTTATTTTTTTAAATTTTTAACAAAATTTTTTTGCAATTTTATTTTTAATTTAATGCCGTATTTTATTTTTCTGTTCGCTTTTTTTTACTTTAGAAATGAAAATAAATAAATTGTAGGCATTAAATTAAAAATAAAAGTCTAAAAAAATTTTTTTTTAAATTTTGTTAAAAATTTTAAAAAATAAATATTTTTTTTAATTTAAAAAAATAAAAAAAAACTATAATGCAGGCATTATATTGTTCTAATGTCAGTCTCAACCCTGTAAAATGCAGAAAATAGTTCATTGTAACGTTTTATAAATTAAATTGCGGCGCGACGACGTGATGCGCTATATTCAAAAATTCATTTCTCGAAAACAAAAAAAAACGGTTTTTTTGGAAAACAAGTATTTCATCAGAAAAAAGCTCAGCTTTCATTTAAAAATAAAAGAAAAAAGAAAAAATGAACCCAAAGATGCGAAAAGTGAAAATTTATTTTTATTTTTTCAAAATTTATGTCAAACTAAAAAAATTTTTGAAAATAGACTTTGCCATTCGAAAGCCCATGAAAAAATCTAAAAAACCCATATTCTAATTTTTTTTTAAATTTTTTCCTCTAATTATAAGAAATAATCAAAGTGGAGCGCGTCACGCAAAAGTTCAGAACTTCTACCCCCTCCCCCTTGGACAATTTTTTATAAAATTCAAAAAAATTTATATGATAAATTACTAACCTATAGGGCATATCATAAAAAAAATTTGGGAATAATTGGACAACATTTTTTTTTTGGGTGGAGTTTTGACGTGATATCCACCATAAGCTTTTCAATTGAAAATTCCTATAAAACATTAAATCTATCGAACCTAACCTCAAAAACACATCTAAGATTCCAAACAAACAAATTATACGATACACAGCACAATAAAAATTATGTAAGCTCATGAAAGTTACAACTTAGGTGTTTTTATGATTGCTGATTACGAATCCGTTGTTAGTTTATCAAAATTCAAAATGGCGGATTTAATATGGCGAACAATATAATTAAAATTCGTTTGGATTGGCTTGAAAATCGTTACTTGGGGGTTTTCGGGGTTGCTGATGACGAATCCCATGTCGGTTTCTAAAAATTCAAAATGGCGGATCCAATATGGCGGTCTTTATTATTTTAACGATTATTTTAAATTTATTACTCGCGGAATTTTTTGGGACCTTTGATAACGAATCGTATATCAATTTTTATAATCTTTAAGTCTTACGAATTGTTAGAAAAAATTGTTAGAAAACGAATACGTAAGACTTTAAGATTATAAAAATTGATATACGATTCGTTATCAAAGGTCCAGAAAAATTCCGCGAGTAAGGGAAGTGTGCCAGTTGTGGGCACTCTTTTGTTTCTTCCTCATAACATTTGTCCATGTGCATATTATACAAATATATGTGTACGAATTAAAAGCTAGAGGTCTAAGGTGACTGTTAGTAAAGGAATATTGAATTTATTTCTTCATATAAAAAAGTTTTAATAGAAATTTAGTAAAATGGAAATTTTTTGACAAAAAAATTTTTGTACCCGGTTGTGGGCACCCTTGAAAAATCCGCTAAAAATAAAAAAATATTAAAGGAAACCAACACAAATAAAGAAGAAATGAAAGTTTATTTATTTTAAGAGACTTCGCCGGCATAAAGAACAAAAATGATGACACGTTTTCACACTATGCTCATCGCTAACAGATGCATAATGCTAGCATGTGAAGTAGGTGGCCCGCATATCATAACGCACTTCTTATGCACTGAACGACTATATTCATCGCATTTAATAGAGTTTGCGGCTGTCAATTTCCTTGGCAGAAAGTTTAGATAGATGAGACAGTAGTCCACATCATTGTCAGATGGTAGAGCCTCCTTAACATAAAGGTGCCCACAGCCGGGAATGAGTCATTTTTTAAAAAGACCAACACATTTTGTGATGCAGAATTTTGGTTAAGCACGAAGGTAAATCACAAAATATAATGACAACATTGAAAAAAAAATTTAACCCTTTTTTCTGAACGAATCTACACCCATATGTTGCTCATATGGGTGATACAATACAAAATTACTTTTTTATTTATTTAATGCAAAATTTCCTTTATTATGCTTACAGCTATTACACAAATGCATATATTTGTTTCGTTATTAATACGAAAAGTCCGTATTGTCAACGAACACGACTTGTAATACTTAGATCAGTAAAGTCTGCTTGCCGTTGAAGTTTACGTAGGGGTGCCCACATCCGGCGCACTTCCCCTAATAAATTTAAAATAATTGTTTAAATAATAAAGACCGCTATATTGGATCCGCCATTTTGAAATTTAAGAAACCGACATGGGATTCGTCATCAGCAAACCCGAAAACCCCCGAGTAACGATTTTCAAGCCAATCCAAACAAACTTTAATTATATTGTTCGCTATATTGGATCCGCCATTTTGAATGTTGTTAACTCTTTCACACCCAGGCATAACTGGACGGTTAAAAAAACGTAAGTGTAACGTTATTCATAGTTTTCGGGGTCGCTGATTACGAATCTGATATCAGAATTACAAAATTTTTTAAATTCAAAATGGCGTATCCAATATGGCGGGCAACTTTTTTACAGATTGATCGGATTGGATTGGAAATTGTTACTCGGGAGTTTTTGAGGTCGCTGATTACGAATATGACATCATTTTTTAAAAATTCAAAATGGCGGATCCAAGATGGCGGACGATTTTTTTTAAATCGTTTAGTTTTACCAGAAACTTGTTACTCGGGGGTTTTCAGGGTCGCTGAATACGAATCTGGTGTTATATTTCTAAAATTCAAAATGGCGGATCCAATATGGCGGACGTTATTTTTAAAATCGTTTAGTTTAACCAGAAACTTGTTACTCGGGGGTTTTCGGGGTCGCTGATTACGAATCTAGTGAGAGTAGAAAGAAACAAGTCCATCTACTGACAGAAATAAAAATAACCGATGGTATAGCTCGGTTGGTGAAATCCCGTTGCTTGCGATCACAGAGGTTAAGCCACTTTGAGTGCGGTTAGTATTTGGATGGGTAACCCTCTGTGAATCGCTACAGTTTTGGTGTTTTTCACTGATGAGATATATCAAACGGGAGGTTTGATGCCGAGGTTATGTTTGTGCATTTGTGATGGCTATCCAAATGTACATTCATGACTCGACGTCAATAAACCGGTTGTACGCGGAAAGTAGATTTTCTGCAGTTTTCCTCTCCCGTGGCCGAATGTCCAGGCGAATGCGATTACTCCTAACCTAAGTCGGCTGCAGCCGCAAAAGTATGGACACGGAGTAAGAGTTTGTGAGTTAGAAGAGTTAAGTATAGTGATGTTGAGGAGATTTTAAAGGCCCGAAAGGGCATACAATGAAATCATACTTTACTTTTTACTGACAGAAATAAATAAATACACAATCGCAATTTTAAAATAAACTACAAATTCGTGATCAGAGACTATAAAAACCCTTGAGTGACAAGTTTCCCTTTAATTCAAACAATTTTTACATTTGTCGTCCACCGTATAGGATCCGCCATTTTGAATTTTTAAAAATTAACACTTAATTCGTTATCAGCGACTCAGAAAACCCCCGAGTAACAATTTTCAGGTGAAATTAAAATGTTTAAAAATAATCGTCCGCCATATTGGATCCGCCATTTTTAATTTTAAAAAACTGATATTATATTCGTAATCAGCGACCCTAAAAACCCCCGAGTAACAAGTTTTATGTCAATCCGTTTAATTTTTACATTTGTCGTCCGCCATATTAGATCCGCCATTTTGAATTTTGAAAAATTAGCACCGGCTTTGTAATCAGCGACCCCGAAAACCCCCGAGTAACAATTTTTAGGCGATTTTAAAATATTTTAAAAATTCATGATTTTTAACAATAATTTATGAATTTTTTTAAACAATAGGAATTTTTTAATATGATCTAGGATACTTATTTTCAAAGCCCTATTCTTCCTGAAGAGAACGCACTAAATTAGACTTAAAAATATTAAGTTTCTTCAAAGATATTGAGGTTTTTGTAGGTGGGACGTATATGTCCCATGGGCGTGAAAGGGTTAATGTGCAAAAATCGTTTTTAATATTTTAAATAAAGTGACTGTGAAAAAAACATTAAAGTGGGGCCTATTTTTTGCCTTCGCAAACGCAAGTACACCTTAATAAAAAAATAATTATACAAGTTACACATATTAATTATTATTACTTTATTGTACATTCAATATATTTTTCGATATACCTGCTTATCGCAAATTAATTTACATTAACTTAAAATTTCTAACGCTTGGAGATTCGAACCTACACGCATGGAAGTTCGAATTCATAATAGAATTCATGAAGTTCCACGAAAAGGAATGACAAAAAACTAACACATCAGTGTTAATTATAATATTGAAACAAGATAACTAATAATTCTAGTAAATTTGTAAAAACAAATAGACCGATTTTGACTAATCCAAAATTTGTCCGCAACAGGACGGTTTATTGTGGAGTTTTTCTACCCTGAATTAAGTTCGAAATCAATAAAATTTTTTTTAACTATTGAATCCGTAATTAGTTTGCTTTATAGTCCGAAGTTAGTCAGATCATATGCAATTAGTATAATTGCAGAAGTACTCCGGTTGGTTGAACCAGTGAATCCGCAGCTAATCCATAACACTCTGCTTATGGTCAGGTTTTGTCACTCAGAATTATTTCGGACAAATCAAAACTCAGTTTGGTATGTGTATAACCAGTGAATCCGGAATTAATTGGATCTAGTCGAAAGTTAGTCTGATCCCGAGTCAAACTTTTAAAACTGCTTATCTTCTGGTAAGTATAATTATACCCTAACCTGCACCTAAGAAACCCTTGGTGTTCTTTTTCCTCCTGCGTAAGTTCTGTTTAACTTTGACAACTCCTTTTTATGTACTAATTGAACCTTTAACCCTGTATTGCTTCTACAACATTATTACAATAGCAAATGTTACGCGCGGAACGAGATATTCAACTTATTATTGTTATGAAAATTACAAAATTTTTTATTATAAAAATTTCACGAAAGAATTCAATTATTTTTTTAAATTTCAATAAATCCTTCGGAAAAATTCAATTATTTTTATAAATAGTAAAATTTTTCGCAAGAATTTAATTCATTTTATAAATAGTAAAATTCTTTGCAGAAATTCAATTATTTTCAAAACAATTTTAATTGAATTCCTTGGATGAATTTAAATATTGTCATAAATTGAAATTATTTCCTAAAACTTTAATAAATTCTTCGAAACAATTCAACTATTTTATAAATACTAAAATTCTTTGCAGAAATTAAATAATTTTAATGCAATTTAAATAAAATTAAACGAAAGAATTTAATTATTTTCAAAAATTTCCATAAAATTCAATTTCAACAAGAATTTAAAATTCTCTAAAAATAAGTCAATTATTCTGAAAATATTTTTAAAAAATTTTATATAAAAATTAAATTACTCTCAATGCAATTTTCAAATATATTTGTCAAAAGAATTGAAAGAATTCAATTATTTTCAAAAAGTAATAAAATTCTTATGATGAATTCAATTATTATGAATATACTTAATTTTAGTAAAATTCTTTAAATAAATGTCGAATTTTCGACATTCGACCTAGGCGAAAAAATTCGAACAGTTCGGTTTGAATTATTTTGCACAGCTCTAAACATTTCAATATTACCGTGGTTGCATCAGTTTTTGTCCACTTTTTTATAATTTCGATTATATTAAAGGGAATAAATTTATTTACTACATTTGATCATTTTTACTAGAATCTATAATACCTTATGCTCTCTTTGCAAAATTATAATTATAATTTGAACGTTAAAATTCTACCAAAATAAAATAAAAAAGTCCTCCAGTGCTGTCGAGTGCCTTCTCGTGAGAGAAAATAGTGACTATACACAAGCGAACAGCTGAGAAGTATTTCGGCATATTTCGATCATTTAAGTTAAAATTGATTTAAAAGTATATTTAAATTTATTAAGTATATTTAAAATTTTAATAAAAATTATTACAAAAAACTCCATTAGTTATGAAAAAATTCAAAGAAATTCTTCAAAAGAATTTAATAAGGATTTTTAAAAATATTAATAAAATTCTTCGCGGGAATTTAGTTATTTTTCTAAATAAAAAAATTCTTTGAAGAAATTCTATTAATATCAAATTTATTGATAAAATTTTTTGCAACAATTCGAAGATTTTCAATACATTAATTTCAAAATTGAAAATATTTGAAAAGAAAAATAATAAAAAAGTTAAGGGGGAGTGACACCTTCAGGTGCCTTTTAAACCTGTTTTTTATTAATTTCTTTAAGACACAGGAATAAAGTAAACAAAATTTGGTTTTGAGGACATTATTAAGGACTTTATTATTTAATTATATTTATTATTTATTATTTGAGGACTTTATTTTCATTAACTTTTTTAGTTTACGAAAATATATATTTATACTTAAAAAAGTTTCAATTTGTTACCTACAGAGGGCACCGAAGTAGGTCTCGTTTCTATGCAGGGTAAATTGGTGGTCAATATTCTGGTTAGACCGTTTAATCGAATTAATTAATTAATTTAATTGATTTAGCTTTCCAGTACGTAGGATATTCTAAAAATATTAATTTTTGTGTATTTGGCAGCTGATTGATGAAAAAAGTCAATTTTTGAAGCGAAATTTTTTCAAAATATCTATTACAAAAAAAACCAAAAAAGTCCGCTACGTACTCGAAAGCATTAGTAAATGACGAACGAAAAAAACTTTGGCAGAAGTCAATCCGATCAAAACTGTTCTGGCTAGACTGTCGATCGTTTTGAAGAATGTCATTTCGAGAAAAACGCATTTAAACTTATGTAATGTGAAAACATGAAAAATGAAACCACTGTTAATCTACGATGTCTGTACTATATAAGTGACGTTCTATAATAATATTTTCTTGATTTCCATCTTTTAGAGCAATTTGAAGCTGTCTTCAGTATTCTTGAGCTGCTACGATAAAAGAAAAAAATAGCCAATGGAGCTGAATAGAACTCGAAGAGCTATTGGACACCTTTTACAGATATCGATTTTTTTCACATAAAATAATTTCGAAATTACTTCTCATGATATAATTTCTATTCTACACCCCATAAAGTATCGTTTAAGCAAAAAAAATAAAATCAATTTTTTCGGGTCAAAGGTGTCACTCTCCCTTAAGAAACAAAAAAGCAAACAACAACTAACTTCAAACTGCGAATAGGTTACCGGAACATGTACAGTACTTTTCAATTATGCCTTCATAGTATGATTGAAATGATTGAAAACTACTGTACTTTATTATTATTAATTTATAAATATTATTTTGAACTGAAATGGTTTGACATTTTTTTAAATAATAAAAATATTAATTTATGAATATTTATGGGTTATTATTATATTATTATTATTGTTAATATTATTATTAAACTATTTATTAATTTGCTGTAGTGTATTAGTGTCAACTAATAATTTATTGAATCACCAAAACCAATAACATCAGTAATCCTATTAAATCCTTAAAAACCCTCAGTTTTAAGGATGTAAGCAACTTGCAAATGTGAAATAATTACGATTAAGTCTGAAATTAATCTGGTTATGGTCAGGTTTTTGTCATACGAAATTATAATTATAGTTTAAATTTATCTGAATTTAATACAAATTGTTTTTAATATACAAATTCAATATTATACCAAAATCATTACGGATTAAGTCTTTGAATTGAATTGAATATGGATTGTTTTAGACTGTCTGTGAATTGTTTAATTACAAATTCCATATTATTATAAGACTTATTTTCGAACTGGGGGTGTTTTGATCGGATATTATTCGGATTGCCGGATTCTTAGCATACAGATTTCGGATTATTTCGGACTATGTCTTTCAACTGGAGTAAATCCCAATGGTTGCAGACGATTTTCGGATTCGTTGCATACATCTTTCGGATTGATTCGTACTTCTTTCGGAATAGGATTTTTCCACACTTAGTTTAAAATTGTTGCGGACTATTATCGGATTTCTTGGTTACAGAGTTCGGATTGCTCCGGATATTTTGCGGATTAAGTTTTTTTAACTAGATTAAACTCGGATTGTGGCGGACTGTTTCCGTATTCTTTATATATTGATTTCGGATAATTCCGCACTTATTTTAGAAGAATTCTTCACCGGTCATAAATTTGGATTGTTACGGACTAATTACGGAATGAATTCGTAGACATTCAAGATTACTATGGAGTGTTTTCGGATTCACGTTTTTGTTCGGATTTATATCAGACTAACGCGAATCATTTTCGGCCATTTTTCGTACAATTTTCGGATTAATGTGTACTAATCTGTCCGTATGTAATCCGGAATTAATCCGAAATTTTTACGAGGGATAGAAATTTAATCTCTTTGAATATTTGTGTATCTTCAAGATAGAAAGAGATGAAGTCTTAATCTATCCCCATTTTTATCACTACAGTCGATTTCTGTTTTCTCTTCTTCTCAGTCATTTGAATCATATTTCTCATACCTTCCTCAATACTTTTCCTATCTACTATTTTCTCTTCTTCTCACTACTTTAATCTAAGAACACACTGATCTCCGCTCATGCCCTTTATTTCATCCCAGAGGCTTTTCCTTCTTAAATTCCTTCGATCTTTTTTTATCTCATCAAATTTATCAATCTCTTCTAATAATCCTTACTTTATCTCTTTTTATCCTTTCCACTCTCTTCCCATCCCCATTTAAATCTTAGTATTTACTTTTCTCCTTATCTTTTCAAATAATCTTTGTTTCATATCCTTCTTTATCCTTGTATTTCTCTCTTTTTATCCACATTTTATTCTTAGTACTCACTCATCACAAATCACCTTGGGTTTAATCTAAGTCTACCACCTCCCGATTCGATTCAATCTCTTTCCATCACCTATTTTTGCTCAATCTCTTTTAGGGTCAGTTGAGGTAAATAGAAACAGATTTGTCAAGTTTCATCAATAACATAAAAACCACTTTTAACTTCAAACCTTTATAACTTTGACAAAAATTAAAATACTTTTGATTTTCTGACACCCAACAGAATGTTTATGGCAAGATTTACAACAAAATTACAAAATCCAAGATTAAATAAGGCTCAGCTAATAAAAATGACTACTTGAGGGTTTTTAAGGTCGCTGATTTCAAATCCGATGTCAGTTTTTCAAAATAAAAATAGCGGTCCAAAAAAATGACGAAAATTGCCCTTTTCTAAAAACGTGCCAAAAGATGAAACACATTACACAAATAAGGGTTTGTTCTCTCTTTTTCTCTCCTATTCTCTCTCGTTTTCATTAATAATGCTGAAAATAGTGTTGTAGTTTAATAGAATCAATTTTCTCTCGTTTTATTATAAGAAATATTGTTGAAATTATTCTGTTTCTATTTACCCCGAATTTCCAGTTTTTAGAGGTAAATATAAAGTCTCCTATTTTTAATTCAAGTTTACAAAATGAAAAAATCAAAGTTGTTTTTTGTTATAGTATTAATAAAAGATAATTATTAATTTTAATATAAAATTTCAGTTCATTTTTTTCTAAATGCGAGTCAAAAAAGTGAAAGGGTTCTTCTTTGATTATCAATTTTTTATGCAATAGGAAATATGTTTGTATAATATACTGCCACTAATTGACAAACGGAAAATGGGAAAATATTTAGAACATGTTGGGGGTGTTGTAAGGTTCAAGGTTTAAGGCCGTATTTATTTTTTAAATTTTTTATTTAACTGAAACAACTTCTGTTTCGATTTACCCCTTTTTTCTATTTACCCAACTGACCCTAATAACCTTTATTTTATCTCTATTATTTCTTTTACTATTTACTTTCTTTCCTTTTTATCCTAACTTTATTCTGATGCTATACTTTTCTCTTTTTATCCCCTCGATTTTATATCAGTCTATTTCTCTTCAATTCGATTGAGAAGGGCCTTTTCTTCTATCTCATTTTTTATGACATTTATTTTGCTTCTTTTAACCCTTATACAATTCTCTTCTATTGCTTTCTAATCCCAATTATATATCGTACATATAATTATTACATTTATTTTCTTAACTCAATTGCAGTCTATTATTTCCTTCCTATACGTGGAGTTAGCTACATGACGATTCCATGATAAATAAAGAGAAATTAAAACTTGAATAAGGAGATTAACTGAGAGATAAAAAGTAACAGAGTAAGAGATAAAAATCTGTCAGAGAAGCAGGCGCAATAATGCGCCTTCATCATAGGGTTTCGTGGCCTAATATGACAAAAATAAATAAATAATAATTTATTTAGAAATTTTTTTTGTACTTTTTGTACTTGCAACCATTACCACGTCAACCATTAACATAGCAACGGTTGCCATGGCAACGGTTGTTATGTTGTCTTAAGAGTTAAGACTTAGGTCATAAAACTTAATACATAAGACTTAAAACATAAGATTTAAGAACTTCTTATACAAAAGTCTCGCTATAACAATAAAAAAAAAGTTTTGTTTTTCTCTCTACTTTTGAATAATCACAACAAAAAATTTTTTTTTTATTTTTTATTAAAAAAATAAAAAAAATTTATAAACAAATTAATTTTTTTAACTTTGGGTATAATAAAATTTTAATTTTCTTTTTTTAAAACATACCTGGAAATAATAAAAAGGTTTTGCAAAAAGTTTCAGAGTGGGCCTGACAATTTTGATGGGTCCAAAAAAATAATTAAGCTGTCCGTGCAGGTCGCACGCACGTGGCACAATGGGATTTTTTTACAATTTATTATTAAAAATTGTCTAGAGACTACAAATTTTATCGGATTTTGATTATTATTGAATTTTTAGGCTCTAAACAATTTTTAATAATAAATTGTAAAAAAATCCCATTGTGCCACGTGCGTGCGACCTGCACGGAGAGCTTAATTATTTTTTTGGACCCATCAAACTTGTCAGGCCCACTCTGAAACTTTTTGCAAAACCTTCTTATCATTTCCAGGTATGTTTTAAAAAAAGAAAATTATAAATTTATCATACCCAAAGTTAAAAAAAATTAATTTGTTTATAAAATTTATTTATTTTTTTAATAAAAAATGAAAAAAAAATTTTTTGTTACGATTATTCAAAAGTAGAGAAAAACAAAACTTTTTTTCTCTTGTCGAAAAATGAAAAGAAGCAATATTTTTTGAGTTATCTGACATTAAAAATATACCTACATTTAAAAAGCGAAAATTTTGAAAATTCATAACTCAAAAATCTGGCCTCTAATAAAATAATAAAAAAATACGTATCTGTTTTTTTTCAATACAGAATAAAAAAAAATATTTTTGGCCGATTTTAAGAGGTCGACTGAAATCTCACGTGGAATTGCCCATATACACATTTTCAGTAGATATCGATTTCATGAGCAAAATTTCGATTTATCGAAAAGTTTATTAAAGGTAAATTCATAGATCGACTGCTTGTCTGTAGGTTCTACGTTGTCATGGTAAGAGTGCAGTCTCATGATGGCGTAAAACAGAAAACGTTTAGCCAATAAGAAATTTCTATTAGAATTATTTCTATTGAATCGGAAGTTGCTATTGGCTAAACGTTTTCCGTTTTTACGTTGACATGGGACTTGCCCTTAAAGCTGGAGTCCCATTGCATCGTTTCGTGTTCCGTTTTGTAACTAGGACATGAGTGCAAATATAGCAAACCTATATATATATTTCTCTCACTCTCATGGCCTAGTTACAAAAGTTGCTATTGGCTAAACGTTTTCCGTTTCTACGTTGCCATGGGACTGTACCCTTAGGCCGCAGTCCCATCGCAGCGTTTTGCGTTACGTTGTAATGAGAAAGAATGTAATGAGTGATTAAGGGGTTGGGGAGGGGGTAAAAATTAGTCTGAAAAGCGTGACGTAGTTTGTGAAAGACCCCTCTTACAATAGGAGTGATATTTGAGTAAATTTTGAAAATGTTTAAAAAGTTATTTAGAAACTTGAAAAACAGAATATGAAATTCCAGGACATTTCCAGGATTTTCAGGACATCCAGGACAGATTTTAAAATTCCAGGACATTTCTAGGACTTCCAGGACTTCCTGGACGAGTAGACACCCTGTACTAAAAAAAATGTTTAAAAAAATTTGAGATGCAAAAGCAAAATAATTTCCGATTTGGCCTGGAATGCCCCATATGTATGTGCATATGGGCATTACTGTATGTGACAAATAGCATGACCGTGGTTTGTGACATTTTACTGAAAAAACTATATTTTTAAAAAATTTGGAAAAAATATAGGTTAAAGGGGACATTATGCGGTTGTATTTTTTATAAAAATTACAGTGGTCACTTCAAAATTAACCCTCAAAATTTTTTTTTTGATAATTAAAAAAAAATTTGATTTTTTTGTAGAACTGTCTTGTCTTTAATTGAAACATATCTAAATTTCGTTCAAATCGATTCAGTAGTTTTCGAGAAAAATAAGTTTTTTGATTTTTTGTTCGCCCTCTATAACTCTCCCAAAAAAGCGAATTTTGAGTTCAAAATTGCAGAAAGTTATAGTCATATGGATAGTAATATATGGGCCAAATTTGAGAAAAATAGATGCGAGGACAGTTTCTGCACACTTAATCCCCTTAGCCCTTTTTGAAAATAAATATATGAATAAAAATAAATTATTTAACATTTAAAAATTTATAAAATTAATATTTATGTCAATTTTACAATTTTCGGTAAATTTACTACTCTGAAAGTAGATAATAAAAAGTCAAAATTGTTTTACTTACTTCCAGAGTAGTAAATTTACAGAAAGTTGTAAAATTCACACTTTTAAAGTATTAATTTTGCAAATGTGGTTTTAAAGTCGTTAATTTTAAAGTCATTATTTTATATGATTATATAAAATTCTATAACACAACTGTTAATCTAAAGAAAGTTTTTTAAATGACATTTATATTGTATTATTTTCTAATATTATGTTACTATTATGAATTTCTAACGCAGCTTACTAAACAAGAAACGAATCAACTTCGGTCAATTACAATTGATGTAGACAAAGACAGCAATGCTATATCAACGAGGAATCAAATTAACCTCATAGAAATGGTTAAAATATACCAATTTTATGGAACCATAGATTAAGTGCTCAGCTCCGCTGCATTACGAAATTCGCATAGGAATGGAATCGCATTGCACAAGTTTTTGATGGTAATATAAAAATTTTATATAATAATAGAAACATCTTATTTCTAAAAATTCGTTTCAGGAAAAAAAGTCCAAATCGAAAAGTCCAGCACCAAAAGTCCAAAGTCATTGAAATCCAAAAATGAAAAAAATCCTTTATTTAGGACTATTGTGATTGGACTTATTGTCGCGCTTGGTCAAAAAGTCCAAAATCATTTAGGTACAAAATTGTACTAATTATGTATAGTTATGTCGCTGAAAACAAAGAATTAGAATACATATAACTTTTTGGTTACCATATTCAAATGTAAAATTTAATAATGTCGCTGATAACCAGAAGTGGGTTGATTAAAATAAATAAAAACGTTTACAAAAAATTTAATGCATTTTATTACTTTTTCATTAAAATTAATTAAAGTGTCAGCAATATTTAAGTCACAAATAGAATTTTTATTATTACAAATTTGATGGTATTGAACAGAATTGAACTGTTTTCAATTCTAATTACCCAATAACAAGTAAAATGCATACCTACTTAAACAGAATATAAATGTGTGCAATTGAATTATCTTTAAAAGAATTAAAACACGAAACTTCAAAAATGACATAAGTTTAGCGATATTTGTATACACTAGAACCAAAAAGGCGCGCGTTGCGCCCACTTCTAGTCATTTGCTACAAAATAAAACCTTTATACAACTTAATTAATTAAAACTTATGTTTATATTTTAAAAATTATTTTTTCTGTTAATAAGATTGTTTAAAAGTTTTTTAATTTTTTAATCAAAGTTTGAAGACTTCCTTAAAAAAAAATTATTAAAAACAAATAATATTTGTATCCTCTAGACTGAATTGTCCATAACAATCAACTTTTTCCCACTGTGGAGTTGGCGCGCGTTTTTAATAAAAAATTCTTTATGAACATTCCAAATTAAAAATACCAAAATTTTTTTTTTGGGCTTCAAGAAGAGACTACTAAGTACACTTCCTACGAGCTTCATTGCAATTGAAGGGGTATAACACATAAATAATTCAAATTGTTTATAAAATCGTTATTAAAAATATGGAATTTTTAAATTTACAGTCTTGCAAATATTTTCATTTAAAAGAGTGAACAATTTTGTGTAATCAGTGTAAGTTTCATTAATTTATTGTAAACAGCTTTTGAGTTATTAATTTTTTTAAATGTTGTATTATTTTGTTAATGCAAAAACAATAACAAAAATTTCAAATTTCGAAAAACGGTTAAAAGTGTTTTTTTGTTTTGTTATGAACCACTGATTTTCATAAAAGTTTTAACATTTTCGAAAATCACTGACATTTTTTTAACACAGTTGAACTGGTATGACCCATATATGTGACGCTCCACGAGAGAAGGGACCTTACCGTTTCAGTGATGCCAGGCGGCGTACGAAACGATCCCCACTCTCGCGGTTCCATATAAGCACATACACATTCATACGTCTGATTTCTGCTCTCGTCGGTGAGCCTCTTTTTCGTTTTCGGCGTTTTCCTCGGCTTGCTCGAAAAATGAGGCGCGAAATTTGAAAATAATACTTCTCAGAGCAGTATTATTTTAAAGATTATTATAAGAAAATCAATGTTTAATTAATACATAATTAATTATTAAATAATTTATATATTAGTGAATTTATTTTTTATCATTTAATTATTTTTTGTGTTCCCTAATTATTCTGTAATAACTAAATTCATTACTGATTAATATAATATTTTAATGTAACAGTTATTATTTTTATGTACTTTTTGGATTTACTAATAATCTTTTAACTTCAAATTAAGAAAAAATATTTAATTATTTTCATTACAAAAATATTAAAATTCCTAAAAATAATTTTATTATTTATGAAAATATCTGAATTTCCTAAAAATAATTTTTACTTTAAAAAATATATAAATTCTTGTAATTAAGAAAAGAATTTTATTAAAATGACTCAAAAGAAAAGAATTTTCGGGTATGTTATTTATCGACATAATTGAATTCTTTCGAAAAATTATTTATGTAACTAATTAAATTCTTAGGAAGAATTTCATTAAAATCTAAAAGAATAATAAATTATTTTTTAAAAATGTAATTAAAATTTTATTTAAAATAATTGATTTCTTTCGAACAATTTTATCAAAATATTTGAAAATAACTGATTCCAATGAAGTATTCTAATTTTTTGTAAATAATTGAATTCTTCCAAAGAACTTTAAAAATACATTTTCTTAAATAATTGAATTTTTCAAGAAATTAAAATTGAATTTTTTAAAATAATTACATTCTCTGATTAATTTCTGTAAAATTGTATTAAAAATAATTGAAATCCTCCGATTAATTATTTATGAAAATAATAAAATTATTGCGACAAATTTTAGTAAAATGTTTGAAAAGAATTGAATTTCTATATGAAAAATTTTGTTATTTTTCAAAATAATTTAATTTTTGATAAGAATTTTATAAATACTGTTTTAAATAATTAATTTTTTCAAAACATAATAAATATTATAAAAATTTCATTTTAAATTATTCAATTCTTGTAGAAAACTTTATTTGTGAAAATAATGTAATTTTTTGAATAATTAATTTAAAGTAGTATTATAAATAATTGAATTTCTTAGAAGAATTTTATTATTTATAAAATAATTGAATTTTTCTTTAGAATTTTATCAAAAAATTTTTTTAAAAATTGAATTCGGTTTGGAAATTTTATGAAAATAGTAGACATTGAAAATCATTAAATTGCGAACAGTTTTAAAAATAAAGCCACACAGAAAAAATGCCACACAGCTGTGTGGCATTTTATTAAAGCCTTTTAAAAAGAATTTAATTTCTAAAAAGCATTTTAATATTTATGAAAATAAGTGAATTATTTCAAAAAAATTTAATTTAAATTGTATTTAAAATATTTGATTTCTTTCGAATAATTTTATTAAAATATTTGAAAATAATTAAATTCCTGTAAAAAATTTTAATATTTTTGTAAATACTTAAATTATTGCAAAAAATTTTATTAAAATGTTTAAAAAGAATGAAATTTCTGTGGAAAATTTTGATATTTTTTAAAACAATTGAATTCTTCATAAGAATTTTATAAATAATTTTGTTTTAAATAATTAATTTTTTCGAAATATAATAAATATATGTGACGCGATCTAAAGAAAGGGACATTAGAAGCAAATCACTTTAAGGTTATGTTAGTGTTGATTGAAAGTTTCTTTTTGCTTATTGCAAATTAAAATCAGTATTTATTAATTATTTTAGTTGTAATGAAGTCAGATTTTTAAAATTCAAAATAGCAGATCCAATATGGCGGACGAATTTGAACAAACTTATTGAATTCGCTTGAAATTTTTTTACAAATAACGCAATCATAAAAATAGCGTTATATGTCTCTCCGTAGGCCAACGTAAAGTGATCCTTTTTAGTACGTAGTTACGAAAATACTGCGAATGACTGTTCAGTTCAAAAAAGAACTTTGTTTGTGCTTGTTCGAGTATTTTTGTAACGCTCGAGTAGTTGCAATTCCGTCCAGTAGAGGCGTGATTATGTTTTTGTTCAGTTACCTACTTTTACCGTGTCTTAAAGCTGCAACACAGCATCTGTCAAATACTAAGAGTTTCTAACCTCCTTTTCACGATCGCTCGTGTGAAAATTCCGTTTTTATTCATTAATGATATTTTTTTTATTAATACGTCGAAGTACATGACAGGGTTTCGGGGGGCTTCGCCCCCAACGTGCCCGGTGGCTTGGGGTATTATAAAATGCGATTCTTCAAAATGACGAAAATTATTATTATTCTTTTGAGTTGGTTTTTTGTAGTCGGGGGACTTTGCCCCTCCAACCCCCTGACTGGTGTTCCGCCACTGGACCCCATCTGGGGGAGACCCCCCAAACCTCCCGCGCTATTAACTAGTAACGTACGCTTGACAGTGGATCTGTGTTCCGAATCTTATGTACCCGTTTCTCAACATTCTTTTTAATTAAATAAGTTTTTCAATGTCAACGCCTTTTTATGATTTTGTTATGAAAAAAAACTCGGGCAACACGTGTGGCGGCATTTTGGAACTCGCTCTACTTTTGCGTAACGAGTCATGTACTTCGACGGTTTAATAAAAATAATATTATTAATGTATAAAAACGGAACTTTCACACGAGCGATCACGAAAAGAAGGTTAGAAACTCTTAGTATTTGTATTTATTTATTAATTAATAATAATAATAATAAAACTCGTTACGAAAACTTAGCGTTCGTTCCAAAAGAGCCGCTAGTTCACACTTGTTATTCAATGTACTAACTCGGGGGTTTTGAACACCTGAAATAACAATTTTCAAATGAATTGCAAATGATTTTCAGAAAGCCGTCTGCCATAATAAGACCGCAATTTTATATTTTAAAAATCTGACAAAATATTCGTATTCAACAACACCGAAAACCCACGAGAAATTCTTTTTATGAAAATTTATCAATCTTTTACAAAATTTTTCAGGAATAACGAATTTTCACAACATTTGTTCGCCATATTGGATCCGACATTTTTAATTTTGCAAATTGGACTTCAGATTCGTAATCAGCGACCTCGAAAACCCCCAAATAAAAAGTTTTAAACAAATTTTTTAAAATTCGTCTGCCATATTGGATCCGCCATTTTGAATTTTTAAAATCTGACTTTATATTCGTAATCAGCGACTTCGAAAATCCCTGAGTAAAAAGTTTCAAGCGAAGTCAAGAAATTTTTTTAAAATCGTCCGCCATATTGGATCCGCCATTTTGAATTTTTAAAATCTGACTTCAGATTCGTAATCAGCGACCCCAAAAACATTAAAATATATTTTGACCCAATATTTATGCATCGTTTTTTAAAAGTAATTAATAAATATATTTACTTATTTTCGAGTTTAGCCTCTTCTAATTGACGTAGTAAGGACGCCATTTCGATTTTTTAATTTTGCCACTTTGTAATTGAAAAAGGATGTCATGACGAGTATTTTCATGTGCATAAATTTTATTTCGATTGCATACAATTTTAGGCACAGCTTTGGGCCGTTTGACGTGAAACGTCCCATATATTTCTTTATTATTTATTTTAGAGATTTCTACTATTGGACTTTTGTTTCCTTGGACTTTCTTTCTTGGACATTTCGGACAAGATTTTTTGGTTTGGACTTTTTGTCCTGTAATCCTATAAATTGTATGGCTTTTAAAAATTTTCATTAATTGAATAATAAAAAATTACAATTTGCTTACGATTCTAATTATTTTTTTAAATTTTAATGTAATAATGGGTTATTTTTTTGAAAAAATACTGTACAAAATCACTGTTGAGATTTTTGAACAAACACGCCACTTTAAAAATGTACTTATTTGTTTAAATTAAATACTTTTATGGAAACTTTTAAAATAACGTCTTTAAAATTAGCGAATTTTTGAAATCCCTTTTGCAAAATTAATACTTATAATGTGTCAATTTCACAATTTTCTGTAAATTCACTACTCTCAAAGTAGGCATTAAAAGGACAAAATTGTTATTATTACCCACTTTTGAAGTAGTCAATGTACAGAAAGTCTGTACTTGTTAAATGGACACATTTAAAAGAATTATTTTTACAAAAAAGTTGATTTTTAATTCACTACTTTCACAGAAGTTATTTTACAAGTTTCTATAAAATTCCATAAGACAATTGTAAATTTAAAGAACATTTTTTTATAAAAGATGTTATTTGTTTTTTTTTAAAATTCAATCCACATTTATTCAAACAATTCTTTTTTGTCAAATGTGAAGCTTTTGGACCATCGACGATGGACCTCTTCAGACAATATATGGAAACTGCAAATTATTATTATTTTTTAAATATAAGTTAACGGATCATAAAAGTAAAAAACAATATTGTTATTATATTCCATTATAGTAACATTATGTACCTAACCTCAACTTACCAATGTGGATATCGTTCCTTACATATAAAGATTTATTAAAATTTAACAAAACAATCCTCATATAGAAAAACCGTTTTTTGCAGCCAAAACGTTGAGATTTTTGAAAGGGTCATATTGGCGGGTATTTTGTTCTTTTAAGGATCTAAACAAAGATCAACACGTGTTCTTTCCCCAACATATAAAGTTTTAATAAAATTTAACAAAACAATGCTCATTTAAAAAATCCGTTTTTTGCAGCCAAAACGTTGAGATTTTTGGAAGGGTCATATTGGCGGGTATTTTGTCCCTTTAAGGTTCTGAACAGGGATCAACATGTGGAAAGATATTCACATTGGTAAGTTGAGGATATGTACATAATGTTACTATAATGGAATATAATAACAATATTGTATTTTACTTTTATGAACCGTTAACTTATGTTTAAAAAGTAATAATAATTTGCAGTTTCCATATATTGTCTGAAGAGGTCCATCGTTGATGGACGAAAAGCTTCACATTTGACAAAAAAGAATTGTTTGAATAAATGTGGATTGAATTTTTACAAAAACAAATAACATCTTTTACTATATTAGAACAATCCAAGAAAGTCTAAACATCTTTAAAACATTTTTTATATTGTATTTTATGTAGGTTGGAATGGCGATGAAGTGAGAAAACGATTCTCAAATATAAAAACTTCTTATTTTAGAAGAAAAAGATCATTACCAAGTGGTTCTGGAACCCGAAGGCAGAAGCCTTTAAACTTAGAGCCATATTTATTATTTCCAAATGATACAAAAGATGATGAATCTTAAACGTAAGTATTACAAAAGAACATTAAAATTTATATTTTGGGTCTTTAAATAAAATACTTTACGTTTAAAAAAGTTTTAGATTGATCTAAAATACTTTATTTTTTTTACTTAGTACAGTACCTGTTTAAATGTTCCTTTACCACCAAAAAGGAATCAAGTGCAGGATATGTTAGCGGAGGCTATTTCAGTGGAGGAGTCATCGAACGAGTATTTTTCTTGCTCAGAAAAAATATGGACACCACAAAAATGAACAGAATGTCACATAACTCCAGACATTTATTTAGGGTGATAACACCCTTTTATAATTAAAATTGCAATGCTCTAACTATTTCCGTTCGAAAGATACTGAATTTTAACTGTTTTTACAGTTTAACTTTCTTTCCCAGTCTCCCCTAAATCTAAATTTTTTAAAATCTCTAACTGCACATGTTCAAGTACACACGGAAAAACTGTATACAAGCATATCTAAAAAATAAAATCATTAAATTAAATTTAAAAACTGTACAAATTTAAACTGCATACCGGTAAACTGACCACGTGAAAATTGCACACTATTAAAAATTTCAAATTTTAATAAAAAGATTAAATTAAAATTAAACTGTATACAGTTAAACTGACCACAGGAAAACTGCACACAAGTTAATTCCTATTAAATTTATTAAAAATAAGCTTTTGTGCAGTTTTCCTGAGGTCAGTTTAACTGTTTACTGTTAAATTAATTTCTTTTTTTATAAAAATTTGCAATTTATAATAGTGTGCAGTTTTCCAGTGGTCAGTTTATCGGTATTCAGTTTATATTTGTAAAGTTTTTAAATATAATTTAATGATTTTATTTCTTAAATTTGCTTGTATACAGTTTCCCTGTGTGCACTTTAACGTGTGCAGTTTTCCTGTATACAGTTGAATTTTGGGCAATTGATACCGCCCCAATTTTTGTATATTTTTTAAAGTCCTATAAATTTGGTTTTAATTAACCGATTTTGGATTTAGAAAAAAGATATCGTCTTTGGTTTTAAGTACCTATATTTTAAGTTAAAATTAATATAAAAAAAGTTTATTTAAAAATTGTTTTAAAAAACTAAAAATCCGTTTTTTTTGTCCAGTTTGCACACATTGGAGCCGTGAACCTGCCTTTAATGCAACATTAGTTTGTGAATGTGTCGTAAAGGGAAACGAAAGACCGGAAATAGGAATAATATTCCTTCTTTATCCGATCGCCGTCGACACAGCATGCTTGCATCAAGAGGTAAAAGAAATTGATGATTTTTTAATTTAATGTTGTTAATTAATTGCCAATTAATTTTTGTATTCTTATTTTTTAAAGAGATATTTATCATTATTATTCGCCAAGAAAAAGAACGAGTACGTAATATCAAGTCACCGCATCCATTCTGCCAAATAAAAGCAAAGACAAATTTAGAAATATTTTTAATTATTTGTAATCGTCATATATTTTCACTGACGGGCGATATAACTATTTCTCTTATTTCGTCCGTCTTTCTTTTCCCATCTACTTTCACTGCCGAGCGTAATAGACACTTCGTTCCAGTAAATCAACATTTCTCGCTTCGATAAAACAACGGGCACAATTTTCTTGGTTGGCTGCGAACGCCAAAAAACAAAAAAAATCGATTTTTTTTGTCATTTTGAACTGGTATGTCCCCTTAAAAATGTCTAAAATCGCATGAAATCTATTACTCGGGGGTTTTCGGGGTCGCTGATTACGAATATGATGTCGGTTTTTCAAAATTCAAAATGACGAATCCAATATAGTGGACGAATTTTTTAAATATTGATTCAAATTACCTAAAATTTGTTACTCGGGGGTTTTCGGGGTCCCTGATATAGCGGAAATTTTTTTAAGTTTGGATTAGCTTGAAACTTGTCACTTTAGGGTTTTTGGGGTCGCTGATAACGAATCCGATGTCAGATTTTCAAAATTAAAAATGACGGATCTAATATAGCATACCGTGGAGATCTACTTCACCCATGAACTTATTGGAAAGGTGTAATGCGTCAGGACATTTTAATTGAATTTCAATTTTTGCTCTCTCTTTATAGCTGTTCTATAAAACCGGGATTTGTAAATTTTGTTCTGCTTTTATGATAAAAAACAAATGTTTTTAAAAAAAATGTCCGACATTTTGAATTTTTAAAAATCGACATCAGATTCGTAATCAGCGACCCTGAAAACCCCTAAGTAAAAAGTTTTAGACAAATCGGACAATTTTTCATTTTTGGCATTCTGGGCACATTTAGTGTTTTAAGCCGGCAGTTATGGGGTTAAATTTCTAATTTTACCCTAAAAAGTTAGCCGTGTGCTTTAGCGCGCGAATTATTGCTAGTTATATGTAATAATTCTTCTTCAAAATTCAATTATTTTCAAAAATTTAAATAAAATTCTTAGCAGAATTTCAATTATTTTCAAAAAAATTTCTCTTTTCAATCAAATTGTTTACATAGATTCAATTATTTTTAATACAATTTTAATCTAATTTCTCGAGAAAAAATTATTATTTTTAAAAATTGTATTACAATTCGTAAAAAAAATTTTAATTATTTAATAATTTGCTTACTTTTTGCTTTTGAATTAGCAGATTTTACTAATAAAAAGTCGTTTTTACTAATTTAATATTAAAATTTACTTATTCAAAAGCAAAAAGTCTAATTCCAATTAGTAAATATTTTTACAAATTCAAATTTGGAGAGAATGTGTTATAGCGTGAATTTTTAGAAATAATTAAATTTTGAAAAGGAAAAATAAGAAAGTACATAAAATAAAAAATTATTTTTACCTTTATAATATATAAATTTGTAAATTCCTATCCTTTCAATAGTCCGAAGGATATATGGTGTATTTTGGGAGAACTATATACACTCAATTATACTAATAGATTTTAAAACGCTCAGTGGAAAGGGGAGCATTTTTTTTGACATCAGTTCCGCTTAAAACTGCTGAAGTTTTGAAGATACTATTTTCTAGCTTGATGACTCCAGCAGTACAATCAATTCGACAAATGTTTGAACAGCGACCACCGTGGCGCTTGCTGTACTCTCGGGACGACTTTTCTCAAAATGCGTCGGGAAATTCAAATAAAGTAATAATAATATTATTATATATTAATTATAAATAATATTAATTATTATGAATTAATAAGCAATTAATAAATAATAATATTATTATTACTTTATTTAAATTTCCCGCCATGAATAAGAAGACAATTTTCATTATAAATAAAATACTTCTCTCTTTTCTGAAGTCTACAAAATATGTCTAAGGGTAAAGTTTCATGGCACCGTTTTGCGTTGCGTTTTGTAACTAGGCAATGAGTGCAAATATAGCAAACATACAGGGTGATTCAAAAAAAGTTTCTCACCGAGGAAGTATATAAAGTTAGAAAAATTCTAAGATAACCTTTTTTGAATTTTTGTGAAAAAATAAATAGTTTTTAAATGAAATAAAATTAAAACAATTTAGCCAATGAAAGAGAAGTAATATGGCGACTGGAATTTGCGTTACAAACGTAAGTCTCACTGAAAAAAAGACAATCGGCAAATTTAAATGAGATGACAATGAAATTAGTTTAAAATTATTTGAGTACAGTCTAAACAAAAAGTTTAAATAATAGTAAAAAATCGTTAAAAGCAATATTTCCAAAAGAAATAAAGCAAAAATATTAAGTTTAATGTGAAACAAATAATCAAGAAAATCAAATGGTCGTATTATTTCGTCAAAAAAAGGTAATTGGAGAATTGATAAAATAATGTCAAATTTAGGTTAACAAAATGTAAACAAATCATTTTTGAAAACATTGAAATCTAAAGAAATTTTTTATTAGTAGCTAATTAATTATTAATTCATTATTAACTAATTAAAAAAGAAATTATTTATAAATAGTAAATAAAAAATAAATAATTAAATTTGTAAATCCTTTTTTATTCGATTATCGGAAGAGTGATAAATGAAACAATGTTATATTAGTTGTGCAACGTTTCGGTGTCTTGGTTTGACACCATCATCAGGCCACTTTATTGTTACTAATGTAACAAATATAACAAATTATTTATTGGAATAATTTTTTTTAAACTAATTTTGTAAAATGACTAGGTAGATATTATTTTTTTGTATTAACTTAATTTATTTTAGTTTTTTTGTAAAAATCTTTTATTTGTAAAATTTTAATTTTTAAAAAAAATAATTTTTATTGTTTAATAAAGTGGCCTGATGATGGTGTCAAACCAAGACACCGAAACGTTGCACAACTAATGTAACATTGTTTCATTTATCACTCTTCCGATAATCGATTAAAAAAAGGATTTACAAACTTCAACAACGGAAGAAAAAAATCATCTATATATAAATAATTAAATAAAATTAGTAAATTGAATAACTTTGTATATCTCCATCTTTCTCACACTCATTGTCTAGTTACAAAACGCAACGCAAAACGGTGCCATGGGACTTGACCCTAAGGGTGCGATTTCATGTGAGCAGAATACGTCGACGGAAAGCAGAAAATCATGAGAAAATCATTTTCTTTTTTCGAAAAGAACAACAATATCTACTTATCTCTTTCCACTCATGATTTTCTGCTTATGGTCGTTTACATGGAATCACACCCAAAAGACGTAAAGAGTAAGAGAGTCATGTTCAGCATGAAACGTAAAACCAAGCAGAATTTCCTGAGTGCAAGAGAGATAGTTACATATCGCTATCTCTCTTTTATTAGGCTTATTAGACTTATAAGGCCAACGCACATTAATAATTATTCTTCACAATACTCAAATTTAAATTTTCCAATTCGTAACAAATTTCTAAGTCTGACTTTTTGCCAATTAAATACATTTTAAATTTTTTAAATGTTCTCGAAGAGTGTTAAATTTTTGCGAATTTTTATTTAAATTTGCTGGTAAATAGAAGAAATTAATTGGCCAGTATTTATGTACTGACCAAGAAATTTCTTCTTCAATGTTTATTTTATTAAAAAATTTTACATTAACTTTTTTGTTTTTTTTGGAAGTACAGAGACCCGGCAAAATTTGATTTTGTTTTTTAGAGCCATACATGGCCCACAAAATATCTCCTGTTTTTATAGAGTCATAAAGATTCTCTTTCACTCCGCTTTCTGTTTTCGGTTTTTTTTGAAAAATTGGCTCATCTGACTCATTATCTTTTTCCTTTAGATTTTCTTGTATATTTTCGGGATTGTAATTTTCGACTTCCAATTCTTCAATTATATCTTCATGACTGTCTTCGATATCATCTCGAATGTTTCTTATTTCCTCGATGTCATCTTGAATTTCGTATCGCATTTCATTGATTTCTTTCGTAACTACTGTTTCAACTATTCTATTGAGTACCACTCTGATATCTCGAATTTCATTTAAAATTTACAAGAAGGAGAAGAGGTGCTAAATATGTGAGACACTTTGCAACGTCTTAAAATGAGACATATATCTGTTTCAAACATATAGACACAAGACATCTCATGTGTTTCAAATATTGGGGGAAAAACGTCTCAAAATGAGACACTTGTTTTTGCAGTAAAGTTAAAAAATTATTTGGAATTTTAAATTAAAAGTTTATTAAATTGATACATTGTTTTCTGGAAAATATCCCCTCACAGTATCGACAGTTTTCTGCGAAAAAAACTTTTATGAATACAAGATATATTCGAAATCTGGATTTTCAGTAATGTTCAATGCGCGAATAAAAGGTGACTTCGAACATTGCTTTAAAGTTTAAAATCCATCTTTTATTTTTATGCAATGTTCTCAGTCACCTTTTGTGTTGATCATAGAAAAACAGCTAGAGCATCCAGATTTAAAGAATTTACATAAACTTTTGTGAGTTTTGAAATAATAAATTTATTTATTATTACTTTATTTATTATTATTACTTGTGCCCATACATTTAATGGTTAATGAATTGCCGTATCATATAAGAACAAAGGAGTTAATAGTAGTATGCTTGTGGATTGGCAAAGACAAACCAAATATGAACGTCTTTCTAAGTCCTTTTGTTGAAAATATGAATAAGCTTTCAACGGTAGGCATACCAAGTAAGATAAACGGTAATGACATTATTATTAAAATTTTTCCATTAGTGTTCTGTATTAATTGCATCACTCTGGCTCCAATGCTATGATATGTTCAATTTAATGGAGAATATGGATGTCATCTCTGCCTACATCCAGGCGAATCCGTAAAATCTGACCCTAACAATCTGCGTTCAGGGAATATGAAATATCCCTTGCTAAAACAGTGCCAAAAGACAGAACTCTTAAACAAACTAAGAAGTATATGGAAAAATCTGTAAAAACAGACACTCTCGTTTTTGGTGTAAAGGGACCTTCTTATCTTATAAATCTAATTGGTTTTCATTTTATTTATGGTGTAGTCGTTGATATCATGCACTGCTGTTCAGGCATTGCTAAGCAATTTGCAACAATCTGGTTTGGCAATTCGAAGAAGTAAGTATTACCTGAATAAAGGATCTGGTCTATAAAATTAAGCTGTTCTGATTTTATGACTTCTTAAAGGAGTATACTTTTTGGGTATTGGTTTTTGGGTATTTTTTTTTAACAGATTGGTTTGGAAGGAAATCGAATAGTTTAGATTTTATTAAAAACAAGTGTTTCTTAAGGCACTTTTCCTATGTGACGGTTTGAAAAAATCTATTTTTTTGCATGTTTCAAAAGTACAATATCTTAGAAATATCGTTTTAAAGTTTTAGACAGATATTTGAAAAACTAACAAAGTTATAGCGCGTAGAATTAAACAGTGCACGGGCGCGAGCTACAGGTACCAAAACTTTAAACGCGTTTTTCTCAAAACCACTTTTTTCTAACTGGTTGCAAGGATTACTCAAAATCTATTTAACCGATCGGTCTGCAATTTGGAGGCATAATTATTCTACACATGAGTGGCTATCATGTGTACCTTGGTCATGATTTTACATAAACATTTTCCTATTTTTTTAAACAATTACTTACGAAAAAACAAGCGATTTTTGAATTTTTTTTGACAGTCCGCCATTTTGTTATTTATTAAGATAAATTGTTTATTGAGGTTCACACGGTAACAGTAAGCCTAGTGAGTAAAACTACGTTTGATTTTTTATTTCAGACAATACTCAAGAAAGTTATCGTTGCGACCGTTCACCCGTGCATTTTCAAAGGAGTCACTTTTGACTCATAAAAATAATTATTAAATGATTTGAAAAATCACTAAAAAAAATTTTTTTTGTATATTTTTAGACGCCAATTATAACATGTAAAATAAGTTATAAAATTATATTTTATTTTCTGTAAAAAAAATTCCTGAAAAAAGCCTGAAATTTCGGCCGTCACATAAGAAAAGTGCCTTAATCCAAATTATCGTTATGATGTTTTAGAAATATTTTGAGTTTCTTAAATCTTTATTAAACTATAAAGATCTAGGTCTCATGTTTATATTTGTTGAAATATGTATTTTATAGGGGAAGAGGTTCGGTTGTGGGCATAGTTTCGTTTTTGACTCATAATTTGTGTCCTTGTAGATAATAAGCAAACATATGTATATGTATTTAAACCTAGGGACCTTAGCTAACTACTGATGAAGAAACTAAATTGATTCCATTGACTAGAAAAATTTTATTAAAAATTCAATAAAGTAGGCATTTTTCTAACAAAGAAAATTTTGGTTCGGTTGTGGGCACTCTTGAAAAATCAAATAAAAATGCAAAAAAATTAACTCAGTAACCATTCATTAACTACGTAAGGATGATTTTATCTAATTTTGACATTACTTCCTCCCCATGTAAGGACATATAAAATTTCTAACACTCAACCTCAGCAGCATAGTCACTAGTTACGAACGACGCATAAAAATCAAAGTCTTGTCATATTAATTTCCGTGCTAAACTACGAAACTTTTACAATTCATAAAACACTATTAAATGTTGTAAGGAATTACTTATGATTACATCGACTACGATATTTCACGATTTGCCAAGAATAAGAGTGGTGTTCACAACCGAATCAATTTAGGTGCCCACAACCAAACTTTACCATCATTTTGAAACATCATGAAAAAAAATTTGCTTGTGAACATGGTTGTGATATTTGGTATTGGAGCACAAAATATAACATATTTACTGTTTAAATACGCATTGAACTTATCATTTTAATTAATTCAATTCGATTTGTCGAATATTTAACAATGTTTAAAAATACATTTTTGTTATATTCAATGTGTCGAAAAATTAATTTATAAATAGTAAAAAGCACAGTTGTCTAATCACTTTTGTATTCGCATCGATAACTACGTTTGGTCATAACACACACGTGACATTTGTCAGATTAGAAAAATCTCATTTCTGTCAAAAGTTCTGCGGGGGTGTCCACAACCGAACCATGCCCACAACCGAACCTTTTCCCCTACTTTTGTTTTAATAAATTTGATCTAACCGCGACTTGTGTTTATAAAAAAACAATTTTTTTCAGATTACGAGCATGATAACGTCGAATTAGTTAAAAGTTTCGCCTTCAGAATCTGTTATGGATCAAATGACGTTCTGAGAAAATGTTCTGAAATTTTATCAATTTTATACATTCGTATAATAGAAAAATCGATAACATTTCCATTCAACTCCAATGCTGATTTGTATAAATTAATTTCATGATAATAAGTGAAAAAAAAATTTCATTATACACTGAGAAAATTTTTGGGACGTTGCTGTTCCGGTAGGTGGCACAGCTGCGTTTTGTCGCGAGCTAGAGCGCAACTTTACTAAGGAGCACACAGAGATCCGTTAAAATTATATTCGTTTCTTTTTTCGAGCGGTAACTGACTTTTGTGTTATGTGCTAAATGTTTCCTAGAGGCAGATGCATGATTTTGTGAAATGAAAGAAAGTTATTTTTAATTCAAGTCACTCAATCTGACCTACAGGTGGCTCTATAGCATCATTTTCAATGCAAAGCCACCATAGTATACAGCATTTTGTCAATGCCGCAACGTCCCCAAAATTTTCTCAGTGTAGAATATTTCAAAATTATTTTTGAAATATCTTTACGACCCTTTAAGAGTATCTTGTCTGATCTTTCTAATTATATTATATAAAGAATAATTTAATTAAAATTAAAAGTCTATTATAAAAGTGGTTTCCCTGTTAAAAAACAACCTAATATTGTGGATTTTAATAAATGATTTCAAATTATTGTAATTTATTTTACTATTTTTTTTTCTTCTTCTAAAAAATAATTTATGTTAGAAAATTAATATAAATGGGGCGTTTCATATAAAAACTACATATAATGTCTAAGATTTTTATCATATTTAGAGAATTGAAAGTGATTAGGGTCCTAATGAAGTATACCAAGTAACAATAAAAAATTATTTTTATTTTTCTAGATATTTGCATTAAAAAATTGTTGTAAAATTTTTTTATTTTGAAAATAACTTTTTTTTGCTTTGAGATACAAAAAATTGTTTTGAACATTTTTTGTGCTCAAAATACTGAACTTTCAGAAAAAAATTACTAAAAATAAAAATTATAAATATTAGGTTAATTTGTTTGAACAATAAAATTTGTTTTTAGTATTTAAATCCTTTCTCCCTGTTTCTCAGGTCTAAAAAAATCATGAATAATGTTGATAATATAATAAAACTTTCCTGAAATTTTTAGCTTGGCGATATTTTTTGTTTTTGAGAAAAAAATTCCTAAAGATAACAATGCAAGCACTCCGCCCAGCAGGGAGCTATTCGACAGGTGTAAAAAGGCGCCAATATTGGAATTATTATTGAATAAGGAAAGAAATGTTAATTTGTACATTTAATATATTTTAAATATTTAATAATTTAACAAAAAACGGTATGCTGCCCCCGAAAAGTTAAAAAGACCAACGAGTGGTTTTATTTTAAATTCAAAAGATGTTCCAAATGTCGTTAGCAGAGGAATAACAATAATAAAATTTAAACTTTGTAGTAAAGAAGAACACAAAAAATAGAACATAATTTGGTTGATCGATTCCAATAGGGTCGTTTATACACGGAGAAACATGAATTATACAATTAGGATTATAGAAAAAGAAGATCATACTAAATATTATCTGATTAATGCTCATTATAATCCATTATAAATCTTTCAATGTTTACAATTGTTAATTGTAACCATTTTTTCATTCCTAATTAAAAAATGTTTTATTTTAATTATTACAGAGATTATTATTTTTAACTTTTTTAAAGTGTTTTTATTCTTTGTAAAATATTAATTTTGTGTCGAATAAAAATAATAATTTTTTACATTATTGAGTTAGTACTGATTTGTAAAAATTGAATTTTTAAAAAATAACCTACATTTAACAATACATTTTTTGTTAAATTAGTAAATATTTAAAATATATTGAATGTGCAAATTAACATTTCTTTCCTTATTCAATAATAACTTCAATATTGGCGCCTCTTTACACCTGTCGAACAGCTCCCCGCTGGTCGGAATGCTTGCATTTTAATCTTAGGAATTTTTTTCTCAAAAACAAAAAATAACGCCAAGCTAAAAATTTTAGGAAAGTTTTATTATGTTATCAACATTATTCATGATTTTTTTCAGACCTGAGAAACAGGGAGAAAGGGTTTAAACATTAAAAACAAATTATATTGTCTAAACAAATTATCCTAAAATTCATAATTTTTATTTTTAGTAATTTTTTTCTTAAAGTTTAGTATTTTCAGCACAAAAAATATTGATAACAATTTTTTGTATCTCATAGCAATAAAAAGTTATTTTCAAAATAAAAAAATTTTACTAAAATTTTTTAATGCAAATATCTAGAAAAATAAAAATAATTTTTTATTGTTACTTGGTATACTGTTGACTGAAATTTTAAATAGAAAATACATGTAATTTTTTCTATAAATCACAAAAAGTTTTTTCTAGCTTATACAAAAATACTTGGGGAAATAGTTTACTTTAAACGATGCACGTTTAAAATAATACTTGGGGATATACTGTTCACCTTCAATCAATGTACTTTGAAAATAATACTTGGAGATATACAGTTCACTTTTTAAGATGTTCACTTGCAGACAATGTGTTCTCGTTGGTTTACAAAAATTAATCTCTGATCTGAACAGAACTGGTGCCATTTTTATATCAAACTTTCCTCGTTGGTCTAATGCTGTTTTGAATCATACACGTGTCGAACTAGCTTCTCTGACAGGGCGACTGTTCCAACGCCTGCATCAATGCTAATTATAGAATTTCATATATTCGCTTGGATTTGAAGTGGGGCCTTTGCTTGTTGGGCCTAGCTGCTCGGAGCCTGTTGATTTTCATAGTTTATAGAATGGTTAAACTTATATTCCGCTGCTCTTCGTTCCTCCACGTGCGGAAGGTTATGGGAAGTCGTTTATTTGATGCACGATCGTTATTCTTTTTACATGAAAAGTATTACTCATCTTTCTTGGATTTGTTATGATTTATAAGTTTGTTTAAATAGATATAAAATATATAATAACAGTTACCTCTTTATAAAATATACTGAATATAATGCAATAATATGAGAAAGTATTTCAAATACGTTAATATAATATATACGTATAATTTAATATGTTGATAGAAAATACACACCTAAATATTATAGAGAAATTAAGTAGACTACCGTCCACGAGTATCAGGACGAGTATCGCGACTCTATAAAAAAGATGCGATCACTTTTTTAATCATATCTCGGAAATGAAAGGAGATACAAAAAAAACTTAAATAGGGTTAGAAAGCTTATTAAATTCTGCGTAAATTAAGCAAATGGGAAAGAAAGCAGGGACGAATTCATGCAGGGGAACGATGAACTTTCGAGTTTCTTTATATTCTTCGAGAAACATAATTATTTATTATTCCCAGCATAAATCCGTCCCTGCTTTCACTCCCATTCGCAGCTGCGTGAAGACAAAATCGAGTCGTCACTGTTGAATTCCGATGCACCGATGGGTCGCAAAACGGCTTCACATTAGAGGTGTGCATTTAATCGAGTCGAACCGAAAATTATTCGACTCGACAACAGAAAACTCGAATCGGAAATAATTCGAATCAAACTAGCCAATTCGAATTCAAAGTTTCGAATTTCGAATCGGCCGATTCGAATCTAACTAGCCAATACGAATTCGAAGTTTCGAATTTCGAATCGGCCGATTAGAATCGAAAGTAAATTCGAATCGAACTAGCCTATTCGAATTCGAAACTTCAAATTTCGAATTGACCGATTCGAATCGAAAGTAATTCGAATCGAGTCGGCTAATTCGAAAGTAATTCGAATCGGACAATTCGAATTTCGAATTGTGCGACTCGGTTATTTTATTTGCACAACTATTTTGACAGAAATCCTTACCTAAAATTAGCAGGCTGGTATTCATAATAAGTAAGTATTCATAATTCTAAGTACTTAGAAACTTTTTCTTAAAAATGTCAATATATTTTTTATTAATTCTATAATTTTTTTAATATATAAATAACATACAAATACCAATAATGTGTTGAAAGTGAACAGGACTCTAAATGGAAAATATTCAATACCATCTACTAGTTGAAGAGTATTTTCCAAAAATTTATATTTTGGTTGAGATAATGATTTAGAAAATATGTATATATTTTCAAAACGTAATCCATTTGGATGTAAAAGTATAGACAGTAATGCGTTTGTTTTCCCACAATTTGATGGACCACAAAAAATTGCGCGTACAGTATTTGGTAATAAATTTCCATGACGTTTTTTTCTTTGATTTTTGTTGTGTTACTTTATCAAAATCTATTACAGGGAGTTTTGTAGCTTGTGTTTTAAACTCCATCTCTTGATAGTAATTGATATTAAAAGTTTGAATGTTCACAATATACTGAAAAAATAACTATAAATACTTTGCTTTTATACATATTGCTTCAGTATTAAAAATATAATCCTGAAAGAATATACAAAAACATGGTTGCAAAGAAAAAAGCAATCAGTTGTAAAAAGTCTCTCAAACGTGGTAGAGGTATTTTTAATAAATTAATTAATAAATTACCAGTTGAATTGCATATTCCTGGATATCAGTATTGTGGACCTGGAACAAAATTAGCTAAACGTTTGGCACGTGGTGATCCTGGAATTAATCCTTTAGACCAAGCTTGTAAAGACCACGATATTGCTTATTCCCAAAATCGAAATAACCTTGAAAATAGACACGCAGCAGATAGAGTATTAGCTAAAAAGGCTTGGAGTCGTGTGAAAGCTAGTGACGCAAATCTTGGTGAAAAAGCAGCAGCTTGGACCATCACTAACTCCATGAAATTGAAAACTAAAATGGGAATGGGATTAAAACCAAAAATAAGAAAAAAAAGGAAGAGAAAAAATAAGGCAACTTGTCAATTTAAACAAATTGTCTTGGCTGCAAAAAAATCTATTATACCTGGAAATGATACATCATCTATTATCAAGTCAGCCCTAAAAGGGGCACGTTTAGCTGTGAAAGGAGCAGGAGGAAAAGGCCGAGTGAAAAAACCTAGAATTTTAACTGTACCAAAAAAAGTGGGTGGTTTTTTACCATTTCTCGTTCCACTTTTTGCAGGCCTTAGTGCAGTAGGTGCTCTATCTGGCGGAGCTGCTGGAATTGCAAAAACAGTTAATGATGCAAAAGCTGCTAAAAACAACTCGAAGAAAATCAACGACATAACCAAGCGATGGAATCTATAGCTCTAGGAAAAGGACTTTATCTCAAACCATACAAAGAGGGATTAGGATTAGAGTGTAATGTAAAAAAAACTAGAAAAAAAATTGTAAATTTACCTCATCGAGCATTAACTAATTATGATATAATTAAATATGCTAAATTGGTAAAAATACCTTACTTTCGAGGTGTTTTTATGCGTGATGATTTGCCAGCTATGGGACCATTTAAATTTGAATCAGCTGTAGTTAATCTTGATGGTAAAGATAACGCTGGTACACATTGGGTTGCTTATAGCAAAAAAAATAATAATGTTATATATTTTGATAGCTGTGGAAATCTTCGTCCACCTACAGATCTTGTGAGATATTTAGGTGTTGATAAAATAAACTATAATCATAGAAGATATCAAAATTATGATACTTTTGTTTGCGGGCATTTATGTTTAAAATTTCTCTGTAAACAACTTAATGTAAAAAATTTATTTTCATTGTGTATAAATAAAGATTAAAACAATATTGCATCTCAGTTTATTTCAAACCATCAAAATGAATGATTCATTAACGCTAACCTTATCTGGAAATACTTCAATTTTGGAAGCACAATATTTTCCATCAATTGAACTATCACCTAATAAAGACTTCGCTCTTGGCCTGGTTGAATTTTTAACTTTTAACTCAATTCCAAACGTAGACATTGGACAAAATAAGTTTTACATTGATAAAGAAGAAATTACTTTACCAACTGGTAGCTATGAGATAAGTGATATTGAGCATTATTTGAAAACAATATTGAGTGCTAAAAGAATTAACATCAATATTAAGCCTAATAATAATACTTTACGTAGTAAGATATTTTCCAACTGTGAAATAAATTTTAAAAAATCAAATTCAATAGCACAATTGCTTGGTTTTAAACCTCAGAAACTTGAAGCCAATAAATACCATCAGTCTGATTCGCCAGTTTCTATAATAAAGGTTAATTCATTGAGAATTGAGTGCAACATTACAACAGGTGCATACATAAACAATAAAAAAGTGCACACTATTCATGAATTTTTCCTCACTGTACCACCAGGATATAAGATTATTGAAGTACCATCACAAGTCATTTATCTGTCAGTCGCTGTTAGAACAATTGATCACATTCAATTGAGAGTAGTCGATCAAGACGGATATATTGTCAATTTTCGTGGTGAAACAATTACAATTAGACTGCACATTAAGGCTTTATAAAAAAAGTATGGAAATTTTATTTAACTGAAAAATTGGATACATCTATAATAAGACATTAGGATGTCAAAATCAATTCAATTTCAAATCTTCGTTGAAGATTAACACCTCAAAACATCCTACTATTGAAGAGTCTGGGATTGAAAGTGATAAAAGAGAAAAAACAAAAAAGAGCACAAAGATAAAGCAAATTTAATCTATTTGCATCTGTTTTTTTTGTTTTTCTATGTAAAAGTAATAAACGAAAATGGAGGAAGAAGTATTGAATATTTGTAAACCAATTGTCTATGACGAATCTATTGCTCACGTTGAGGTACATGCTCATCTACCTTACGCTTCATCAACATTTAACAACAGTGACGAAATTCGAATTGCTGTTCAAAATCAAGACCACTGTCTTGTACCAAGTAAAAGTTCGTTGCAGATTCAAGGAAAATTAGTGAAAGAAAATAGAACACCTGTTACAAATACAAGATTTATTATTAATGGTATTTGTCATTTGTTTGAAGAAGCACGGTATGAAATAAATGCAATTGAAATTGATAAAAGCAAAAATGTTGGACTTACGAGTCTAATAAAAAATTATTTATCAGTTTATAGTGCTCAAAGTAAATTCTTGGAAAATGCAGGTTGGTTTCCTTCATGCAATGCGAATAATATTAATTTAATTGATAATGAAGGAAATTTTGATGTATCAATACCACTAAATGTAATGTTCGGTTTTGCTGAAGACTATCAAAAAATTATTATAAACGGTAGACATGAGTTAATTTTAACAAGATCAAGAAGTGATGTCAATTAAATCATTCAAACCGCAGAAGAACAAGTTAAAATTGTAATTGACAAAATTAAATGGTTATTACCTAATGTTCGATTATCAGATGCAAGAAAATTCAAATTACTCAAATATATTGAAAAAGATCCTCTTATACCAATAAGTTTTCGCACATGGGAATTGTACGAGTATCCAATGCTACCAACTACAGCGAATCATGTGTGGACTATCAAGACATCAACACAATTGGAAAAACCTCGTTTTGTTATTTTAGGCTTTCAAACAAATCGAAAGAATATAACAAACCGAAATGCGAGCCACTTTGATCATTGTAGAATAACAAATGTTAAATTGTTTTTAAATAATCAGTGTTATCCATATGGAAATTTGAATCTTGATGTTGATAAAAAACAATTTGCTGTACTCTATGATATGTATACTAACTTTCAAACCAGTTACTATGGTAGGGACCCACAACCATTTTTAACAAAATCAGAATTTTTAGATTTTGCACCACTAGTTGTACTTGATTGCTCTAAACAAAATGAATCTTTAAAGTATGGTCCGGTTGACATTCGTCTTGAATTCCAAGCAAAAGAAAATTTTCCAAATCAAACTGCTGCATATTGTCTAATTTTACACGATAGAATTGTAGAATACCGACCAATTAGTGGTACAGTCAAAAAAGTAATTTAAAAAAGTAAAATTCTGAAAAATATGTATAAATGAAAAAAAATTTAAATAAATTGTTTAAAAAAATTTTATTGTGTGTAATTATTATTTTCCATTAAAACCTTAAAGGAATAAATAATTTAAAAATAACTAGCAGAGCTACGCGCGCTAAAGCGCGCGCGATAATTCTGCTTTTGTCTTATTTTATTTTTTTTAAATGACTTCAGGCTTAGCCAACTGTCAGAACACACACTCTTATATACCAACTTGTTTTTGCGTTTCTACAGAACGACTTTAAGGTTAGGAGTACTCGCATTTGCCTGGACCACCCGTCAATGGGTTTTCTCGCCAGTGGAGAGGGAAACTGTAGAAAACCTCTCCGAGTACAACCGGTTTATCGACAGTCGAATTCTAATGGTGTGTACTGGACAATAATCGACGGTGCACATCATTATACTTCGACGTCAAACCTCCCGCTCAGATTATCTCACTTGCCGGAAAAATCCCAGGCTAATGGGCGCGAACCAAGTACCCTTGGTCCGCCCACCGAGCCAGGCATTTATCCGACCGAACTAATCTGTCGCTTGCTTTTGTCTTATAATACTTAGGACCTTATTTCATTGTTTGTATATAAAAGTGTGACTAAGACTTTAAGATGTTTTTTTCTTTTGCGAAAATATTAGAAAAGATTACAAATTTTTTTTTAAGAATATTAAAAAACATATAACACGAAAACCAAAAATTAAATTTAACATACTGAGCAGTTTCAAGACATAAATATAATAATATTTTTTTATTTTTATAATTATTTCCTTAAATTTTCAGTTTGCTTGTAAACTGTATTATTTTAAGAATTCGTTATAAGCGAAGAAAATTTGAAAGTCGGTTACAAAACATACTTTTTTAAACTCGTATAAACTATGCTATATTGTATGTTAATATATTGAACAGCTCTTTAAACGTCTGGCAACATTGCACATAATTTTCTACTCAAAACTAAATGTAAACAAGTGATACCAAACATTTGCAACCAAGCAAGTCAAATCACAAAATAATGGTTTCTGTTTCGATTAGTTTAGTCAAGCGATAGAAAAACTTTTAATAAATTCATTACACATTAAAAGAATTATTTTATTGAAGTATTCTTCCTTTTTTGTCAAAAGATTGACACCGAGATTTATTGATAGTCATGATATAAGCCGGGGTATAAACTTAGGGTCCGTCCATAAACCACGAGGACAATTTTTAACCAATCTTTGACCACCCCCCATCTAATATGGAACAACAATTTTTACTTTATGTAATTGACCTTAATTTTGTCACTTGGTGGTTTCTAAGGTCGCTGATTACGAATTTGATGTAAGTTTTCATAAATTTAAAATGGCGGAATTTTCTTTTTAATTTATGCAATTGACCTTAATTTTGTTACTCAGGAGTTCTAATACCAGGCAGGTAGGTGTAAATGTCCTAGGAGCGCTCACTGACAATTGACTTCTGTTTTAGAACTTGCACCGACTCATAACCAGCGAGCGTGCATAGAAATTTTTTCTTAATTTCTCTTCCCTATATTTTTAAGCAAAGGAAAAGAAAGGGGAAAGGAAAGGAAAGGAAAGGGGTTTTCGTGTACTTTCAAATAAAGATTTTAGTTTAAAAAAAAAAAATTTTGACCTTGAAAATTAAAAATTAAAATTTAATTTTTATTTTTTTGTAAAATTAATTAACTAGAATTCATAATTCTAGTCCCATTTTGGGCAGATATGTTTTTGATAGGAAAAGAGCTCAGCTTTCATTCTTAATAAAAACAAATTAAAAAAAAATACCGATTGTACAAAAAAAACAAAATTAAATTTTAATTTTTAATTTTCAAGGTCAAAAAATTTTTTTTTTTAAAACTAACATCTTTATTTAAAAGTACACGAAAGCCCCTTTCCAAAACATATTTTATTTAATTTATATCTTTTTTTAAAGCAAACTACAAGTCATCAAAGTATGACGTGTAAACGCATGAGGCCGGATCACTTCCCGTGAAATCCCCCATATTTATAGTTTTTTGGTAATTACGTTTTCTCAGTCTATCATTTTCTAGTCTGATTATTTTCTGTTCATCTGTTTCTTTGAGCCTTTCCTCCCTTTTCCTCTCCTTATCTTTTATTGCACGATGTCTCTTTTTCTCATAGTTTTCATTTTTATTAAGCTTCTCCTCTGAATATTCTGTAGATATACCTCTATTCACATTATTATTACTAATACTGATACTAGTTTCACAAATAGAAGACGAGTTTGTTATTTCTATGAGTTTTGTAGCTCCATCCGTTAAAAGACGTTTCCAATCATACTCAACAAAAAAGGTCTAATAACATTTGTCAATTCCACGGAATGAAATGAAATTAAACGATTATTTTCAAACATAAAAATTAGATGTCGTCTCATTTCACTATGAATATAATTAACAGTATTTAGCAATTCA
This sequence comes from Leptopilina syphax, assembly GCA_032872505.1. NCBI lineage: Eukaryota > Metazoa > Arthropoda > Insecta > Hymenoptera > Figitidae > Leptopilina > Leptopilina syphax. Next base: position 8,448,399 of record CM065471.1, on the reverse strand, counting down.
TTGTAATACAAAGATGTTGCAAACGCAATTGCATATATGCTACAGTCAATTCCATTCGGCTGTAGATTAACAGTTGAAAAAACTACCGGTGTTTTGAAAGGATATAATCTAAGTTAATATTTTTTTTTATCTTCATTTAAGTATCCCTTATTAAGACTGTTATAAATATATAGCCTTAATCCATCATAATAAGTACAAATCCAATGACCAGATTTGCAAGCACCACTAAAAAGTATTTAAATGTGCTTCTGATTTTTATCAATCGGAATAATGAATTCAGGCGTAATTAAATATAAAGTACTTTGCGTGTTAAATGCTAAATTTGATTCTCTTCTAAACAACTTTCCAAATTCAGTAATATGATTGTCATTTAACATTTTTCCTTCAGTATGTAGAACTCTATGATCTTTATCACTTAAATAAACCTTTTCTTCTTTGTTAGACATGATTTTTTAATAAAATGAACAAATAATAGAATATTCTTCAAAAACTTATTTTTAGAAAACAGGTTTAAACTTAAAACTTCTAAATCATAACTAAATAAATGAAAATAATGAATGAATATAAATAAATTTTTATAATTTATTTTATATTTTATTTTTTATATAAACATTTTTTTACATTTAAATTTATTTTATTTATTATATATTTTAATTTTAATAATAAATAGTCATCTAACTTCTTATAAATCTCATATTTATCTCATAAATCATAAATTCGCATAAATAAAATAAGTCACATAAATCTCATTTTTGTCCCATATAAATCAAATAATTTTCATAATTACTGTAAAAAGAATGGTACTAATTTTGTACAAATTTTGGTACTGAATCTTTATTTGGTTCTATTTTAATACCAAAAATCAGCTCTAATTTAGAACCATTTATTTACAGTGAAGTCACATAAGCACATATAACTCATGAATCTCAAATGAATCATAAACACATACAATTCATAAAGAATACAATTCATAATCATTAGCACATAATCTCATATAAATCATAGGCACATAAGTACAAATAAATATATTAATAATTGCAATACCTTACCTATTATAATTTCAAAACATTTTAATCAAAACTTATCCAAAACAAAATTAACAAAAATAAATTAATGTATTTACTCAATAACAAAATTATTTAATTCAAAATTTTTTTTTAAAAGTAGATTTATTTTCAAAAACATATACCTTGTTTTTAATCGCCCTCTTTTTCACTCATTAATCTATCTGTGAGTGAGAAAAGAAAAATAATTAGCCAATAAGGAAATAAAACGCCCATTTCGTATTTTGGCTTGAAAGTAAAATTCCCCACTTTTCCTTCCTCCATCAAATTCTGTTCCTCTCTTTCTACCTGACCCGAAAAATGGAGAAAACATGATACCCCCTTCTAAACCCAAAAAGTGGGCATTACTTTCTTAACTATTCGTCTCTCTTTCGCTCCCACTCTAAACTAAAAGTAGAGACAAAACCTCCCTCCCTCTCTTTCTCTCTCACTGTAAACAGAATATATAAGGAAAGACTAACAAGAAATAAGATGTTTTTACACTCTACAAAGTTGCATGAAGCTTGTAGGTGCTTAGAGTGGTGATGAGCGGCCGGGGTAACAAGCGGAGTCAAGGAAGCGGGGGACAGACGCATGGTAAAAAGCACTGTTTCAAGAGAAGGCAGGCGTGAGAGGGGTTCCTAAAGTATCTGGGGAAGTGGTGTCGGGACGAAGAGAAAGAGATTCAGAGTGCGTATGCTAAAGTATCTGAGCAAGTGTAAGACGGACAAAGAGAGAAGAGAGAAAGAGAGAGAGAGAGAGAGAGAGATTCAGAGTGCGTATGCTAAAGTATCTTAGCAAGTGGAGGGAGAGAGAGAGAGAGAGAGAGAGAGAGAGAGAGACAGAGTGCGTATTCTGCAGCAGCTATGACAGGATAGTAGTGTAGGTGTGGGAGAGCTATACCAGCAGCAATATAGTAAACTATAGTGTTTCAGTAAGCGTTTAAGTGTGTACTTGCTACTGTAACTCTAATAAAAGAAAAAAGTTTTTATTTTAACTTTTTTAAAAAACAAAGAATAACAAATTAAAAAAAATTGTTCTCTTTTTTTATGAGCAATTTTAAACTAATCTTATATTTTTGAATTTTAATCTTTTTTAAATAATTAACTTTTTTTTACTATTTCTGAATAAATATAATTTTCTTTTATATAGAATAACTGCTTTATTTTTTACACTATTTGATTAGAGAAAATTTCCTTTGTATACAGGAACGACAACCAGCGATGATGATGATGATGATAATGATGCTCGCAGGAAAAAACAAATAAATTTTTGCAGAAGGAACATATTTTTTTTAAAAAATTTTAGCTTACATAATAATATATTATAGCTTTAATTTAATTTTTCTTCTAATTTTATGTTTTATCAATTTCTTTTTATTTCAATTTAAAAGTAATCATATTTCTTTCTGAATATATATATATATATATATATATATATAATTTTCTTTTTATATAGAATATCTGTTTGTTTAGAAATTTTTTTCTTTTTTGTATATGAGAACGACAACCAGCGCTGATGATGATGATCACAGGAAAACAGATGCCTTTGTGCAGAAGAAACATATTTTCAAAAAAATTTTTAGCTAAAATATGTGACCAAGGGAAATTAACAATTAAATTTAATATAAATAAACTAGAATTTATTTTAAAATAAATCAACGATAATTTCTTTAGACTCTATTTGCTATTTAAATTTTAATTAGTCAAATATGCTTTCAGTCTAGTCAGCAATTAATTTCTCATGTCTCTCACAAACAAATTTACTAAAAAGAAATGCTCAGTTGAGCGCCAGTTATTTTACTTATTTATTAAATTACGAAAATAACAAAATAATTTATTACTCAAATATAATTTAGACAACTAAAAAAAATAATAATGAGACTCTAATAATTCGGGTGAGATTCTATTGAGAACGCCACTGAAAGCAAATGGCGTGAAGCACAAAATTTAACTAATACTTCTATAAATGAACTCACCGATGTTGAAAGGAATAGGTTAATAAATTGAACGTTGGTTAATCTAAACACAATTTATTGAAATGGTACGCTGGTTCTCCTCGTTAAACTCACACTTAATTTCGTTGACAAACTTGTGAGATTTCGAAAGGGCGTCACTCACTGTCCTTTCTCTCAATCAAATAATAATCCAAACAAAATATCCCAAATTTAAAGGCTAATCGCCACACAAAATAGTCTTCTTAACACTACACAAACTCTCTATTTTCTCAATATACAAAAGTCAACGACAGACGCGAATTGTTCGTAATAATGAATTTCTCAAAATTTTACTATCGAAAATACACGCCATTCGTTACTCTCTATACTCTCACGGCGTAATACACAAACTCTCGGCTCAACACGTTTCCTCTATTTCGCCGGCTAAGAAAATCGATAATAGATATATAGAAATCCTGTGGCCAACGACAATAGAATGTAATCGGTAACACTGGCGGTAGTGCCCAGTAATTGAAAGACACCACAGGAACGGCCAAAAATGAAGTCGATAGAATTGTTTATTAGAATTTTTGGTACTGCTGATGAAATCGCAAAATTCCTTTTATTCGCCGCTTTCCTCAATTTATCCCGTAAAACTCCTGAGTCCTGGTGAAGTGGCTGGTTCTGATTCTTCTAAAACAAACCCACTCAAACAAACAAAAATCCCAAACGCTGGAAACAAGAAATTTCCAAAAAAAATTCAAAATTTTATGATTCAATTTAATGCTTGTAACGCTGGAAAAATAAAAACAAATCAATGTCACCCAGAAAAAAAAATCAATTATAAACAAAAAAAAATAAAATACTCGATCAATTTAGAATTTACCCATGTTAACATTTCGGGGTGGAATGTAACGTTTTAGTTCTGAGACGTGCACCTTGGGAATTCGCCTATTATCATTCGTGCCTAACACATACACGGTAGGAGATAATATTTGAACAATTTCGAAAGGACCTTCGAATTTTGGAGCCAGTTTTGTTGCAAATTTACGAATACCGCTGGACAATTTGTGAGTCCTCCAAAGCACCAAGTCTCCAACATTAAATGAAATATTTTTCCTTCCTCGATTGTAATACGCTGCTTGTTTGGATCTCTCTTGATTGACAACTCGTGCAACCATATCTCGAAGTCCATGTAATCGTTTCATACGATCAGTCCACAACGCTGGATCAATTCTCACAACTGAAGTTGGATTTTCTACAACTCGCCGAAGACTCTTGACTGGTTTCGGATGGCGACCATAATTGAGAAACGCTGGTGATACCTTTGTTAACGCTTGAGTGGCGGTATTCATAGCGTGTCTCAATTCATGCAGGTGTAAATCCCAATTCCGATGATCCGAGTCGATAAAAGTTGAGATCATTGTTTTTAACGTTCGGTTTGACCTCTCAACCGGGTTCGCTTGAGGGTGGTACGGTGGTGTCGTGATGTGCTTTATTCCGCACTCCTTCAGTACTTCCTTCAAGTGACGGTTGTCGAACTCTTTTCCATTGTCGGTGAGAAGGAACTCTGGAGTTTCCCACCGAAAAAGAATGAGTTCCTCAAACGCTTTGGCAATTGTCTTGCCGTTCGTTGAACGTATTGGTTTCAACTCCACCCAACGAGAGAAAAGATCTTGAAAGACCACGAGATGTTTATACTGGCTTTTGCTCGCTGGAAACTCCATGGTGTCGGCAGCCACTACAGACCAAGGTCGTTCGACAATTCTTTCTCCCATCAATGGGAGAAAGCTGGGACTTGTGGTCCCAGATGAGAAACTTTATGAAACTGGCAGTCAGGGCACTGCGTGACGAAATTGTGAACGTCATGCCAAATACCCTGCCAGTAATATTCCCTCGCCACTCTATCGTAAGTTTTGTCGACTCCAAGGTGACCAGCCGAGAATTTAGCATGCGCCACGGTAAGTATTTCCTCACGATGTTCTAAGCGAACAACTAATTTCCAAATTTCCTCGTTTCCAGTGATTGGTGTCAAGAGTGGATCGATTCTTGATCGGTATAACATCTCATTTTCTATCTTCCAACCGGGAAAACGCTGGGGGTGACTCCTGACCATCTAACGACGCTTCAAATACCACGGATCGTTTATTGTCTCGAAAGCAGCAATTTCTTCCTATTCGTCTTGCTCGACTATTCGTGAAAGATCATCTGGAACTTGATGCAGCGTGCCCTTGCGATGAATCACATCAAAATTCCACTGTTGAAGTTCCAGTGACCAACGCGCAAGACGACCAGTGGGCTCCTTTAAATTACGCAACCACTTTAAAGCACTGTGGTCCGTAATTACACAAAATTTGGAACCCTCCAAATAAGGACGAAAATTTTTCTTCACCGACCATAATAACGCTAGACACTCCTTCTCGGTGACGCTATAATTTTTCTCGTGCGATGTGAGTACTCGACTAACATAGGCGATAGGATGCTCTCCATCCTCGGTCTCTTGTGTGAGCACTGCGCCTAACGCTGAATTGCTTGCATCGCACTGAACAGTAAATGGTTTATTGAAATCAGGGCGTGCTAACACTGGTGCTGACATCAATTTTGATTTCAGGAGATTAAACGCATTTTCTTGTTTATCACCCCATTCCCAACGCTGGCTTTTTTTAAGAAGTTTCAAAAGTGGCAACTTCATTTCACTATCCTTCTCAATGAACCTCGAATACCACCCTACCATCCCAAGAAATCTTCTCACTTCCTTAACATTTCTTGGCGCTGGATAATTTAACACTGGTAAAATCTTGTCAGGGTTAGTTCTTAGTCCTTCGTTGTCAAGAACATAACCTAAATATGCAACTCGAGAACAACTGAACTTACATTTATCGGGATTAATCTCTAATTTTGCATCCGACAATTTTTTTAACACTACTTCTAACCAATGTAGGTGATCTTCGAAGGTTTCGCTGATGATGATAATGTCGTCCAAATATCCGAATACGTGAGGATCGAATTCTGGACCAAAGAGCGAGTCAGTCAAACGCTGGAAAGTACTCGGACCGTTGGTTAAACCGAAAGGTAAACGCTTGAAATAAAAAAGTCCAAATCCGGGAATTGAAAATGCCGTGAACTTTTTACTTTCAGGGGACAAAGGGACTTGGTGATACGCTAGATTAAGGTCGATTTTCGAAATAAAACGCGCCTTTCTAAGCTTATCAAGTATAGAATCGATGCTGGGAATTGGATAAGCATCATGAATCGTTACTTTATTCAAATCCCTATAATCGAAGCACAATCTATAAGACCCATCACTTTTAAAAGCAACAACTGGAGCACTACTCCACTCGCTGGCTGAACGCTCGATTATTTCCATGTCCAACAGTCTTTTAATTTCCTTTATTAACCAATCCAAAATTGCAGGAGCCATTCTTCTCGGTCGTTGTTTGACTGGTGATGAATTAGAAACAACAATGTGATGTTCTGTGAACGTTGTCATACCATGCTCTTTCGACGGTGGTATTATCAAATTCTTGACTAACTCTTGAATTTGTTCACGCTGATCACTTGTTATTTCAGAAATTCCTGCACACTCTGCAAAAATGTCACTGTCACTACGCTGGTTTATATTTTTGGAAAACTCATGCCACTCTTTAATACTCACTCTCCATAGACCCTTTCCAAGTTGTACGTCCATGTCGAACGCTCGACAAAAATCAACTCCTAAAATTACTTCCTGAGTCAATGAATCGATTGTTTTTAACTCGAATGGTTGAGAGACACCATCGATGGTTAACCACAATTTCAATTTTCCCAGAGTATTTGTAGAACCACCGATAGCACTCTGTATCATTGTGTCAGTTGATTGAAGCTTCGATTTAAATTTCTCCGCTAGTTTAGGGCCTACCACCGAGATCATTGCCCCAGGATCAAATAACGCTAGATAGGGTTGATCAGCGATGACTAATTTTAAGAAATATCTATTTTCAGTCCTCGCTCCGTCAACAGCTTCGTCATCCAGGGTGGGCTCAGCTGTTTTCACAACAGCTTCCCCCCCCCCTTGGATTAAATTACCGGTCCGATCGTTGGCAATTTGAATATTATTTGTCGATCGATCAGAATTCGGTAAATCATTCACTACAAAATCAGGTAAAAGAAATTTTTGTCCCCAACGACTCTCGACACAATCCGCTTTTTTCTCTAAACTCAAATTATTCTCTAAATTTCTAACACACTTATTTTCACAATCGGAAGAAATGTCATTAAATTTTATTTTCCGAATTGCTCCATTACTTTCACTTGACAAAAATTGGTTGAATGGATCCCCTCCATTCGGTACGCTGGCTAACACCTCTCCTCTTCTACTCTTGGGTGTGAGTAAGTCCGTCTTACTCGATTTCTCCTTCTCCAATACTCCTTTTTCTCTTTCTCTGGGAGTGAGCTCGCCTTACTCATACATGTTTCTCTCTTCGAAACACCTTCGCTCAAGACTGAGAGTGGATCCCCTCCACTCTGTACGCTGGTTGTCATGACATCTTTTTCTCCTACTTGCACTAAGAGTGAATCCCCTTCACTCTGACTTCTACACGCTGGTACACCTGCACTCACGACTTTCTCTACCTTTACGCTGTCGTGGTGTCCATGCTGGTTGCCCCGGTGTAGTGGTGGGGGGAGCAGGACAGTTCTGTCCCCCCGCACGCTCGTTTCCCAAAGCAATCTGATATTGTCTTAATTGAATACAATTAGGACAATTCGCGAACACGACTCCCGTTGTACCACAAACTTGACATTTTTGCCTCAAAGGACACTGATTTGCATAGTGTCCTTGTCCTTTGCAAAAATGACACACACGATATTGACACTCAGATGCCTGGTGTCCAACACCTTGACAATGGAAGCAAGCTCCCACAAAACCCTTTGAATTTGCTCCATTGTTCGGACCATTTCTCAACGCTGGCTGATTCTGCTGTTGAGGTAATGTCTGATTCGTTCCCATCATAACAGGAGCGAACGCTGGTGCTAAAGGCTGTGGTGGATTCGAAACACTTTGCGTCGTTGGTGCTTGTGTTTTAATCGCATCCACTTTTTCACTTTTTTCTTTACTCTTCTTTTTCTTCTTGTCCCCCTTTTTCACACTTTTCGTTGATTCGACGCTGGAACTTAATTCACTTTCCGCTTGTTCTTCTTTTAACGCCTCCACCTTGACGCTTTTTCCAGGAACAATGGCCGCTGCTGTGGGAAATTTCATTTTCTCCTTTGGCAGTGGGGGTGAATAACGAAGATCCGCCGCCTTCGCTTTCTCAAATTCTCTCAAGACTCGTTCCATTTAAGAAAGTGAATTTGTTTTAGAATTCACTAACATGCGACGATATTCTGGAGTGAGACCATTATATGCGATCCGATATTGAAGATCACAAGCAAGTGGTTTCTGAAGATGACCCATAATAATTTTGAGATTAGTCAAATATGTGGTGATCTTCTCTCCTTTCGCTTGGGTGCGACTTCTGAGTTCCTCCATAATTTCCAAGTCATCACTCTCGCTGGAAAATTCATACTGGAACGCCTCTCGAAATTCTTCCCAAGTAAAAACATCGCCTCTAATGGTGCGATACCAACTACTCGCATTACTTATCAAAACGCTGGGTATTGCATGCAATAACTCTTCGTCTGTTATTGCCGTTGACAACTGACAGTCCTCTACTCGATTTAGGAACTCTTCTGGATCTTGTTTGCCATTTCCAGAAAATTTGATTTCCCAATCTCTTAAGCTTTTAAATACTTTGTGTCGTCTCTCTGTTGTCGTGGTCCTGCGGCGTTGTGAGGTACGGTTGGACGCTGGTACTTCCTCCTCATCGTACGATGACGTGAAAGCGTAAGGGGCATTTTTCCCCACCTTTGGACCTTGTAAACCTCTCTCGCTAGTATGGGCACGTCTTCTCTCTTTCCCTACTCTTTGCTTGGACTTACGCTCGACAATTTGATATTTCGAAATAATTTCTTTAGAAAATTCCTCCCTTTTCGAACTACTTTTAGCTACCGGTTCTGGGTGGGATTTTTCTAACTGTCTAATCGGGGAACTCATATTTAAATATTCCGCTTCAAGTAATTTACGCTAAACTTCTTTCGACTTTAAAAATATTTGGTATTCAGGGTCATTTAATAATAAACTAAATTGTTGTAACTTAGCAATATTAGGGGCAATTTCAGACGAAATCCTCGGAAAATTCGAAGATGATGTTGTGTGGACCATTACGCTGGCATTTGTGCAAGGCGACGTAGAAACTACCGAAGTTGTGACGATACTCGCAGATGTCAATATCGGGGTAGAAGAAACTATAGAAAAGTGGTGACTGGCTTCTGTAACCGGTGTGGTATTCGATGCGATTACTGTCTCGTCATGATTATCTATACTAATCACGGATGAGTCATGAGCGCTAGTCACAATACCCCCCTCTTCAATTTTCTTCCGCTGGGTAACGTTAGCCGTAAGTTCTGCTTTCATTTCTGGAAATGCTTCGCAATTAAAAATTAATTGTGAGTTTCCTCCGTCAAAATTGTCGTCCCACGGCACGTCAATATCGTCTGGTAATTCTATTCTCATTTCCGCACGAAACAAACGCTCGCGTAGTACCTGAATAGTACCTTCAATACTCGCCATATGTCTATCAAGACCACGGATCACTTGCCCTGGTGATAATGCCCGAATTGCCCTCCAAGCTGATTCAGCTTGGTCGAGACTGAATAACTCGAGAACTCGTTGTGTGTAATTCTCCATTTTCAAAAAAATTTTATTTCAAAAAAAAAATTAGTATTATTTTTTTTTATCAAAATACTAATTTAAATCTCCAAAATTTGGAAAAGAATTTTTAAACGAGTTCAAAAAAAAATATTTTAACACTCACGAAAATTAATAATTTCAAATAAACACTTTATAATTTTTTAATTTAAAAAAATTTCGCGCGCAGGAATTCAAACAGGTGATGATGTCGTTTGACCTGCGCAATGGGCTTCTTCTTCCTTGAAAATAAAAATGGCTACCTAAAGCAATTTTCAAGGGACAAAATGTCCGACTTTCGAATTAATTTCGCCACGTGCACGACTCAAACTAAATTTCAGGTTATGTGACACTTATTCGTCGAATAATTATCAAAAAAATGAAATACACTGGAAAATAAATTGTATACACAAAATGTTCGCTGGAAATATTGATTATTACACACAAAAAAATATTCGCTGGACAAACACAAAATACAACAAAGAAAAATAGACGCTAGAATAAAAATGTGCTTCAAGTCTTAACGTTGCCCCACGTTGGGCGCCAAAAATTGTGACCAAGGGAAATTAACAATTAAATTTAATGTAAATAAACTAGAATTTATTTTAAAATAAATCAACGATAATTTCTTTAGACTCTTTTTGCTATTTAAATTTTAATTAGTCAAATATGCTTTCAGTCTAGTCAGCAATTAATTTCTCATGTCTCTCACAAACAAATTTACTAAAAAGAAACGCTCAGTTGAGCGCCAGTTATTTTACTTATTTATCAAATTACGAAAATAACAAAATAATTTATTACTCAAATATAATTTAGACAACTAAAAAAATAATAATGAGACTCTAATAATTCGGGTGAGATTCTATTGAGAACGCCACTGAAAGCAAATGGCGTGAAGCACAAAATTTAACTAATACTTCTATAAATGGACTCACCGATGTTGAAAGGAATAGGTTAATAAATTGAACGTTGGTTAATCTAAACACAATTTATTGAAATGGTACGCTGGTTCTCCTCGTTAAACTCACACTTAATTTCGTTGACAAACTTGTGAGATTTCGAAAGGGCGTAACTCACTGTCCTTTCTCTCAATCAAATAATAATCCAAACAAAATATCCCAAATTTAAAGGCTAATCGCCACACGAAATAGTCTTCTTAACACTACACAAACTCTCTATTTTCTCAATATACAAAAGTCAACGACAGACGCGAATTGTTCGAAATAATGAATTTCTCAAAATTTTACTATCGAAAATACACGCCATTCGTTACTCTCTATACTCTCACGGCGTAATACACAAACTCTCGGCTCAACACGTTGTATCACAATCTCGGCTCAACACGTTCCCTCTATTTCGCCGGCTAAGAAAATCGGTAATTCGCTATATGTCACTCTTCCTCTCTCTCTCGCTCGCATACGCTTGAGTATCAGGCTTCATGCTCTTTCTCTCTCTTTCACACATCGCCATCAACACGTGGCGAGTCAAAAACGGAAATTAAACCAAAATACAAACTAAAAATTGAATCAAAAATATTACTCGTCAGCAAATAAAATAAGCTTAAAACCAAATATTAATTACACTTCAAATAATAAATTTTAGTAACACAGTAGTCAAAATCAAACTATAACTTTAAATAATATTAACTAATAATTCAAAAATTCAACGGAAGCGTCCATATTAATGCGCAGGGGCGGAACTATAGCGGGCAGTAAAGTGTCATAAAGAGAATTAAGTGACAGTGACAAACCACTTTGTCACAAATATTAATATAATTATAGCTTTAATTTTTATTCTTAATTTGAAAAAATTTTATTTTATTTAAGTTATTTAGATATTTAAAGAATAAAAAGAGAAATTTTTTTTTTAAAATGACACTTTCTCTGAAAAAAACAATATATACTTTTTAATAAAACAATATATATATATATATACTTTTAGTTACCTTTTTTATTCATGCATAATAATGCAGATACATGGTTTTATAATTTTGATGACATAACAAAAATTTTGAACATTATAAAAATATTTAAATTTTGTTAATGAACAATATGAAAAATTAGATTTTCTTGAAATAATAAGCATTGTTTTCAAACTCTAAACGAGTTGTCACCTCAGCAACAACCGTTATAATGTTGACGAAGAAAGATTCAGTTTCAGGGTTGGATGTTAGGTTACACAGTGATTGCGTTGGAGCAAACATCAAGCAGAGTGGGAACATCCCCATACACCGCCCACTCTACTGGAACGTAAATATTCCTGGCGATCATTACATACTCCAATCTGAAACAATTCAAAATTATAAAGATTTTAACATTACTTTTTAATTTAAAATTATTATTAATAAATGTGAAAAAATTTAAAATAAATTTGAAATAATTTTTAAAAAATTTAAAATAAATTTTAAAAAAATTGACATAAATTATAAATAAATTTAAAAAAATTTGAAATAAACTGGAATAAATTTGAAATATAAATTTTTAAAAATTTTTAAAAAATTAAAATAAATTTTTATGAATTTGAGTTAAATTATAAATAAATTTTAAAAAATTTTAAAAAATTTGAAACAAATTTTAAAAAAATTAAAATAAATTTGAAATAAATTTTTTAAAAATTGAAATAAATTTTTAAAAATTTAAAGACATTTGAAATAAATTTAGAATAATTTTTTAAAAAATTAAAATAAATTTTTAAAAATTTAAAGAAATTTCAAATAAATGAGGAATAATTTTTAAAAAAATTGAAATAAATTTTTAAAAATTTAAACATTCAAATAAATTTGGAATAATTTTTTAAAAACTTGAAATAAATTCTTAAAAATTTAAAGAAATTTAGAATAATTTTTTAAAAAATTGAAATAAATTTTTTAAAATTTAAAGAAATTTCAAATAAATTTGGAATAATTTTTTAAAAAATTGAAATAAATTTTTTAAAATTTAAAGAAATTTGAAATAAATTTGAAATAATTTTTTAAAAAATTAAAATAATTTTTTAAAAATTTAAAGAAATTTCAAATAAATTTGGAATAATTTTTTAAAAAATTGAAATAAATTTTTTATAAATTTTAAGAAATTTCAAATAAATTTGGAATAATTTTTTTAAAAAATTGAAATAAACTTTTAAAAATTTAAAGAAATTTCAAATAAATTTGGAATAATTTTTTAAAAAATTGAAATAAATTTTTAAAAATTTAAAGAAATTTAGAATAATTTTTTTAATAATTGAAATAAATTTGAAAAGAATGTTAAACAAATTTGAAATAAATTTTAAAAAAAATTTAAAAATTTAAAATAAATTTGAAATAAATTTTTAAAAAAATTGAAATTAAATTTTTAAAAATTGGAAATAAATTTTAAATAAATTTTTAAAAATTTAAAAAGTTAAATTAAATTGGAAAAAAAATTTTAAAATAGATTTAAAAAATCCTTACTCCTCAGCATGAAATGTTTGAGCAGCAGCAGCCATTTTTGGAGTAATCCTTTTTTTGATTGTCTCACTAAAAATATATATTTGTAAAGTATTAATTAATTATTAAAAAAACTCAATACAATTTAATTATTAGTTAAATTAATAAATATTTTGTTTCACAATTGAACCTTGCTATATTATTAATTTAACAAATAATTAAATTGTATATTGTCTATTTAAGAACTTCACTAAACAGAGCTTAAACTTTTCATACCTTTTTCACTTCAAAGCTCTCCTTAAACTGGGGCACAAAGTGGGTGCTCATCAGCATAGTGGGGTATTACCCCCAAAATGGCTCCATATATGTTGACAATTTTTAACGAATAAAAATCAAGAAGAGATCATACGTTTTAATTTCTAAGAATCTTGATGGAAGAAGTTTTGAGGTTGTTTTGTCTATCTTTCAGGAACCTTCCCACAGTGCGTATACGCACACACTTTGAATAAAAATTACACGTGGCAGATAATTTTTGTTTTCAGTTACGATATCCCCAAGGATAAGTATCGAATTTCGATAATAACCATATCTTGGTTGAAAACAGTACAGCTGTGAAAATTAGGTTTTCCAATTAGAGCTTTTGCTCCATACCTCCCATCCCATTTTGTAATTAATCTTACATCTCTGTGTTTTCTAACATTTTCCATTGTTTTACCAAAAACGGAGTTGTTCATTAATTTTTAAAAATTTTTCTCGAAATTATTTTTAGATTTTTTTCTCATTTCTGTATTCATATCAATATAACCCTTTAACCAAAGTTTTTGACTAAATTTTAAAACACGATGAATTTTTGTTAATTTCATTCCTAAATTGATATATAATTTTAAATTTCTGTAATGAACAATGTACTTCGTTTTTGGTAAAAGTGTGGTCATTAATTTAGGAAGTTTACATTTTGAGTTTGGAGGTATGAAATGCTCAGGGCAAAAGGGTAAATCGCGATGTAAATCATGTAGTGCAACTGGATACTCTAGATCGACTTCCAAAATATAACCTACTTCTGAATCATCAGGAATATTGAGAAAATCAATAGTGGAAAATTCTCTAAGCAATTCGAAATTTCCAAAGGGTAAAAATTCACTCATGGATGCTCCATATTGATTATTAATATCAAAGTACATTAAATAATTTTCTTCTAAATTTTCATTGAATTTTTCACCCATATATCTATTATTTGCTTTTGAGTATCTGTTGGAACATTGAGAAACTCCACCCCTAATACCAGATTCAATTAGAAGCAAAATTTCCACATCAGTAATCAATTCTAATTCTATTTTTGAAAATTTTAACATGGCATCAAAGGCAAGTCCTGGTGCTGTATAATAATGCATTGGATCTAAATTATAAGTTGATAAACATGTTTCCCTGGAATTTTCAAAAATATCAGATAACAATAATACATCGGTTTTTAAATAAAGATCTGAATATTGACCTAAATTTTGCAAATCAAATGATTCCCATACATTTTTAGCATGATCATAATCTAAATCGGAAACATGTTCATTATATAATTTAGAAAAAAATGACTCTTTTGGTGGTAAAAATTCCTCATCGTATTTTTCCCAACAATCAATATAATCATAGGGAAATACTCCCTTTCGTGTTAATAATTCAAATTCTGCATTATTATTGCAAAATTTACGTGCAATTTTTTTTTATCATTACTTAAATAAGAAGCTAATTTTTCAAGGCTACTCGGCATAAATTTAAAAGAATCTATAAAGCGAAGTTTAATCTTAGTATCAGCAACATTTTTTGAAAAAGATATATACTTTTCTTTGTTTACAGGCAGCAAGCTTATATCTCCTTCGAAATTTGATGCTAGAACTTTAATAAAAAAATGTGAGTCATATCCAGAAAGATTATGAAAAACTACTGGAATGATGTGTGCATCTTTATAATTTAAATTGCAGTTTTTATGAGCAGCACCGCGATATTTCCCTGTAAAATGACAGTGATCACGGTGCTTAATATCTTTAGGTAGAAAATCTTTTTCACAAGTGTGACAAATTGCAGCAGTTTGAAAATCATGTTTTTCTTGGTTCGTTAATGTTTTCATTGGTACAATGATTCTTAAAAGATCATTGACGTAATGTGATATAGTTTTAAATTCGTTTAAAAACCATTCGATGCCATTTTGTCCACGAAAAAGATTGTTTCTACATAATGTATTATCATAACTACAATGTAGATAATAAGCAACACTTGTTGGAACGTGCTTCTGAGAAGCAAAAGTATTAGTGTGTGGCTCATCCATAGGAACCAACAGACACTCAGTATCTGCATATATAACAAACGGTACTCTTTCTTTAAAACGATAATTCTTAAACGATAAAATATTATCTTCTTTTTTTGGTAAAATTACCCTGCATTTATTAATTTTTTCGCATGACAATCTATGCTGTTCAAAAGACTTTTCTATCGTAAAATGACAAAGACATCTATCACATATTAAAATACGATGTCCATTTCGAGAAACTTGAGAACTGATTAGACGAGATAAATTTTTTACAAGTGTGAAATGATAAGTTGATTTTTTTATGTTTCTATTAACATGATTTTCATCTACATTTAAATGTTGCTCATTATCATTTAGAGCAAATATTTCAACAGCAAAAAGGTGAATTACTGGAAAATCTGATTTTTCTTTACTCAAATAAAGAGGAACAATTTCTGATTTTCTATTTTTATCATAATCTTCTACATAAATATTAATACTTAATTTCTTCAATTTCTCAAATTTCTTTATACAATCAAACCTAATGGGAAATTCTATACCATCGTATTTTAATATTTGACTATAATAAGGATATGAATGTGTACGTGTAACATGATTTGTAGCAGGGTGTAAAGCTGCTACAATACACCAAAGAAAACAAAAGGAATCATTATTTTCAATATTGATTATTGCTTTCTTTGTTTTTATATTTTTAGGTTATTCAACATAAGTTGATAATCCTCCTAAAAATGCAACATAATTATTAATATTAACAACTAAATTTAGAATTTCTACTAGAGACCATCCCGATTCTTTTTCCTGGAAATCCTCCATTTTAACTAAAATTTGTTCTTTTACTTTCAAATTATACCAAGAATCTAAATCTGTAGTTGGAGAAATTATGTCATTTTTAGTGTTATATCATCATCATCATCATCATCATCATCATTCTCCTTTCTTGATGAAGTACCTTCACCTATCTTCTCTCTCTTCTTCTTGAGTTTTTCAATTTTCTTTTAAAAAACAGTCAATAAAGACAAAATTGATGTTAAACACATTTTATCAGAAACTCTTGCACTAATTTTTAGAAATTTTTTAATTAATTGAATATTTGTTTCACCAACTTTTAACCACTTTTCACATTCTTCACTATTTAACACTTTTTTACATCGTAATAAATTATAAGCTTGCTCCATGATAGAAACAAGCTTCTTACATTTTTTTAAATTCATGTTGTATAAACAACTTGTATCAAGTTTCAAAATTAAATGGCTATAAATATGAAAGCATACGCTTATATACAATTAAACACATATCAAGTTGATTATAAATATATCACATTGTATAAATGTGTGAAATATTAAAAAAATTAAAGAAATTTGTATCACCCCCCCTTCCTCTTTTCCAAGAATTTTAATAATTCAACCGTCAATTCCCATTTTTTTCGAGATCAAATTTCACATAGCAACAATGTCAAGAAATTTTTAATCACCCTCCCTCCATTATAAGAAATTAATACATATATTTAACGGTTTTCCCCCACTTATTTCAAGGTTGAATTTCTCATAGTAACACGTGCAAACATTTTTTTAATCACCCCCCCCCCCCCTCCACCAATTATAAGAAATTAATATATAAATTTAACGGTTTACCCCTACTTTTTTCAAAGTCAAATTTCCCATAGCAACAGTTGCAAAAAATTTAATCACCCCCCCATTATAAGAAATTAATATACATATAAATTTAACGCCCCCCCCCACTTTTTTCAAGGTCACCCCACTATAAGTCACCCCTATTTATCAAGGTCACCCCCCAGGAGTCATCAACCTTTTTCAAGGTTATCCCCTCCACATTTTTCAAGGCCCCCTCCCCTTACACAGACACGCACTCACACACTCTCAAGGTTACACAGACACGCACTAACACATGTTGGTCCAGAAACGGCACAGTATAACTAGTGAGTGACAAAATTAAGGTCAATTGCATAAATTTTTAAAATTTTTGTCCGACATATTGGATCCGCCGTTTTGAAATTATTAAAAATATCATTGAATTCGTAATCAGCGAGCCCAAAAGTCTCCGAGTAAGAAAATTAAGGCGAATTTAATTACATTTTGGTATTTTAAAAAATAGTGACCAATCCTTTCATAGTTTCCTTCCTATTTAAAACAATATTTGGTCTGCCATCTTAAAATTTTAAATTCTAATTTACGTTTCTTAAAAGTATACAATTTTTGTGACCCTATGGAGGAGAATTGAATCTATAGTCGTTATACACTGTAATGGGGTTAATGAATTAAAAAATTATCAAACTTGAAAGAATGAATTTTTTTTGTGTATTTGAAATTAAAACCGCTATATTTAATTTTTGGGTTGAACGAATTTCTTTTTTTATACCGGAATCGAAAAAAGCACACTCAATATCTATAATAAACATACTTGCAGTATAAAATATGATCTGTTTTATTTATAAAAGTATAGGTTAAAATTGCGCAAAGAAATTTCTTATTTCAGGCGTTAATAATATGTCAATCATTAAAATAATAAATAAACACTATAATTTAATTAAACACTTTATTTTTTATTATTATTATAATATTATATAAATACCATAGTCAGGGAAATGTCAGGAAAAATTTTTTTCAGAGAAATTAAGACATTTTCCAACTTACTTTAAAAAATTGCGACTTTTTCGCCTTTTCCTTCAAACGTTCAAACGTTTTTGGAGTCGCTGATTACGAATCTAAAGTCATATTTTCAAAATTTAAAATAACGGATCTAATATAGCGGACGACAAAATTAAAACTTTATATATTGGCTTTAAATTTGTTACTAGGGGGTTTTCGGGTTCGCTGATTACGAATCTGAAATCATATTTTCAAAATAGCGTATCTAATATGGCGGACGACAACATTAAAACTTCATGTATTGGCTTCAAATGTGTTACTCGGGGGGGGGGTTGAAGTCGCTGATTACTAATCTAAAGTTAGATTTAAAAAATTTTAAATAGCGGACGACAAAGTATATCAATGCAACATAATTTCATCTACTAATAATTCTGGCAAATCTTACTTGCATGATGGCGATGATGAATCTGAGTGTAAGTCCGACGATATTTTTTCTGAGGCAGATCATGATTTTAATTCCTTGTTAAGGGGGCATTAGCAGTTGTAAAATTCCATTGAAAAAAACTATTTTTAAGTACAATTTTCTCAACTCTAAATAATTTTTTTCATCACACATTGTTCTGATGATTTTATATACAAAGGAGTAAAATCTGATCGTTTGATAAAGACAAATATTTATTTTTGAATTTTCTGTGTCATTTTAAAAAAATAATTACCCGTTTTCTTAATTTTTTTGTTGAATAAGCAAAGAACATCAAATAAACTAATTTATTTGTAAAACCGAAAGACCAGATTACAGCCCATTGATGGACTGTAATGGACTGGTACAAGTATTTAAAAAAAACCATATCCGTTAAGTGCTTTTCAAGAAATTTGTACTTAGGTGATCTGACTTTAGATTCGTAATCAGCGACCCTAAAAAACCCCTGAGTAACAAATTTGAAGCCAATACAAAATATTGTTGTCCGCCTCATTGAATCTGCCATTTTGAATTTTGAAAATATGACTTCAGATTCGTAATCAGCGAACCCGAAAAACCCCGAGTAACAAATTTTAATCGATTTCATGAACTTTTTAAAAATGTATCCACCCTGTGTTTAATTTTGGAAAATTGTTTATTTTAAGGCGCCATTTTATATAAAAAATACCAAACATCTTAAAACGCAAAGCATATTTTCAAACTAAAACTATCGGGAATACGTTTTTTATACCTTAGATGATTTGGAAAAATCGAAATGACAACTAAAATTGCACAGAGAGAAGTCCAGGGCGTAATAGTTCCCGCTAGACGTCGCTATAAGCTACTCTGCCTGTCACGTTTGAGATGTTTCGAATCTAGGGCTCAGACGCCCCGAATCGGTCAAACATTGTTCCCGCATGCGAGAGAACAACTCGTGACCGAAATTTAAAGTTGTAAGTAATCCCGCTTCGGGACGTTCCACGTTTTTTATCGGGGCTTGAGACGTCCCGATCGAGAGTGCACATAAGAACATTCAAATTTATCACTCAAGCCTCGCACGGGACATATTGAACTGTCGGATCGTAGAAGGGCATATAGCCAATGTAATTCAAATAGGCTATATGCCCTTCTACGATCCGGCGGTTCTATTAGTTCCCAGACTTCTCTCAGTGTGGATATAAAAAAATTACTTTCCAAAATCTTGTATTTTTTGAGTATTTTTGAAAAAATAAGTGTTAAACGTCACTTTTTGAAAATGTTGACCATGCGATTCGAAAGAGCGACCCTAAAAACGTATGGATATGTCCTTGTAGAACTTTTAATAATTTTTTCTTTTAATATTATGAGCTTGAAACCGAAGTTAAAAATCAGCACATTTGGACCACAAATGGAAAAGATCGAATACAAGCAGTGGGGTTTAAAGCTAAAGACATCACTGAAAACTGTTACAGCAACTAAGCAAGAGTTTATCGTGAATTTATGTACTTTGGAAAGAACATTTCTTTGTCATTATTTTATCGCAGATGAGCAGGCTTCGCTTTACAGAAATGTCAAAAAAAATGTTGCAGATGATGAAAGCTTAATTGTATGCGATTTTGCAGAAAATTATGCCGTCATAATTCAAAATTTAGTTCCTGGTTTTTACTGGAATAATAATCAAGCTACAATATTCCCCATCGTTTTTTAATTGTCGAAGGAATAATTCCATTGAACATAAAACCTTAATTATTATTTCAGATTGTTTAAAACATGACGCTCTTGCTGTCGTTGTCTTTCTTCAAGCTTTCAATGAATATATTTTTAAAAATCACGTAAACATTCGCAAATGTGTGTATTTCTCAGATGGAGCACCTTAACAGTTTAAAAATATTAAACATTTTGCGAATGTTTATTATCATCAGCAAGATTTTCAACGTTCGGCTATTTGGCATTTCCACGAAACAGCCCATGAGAAAGGTCTTTGCGATGAAGCTGGTGGAACATTAAAAAGAATGTCACGAAGAGCTAGTCTACAAATGAGCTCGAACGATCAAATTTCGACACCCTTTAAACTGTTTGAATAGGCGAAAAAAGACTCGTCTTTGCCAAATATTTCTGTAATGTACAGAAATACGCATGACTACGAAAGAGACAATGTTTTTCTCCAAAGCCGTTTTCAAAAATGTAAAACCATACCAGGAACACAAAAGTTTCACAGCGTTGATCCTCAAGGTGATTTGTTGTTAAAAATGAAAAAATACTCTTCTTCTAACAATTTCGATGTAGTGAGTTTCATTCAATCTGAAACCAAACGTGCAACTAAACCTAAACGTCAACTAAACGGAAATTGTAAATAAAATAACGATTTTTAACGTTTAAACCTTTTTAAATTAAAAGTTGTATCATTCAGTATCATTCAGTATTATTAATTGTAACACAAATGAAATAAATTTAAAGTACAAAAATTTTAAACTGACTTTTAATGTACATTCCTGTTAAAGCTTTATAAACCGACATGACACAGCGTAGCGCGCGGACACCTTGCAAGCGATTTTTAAATATTATTTAAACTCATTAAACTCAATAGGACTATCTCGGGATATTTTGGAAAATTTTCTGTATATTATCTGGTATAAATAAAAAAAAATTAATCGGGTCCAAATAAAAAAATAATAATTTGGTTATAAAATATAATTTTTAGTGTTCCGTACACCTACGGTGTATCGGCGGAACCCTATTAGTGAGACTCTTGTGTCCGTAGCCAAATCGTGTCCCCCCTAGCAGCTAAACTATTTGACCTAAAGAGCTCAAATTTGGTCCAGATATGTATTTTCACTCGTAGATTACAGGAAAAAATATAGCGAATGTGATTGGACGTGATGGGCATAGCGTTGTCAAGGAAATAACAAGGTTTTTGGCCAAAAATTCATAAAAAGTGACCATTCCCCCCCCTTAACTTCTACACTATTTGACATGGAGAGCTGAAATTTTGCATGCTGGTGTATTTTTACTCGAATATTACAGGAAAAATATAGAGAACTTGATATGTAATGATGACCATAGCGTTGTTAAGGAAAAACTAAAAAATTAAAAAAAAATGTTTTCCCAACTTTTACATTATTTGACCTAATGAGCTGAAAATTGATATCCTAGTGTATTATTACAGTCAGACGACAAAAAATTTATTCAATAAACTTTTTGATAAAAATCAAAAAAAAAATTTCTTTTAAATTTTTTTTAGTTTAAACACGTGGCATTAAATATTTTAAGAAAGAGTAAAATTTTAAGAGAATTAAGGAGAGATTGTTTTCTGACTTTAATTTCTTAACTAAAAATAAAAAAAATTGGACAAGTGCGAGTTGTACTCGCACTGCAATGGCGGGTTTCGTACACAAATATTAAAACAATACTATTCTAGGGAAAGAAGCAAAAGACAGTATTTAGAGCAAGGACTAAGTGTCAAACATATGCATAGACTTTATAAAGCCTGGATGGAAGATGCAAAAAATGATGAAGAAATTGCGTCTGAACATTATTATCGAGAGGTATTTGTTTCCGAATTTAATCTTGGATTTTTTATTCCCAAAAAGGAACCAATGCGACAGATGCAGCATCTATAATTCAGCTAATGCAACCGAGAAAGAAAGTTTAAAAGAAGATTATGATAATCATTTAAGGGATAAACAAATCGCTCGTGAATTGAAAGAAAGTGACAAAAAGGCCTCTGTAGAAAAAAATTCATTAATTTCTTTTGCTTGCTTTGATCTGCAAAAAGTGCTTACAACTCCGAAATCAGAAGTTGGAGTTTTTTATTACAAAAGAAAATTATCGGTGTACAATTTTACAGTTTATAATGAAGGTGATCATGAGGCCTATTGTTACGTGTGGGATGCGACAATTGCAAAGCGAGGCTCAAACGAAATTTCAAGCTGTCTTCTTCACTACATTGATGATCAATGTAAAAAAAAGAACGTCAATGATTTTAGATTTTATTCGGACAATTGCAGTGGACAGAATAAAAATAGATATTTGTTTGCTATGTACTTATATGCCACTATGAAATATAAAGTTAACATTACGCATAGATTTTTGGAACGTGGTCACACCCAGAACGAAGGTGACAGCGTACACGCTTGCATTGAAAGAGCAAGTAAAGAAAAAGAACTGTATATTCCTGAGGAATGGTACCAGTTGATCGAGAATGCTAAAAAAGAAGGCAAGAAGTATAAAGTCGAAAGAATGACACAAAATTTAATATTAGATTTTAAACCTCTGGTTGATGACAATTTGTGGAAGAAAGATAGTAACGGACAAAGTGTTGCATGGCAGAAAGTAAAAGAAGTGTCAACGAATTTTAAATCGCCAGACTCTCTTTACTGTAAATACGATTGGAACGAAAATTTTGTAATTGTTAAAGTTACAACAGAGCCTGCTCAACCTAAAAAAGGAAGACAGAGAGTTACACCAAAGTTTTCTTTACAGTGAATTTTTATTTAATTTAAAATTTACTTTTTAGAAATGTGAACATGCTTCCTATTTAAAAATATTCCTGAGAAATTCCCTGGAATATTTTTACATGGGTCAAAATATTTTTTATGTTTAAAAGTCATTCATTTGATTTGACTTAAATTTCTAATTGTTTTAATACCATTTTCTTATTAATACAGGATTCAACCCAAAACGGCGTATTCAGCACCATTATCTTTAAGCGCACCTAAACTAAAAGATTTACTTTCTCTATGTGAAGATTTGTCAATTCCAAGCACTTATCACTCCTTCTATGAATCCTTAAAGCCCCGAAATGATACACAAGCTGACGAAATGGAATTATCTGATACTGAGTAGTTTTAAATTTGCGTTATTGTTGAATTAAATTAAAAATTCTATTGTAAATTGTTAAAAATTATCCTAAGTTAAACCACAAATAAAATTCTTAAATAATTCAGTAAAGCATACTTTTTATTTTGAATATTAATTTATTAAATTTTAATAAATTATAAATTTAATAAAAACTGTAGGTTAAAAATATATATATTAAAAATATTAACAATTTGCAAAATAAAAACTAAATAATTAATTTCTATATTTATTTAAAAGCATTAAAAAATCTTTTATTATAGAAAACGACTTTACAAACTTGACGTGAAACATGTGATCAAAAAAATAATTTTTGTTTCCTTATTCCTTTAAAATAGTTAACCTGATAATATGTTATCCTTTACATATTTTTATTTTATTAAATAACCTCTATTTTTTTCCTTGACACACTAAAAAATAATAAGCTTCTATTATTTTACATTAATTATTAAAATAATAATTAAAAATGAAATGTAAGAGTAAAAGTATTATATGTGACACGGACAGTTAAAAGGGACCTACGGTCCGAAAAAAAGATTTCGAGAAAAACGACTTTGAAGTTTACCAAGTTAGTTTTTTTGCACTGTTTTTTGTCAAAGTACCTAACTTTGAAGTGAAATTGTGAGAAAACTAATGCAGCTAGAAAGCTGCGGTTTATTGCGTTGGAAAGAGCGGTTTATTTACTATAAGAACAGATAATAAAGTGAAAATCGATTTTTTCGGATCGTAGGTCCCTTTTAACTGTCCATGTCACATATGTTTATTATTTAATTAACCTGCGAAAGGTTAACTTTGCTGTTTTATAAATGCAATTAATTAGTTTTATTTATTAAATTTATGTTTAATTTAAGTATATTATGGTAGAAAAATCTGCTATACAACAAATAAAAATGATATTTCAATTGTAATACGACGATTTATATTTTTAATAATAAAAATTATTTTCAATTTACTCTTACGCGAAACTGCAAAATTTGAGATAAGACGGTACAAACTGTTACTTGAAGTTAGTACAGTACAAAGTGTTACCTGAAGATAGGACAGTATTAACCTTTACTGTGAGATAGCATTGTATCACACTGAAGTATCAAGTTTAGCTATTTTCATTTTTGTAAAAAACATCATTTTTTTGTGAAAAACATCCGGCGTTTTTTTGCTAGATTTCGGTTTCTTATTCGTGTGTTTGGAAGAAAAGTGGTGTGTGGTGTAAACAGTTTAACGATATTGTGATTTGACATTTATTGTCATTTTCGTGACATTTTATTTTTCTCGAATCCGCCGTCTTTTTAAGAAATTATTTTTACCACGTTTTATAATAACTGTGGTGTTTACTGATCAAGGTATAATTACAATTCATGAAAGTTTAAAGGTGAGTAATTTCTAATTTTTCAACATATAAAGTTTACAGCTTTTCAGGAAAAATGTTGTCACTATCAGCCTAACCTCAAAAAATATAAGGGATTTCACGGGAAGTGATCCGGCCTCATGCGTTTACACGTCATACTTTGATAACTTGTAGTTTGTTAAAAAAAAAGATGTAAATTAGATAAAATATGTTTTGGAAAGGGGTTTTCGTGTACTTTAAAATAAAGATTTTAGTTTTAAAAAAAAAATTTTTTTAACCTTGAAAATTAAAAATTAAAATTTAATTTTCATTTTTTTGTAAAATTAATTAACTAGAATTCATAATTCTAGTCCCATTTTGGGCAGATATGTTTTTGATAGGAAAAGAGCTCAGCTTTTATTCTAAATAAAAACAAATTTAAAAAAAATACCGATTGTACAAAAAAATGAAAATTAAATTTTAATTTTTAATTTTCAAGGTCAAAAAAAATTTTTTTTTTAAACTAAAATCTTTATTTAAAAGTACACGAAAACCCCTTTCCAAAACATATTTTATCTAATTTACATCTTTTTTTTTAACAAACTACAAGTTATCAAAGTATGACGTGTAAACGCATGAGGCCGGATCACTTCCCGTGAAATCCCCCATATATATATACTATATAGGCAGATCCCATATATTTATTCGCATGTCGCTTAACTCAAATGCACGTGTAAATAAATGTCAGATTTGAAATTGCACGCTTCTGTTTTTGGTTGCTTGTTAATCTGTTTCAAAATGCGCTTATTATTAATACTTGCATTGTTTGTATGTCAAGCTTTGAAATTGTACGTTTATGTTCTTGAATGCTTTTTAATGTGTTTAAAAATACGCTTATTATTAGTACTTGTACTGTTTGTTTTTCGAACTTTGAAATTAAACGCACCTGTTTTTGATTGCTGCTTTTTTAATTTTTTTCTTTTAAAAAGGAATGTCTCCAATTTGATAATTTCCTCATTTTTAGATAAGCAAAACTAAATAATGTTTTGTTGAAAATTCTTTATTACATTATATGTTAAACAGAGTGATCACATGTCAGTAAAGTCAGGAAAATATCAGGGAAAAAATTTTTTGTCAGGGAAATTAAAGAAACTTGAAATTTTTCAACTTATTTTCAAAACTTGCGACTTTCTCGACTTTTTTTCTAAATATTGCAACAAAAAATCATATTTTTATATTAAATGTAACTCATTTTGATTTTTATAGTGCGAAAAATAAATTTAAACAAATCATTCAAAAATAATTTTTGAATTATTTTTTTATTTAAATTTTTTAAATACATAATTAAAAAGATTTCAAATAATTAAAATTTTTGTAAAATTTTATTGGAAATAATTAAAAATTTTAAAAGTATTATTAGAATTTTTAAAATCAACTTTTGCAGAATTTTAATTGCAAAGGGCCTAGCGGAGTAAGCATGCAAAATCTGCCCCTGCTCAAAAAAATTTAAAATTCTTGTTACATGTTGGCAGCATTAGGATAAAATTTTTCACCAAATATTTTTTCAAAAAATGTATTTTTGTAAGAGTTATGGAGGGGGAAAGAAAAATCAAAAATTTTTTTTCTCGAAAACCACTGGATCGATTTTAATGAAATTTTTAAGTGTTTTATAAATTAATAAGAGGAATTCAAAAAAAATATTCAAAAAATTTTGCCCGAAAAAAACCTAAAAAAAATCCAAAAAAAAATTTTTTTAATTTTAAAAAAAAAAATTTTTGGTCTTATTTTGGAGATACTACTTTGCAATTTTGATAGAAAATTTTCCTAAATGTGTACTTTTAAGAAATAATTTTGTCGATTTTTTTAATTGGGTACCACATAGTTAAAAAAATTAAAATCCTAGGTGGCGCATCATTTTGGCTGAAGCACAATGTATCCAGTAACTGATTATTTTTAAATTTTCTTGAAATTTAGGAATCTAAAATCATAATGTCACTAACAAACATGGCGGTCGACAACGGGGTCAAATTTTAACAAACACACATGTTTCAGACTTCTTTTTAATTATTTTTTATATAAAAAGTTGAATAAAGTTAATTGGGGGGCTAAAAATTGTTTCAGTTTGTTTATACGCAAGTTTAAAAAAATTATAAAATGCAATTCGCTCCAAATATTTAATATATTCAGTAAAATAAATCACATAAGTAAATGCAACTGTCAATAAAAGAATTGTTTTCATATCGAAAAACATTATTTACTTCATTAAAATGTTAAAAAATATCTACTCTAAATATTTAATTAAAATTTGAAGTGGAAATACAGTTTCTTTTTTAAGAAAAGTTAGGAGATAATCGAATTAAAAAATAGTTCAAATAGTTTTAAGGTTATGTTTTAGGTTATGTTGTGTTTCTTGTTTACCAATCTGAAAATGTTAAATAAATATGTTGTAGGAGACACACTGCAACGAAAAAATAATATTTATAAACTACTTTTAATTAGATTATTGCTTTCACATTTTGCTTTTGAATATTTCATAATAATAATCAATATTATTTATTGTTCTGAATGTGACTGGTTAGTAGTATTTTCTTTTTTACAAATTAATTTAATTATTAATTTTTAAGCTATATTTTAGGATTTTTAATTATAAAACTTGCGAGTTTAGAAATTATTCCATGTAAAATGTCAAAATCGACCCCGTTGTATTAGTTAAATTTTCTGCCACCAGAATGCGTATCGCAGTATTTCAGATCCCTTTAGTAATTATGCGTTTCTGGGGTCACTCAGTACGAATGTAATATTGAATTTTCAAAATTCAAAATGACTTGGTACATTGTGCTTCAGCCGGAATGATGCGCCACCTAGGATTTTAATTTTTTTAACTATGTGGTACCTAATTAAAAAAATCGACAAAAAAAAGTTCTGTAAAAGTTCTGTAAAAGTTTCAAAGTAGTATCTCTAAAATAAGACCAAAAAATTTTTTTTTGAAAATTAAAAAATTTTTTTTTGGGTTTTTTTGGGGCAAAATTTTTTTGAAATTTTTTTTGTAATTTCTCTTATTAATTTATAAAACACGTATAAATTTTATTAAAATCGATCCAGTGGTTTTGAGAAAAAACAAATTTTTGATTTTTCTTTCCCCCTCCATAACTCTTACAAAAATACATTTTTTTAAAAAATATTTTGTGAAAAATTTTATCTTAATGCTGCCAACATGTAACAAGAATTTCAAATTTTTTGAGCGGGGGCAGATTTTGCATGCTTACTCCGCTAGGCCCTTTTCAAAATAATTGAATTATCAAAAATTTGTATGAAACATTTTTAAACTTAAATTAAAAACTTAAGAAAAAAACATAATCAGTTATAATCATTATTAAGAAATAGTATTTTCGAAGAACTTTCGGAAAATTATTTCAAATTATTGATTTACAGATGATGTTTAGTTGAAAATTATAGAAAATAATTGAATTCAGGAAGAGTTATAATTGTAATTTTTAGAAATAATTAAATTTCAAAAATTTTACTCATTTTCCGTAAACTTTCTCATTTTTCTGTGAAAGGAATTTTCTCAGGAAAAATAATTTGAATATCAGTAAATTGTCAGGAAAATTTCAGGGAAATAGATAAACTGAAATTTGTGATCACCCTAGTTAAACAAATTTTTCCTCTTTAATAAAAAAACTACAATCTTTTTTCTCTCTATGTGCATGAATTACAAGGTCCAATAATTTATGTCACAATTATAATATCGAATTTTTTACTTCTAAATTATAATTAACTATTAACATTTATCAAATGATAAATTCTTATTTTCTTAATTACCAAAAATATATTTTAATATTGTTTCTATAAATTGTAATATTCGATCTACAAGATTTAAACGTTTAAATGAACGAAATACTTTTTATTAAAAATATTTACATAAATTACTGATTGTAATAAAAATTAAAAACTTAAATTTTATATATTACGATGTTATTTTGTTTGAATTTGTAATTTTAGTGAGATCTAGTTAAATTTTATATTAAGAAACTTTATAATTAATTTAATTCATAGCGACACAAAGTATTCTAATAAAAATTTAATTTAAAGAAAAAAAATTGTTTATTTGAACGTTCAGAACTTTAGGATCATTGTAATATATAATTGTAAAAGCTAGTTATCCGAAAAGCAATAAATTGATTTAAGGGAATTTGAATCATTATAACGTCACAGTATTTGAACATATGCTTTGCACAAACTGTAACGTCATAATGGTTCAAATAGGGTAAACGTACCAATTGTCGAGGATGGTTCCTGTTGTCGA
This sequence comes from Leptopilina syphax, assembly GCA_032872505.1. NCBI lineage: Eukaryota > Metazoa > Arthropoda > Insecta > Hymenoptera > Figitidae > Leptopilina > Leptopilina syphax. The sequence goes on along the minus strand of CM065471.1, from coordinate 8,419,417 downwards.
GTAAACAAACTTTGAATTTTATTTAAACATTGTAGCACATTGTAAATGGTAAAAAGTGATAAATATTAATTTTCTTATGCGTTATAAATGTGAAAAAAATATATTAATATTATATCCACAAACAAATGAGACATTTTAGACCATATTTTTTGGTTATTACCATGGTAACATCGACAAATGGGACACCCTCGGCAATTGGTACACTTACCCTACTCGTAATGTTTAATTTTTATTTAACAATTTTTTAAATTAAATTTTGTATACTGATTTATATAAATAATATTTGAAATGTACAATGCCTCTCAATAGGATTTGCCCATCCTACAGACAATTTGTTTAAAAAAAATTGTTAATATTTTTTTTAAATTCTAAATACAAAACTAAACATTTTTTGTCTTAAAAGTTTTTTTAAATCAACTGTTTTTTAATTATCTACAATTCAAAAAATAGGCTGATTTTTACAAAAAATGAAAAACTTTGTTTACTGTTAATTGCATTTAAAGAATAAAGAAATTTTTTGTAATTTAAAAAATTTTTTATTTTTACTAGAAATTAAAATAGAAAAATTTCTATAATGTCCTTAATTGCCGTAAAGCGGACTAATCCTATTGAGCGGCACTGTATATACTGTCTTATATTATCAGATAATAATTTATTTTTTTTAATTTAATTTTTTTAAATGTTTTTAATAAAATGTTACATAATTGACATACTCTCTAAAACTAAATTAGTGAAATTTGACTGAAAATCAGTGACTCTATTCTCGCGATTTGAATCAGTAAAATTTCACTGAAGATCAGTTAAAAATGATTAGAATTTCAGTCATTTTTCACTGATTGGACAATTATATTTATAAAAATTCTGATAGCAGTTTTGACGAGTTAGTAATTAATTAGGCACCGCCAATCAGGTTTTCACCAGCACTTAGAAATGAAGTAGAAAATTTACCAGTCGAACCATCCAGTAATTTTTCTTCCAGCGATTCTACAAATGATTCTTTTATTGAGGATAGTGCAATTTCTTTTGAGGATGAAGCACAAGATGACAATGTTTCCATTCAAAGTTTTGAGTCTTATAATGAAGATGAATTTAATAGTTTAGGCGACGAACAAATTTTTGTTCCTGAAAATGCAGTTGATGCCAGTAGAAGAATATTGAAAACTACTTTTCTTGCTGCTGGGCTAAAGCACAATCAGGGAAATCAATTATTTACGAACATTAAGAAGTATTCACTTCGGGTTGACTCATTTGCCTAAAGATGTTCGAACTTTACTTAACACTCCTTCGAATGTTGCAAGTAGGCAAATACAGCAAATTTCAGGTGGCGAATATCTGCTTATCGGTTTCCGGGTTACAATAATGAGAAAGTTGAAAGCCCGGCCTGAAAATTTTTAATTGCCTAATGTATTTATCATTGATTTTAGTACGGACGGCGCTAAAATAGACAAGAGTTCCTGTCAATATTGGCCATTTCAATATCGAATTTTCAACATAATAGATGAAAGACCTATTATTGCTGCTATATTTAAAGGTACTCATAATCCAAACTGTCCATTTGCTTTTTTCAACCATTTGTTCAAGAAGTTCTTGAAATATAGAATGAATGTGTCATTAACATAAGAAATCGACTAATCCTGTTGCAAATTAGACGCTTCATCGCCGATGCTCCTGCGAGAGCATTTTCCTTAAATCATTATGGTCATAATTCGTCAAATCCGTGTTCCAAATGTAAAGTTGAGGGTGAACATTCTACTCAATTAGGTTTCGAGAGAACTATGGTTTTTCTTAGTGTTAATCATAATTTAAGAAGTGACGAAGACTACGCAAATGTAGCAGATGAAGACCATCAAAAAGGTCGGCTGACTTAATTCGTTTAGTTACTGATATTCCTTTTGATGGACTGCACTTGATTTACCTGGGGATTGTAAAAAAATATTATTAGCTAAGATTGATGGAAAGTTTGGACATAAACGTTTGCCAGTAAGGTCGCTTAATATTTTGGATTCAAGAATCCTGGAACTTAAGCAGTATTGCCACTCAGAATTTAATTGACGACCTAATGCAATTTCTTCGTTTAAAAGCTTTAAAAGCAACCGAATATACACAATTTTTACTCTATACTTCTCCAGCTGTATTAAAGATTGTGTATTTCGAAGAATACTATGCACATTTAATGATGCTGAACTGCAATATCCGCCTATTAGTTTCAGAAGAATCCCCTCGAGAATTGTTTCCTTTCTGCCAAGAGTCAATAAAAAGTTTTGTTTTATTATGCGAACGATTATACAAAGAACAATTTATGTCATACAATATACATGGTTTGTTGCATATTACATCAGATGTTATGGAACACGGTTCTTTGGAAAATTTTTCTGCATTTGCTTATGAAAATAATATGCCAACAATTCGAAAATTTATCAGGAAACCGCATCTCACTCTTCAGCAAGTGTACAAAAGAATTGGTGAATTAAACAATGTCACTTTTAAATCCGTTGACGCGAATTTACAAAATTTGTCCTTCTATAAATCATGCTGCAGGACCACTAACTGAAGATTTAGCTGCTCAACCTAGTCGGCAGTTTGAAAAACTTGAAATTGGTGAATTTAAATAAACTTAAGGGACAATTGCTGTGTTCTTCAAGATTCCAAAATCTGTCTAATAGAAAATATTGTTCAAGTAGAGGAGAATATATTACTCATTGTTAAGGAGTTTAAAACGACAACTTCAATCTATGATGTTGGAATAACATCGGATTTAACTGGGTTGTACCACTGTTCCAATTTATCAAGGAGGATACAGTCAGTTAATTTATATTCCGTCAAAAATAAAGGCTACAGAAATCCTCAATGGAGTGGAGTGGAAGGACGTGAATTAAGAATTCAAATCAGAAGCAAATAGAACTATATAAAGATATAAAGGAACAAAATGCAGAACAATTAAGATTATCTGAAAAAATACTGGAAGAGATTCAGAGAATAAACAGTATTGACGATACACAATGCGAAAATTCGCTGTATGAACCTCTTGAAGGTTTTCCCTTAACTACTTTGGAAGAATTTCAGAAATTAAATGAATCCGAGAGTAAATCTATTCGTGAAACATTGGTATAAATTTTCACATTATATAAATCTTATAATTAGTTAGATCATCTTAAACTCAGAAGTTTTTTTTAAATCAAGATAAACAAGTACGATAAAGTTAGTCTAGCAACCAATAAAGAGTTATCCGATAATTTGATTAAAATTTATATAATTAGTAACATTTAATTTATAATTTTATTAATAAACCAATTTTCTTTAATTAAAAATTATTCATTTTTTCTTTTATTTAAATAAACTTTGAAGTTTTTTATTCATATTACTTCTATGAAGTAAAATCTAAATTTATAATTTGCAAATGAAATTAAGAAAAATTGTATTGTATTTAAAATTTTGAATTCTAAATGAAAATGTTTAATTCTTTTAGAACCGAAATGCTCAAAAAAAGAATGTAATGGAAAATTTAGCAGAATCATTCGACGACAGCAACGAGGATTTATTCGACGGCAGCGACGAAGATGGGCAAAGAATCTCAGAATAAAGATTCAAGAAATTGAAGAATTGTGAACAATAATATTTTCAATTTATATTAAGTTACTTTCAGCAGAATTTTCTGAAGATATAAAATAAAAATGAGTATTTAGCATACATATAATAAACATTTATAGTTTATATATTGATTAAAAGTTAAAGCATTAATTTAATGTGTAAATTAAAGGAAAATAAATATTATTATAAAATATCAATTGCTTTTTCTTTAATATGTATTTTTATAATTAATAAATTTATTATAATTAAAAAAGGGTTTACACGATACAAGCTCGCACTGTGAACGCCCGCGTGCCTCCGGCATACGTGCCGCACATATGTCTGTCCATAGCGGACACATAGGCATGGCGATTGGATGACAAAAGGTGCGTGCTGATCCGCACGTGTGCTTTGCATTTTGCAAGCCATGATCTGACATTTTGTTATCTTGCTTCGCATATATATTCACAGTAAAAGTGAGTTGTTAAAATAACACTAGAATGGATTAAAATAATCTGCAACAGTTTAATCCCTCTAGGATTAAATTAACACCTGAAAGAATTAAAATAATCTATTATTAATATCTACTATTTCAATAAAATTTTCCAAAAGAATTCCATTATGAAAAAAAATTTTGAATGAAATTCTACGCAAACATTCAATTATTTTCATAAATAATAAAAAATTTTAAAGGAATTCAATTATTTACAATTTTTTTTATAAATTTCTTCGTAATAATTCAATTATTTTCATAAATAATAAAATTTTTGCAGGGATTCAATTATTTTTATAAATAATAAAATTCTTTTAGGAATTCAATTATTTTCATAAATGATAAAACTCATTGCAGAATTTCTATTATTTTTAATGCAATTTTAATCAAATACCTCGAAAAATGTTATTATTCTTAAAAATTTTATTAAAATTCGTCCAAAGAATTAAATGATTTAAAAAATTTGTTGACAACATTTTTTATGAGAATTTAATTTCAAGAAACATGAAATTAATAAATTATTTTTTTTGTATTTAAGTAATTGAATTCTCGTAGAATTTACTAATTAAAATGGTTTTAAAAATGAATTTCAGTTCAAATTTTAAATTATGATTAAATATTACAAGCATTATAACGTGGATTTTTAGAAATAATTAAATTTTGAAAAAGTTTGAAATTAAAATCATTGAAATTCAAAATTTTTCATATTTTTGACAAACAATTCTGTAGAATTAATTCTTTTTAAAAGTTTAATAGGTTTTTTATTGAAATTATTTCAAGTTTTTATTTTTCAATATATATTTAATTGCAGAATTTTCCATTAATTGAAATTTTGTAAAATTGAATTGTAAACGAATAAATTTAAAAAATTTTCAAAGAACTTTTTAAAAAATTATTAAAAATAATGAATTTATTAAATAATCTTTGTTAAAAACACTAGAAAATAAATTTAATTTTAGAAAAGTTGCAAATTATTGCAGAAATTTAATTATTTTCAAGAGTAATAAAATTCTTCTTAAGGATTTTAATTTATTTTGTGATTTTTATTTGTCCTTTTACAATTTTATCTTTTAAACTTTACTGTCAATATGTTTACTTTCTTGTTTCTGTTGCCTATGTCCAAGTACAATTTTTTTACACTTTTTTAACTTTTGTCTTTTATTGTCGTGTTGTGAATGCCGCTTTGACATTAAAGTAGTTTTACATTTTAACTATTGACGCAGGAGAGCCGCAGGGAACGAACAAGGTCGCAACAGCGACAGAGTTGGAGCGCCGTCCTCGAAGGCTAAAGTCTTACGACAGTTCCGAGGGTGGGTATAGGGCTCTAAAAGAAGGGTTACGGGTTTTAGTATGTCAGGCTGGCAGTAGTCGCCAGTTTATTAAAATTATTATAATATTTATTTATTTACCTTTTTTTTATATTTCTTTTTTTGTTTCATTAAACCAACCTCACATAACCTTGGAGTGCAGAATCCAAGGTATCTGTAGGCAGATTTCCAAAAAGTCCCTAAGCAAAAAAAAAACTTATCGCAGCGTTTCAATTATTTTTCATACAATTATAATTGAATTCCTTAAAAAAAGTAATTATGTTCATGCAAGTTTTAATAAAAATCGACAAAAGAATTCAATTATTTAAAAATTTGTTAATGAAATTTTGTATTAGAAAATTAGAATTTTTAGAAATAATTGAATTTTTTAATTAATTTTTTTTTAAAGTTTAATTAAATTTTCTTTTATATTATTTGAAGTTTTTATTTTCTAATATGCATTTAATTAAAGAACTTAGGAATAATTGAAATTTCGTTCAATTGTATATTGTAAACAAATGGATTTGAAAATTGCCAAGGAACATTTTTGAAAATTATTTTAAAAAATTGATATAAAGTAAAATTGTAGTTAAAATTTTTAAAAATAATATTTAATTAAAATGATAAAAATAATAATGAAGATGTACAATATTCTTCTAATATAAAATAATGATTCTATTACTTGGTCATCTTTAATTATTATATGAAGAAATCAACCACTCCGAGTCGAAGACTCGGAGGTATCGATATCTTTATGTTTTATAGTTTTAAAAAAATTTAATGAACTAAAATTTCATTCATTGTAAAAAATAACACCAAAATTGATTATTTTAATCATTTTTGGTTTTAATTTAATCTGCAACACTTTTTAATACCTCACGATTTGCTGTGTTATCTTCAGATTCTATAGCATGTCCAAAAAGAGGGTTTAATAAAGAATTAAAATTAGGAACATTATTGGGACATAAAATAACTTACCTACACATTTTTACCTCTCTAAAATGGTACCAAGCAGACGTCGGTACAACGTTTAACTTATTTTGAATTAACTGTTTCGTTGAATTTGAATGAGGACAAAGTATCGTCTCCAAATTTTTCAATTCAACATGAATTTTTTAATAAATTTCATTTCTAAAATTTGCAATGTCGTATGCCAAAATAGCACAATATGCAATATGAGCCTAAAAAGTTTATACATTTAGTTACTTAAGTGTTAGTTATTATTTTCCTTACAGTATGGTTCATTTCGGTGAACAAATATACGTGTTAAGTAAAAATAAATACCATTGAATTTTCTTTGATGCAGAAATTAAATAGGTATCTGCAATTTAAATTTCTGAAAAGCAATTTGTACGCACTCATTTATGTACAATACTTTTTTTCATTTCTGTCAACCATATTAAATATTTTTTAAAGAACCAATCCCTCCGATATAATGCAGGATTCGAAACTATCCCCATTACAAATGTTATCAAAAAATACAGATGCATTACTGTCATTTGTTACTAATTTTGATCTCGCGATCGCTATGCTTGGCCTTATACCTTGGTACGATAATTGTACATTGTGTCTGAAAAAATATAATTTTATTAAATTTCAAACTTAAAATATCTTTGCTATGTAGTCAAACATATTTAAGTTTCATTGAAACATATTTTTTTGGTCATTTCATGATTTAATATATTCAGGGTTGCCACGCTTTTTCTCATTTCAAATTTCCTGACTTTTCCAGGTTTTTAAGATTAAAAAAAGGAATTTTCCAGGTTTTTAAAACTAAATTTGTTGACAACCAAAATTTAATTTTGTTTTTCCCTGAGTTTCCCTTGAACTTCAGACAAAATTCTTACTTCTCCTTGACTTAAAAAATATTTCCATTCAGTTTAAAAATTATTACTTACACAAATGTTCTATTGCTTCTTTTTTAAATAAATATTAAATCATTATTATTTTTTCATAGGAATTAAAATTCTTCAAAACATTCAAATTCAAAATATTTTGAAATTAAACAATTTAAAAAAAATTGTTATAAAACATGAAGAAATTAATAAATCCGAGTCTTCGACTCAGAGCAATCGATATCTTTATGTTTTATTAAAAAATTTTAAATAAAATTCTTCTTTAAATTAATTATTTTTAATAATTTTTGAAGAATTTCTTTGTAAAAGTAGGAAAAATTCAAAAACTAACAAAGATTATAATTTGAAACCTTTTCAAAATTCAATTATTTTTAAAAATATTTTATTTCCTGACAAGAATTATATTATTGATTAGAATAATTGAATTCTTGAGAAGAAATTTATTAAAGTTTTTAAAAATAATTGAGTTCCTAAGAAGAATTTTATAATGTATGAAAGTAATTGAATTCTTGGAAAGAAATTAATTAAAATTTGTAAGATAATTAAAATCCTGACAGGAATTTTATTCTTTTTGAAAATAATTGAATTCTTGGGAAGAAATTACTAAAATTTCTAAAAATAATTGAATTTTTAAGAAACAATTTATTAAAGTTTTTAAAAATATATAAGTTCCTGTCAAGGATTTTATTATTTATGAAAATAATTAAATTCTTGGGAAAAATTCATTAAAGTTTTTAAAAGTAATTAGAATCCTGGCAAGAATTTTTTTAATTATGAAAATAATTGAATTCTTGGGACGAAATTTATTAAAATTTCTAAATATAATGGAATTTTTGGGAAAAATCTTATTAAAATAATAAATTGAATTTCTGACTTAAGAATTTTTTTATTTACGAAAATAATTGAATTCTTAAGAAGAAATGTAATAATGTTTTTTAAAAATAAATGAAATCCTAAGAAGAATTTTATGATTTATGAAAATAATTGAATTCTTGAATAGAAATTTATTAAAATTTTTAAAAATAATTGAATTCCTGACAAAAATTTTATTATTTATGAAAATAAATTAATACTTGGGAAGAAATTGATTAAAATTTCTAAAAATATTTAAATTCCTGACAAGGATTTTATTATCAATGAAAAGAATTGAATTCTTGGGAAGAAATTCATTAAAGTTTTTAAAAATAATTGAATTCTTGGGAAGAAATTTATTAAAGTTTTTAAAAATAATTGAATTCCCGACAAGAATATTTTTACTACTTTCTGAAAAAAACATTATACAACATGAATAAAGTGGCTTCAAGAATAACTTGTTTAAAATTTTCGTCGTACCGTACACTTACAACGCCCATGCACACCCTCAAATAAATTCAAAAAAATATATTTAGTAATCAGATAAATCTAAAATTTTTACACAACATTTTTTAGACGTTTTACTTTTAAAAGCCGTGGAAATGAAAAAGTGATATTTTGAAGTTGAAAAGTGATATGAACTTTTTAACAAATTTTTAAGAACTATAAATCAAAATTATATTTAAGATAAGATTGTCATTAGATTGATATCAGAAAATTAATAATATTGCAATTTCTTAAATTATTTTTCTTTTGTACAATAGAAAGTTATGCATATTATTTTATACTACTGAATTTATCATGTTATAGAGCATTGGAAATGATTTCGTTTTAATGACAAAGCGATCTCAAAAACTATATAAAGCTGGTTTTCTTAAATTGCAAGAGCTTTGTCTCATCCTAAAGTTTACATTAAAACATGCAATGTTAGACTTTGAAACCGCAGTACAAAACAGTATTCTAGGTTAGGCCTGTGCGGTTAACCAGTTAACTGGTTATAAAACCGGTTATTGTCATAACCGGTCAACCGGTTACAGAATTTTTGAGCAAACGGTTAACCTTTTTCGGTTATTTTGAAATAACCGGTTATTTAGGAATAACCGGTTATTTTAGAATAACCGATTGTTTATTCATTTTCTATTTTCAAAAAACATAAAATTAGTGTGTGCAATTAAACTCTATGTGCTAGTTATTTATAAGTGTTTAAACGATCATTTTATAATTATATTAGTATATTATTATAAAATATATATTAAAAAAGAAAAAAATGTTATTTACTATCTGCGTAATATACAATTTAAAGAAGGATTGTTAATTTTTAGTAAATCCAGATTTTAGCAATATTTTAGTGTTTTATTTTACATTTTTTGTATAATATATCTGCAAAAAAATTTTTACTAGGTCATTCTTTGTTTAATTTACTCTCAAATATATACACAAAAGATTTAATGAAGCAGAAACGATTAAAAAAAATGTTTACGCAACATTATGGAAAAACAAAGTTCGATGTACAAAATAGCCCCATCCCGGGAGTTATTGTGTGCACGACTTTCAATGATTATAACTAAGACAAAAAAAATTTTTTCTTTGCCAAATTTATAGGAAACCTTCAGAAGGATGTCCACAACATATGTCAAAAGTTGATTTTCTTTATTCTTTTAATTCTGAATTTAAAAAAATCTTTGAGTCAAAAAAAAGCTATTTGGTGCACAAAATAGCCCCGGTTGACGGTAGATTAAATTATTGTTATAATTATAGTCATAATAATATATAGATATTTTCAATCTCCATTTTAAATATATCATACAATTTTTTTATTAAAGACATATGTATTTTAAATAAAATGCAACTACACTCGAATGCCGGTTTAGCGGACGTTTTTGGGTTGTGAGATTCGAAAGAACACAACAAAATGTCTGATTTTATATCAATAAAATACCCACCAAGAAAGTAGTTTAATGTATCGTCTTTGGGGCAAGGTTTATTATGAATATTAAGGGTTTATTTTGGTCTGACATTTTGTTTTAGATGGTAAACTAATAATTAAGGGGGCGTCGCAAGAAATATTAACAACTTGGTAAATAACGGACACCCTAATACATATATGTATGTAATATATATTTATATTATATTACTTTTGTTGGGACGCATCAATCTTCCACAAATTCCATTTAATATAATAACAAGTAACCGAAATTCACTTCGCCGAATCACCAGTTGCTATAAGCTGTATTTATTAGAATTATTATTTAATCTAATTTTCATTTTCCCAATGATTTATTAGCTCTAATTTTTATTTTGCAGATATATTATTTAATAGAGATTTTGTTAGCCCGAAGAAACATTTCACATTATTTTCATTTGTCCAATTAATTGTTTGGACTAATTTTCGATTTTCCGATATTTCATCTGTTATAATTCCTATTTTTTAAAATCATTAATTAACATTTCTTTTTTTATTCGAATTGTCAAATCGACAAATGTTCAGAACATCTAGTTGCCAAAAATTCGAAAAATTTGTTTGATTTAAGATAACATTAACTTAAAACAAACAAAGATTTACTTTTATAAACCAAATTTTTTGAATTTTTGGCAATTCGATGTTTTGACGATTCGACTAATAAGCATTTCGACGTTTTGAGCATTCGACGAACTGACAATTCGATGTTCTGAACATACGTCGATTTGACAATTCGAATAAAAGAACAATATGTCACATAAAGATAAGGCAGAAATAGATTTATGTTAAACAATTAATATAACAATTTATAATTAGTTGAAATAAAGTTTCGGCAAAACGAAAATTATGTTAAATAATCTTTCTGACAAATAAACATTCGGCTGAATGCTACTTCGAGATAAGTGAATTTCTGTTAAATAAACATTAGAGCAAATAGGATATAGTTTATATGACAATTCTGTAAAAAGTAAATACTGGTAAATAATTATTTGAGACAATGGTAATTATAACGAATGACATTCTGATTAAATGAAATTTATAACTCATTACATTTAGAGCAATTGATATTTAAGTTAAAAAACATTGAAATATCGAAAATGAAATATCGGAAAATCGAAAATTAGTCCAAACAATTAATTGGACAAATGAAAATAATGTGAAATGTTTCTTCGGGCTAACAAAATCTCTATTAAATAATATATCTGCAAAATAAAAATTAGAGCTAATAAATCATTGGGAAAATAAAAATTAGATTAAATAATAATTCTAATAAATACAGCTTATAGCAACTGGTGATTCGGCGAAGTGAATTTCGGTTACTTGTTATTATATTAAATGGAATTTGTGGAAGATTGATGCGTCCCCTTTTTTTTTACTCTAAAGTACTCAGTTCTGTCCCGCATTACAATACTTAAAAAAATGTAATACTTGCAGGTCATTGTCAACAAAAAAAGTAAGACACTTACTGTAAGTTCAACTTACCGTATCCAATGCAATATTCAAAAAGTTCTGCAAACACTTTTATTTTGATGAATATTAATCTTCTTCTGGCTTTAAGAAGAATTAAAAAATTGAAGTTATATTACTTTTAAAAAGAGTTTATTATTATTTATAAAAAATCAATTTTTCAAATGTATTCGTTTTATTATTTTCCTATAATTCGAATTTAATAAAAACTGAATTTAAAGAAGAAAAAATACTGAACTAATTTAATTAATAGAATAATAACTTATATATTAAATTTTATTTAAAAGTTTATGTAAGATATCAATGTTTTGTCTTGAAAAATTTTACTTTTGTCAAAATATGTAAGAGAAACATATTCATTTAAATGAGAGGAAATCGTTAAAATAAAGATTACTTTTTAGCGCTTACATAACTTGGTTTTATTGATATTAATAATTAAAATCATTCATTCAAAAAATTTATAAAATAATAGTATATACAAATTACATGATAGTCGTCGATATTATAATGAATTCTGATATTTCATTCTAAGAAATTTATATATTTTTAATAAAAAAGAGTATTGTATAAGGTATAATTATCTACATGATTAATTTATGTCGAAATTTGCAAGCGGTTAAAAATATATAGCTAATAGAATAATTAAAGTTAAATCAAATTTAAATTAAAGATGGACATAATTATCAACCTTTATTTCTGGTTGGTTATTTAAATTAATTAAGCAAATCAAAAATATCACGAAATAGAAATAGTTAAAATGAATATGATATTGAAACATAATATTTTTAGAAATATTATTTTGGAAACGCAAAATACTTTTTTTATTTACATTTTCTAGACTTTTAAGCATAAAAAATTACTTTAAAATTTAAAACGTAGAGAAATAAAATTATAATTACATATAGACATTCAAACAAATTACTAACAATTATGGTCAAATAATGAAGATAATTTATGTTGGTTAACATTTTGTTTCAATCCAGAGTAGGCTATTTTTTCTAACTCTTTCATGTTGTGGGTTCTACGAGCTTCATCTGCAACGTTAACAATTACATTCGAACCATGCGGTTGTTGATTTGTAGGGTTGGGGGCGGAATTTTTTCTTTTCTTTATAATAATAAAAACCTTATACATATAATACATGACGACCACTGCTCCTGCAGCAATTAGTAGATAATTTACATAAGTGCTAGGTTTAAACCATTCTCGACTCTTTTCCAAACGCTGTAGAGATAGATCATTTAGCTGCTGTTCCAGTTCGTCAAGTGTTGCAGAATTTTGACTGTATTTACTTTCTAATTTTGCATCTTTTAAGTTGCCGGTTTCAGATGTAAATAAAGTTTCATTCCAATGCTCTAAAATTGGAGATAATTTTTTTAAATTTAATTCCACATTCGATTCGTAAATTATTTCCGAAACCCCCTTTGGTGCCTGCAGTGCTGGTAAAGTGATTGTTGGTGCTCTGGCGGTACATCCTGGTGCTAGTTGAAGTACTCCTGCTCCAAAAAAATATTTATTTTTGTGTTATATTTTGATAAACATTTTATCTTCAGACTTGTTTCTCCTTTGACAGAATACAACCATCCTCCAATTGTTTCTAATCTTTCCCAGAAAGGTTCATCATTGTACTGCAACTTGACAGTACAAGTCTTCAAGATTTCAATTGAAGGTTGTAACAGCATTTGCAGCTCGCAAGAAGGATTTCTAGCAGTGTCATAAACTGCAGGAGCATTTTGACATAGGAAATATTCCGTTGTTTTTTTACATAAATTTAATTCATTCTTATTAAAAATCATATATGTTAGTTATTATTTATTAATTATTCTCATATATAATGCTGAAAATAGTGTTGTAGTTTGAAAGAAACAATTTTCTCTCTTTCCATCATAAGAAATATTATTGAAATTATTGAAATTTTTTTCCAAATGCGAGTCAAGAAAGTGAAAGGGTGTCCTCTTTGATTTTCAATTTTTTGTGCAATAGGAAATATTTTTGTATATACTGCTGCTAATTGAAAAAACGGAAAATAGGAAAATACTTAGAACTTGTTGGGGGTAATATAAGCTTCAAGATGTAAGGCCGCATTTATTCTTTAAATTTTTTATTTAACTGAAATAACTACTGTTCCGATTTACCCCTTGTTTCTATTTACCCCAACTGACCCTAAATAAGTGTATTTCTCAAGTTCAATTGCAATTAATTCTATGAATTCCAATACAATATATGGGTGATTAATTTTAAAATATAATTTTCATGTCCTGTCCAAAAATCTGGAATACTAGTTCATGTTTAAAAGTTTTTGAAGTCAATTAATTTTCTTAATCACTCCTAGTTTAATTAACAATTCCACAGGCCTGCAAATTTTGGCTTAGTTCTGTTACAGAAAAAGTGGTAGGTGATTCTTATCACCTTTAGCAGATAAATATTATTAGATAAAACATAGCTTTTTTGACGTAGAATACGAATCCGATTGCCAAAATGGCCCATGACATCAGGATTTCTTGTAATATTTCCTTAAATAGCCAAAAAAATAGTTATTTTGGCCATTTTTCGGAATTTTTTTTGGTTAAAAAAATTTTTTTTTCAATTTTCGAAATTGCATCATATAGTACTATGTCTAAGCTTTAAAACCCATTTTTCAAAATTGCTTTGCGTTTTTTTTAAAGTTATGTAGATTTGAAATTTTTTTATTTAGGCAAATGTATTCCGTATTACTGTACGATGCAAATTCGCATATTAAAAAAAATTTTTGTTAAACAAAAAAAATTCCGAAAAATGGCCAAAATATTGCTATTTAAGGCAATATTACAAGAAATCCTGACGTGATGTGCCATATTGGAAATCGAATTGGTATTCTACGTTAAAAAAGATATAAGAATCACCTACTCCTTTTTCTGTAACAGAACTAAGCCAAAATTTGTAGGCCTGTGTTCTTAGTCGCTATAAATTCTTTGAAAAAATTTGTCAGAAGAATTAGAAGCAAAATGTCCCTTGTCCGCACTTAAAAAATCAGAACTTCAACTAATAACAAAAATTGTAGTTTTTCACATTTTTAGTACAAGAAAAATCATTATGCGTACTTTAAATACCGCAACGATTTCAGCTTAAAAATAAAGTCTTTCTTTTTCGAAATTGATAAATAAAGTAAAATGTCAGTGGTGCCCCCTTAAAATTCTGTTTCTTGCAGCTTATTATTTCATTTTTAATAAATTTGTGTTAAGTTTACTTCTTATATGCAGTTAGTGAAAATCTGATATAGGTTTGTAATTTATAAGCTGATTTTATTCTCATCATTCAAAAATAATTATCAGTGAAATCTTTCAAAAATGTCAGTGGTGTCCCTCAATTTTCATGTTTTTTGGTCTTCAAAAGTATATAATTTATAGCAAAACTCATTACTAATATTTTTTAAGTTATTTTAAAACATTTATTATTGTAATTTGAAATATTTCAACTTTTTAAAGTTGTAAGAATTTATTTGAGAAAAGAATAAACAAAAACAGAAAATTTCTTATAATTTCTGCCTGATGAAAATTAAAGGAGGATGTTAAAAAAGGGTCGATTTTTGCCCCGAACCGAGAAGTAAATTTCAAGTGAATCCTAATACATTTTGAGCCCAGGAATCGAGTAGTAACCTTCATTTTCCCCCCCTACCCTCGGGAAAGTGGTGAAAATGAGGAAAACCCATGAAAAGTCCGAAAAATAAGAATTAAGTTGGAATAAGAGCAAAAGAGATAAAAACATATCATAAAATATTTTAAAATATTTTCTGGTCTACAAATAAAATTCCTGCTTGCTATGAATTTTTCTTTCTGGAGCCTTTATTTTAAAAGAATATATTGAGAATAATCAGAACGATAAAAATTTTTTTTTAAATTTCATAAACCAAATTATGCGCTACGCGGAGAATCACGACCCACAAATTAATTTTTTTAATGAGTTATGAGCAAAAAAGCTTAGGTGGGTCAACCTGCAAGGTTTTCCCCTATATTAAAATTTTTTATTTATTGACAGTTTATTATTTTATTTATTATTATTAAAAAAATTTTATTGTATTTTAAAGGTATTCAATCAAAATTAATTTAACCCCTTGGCTGTCAACGAGATTTCCACTGTTTGGGCCAAAAGTGTATTGAAAAAAACTTTTAATGGATTTTTATGAAACTTGGTACCTTAAGGTTTCTGGGGTCGCTGATTACGAATCTGACATTAGTTTTCCAAAATTAAAAATGGCGGATCCAATATGGCGGACAACGAAAATAAAAAATTGATTAGGTTGGCTTGAAACTGAATACTCAGGGATTTTCAGGGTCGCTGATTACGAATATGAAGTCAGTTTTTCAAAATTCAAAATATCTGGTTCAATATGGCGGAAATTTTTTTAAAATTTATTGAATTTGTTTGAAACTGGTTAATCTGACATCAGATTAACGACAAAACGTTTTTCACGGAAACTATTGAACCGATTCTCAAAATTTTTTTACGAAAATCTTCGTCACATATGTGGGTATCGCCGGAACTAGACTTATTTAAAAATATTAATTTTTACTATTTTTTTAAACCGAAAAACTGCCAAAAAATAACTTAATTTTCGAAAAAAAATATTTTAATTGCCGCCATTTTGTTATTTTTGTATAAAAATTAAAAATTCTTGTTCAAGTGATAGGCACAGTTAAGCATGTTATTTTTTAAGGTTAAATATTGTTCATAGTAAAGCGTGAATGCCAGTG
This sequence comes from Leptopilina syphax, assembly GCA_032872505.1. Classification (NCBI taxonomy): domain Eukaryota; kingdom Metazoa; phylum Arthropoda; class Insecta; order Hymenoptera; family Figitidae; genus Leptopilina; species Leptopilina syphax. Next base: position 8,403,185 of record CM065471.1, on the reverse strand, counting down.
AGACGATAATGGAAGATATGTTCATTACATTATTTTTGACTTATTAATTTTTAAAAATAAATGACATTTAATTACAATTAATTATTTATTTGTTATTTTGTTTCTAATAGTTTTCTAGTCAAAATTAATTACACAGGCACACAAAAAAAAAGTTGTCTGTTCATTAAACCAGACCTACATGTCTTATAGTATTTTGGCCCCCTGAATACGAATATGAAGTCAGAATTGCTCCATCACCCTCTGTTTTTTTTTAAATCGAGATAACTACCCTTAAGTCTAAAATTCAAGAACTAAATTTAAAAAAATTAAATAACCGCGGTTTCCATCGGAGTAGAAAAATATATTTATGCGTTTTCTTCTTTCAACAACTCAGAAATAATGTCAAAATTGCTCCATCACCCCCTGTTTTTTTTAAATCAAAGAAACTACCCTTAAATCAAAAATTCAAGAACTAAATTTAAAAAAATGAAATAACCTCGGTTTCCATCGGAGTAGAAAAATATATTTATGCGTTTTCTTCTTTCAACAACTCAGAAATAATGTCAAAATTGCTCCATCGCCCCCTGTTTTTTTTAAATCAAAGAAACTACCCTTAAATCAAAAATTCAAGAACTAAATTAAAAAAAAATGAAATAACCGCGGTTTCCATCGGAGTAGAAAAATATATTTATGCGTTTTCTTCTTTCAACAACTCAGAAATAATGTCAAAATTGCTCCATCACCCCCTGTTTTTTTTAAATCAAAGAAACTACCCTTAAATCAAAAATTCAAGAACTAAATTAAAAAAAATGAAATAACCGCGGTTTCCATCGGAGTAGAAAAATATATTTATGCGTTTTCTTCTTTTAACAACTCAGAAATAATGTCAAAATTGCTCCATCACCCCCTGTTTTTTTTAAATCGAAGAAACTACCCTTAAATCAAAAATTCAAGAACTAAATTAAAAAAAATGAAATAACCGCGGTTAACTTCTGAGTAGAAGAATATATTTATGCGTTTTCTTTTTTCAACAACTCAGAAATAATGTTATTTCATTTTTTTTAATTTAGTTCTTGAATTTTAGATTTAAGGGTAGTTTCTCCGATTTAAAAAAACAGGGGGTGATGGAGCAATTTTGACATTATTTCTGAGTTGTTGGAAGAAGAAAACGCATAAATATATTCTTCTACTCCGAAGAAAACCGCGGTTATTTCATTTTTTTAAATTTAGTTCTTGAATTTTAGACTTAAGGGTAGTTTTTTCGATTTAAAAAAAACAGAGGGTGATGGAGCAATTCTGACTTCATATTCGTATTTAGGGGGCCAAAATACTATAAGACATGTAGGTCTGGTTCAATGAACAGACAACTTTTTTTTTTGTGTGCCTGTGTTAATATTATTTTTATGTCATTAACAATCATAAATTCAATTATTCCGAAGAATTCTACACAAAATCACTATTTTTATCAATTTATTCAGGGAATTTTGTCAAAAGTGCAGGAATAATATTCAATTTCAAGAATTCATAAGAAAATTCTCAATGTTATTCTTCAGCATTGAAAAGATTTTGTTTATTTCAAAGTCTTCCTGTTTTTAAAAATAATTAGACTTTACAGATTTAAAATTTATTATTTTTAAATAATTTAATTTTTGAAAAACTATCGAGAAAAAATTATTTTTTATGAATTATTTTGGAATAACTTTGTATTTAAAATTTTTTTAAATACCCAATTAAACTTTATGAAATTTGTATTTAACATTTTTTTATGAAGAATATAAAAAAGAATTAATTGTCACGCCTGCCAAACAAAGTATTTAATTTATTATTATTATTACTCAAAAAAATTTCGAATATCTTTACAAAATTTCAATAAAAAATTTTTAGAAAAATTTATGAAAAATTACAAAAATGTTATCTTTTGACATTAGCTATAAAAAACGCGTGCTAAAGCGCGCTTGTAGTTTTTCCTCAAATCAATAGATAATTAATAACAATGACTATTAACAGTAAAAACGGGTTAATAATATTTAATAATATTAATAATATTTTTATTATAAAAATATATTATTATTATACCCGTTTTATATAAACGGGTTAATAATATTTTTTGTGATTAAACATGTGTAGATACACATGTTTAATCACAAAAAATAATTCAAATATTAAAAAAAACAAAATTTTGCGCAAAAATTAGGATTATAGAATAAATATTATGCAAATGATTAAATTACTTTTGTTACAACAAATTCCTGTTACAAATAACAAAAAAAATTTGTGACCAAAAATTTTGAATGCTTTGCTAACTTTGCACAAAATTTCATTTTTAAGCCTCCCAATGATAAATTGAATTTTGGAAAAAACTATATCTGATTGCATAAATTCCATTATTTTTAAAAGTAATAAAATTATTTTCATAAATAAAACTCATCACAGAGTTTTAATTATTTTTAATACAACTTTAATCGAATTCATCGAAAAATGTAGAAGTGTTTATTTTTTAATTCGTATGGTAATTGAAGAATTTCTGGATAATTTAAATTTCGTAAAATTGATTTGTAAACAAATGGATTTTAAAATTCTCAAAGAACTTTTTTCAAAAATCAATAAAAATAATTTATTCCTGTGGGAAAATAATAATGATTAAAATTTATTTAAAAAAGAAGTTATAGATGTTTTCAAATAATTTTATAGAATTAAAAAAATTCATAAATAAATGTAGTAGAACATTTTTTGGAGTATCTAATAATTTTTAGAGTGAATCAGAATATTCTTTAGGGTCAGAGAAGAAGTAAAAATTATGCCAAGTAACCCAGTAAAAAAAACTAATTCAAATGAATTGAAACGAATTAACAATTTTGGTAGGCTCCAATTCGTATTTGTCACAAAGCGGGATTCACTCAAGCTCTTTGTATATTCAATTGAATTTAATTCAATATGTACCAATTTGTCCAAACGAATTCGCATTCAAAAGAAATGGCCAAGGAATGCATTGAATTCGTGCTAACGAATTGAAAAAAAATTAAAGGCTCAAAACTTGTCCAGTGAATTGGTACGGATAGAAGGTTCGGAAGTTCAGTACAGTTTCACGAATTAAATAATTTTTATATAAATATTTGAATTTAAAGTAAAGCAAACATTCAATAGCAAATAGTCCAAATGTACTGAAACTTTGCGATCCGAGTGTATTATTTAAGTCGCAAACAGTAGAAAGAAATTTGTGTTGTGGTGTCAATAGTCTGAATCAAAAATAAAACATGCTAAATTTAAAAATGAAATATAAATTTTATGATCATACATTGAAATATATTTTTTAAAAAATAAAAAAATTTTTATTTCTGATCAATAAAAGGGTAAAAAGAGACAAATTACCAAAAAAAGAGGAAAAAGGTGAAAAATCATCAAAAAAGGGAAAAAGGGGACACAATTTTGAAAAGGGGATCAACTGTGATGCCTGAATTATTTAATTATACATTTTTTAACATTAACCAGCAAAATTCTAATAATAAATGGTATTGTGTAAACATTTAATAATTGTTTAAACAAATTAATTATGTTGTCGTTAAATTTTATTTAAAAAAATTAAAATTTTTATATTTTTTAATCTTGAAATTTTTTCTAGGTTTAATGAATCTTTAAAACTTAAGATAAAAAAATTGCAAGAAAGTTTTTTTTAAATATTGTAATGTAATTTTTCGAAAAGAGTTAATTTCTTAAAAAAATTTTTGTATAATTTAAAAAAAACATTTTTTCAAGAATTTTGATTAAAAATTTTGAACATGATTGTTATATATGTTGTTAAAATGTTTAAAATAATTGTAAAAAATTTTAATGTTATTATTTTTTGTATGCATTTGAATTTTTGGAAATTTTTTTTTGAAAATATTGAAAATAATTGAATTTAAAAAATTAGAATACAAAAATTATAAGAATAATTTTTTTCAAAAATATTTTAATATAATTTTTATAAGGTTATTTTTATTAATTGCCATTTTTAAACTTACACTTGAAGATTATTCATTGCAATAAATTTTTGAGAAATCAATTATTTTCAAAATTTGCAATTAAAATTCTTTAAAAGTTGATTTTCAAAAAAATGTTTATGAATCACTTTGAAAAAATCAAATATTTCCAATTAAATTTTACCAAATTTCAATTATTGAAATTTTTTTTTATTAGAAATCTTAAAAATATATATAGGGGAGAGTCTCTAGTTGTGAGACACCTCCAGTTGTGAGACAGTTAATTTTTTTTAACATGCAATATTAAAAAGCCGATTGGTTTATATAAAAACAGTTCATTTTATATGACCAAACTTTTTCGTGTACGCCGAAGCGGATATACAAACTGTTTTTGTTAAATACCAACACTGTGTGCGATAATCGACTAAAAAGCGTTTTTTCAATAAATGCAAAGTACTTTTTTCCAAGTTAATTAATTGGAAAAGGTAAATGTAATGCATTTTCTTTTAATGTTTTCCTTATATTTTGTGATGCAATATTGCATTGTGTCTATTTGATAGTCATATTTTGGCGAATAAATATTATTATTTACTATATAATAATATATATTTTTAATATATTTAATTATTTCTACTAAACATAACGTTTTATGTCAAACTTATTAAATTTTTGCAATTTTTAATGAGTGTCTCACAACTGGAGACATTTTTTTTTTGAAAAAAGCGATGTGCTCGGAAAATGTATCGTAAAATTTTTTGAGTTCATCGAAACACTATACTTTCTTTTAATAAAAGTTGCGTATTTCTGTTACCTTTCGAGCAGTACATTTTATTTACAATTTTGTTTACCCGTTTACAATTTACGGGTCAAAAATAAAACCCGTCTCACAACTGGAGACTTTCCCCTAGTATTTATAAAAAAAGGTAAATTGTTTCGAAGAAATTATTAAAATTTTTGGAGATACATAATTGAATTTTATGAAAATATTTGAATTCTTTCGAAAAATTCAATTAAAGATGTTTTGAAAATAAGTGAATTCCTGCAAACAATTTTACTAGTTATAAAAATAATTGAATTCTTCCGAAGAATTTTACTATTTATACAAGATAATTGAATTATTTCGAAGGATTTATTAAGATTTAAGAAAATAATTGAAAATTTCAATTATTGAAACTCTTTTTAATTGTGAATTTCGAAAATTTAATTAGAAAAATTATGAAATAATAAATTACAAATTTTTTTTTATAGTTATTTTTCACACTATTCATATTTTAGGACTCGGATCGACTTTTAGACTAAAAAAAAGTCGCTTTAGTCGCATAAATTCACAATAAAAGTCACGAAAAGTCGCATAAAATTTCAAAAAAAGTCGGTAAAAAGTCGCATGAAATTTTTAGAAAAAACGACAAAAAGGAAACACGAATTTGTCAAAATTGTAAAAAAAATTACATTTCTTGACGACACATACTTTAATATCAAACAATCCGGAATAAAATTTAATAAAATTCATAACAAAACTTTAATTAGGTATTATACAATATTATTCACAAAAATTCAATTATTTTTGAAAATTTTAATATAATTCTTTCCAAGAATTGAATTCTTCTTATAATTTCAATTATCTTTATAAATATTAAAATTCTTTTGCAAAATTCAATTGCTTTTAAGCATTTTAAAAATAATCTGTTTAAAATTTCAATTATCTTTAAAAATAATAAAATTCTTCTCTGAAATTTAATTATTTGTAAAAATAATAATAAAATTCTTGTCAAAATTTCAATTATCTTTATAAAGAAAAAATTCATCCTAGAAATTATATTATTTACAAATTTTTTTTTTAAATTCCTCGTCAAAATTTTATTTATCTTTATAAATAATAAAATTCATCCTGGAAATTTAATTTATTTTGAAAAGTTTTGATAAAATTCTTTGCGAAATTCAGTTATTTTCAAATTTTTTTAAAATTCTCCTCAGAATTTCAATTATCTTTGTAAATATCAAAATTTTTTTGCAAAAATTCATTTACTTACTAATGATTTATAAATTTCTTCAATCTTTAATTATTATAAAACATAAAGACATCAAATACTCCGAGTCGAAGACTCAAAGTGATCGATTTCTCCATGTTTTATAACAATTTTTTAGAAGTTGTGTAATTTCAAAATGGTTTGAATTTGAATCTTTTGAAGAATTTTATTTCTTTTCTACAAAAATATTAAGAAACGGGATAATATGTTATGTTTTTTTTCCCAAAGAATGATTTTTTGAACAATATTGTTTAGAAAAAAATATTTCTGACATTTACAAATTAAATAAAAAAATTATTTAAAAATTTGAAAAATTTTTTTTTTTTAAATTTATTAAAAAATTTTTCATGGATAGAGTTGATTTTTTTTTGTTTTCTAAGCCACTCAAATTTTTTTTAAATAAAAATAGTTTGCTTAAACAATTTTGAAATTAGATATAATGAAGTTCTTTTAATAACTATATATACATATTCTTAAAATTTCTTAATATAAATGTTTTATAAATCAAGGTAAAATGTTAATTAGTATTTTGATTCTATTGAAAGTGAAAAATATTAATAATTTGAGTTTTAAGAATATTTTTTAAAATCCTGACGAAGTTATTGCCACAGTAATTGCATAAATAATGTATTATAAAAAAGAAAAATTTCAAATACAAAATTACTAAGTTTTGAGGTGAACTTTTCAGGAAAATTGGACGTCATGCAACTAATTTTGTTAATAATGTTGACACTTGCTCAGCAACAACCAAATTAAATTATTATTAAATTATAAAATTTAAAAATATGGATGAAAACTTAAATCTTCCAACTAACAATCTTTTCTTATTTTTCTGAAATGACTTTATAATATTTCACTTGTCCGAAGACCAAAATTTGAACTGAAGGAAGAATGTTAAATTAGCTCCTTCTATAACTTTAAATCCTAAGGGATATCCCTACTTTAAATTTCTTGGTTACAATCCTCCGGATTGGATGGATTTAAGGTCCATCCCCAAAAAGGGGCGGGAAGTCATCAATTGCATACTATGAGGGAAAATAGCCTTTCCCCACCATTCAGTCTTTTTTTAAGGTACATAAACATACTTAGAAACATTTTTCATTTTCATATTAAATTATATTTTAAAAATAAAAATTATTATAAGCTAAAAAAGATTAAATAAAAAAATAAAAAATATTGAAAAAAATAAAAGCACACACAAAAGTCTAAATTCTTGTATAATAATTTTACTTATGTAGTTTCAAATTAATTTAATTTTCAAAAAATGACTTAAATTTTAAATATCAGAATTTTTTTTGCAAATTATCTATTATTATCTACTAAATAATAATCTTCGTATTTCATTGTTTCATTATGTAATTCTAACAGTCCACGCTTTGTTTATTATATGCTTTTTTCTATAACAAATTTCTTTTGATTAATCTAAATTATGAAAAAATTGGCTCTCTTTTATTTATAAAAATATTAAATAAAATTGTTAATTGTTAAAAAATTATGATTAAGAAATAGGAAATATATACATTTTATGCAATAATTTTTATTTTTTAACAATATTGTTCACAAACTCATTTTTTTTGAAAAAGAAACATTACACATTCCCATTTCTTAAAATTTTTTGTAGAAAATTCATAATTTTCATAAGGAAATTATTTACATCATTTTTTATTTATTAATGACAATTGCTATAATGAAATTTAAAGTTTCTGAAAAATGAAGTAAAAAATTGTTTATAAATTCTATTTGTCAATTACAAATTTTAATTGAAATTCAAACCTTTTAAATTTTTAAGAAAATAAAAATAAAAATTTTACCCAAAAATTATTATTTAAAAATTATTAATTAATTATATTATAAGAAAATTGTTACTGTAGGTAACTGCTTAAAAATTATTTTCATTTTAATTTTATTATTATTTTCTTGAATTTTTAATTATTTGATATGAAAATAATACAATTCCTTCATAAAATTTTTATTCTTTATGAAAATAATGTAATTATTGCAAAAAAATTAATAAAAATTTGTAAATAATTGAATTACTGAGAAATTTTTATTATTTATGAAAATAATTAACTGTTTGCGTACTCAAATATAATAAAACCTTTATTAAGATTTTGTCATTTTTTTACAATTTCATGATTCTTTTTTATCGTTTTTATTTCTTAATTTCATGCGACTTTCTTGCAACTTTATTTGAAAATTTTATGCGAGTTTTCGCAACTTTTGTTGTGAATTTATGCGACTCAAGCGACTTTTTTTGGGTCTTAAAATTGATCCGAGCCCAGTATAAAAATAATTAATTATTAAAAAATACTAGATTTATAGACGCATATACTCAAAAACACTAAAAAAAATTGTATTTTGGAAAAATTATAAATAATTGCATAAATTCAATTAATTTTAAAAGTATTAAAATTATTTACTAAAATTTGATTAATTTTAAAATTTTTTAATAAAATTCTTGTCAAAATTTAATTTTTTAAAAAAATTTTAATAAAATTTTTGACAAAATTTCAATTATTTTCAAAAATTTTCCTTAATGTATTATGAATTCTATTATTAACAATTTTTTTTATAAATTTCTTTGCAATAATTTAATTATTTTCAATAAATAATCAATTTTCTACAGGCATTGAATTATTTTCATAAATAATAAAATTCTTTTTAGGAATTAAATTATCTTCATAAATAAAATTCATCGCAGGATTTCAATTATTTTTAGTATAATTTTACAGGAATTGATAAAAAAAATGTAATTATTTAAAAAAATTTAATTTTAATTCCTCGAAAAATTCAATTATTTAAAAAAATGTTTTTTTAAGTTCGTTGGATGAATTATTTTCAAAAGTATTAGAATTTTTAACAGGAATCCAATTATTTTCAAATAGTTTAATAAAATTATATGAAAGAAATCAATTATTTTAAATACAATTTTCATTAAATTTTTTTGAAATAATTCAATTATTTTCAAATCTTTTAATAAAATTGTTCAAAAAAAATTCAATTATTTTAAATACAATTTTTATTACATTTTTTTGAAACAATTGAATTATTCTTTTAGTTTTTAATAAAATTCTTCCTAAGAATTCAATTATTTACATAAATAATTTTTCGAAAGAATTCAATTATTATATCGATAAATAATAAAGTTATTCCCGAAAATTAAATTATTTTTAGTAATTTTAATAAAAATCTTTTTACAATTACAAGAATTCAATTATTTTCATAAATAATAAAATTATTTTTAGGCATTTTATTATTTTTATTTGGTTATTACAGAATAATAAATTATTGAATACAAAAGTTAATAAACTGATAAAAAATAAATTAATTAATATGTAAATTTTTTAATAATTAATTATGTATTAATTAAATATTTATTTTCTTATTACAATAATCTTTGAAATAATACTTCTCTAAGAAGTATTATTTTTAAATTTCGCGTTTCTTTTTTTAAACCAACTGAGAAAAACGAAAAAGAGTAAAGTTTTCAGTAAAGTCAGTAAAATAAAACAAAATTGTTGGCAGTAATGTTAGGAAAATTTAAAAAAAAAGAATTTTTTGTCAGGGAAATTTAGAAAAATGAGATTTTTTCGACTTATTTTAAAAAAATTGGGACTTTTTCGACTTTTGTAAAATTTAATTGAAATTAATTAATTTTTTTTAAGTTTTTTAATAGAATTTTTGAAAACCAACTTTTGAAGAATTTTAATTGCAAATTTCCAAAATAATTGAATTATCAAAAATTTAAATGAAAAATCTTTAAGGGTCTTTTGCACGTATTTTAAAGAATTTTTTTTTCATAGTGAAATTTATTTAAACACTTTAAAATTTTTACATATTATTACACGTATATTGAACTAAATAAAAAAAAATTCTATTTATTTTGTTGTTGATAGCGAAGAAAAGTCGATTGTAAAAAAATGTCGAAAATCTGGTTGACATGATATATTGATATCTCCAGTCAGAACAGACGGAATAAAAAAACGGATTATTAAAATATAGGTAAGTGGTTACAGCTAGAACTAAAATAAAATTTTTTTATTGAAAAATAACAAAATGGGGGACTTTTTACTTTTTTAACCGTTTTTTGCAACTAAAATTGTTTAAAAAACAGGTTAAAAATTATTTTAAAATTATGATTTTTGTTCAGGCTATAACCACTTGCCTATATTTTAATGTTCCGTTCGAATTTTTATTCCATCTGTTCTGTGTCACGTCCTCGTGACTTTTCTTAAAATTATATGTAAAACTTTGTGCACTTATATGTCTATTAGAAAGGGACAAAACTTTGACCTTTCGTTAAAACGAATATATTTTGTCTTGTTCACGGAAACTGGCACGTGTAAACTACCCTCATTTAAGAAACTAAGAATATCTTTGTTATTATATATGAACACCTTGCGTTTGAATCATAAGGAACAAAATTTAATTGATTTTCCTCGCTGGACGCCCCTATAATTCTATTGTAACCCTTGGTAACAATTAAAAAACTAGGGTGATCGCGGATATAAAACCCGCAGATTTGTCACCTTCTAGTCAGTCAAGATCCGCCACCGAAATTATACTCATCGCCTTGTGAAATTATATCAAGTGTTGTTAAGCGAACAAGTTTACTCGTATTTAACTCTTGACTCCTGGGTACCCCTTCTAAGTTCTACGTTACCCAGTTTTTACCAACCCTCATCCAACGTTCAACTAACGCTTGGGAAGCGTTACTCAACCCCCAGACAATACACATCCAACGTTTCGCCAACGCTCAGACAACGCTCATCCAACCCTTGGGAAGCGTTACCAGCGCTCAACCAACCCTTAACGCTCGGGTAACAGTTGAGAAGCGTTACCAGCGCTCAACCAACCCTCAACGCTCTTACAACCTTTGAGAAGCGTTACCCAACGCTCAACCAACCCTCAACGCTCAAGGCAACGCTCAAGGAAGTCTAACACAAAAATATACTTGTAAGTAAAATCGTCTTTTATCTAAAATATTATCTTGGGTCCTATTATTATTCTAACTGATTGGTTTCTCTTTCAGTGTGAAACCCTAAAGGACGGACCAAGTTCGAGTTGTCAATTCCAAAGATTCTTATCAAGGTTTATTTTGTAATTGAGAAAATAAACGTGTCAGTATTCAGTATTTAAGCTTTTATTTTATGAAGCCTGTTCCCTTAGTTCGAAACCGTCGGTTTCGTAAATAAATCAGGCAACTATTAAAATAATTAGTACTAGTCCCCTTCTGGGACATAACAGTACACAATCAATTTTTGGTGCATCGGCCGGGAAACCATTGTAAAAATGAAAGCTTGTAAAACTGAATAATTAACAAAAATATATATACACATCAATATATCAAATCAAGGAATTGACAAGCTGAATACATATTATTGCAATTTTTATCCTCGAATAATGATAAATAGTTAACAAAATTTTTTCCCTGAATTGTTATATCCTGTTATGTTATGCAGAGAAATGATCCCCCTTCACAGAGTGATAGAATCATCACTCGTAGTCAATCTAAAAGTGAAAAATTAACTCAAGAACTTATTGAAAAACAGATCACACAATTTAGTAACATAAAAGCCGTAAATAGTCCAGTCGCATTCCGACGATCAGAAATCTTAAATCGCACACCTACTACCTCGGATTCTGAATCCACAATTAAAATAAACTCGGGATCAAATTTATCCATTAGTGATGCATTTACGGATAAAACAAACGATATTACCGTTTCAAAATTAAGATTAGATTTTGAAAGTGAAAATATTGAATTTTCGCATAAAATTTTAAGTAGTTCTACTCCAATTAAATCAAATTTTGAACTAAATTTTCCTGACGAAAAAATTAACTCCGAACTAACAATGGCAATAATACCGAATAATCAACAAGTATCTTTACGCAACGCGTTAGAATTAGTACCCCTTTTTGACAAAAAAAAACATTCCAAAAGCTTTGTTTATCGAAGGATGTAAAGAAGCAAAACAAATGCTTCCTGTCAATCCTGTAATAGAAGAGAATCTTGTAAAAATGATCCGCGCAAAATTGGTAGGGGAAGCTAGAAAGGGAATTTATGGTACCAATTTTAAAACAATTACAGAATTAGTAAATCAATTAAAAAGAATATACTTACCTAACAAAACAGTATACCAATTGCAGGGAGAACTAGGGAACATCTACATGTGGGAGAATGAATCCGTGATTTCTTATGCAAATAGAGTTAAAGAACTTATTGATCAAATTTATGATGCTCATAGAGTAAATAATAAAGGGGATTTAGAACAAAGTTTTAAAGAAAATGTAGAGCGAGACGCAATATCCTGTTTTCGTCGTGGATTACATCCCGATTTAGAAATTCGTATACCAAATAACAATCAATTTAGAGAAGTAACAAATCATGCAATAGAAATAGAAAGAAAATTGAATGCTACAGCCGAACTTAGAAAAGTTCATTCTTATCCAGTGAAATTAGGAAAAGTTACTTTCACAGAAACCACTGTCTGTCAAATATGCAATTTAGAAGGACATAGTGCACGCACGTGTCGTAGATCAGGTATGAGAAATCAATACTCAACACGGCAAACGTATGAAAGATCCATGTCCCCTCTACCACAAGACCGTAGGTATGATAATGACTAATATAATGTGTAATTATTGTAAAAAGCCAGGACATGTAATTAACGAATGTAGAAGAAGAGAATATAATAATCGAATGCATCAAAATCAGCAATCTCGTTTATCAACCCCCGTAGAACAGGGAAACGAACGCAACCCTCCCAGAGTAGGCACGATGGGACAGGTGACAAACGAATAAGTGTGCCAAATAAGATAACTTCTAAACAACCGGAAATAGTTCAGTTTAATAGTAGTAAAGGAAATACGATACCCTCTATTTACATTGAAACGGAAAATTTACCTATGCCACTTTATGTAATGATCGATACAGGTGCTGGTTTAAATCTTTTGAAGGAAAAAATGATAGATTCTTCTACGCCCTTAAATAAAAATATAAAACTACAATTAACTGGTATAAACGAATATCCAGTGTATACTCTAGGACAGATACAATTAGAAATTTTCGGTTATTTAACAACATTTAATGTCATACCAAATGAAGTCCCAGTCGAACAAGATGGAGTATTAGGATCAGAATTTTTCACAGACAATAATGTAAAAATAAATTACGCCGAAAAATGTCTAGAAGTTGAGGAAAAAATTTTTCCATTTGCATCCAAAGATACTATAATTTTACCGCCCAGATCAATATCTGATATTTTCCTAATTGTTGAAAATAAAGAAGTAAAGGAAGGTTATGTACCCTTTTTATCTATAAAACCGGGAATTTATATAGGAAATGCATTAGTCACAAACAACGATGGAAAAGCCTATGTAAAGATAGCTAATACATTGTCAGATTTCATAAAAATAGAAATTCCTAAAGTAATTTTAGAAGAATATGAGGAAATTACAAACAAATCAACTGAAATATCTCAAATTAAAAAAGATAATACAAATTTTGACAATTCAACTGCAGAAAAAATTCTAGATAGTTTTCTTTATACAGATTCCACATATAAAAAACATTTTGGATTTTATAATGTATCAGGAAAAGAAAGGGTAGAACAAATTTTAGATTTACTCAGATTAGATCACTTAAACTCTAAAGAACTTAACCATGTAGAAGCATTAGTTAAAAAATATGTAAAAAGATTTCATTTACCCGGTGAATTTCTAACAGCCACTAATATTCTTGAACACAATATTCCTACCAAAGATGAGGAACCTGTATTTACACGTCAGTACCGATTTCCTCCCGTACATAAAGAAGAACTTTTAAAACAAACAGGCGAACTTTTAAAGAATAAAATTATTAAACCGTCTCAATCACCGTATAATACTCCTGTTTGGATTGTGCCAAAGAAAAATGATTCACAGGGAAACAAAAAATGGCGAATGGTTTTAGATTTTCGAAAATTGAATGAAAAAACAGTGACTGATTTTTTTTCTATTACCGAATATCAATGAAGTACTTGAAACGCTTGGAAATGCGCAGTACTTTTCAGTTTTTGATTTAGCTTCTGGGTTCCATCAGGTTAAAATTAGTTCAAAGGATTCTCACAAAACCGCTTTCTCAACACCTTATGGTCACTATGAGTTTGACCGCATGCCATTCGGACTGAAAAATGCCCCAAGTTGTTTTCAAAGATTAATGAATTCATGTTTATCCGGACTTATTGGAACTGAATTATTCGTTTATTTAGATGACGTAGTTATTTTTGCTAATAGCTTAGATATATAAATGTGAGTTTCTCAGACCGGAAGTTGTTTATCTAGGACATATCATCGATAAAGACGGAGTTAGACCAGATCCAAAGAAAATTAGCGCGGTTAAAGATTTTCCAATTCCAAAAAATGTGAAAAACATTAAACAATTTTTAGGACTCGCAGGATATTATAGGCGTTTCATCAATAATTTTTCTAAAAAATCGGGACCTTTAACACAATTATTAAAAAAGAATGTAACTTTCAAGTGGGGCGAAAAACAACAATTAGCCTTTGATATTTTAAAAAACGAACTTTGTCAAGAACCTCTCTTACAAAGACCCGATTTTGATCAACCCTTTATATTAACAACTGACGCATCAGGATTTGCGATAGGTGGAATTTTGTCCCAGGGAGAAATAGGAAAGGATAAACCAATTGCGTATGCATCAAGATCTCTAAATGAACACGAAGTAAAATACGACACTTATAATAAAGAAGCTCTCGCGATTATATATTGTGTCTTACATTTTAGACATTTTCTTTACGGTAGAAAATTTAAAATTGTAACTGACCATAAACCTCTATTATGGTTCCAAAATTCAAGCGATCCTTGCTCCCGTGTAACAAGATGGAAATTAAAATTGGCAGAATATGATTTTGAAATGATATATAAAGCAGGAAAAATGAACGTCAATGCAGATGCTTTATCTCGAAACCCAGTAAAACTTGTTAAAAGTTTCGAGTATGAAATCCCAATTTACGAAAGAAAAGAAGAAGTAATAGAAGATGAAGAAGAAGAAGACGAAGAAGAAGAAGAAGAAGATGATAAAGAAGAAGATGAAGATTATTATGATGACGATGATCATGATGATGATGATGAAGATAAAAGTGGTTTTAATGGTAAAGACAAGAATTTATTTTGTGACGAAGAAATTGATTATGATAAAATTGAAGGAAAATCAAGTGATAAAACAAATGTTAACACAGTGTCTGCAGTTAATAAAACGAGGTTTCATAAAAAAATAATAAATTTAATATCTGAAACAGGAAAAAATAAAAAAATCAAGAACCTTTGTGAATTCTTTATTCAAGTTTTCCTGTTTATAAAATTGGTGGTTTGTGAAAAAGAATCCAGTGATGTGAAAAGTGAAAAATTCAATGTAGTTACTACCAGAGGAAAATTAAAGAAAATGAGTCAAGAAATTATAAGTTCTAATTCAAAAAAAATTAAAGGAAATTTGAAAAATTCAAAATCAAAAGAAAACTTAAAAACTTTAAATCAAATCTGTAAAAATACGCGAAATTTACGAAGTCAAAAAAATTTACTAAATCTATCTAAAGAAAGTGCGGAAAAATTACGAAATTCAGTTAAATCTAAAATACAATCAAGTGAAAACAAAGTGCAATCAAGTGAAAACAAAGTGCGAAATTCTGTGAACAAAAATGTGCAAAAATCTACGCGAAATCAAGATAATTTTCAAAATCCTATTCAAATTCAAGAAAATGTTCGAAATCTGCGTAACCGAGAAACATTGCAAAATATAAATTACAATGAAGAAGATGCAACTCAAATATTAAAGAAAAAAAGACGAAAGCCGCATAAAAGTGATTTTAAAAGTGATCAAGATTCATTAATAAAGAAAAAAAGAGGTAGACCTAAAAAACCATCTTTTTCACAATATGAAAAAGAATCAGATGAAGATTCAGATCCAATTTATAATAAAAATAATAATTATCAACCTTTTTTCGAAAAATATACTAGCCATAGTAATGATAGTTCACAAGAGTCCTCAGATGAAGATATTGTTGAAGAAATTGCAAAATTTGATGAAAATGAAGAAAATAAAAAATTTAAAGAGATCTATGAAAGTGATTCAGACGATATGGAAGAAGGTTATTTTCCAGATATTCGATTTAATCAAAATAAAACTACTAATAGCAATAAACGTCCCCCTCCAGAGCCCCCTCTCGAACTCCCTTCTGATTCCCCTCTAGATAATCCACACACAAATGAAAAGAATAGATCAATAAACCAACCAAGTAATAATGTGATAGAATGCAAAGACCAATTAAGAATGCGAAAAGATAACTATGCGTACTTTTTAACAACCTCGTGTATACCTATGGACAATGGCTCTCGAAGTCTAAGCAGTAAAAATGATCTCCCTCAATTTAAAAATCTTATTATTAATGAAGCTAAAGAATGTAAAAAAAGAAAATTTTTACATATTGCCTTGCCAATCGCATCCGAACCAAATGAAAATATTTCGCAAATAACAAATAATATTAAACAAACAATTCAATCGTTTAGGAATTTAGCTGAAAATTTACAACTAAAATCAGTTAGTATCGCGAAAACAGCAACCATAAATCATGTCAATTGGCAAGATATTGAAGTAATTTTAAAGAAAGCTTTTGTAGGATCTAAAACAAAAATAATAATTTGTAAAGGTTATGTGCAATATGCAACAAAAGAACAGAGGCAAATTTTGATAGAAGAAGCACATTCTTCTGCCTTAGGTGGTCATAAAGGAGTTACGAAAACGTATAATAGAATAAGACAAAAATTCTTTTGGAAAAACATGAAGCTTGATATTCAAAAATATATACAAGTCTGTTTACAATGTCAATTGAAAAAATTAGTTCGAGTTAAAACAAAAAATCGAATGATCATTACCGATACTCCAGGGACCGCTTTTGAAAAGATCTCAATGGATATAGTAGGGCCTTTACCAGGAACTCCCACTGGTAATGAATGTATTTTAACCATTCAGGATTGTTTAACAAAATTTTCAGTAGCCATACCCCTACCAAATCAACAAGCAAGTACAATTGCAGATGCATTTGTTAAAAGATTTATTTGCATTTTCGGGTCCCCTAAAGGAGTTTTAACAGATCAGGGTACTAATTTTCTAAGTAACTTAATGAAACGACTTGCAAAACGATTTCGAATTAGACAATTTAAAACTACATCTTTCCATCCTCAATCAAACGGCTCGTTGGAAAGATCACATCATGTATTAGCAGAATATCTCAAACAATTTGTTAACAAAAATACTCAGTGGGACGATCTATTAGAATTAGCAATGTTTTCTTATAACATAAGTGTTCATGAAGGTACTAAATGTACTCCTTACGAACTAGTTTTTGGAAGATTAGCAAGATTACCTTCAAGCTTACCTTTAGTTGCAGAAGAAAAACTCGAAACTTATGATAACTATTTAGTAAACTTGGTAACAAAATTGCATGAAATTCAAGCCCTTGCGTACGAAAATTTAAACAATTCAAAAGAAAAATCCAAAACTTACTATGATCAAAAAATAAATCCTTAAAATTTCAAGGTAGGAGATAGTGTATTTTTACTTCAGGGTCCTAAACCTAAAAAGTTAGGAAATCAATACACTGGACCACACGAAGTCTTAGAAATTCTATCTAAAGGAAACATAAAAATAAAAATAAACAAAACCCCAAAAATCGTTCATATTAATAGACTTCGTTTATCTCACATAAGACATAACTAATCGAGGGTTTACGCTTAGAAAAACTATTTTGTTTCAGGAAGAAATCGCTACATAAGGAAAATGACTAAAAGATCCGGACGTGTTTTTGATTTAATACAATTTTCTAACCTGCCATCAAATTTTCAAGTATCATCATCTTTTCTGGTTCACGAACAAGAAATGTTTAAGCTAAGATATGACATTAAACATAGTTATGTAAATAAAATATTGCTTTCCGTAAATTGTGAATTTGAATCAGTATCAGATGGGCATAGTATTAATGGCCTTTGTATAGAATCAGAAGGCATAATCTTTTTAACCCTAAACGGAATAGTAACCCCATTTTATATTATTAATGAAGAAGATTCTAAATTAATTAATTTAAACAACGGGTTTATAGGTTATCATGAAGCTCGTGAAGTAGGAATTTTGCAATTAAATCATTTTTCTCACCAATAAACTTATTATGGAAGGTACTTATTACGAATTTAAAAAGGGAAATTAACTCTTTTTGTTTAGGATAGACAAGCAACCATGAGGATCAAGGAATTTCTATTGCTAATTTTGGCGTATCAAATACAAAAAGCAACGTCCACGGAAAACGCTGTTTTTCAAGATTACATAGACAAATCATTTTCCAAGGAATCGGGAATTTATTTTGAAAAATTGAAAAATTTTCACTACGTAGAAAAAGAAAATTATTTAGTCTCGTATATCGATTTGAAAAAAATTTTTAACATTCGAAACAAACTTTTAGAAACTTATTATTTAACAATACCATTTTGCATCTATATTGACCCAGACTTTAATTGCAAAGCCAACGAAATTGAAAATTTGGATATTAAATATAATAACACTTTAAAAATAATTGACACATTTATAAAAAAGCCACAACCTAAAATTTCTGAGGATAATAATGTACACAATATAATATTATCCTCATTTTTTAAAGCAACTAACCCGAGTTATCAAGAATTTATCGGTACTTCACAAAATATATATATTTTTCAAAATACTTTTATCAACACATTAAATAATATCCAAAAAACATGCGAAGAAGCTATTGAATCATTTAAATGGGAATTAGATCGAAAAAATATGACATCCTTTGAATTAAAAGCTCTTGAACAAATAAAAATTATCAAAGACAATTTTATTGAATATAATAATATCTTAGAAGAAATAGCTTTATTTATGCAAGGAGATATATTGTCTTTAGCCAAAATTCAAAATAAAATCATTGATAATGATACAATGACTAAACTGTTTAAAGTAATAAATTTTCAAGACACTACACCATTAATTAAAACCAATTTTATTCAGTTGGAAAGTTACACTCTCTTTATAATTAATTTTCCCTTAATCTCAGAACAAACATTCACCTTATTCAAGATCTATTCTTTACCAGTTTTTCCTCAAATTCAAACGGGAACAATGTTATCTTTTTTTATAAAACCTAAAGCTCTCTATATTAGCATATCTTCAGATAATAAAACATATTTCTTTACTAATGAAAATTTTTTATATAATTGTTATATAACTATTTTCAGAATCAGAATCTGTACAAATATACCTCCTAGAAAAAGCATAAATTTAGAAAACACCTGCGAAACCTCAATATTATTAAATTCTTTTCCATATAAATGCAACTATTATCTTAGTTTCCAAAAATTTCCTATACTGACTTCTCTAGAAAATCATCCAGGATGGCTTTATGCTACGCCTTTTGTAGAAGCAATTAATATTAAATGCCCTAGAACAGAACAATCAACAATTTATATACAAAGAACAGGGATTTTACAAGTAAAACCCAAATGTCATATAGAATACAATAATTTGAACTTTTCTCCTGAATCATATTTTAATAAAAAAATTAATCCTTTTATTTTTACCTTAGATTTTGAATTACCAATCCACAACATATTGTTTCAATTAAAAAACAAATTTTTCAATAGAACCGAAAATATGATAAAAGCATTTGATAAATTCAAGGATAGTGAAGATATGAAACTTTTAACGTTTGAAACGTTTGCTACAGAAGTAATAGAAGTCAATAAAACACCAGAAAATTTTTTCAATTATCTTTCAACTAAAATGTGTATATATATACTGGTGATTTGGAATATAATAATACTTATAATAATATGTCAAATTATTTCTAAAATAATTCGAAACAACACACTTTTAAGAAATTTTCCCATGCATTCAACATATATACCTAATTTTAATATTGAAGAAGGAATTCCACCATCAGAAACAACTATAAATTAGATTTTGACAGTATCATTGTAAACAAATGAAATTCATTATTTGTAATATTAATAAATACACATACTATATCTAAAATGTAATGAGTTCATAACCCTCCTGTTACAGGAAATGGAATTGCAATTCGTATTCGTAATCTCATTTCTGAGTCTCTCCCTTTAACTTCCAATGGTGAACGCAATCGTAGGATATGACTGCGCTTCAAAACAATTGAATATAACTACGATATCTTTACTCGAAGTAGGAAACTGCGAAAATCAAACTCACCAGGTACACTCAGTTAATCAATATATTCAGTTAATACAATTTAGCGGACATACAACAACTAAGGTAATCCAATGCAAAATACAAATTAAACGCACAATTTCCTATTGTGGTATGCATTCACATAGTTCAATGGTAGCAAACGGGCAAGCTGAATATTTAAAAGAAACTTCTTATGAAACTTGTTTATCAATCCATCAAACAGGCAGTGTAACATTAGCTGGAGAAATAGATAATGACGGAGACTGCACAGGGACTAAATATTCTGATTCGTTCGGGACATGGTCAAATGTCATAGTTCAAGGAGTCATAGAAATTAGGCTTTTTGAACATGAAGCATCAGTTGATTTGGATACAGATACAATTCGCTTAAATTCCGGAGTAAAATGCTCATTATCAAAAACTAGCTGTATTGACGAAATAAATGGTTATACATTTTGGAAACCATTGCCTCATGATATATGCAATTTCAATAAATATGAAGCACTTTATGAAGGAAAAGCAACAAAAATCTTTGATGAAGAAACACAGGAAACCTTGTTTTCTTTAATCTCAAAAGACATTACCTTTGTGTTAACACAAAGAGGACATTTTTCTCTCTGTCAAAATGTTCTTCATAAAACAGAGCACCCCAAACTTTTTATATTCGAAACAACACCAGGAGATGTATTTCTAAAATCTACAGGAGTAAAAATTCAAAATATAGATATGTTAACTTATATTAATTCAAAATTCTTATACGTAGAAAGACATATTCGGACAGAAATTAACAGCCTTTATCGAGATGTAGTTTATGAGCGTTGTAAAATAGAACAGAAAATCTTTAGAAACTCTTTAATTCTAGCCACTCAAGCTCCTGACGAATTTGCTTTCCATCTAATGAAGGGGCCTGGTTACATGTCGATAGTAGCAGGAGAAGTGGTCCATGTTGCTAAATGCATTCCAGTAGATGTGACCCCTAGAAATGTAAAACAATGCTATCAGCAAATGGCTGTTTCAAAGGGAAATGATACCTTGTTTTTAAACCCACGTACCCACATATTAACAAAAACAGGAACACAAATTGATTGCAATATTTATGCACCAATAATGTATCATATAGGCGAAAGATGGGTGAGCATAAACCCCTACCCAGCAGAAGCTTTTCCTCCTCAAATTATGCAACCTTCAAAAAACAGTACTTGGAAATATAAAAATCCAGTTTCACTTGCTACTAGCGGAATATATTCACAAGAAGACTTAGAAAAATTAAGAGATCATATAATGTTCCCCGCAGAAAGTTCCCCGTACTTAATTCTATTGCTAGAGGAATAATGGGTCAACCAATAAATAATCAGGGATTGTCTTTCTTTAATTTAATGGATGAAAAAACCATTGACAAAATTGCAGCCTCAGCTTGGGGTAAATTTTGGACCTTTTTTTATAAATTTTAGCACAGCTAGTGCTGGTTTCATTGGTGTAATTATTATTATCCGAGGAATAAAATTAATTGCTGATACCTTCATTCACGGATATGCTTTACATAGCGTGTTTGGATGGTCATTTTATATGCTAGGAGCCCTCTGGGACTCCGTTACTAATCTATTATTGCATCTTGACAGAAAAGACACTGCACCCGCTGCACGAGATACGCTAGCTTCACATACAACACAAAATACAGTTTTTAATCCAACAGGTAATTCGGACAACACCCAAAATATTTACCCATCCGTTAAACTCACTGAAATTGATCCTAATTCAGGCTATATAGTGCATGTGTAAAACACTCAAAATGAATCGCTTTTGTTATGTCGCTGTATTGCACGAATATATTACTAAGAACGGTTTAAGAATTCCTACATGTTGTTTTGAAGAAATTGCTAAACCAGAAAACGTTTCGGTAAATTCATGTTCAATAAAATATGAAAATGAAACATTTATCACTACGGGTCCATTTAAAGTTAATTTAGAACAAACTATTCATAAAACCTTATTATCTCTATTAATAGAAAAACACACCTGCTCATCTGAATACTCAATGCAACATGTGTTTCAACCTATCTTTCAGTTACAAAGTCTTTGTGCATACTATAATCTGGAACAACCAGAATATACCTTTCTTCAAATAACAAGTAATATGGAAAAATCTCTTTTCCTAATCATTGTTAAAGTTTTAAACATTAAAAAAACGCACGTTTCGTCAGAAATAGGAATGGGACAAGTACAAGTTGCTTTGAAAATGATGGCAGAAATCCATTCTTTAATATCTACATATCAAAGGTTTCAAGAAAATCTTTCAAGACCAAAACCACCAACACCACCACCTTCTCCAGTAACTCCAAACCAATTTCAACCTTCTTGCTACCAACCATCACAACCTTTAACTCAAACATCAACTTCTGCTCCTCAAGAAAGAACAAAACCTAAACAATTAAAAAAAATAGTTATCTGTACCAAATGTACTCAATGCCATTTAAAGTGAACCGAAATGTTTCCATTTAATTGTATTAAATTTAAATGTCTGTTAAATACTGGAATAAAAACTAATATGATTATATTCTGTTTCAGGTAAGATCCTAGAAGCGATATGGATTTTCGTCTATTTTTAATATATCTTCTTCTTCCTTTCTTTAGCGCACAACCTTCTTTACAAGATGAACCATTTGCTAAAATTCCTTTTTCTCAAGCTCCTTCTGTTTACTTTGAACACTCAAATACAATCCGATTAAAAACAGATAAATGGAAAATTTTAACTTATATTAATCTAGTAGATATCATGGAAATTGAAAATAAAATTTATGAAACTGTACTGCAAAAATTAGAATTTGATTTTAAAAACACAACAGAAATGAAAGATTATTTAAAGATAGAATTTAATATTCGAAATAATAAAGTTGGAAAAATTAATCAACAAATTCAAGTTTTTTTAAATAATCTTAAACAAATTGAAAAAAACACACCAGTCGACTCAAATGAAACAAAATCCGAAATATATGAAATTATGGATAGCATTGAGAAAAACGGTTACCACAAGTACCAATGGACTAAATACTCCTCACACATTTTACCATCATCTCTTAATGACATTATTTTAGATTATGAAAATTTGAATAAAAATATTATTCAACAAGATTCACTTGTTAATCAGTTTCTTTTGATATTAGAATTCATGGATAAATATATCTTAACCTTAAATTATGTTTTTCAATCCTTTATTTTTTCATCCAATAATATTTGGCACCCTATATTATTACCATCAAAACATAATTCCGTATACAATGATATCCGACTAATCAAAAATAATACACACATACCTACTGAAGTGTCATTTCCAGACTTCATTAAACCATCACGAGTATCCTTGCACCATGTTAAACAATACATCGTTTTTCTTCTAGAAATTCCACTTTTTTAAAAAAATCAGTATTAATTATACAAAATTCATTCAATTAAGGGAAATAGAGATTGGAATGAAAATTTTAATTCTGTAATCACCATTGATACAAATAAACAGTATATAGCAGTTTCAAAAAATAACTTATTTTACTTTCACTTCAATCAAGAATGGCTCGAATTATGTTCCCATCAAAATGTAGAATTTATTTGTAAACATCCTTTAGAAATTAAATCCATAAAGCTAGACTCGAACTGTGAATCTTCAATCCTCATTAACGGAATACCAAAAAATTGTAAATTCCAAGTTATTGCTAACAAATAACCAAAATGGATACCTCTTTTTCAACCCAATTCATGGTTATATGTAATGCAATCCAATCAATTAATCAAGTTATCCTGTAAAAATCATTTGAAAACCTCATTTTATGTTCAGCAAAACGGAAAATTACAAATTAAACCTAATTGTATTATAATAGAACCAAACACAATTCCTTTAAATCATTTCAATTTAGAAGTAACTTCACAAGATTTATCTGTATATGTACCCATAATTCACCCAATTAGCAAATTTATCACAGATTTCTCAAAAATTGAAACATTACTGGTAAAAAAAATACTAACATCCTGCCAAGAATATATAAAAGTAAAACAACAAGTGACTATATATGAAATAGAATACTATATACAGCATTTATTAACTGAAAATTACAAAGACAATATAATTGAAACACGTAACACACAGAATACATTTGCATTAATAATTATCTCTCTTATTATTTTTGTCATAGTTATAATCATTGTGGTTCTAACATATACAATAAAAGAAAATAATATTAAAGATTTATCTTATTGGGAAAAACATTTCAATACATTTTCCAGAAGAAATACTCGTAATAAAACTCATGATCATCACACAATTCCAATCATTACTATAAATCCATTACAGGAATTAGAAACAAATAATAATTAATATGATGATCAAGAAACATTAATTAAACATTAAACATTCATTTAAACAAAAGAAGAATTTCCTTTCGTTTTATTTGGTAATCGGACACGTAATTCCTAAGTGTAGGTACATTTTGTCAGCACACTCTTTAGTCAGATTGCATATCCTTCAAGCCAACGATTCAATATTTTTTATTTCCTCCTCTAGAAAAGATATTTCTGTAACAATAATTATTGTTATTAAAATTATTATCAACAAGAATTATTGTTACTATTATAGTTATCAATCAACACTTTTTCATTATCACTTTCATTATCATTATCATTATCATTATCAACTTATATAAAATAACAATAAATATTTGGAATATTTGAAAAATATTAATATAAAATAATAATAATATTTGAAAAAATATACATATATATGTATATATATACATATATATAAAAAGTAAATAAACAAAACTAGCCAGTTTTTCTACTCAATTGCTGAAGTAAATTAATAATAAATAACAAAACGTCTATATTAATATTTTTACCTGATTCAGGAAGTTTTGTTAAGGCACATCTGCTATGATTCCTTTTGAATAAACAAACAGCTGTATCAAAATGATAGATTTCCTCCCTTAAGATTTTTAATCTTTTCTTTGAATCCTCATATTCTTGCCATATTCTTGCTTGTCTTTCATAATTACGAAATCTCTCTCTTCTTTTATGAATAGCCTTTGCTTTTCTTTCACTGTCTAACCAGCCTATTCTACCCCTACGACAATAAGTTCCTTTTTTGCTCAAAATTAATTCTTTCTCAACCCACTCACTTATTTCCGGCAGTCTATCATTGTGTTGAATTAAAGTTAATCCCATTTTTGCAAACACCATATCCACCATAAAACGACTATCCGTCACTGTATGTGTAAAACCCTCAATATCCATAAAATTTGGAGAAAGCACATTCCGGAAATCTTCAATCTCCTCTAAAATAGAGTTCCAATCATCTTCAGACATTTCATTATTATTTGTTAAATTTTCACTCTCATTAATACACATCGACATTTCTTTTTTTTTTTTTGTTCTCTCTTCTCGTTTTCGAACTGTTCTCCGTTCACCGTTTTCTTTAAAACTGGCGGAAAAACACCATAGGAAAACTTACCTGTTGCACAATTTGGAGATAAGAAATGTTTACTCTCCCCAAACTGTATCCTAGGACAAGGATACACCTGCACTTTTCCATATAGAAAACGCAAAAACTTTTCACTTTAATATAAACTTATACACTCTAATTAAATGAATATTAATCAAAAATCAGAATGCACAAATATCCTTAAATTACTCACATGTTGTTAACATTTGCACGTGTATACTTTTTTTTGCACCATGCACAAAACACCTTTTGTAATATAAATTTATTTTCTATTATAGATAAAATGTTATTCGTGAAACCATCAAAATATTCAGTTAAGCAATTAGAAGAAATTAGTACCGAATATTGTTTTTCAAAACCAGATTATTATATTAACGTAATTAAAAATCCTAAAAAACAAAATTCAAACGAAGTATTTGAAACAACATGCGTAGTTCAAATCGAATCAGATTTAATTAAAACATCAAGCAAAAGTTTAACAATTAAAGAATCTAAAGAAAATTCAGCGAAACTAATGATAAAAAGACTGTTTAATCGATACGAATTTTGCGAAACTTTTCAACCTGTTAATACAGAAAATCAAGAGAAAATTCGGCTGTTTAAATTGCAAAATGTATGCAAATAATATTTTTCGCAAAATAATACCATTAAATTATACAAATCGTTACAATTTTGCAAACCTAGTAATGTAAAAATTATGCAAAACGTTTTTTGTATGTGTGTGTATAATCTTAAACAGAGTAAAAAAAAAAATAATAATAATAATAATAATAATAATAATAATAAAAAATAAAAAACAAAAAAAAAATTTTGCAAAAATTTATGCAAACAATGTACCAATCATTATTAAATTTTGTACGACTTGTATGAAGTTACGAAAATAACCGCATTCGAGGACTATGGTGTTAGAAGTCCATTCTAATATACTGTCAGGTACACGCGCCGAAAGCGTTTATTTACACTCAGATTTCTATACTAATAGGCCTTATCCCTGTCAAACATCTAAAGCTGGTAAAACAAATTGTGTTTCGAGAAAACAACAGATGTTTCGCTATTTGAAAATTTCTTAAGAATGTTTAACCAAGGTTTCACATTCTTTTCCTAAGGGGGGAAGGGTGCATTAACGCACTTTTTCTTTAAAATACTTTAAATCGGTTTTTATCAAAATTTTTATGCGATTTTTCTTGTCATTATGTATGTTTGCATGGGTCATGTTACAATATATTACTCACTAATTTAATACAAATTAATGTTATCTAACTGTATTAATAAATTATTAAATTCTTAAAATTAAACATTCATTAAACATTTACTATTCTTATAATTAAAATACTATAAACGAATTAAAACATGTAATAAGTATAGTTCAGAAATTTTTGTGTAAACTTTCATAAAATATTATATGTGTGTGTTTAGAATACGTATGTGGTTAATATTTGTACGTCATATGACATTTCTCCCCAGATTATTAAACTTGGAAAATTAAAATTATTATAACCTTATTGAATTCTGAAAAATTATCAATTGCATCTCTATTTTTCCGAATTTAAAAGGGGGGAGGTGTCACGTCCTCGTAAATTTTCTTAAAATTATATGTAAAACTTTGTGCACTTATATGTCTATTAGAAAGGGACAAAACTTTGACCTTTCGTTAAAACGAATATATTTTGTCTTGTTTACGGAAACTGGCACGTGTAAACTACCCTCATTTAAGAAACTAAGAATATCTTTGTTATTATATATGAACACCTTGCGTTTGAATCATAAGGAACAAAATTTAATTGATTTTCCTCGCTGGACGCCCCTATAATTCTATTGTAACCCTTGGTAACAATTAAAAAACTAGGGTGATCGCGGATATAAAACCCGCAGATTTGTCACCTTCTAGTCAGTCAAGATCCGCCACCGAAATTATACTCATCGCCTTGTGAAATTATATCAAGTGTTGTTAAGCGAACAAGTTTACTCGTATTTAACTCTTGACTCCTGGGTACCCCTTCTAAGTTCTACGTTACCCAGTTTTTACCAACCCTCATCCAACGTTCAACTAACGCTTGAAAAGCGTTACTCAACCGCCAGACAATACACATCCAACGTTTCGCCAACGCTCATCCAACCCTTGGGAAGCGTTACCACCGCTCAACCAACCCTCAACGCTCGGGTAACGGTTGAGAAGCGTTACCAGCGCTCAACCAAACCTCAACGCTCGGACAACCTTTGAGAAGCGTTACCCAACGCTCAACCAACCCTCAACGCTCAAGGCAACGCTCAAGGAAGTCTAACACAAAAATATACTTGTAAGTAAAATCGTCTTTTATCTAAAATATTATCTTGGGTCCTATTATTATTCTAACTGATTGGTTTCTCTTTCAGTGTGAAACCCTAAAGGACGGACCAAGTTCGAGTTGTCAATTCCAAAGATTCTTATCAAGGTTTATTTTGTAATTGAGAAAATAAACGTGTCAGTATTCAGTATTTAAGCTTTTATTTTATGAAGCCCGTTCCCTTAGTTCGAAACCGTCGGTTTCGTAAATAAATCAGGCAACTATTAAAATAATTAGTACTAGTCCCCTTCTGGGACATAACATCTGACTGGAGATATCATGTAGTCAACCGGATTTTTGAGATTTTTTTTCAGTCGCCATTTTTTCGCTATTAACAACAAAAAATATAGAAAGAAATTTTTTTATTTTAGTTTAATATATGTGAAATAATTGGTAAAAATTTTAAATTGTTTAAATAAATTTCACTATAAAAAAAAAATTATTCAAAATATGATCAAAAGACACAGACTGCCCCCTTCAACGTAAAAGGCCATTAACCAAAACCAACCAACCGACCAACCATAAATTTAAAAATGCAAATTAATAAAAATCATAGCTTCTAATTTTTTAAAATTTAGAAATTTCAGTACTTTCAATAACATATTTACCAAAACTTCAAAAACGTACAAAGAATATTTTAGAATTATTTTTAACATTTTGGAGAAAAAATTATGTTAAAAATATTTCATTAAAATTCATGAAAAAATTAATTCATTTTTTTAATAATATAAAAACTCTTTTAAGAAATTGTATTGTTTTCGAAAAATGACATAAAAATATTTTTAAAAACTACTTTAAATATTTTTATACTTTTTTAAGATTTAATTATTTACGAATAAAGCAAATAAAAATTTCCTTTCTTAAATTTATTACAATTGCGGAGAAAAAGAGAAATATTTTTTTTCATTTTTTGAAAATATTATACCTTAATAACTGTAAAAAAAACATGGACAGTTATAATTATTATAAAAAACTTTAATTTTCGTAGTTAAATAATTTACTTCTTAAAAAACTTTCTGAAAATTATTTGAAATAATTGATTTTATTATAGAACTAGCTGTCGTACCCGTCTTCGACAAGTTTTAGTTTCTACAAATACATTCAATAGTGTGTCGACCAGTCTCGAAAAATGGGAAATAGCGGGAATTTAATTTGACCGGAAAAAATAATATTTAGCTACCATTAACTATTTCATTAGAAAAATATTACTATTTTAAATCAGTGATTGACTTTTTACCATCAAATAATTTATTTTTAATTAATTAAAATGCAGAGAACAATGTTTTGTCAATTATTTGTAGAAATTTAATTATTGTATTATAAGTTAATCCAAAATTTGCACCAGTTTTTAGAGTAAAGTAAAATTCGAACTAATTGTATCATAATTGCTAAAATCTAAAATAAGACCTATATTGCAGGCTGAAATCACAGTTTTTCCCGATTAAATTAAATTCCTGCATATTTCCCGTTTTTTCCAGTTGGTAGAACCCCTGTTAAAAGTATTAGTAAAAACAAAAACCCGTCGAAGAGTATTTTCATAAAATAAGTGAATTTTTGTAGCCATTTGTAGATTTATTTAATGTTAATTCTTATCAAGAAAATTTATATTTGATGAGAAAAGGTACACCTGTAAAAATTTGGACAAAGCTGGGAAAAACCGGATAGTTTGTTAAACAAAAATAATAATAGACACCCTGTTTAACTTTTGCCTTTACAATGCTCAAAACATCCCTAAAAGTTAAATCTAGAATTAAAATAACCAAACTTTTTACTATCTAAGTTTTTTCCCAGTAGCATAATGCAAGTGTCGTATCACATATTCTTGAATTCCTGCAGTATCAATTTTATCATAAGAATCTCTATTTTTAATATTTTCGAAATTTTTGCAATTGAGTACTCCTAATAAAGTCGGCTGTAGACGCAAATTAGGTTAATATATAGAAAATTTCTAAAGTAGAATAGTTATGCTTAATCCAAAAAAGTATTTCTCGGGGACTCTTGTCGAAGTGCGTAAGGCCAATAGGGCAGGAGTATAAACAATAAAAATATTTAATTACAGAAAGTTTAAAAAATATACATTAAAAAATATAAAATTTGGAAATTTTCCATTTTTTTAATTTTTTGAAAAAATTGAATACCTCCCGTTCTAATTAATATATTTAAAATCTGCCAATTTATTGCTTATATATATCTTACAAAAGTCATAACTGATTAATTTACAGCAATCTGTCAAAATTTAAAAAAAATTTGAATTTTTTGGAAAATTCATAATTTTTTTTCATATTAATATTATTTTTTATTCAATTTATTTTTATATATCTTTAAAATCATTTATATTATTAATAAATTAAAAAATTTATGCCAATCTGCAAAAATTAAAAAAAAAAATTTTTTTTGAATTTTTTGAAATATTCATAACTTTTGTTCAGTTCAATATTTTTTCATCAAATAAAGCTAATATTTTAAGTTAGACCAATACCTGAAAGATTGCCAAATTTTACTTTAATCGGTCAAGACGTTTTCAAGTTATACGCGAACAAAATTTTGCGGACATACATACATACATACATACATACATACATACATACATACATACATACATACATACATACATACAGACATGAAATTTTCTATTACCATTTTTGGATTCTCCGTTGTTCAAATAAATAAATTATGCTAGAAAAAATTAATTTCGTGCAATGTACAGACAAAAGTCTGATTTTATTAATATAGATTAAAATATTTTGATTTTTGAAAATTATTAAATCAGTAAATTGTCAGGGAGATTGATGCAGTAAAACTTGTGACCACCCACTTAATATTTTTCTAGAAAATTCTCAACTTTCATAAGGAAATAATTGGCATCATTTCTATTTCACAATTGCTTTAATAAAATTCAAAGTTTTTTAAAAATAAAGGAAAAAAATGTTTATAAATTCTATTTGTTAATTGAAAATTTTTTAGAAAATAAAAGAAAAAATTTTACTCAAAAAAATGTTCTGTTACATTTATTTACGAATTTCTTTAATTGTAAAATCATTCAAGAACACCAATAACTTCTTTTTTAAATAAATATTTAATTATTATTATTCTTTCACAGGAATTAAGATTTTTAAAAATGTAAAATTTAAACCTTTTTGAAATTAAACTTATAAGAGTATTTTTCATTATTTCATATCAATAACTATGTATCATAAATATTACTATATTTACTAAAATTCTTATCTAACTCAACTTTTTTTTAAAATAATTTTTGAAAAAGTTCTTTGAGAATTTTTAAATACATTTGTTTAAAATTTAATTTTACGAAATTTCAATTATTCTGAAATTCTTCAGTTATGTATACTGTAAGAAATTTTTTCGAAATTTTCCCAAAAAAATTTAGGAAGCAAATTCCACTAATTATTTAGAAAAAATTTAAAAACATTCTCATGAAATAGCGTAGAAAAATTGTCTTAAACGTTTAGAAAAATATTAATATTGTAGTAATATAATTATTCGAGAATAATTAAATTTTCCAAAATTTGTTTTTTATAAATTGTAATAAAATATCTACTTTTAAAAAATCAATTATTTTTAATTACATTTCACAAAATTTCAATTATTCAAAATTGAATTGAATTTAATTCTAATTCTTTAATTATCTTAAAAATATAATTCAAAAATAATTTTGGAAAGATTTTTCTTCCGTTATTTTACACTCAATTTTTGAAAAAGTAGAAAATTGATTTACATTGCACTTGTAACATTTTCATTTTTTAAATGTTTCAAAATAATAAAAATAAATAGTTACAATAAAATAAAAAATACATTACTTACAATTTCCAAACGACCACTGATGGAAGAACTAAAAAAACCAATGCACACAATGAAACACTATTTTTTTAATCTTAAAACGAGTTGTCAATTAAAACCACTTATATAATATTATTATATTTATATACATGATTGTTATTAAAAGCTGCAAAAAAATGATTTTCTCATTATTGGTAAAGTAGAAATTATTTACATATCACTTTACCATAGGTATTTAATTAAATGACAATTATTATTGTTTAATTAGTCTTATTAATAAATGTAATTAATATTTTTACGTTCTTTTTACAATATACACAATTTTTTCTCTTATTTACAACTTTTCCACAAATGAAATATGAAAAATAACATTGCAATAAAATCACAATGACATTTTTGCACATTTCAGTTAATTATTAATTATACAATGCTTTCTTTATAAAAATCTTTGCATAATTTCATTCCCTAAATGTTCCTTTTCAACTTCCAATCGTTTTTCATCAAATTCTGTCTTTTAACAGAATTATAAAGCAATTTACCACATGTCTCCCAAATGTATCCCAAATGTATACCCACGTGGGGAGACATTTGGTAAAACGATTTCGCAAAGGAATTAAATGTTTAATCACTTTTTATAAAAGTTTCTGTGTTGTGTGGGGTGTATAATATATAATTAAATTATTGAAACTATAATAATTAAGAAATAATTAATTATGAATGAATATTCGGATCTGAAATACTACGATACACCATCTGGTGATATAAATACTTAATTTTTATTAATTATTCCTTAATAGAAAAACAGCTATTTTTTTGGCTGGAGTTTGAGAGTGACGGTCGTGATTGGTTGCGAAAATTACATGATAACTGTCGCGAGTGGTTAAAATACGGTGATGACGGTCGTGATTGGTTAAAATCCGATGATGACGGTCGCTATTGGCTGAAATTTCATGATGTTGGTCGCTGTTGGTTGAAAATATCATGGTGACGGTCGCGATTGGTTGAAAGACGATGATGACGATCGCTATTGGCTGAAAACCGATGATGACGGTCGCTATTAATCAGAAATCCTAGCGGAGACGCTTGCTATTGGTGTATTTTCTTTGTTTATAAGAGCTTCAACAGTAGTTACAGTTTACAGTAGTTACAGTTTATTAACAGATTTTTACAGTATATAATACAGAAAAATAAAAGTGCAAAGTTAAGAACACGTTTTTTTCTCTCTTCCAAATTAAAAAAAAATAAGACAAAAAAAATTTTGTGATTAAAAATAAGGATAAGGAGGTCAGTTTTAAAAAATTGTGTAAAATACTGCTTTTTAATTATATAAAATAATTTTTCTTTTTTGTAATTAAGAATTGCAATTAATAAATTAACATCTTTCCCGTCTAAGTCACTAACATTATCTACTTTTTCAACAATTAAACTTGTAAAGAAATTTAAATAACTTTCTAGAATCAGTTAAAGAATCCTTGAGCTCACCCTTGAGTTTGCCTTGTTTTATTAAAAACTTAATATAATTTCAGAATAATACTTTACATGGTTTAATATTTTTTTAATGAATCTTAAACAAGTACCCAGATTTTTATTATAAAAAAATTTATGTTGTCTTAAAAAAAAATATTTTTTATTTTAGTTCAAAATTAGAGTCTTTAAGGTAATAAACAGGTGCCATAATAATAAGGTGCCAGTATAAGAATCATGTTTTTGACTTATTTTAGAAGTAATTTTGATTACTAATTTTTAACTTTAAATTCTTAAAAATTGGTAAAAAATTAAAGCTTCAAGTGACCATCTGTACTGTTCATTTTAAAGTATTTTTATAATAGTATTTAATGTTGAAATACTTCAATAAAACTAAAAATTACTTAACTGACTAAAATTTAAATTTCTTTTAATTTATTAAAATTTTGTATTTTCTTATAAATATAAAAATAAATTAATATAAATAATATAATAATAAAATAATAATAAAATAATGTAATTTTTTAATTTCTAAATTTTTGAACTATAGGGGAGACTGGGGCGAAAAGTTAAATTTTGCATAAATGATTTTTTTTAGACAATATAATCCGCTTAGATGCAAATATTTATACATCAATATTGTAGGGCAACATGTCCCCTACAACTTTCAATAAAAAAGTTTCTGATATTTTCGCATACAATACATGTTTTGTCCTTTTTTGAAAATTTTGTTTTTTTAACTTTTCGCCCCATGCTGGGGCGAAAAGTTAAATGGCTGGGGCAAGAAGTTAAATTCTATTCTTAGCCTACTAAAACTATTTTCTGATAGGTGTTAAGTAGTAGATAAGTTAAAGTATACGTAAACAAGTAATTTAGTTAATAAAAGATCTTTGTTTACTTAACAAAAGCTTTAGAATAGTTATAAAGTTAATAAATTGAAATTTCAAAAAAAAAAAAATTTTTGGTTTATTTCACGTGAGCGGTCTTGTTTTTCGATAGAGTACTTGCCTAATGTCAAATAAATCATTTTTAAACAAATAAACCCAAAAAAACGAAAAATAAAAAAAAAAATTTTAACAACATGTAAAAATACATTTAACTTTTCGCCCCACCCATTATTTAACTTTTCGCCCCAGGGTGCGTTTTTGGCTTTAACAACAAATATAAAAAATCTGACTAAAGATATTTAGCAAATTCCTTTTGGTATCTCTTCAGGGGACCCAAATAATGAAGTAAAATAATCGCGGTGAGAATAAATGCAAAAAATATACTTAAAAGTTGATATTTTCTTTTACGGAAAAATTTTCAAAAGTAGGGTGAAAAAAAAATTTAAATATGGACACCACAAAAATTAGCAGAATGTCACATAACTCCGGACATTTATTTAGGGTGATAACACCCTTCTATAGTTAAAATTGCAATGCTCTAACTATTTCCGTTCGAAAGATAATGAATTTTAACTGTTTTCACAATTTAACTTTTCGCTCTAGTCTCCCCTATTATAAAAATGTTTTTTGTGTAAAAAAATTAGGTAGGATAGTGTTGTATTACTATGATTACTATGAGTTAAAATAAAAAATTAAAAAAATTTTATATTGTAAATGTTTTAAAAAAGGCACAATTTTTGTTTTAGCTTGATATTTTTTTAACCAGAAATGGCCAAACATAGAAGTTAGGTTTCTACATAAAGTTCTGTCTTGTTCGGCTTTTTTATTTACATATTTACTTGTAAATTTTAATGTTAAATACTATTTTTAAAAAACATTAATTGTATTAAAATAAACTGAATGCATATTTCAGCTTTATCCAAAAAACATAAACACGTGTAAAGTATTTCTAAAATTATATTAATTTTATTAAAACAAGACAAACTCAAGTATCTTTTTAATGATTTTAGAAAGATAGTTAAATTTTACTTTTAAGATTAATTTTTAAATAATTATATTGAGTTTTAGTGCCTTAGACGGGAAAAATGTTAATTAATACCTACATTTTGCAAAATAAAAAAATTATTTATAGCACTAACATGCAGTATTTACACAATTTTCGCAGATAGTGTACAATTAATTAAAATTGATTTAATAAATGGTAATAAATTATTTGTCAGAGAATAATTTATTCCCAACAAAAAAATCTTTGATGTTTTAATATAATGGGTCCAAATAAGTGAAACAATTTCAAAAAAAATTTTATTATTAAAGTAATTTGGTGTTGAAGTTCTGGATCATTTTATTTTCATGTTATTATTACTTTAAAACAAATAATGATAATAAAGTAATTTCTTTTAAATAAAGCTTAATGTCTATACTTTAATGACAAAATAAAAAGATTGTTAAAAAAATTAAAATTTAAAATTGTTATTAACAATTCTTATAAACAATTGCAAATTCAAGAATGTTCTTAATATTTTGAAAAAATTAAATTACCATGTATTGATGTGCAAAACTCCAAGTATTAATTTAAAAAAATTGTCAAGTGGCCGGTTTCATTTATTTTGTCCATACCCATTTTCAGGAGAATGAAAAAAATTTTAAAACGTATCATGTACGGAACCTAAAATTTTTGTATATTTTAAGTTTTAAAAGATGTTTAAATTTTGAATAGATCAAGATCTTTTAGAAGTCATTTGATCAATATTTTATTTAGACATTTTTAAAAAATGATAATTTTCAATGTTTTACAAAAATTTTAATAACTTCTAAAATACTGAATGCTTTTTAATGATGTTATGCTTATTTTAAGGGGTTACGCCACCCTGAAATTTTCAAAAAAAATTTTTTTTTTTTTGCTTAATTTCAAAGTTTATATTCCAACGAATATTTTGAGATGTCGCCGAAGACAATATCTCACTAATTACAAAAGTTATGGTCATTAGAAGTTAGCGCGGTGGGGACGCGCCGAGAGCTGGAAGCAGCAACTTTCTATTTTAGAATGGTCTAGGGGGCCCTTTCATGATTTAGGAAGGGTCCTTTTCATTGTATCCCTTCCATTCTTAAAGAAAAAAAATTATGGCCCAGGAATTGCTGATTAAATAGTAAATTAAAAAATTTTCAAGTTATAATACGCTAAAGTTCATTTTTTCATCTTTTGCGTTTTTCTCGAAACCACAATTTTCGAGACGGTGTACACGATAACTCAAAAACTATTCAACCGATTGACTTGAAAATTAATATACATCTTCCTAAATAGATTTTCCACAGAGTGACGTGGGATTTTTTTGATTGAATAATTTGAAAATTTTTTATCCAATTTTTTATACGGTAATTTTAGCCAAAAAAAAGATGTTAATTTTTGAAGTGCTTCCATTTGCGTAAAAAATTTTTTTTTTTTAAATGGCTTCGTCACTCTGTTCAAAATTTATCACTTTTTAAGAAAAATATTGTTTTACTTGTTTCTGACAAAAATTGAACTGCCAATCATGTACACCATCAAGGAGTGCTCCGGAAAAATTGATCCACGCCAATAGTTATATCTCCGCCATTTTTAATTAAAAACAATTTTTTTTTAATATTTATAAAGCTCAATATATGTACTAAAGCATCAATAAATGTAAGGAAGTCCTACCTTAAACAGTTTTATCAAAAAAATTCCTAAAAAACCATCCGATTTTCATGCGTTCAGGGTGGCGTAACCCCTTAAAGGTGATTTTCTCCAGAATGAGAATTTTTTATAGGCATTAACGTGTTATTTTTTTTTAGAAAATTCAATTTGTCAAACTTACATTTAAAAAATTAAAAAACTTTTAAACAATCTTATTAACAGAGAAATAATTTTTAAAATATAAACATATGTTTTTATTTAATTAAGATTTAATTTAAGGTTATATTAAGGTTTTTGTTGTGGGAAAGGACCAGAAGTAGGCGCGCAACGCGCGCCCTTTTGGTTCTAGTGTAGAATAATTACATAAATAATATATTAGTTAATTTTATTATATAAATTAATTACTTATTAATAATTGATTAATTTATACTTGGTTATCTATTATTAATTAATTATTTACATTTAAAATAATCTGAAGTCCCATGGCACCGTTTTTCGTTGCGTTTTGTATCTAGGCCATGAGTGTGAGAGAGATGAAGATATAGGTTCGCTATATTTGCACTCATGGCCTAGTTACAAAACGCAACGCAAAACGGTGCCATGTGAGCAAAATACGTCAACCGGAAGCAGAAAATCATGAGTACGAAAGAGATAGGTAGATATTGTTGTTCTTTTCACTCTCATGATTTTCTGCTTTCGGTCGACGTTTTCTGCTCACATTGGTGAGCAGAACCCTAAGATTTTGGCTTCCCGCGCAAGCAGAAGCTCAGCTGTTCAATTCCTTTTAGTCAATGTCGATCGTTCGTTAATTAGAAAGGGTTTTCTATGAATTGTCTGTATGCAAAATAGTTTCAAAACAATCCATTAATACAAACGAATGTAAAGACAATTTCTATTATCCAAACCAGGCTGTTTGAATTCTGAAAATCGGTTGAACGATAAGAAAAAAAGTATCAAGAACGTGTCGTATTTTTCTTGCACCTCGTGTTTCCTCTAAGTGTTAACAGTTTTTGGTAAGTTGTATACAAATTTTTGTTTATTTAGAAGTTCTGTAATAATGTATTTTCTCCTATTTTATTATTTTGATTTAAAATTGATTTCTACATGAATGTTAATTGGAATTTTAAAAATTATATTATAGGTTATGTTATTTTTTCTGCAGGCCTCATATTTCTCAGTATTGTAATGTATGAATCTGAAGTTACTAACGTTGATTTAACCAAAAAATTAAATAAAAATGTTCTTTAAAAAGGTCAGGTTAAAAATTCTTTTTGTTTATTTTTAACTCAAGTAAACCCTCCAAACACTAAAATAAAAAAGGTGGAAGACACAAGTTGTTATTTTTTTTACGGATTTTCAGCTGAATTAGTAATTCTTTGCCCCGGTAGCAATTTTTTTCTTTTAATAATTACTTATTCAAATGTCAGTAGAAATTTTTTTCTATTGATAATTATTTATTTAAATGTCACAGGCTATTTAAAAAGAATTCCAAGTGATTCAAAGTCAGGAAAAGCAGTGATTTTGAATTTTTCTGTCGTAGATCTTCCAAAAATCCCGGAATTTTTTTAATTGCATTTTCTAAAAATATAACATTTTAAGAGTATTCTTTGAAAATTTTAGTTAAATCTGACCATTATTTATGGAGATAAAGATTTTTGAATGGAGCCGTCTCAGCCGTTTTTCTCAAAACCATGGTTTGAGAGCTGGTGATCACTGTAACTTGAGAACGGCTTTACCGATCGGTTTGAATTTTTTACTATTTATTTGTTATATAATTGGTCTCCCCTAATTATTATATGTGACCTGGTCTATAAAAAGGGACCTTACGTGTCAAAAAAATATTTTTCACTTTTTTGTTGATTCGGATAGGGTTTGAAACGCTCTTTAAGATGGTGAAAACCAAAAAATCATAAGTTGATTAGAAGTTATAAAAAAAATTTTTTAAAGTCAAAAGAAACACGAGTAAAAATACGAAAAAACTGATTTTTTGTTATTATACAAATTAAAATAACGAAGACGATAATTTTTTATTATTTAGAAAAGTTGACAGTTTCTTTGACAACTGTCAACAGTTAAAATTCAAATTTGATATCATATTCGTAATCAGCGACCTCAAAAACCTTATTACTGTCTTCTTTACAAAAAAAGATCAGTTTTTAGAGAATTTGACAGTTGTCAACTGTCAAATTGTCAATTTAACATCATGTTCGTAATCAGCGGCCTCGAAAACCTTTACAAACATTATTTATACTTATTTATACTTATTGTTGCTAGTTAGAAAACTTAGATTATTTTTTATATGTTTGGGGAGTTTGTCCCTTTTCACTGTCCAGGTCACATATGCGCTGAGAATTAGTAAAATTTCACTAAATAATCAGTAAAATTTCACTGATTAATTAGCGCATATTCGCTTTTTGAAATAAGTGGCATACTTATTGCTAAGAATCAGTGAAATTTCGCTGATTCAGATTTAGAGAGGAATTATTATTTCACTTGAAATTTCATGATTTTTGGAAAAAATTCGACAATAAAATTAAAAATCAATGCATTCACCGACTTGAAATCACTTGGAATTCTTTTTAAATAGCCTATGACATTTAAATTTTAATAAACAATCAACAAAGGAAAAAATTTGCTACGAAATCGAGGAATTATTAATTAATTGGAAATTTCGGAATTTTTGGATAATTCATGACACAAAAAATTCAAAATCTCTACTTTCCCCGACTTGGAATCACTTGACATTTTTTTAAATAACGTCTTGTATTAAAATAAATAATTATAAAAAGAAAAAAGTAATTACAGAGACGAGGAATTATTAAATTTCGTGATTTTCTCGGATTTTCCAATAGGCCAGTCGTTGGGTCGAAAAAGTACACGTAAATGCTAGCAGCAAAGTCTAAATGGTTTCTTGTAGTTTGCGGGCCCCATATAAGAGCCCAATAGTTTGCTCTCGATTCTCAGTTGCGAAAAAGGTTATAAATAATTGTCAAAGTTTGAAAAACGTCGTTTTTTGATTCCTGTTGCTTCCGGTTACATTTTAGAGAAAAAAGTTGTTATTGAAAGTTGTAGAGCTTGAAAATAGCTTTTAAATGATTGGTCATAAGTTAAAAAATGTTAATTAGTTTATTTGCAAATGAATTTAAACCATTAAAAATAGCACTTTTTTAATTGTTTAATAACTTTGTTAATAATTATCGAATTTGTTTCTAACTTATCAGAAATATTCTTCTTGCGAAGCTGAATAAAACACAAAAAAATTCAACTCGATCGGATAATTAGTTTATGCATAATTCCATTTGTTAACTAAAAACATGTCATTTTTCAACGGAATTTCCAAATTTTTGGCCAGGCGGATTCCGTTTTTTTTCTTGGAGAGTACAGTTAAGGAGTCAAACTTTCATTCCATTTAAATGGGAAATTGATTTTTTTAATCTAAGTGCATAATAATAGACGTTAGAAAAAAGTATGTTTTTTTGACATAAACAAATGGAATAACTCGGCCAATTTTCACTTTATCGATTTAGTGTAAAGGGCATTTAATTTCACTTGTTTTCACAAAACCTTTCCAAAAAAAAAATCCAATCTAACTTCAAGGGGGGGGAGTTAGTTTTTTCTTTTTAAAAAATTCCTGACTAGTTAATTATTATTATATTTAATTGAAATTCGCACCACTTATAGTTAAATACTTGTATTTTATGAAAAAAATTGATCATACGGATTTGTCCTTTTATTTTGCATTTATATCAAGTGAAAGTATATGCATAGTTTTTTCTACCTTTGGACGGCGGAGTGGGAGAACCGGTGGCGCGTGATTCTCGCCCGCCACAAAACAGAATTCAGCCGTTCAAATTTGCAAAAATGATCATAACTTCGTTAATTATTGACCGATTTTAATCTTTCTTTTTTTAATTTGATCTACTTTTCAACACTGAACCCAAAAAATGAATTTGCATTTTTTGTAAATAAAATATTTTTTATACTAATAAGAAAAATTTTTTTTAACAACAAATTATTATTCTTATTTTTTATATTTATCAAAAATTTTCTTTGTAAATATTATTCCATTTAATTTTAAATAATATTATATAAAAAAATATCTAAAATTATTTATCTGTAAGCGTGTAGCATCGAGTGTAAGCGTAAGGCACGCCGATTTATTATTTACACGTGGAGGTGCCGATGTTTGGGGTCCTACAAAGGTAGTTAATAAAAAATATAATCATTATATAATATTGATAACCAAAGAAAATGATTATTTTACTACTACAATGCTTACACTCGATGCTACACGCTTACAGGTAAATAATTTAGGATTTTTTTTATATAATATTATTTAAAATTAAATGGAATAATATGTACAAAGAAAATTTTTCTTATTAGTATAAAAAATATTTTATTCACAAAAAATGCAAATTCATTTTTGGGTTCAGTGTTGAAAAGTAGATCAAATTAAAAAAAGAAAGATTAAAATCGGTCAATAATTAACGAAGTTATGATCATTTTTGCAAATTTGAACGGCTGAATTCTGTTTTGTGGCGGGCGAGAATCAGGCGCCACCGGTTCTCCCACTCCGCCGTCCAAAGGTAGAAAAAACTATGCATATACTTTCACTTGATATAAATGCAAAATAAAAGGACAAATCCGTATGATCAATTTTTTTTCATAAAATACAAGTATTTAACTATAAGTGGTGCGAATTTCAATTAAATATAATAATAATTAACTAGTCAGGATTTTTTTAAAAAGAAAAAACTAACTCCCCCCCCCTTGAAGTTAGATTGGATTTTTTTTGGAAAGGTTTTGTGAAAACAAGTGAAATTAAATACCCTTTACACTAAATCGATAAAGTGAAAATTGGCCGAGTTATTCCATTTGTTTATGTCAAAAAAACATACTTTTTTTTAACGTCTATTATTATGCACTTAGATTAAAAAAATCAATTTCCCATTTAAATGGAATGAAAGTTTGACTCCTTAACTGTACTCTCCAAGAAAAAAAAACGGAATCTGCCTGGCCAAAAATTTGGAAATTCCGTTGAAAAATGACATGTTTTTAGTTAACAAATGGAATTATGCATAAACTAATTATCCGATCGAGTTGAATTTTTTTGTGTTTTATTCAGCTTCGCAAGAAGAATATTTCTGATAAGTTAGAAACAAATTCGATAATTATTAACAAAGTTATTAAACAATTAAAAAAGTGCTATTTTTAATAATTTAAATTCATTTGCAAATAAACTAATTAACATTTTTTAACTTATGACCAATCATTTAAAAGCTATTTTCAAGCTCTACAACTTTCAATAACAACTTTTTTCTCTAAAATGTAACCGGAAGCAACGGGAATCAAAAAACCTCGTTTTTCAAACTTTGACAATTATTTATAACCTTTTTCGCAACTGAGAATCGAGAGCAAACTATTGGGCTCTTATATGGGGCCCGCAAACTACAAGAAACCATTTAGACTTTGCTGCTAGCATTTATGTGTACTTTTTCGACCCAACGACTGGCCTACAAATATTCGTGATAAAAAAACAAAATCACTGTTTTCCCCGATTTTGATTCTCTTGAAATTTTTTAAAAATAGCGTCTAATATTAAAATAAACAATTATCAATAAGAAAAAAATGACAACTGAGGCGAGGAATTAATAATTTAATAAAAATTTCGTGATTTTTGGTAAAAATTACTACTTTTTTCAATTTTTTTTATTTTAGGGTTCGGAGGGTTCACTTGGGTTAAAAATAAATAAGAAAAATTTGTATCCTGTGAATTTTTTTTTAAATTTTTTGGTTGGATCAACGTTGACAATTTGAGTTTCATAGGGCGGTCACATGTCAGTAAAGTCAGGGAAATGTTAGGGAAAAAAATATTTTGTCAGTAAAGTCAGGAAAGAATTTTTTTGCCAGGGTAAATAAAGAAATTAAGACTGTCATGCTCTAAACAACATTCTTTGCTCTAAACAACAACATTTTTGTCTAGCTGCATAAGTTATCTCACAATTTTACTTTAAAGTTAAG
Source organism: Leptopilina syphax (assembly GCA_032872505.1). Taxonomy (NCBI): domain Eukaryota; kingdom Metazoa; phylum Arthropoda; class Insecta; order Hymenoptera; family Figitidae; genus Leptopilina; species Leptopilina syphax. Next base: position 8,360,324 of record CM065471.1, on the reverse strand, counting down.
TTCTTTGACAAAAAACAGTCCAAAAAATAAACTTAATAATCTTCGAAGTCATTTTTCTCGAAATTTTTTTTTCTTACCGTAGGTCTCTTTTAACAGTCCCTGTCACACATATAATAATTTACCAAAGGAAATTAATTAATATCATTTAACAATTGATTTTCGTATTTCAGAGTTTCTAATAAAATGAGTGTTGAGCAGAGTGCACATGAGGTAAATACATTTTTTATTAATTACAAAATTATAAAACATTTTTTTTAATAGTAACCATTAAAATTAAATTTTATATTTGGAAAACTGTTTTTTGTGGGGTCAAGGCTTGCAGGTAGATCTACTAAAGCTTCTTTGTTTATAACTCAATAAAAAAAATTAATTTATATGAACATACCATCAGAAAGAGGATTTAAAAAGCTATAACGATATCAGTCGCGTTTTAATTATTTAATTCTTATAAAATTCATTCTTTGTTCTTCTTACAGGAAGGAGGAGCTAAAGATAAAAATGGATCCATTCAGATAAGTCCAAACGAATCAGTAGAAACGATCACGGATAGCTCATTGACATCTGAATTGAAAAGCCTGACGGAACAAAAAGAAGAAGAGGAAGGCCAAGAAGAAAGAGTAGAAATCAAGAAGAAGAAGCAGAGTTAAAGAAAAAAGACTCTGAAACGCAAAATCAGCAGCCGCATACTTTAAATGATAATATCGCAACTGAGAGCAATGTAAGTAACACATCAAAAAATTTAATTTCGTCAATCGGGAAAATAAAACAACAAAGTGTGCAATTTTTTTAATTTTTCTTTACAAAAAAAGTAAATTGTGTAAAAAAAATTTTTATTAAATATTAAAAACATGCTTTTTAAATTTAGAAAATATTCTGTTATTAATAAATATTCAAATTTTTCAGAACATTTTGCAAGAAATATTAGACAAAATGAAGAATATAGAAAAAAACAACAAGAAATAGAAAAAAAATAGAAACAGGAACAAGTAATACGCAATTGAAGGTAAGAAGACTTTTTTCACAAAATTCAATTTTTTCAACTTTTTCACATATTACAAAATACAGGGTTGCAACAGGTCAGGAAAAAGTCAGAGATTTTTATTGATATTAAAAAAAATTTAATTTTCTTAAAATTTTCAAAGTTAATTGGATTTTTAAAGAGTTGCGTTTACAATCTTCATAAACAGATGAACTTTTAAGTTTTGAATTTGAAATTTTAAAATATCTCAATGTTTCATGAATTTAAATAAAAATTTTAAGAACAGCTGATTAAAAAAATTCAGTTATTTTCAAAAAATTTAATAATTTTCTTGGCAAAATTTCAATATTATATTTTAAAATTTGCCTCATTTTCAATTATTTTTAATATCTACTATTTTAATAAAATTTTCCAAAAGAATTCAATTATTTACAAAATATTTTAATAAAACTTTCACACAAATTCAATTACAGACCAAGTTTTGTCGTTTTCTTCGCACCAATTTAATTACTTTTATTTTTTAATAAATTTTTTTGAAAGAATTCAAATATATTCAGAAAATTGAAAAAATAGCTCCATGAAATTCAATTATTTCGGAAAATTTATATAATTAAATTCTTTAAAAAATTCTATTATTTAAAACAATTTAGACAAAATTTTTTACAAGAGTTTGTTAATAAAATTGTATTTTTATTTCGTATTTTAAATAAAAATTCAATTATTGAAAAAAAATTTGAATAAAATTCTTGGCTAGGAATCAATCACTTTCATAAAGAATAAAATTTTTTTTGAGAATTAAATAACTTAAAAAAATTTTTTAATAAAATGCTTTATAAATTTGAAAAATTATAATAAAATTAAACATACAGGGTTTCCACGCTTTTGCTCATTTTAAATTCCCCGACTTTTCCAGGTTTTCAAGGTTAAAAATCGGAATTTTTCCAGATTTTTAAAACTACATTGATATTTAACAAAACTTATAATTAAAACCTTTTTGAAATTAAACATCTTATAAAAAATTGTTATAAAACATGAAAATATCGATAACTATAAGTCTTAGACTCACAGTGATCGATATCTTTATGTTTTATAATAATTAAAAATGACCGACTGATAAAATCATTATTTTATATTGTAAGAATATTGGAACTGTAACTTATTCAAAAATACTTTTATCATTTTAATTCAATCATTGATCTCTACAATTTTTAACTTAATTTCTTCTTTAAATTAATTATTATTAGTAATTTTTAAAACATTTCTTTCAACATTTTCAAATCTTTTTGTTTACAATTCAATTTTACGAAATTTCATCGGTTGTTAGGGAATTCTTCAATTAAATATAAGAAAATAAAAGCTTTAAATAACTTAAGAAAAATTCATTTCAACTTTTTCAAAAAATTAAATCTACACAACTTTAAGGAGACATATCAGTTCAAAACAGGCAAAAAGAAGGCTTTTTTAGTATATATTATTAAAATAACTATGACATTTATTTAAAAAATTTCTTTTACATGTAATAAATAATTTATTTAAGAATTTGTAAAAAAAAAATTTTTCATTTTTATTTCAAAATGGCGGTGACATACGCCTAATTCGAAAATGCCCATTTTCGGTGGTACCAGCGATTCCAAACTTTCTAAAACAGATAAAACCAAAAACGAAGTGACATTCTCTTCGTTAGATATTTCTTTAGGTGTGGAACCTCAAAAAAGTGGAATTTTCTTTCCCCCCCTTTTTAGAGTACTTTTTCCCCAAAATATTAAAAAAAGGTGTTTTTATTCAGAATTTCTCTTACAAAAAGGGGGGGAAGAAAATTCCACTTTTTGAGGTTCCACACCTAAAGAAATATCTAACAAAGAGAATGTCACTTCGTTTTTGGTTTTATCTGTTTTAGAAAGTTTGGAATCGCTCGTACCACCGAAAATGGGCATTTTCGAAAATGGCGTATATCGCCGCCATTTTGAAATAAAAATGAATAATCTTTTTACAAATTCTTAAATAAATTATTTATTACGTGTAAAAGAAATTTTTTAAATAAATGTCATAGTTATTTTAATAATGTACACTAAAAAAGCCTTCTTTTTGCCTGTTTTGAACTGAAATGTCCCCTTAATTTAGAAGTATTAAAAATTTAAACATTCAAAGATCGAAATTCAATTATCTACAATTTTAACTGAAATTCATATTTGAATCAATTATAATTAGAAAATTCTAGGACAATTCAATTATTTCAATACAAAAAAAGTAATTTATTGAATAATTAAATGTTTCTTAAAATTCTATTCCCATAAAGAATCGTTATAAACAAATATTTAAATAATTGAATTCTATCAATGAATTTAAATAAAATTTTTAAGAATAATAACATTTTTCGAGAAATTCGATTAAAATTGTATTAAAAATAATTGAAATTCAGCAATGAGTTTTATTATTTGTGAAAATAATTGAATCCCTAAGAAGGTTTATAAAATTCCCTAACATATTTAGGTTTTCCATGTTTCCAGGTTGCGTGGCATCCCTGTCATAGAATATAATTATTTTAGTAAAATATATAACATTCTTCCTAGGAATTATAATTATTGTAAAAAATGTTTGTAAAAATCTTCCAAACAATTCAATTATTTTCGTAAAACAAAAGTTCTCTGCAAGAATTCAATTCTTTTAAAAAATAAACCTATTTACATAAACTCAATTCTTTAAAAACAATTTAGTCAAATTCTTCGTCAGAATTCAATTGTTTTTAATTTTTAAATAAAATTTTTAAATAGAATTTGATTATTTACAAAAAGTTTTAAAATTTTTTGAGAAATTTAATTACTTAAAACAATTTGAATAAAATTTTAGGCCTCTCACTGCTACCTTAGTGATATTATCCATTGGAACATCAAGTAGCGGCAGTTATCCGTTCCAGACCCACAATTGATTAAAAAATGAATTTCACTTAAAATTTTAAAATTACAATTGAATATTAAAAGCATTATAATATGAATTTTTAGAAATAATTGAATTTTAAGAAGTGTTCTAATTAAAATGTTTAAAATTTTTAATTTGTAGTTACTAGAGATGTGCAAAAACCTCGAAATGTCGAGCCGAGCCAAGCCGGCTCGATGTATCGAGTACTCGAGTGATTTCTAGTACTCGAAAAATTCGAGTACTCGGGTGAATTTGAGCACTCAGGTGAATTAGAGTACTTAAATTTTTCGAGCACTCGAAGTCACTCGTGTGCTCGAGTAAAATCAAGTACTCGAAAAATTCGATTACTCGAATCGATTTGAGCTTTTTACTTACAAAAAAAACTATTAATAAGTAGAAAATTTTGAATTTATTCGAATTACTAAATCAATAAAGTAAATACATCTTTAATTTCAAATTGTACTTCTATTTGCTAAATATAATATATGCGAAAATTAAATGAATTTTTTCTAGAACTCGAATTTACTCAAGAGCTTAAAAAAATTCGAGTACTCGAAACTATTTGAGCTGTTTACACAGCTCGGATCGGCTCGAACTCGGCTCGAGCTTGAACTGATTAGGCTCGGCTCGGCTCGAAAAATGAAAAGATCGAAAAACCTCGCTCGAGCTTCGAGCTTCAAGCTTTTTGCACAACTCTAATAGTTACAATATTCTTATGATATAAAATAATGATTTTATCACTCTGTCATCTTAAATTTATTAGAAAACATTAATAAATCGATTACTCCGAATGATAAGTTATTGAATTTGAGAAGGTTTGAATTTGAAAATTTTAATTCCTATAGAAAAATAATAATTATAAAATATTTATTTAAAAAAGAAGTTATTGATGTTTTCGAATAATTTTACACTTAAAGAAATTCGGAAATAAATGTAACAGAACATTTTTTTGAGTATCTAATGATTTTTGGAGTAAATCAAAATATTTTTCAGGATCAGGGAAATTCATCACAAGGCAACAATTCGCAACGCATCTCTACACAGGGCAACTCTTCGCGTGGCAATTCTTCGCATGGCAACTCCTTGCGTGGTAACTCTTCGCGTGGCAACTCTTTGCGTGGCAACTCTTCACGTGGCAACTCCTCGCGTGGCAACTCTTCGCGTGGCAACTCTTCGCGTGGCAACTCTTCGCGTGGCAACTTTTTGCGTGGCAACTTTTCGCGTGGCAACTCTTCGCGTGGTAATTCTTGGCGTGGTAATTCTTGGCGTGTCAACTCTTTGCGTGGTAACTCTTTGCGTGGTAACTCTTCGTGTGGAAAGTTTCCACAATGCAACATTTTACATGGTAACTTTCCACGGGGAAACTGTTCAAGAATGAACTTTTTTAGGCCGTACAGATCGAATTATCATAATTGCAATATTTGTAATAATGGTGGAGCTCCTGGTCATTATCATGACAATTGTCATCAGTATTCACGCGAAGATTACCACAATCATAAATATTTCAATTGTGATAATCACTGCCATTATTAGTGAAGTAATTAAGTAAGTCGATGAACTTAATCTTATTACATTACTAAACCGAGTTCATCAACTGAAACTCCGTTTAAAAAATGTTGTGGAACTGGCTCTTAGGGTCGGTTCCACAACTTTTTTTAAACAGGGTGTAAGTCTATAAACTCGGTTTAGTAACACCGCGTTTACGGACTTTCGATAATATTGTTGCGAAATCGGTCCTTAAAATCTCTAAATTTATTATATAGTACATAATAATAAAACTATTTCAGATTTAACGTTGAAGTTTTATTTTATTTTATAAAGACTCTGCTTCCTTAAAAAAAATTTTCATTTTATGAATAGACCGGGGTTAGCACTGAGCGTGATTTTTCAACAATTAGCACTTTGAAGGTTAAAAAAGAGGGCAGTGTCATTTTTTGTGATTCTTTAGAAAAAAAATTTATTTCTCCCCATTTTAACTAGTAATCATGAATTTTAATCGGGTTACTAGGGCTGTTCTTGACATGCTCACGTATCGTGATTCTGATTACTTGAGTCAGTTCAACATCTTTTCTTTTAGAGTTTCTTCTTCACCTACTTAAACTCTGATTAATACAGTTGTTGAACTGTCCATATGAATTACACACTTTAATTTTTGAATATGGTGTCTCTTATTATTTTAGTATATATGTGAACGATCGCATTGAAAGGGACAATTTTTTCGGTTTGTTACAAAAGTTGTTTCTGTTTAAAAATGGAGGGGACGGAAAAATTTAAAACCTTTTTTAAAGTATGTGAGTGAGCGAGACAGTAATGTCAACCACAGAAATTGATATTACAATTTTTAATTCCGATTTTTAGAAATGTACTAGACTTAAAACAATTCTTAACAATTCTTAACAATTCTTAACTACAAATATTCGCATTACAATCTTAGATGTAGATTTTCTCCAAATGAGGTTTTTGATATTCAGACCCTTAAAATGCTATATAAGTCATCGATTTTTGCAACATATTGAACTTAAGACGTCTTAGAATTTTTCAAATTTAATAAGGAATTTGACCATATAAGGACATCCACATTAAAAGGGACCATATTGTCGGTTCTAGTTTTTGAGATAATCGCAATTTAGTAATTTTGGAGCAAAATCTTAATTCTTAAAAATTTTTTATTATCAATCTTCATGTTTTAACAAGTCGAATAATGTGGTTTTCATTAATTTATCGATAATTTAACTGTTTGATTTCATTAGTTCTTTAGAAAAATAAAAAGGGCTCATTTTGTCGGTCATTTGTAAAAGTAATCCGTATTTTAAAAATTGAGGTGTAGAGAAATTTAAAACCTCTTGATTTTTCATCTTTAAGGTGTTCTGGACTGTAAACAATTCTTTTCTAAATAACTTCCTAGAAGAACCAGAAATATTGATGTCAGAGTCTTTTTTTTGTAATTGTGGAAATGAAAATTTAGATATTGCGTCAATTCAATTGATAAAAATTTTTAAATGAGTTTTATATCTATCCTTTTTCTTCAAATGACACAATAAAATTGTACCTAATCGTTAATCTTGTAAAAAATGGTTTTTAATGGAAAAATTGTCCTTTTTAGAATAGGGCCCATATGGTCGGTTTTTCGTATTTTCAAAATTAAGAGAGGGGGGTGGTTTTAAAAATTTAAAACCTGTTTGTTTTTTATCTTCCAAGGTGCCTTGAACTGTAAACAATTCTTATCTGAATAACTTCCAAGAAGAACCAGAGATACAACAATTAGTTGGTATCGCAATCTTTAATTCCTTTTTTTTCGAAATGAGGTTGTTGGATTTCTAAACTTTGAAATTCCGTAACTCAGCGAATTTTTAACCAAAAAAGTTCTCAGATTTAATCCAATTAATCCAATTAATCCAATTAAAAGGCATAATCCGAAACAAATACGAAATAATCCGAAATCTGTACGCAAATAATCCGATATTAGTCCGCTTCAATTTGGAATTAGTGTGGTAAAATCCTATTCCAAAACAAATTTCGGACTAATCTGGATTAAATCCGGACATATTATTGTGGACTAAGACGATAATTATACGAAAAATATACGAAAATGATCCGCATTAATCTAACGTTAATCCGAGCGAAATTATGAATCCTAAATCAGTTTGGAGTAATCATGAATGTCTATGAATTAAGTCCGTAATTATTACGCAACAATCCGAAATTATGTCCGTTGAAAAATTCATCTAAAATAAATACGGAATAATGCAAAATCAATATGTAAAGAATACGAAATCAGTCGGCAATAATTCGAAAGTAAACCAGTTAAAAGATTTAATCCGAAACATGTATGGAACAATCCAAAATCTGTACGCAAAGATTTTGGTATAATATTGAATTGGTATATTAAAAACAATTTGCATTAAATTCAGATAAATTTAAACTATAAATATATTTTCGTATGGCATAAACCTGACCATAACTAGATTAATTCCGGACTTAATCGGACTAATTTCACATTTGCAAGTTGCATATTATCAGACTAACTTCGGACTAAATCGGACTAATTACGGATTCAATAGTTATAAAAAACTGTATTCAGTTCAAACTTAATCCAGGGTGAAAAAACTCCACAATAAACCGTACTCTTGCGGACAAATTCCGGATTAGTCCGAACTCGGTCCGACTTTTTGTTCAGGGTTTTTCCTTATGATAAATAAAAAATTTACTTCTACAGTCAATTTGTTTTTACAAATTTACTAGTATTATTAGTTATCTTTTTTTAATATTATAAAACACTGATGTGTTAGTTTTTTGTAATTTCTTTTCGTGGCACTTCATAAATTCTATTATGAATTTGAAATCCTATGCGAGCGTGGTATAGTGGTTAGTGTATTCGATTTCAGTGCGCGTTATAATGTTAGATAGGTGTAGGTTCGAATCCCCAAGCGTTAGAAATTTTAAGTTAATGTAAATAAAATTGCGATAGGTAAATCGAAAAATATGTTGAATGTACCATAAAGTAATGATAATTAATATGTGTAATAATAATTATTTTTTTATTCACATTCACTAAATTGTCCGGTCTAAATTTTGACTGTTTCGGACTAATTTTGGATTCACTAGTTAAAATTAACTGATTAATTTCGGACTTCATCCGACAAACTCCGGATTTACTAGTTGTTCACAAACCGTATAGAGTTCGAATTTATCCGGATTAATTTCGGGTGACAAAAACCTGACTACAATTGATTATTATTTAAAGATAATCCCTATATACTATACTCAAAATTGGATCTCTTTTTTCCTCCTGAATTCCATCCAATTATCAAATTCATTTGGGTGCCCTCAAACTCTACTATGAAAGATATTAAATTTATTGATTCAATCTGTCGCGAAGTTAATAGCACTCAAAATATACCGAATATACATGGGTGCACCCACCATCATGACTGCCCTTTTTATCCGCAAAAAAAATAAATTTTACAATTTTCTACAAAGAAAATTTCCTAACACTGATTCCACAACGATCTGATAAAATAAGGGGACGAACGCGTGGTTGAAAGGGATACTTGTCGCAACCATTGGCAGACTACAACATTTCGTTGGTTTGGGGGTGATTAAATTTAATTTAATTAAATTTTTAGTCCTCCCTCAAGCCGACGAAATGTTGGGCCCAAATTTCTTGCCGGAGGTGAGCGAATTGTTACAACACAGATCCATGGTGTCTGTGGAAAATCGCCAGACGATAATGTTCTCGGCAACTTTTCCAACAGACTTGCAAGTTGTTGCGGGGACGTTTTTGAAACCTAACTATGGGTTCATCGTGGTTGGATCAGGTGGAAGTGCGAATCCAACAATTGTTCAAGATTTTTATAGAATTTCAAAAATTGACAAACTATTAAGATTAAAGCAAATTTTAAATGAAGAAAAAGAAAAAAAAACATTAACGGGAACGATTATCTTTGTCAAAACAAAAATGATTGCGGAATATTTGACTGCTTATTTATTAATAAATAAATTCTCCACCACCACAATTCACAGCGACATAACACAAAGTCAACGTGGAAAAGCACTCTCTGCTTTTAAACGTTGGACTACCGACATTTTAGTCGCAACAGATATTGCTGCAAGAGGATTGGAAATTCCAGGTGTTTATCACGTAATACAATTCGACATTGGTGATAATATAGACAATTATATCCACAGAATTGGCAGAACGGGACGTGCAGGAACTGGTGGGCGATCAACAACGTTTTACAATCCTGAAGAAAATGCACAATATGTCCCAGCATTCGTTGAAATTCTTCATGATGTGGAACAATTTATTCCATATTTCTTTCGAAGATTTATCGATGTCGCAATTGAAAGAATTTTTGAATCAACCCAAAACCCTCACAGTTCAAATGCTCGTGGGATTCTGTCACTGCTACCCGACTGGTAGTATCCCTTCCAAGCCTCGCGTTCGTCCCCTTATTTTATGTAGCCCTTCAATTAATAATTTGATCTCCCTCCCCCCACAATGAAATAGTCATTGAACTTGGGCGGATTTTTAATCAAATCCAAACAACCCATATAATACTATGAAGAAGTTTACACCGAGTGGTCTAAATTTATACTCGCGCGAGTATAAGCGGATATTCCTCTACAAGAATATACTCGCGCCTGCGCAAATACATGGTCCAGTTAAAGTCTTTCACTACATAGCTGCAGGCAAACATTATGCTTATCTTTGCTGACAAACCTATCTCCTCACTTGATTGACCTTTCCCACCTAACGACAAATATTCTGTTTGACCAAGTAGGTAATACTCGACACCTACACATACAATTTGGACATTCTCTGATGACTTCAACTAACTGATGTACGTGGATACTATAAGGTGTTACGAGTCCTTAACTTAACATGGTACGTAACACCTTATAGCATCCAGCTCCTTAATTGTACACGGAAAAAAAAATAGCACAAGAGATTATGCGCCAAACAGTAGGACAAGTCGTGTGCGTTAATTCAGTGCGTCTGGTTTGCCTTTTTGGAACAGCAGACATACTTTTTCGGTGCAGACGCTGTGCTTATAAAATGTACAAGCTATATAGCACAGCGCCTGCGCCAAACTAAGTATGTGTGCTATTCCAAAAAGGCACACCAGACGTGCTGTTTGGCACATCTCTTGTGCTATTCTTTTTTCCATGTGGAAGTAAAAAGGAGACAGGATCTATCTCATCCTATTCTAACTCGTATGCATAATTTTCAAATAGGTCCGCTATAATCACCTGTAAATCTGCGGGAAAAAGTACATACATACATAATGTGGCTAAAGACTGGAACCCCTTAAATATTTCTAATAATCTGTATTTTGGATCAACATTTTTTGAAACTAAAGTTGTTGGACTTAAAAAAATGTTTTAAGTTTTCTACTGTTACAAACCAGAAATAAATTTATTAATTAGGCTTTTGAGATGGCCTTTTATCTCGATTTGGGGAGGCACCAAGCTGCCAGAATGTTTAATTATTCTGTTTAATTTTGTGGGAACGTTATCCTACTTTTAAAAGTTACCTTCTGATTCGTTAAATGCACTATTTTTAGAATGATTTGAATTTCAGGTTTAGTTAGGTAAGTAAAGAAATTGATTTTATAAATACATGATTTATTTTAAAATAGCAAAATACCTTTTTAATACAGAATGATTATAGTGTGTTACAAATAGAAAATGTGTGTGTGTTAGAATATGTAAATTGAAACGATACTTATTTACTTACAAACTACCGGCGGAGCTATTCCTCTTTCGAATCACAAAGCATCCGTCGGGCGAAAATTCTTTTGATCTTGTTTTCACCAAAAATCGCGACGTAAGATTCGCGCAATTTTCCTGGGTTGCGAGATTGCACCTGTGGTGAGCGGACGCGGGCAATATCTATGCAACCGGCCGTCTCACACAACTGTGTAAAACTCACTGCGGATCTACTCTTTTACCGAATTAGTCCGGGCTATATATATAACCGATAATTCGATAATTAGTTTGATCGCGCTCGTGGGCCACCGATATTTGAGACGGACGCGGGCAATATCTATGCAACCGGCCGGTTGTCAACAACAAGATTCTAGAATAATTAATTATATTAATTATTCTAGAATCTCTCCAAAATCAGCCCGCACTGGACTCCACCGGCTCAGAGAATTTGAGAATTTTAACGTCTGCCCTAATTCATGCAAATCGGGTTCCGGGTCGCGGACGGGCTTTTTGTCGCGAAATTTCTCTGTCCCAAAACACTTTCTAGGTTAGACCCAGAAGAGGTGTCTTCGAGAAGAAGCGAGAATTCGTACTGCGATGATTGAGAGTTTGCGACAAGCCTCTAACCCTTGCCTTTGGTGCAAAGCGGGGAAGATTTTAGGAGTAGGAGTAAGTCAGGGGCCCATTGGTCTATGCGTTTTTGCTGACGTTTTGGATCTCACGGTAGGTCCGTGAGAACGGAAACAGTCTGTTAACATGATACTTTTTTGAAATATTATTTAAAATAACTTAGAATTTAAATAATAATTATATTATTTAATTAATAAAATTATTATTTATCTTAGTTATAATAGTGTATATAATTTATTTATTGTGATTATATTGTTCCTACTTTTTATAGGTTGCTTGTATATGCATTTTACATATCGAGTAATATATATATATATGCATATACATACAACCTAATGTCCTCCGGCATTTTGTTGTAACAACAATGTTTACAATAAAATGTTTAACTATTGTTAAATTGTTTCTGTGTGCATCTGACTTGATTCATAAATTCAAGTGTCATAAGGCATGCTGCCTTGTAGTTTGCGTCAGCTGTAACGCACGTGCGTTTGTTTTGAAGCTGTAGTCTACAGCTTATGGGCCCTGAGGGGAGAGGAAAGTTCTACGCACAACCAGGCAGCGATTAGAGGCAAGCATAGCGCACTTGTATTGGTGTCCGTAGCATAAAAGCCGTCAAGGTATTAGTTCTGTAGCCGGGGAAGCCAGTGAGTGTGCTAGTGTTCACAAGCGGCGGCGCACAGGCATGTGTGTGTTGCCGCCGACCATCCCCACACACGCGCAACCTCACAGTGTATTTCCTTAGTTGTAGATAGTAATTGACAAATGGAATACATATATTGGCTGCAGCATTGCGCCTCCTTTTATGTTTTACAGGAAATTTTGAAAAGAATTTTACATTTATTATTTACCGCATAATATTGTCGCAAGGTTCGATGTAAGCAGTATTGACTGCGCTGGTACAATTATTAATAACTATTTATTATATTTATTATTTAGTAGAAGGAGAAAAGAAATAATAATTTCTTTTGTCCTTCTAACTCTATTTTTTATAAGCATTTCTCAGTTAAAGGCATTCTCTCGGTAAGATATTTAACGTTATCAGGGTGTCAAATATCCTCAAGCATAGCGTCGCTGCGTTGCGATGCTTTTATATGCTTGGGTTGATTTGAAATTAATATTTATCGTACATGGTTGCCAAATGATTTATCAAGATTCTAACATCTACATTTTTTAAGCCCAACATCTTTTTTTTCAAAACATGTTACTCTAGGATACATGTTTTAAGATACATTTAAGTGGTTCCATACTTTAGCCACACTTTTTATTTTTACGAAATGATATATGAAGAAAAAAGCATAATTAGAATTACCCTAAGAAGTGTAAAACTTAAAAAATTTCACACTGCTGAGGTTAAATTCTAATCAGAAGACTGACAATTTTTTAAAATTTTTACATTCCTCAGGGTAAATTTAATTATCTTTCTTTCCACGTGTAATTATTAATACATACAGAATTGTAGAAGTTAATAAATAATTGGGACATTTTTGGAATATTCTTAAAGGAAAAGTTATATTTCTCTGTATTCTAGATTGCAACCATGAACTCAATCGTCTCTACTGCAATGTTCCTATAATCTATAAAAATAAGGATGCATTATCCATATTTACAATTTGACTGTTATTAAAAATATTGCGACATAACCGGAATTATGTACTAGTAACATTTGTACAAGTACACCGTTGTATATGTCGCTTTAAAATAAATAACAATTTTGTTTTAAAAGAAAGCTCCTCCCTCTTCCGCCCTCTAGCTTTCTTATCTTGGAATCTGCATTTTGCATATTCTGTACTATTTTTTATGCATATTTTTTGAAAATTTTAAAACATTTTTCATATTTACAATTTGACCGTTATTAAAAATATTGCGACATAACCGGAATTATGTACTAGTAACATTTGTACAAGTACACCGTTGTAAATGTCGCTTTAAAATAAAAACAATAATTTTGTTTTAGCAGAAAGCTCTTCCCTCTTCTGCGATATTTTTTATTTATTTTTTTTTGGGATCACATCGCCAAATTTTTTGTGTACAGTTGGAAAACTTGATACTATTCCAGTTTCCAATACTTGATAATAATGTTGTCTCATTATTTTTCCATTACGAGTGAAATTTCTATCAGATGGATCTTTTCCAAACCATCTTTCGATGGCAAATGCCATAGCATATACACCACAACTGGTACCATCCTTTTGTATGGTTACTTTATTTGAAACTGTATTATTATCTGAAACGTTTGAATACATTCGTTTTATATAAAGCTGTTCAGGTGGGAACAAATCTTTTATTTTATTCACACCCAAACTGCAATGAATGTACAGATTTTTGCCATCATAAAATAAACAGCGCCAATGCTTTGATTCTGCAATACCACCAACAATTTGAATATCTTTAGTACGTGGATATATTCCTTGAAAAGGTGGTATTAGATTTGGGTACAAAATAAATTGCACGCTAAGAATATTAAATTCTTCTTTTTGTTGCATTAAAGCGATCATTCTATCCATGCAAACTTCATTCAAATATTTAGTCACGGACAGAATTCTAAACTTTTCAGTTTCCAATGGAAGTAAATCTAAAGTATTTATTAAAACTTGTACATCTGGAATCTCGACTCCTGTTATTTCTACATCATCATCATAATTTTCGTAAGAAATTTTAATCTTCTTCATTTCATGTCCAATTTCTAAATCATTGTCACTAAGCGTTTTTATTAATGACTTTGCATCTTCTTTTTCAGATTCAAATGACGCATATTCTTCTTTTTCGTCTATTTGATTTATTTCCTCTATCATTGCATTATACAGAAATAAGTTCATGAATCTTCTCCTTCTCATCTAATTTCTCAGCTGCTTTCATTTCTTCTTTTTTCATAAATTGTTCATTTTCCTCATTATCTTTATTTTTTGTCCTTCGTCTCTCTTTTTCCTCTTGTGCTTTTAAAGTATACTCTGCTTCCCTAATTGGTCTTTCTCAGTCGTCCCTACTATCCACAATTTCTAAAACTAGACATTCTTTATAGAATCTAGTTAATTTCATTTCCATTTCAGTTTTCCAGAATTTATCATCACGCATAACTACCACGTAATGTATAACGTTTGGAGACCAAATAGCAAATATACAGTAATTTCGTTTACTATGCCGCAGCGCACCTTGAACTTGGTAGAAGTATGGATGCCTTTTGTTTAGTATATTTGGATTTTTCTTGCTAAGCATTTTGGCTACTGTGGGTACTTTTAATAGTTCCTCTAATGTTTTCACGTCTTCAGCTGTTATTGGACATTTTATTTCAACAATTCCTCCAATTTCTCCGTCTTTTAGTGTAGAAGAAACTCCATTATTTATTATTTTATCGGAAGGAATTTTTAAATTTGACAATTCATCTTGAATAATTCCATCTGGTGTTGCTCCTAAAAATGGAAATTGTGAATCTATTATTAATCCACTTGGCTGAATTTTTACATCCAATAATTGTGATAAGTCAAAAATAGCTAAATTTTCATGATCCTTGCCATATTGAAGTGCTTCTAGAATCCAACTTTTCTTTGGCTTCCAGTATAAAATTTTTTTTACAACTTTTGCACTAGAAGTGGTGTTTCGTGTGCTGCAAACTTTACCATAATTAGAACTAGTCAACATTTCTCGCCTAAGCGTTTTCCAAAGATCTGATTTGGATTGTTTGACTGTGTTTTTGAAAATATTTTCTCGGTTTTTTTTTATTTTCCTTTTGGCTAATTTCCAATGGTTCACATAAAAACTTTAGTTCTTCTCCTGTTTTATCAATTTGTTGTGATTTTGGACCATAATTTTTATCGTTTGTTTGGTTATATTTTGATACCCTTCTAGGTTCATTGTTGTTCGTTCTATTTCTCTCAATTTTTATCTGTCTACTGTCTTCCATTTGCCGCAGTATTTCTGGACATTGTTTTTGCTTTTTTTCAAACAAAGTGCACAATGGTCTCTTCTTTATGGCTTTGACAACTGCTGTTGCACATGCTCCAGCATACCTAGAACCTTTTGTGTAATCTGTTCTTTTCCCAGCAATTGTTTTACAAATCAAATTATTAAACCACTCACATTTGTTGGTTGTTGCATTAAACAAAATACTCTCTGCCTGAACAGATAGGTCTCTGAAAATCTTCATAATTTTAGCATACATTCCAGTATCCTTTAGAAATTGGACAACATTTTCAAATTTCACCTCCAATGTTGCACACGGCCATCCTAACTCTTTGCAATTCTTATGATCTCCAAATAAATGATTTGGAACATTCAAAATGTCATTCGTTAATAATTTAATTTTCTCCGATTTTTTTAGATTTTCATTATTTCTTCTTCGCCTTTCAGCTGCCCGAACTTCATGCGCAATATCAAATAATCTACTTCTTAACATTGCTCTTGCTTTTCTATAAGGTCCTCGACGAAACTTGGCAGCACCTGCTACTGTAGCAAGTTTTTTCGCTTTTTTTACAACGTTCTTTAATAAATGAACTACGCAATGGATTTTCTTCACTTTAACTTTAAAAGTAGCATATGGATCTTTCTGCTAAATTTTGAAGATGACATTACTGTCACCATCACCTATTAAATTTTTATAAATTAATCCATAATTTTGATAACTTTCACAAAAAGAGTCACAAATGCCTGCATGCTCCATTCCTCCTGAACTTTAATTCTTGTCATAATTTTTGTAGCATACATGTTCCGCTGGTTCTCTATTTTCTTTGTCAGCCTTATCACACTTTGCACAATTTTTATTTTTAACAACAATATCAATAACTTCACCCGTTTCATATCCAATTAAAACATTACAATTCCCTGGTGAATCATACCTGCCCCCCCATAGAACGTTTTGAATATGCTCCATCCACTATAACAGATGTATATGGAACACCGTCTATTAAATGACCTTTTTCAATTGCAATCCTTTTTTCTTTTTCGGCTGTTTCTTTCATGCATTCCTTTGCTATAATCATCATATCTTGAGTAATTTTTCCTTGATATGAACGGAAAGTTTTTCCGTCCATACACGGCATACCCATTGCTTTAAAAATTTCCTCCAAATTGGCAAATGGAATTCCTGCAACTATAGTACCAGCTGCACATGCATAATTTGGATCATGTTTATCACGATGCGACACGATTGTTGTCGACATATTACAATTCTTACAGTCCAAATGTATAAATGTTTTTATTCCTCTCTGGACTACCTTTTCAATCTGCCAATCTTTTGTAGGACATTCATTCGTATGACCGTTACAATGACTCTTCATCAGTCGCATAGTCTACCATATAAGATATCCAACATCTACTACTCGACTTTCAACTGATGAATATGTTTCCTGATACGTATTATTATTTGTATCACTATCAATTTTATCAACATCAGCTGATAAATGCTTTTCATCAATCGCAGTTGATTCATGTTGTTCTTCAATTCCAGCTGATTCATGTTGTTCATCAACATCAGCTGTTTCGGGTTGTTCGTCAACGCCAACTGCCTCCTGTTGTTCGTCAACATCCGCTGCTTCGGCTTGTTCGTCAATCTCAAGAAATTCATGTTGGCTATTAACAACAGACGACTTTTGTTCTTCTTGGTCTGATAATTTCTTATTTAATCTCCTGCATTTAAATAAAAACAATTTTATAATTACCTGCATCACATATTCCTATTATAATTAAATATGAATCTTTAGTTAAGGGGAAAAACTAGTGTAAACAAACATTTTTAAAGAAATTTTTACACAAAAATGGTACATTTTATTTAAGTAAAGCATATCTTAATGCATATAATGTAATCTATCACAATTATTTTTTTAAAATTAAAAATATTGCAAAATAGTGACGTAACAGGTGTTTTAAGTCAGACCTTTGATTTTGCGCCGTACATCCTACTACTTTTAAATCTTAACTAAAATTGAAAAACAAATTTCTTATCGTTACAAAAAACAAATGCGCTTCGCAAGACAAAGAGAAAACTAAAAAAATAAAAATGAAAAATTTAAGATCTTTTTAGAAAAAAGTAGCTTAATTTTATATAGAGAATGTAAAACAAGCAATCTAAAAGATGTTACTATTTGCTGATATAGTTGAAATCTTTAATAATTACAATTCTTAATCAGCATCTAATTTTCTACATTTATTGTTATTATTAATATTTGACGTCTTAAATTTATGTATGTTATGAACATTTACATTTCGAATTTTTAATTAACAATGTAGGATTTTATTTTACAGACAGTAAATTAATTTTTAAAGCAAAAAAAATTGTAAAAATTTCAATTTACATGAGTTTCCCTCTTTAAACAAAATATTTGTTCTAAATTACACGGAAGAAAATTAATTTCTAAATTAAAGATTTAATATGATATTTTGGCATGAACTATTTTTCGCTACTTCTGGAATCGGACTTGAGATGCAAGCAGATCAGGTATTTTTAATTGATTCAGCAGAAGCAAAAGTCAGTCACTGATTTTCAGTTAAAATTATGACTTTTAACTGATTTAAATTAAGAGAAGATATTAGTAGTATGAAAAATACGTACTCCTTATGCCTAAAATAGTTATTTTCGTATTAATGGTGCAAAATAGATGATTGTGTCGAAGGCGAGATTATGTAAAGCAAGGAGGTCTAAGCATCGAGGCGAAGTCAAGGGTGCGTGGGGTTGCCGAGGTTTTCCCATAATCTAGCCTGAGACACTCAATTTTTACGCCCGTGTTGTGAACAACATTTTTTGTCCTGTTACATTAAAAGTGTGTTATTAAATGCACACACATTTTAATGAATTGTTTCTTTGTTCCATATTGTTAAAAATGACTTGTGATGTCATTTTCAAAAATGTTAGTTTACTGAATGCACAAACGAGCAAAGAAATATTTTGCGCCCGTTCCTATGACGTCAGTGGGCGCGAATGTATTTTGCGTTCGCTCACCTTAAGGCGCTAGCACAGCTCCTACTGCCTGCAGGTTGTCATGGTAGCGCATGAGAGTAAAAGAGTCAGAAAATTCAAATTAAATGTTCTTTCTCTCTCACTCTCATTGCGCCTGCCTGTGCAGGCAGGCAGGCAGTAGAAGTGATAGTGTACATTTAGACTGTTTCCAGAATAGATAGACGCAGACGCGACGCATTCCCATTTGGTTAGCATTTAGAAGCGTCGAGTCTGCGTTTGCGCCAGCTTTGCGTCTATCTATTCTGGAAACAGCCTTACCTCTGAGCGGAAATCACTTACTTTGCGCCCGCCTCATGTGCACGAAATAACACACTTTCCGTGCAGGCAGGATAAAAATGATAATTTTGAAATCTCAAATTTTATAATATTAAACATGTAGTTCTAATGTATCTATACTTATTTAAATATATTGAAATAATATATTATCAACCTACTAAAAATACTAAAATGCTTCAACTCTATTTTTGAATTTTTGAATTTATATTCCCAAACTTATATTGAATACGTAATAACAACTAAAATGTACACCGAAAAAATACCTAGGACTCGTATACCAGAAATTAATTAGATTTCCTAGTTACGAGAGGAACCCACTATAGAATCCTAGTCAAAGTAATAAAATTCACACTGCAAAAAATGGCGTCTAATAATAAGACGTTTAGAGAAAAACTAATTAAAAGAAAAAAATGAATTACTGTATTTGAACATATTTATATTTGACTTTGTATTTATACTTCTTAGAATTAATTGAAACTTACGAAATAAATATTTGACGCAGGATGGACACGAAACCTGAACCTAACGAATACGCACTTTGAAACCCGGAACGATCCTACTACATTAAACACGAATTGGTATTTTCACTTTTTAATAGACACTAGCTTTTTGAGTCAAAATACAATACCTAATCAGATAATGTTTTATATCTTTCAAGTACGCAATTTTATCTACTTGTTAAAAACTATTAATTTTTAATTATTTACGCCAATTAAATGAAAATAAATTTTAATGCACAAATTATTGCAATGGTAAATTTTTAAACACACTGCGCCGATTAAAATAGTAAAAATGTTGTTACCACGTGTGTAAAAATTTCGACGATTTATATTGAAATATAACCAAAAAAGACTGAAAGAATTGACTAATATAATTAAATAGTTTAATTTCTAAAACACGAACTATCTATATTTCCAAAGGTTCCGAGAAAACAGCAATTTTGATAGTAGAACCTCGATTATCCGAGGTAATGAATAGGGAAGAGGTGCCTCGGATAACACGGAACAAATGGAAATTTCAAAATTTTAAATTATTTTTCATGTGTTTAAAGTGTTAGAATAATATTAAACGACAAAAATGGACGAAATTTTAAATGCAATAATCACAAATAGTGGTTTTGTAAAATTTTTTTCCGAATTTAGTCGCTCGATCCGTTTTATCCGAGTTATTCCGCATTATCCGAGCATGTTTAGTGCCTCGGATAATCCGGAATGTCGGATAACCGAGGTTCTACTGTATGTGAAAACTCCATTTTATATGTACAGAAAGTAGACACAAAATATAATAAACAATCTTTTTACGAAACCACGATAATTCACATAAAAGCATTGTAGGTAAATACTGTCGAAACAGACGCATGCGCATTATGGAAATAGGCAAAATTACTAAATATCCTAGCCAATTTTACCAGGATTAACAGGGTTGCCTTTACAAGGCTTGGATTTTTTGAATCGACCTTGACATTATGCAACAAAGCAGAATACATAATTTAATTCTTATACTGTCTAAATCTAAATAAAATTTAAAATTAAATTTTTTTTTTAAATTTTCAAAAATTGTTAATTTAACAGAAATTTCATTAATTTCCCAGCAATAAGTATACCACTGATTCAGTTAGTGTATATACGCTGTAAATTACTGAAATTTTACTAATTCAAGCATATATACGCTAAATGAATCAGTGGTATACTTATTACTATGGGAAATTAGTGAAATTACGCTAATTCGGATTTAGAGAGTACGGAATTGAATGAAAAATGGCACATTTAAAGATTATCTTAATGCAAACACAATAAAACAGTTAAATTAATAAAAATAGAAGGTAATTAAATTTACTTGAAAATTGTGTTACTCAACTCTAAACACTGACCAACCCTGACAGCTCTTCCCTATACTATTAACAAAAAATTTTTTTTATACATGAAATTAATTCTTTCATTAATTTAATGTCAATTATCAATATTCAGATAAATATTTTAATAGTAAAATTGAATTTGAATTCATAAAACTATAAATCGTTTTTTGCTCAGATAAGATTATTTGCTTTTTGTGTTTA
The DNA here is from genome assembly GCA_032872505.1 of Leptopilina syphax. Classification (NCBI taxonomy): domain Eukaryota; kingdom Metazoa; phylum Arthropoda; class Insecta; order Hymenoptera; family Figitidae; genus Leptopilina; species Leptopilina syphax. The sequence goes on along the minus strand of CM065471.1, from coordinate 8,339,309 downwards.
CATATTTTCAATCAATCTATTATAAAAAATATTTTTGTAGTAAAATTAACTAAAATCTGAGCTAAAATGTAACAGTCAACAAAAAGTTCCTAAGTATTAATTTAAACGTAAAGCGCAGACGCGAGTTTGAAGTAACAAATGCAAAATGTGAAAAATAAATCTTGGAAAAATCTAAAGTAACATAAAATTTTGTTCTAGATTGTGTTAGACTTTAAGTAAAACTTATTGTAAATATGCTCTTGGACACAGTAGAGCTTAAAAATGTTTAAATATCGTTTATTTAACTCAGGCGTATTATGGTCACTTTATCTACCTGTACAAGCGCATACTAAGTTCCTCCTTATAACTCAGCGGTCAATAAAATATACTTTATTGACTGCTCGCTGGTCAATAAAGTCCCTATTATTATCCTAGGGCAACAAAGTGTACTTTATAAACTGCTCGCAGGGCAATAAAGTCCCTATTATTTAAAGGCAACAAAGTGTACTTTATTGACCGCACTCACAGGACAATAATGGACACTTTATTGCCAAGCCGGATTAAAATTAGCATACACCAGCACAGGTAGCACAGAGTGACCATAAGACGCCTTTGTTGCATGATGTATGATATAAAATATAAGAGGTTATGTGCCTCGTTATGTGCCGAGCACAATATTGAAGAACTCCAACTTACTTTCCTTATTGCATAATGTACTATTACTAGATTCTAGCAGGCCTTAAGGTAGTACAGTGAGGCACAAAAATGCTACAGTAACTGCACCATACTATAGCATTCTAAAAAAAAATTTTTGAGAATACTTTAGCGAGCATACTACTTTAAGTTAAACTTGTAGGATATGAAAGAATTTGTAAAAAGAACTTACTATACTCTGTTGGGTCTTAAACCAATTTTAAATTTCGACTTGGTCAGTTTTTCAATATTTAAAATAGTAAATCCAATATGATGGACTAAATTTTAAAATTTAATGAAACAATTTTTAAGAAAATTTTATTAAATTCTAGATTTTTAATTTTACTGCCATATTACAATAATGCAATAAGCATCTTTTATGAAAATAATGTTTTATATTCTGCCTGTGAATACAGTGATGTGCTTTTTCAAACTTCATTTATTTTAACAATTTGTTAAAAAAATAACATAAAGACAATGTTATGTTATTAACAATATTATTAATGAATCTCAGAGATGTAAATTTATAGCGTTTTCACGTATAAAATTTGACAAAGTTAAACACAACTGACGACATTAATAAAATTATGACTGTAATTTCAATTTTAGACATACTTATATTTCATAGGATTTAAGATTTATATAATTTCAAGTTCAGATATTAATTTTTTCCGTGTATTTCATGAATAATAATCTCCAAATTTTCAACACATCATTTTCCTAATATTTAGGAAATTTTATACGTATCCCAGTAAAAAAAACTAATTCAAATGAATTGAAACGAATTAACATTTTTGGTAGGCTCCAATTCGTATTTGTCACAAAGCGGGATCCACTCAAGCTCTTTGTATATTCAATTGAATTTAATTCAATATGTACTAAAATGTCCAAACGAATTCGCATTCGAAAGAAATGGCCAAGGAATGCATTAAATTCGTGCTAACAAATTGAAAAAAAATTAAAGGCTCAAAACTTGTTCAGTGAATTGGTACGGATAGAAGGTTCGGAAGTTCAATACAGTTTCACGAATTCAGGAAAATTGCATCATGCCTCCAATTCGTATTTGTCACAAAGCGGGATTCACGAAAGCTCTTTGTGAATTCTTTTTAGTTCATTTCAATTAGTTTTCGTTTACTGGGATGCCATCTTTTGTTATGACAAAAGAATTTTTAAATAGTGATTGCCCAATGATAACTTTAAAATGGAATATATATATATATATAGGATAAAATATAATTAGTTCACTATATTTTTTTTATTTGTACTATACACTGAGAAAAAAATTTCCTTCGACCAAACATAAGCAGTCAAGTAAAAAAATATGTTTAAATTAAACATATTTAATTATTAAATTAAACGTAATTTTTATTGAATCAAACTTATTATCTATTGAATGGATGAGTATGGATGTGCAAAAGAAATTAACTATATTAATCTTCGTATTCCAAAATTCATTCTGTCTGTCAGAGTATGAGAGAGAAAGCACGATACAGAGTAAGAGAGGGAAGTATCGTCTCTTCTTTCAGTTTAGAGTAGGAGCGAGAGAGAGGCGAATAGTTAAGAAAGTAACGCCTATTTCTTTGGTTTACAGAAGAGCATAATGTTTTCTCCATTTTCCGTGTTAGGTAGAAAGAGAGGAACAGAAATTGGGAGGGAAAGAAAAAGTGGGGAATTTCACTTTCAAGCCAAAATACGAAAAGGGCGTCTTATTTCCTTATTGGCTAATTATTTTTCTTTTCTCACTCACAGACAGATTAAGGAGTGCAAGAGAGGGAGATCGAAAACGAGGTAAGAGTGAGAAGTATAAATTTTATCGGTATTCCATATACTAAATGGACATTTTTCACCAATTTCTGATCCCCCCCGCCTCTGGTTGTGGACAATCATGAACATTTGGCAAACCCTTTCCCCTTTACACTTATCCACGTAGACAATGCACATTTGAAAAGTATGTAAGTATTTTTTTAATATTACTCCTGCATTTTAAAAAGTAATAAAGCTCATTTTAAACATATTTCAAAGCTCAAAAATACGAAAATGATTAACGATTAAAATAATAAATAAACACTATAATTTAATTAAACGCTTAATTTTTTTTAATTATTATATTGTTATATTAACACCATAGTCAGGGAAACAAAATTTTTTCAGTAAAATCAAGGAAATGTCAATAAAAAATTTTTTTTCAGGGAAAGTAAGAAAATTGAGACATTTTTTAGACTTATAAACAAATCTTTCAAATTAATAAAAATTAGCATCTAATTTTTGTAAAATGCAATATTTTCAGTATTTATAATTACATATTTCCAAAAATCCAAATACATACGAAAATAATATTTAAAAATTATTTTAAACATTTTGGAGAAAACATTTATTTTCCAAATGTTTAATTAAAATTCATCAAATAATTAATAAGTTTATTTCAATTATACAAAAAATCTATTAAAAAAATCAATCCTATTTGTTAAAAATTGCATTAAATTTTTTTTTAAAAACTAATTCGTATAATTGTTTTATAATGATTATTTAATATTTAATAATTTTCGAACAATGTAAATAAAAATTTTTGAATATTTACTTTTTGGACTTATTGAAATTTTTGACAAATTATGGTCCTGTTAATAATTAAAATTCTCAAAGAATTTGATCATTTTTATTAATATATTTTACTAATTCTATTATTTTTAAAAGATTTTTATAAATTTTAATTGTTTTTGAAGATAATTGAATCTTAAATAATCATTATAAAACAATTATACTAATTACTTTTTAAAAATATTTTAATGTAATTTTTGAAAAATAATTGAATTATTTAAAAGAGCTTTTGTATAACTTTAAAAAACTTATAAATTTTTTGATGAATTTCATTTAAAAATCTTGAATATAAATGTTTTTTTCAAAATGTTGAAAATTATCCTGAAATATTATTTTTGTATGTATTTAGATTTTTGGAAATATATGTATTTGAAAACACTGAAAATATTAAATTTTAAAAAATTAGAAGCCAATTTTCATTCATTTTAAAATTTAATTTAAACAATTTTTAAAAATTCTAACAAAATACTTAAAATAAATTAATTATTTTTCAATTAAATTTTACAAAATTTCAACTTTTCAAAAAGATTTTTATTATAGATATATTTCAAAAATTAAATTATGTCTTAAAAAATGATTCAAAAATAATTTTTGAATGATTTGTTTATAGTTACTTTTCGCATTATCAAAATAACATGCACGTTTTTTGTAAAAATTGTGGTTTTTATGTATTGTCTCAATTTTTTTAATTTCCATGAAAAAATTTTTTTCTGACATTTCCCTGACTATGATGTTAATATAATATTATAATAATTTTAAAAAAATAAAGATTTTAATCAAATTATAGTGTTTGTTTATTATGTTAATGATTAACTTATTAACGCCTGAAAAAAAAATTCTTATCAAATTTTATTTTATTGAGTGTCCTCTTTTCGATTCTTGTGTAAAAAAGAATTTCGTTTAACCCAAAAATTAAATATAGCGGTTATAATTTCAAAAACACAAAAAAAATTCATTTTTTTAAGTTTGATAATTTTTTTACCCTTTATCCCCTTCCCAGTGTATAACGTCTATAGAGGCAAACATAATTCGTGCCACCAGTGTGTATGACCGCTATAGTGGCATCTAAAATGAAAATCTCGGTAATAAATAAAATATGAATTTATTATATCCAATATGGAATAAAGTTTTTACTTTATGCAATTGATCTTAATTTTGTGACTCGGTGGTTTTTAAGGTCGATGATTACGAATACGATGTTTGTTTTCAAAAATTCAAAGTAACTAATATAATATGAGGAAGATAAATTTAAAAAAATTTCTATACACGCTCGCTGGTTGTGAGTCGGCGCAAGTGCTAAAACAGAAGTCAATTGTCAGTGAGCGCTCCTAGGACATTTACACCTACCTGACTGGTATAAGAACTCCCCAGTAACAAAATTAAAGTCCATTGCATAAATGAAAAAGAAAATTCCGCCATTTTAAATTTATGAAAACTTACATCTGTTCGTAATCAGCGACCCTACCCAAATAACAATCATGCGTCGCACTTTGTCGCACTTCGGGGTTGATAGTAAAACTGGTAATTAGGAGCAAAAGTGGGATAAGTGACTTGGGCGCAAATACGGACTAAAATGAATTTGTAATTTATGGAAAAATTAATTATAATTAATGATCAAAAAATATTTAAAATAGTAAAGAAAAACTTTAATATTTTGCAAGTCATTCGTGTAATAAACTTATTAATAAATATTTTAATTGTTTTAAACCATTTTTACTACCAAGTCACTTATCCCACTTTTTCTCCCAATATTTTTTTAAACCACTTTATATAAGCCCCTCAAATAATCTTATATTACATTAAATCAATAAAATTTATGAAAAATTTTTAAAATTGAATTATTTAATAATTTACAATTTAAAATTTAATATAAAATTTATATTTTATCAATTTATATAATATGTATATGAGCCATTCTATTATATTTCGACTAAAGTCGTTGCCGACTAATTTTAAAAAATTATAATATTTTGCAGGAATGATTTTAAAGATATTAGGATCATCGAACAAAAAGAATTTTTTAAATATTTTTTATATTTATTGTAAAATAAGCATCTTATTATTATTGCCCAATTTTCGTAATTTTTCATTTTTCTGGTCAGAAGTTATTTACATTTTGAAATTATGAAAATAAGCAAAGTGCCAGTTTTAATTGCTTATTTTTTAACATTTGTGAAGAAAAAAAGGAAGAAAGTGATAAGAAAAACTAAAAGTTATTAAAAGTTTCTTTATATTTCATAAGGTTTTATTCAATTTAATGATTTCTCTTTCTCACATTTAGCGAATGAAATTTGAAAAAATAGGTTTTTTGCCAGGTGAACTTTAAAATAATTTTTTATTTAATATTTCTTAATAATAATTGTTTCTATCAATTTATAATAATAAAATAATCCATTCATAATAAATTCTAATAATTTTTTACGTTTTCATAGTAAATTATGTGTTTTCTTTAATATTTTCTAATAGACCGTTTTTACGACTTTATATACTTTAGATGCTTATTTTACAATAAATATAAAAAATATTTAAAGAATTCTTTTTGTTCGATGATCCTAATATCTTTAACCTTTAAAGTGCTAAGTGTTGAAAAATCACGCTCAGTGCTAACCCCGGTCTTTTAGACCGCTATTCCCTTTTGACAGTTTTTTAGTCATTTATGATTTTTAAAAGACAACTATTATAAATATTTTTTACTTTTTAACAAAAAAAGTCATTTCTGTATTATTCATTTATTTATTTTATTTATTTTATAAATACAGTCTATGAGAACTGTCAGTAGAACTAGCTGCGCGTCAAGCTGCGCAGACGATACTCATGGGAATATACTGGAATATACTTTCACTTAAAGCTAACCCCGGTCTCACAGACCGCTATACTTCAAATATTTATTTATATTACAAAATTTAACGAATAAAATTTTTTGAAAAAATTGTCTCCTAACAGATTTTTATAAAATATAAAGCTACTAAAAAGTTCAAGTTCTTATTATACTTTGAAAAAAAGTTACAAGCAAAGAAAATTTTAATAGCGGTCTGTCAGACCGGCATAGCACTTTAAAGGTTAAAATCATTCCTGCAAAATATTATAATTTTTTAAAATTAGTCGGCAAAGACTTTAGTCGAAATATAATGGAATGACTTTATATATATATATATAATATTTATTATAGATTGTAATTTATAATTTAATTTAAATAATAATAAATTACTAAATGTTTTGAAATTACGACAAAAAATTTTTGCTTAAAACAATAAAACTTTACTGTAGAACGTTATTTTTATTTATTTATCTAAAGTTGATAATAAAGGCAGAAAAAGAATTGACTTTATAATTTTTTAATATTCGCGGTCTCACCGATGCACATGTGCGCAGGGTGCGCAGCCAATTTTCCCAATATGGCCGAAAATGTACTTGTTGATGTCCGTCTTGAGTCACATGACGTCCAGTTTCGCTCTAAGCATGTGTTTTTATCGTTGGGTGAATGTCGCGATTGTTTGTTATTTATAAAAAGTGCGTGTGCAAATCACAGTTTTGTTTCTTTTATGTTTTATAAATATTTGTTTTTGTTTAAACTCGTTTTTAAATTGAAAAATTAAAAAATTTAACGGTTATAACGAACAAGATCATTTAAAGTTGATTTGCTTCGAATAGAAAGGCTCTTAGACGCAGTCCAAATTGTTAATTTATTATATTATACAGTTGACTTTTCTTGAATTTGTGTTGAAAAGTTTATATTTATTACGAATTATGATCTCAGCTGTTTATTATAGGTTATTTAGGAGGTTATGTATGTTCAAGACTAAAGAGAAAAATGTTCAATATTAATGCTATGTTTATATTATTGAAATGAAAAATTTTTATGAAATATTTTTAAATTTAACCTTAGTTTTTTGTATTTATTTTTTTACAATATATTTATCATAAATAATCCTTAAAAAACGCACGAGACTCGCATTTCTCTCTCATGTATCATGCTCCTTTATGACATGCGAGCGTAATGCGTCTCATATGAGGACGCATCTGTCTGCATCAGTGAAGGCACGAGTGCGAAAAGAAACCTCATACATGCGAGCGATATGAGACGCATATCAATCTCAAATTGTTATTTGGGTAGAAACCACCGAGTGACAAAATTAAAGTCAATTGCATAAAGTAAAAATTTTTGTTCTATATTGGATAAGGAGTGGTCAAAGATTGGTGAAAAATTGTCCTCGTGGTTCATGGACGGCCCCTAAGCTTATACCGCGGCTAATATCATGACTATCAATTAATCTCGGTGTCAATCTTTTGACAAAGAAGGAAGAATACTTCAATAAAAGAATTCTTCTAATGTGTGATGAATTTATATAAAGTTTTTCTATCGCTTGACTAAACTAAAAACTGAAAATTTAGGGAAATAATTATAAAAATAAAAAAATATATTTATGTCGTGAAACTGCTTAGTATGTTAAATTTAATTTTTGGTTTTCGTGTTTTATGTTTTTTTAAAATTCTTCAAAAAATTTGTAATTTCTTTCTAATATTTCCGAAGAAGAAAAAAACATCTTAAAGTCTTAGTCACATTTTTATATACACACAATGAAATAAGGTCGTAAGTATAATAAGACAAAAGCAGAAATATCGCGCGCGCTTTAGCGCGCGTAGCTCTGCTAGTATATTATTAAAATGTTATTATAAAATGGTGGCTTAATTGCAGCATTTCATTAGAAAGAGTCTCGTTTTAGGATTCCATGGCCAGATAAGTAACGTCCTTAATTTTTGATCTGGAAAAAATGAAAATATTGTCATTTCCTATACATCAAAAGCTATCGACACAGAGGCGTAGGATTTTTTTATATTACTTACTTTTATTTTTATCAACAATTTTATTAATTTTTTTTTTAAATTGTTTTTTTTTTGTTTAATCACGCACCATTTTGCAAAAAATCAAAATATTGGAAAAATCCGACGTGTGTTGATAGCTACTGATGTATAGAAAATGACATTTTGGTTTTTTTGCAAATCAAAAATTGAGGAAGTTATTTGTCCGGACATGGAACCCTAAAAGACAAACGCCTTCCAATAAAATGCTACACAGCAGCCATTTTGTAATAAAATTTTTTAAAAAAAAATATATGTTGCATATCAATACTCATAGAATAATACGTACTTTACAGATTTTTAATTCACAAATTTTCATTGAGCCAAAAAAAAATTTTTTTTTTCTAAAACATCATAAATTCTAATTTTAGAAACCATTAGCAACAATTTTCAATTGTAACTAGATCGGGATAAGCAACGTATTGTAAATTTATTTTCAATAATTTTGGATTTGAAAATAAAATTTCAGCTTGTTTTCTCAAATTGAAGCATTATTTATTACAGATTTATTTTCTAAACATAAAGATATTTAGAACTTTTTAAAATTTCCTTCCGATTCAGAAAGAATTTCTGTTTTGAAAAGAGACGCTGGAGTTGACAATTTTTTTTTAAACAATTTTTGGAGAATATTATCAAATTTGGGATTTTTTCCTAATATTTGTATTTTTTTATTACAGAATATCTTTTTTAAAGCACAGAGGTATTTAGAACTTATTAAGAATTTACTTCCGATTCTGAAAAAAAATGTTGCCTTGAAAAGTCATGTTGTTATTGATAATTTTTGGAGGCAATTATCAAATTGAAGCCTTTTACTCAAATTTTTGTTTTTTTTATTAAAGAAGATCTTTATCCAATAAACACAGAAGTAATCTAAACTTTTTAAAGATTTTTTCTTAAATATCATAAATTCTAATGTTATGAACAGAAAATGTGTAACAATTTATATTACCTCGCCAATGATTCAATTTTTCATTCTCGTATATCATAAATTCTAATTCTAGAAACCATTACAAATTATTTTTATTTGGAGCTAGATCGGCAAAATAAACAATGGTCTTGTAAATTTATTATCAATAATTTTGGATTCGTAAATAAAATTTCAGCTTGTTTCCTCGAATTGAAGCATTATTTATTACATATTTATTTCCTAAATCTGGATATATATTTAGAACTTTTTAGAATTTCTTTCTGATTCAGGAAAAATTTAAATTCTGGAAAGCAACGCTGGCCTTGAAATTTGATTTTAAAACAATTTTTGGAGGCGATTATCAAATTTGAAATTTTTTCCGAAAAACTGGTGCTTTTTTATTAAAAACAATCATTTTCTGAAACACAAAAGCAAATTATTCTTAATAGTCATATATCATAAATTATAATTTTAGAAACCATTAGAAATTATTTTCAATTGGAACTAGATCGTGATAACGAAGGTCTTGTAAATTTATTTTCCCCAATTTTGGATAAGTGACGGTGGACTTGACATTTTTTTTAAACCAATTTTTGGAGACGATTATCAAATTTTGGATTTTTTCCTAAAATTGGTATTTTTTATGACAGAATATCTTATTTTGAAACACAGAGGTGTTTAGAACTTTTTTTTTATTTTACTTCCGATTCTGAAAAAATTGTGTCTTTAAAAGTCACGATGTTATTGACAATTAATTAAATTAAGGAGGTTCTCCGGCTGCTACTCTTGAAAAAATCGATTTTCTTCCAATTTTATTTAAATTTTGAGGAAATGTTTCTTCGAGTGCGCTCTAAACGTGGTAAAAATTTCAGAACCCTTTGCCATGTCAAAAAATGTGATATCGTAGTTAGCATTTTTCATTTTCAAAATAATCGCATGTAGAAGCTGAAGTTTGAACTTGAATTTTTCCAAATTTAGCATGGCAAAGGGTTCTGAAATTTCTACCACATTTAGAGCGCACTCGAAGAAACATTTCCTCAAAATTTAAATAAAATTTCAAGAAAATCAATTTTTTCAAGAGTAGCAGCCGGAGAACCTCCTTAAATCAATACGATTTGAAACAATTATGTTTTACCTTTTTATTAATTATACTAGAACCAAAAGGGCGCGCGTTGCGCGCCTACTTCTGGTCCTTTCCCACAACAAAAACCTTAAATTAATATAACCTTAAATTAAATCTTAATTAAATAAAAACATATGTTTATATTTAAAAAATTAATTCTCTGTTAATAAGATTGTTTAAAAGTTTTTTAATTTTTTAAATGTAAGTTTGGCAAATTGAATTTTCTATAAAAAAATTACACGTTAATGCCTATAAAAAATTCTCATTCTGGAGAAAATCACTTTTAAAATAAGCATAACATCATTAAACAAGTTGTAAATCCAGATGTTCATTACATGAACATTTTGCTTCCTCTTTACGATCAGCAAAAAAAATTTGCTTCCTCGTGAAGGAAGCATTAACGATAAATATATTTCATTTTTAAATCATTTATAATAGAATTTAACATTTATAAAATAAAGTTCATTTATCTAAATAGAAAGAATAAAATTTTCTTATACAGTAATATGAATCTAAATAAACAAAAAAAATTTTAGTTAATAAGTGAATTTTTCAACTTTAATTGTAATTAATTCTATAATTTTCAATAGAATATATACTTTATATACATCAATCGATTCGTCTTGATGCAAAGAATAAGATTTTTGATTTATTTTTTAATAAATAATAACATTCTATTGTACAGCAACATGATTTTTAAGAAAAAATGAATTTTTATTAAAAGTGCAAATTTTTTGCAAATTTTTTTTTTTTTTTTTTTGCAAATTTTTTGTCTATAATTGGTTTTAATTCTATAAATTTAAGTAAAACATATACTTAATATATACCAATCGATCCGTCTTGGTGTAATGAATAAGATTTTATAAATAAATGAGTAAGATTTTCTTACACAGCAACATAATTTTGCGGAAAGAACTCATTTTTTTGATAAAAATGCGATTTTTTCAGCTTTAATTGTGATTAACTCTATAAATTCTTATACAATTTATACTTCTTATATACTAATCGATTCGTCTTAATGCAAAGAATAAGATTTTATTATATGTTAACTTCAATAAACAACTTAAAAAAATTTTTTTGAAAAAAAAAATTTTTAGAAAAAAGTCAAAAAAAATTTTTTTTTGAGAATTTTTTAAAGTTTATCAATCCATTTCGAGATATTTTTATGATAAATATACCTGGTAATTTTTAGCTAAATTCGTTAAAACCTCTTCGAATTATCGTGTTCACAAAAATCGGGATCCACACACACACACACATACACACATACATACATCCGGACAATTGTTCAGGGTCTTATATAACATAGTCCCATGTAGAAGAAAATTTGTTAAAAGGATTTTTAAAAATTTTGTAAATTAAACGACTACAAAGCTTCCTCACGAGGAAGCAAAAGCATTCAGTATTTTAGAAGTTATTAAAATTTTTGTAAAACATTGAAAATTATCATTTTTTAAAAATGTCTAAATAAAATATTGATCAAATGACTTCTAAAAGATCTTGATCTATTCAAAATTTAAACATCTTTTAAAACTTAAAATATACAAAAATTTTAGGTTCCGTACATGATACGTTTTAAAATGTTTTTCATTCTCCTGAAAATGGGTATGGTGTCTAAATTTTAACTGGTAGTGTATATTATATTTTTATTAGAGTTTTTCTTATATTTAATATTGAAATAATATTTATATAATATATATATTAAAAAACTAATTGTGTTCATAATATGGAAATTACAAAGTAAAAACGCTACTGATATTTTCCATCAGTTTATTATATTTTTACTTATATTAGGGACAAAATAAATGAAACCGGCCACTTGAAAAATTATGGCAACACTCCAAGGATTAATTTAAAGAAAGAAAAATCAGTAAACTTCTATATTATAGAAATTGTGTAGATTTTTCTGCCAAAATACAGGCGAAATTTTTTTAAATTAATACTTGGAGTTTTGCACATCAATACATGGTAATTTAATTTTTCCAAAATATCAAGAACATTCTTGAATTTGCAATTGTTTATAAGAATTGTTAATAACAATTTTAAATTTTAATTTTTTAATAATCTTTTTATTTTATTATTAAAGTATAGACATTAAGCTTAATTTAAAAGAAATTACTTTATTATCATTATTTGTTTTAAAGTAATAATAACATGAAAATAAAATGATCCAGAACTTCAACACCAAATTACTTTAATAATAAAATTTTTTTGAAATTGTTTCACTTATTTGGACCCATTATATTAAAACATTAAAGATTTTTTTGTTGGGAATAAATTATTCTCTGATAAATGATTTATTACCATTTATTAAAACAATTTTAATTAATTGTACACTATCTGCGAAAATTGTGTAAATACTACATGTTAGTGCTATAAATAATATTTTATTTTGCAAAATGTAGATATTAATTAACATTTTTCCCGTCTAAGGCACTAAAACTCAATATAATTATTTAAAAATTAATCTTAAAAGTAAAATTTAACTATCTTTCTAAAATCATTAAAAAGATACTTGAGTTTGTCTTGTTTTAATAAAATTAATATAATTTTAGAAATACTTTACACGTGTTTATGTTCTTTGGATAAAGCTGAAATATGCATTCAGTTTATTTTAATACAATTAATGTTTTTTAAAGATAGTATTTAACATTAAAATTTACAAGTAAATATGTAAATAAAAAAGCCGAACAAGACAGAACTTTATGTAGAAACCTAACTTCTATGCTTGGCCATTTCTGGTTAAAAAAATATCAAGCTAAAACAAAAATTGTGCCTTTTTTAAAACATTTACAATATAAAATTTTTTTAATTTCTTATTTTAACTCATAGTAATCATAGTAATACAACACAATCCTACCTAATTTTTTTACACAAATAACATTTTTATAATAAAGTTCAAAAATTTAGAAATTAAAAAATTACATTATTTTATTATTATATTATTTATATAAATTTATTTTTATATTTATAAGAAAATACAAAATTTTTATAAATTAAAAGAAATTTAAATTTTAGTCAGTTAAGTAATTTTTAGTTTTGTTTAAGTATTTCAACATTAAATACTATTATAAAAATACTTTAAAATGAACAGTACAGATGGTCACTTAAAGCTTTAATTTTTTACCAATTTTTAAGAATTTAAAGTTAAAAATCAGTAATTAAAATTACTTCTAAAATAAGTCAAAAACATGATTCTTATACTGGCACCTTATTATTATGGCACCTGTTTATTACCTTAAAGACTCTAATTTTGAACTGAAATAAAAAATATTCTTTTTTTTAAGACAACATAAATTTTTTTAAAATAAAAAACTGGGTACTTGTTTAAGATTTAATAAAAAAATATTAAACCATGTAAAGTATTATTCTGAAATTATATTAAGTTTTTAATAAAACAAGGCAAACTCAAGGATGAGCTCAAGGATTTTTTAACTGATTCTAGAAAGTTATTTAAATTTCTTTACAAGTTTAATTGTTGAAAAAGTAGATAATGTTAGTGACTTAGACGGAAAAGATGTTAATTTATTAATTGCAATTCTTAATTACAAATAAGAAAAATTATTTTATATAATTAAAAAGCAGTATTTTACACAATTTTTTTAAACTGACCTCCTTATCCTTATTTTTAATCACAAAATTTTTTTGTCTTATTTTTTTTAATTTGGAACAGAGAAAAAAACGTGTTCTTAACTTTGCACTTTTATTTTTCTGTATTATATACTGTAAAAATCTGTTAATAAACTGTAACTACTGTAAACTGTAACTACTGTTGAAGCTCTTATAAACAAAGAAAATACACTAATAGCAAGCGTCTCCGATAGGGTTTCTGACCAATAGCGACCGTCATCATCGGTTTTCAGCCAATAGCGACAGTCATCATCGTCTTTCAACTAATCGCGACCGTCACCATGATATTTTCAACTAACAGCGACCAACATCATGAAATTTTAGCCAATAGCGACCGTCATCATCGGATTTTAACCAATCACGACCGTCATCATTGTATTTCAACCACTCGCGACCGTCATCATGACATTTTCACAACCAATCACGACCGTCACTCTCAAACTCCAGCCAAAAAAAATAGCTGTTTTTCTATTAAGGATTTGCAATTACAGTGATATGAAACTTCTGTTTATTATTACATTAATAATATTTCACTTTAATCAAATAAAGAAAATAATCGAACTACTTTATAAATTTCAATAACAGTTATGCATGTGTGAACTTTATAACGAAATTGGTTACTATTCCATTTTACTAGTAAATTTCTTACTTTGGTTTACTTAATAAGTGACCAGAATTTGTTACTTCATCAACTAAGGCAAAATTGTATAGCTGTTCAAAATAATTCGAACCGAACTGTTAGAAATTTTTTCGCTCAGTTTGGATGTCGAATATTCGACATTATAGAATTGCCTAGTTCAAACGTCGAATATTCGACATTTCGGCGCCCCAAAACCGTATTAAACTCGGTTCGGTTCGAATTTTGCACAGCTCTACAAGATCTACAAGATCTACTCTACAGATGTTTTTCCGAAGAACGGAGGTATTTAGGAACTTTTTTAAAATTTACTTGCGATTCAGAAAAAATTTCTGTCCTGAAAAGCGACGCTGGATTTGACAATTTTTTTTAAAACTATTTTTCGAGACGATTATCAGGATTTGGGATTTTTTCCTAAAATTGGTGCGTTTTTATTAAAAAAGATCTTTTTTAAAACACAGAGGTATTTAGAACTTTTTTAGAATTTACTTCCGATTCTTAAAAAAATTGTTTCTTGAAAAGCCACGCTGTTATTGCCAATTTTTTAAAACAATTTTTGGAGGCAATGATGAAATTGGGGCTTTCTTACACTGAAAAAAAAATCGACAGAATGTGCTTTTTACTTAGGCAATTTTCGCCTAAAAACAAAAGCAATACACGTAAAGCAATTGTTTCTTTAAAAAAAAAAGCAAATTTTGCTTTTTTTAAAGGCAAAAATTGCTTTTTTTTTTAAAGAAACAATTGCTTTGCGTGCATTGCTTTTGTTCTTAGGCAAAAGTTGCCTGAGTAAAAAGCACATTTTGGCAAATTTTTTTTCTGGTGCACTTAAATTTGGCTTTTTTATTAAAGAAGATCTTTTTCTGAAACACGGAAGTACTAAGAACTTCTTTAGAATTTTTTTCTGATTCAGAAAAAAATTTTATTCTGAAAAACGACGTTGGTCGCCTACGTCGAAAAATTCCATGGGTAATTTTATTTTATTTATTAGAATATTACAAATTTTCATTTGAATGAATTGGAAATTTATTTTCTCTAAATTGTCAGAGAATACAAACGTGTTCAATCTCGAATTAAAAGTTAATTTTAATTATATTTAAGAAAATGTGCTTACATAATAGTTCACTAAATACTCCTAGGTAAACAATAGGATACTCCCTGGGAGACCTTCCCCGATCTTAAGCTATGCCCAAATTTACTAGTGTTACAAAAGACTTTCTAATTGCCTAAAAGAATTCTTTGAGAGCTACAAAATAGCACTTTAGGTTATAATAGGGCTTCACGGTGTGCAGAAGCACGTGCCAACCGTAGTATAGTCCAAAAAAAACTTTTTAATTCAACTGTACGGTATTATGGCACACGCCTTTAATAATGTGTATATAATGATGAAAGGAAAACGCCGCTACTACTATATACTAGGTGTACCATTTTAATCTATCAAGAAAATTAATTGTGATAAATCTAAATTCATTGAAAAAATGTTTAAATACAACAATTTATTCTATTCTAATTATTTTATCTCAATTAAAAACAATTAAAAATTCTAATTTTATTTTTAATCATGTCTAAACAATTCATTTTGTTTGAATATTTAATTGTTTTTAATCGTCAGTCATTTTTATTAATAGTTTTAATTGTTATAAATTGATTATAACAGTTTAGGACAACTAAAAAGATAAAATTAATTTTAATAACCAATCAAATGGAAATAAGTATGGTTTTAAATCAAATAATAGTTAATTTAGCAGTTTTGGGCATGTTTTTGCCCAAATAAATCTTATTTATTAATTATAAACATTAACTTATTTGTTTTTCACGTAAATTAAATTATAAAAAAATGAATTGCTTAAATTATTTTCTATTGTCGAATAGATTAACAAGTTATTAATTTAAAAATATTTGTAAAGGTAGTTATATTAAAGCATTTCTAAAAACCTATGAAAACATAATTATATTTTATCCTTACTTTTTTATACATAATCTGTTATCTAACCAATTGCTTTAAACTTTATGTAAACTTTTACAAAAACAATAAATTTTTCTTTATTTATAATAAAAAACAGAAAAATTCATTTGTATATATACTAACCGTTGACGGGCCGAAAAGCTACGAGATTTTCGTTTCGTGAATGTAGACAAACGCTATTTTATTTTTTCAATATTTTTCTCTTTCAGAAAGTAAAAAAATACTATTTTTTATAACAATACACTATGATTGTATTCAATGTGTTTATTTATTGTTAAATTATCGCCTTTGTAAAATAATAGATAGGTCTATAGCGACCACCATTTTGCAAAAAAAAATAGTTTACGCTTTCGACACGCACAACGTTAGTGCTAACGATATTAATGATCATTTAGTACCGATTAATCGATACAGCTCGTACTTGACTCAAACAATGTTAATAATTTTAAAATTTGTAACAAATTGTGATACTTGAAGTTTGTTTGATACAAATAGATGTTTTACTTTCAAGTACAATACTAACATGTTACATATTATACGTAATAAATATTATGTAACATATAATATAATATTGTGTAGTAATCAAAACCATAATAATAATCATAATAATAATCATAATCATAATAATAATATTAATAATAACATAAAATAATAGAAATTACAAAACTCGAAATAATTAATAAATCATTTTTAAAAATTTACACAGACCCACAAACAACTTCAATAATTTGTTCTTTTTTTCCTAACCTCAAAAACATACTTTTTAGGTACTCTTTAAGCTGTATTTAAACAATGTGATTTTTTTGTTTTAAATTACAACAACTGTAGATTTTGCTTTCTAAGGTAAAATTTAAGATAACATTTGACAAAAATTCTTAAAATAAAAATTTCGGATCTCTAATGTTAGATATTTTAAAAATTAAATTGATTTACTTGAAACATGGTGATCTGGACTTTTCGGGGTCGATGATTGTAAATCTAATGTTAGTTTTAAAAAAATTTTAAATGGTAAATCCGATATAACGCAAAAAAATTTAAAATCGCAACTTTTTTTTCATAATCAGGTCTCATATTATAATTCCCAATAAAATTGTCAATCACATCCTTTAAATTTACCAATGTCGTTTTTTCCGTATTTGTCATTTTAGTTACGAAAAATCTATATCGTATTAAATCCGCTATATAAATGAAAAAAAATCTGCCTTTAAATTTGTAATCGACTTTCTGACAAAACCTTCCCAGATAGCACGCAAGCTTGCTGCAATCTTGCAAAATTTGCAGTGCAAGATTGCTGCAAGTTTGCAGCAAGCTTGCGTGCTATCAGGGTTAAGTACTAAATTTTAAGCAAATCCAATTAGATTTTAAACTTTATCACACTGAAAAAATTACATTTGAATTTCAAGTCTGCATGAACTTTGGGTTTTTTAAAACTTATATAATATACTAGTTTTAAAATCACTAACCCAGAATATCCGGCCCTAATATGTTTTAAATAAATCAAATGTTATCTAATTTCACCTCTTGATGCAAAATCTGCAGTTGTTATTTAAAAAATAGTTCCTATTATTTTATTACAACTTTATAAAAGTACCTAGAAAGTATGTTTTTTTAGATTAGAAAAAAACACAAATCAGCTTTCGAAAATTCTGACCTCATATTCAAATTCAATCGCCTTGTTGTGTCAGCCATCTTGATTTTTTATCTCTTTCTGTAGCATATGCATATGTTTAAAAAGAGATGCAACTAAAAATTCCAATGTTTTTTAACAGTTTTTTCTTTTTAACATTTATGACAATAAAAATTTTAAAAAAACGCGAGACGCAACGCAAAAAAACGTTTAAAAATACTATTTATTTTCAGCGCACTTTTCGTTGTTTTGAGTCCCATGGTAGCGTTTTGTAACTAGGCAATGAGTGCAAATAGAGCAAACATATATCTGTATCTCTCTCACACTCATGGCCTAGTTACAAAACGCAACGCGAAACGCTGCCATGGGACTCCAGCCTTAGCCTTACGTTCTATCCGTCTCTTTTTATACCACCGCCTTGCTCCTCTCATAGGAATCATGAGGGTGCAATCCCATGTGAGCAGAATACGTCGACCGAAAGCAGAAAATTATGAGAGTGAAAAGAACAACAATATCTACCTATCTCTTTTCCACTCATGATTTTTTACTTTCGGTCAACGTATTCTGCTCACATGGGATTGCACCCTGAAACTCGAGCAGTCTATTCTTATCACTGATCTCTATATACCTCTGGATTGGAAATGCTGTGAGCAGAACTGTTACCACGGCGACCATCTTTCATTGTGGTAAAAAAAGTGTAGTGAAATATATGGTAAAATTACGTCACATCCGGCAAAAAGAACAGCATAGTGCGGGTTAGGTGTTAAAGTGTAAGAAGTGCAGGCAACGAAAACATACCTATTAAGGCCTTTCTCTAATAGGTTTTAAAAAGTGTGCGAATGACTGCGTCTGCGTCGTTTGCTATAGCAACACATGCTAAAATCAACGCAACGCAGTCATTCGCACGCACACTTTTTAAAACCTATTGGAGAAAGGCCTTTAGATCGTGTGACTGTACCCTAAGTACGTCCAAAAAATGTTTAAGGTAGCTCTCTATTTGATGGGAAAACGTGTACGTGTGAACGTGTGTTGCAAACCAACGCAGACTTTTGGGAACGTATTGGGGGAAAGCCAGTGTGGAATGCGCTTTAAGCTGCCTATACATTGAGCTGAACGCGAACGTGAACGTGTGAAGTCTCAAAGCGCGTTCTACACTAGAAGGCGAGAACAGAATAGCCTACGTGAACGTATAACGTGCTGACGTCACAATGTTATTCTGTCGCTTCTACAATGGGCGAGTTCCACGTTCACGTTCGACGTGCCGCGCTTGTGCTACGAGCACGAAAGCAAGTGTTGCCAACTGTTTTGACTTGCAGCTGAAATTGTGTCATCAGCAAAAGAATTGTAATTATAAATTGCAATTTATACTTATAAATTTACTTTCGACCTCGTTAACAGTGTAGTTTAATCAATGATCAGTGAAATGTGTTGTATATTGAATTAAGTATGGTAAAAATATAGTTTTTAAATTATGTTTATTTATTGTATTTATATATTAATTCATAAAACTAATTCGATTCCAAATGTCATGAATTAATTTTGTAAATGAATACTTAATATTAAAAATATTTAGTCTTTTTATAATTATTAATATTTCTAAACTTCAAATATTTAAATTTTGAAATAAAAATATTATAATTTAGTTTGAAGCTAATTGGAAGCAATAAAAACCAGTAAGTATTTTTATACTGCATCAGCGATGTAACCCCATTTTACGGTATTTAATTGTAATTTTATTGTAAATTATAATAAAATTGAAATAATAAACATATACGCAAAAACAATTTTTTATCTATTTTAATTAAAACAACAACAAAAAGAAGATATCTTATACTTTGAACAGAAAATTCTAAAAATCCATTCTGCGTAAGTACAAAAATTTTTTTTAATTACAATGAAATCTTTATTTGGAGTTTAGTATATGTTTGTGAATTTAATTTGCAAAACATAGAAAACTATTTCACAGTAGTTGTTAGAAATTTATTATTTTTCGTAATTAATCTACTAATTATTTTTCTTAAGGAAATTACAGTGCAGAATATTTTTATTCTGCATTTAAAAAGTCGTATTGTTCAAATATGCCTTCTGTCTGATATATATATATATATATATATATATATATATATATATATATATATATATATATATATATATATATATATATATATATATATATATATATATATATATATATATATATATATATATATATATATATATATATATATATATATATATATATATATATATATATATATATATATATATATATATATATATATATATATGTCTTCTGCTTTCTCACACATTAAAATTTACCCTTAGCCTTTAAAATTTTTTACTATGAAAGAACCTTTATGTTTTCATTCTTTACAGTTTTGAGGTTATGTGCATACACTGTTTTATTATCTTGCAATTTTGTTTGAGCAATCAGAAGTGTTTAAATTACTTAATAATTACTAATTACTTAATTACTAATTACTTAATAATGATTATTCTTGCCATGTATTTATTTACAATTGCTGCCGAGTGGATGAATATTATTAATTTATATATTCGATGGCGGGAAATTGATTACGGAAATTTTCGTCGGTGGTGGGTTAAGCCTCATATTACTGAGCAATGGCGAGAAATACATGGCCTATACAACGCTTTGTTTTTCTATTTCTTGCACTATGATCATGAAGAATTTTACGAAATGGCTCGGATGACACCAGATCAATTTAATCTGTTATACAGCATGATTGAACATAGACTTCAAAAATTCAGTTTGAGACGACCTTTACCAAAAAGACTTCGATTAATTCTTACGTTAAAGTAAGTAAAATACTAACTAAAGTTACTGTATGTAGCATTTATGAATTTTTTCAAGGTTTTATAGTTGCATGTATAATTTTAAAGATATTTATCTCAAAGTTGCTGATATGTAGTTATTTTTTAATGTTATATATTTTACATTGTAAATAATCGATTTTCAAGCAAACATTAAAGTAATTGACGGATCCTTCTATACAATCATCGATGAATTAAGTTTTATAATTATAAACAATAAATTTTAACGTGAATTTAAAATAAAAGATAACTTCTATTTTTATTGAAAAATTAAATGCTTAATATAAATTGAAATCAAGAAGACAGTTGCATGGGTTCCATAATCTTTCGCTTAATTTATTAGTTTAACATCAATTATCATGATAATTTTATAAATTTTAATTCTATATAACATAATAAATAATATTGACACAATGTAACATAGTATTAATATAATTAGCACAAAAGTAGAATAAATCAAGAAATACTCGAACATTTATTCAAATAATGTTTAAACAGGGTTTATAAAGAAATCCAAAATTAAAATTCTATATCATTTCCATGATTTTCTGGTCAAATTTTTAGAAAATTCTAGTGAAATTTTAATTTTAATTTCCACATCGTAACCGAATTTTTTAAAATTCAACATTTTTGCTTCTTTTTTATGGCATTTAGCTTTATTATTTTTGGGCTCTTCAAAAACACTTTACTTATTTAATAGTCTCCACCCTTTGGTAAAAAATCTAACATTATCGAAAATTGTCAAAAATTTAAAAATCTGAATTCTTTAAAATTCAACATTTTTCCTTCTTTTTTATGGCTTCTTTTTTATAACTTGAATATTTTTGGGCTCTTCAAAAACACTTTACTTATTTAATTGTCTCTACCCTTTAGTAAAAAATCTAAAATTATCTTAGAATTTTTGATTGAATTTCTTTTGAAGAAAAAAAATATTTAAAATTCAAAAACTTTTACTTTTTAAAAATCACAATATTAAATTTTTTCAAATCAATATTACTTTAAAAATATTTTTTTCATGAATTTAAAAATAAATACTTATTCTTCTTACACAAAATAAAAAGATATTTTCTTACATCGAAATAAATTAATTACAGTTAATTAAGTATTTAGTATAGTCAATTCGAACTTCTAATAAATAAATTTTATACTTAATTCATGCGAATCGTTTAAAAAAAATTTTTACTTTATTTGTTTTATTCTGCAGCTTTTTAGCGCATGGTGACAGTACAAAAACTACTGCAACTCTTTTTTATATTGGTCGTTCAACTACTTATAAAATAGTGCACGAAGTTTGTTCTGTCATCTGGGATTGCTTATCTCCTCGATATTTAGCAGTAAAAGACGCTTTTGATTGGCAAATCGTTGCACGCAGTTATTTCGAGAAATGGAATTTTCCAAATTGCTTGGGTGCCATAGATGGAAAAGAAATTCGCATTAAAAAGCCACCTCACTCTGGATCTCTGTTTTGGAACTACAAAAAGTTTTTCAGTTTCAAACTTTTGGCCGCATGTGATGCACACCTTCGTTTCACTTGGATTGACATTGGCGATTATGGTAATATAATTTTATAAATTAATTCTTAATATACAATACTTTTTATTTTCATTGTTATAATTAATAATATATTATTTTAGGATCAGTAAGTGATGCATCAGCTTTCCTCTATACAGATTTATACACTGCTCTTGAACATAATGAATTGGACTTGCCACCTGCTGCAGCTATACCCAGAACGAATATAGTAGTTCCTTATGCATTTGTTGGGGATGCAATATTTCCGTTCAGAAACTATCTGATGAAGCCATTTGACAGAAACCAGAGGTTGACTGAGAGGCAAATCTACTACAATTACAGGTGATTGAAAAAGAAATATATAATATACAGTCCGGGGAATCTATTTATAATTATCCTAAAAGCGCCGATTTATTATTTACTTTGTTTAAATTGAATTCCTTAATGATAATGTATAAAGTAATTCAAAAATTTTTTCTGAAAAAGTTTTTTCATAATTTTCATTCAGTGGAAACAGTTCTGTTTAAATGATATGTACATAACTGCTAATATTTTAAGAGCATAGACCGCTAATTTATTATTAATATTTCTATATTAATAATATTATGGTTTTATAAAAATCAAATTTCAATCGTTTAAAACATTACAAATTAAAAATCTTGTTTTTAAATTGAATTGATTAATTATTTATTTATATTATTAATTAATAAAAAATCTTTTGCAAATGATTGATCTTATCAAAAATAAATATTTTAAACAGAAACCAACTAAAATTATCAAAATATTTACTAGGGGCATACAAGTTAAAATTTTGATAGATATATGTCCAAATTCAGGGTTTTCATAGAAGCGTAAAATCTTGAATACTGTTAAAAATTTCTTTTATTTTATTTGCGAAAATGTAAAATTTGTAAATTGTTAATTGCTGAAGGTAAAATAATTTTTTAAAAATAAAAATAAGGTATAATATTTTATACTTATTAAACAGAAAATTGTGAAAAATGTTGAATTTTTTGTTCAAAATCAGTAGTTTGTTGAGTTTTAAATAGAAATTCATTCTGTAAGCCTGAATTTTTCATATAAACACCCTGAGATTATTTTATAAGAAGAACATAACAAATTTTATCCTTTACGTATTGATCAGGATAATTTTATTTTTAGGTGATTTACAAACTTAATTTCGTGTTTTTGACATACTAAAATAAAAAAAATGAGAAAATTATAAATTAAAATTTTTAAGTCAGACTTTAAATTAATATTTTCAAAAAAAATATTTTTTGTAGCATTTCCAGAAATATTATATTTTTTGGTTAGGTTTTACAAAATTTCCTGACCTTCTATTAATTTTCTATGTATTAAAAGAAATTTATTACTTATTATTAATAAAAGTGACCTAGTACCATGACATTAAATTCTCTTTTACTTTTTGTTTAGATTATCCAGGGCTCGTAACTCAATCGAAAATTCATTTGGTCTGCTTGCAAATAAATGGAATATTTTAAAAAATGATATGGACTTTAAATTGACGAATTCTATTACAATTGTTCAAGCACTAGTTTGCTTGCATAATTTTTTAATAACAGACGAATTGTTATTAGATGAAGAAAACCGGATGTACGCTGATCGCGATGTTAGAGGAAATGACGAAGAAGATGGTCGACCAATTTTTGAAGACTTGAATGTTCCTGCAAATGTTTTTGCACAGAGAAATTTACTAGCAGATTATTTTA
The DNA here is from genome assembly GCA_032872505.1 of Leptopilina syphax. NCBI lineage: Eukaryota > Metazoa > Arthropoda > Insecta > Hymenoptera > Figitidae > Leptopilina > Leptopilina syphax. Next base: position 8,315,221 of record CM065471.1, on the reverse strand, counting down.
ATTCAGAGGAAGGTGCTTTAAGATGAAATGTAATTTTCACCCTTTATAGGTACTTTTTATTTTACAATCATTCATTAGTAAATTTAATAATTAAAATATTGTACAAAAAAATTAATTGTTTTATTTTATGCGAATTTTAAATTTTAGGTCAAAAGAAGAAGCACTTTTCATCGAAAATAAACCAATATAATTAAGAAATAACACTTTGTTTTGATGCATTTGTTTTGGAATGTTTATATATTTCTCATAATTTATTTACGAGTACAAATTTTATTTTTTCATTTTCTAATGGGTAGCAACAATTTTGAGGTGTCTAAATTTTTCCAAATTCCCAAATATTCGAATGCTTACTTATCCGATTAGACAAATGTCTAAATTCCCGTTCATCTTGATACCTAACCGATTCCTATTTATCCGAATAGCCGAATGCCCATTTATACGAGAAGCAAAATGTCCAAATTCTTATTTATTAAAATACTATAATATTCGAATGACCATTGTTCCGAAAAACCAATGTTCCGAATTCCCATTTATCAGAATATATCCAAATGACCAACTTCCAATGTAACCGAATAGTCAAATGTCCTATTTTCCTATTTATTTAAAAATCCAAATATCCTCATAATCATTTATCTGTACAGCTAAATGGGCATTCGGAGATTTGGCTTTTCGAAAAATTTCGTATTCGGCGTTTTAAATTTCTGAGAAATGGGAATTAGAACATTTTGCAATTTAAAAATTCTGTCACTATCTTCCAATGTCCTTATGATATTTAATTTGGTTTTATAATAAGTTTTGTTTTTTTATATGTTACCTTTTATTTAACAATATTTTCATGTATAGTAATGCAATAAGGCAATACTTTAATCAGATACAGAAACGAAATCTTGTACCAAATTAATATATTATTAATTTGAATTATTTGATTTTTTTTTTCTTTTTACTGTACATTATTTGACAATTAGCATTATGTAAATGTATGTATATTTTATAAATTGTGTACAAGAAATTTGCTAAAATGTGTAACGAATAAAATAAGTAAATAAATATTAAACAACATTAAAGATGTTTTTATTTTTTTTCAACATACAATAATTCGTTTCAAACATTTCTTTTGATTAAAAATTTCTTCGCAACTCTTTTATTTGCTTTTGAATTTTTTAATGCACAATGTAATGTGCATTTATATAATGTATTAATTTATAACACCCAAACATTTGAAGGGGGAAAAACGTAGTATAAAAATATATATGCATTTTTTATGTAGTTAGAGCGACATTTCTTCTCTTTGTAAAATTTTTCAATTTTAGACAACATGTTTATACATTTTTTTGTACTAATCTACGTAGACAATATGTTTATACATTTTTTTGTACTAATTTACGTATAACTCTACTCTTTATGAGAATATTTTCATTTGTTGATGTCATTTTAAAAAATTTAAAGCAACATTGCATATATGACAATTTTTATAACACGCGACAATTTTATTAATTCTTATTGGTGTCAATCCAGCGAAAATCATGTAGAGCTGGTTGCAAGATGATTTTTAAAATATCTGCAATCAATATATAATTTTCTGGGATACAATTTAATTATCATTTAGAGTTTTTTTCGCCAAGTATGTTTTACTATTTTTAAAGCGTTTTAAAAAAGTCAACAAATTATGAGCTAATAAATAGTCTATTTAACAACGATACAGAAAAATTTAGTGTAAAATAGAAAAAGTATATGATATATATTTTTTATAATATAGATTTTATTATAATATCTGAATAAATGTAAATTTTTTGAAGATTACCCACCTACATATTTTAATTGCAATTCTTGCGTTTCTGCAAGTGCTAATTTTTTTCGTATATCTTTCATTATTATTTTATATTTTGAAAAATGTGACTTCAATACATTTTTCGATTTACTGTATACTAAAGTTAATCACTTTAATAATAACTTCAGTTCCGAAATTAAATCGAAAAATTTATTAAAATCAGGTTAAATCTACACATTTTTCTAGTTTTTGTAAAATAATGAGACGTGATTTTAGGAATTTTGAAAATCATCGAGTGACCAGTTCTAGAATTTTCGCTGGATTGACCCATTGCAAAAAAACAAAGTAAAGTATAAATAAATATTGCAGTTGTGTAAAAAGCCCAAAACTCGACCATACAATTTCGGCCATTTGAATACATTTGGGCTTTTGAAAGTTTTCATTGTGAAAAATGAATTAAATTTATTATTAAGAAACATTAGACTCTTTGAGTACTGGAACTGCTAGATAGATTTAGTACTCGAAATTTTTGAAGAAAGCAAAATTTTGTTAACTTTAGTCGATTCAAAAACCCAAATAATTTTGTGGTTATCCGAAAATTTTTAGGTGTTGAAATTTTTCGGGTTGCTTGGCTTGACCCGATCCGAAAAATAGTCAGCCTGACCCGACTTTTTGCATACTTCTAATAAATATGGATAAAGTAGAACATGACTATAATGAGAAACTAATAAAATTTAAAAAAAAAATACGCTACTAAGAGCGTTTATCTTTTATGTTATGTCAATTATTAAAAAATTATGCGTTTTAAAAATCACAATAAGGATGTGCGTTAATTTACTTCAGTTAACATCGAGTTGCCGCAACTCGAATTTGGCACACAACTGAAGTAGAACTAGTTCTTCATACTAGTTTATGACAAATGAAGTAATTTTTAAATACGATCATCTTCTTCAAAAGATTCCATCTCATCTAAAATGTTTGGAAGTATCTCTCTTTGCTGTTGTATGGAGAGAAGTACAAATTGCCTTTGAATTATATTGAAAAATCCATCTGTGTTCAATCTTAAATCATTTCCTCTTTCAACAGAATTATCTTTAGTCTTATTTTTTCCGAGAGATTGTTTCCAATCTATGTATTCTGATATCTTACTTGTTGCTTGAGAGAGATTTGAATTTGCAGATTTCATTGAATCTGCAAGTTCTTCACGTAATGAATCCTCCTTTTTCTTCTTCCGCAAAGCAAAACAGTCCCAAGGTGGAGCAATTTTCCCTGTTGATGTTTCTTTTCTACTGGAAACTGCAGTAGGCGATCCTCTTTTATACATTGTTTTCTTTTTTGTTACTGAATTGATATTAGAATGCATCGATGTGGAATGTTTGCTTGATGATGTCAAATTATCATTGGTCGCTGACAGCAAAGACGATGGTATTTCTATAGCAGGGGATTGATAAATGTTTGGAGCCGATGATGAAAACGAAGACTGAGAATTTATTGTTGACAGAGATGCTGCAGCCGATGAAGAGGCTAAACTTTTTGGTATTTCAGCAGTGCTTTTGGAAGAAGCAGTAGGAATTGTAACCAGGTTTAAGGAAGAAATTGGTGAGGAAACATTCAAAAAAGGTCTTTCTGAAGAAGACATGAATTTCTCTGATGATGTAGTGATTGTTGATGAATTTGTTAATGGTGCTCTCAAACCGCTAGGTAATAAAGGAGAAGAAGAAACCGTACACAAATTGGAAATCTGAGGCGCTGAAGTTGATAAAGTTACTGCAGATGTGGATGAAGGAGACATTGATATTTGCGAAGGTATTTGTAAAGCTGTTGATAAAGTGATCAGCGGTGCCGTTGAAGCAATAATTCCAGATGCAGTAGAAACATTAGGTGCCAAAAAGGATGGAGACAATGATGAATTTACTGTTGAAGGCATTAATGTTGCAGCTTCCCAATCGTTAGGAAGTTCCTCAAACTCATCAGCTTCAACAGGAATTACAACTATCGTTTCATTATCTTCCATGTCCAATAATTCAAATGAATTCCGTTGCTCTGTAGTCATAGAAGTGAATGGATTATTTCCAGTTATTGAGGAATTACTCATGGACCCACATGATGACATACCTATTACATTGAAACATATATTTTAGTATATAACTATTAATTAACATTATAGGTGTAAAAAATCATAAAAAAAATCATTGACAAGACTCTTCTAGTGCGCAATAATAAAAAATATTTGTCTTTAAACGATACTAGTGAAAAATGAGATACATTGTTTAAATATAAGTAATATTCTTTAGAAAATTTATTAACTTTGTGTGTAGAAATATAATTAAATATTATATTAGTTAATACAAAAGGATATAAAATTTAAAACTCAGTCCATTAAAGGTTTGGTACAAAATTGAATAAATGTACTTTAAAAAAATTTACCATTCCTTTTAGAAATTCAAGTTCTTTTACTTAGACACATACCAGAATCCTGATACACAATTTCCATTCCAGATTGAGGTACCGATGTATTCACAACATGCTGCTGTGAAAGAACGTTTTGTCGAACATTTTTATCACTCGAAACTCTGAAATATGTAAATTTGTACTTTTGAATATACTTATACATTTTACAAAAACTTTGTACAGTTAAAATAAAGGATAATTATTTGAAGTGTAATTACTCTTTGTGTTTAATGTATGGATTTAGAAATTCCATATGCTGATAATACGGCCAATTTCGATTATTAATCTTGTGTTTTCTCACATAAACGTCCCGCAGTTGGAACCATTGCTGTTTAGCATCTACCAACAAAACTTGCATTGTATTAAGTATAAAAATAACAAATTTTAATTATGAAATCAGAAATTTAATTAAATTATGAATTTCAAAAAGCTGTCAACTCAATTTTTTGTCAAAATTTTACTTTTTAACATTTATTTCAAGCAACTACATTAAATTTTACGATTATAATAATGTTAACGTAAAAAAATTGAAATACATTTTTTTAAAACTTCGACTATATTTAAGAAATTAAAAAATAATTAAATTTTCAGTAGGTAGCTTAAAATTCTACAGATTTTAATTACCAAATTGAAGAAAGGCATCTCAATTTGTTTAAAAGATGTTAAATTTATAAACAGTTTTGCAAGTCGAATTAGAGTCAGAGACGAAAAGAAAGCAAGCTTCTAATCTCAATTTGAATTGCACCCATTTTTATTAAGTAAACAACTTTCAAACTATTAAAAATACCATAATACAATTTGTGTACAAAACCTTTTATAATTTTATCCATCTTTTAAAATATTTTTTAATTTTTAAAAAATGTACTAAGTTCAGTCGAAGTACATTTGAATTTGGTATTTTAAAATTTTTTCCGATAATATTAAAAATTAATACAATCTCGTGAAATATCATTAAATTTACGAAGTTGAAGTCCACAAGGTTTATCAACGAAAAAAATTTATTTAATGCATTCAAGTATTATTGTGAATTTAATATTTAATTGTAAAATAATTATTATTAAAATATAAACATCAATCTTTTTTTTCTAAATATTTTTGTGTACATATTGCTGCGTCATTTTTTATTAATTTACTAATTGAACAATATTTTTTCGTTGATCAACGTTGTGGACTTCAACTTGGTTAAATTTAATACCAAATTGGTGTCTATTTTATTTCCTTTAATTGATTTTTAATAAAGTATAAGAATTCATTAGTAATATTGAAACACAATACACAATCGAAAATATCTTCCTTATGTTCAATGTCGTATATCCAGTTTTAAAATGAATTTCAAAAACATTTTAACACTGCCAATGAAATAGCCTTTTCTTTTTCTTAAACAATTAATTTAAACCTATACAATTTTTATTAATCATTTTATAATTAAAAAATGATAGATTTAAAAAATAATTTTTTTAGAAATTACTTTAAAAAGGCCAGACACTGACAAGAATAAAAAAATGGAAAAATTTGGTATGAAAAAAGATACAATTTATAAGAATGTTATCATGAAGAAATGAAAAACTGAAAAGAAAATGTGTTTATCAAAATAATCAAAATAATCAGATTCAAAAGATTTTTTAATTTATACATATGTAAAAACTTGATTAATTTGTGTTAATTTGTAAAAAATTATAAGAATGATAAAATTTGAGTTAAATACCCTTTTAAAATTCAAATTAAATTTTTATATTAAAACTAAATAAAACTAAAAAACAACCAATATTTACCCATTGTCAAGTGAATTCCATTGTTTTTTAAAAACTCGCGTAACGTGTCCCATTTTTTCTCTCTTTCCCCCGGCTTTTTAATTTTGTTTATTGGATTATATATCCATTCCAAATTACTTATGACATGGATAAAAGATATTATGTTAGCATCCGCAACCTTTGCTTCATTGAAATTCATATCGAATTGTAATTAGTGTCCATAGAAAACGCAGATTTTGTATTTGTATCACTCAAAGTGTCACAGTAAGAAAATAAAAACGCCAATTATTATGCGAAAACTCATGGATACAGCTTAAAATTAAAAAATTTCTAACTGATTTGATTGCGGGAAAAAATGCAAATTAATAAACAGTGCGTGTGCAGATAACCTTAAAACTGTAAATGTCTCTCTTTGCTGTAAAATGGCTGCAAAGAAAGAAAACATAAAGGTTCGTACATAGTTTAAAAGTTTTAAGTTATGGGTGAATTTTCATGAGTGAAAAAGTAGAAGAAAATGTGTCTCTATATATCTCTCTTTGCGTTTTTCTGTATCTGTAGTTAACCTATTCGTGAGTCAGTAAACATTTTGCTTTCTTTTTTTGTAAACGATAATTACTATTTTTATAACAATAATGGATGAAATCGACGAAAAAGAGGTTTTAATTCAAGTAGTGTCTCATTACACATTTATTTATGATAAGTCGTCGGAAAAATTCAGAAACAAATACACAAAAAAGCAGGCTTGGTTTGAAATTGCACGTAAAGTGCAAAATGTAACAAACATTGCAACTACCAGTAAGTTTTAACTTTTATTTTTAAATAAGTATAATGGCACTAAAAAAGTAGTATATTTATGTATGAGGAGTGTGTTTTTTGATGTCTATAATTTTTATGGTTGTTGAACCAAATAACATAACCTCAAACTAAAACTTGTTTTCAAATACATTTTGAATTATTAATTTTCCAAATTCTTTCAGAAAGATATTTTGAGTTAAAACTGGTTTTTCAATAATAATGTTGTTTAATTCTTTATTTATTGCTTGAAGTAATTGCATAATTTAGGCTAAGAACATTTTAATGAATTATAAATTGATTGTAGGAAACATTTTTACAAAAAAACACAATAATTTTATTATTTTTAAATTAAAATTAATTTTAAACAATAAATTTCAAATATTACATAAATGAAATATACAGTAGTCGATCCATTATTTGCACCTAAAGTCTTTGCAGTTTAATTTTTTTTGTGATTGAAACATGATATATAAAAATGATTTCATATAATGCCTATTTGAGAGGCAAAATAAAAAGTATCCGGTTTATATTATCTAAAAAAATTGGTTTAAAGTTGAAAGACATATGAAAAAATGTCATAGGTATTATTAGCAGCTTAAAATTACATAGTAAAAAAACATTGAAAATTTACCAAAAATATTAGAAAGAATAAAGTTATAAACAATTTATTAATAATAAGAGTAATGAAAAATTCTTAAAAATATTTATATTTTCAAAACTGACCTGTCAATTTAACTTAGCAATTTTCTAAATTGACTACGAAAAATTTGGTTTATTTATTTAAACAAGAAATCATCGAATATAAAATATTTGCGATGAACTTCATATCTTTTTGTCACTTTCCATAATTTGAATTAAAATATATCAAAAATCAACAAATAGTTTTATATTTTCGAATTTAAAAAACAAAAAATGTTTATAAAATATTAAATTTCATTATAAATATTTTTTATTTGATAAATTTTTTATTTTCATTAAATGTGAATGTCCCTCTGAAAAGGACTACTTTTTTCCTACAAAACTATTATTTAGACTTTTTTAACTTTAATTTTTAACTTATATTTTAAGATAAATAATGAAATATTTAAATATTTTTTTATTTCGTTTCCCATATATACAGAATCATGTATAAATTTTTTTTTAATTAGACCGCAAAGGCTTTGTCTGGAATATAATGAATAGACTCAAGAAAATTTTTTGTTTATTTCTTAAATGGAATATGAACTTGAAACAATGTGATCAAAATATTTAGCTATAACCATATTAATTAATAATGAAATATGTAGATGACAGAGCGAAAAGCACGTGGAAGAAGTTAAGAGAAGATTATATTGCAGAACGAAGAAAAGTATTAGCTTATGTTGCATCGGGTTCTGCTGCCACAGAAAACTGCAGTGATTGGAAGTATTACGATGCCCTTCAATTTCTTAATCCTCACATCGACCACCTCATGTAATTATGGAATTATTTAAATTTATCTATACATTTTTTTAAAAAATTAATTCCTCTCTGTTAGCTAAGATTTGACAAGATTTTTAGAACGTCAAAAATGTGTTATACTAATTTATTTTTATATTATGAATTTTTGTAATAAATTAAAATCTACTTTAGCCGTTTTATTAATTTCTCTATTTTTAAAATGAGAATTTCAATATTGTAAAATTTTAATAAATAAAAATTTTTAAAAAATGAAGTTTCCATAAACTTAAAATTTAATTATTTGAAATTTGAATAAATATTAATTCATGTCTAAAAACAATTACATTCTAGAAGACTTAAGATTGTAATTTTTTCCAATTTGGATTGCTGAGGACTTCTTATAATTTGCATGCAATATTTAAATTTTGTTGATATTAAAAATTTTGAAGAACTTTATTTGAATTATTGAAAAAAAATTTTTAAAATGTAATTTAAAGTGAAAATTTTTGAAACCATTGAGTTTTTAAAAAGATTCAGTTAAATTTGTTTAAAACTTACAGAACAAGAAGCAACATAAAAAGATTACGACCACAGGCAGAAACTTGCGTTATATCTGACAGCGAAAGCTCTACTGACGAATTACCAGAAAGTGGATGTATTGAAAATCCAATGGAAGGTATTAAATTTTTTAAAATTTATTTTGTACTAAAATCGCTAAATATATTGGCAAATTTTTTTGAAAAGTTGGAACTTTCCAGCTACAATTATTTGCAAGTTTATTAATTTAAGCATGAAATCATAATTTCAACCAAAAAAAATTAATTTGATTAAAATATTTAAAGAGTATTATAATTAAGTTAGAGTATCAAATATTAAAATTTAGAAAACTTGGATGAGCCATCAACAATTGCCCCACCAATAGACTGTCGCACGGTGGATTACTTGGCGGAGCTGAAAAGAGCTTGGGAGAGAATCCCACATAAAAACCGACGCAAATGTTTTTATCAAATTGAGAAAATCATCGAAAATAAACTTAAAAATTAAAGACATAAATTGTGTAAAAAAATTGAAAACAAAATAAAATTTTTAAGAAATGTTTGTATAATATTGTACCATATTACTAATTCCTCTGCATAAAATTAAAAATCAATATGTATCAGCGTTACTATAAGTCAGGAAATTCAGAGAAATTTTGGATATATTAAATTATTTTTTAATTGAATTTTATAAAATAAAATGAAATAAAAATTACTTGTTTTGAACATTTTGATGAATTAAATTTTGATTAAGATTAGATTTTATAAAATAAAATGTTGCTCTATAAATTTTAATTAGTAGAACTCTACTAAAAAAATAGTGGAAAAATATTATTTTGATAGTAAGATTAGTAGCTTCTTATTAATTTTTTTAGTAAATTTCTACTAAAAAATAGTAAAATACTATTGATAGTAATGGTAAACAATTTCTCAATGTTTCATTAGTAGTTTTTTACTAATTCATATTTACAGAGTTTCAAGAATTTATTAACAAAAAACATTTTGTAATTTAAAGTTTAAATTTCCTGAATTTAATCTACTTTTTTAATTATAAACTGTATTTTTGTCAAAAATAAATTATGGTAAAAAACTCGTTAAGTTTTCAGAAGTTCAAATTAATATTTCAGATCTCTTGAAATTGAATTGTTTTATTTTAAATGTATTGTAACAATTTTTTTGACAATATTTTCAACAAAAAATTATATTCCGCAAATTATTTATTTTATTAAAGTTATTTTTAAAAATGTAAATTAAAAAAAATTCATGTGCAAATTTTCTTAAATACAATATTATTGTGAAAAAGAAATTCAAATTTATTACAAGTTAAAATAACTTTTAATTTATTAAAAATGAAAATAGTTTATCCTTTCATTGAATATGGAATAATAATTGAATTTTCTTTTGATTACAATTTTGCATAGTTTAATTTATAATTGATCTGAATTAAAAAAATTGGGATTAAATGTAAAATAAAATAAGACAATAACCTCACTTTTAAGTAAAAATCGTAAAAATACATGTACTTTTATTAAATTTAAATCAGTGAAATTTAATCATTTCCATTGATTAAACTACACTGTTAACGAGGTCGAAAGTAAATTTATAAGTATAAATTGCAATTTATAATTACAATTCTTTTGCTGATGACACAATTTCAGCTGCAAGTCAAAACAGTTGGCAACACTTGCTTTCATGCTCGTAGCACAAGCGCGGCACGTCGAACGTGAACGTGGAACTCGCCCATTGTAGAAGCGACATTCAAATGGGTCACGTGATCACGTTCACGTTAACGTACACGTTTTCATAGGCATTCTGTTCTCGCCTAGATGCTCGACACGACGCGCGTGCCCCCTCTGCTCCATCTACCAAATGCTTTTCCCTCCTCACGTAGGAGAAGTTAGTATTGAAGAGGGAGCACGCACGTCGTGTCGTGCATCTAGTGTGGAACGTTCACGTCGCGTACCATGGAATGTATAGTCACCTTTAAAGTCGGCCTATGCATTCTAGTGATTCTAGTGAAACAACCGAAAGCCGTTCGTCATAATTCGGATGCATTCGTATCGGCTTGACAAAACAAGTTTCTTCTGCTTCTTAACAATAACAATGTTTCCTCGCCGGTTTGTTATTAATAGTGATGGTGATATTATTCATGATTTTATTTCATGACAAAATGCTAATTATAGTGATAGTGTTAAATGTAAAGATTTTTTTTTTAAATAATGGTAATATGTAATTATAATAATAAGCCATGGTGAAAGTGTTGATATTTTGTTTGTAAGTGATATTTGCTGTGATGTTAGTTTATTACAAATTATTAATTAAAAATATAAATTTATTACTTTGTAATAAAGTAATAACAACAGTGGTAATATTGGCAAGTGTTGATGACGTTTATCTTAATAAAGTGATAGTGCAAATAATTGTGAAAGTGACAATATCAATTGGCGTTATACAGTAAGTGATCTTAAATGGCATATTGAACTAAAAATATTTATATTCAAATTCCACGTTTCATTACCACACTTCTTCCATTTATATTCTCAATTTGTTTCTAAAAAATAATTTATTTTATTAAAAAATTTATAGTGTTTAAAAGTCTATGTATAAAGTATTTCTACACCAACTAGATAATCAATAAAATATAGCCACTCATAAGTTTTAAACATTTTTTATATTATATTTTTATGTTTTAATAAATTAAAGTAAGAAGAATAATTTTTGCCATAGAATTTTCTAACCTTACATATATTTAAAGGAAACTATACAGTTTAATTGTAAATTATGAATTTTACTTGTAAAAATTAAGGAAAAGTTTGCATATATTCCTAAAGATCTTACATTTTTTTAGAGAACGTTTATATACATGTGACACGCTCCCAAGAAGGTACCTAAGAAGCAAAAGAATTCTAGGTTAGGTTCATGTTACATTTATCTTCATTAATGTTTATTTTTAATTTAAAACCAAATTAAAAAGTCTTAATGAAGACTAAAAGATCAATATTTTTTAATTAATAATTAATTTTCTTTTTGTATTTTCACTCAAAAAAATAAAAACCTAACCTCAAATGTTTTGCTTCAAATAATTGTATTTACCTATCAAATTCCAGCACGAGTATAGTTCGAACTGAACAAATTGTATAAAGAAATAAAGAATTATATTCATAAAAAACAAAGACAAATTTAATATGTGTTCTCAACGGTCTAAATATTTCCGGGGAACAATAATAAACAAATACATAAATAAAAATCACATAAAACAAATTAAAATTTAATTTTATCAAAAAAGAATTTCGTAAAGAAATTGATATAAATATAATTATATTTACACAACGGTTTGTATACTCTCTAATTTAGTATCAGACAAAAATTAATGTTTCAGTGCATAGGTTTTTGCTTCTGTAATTATTCAAAAGTAATTGATTTCCTGTGAAACAATGTCTAATATTCAGTAAAAATAACTGACGAATTAAATTATATTTGACTATTTCCATCAGCAATAAAATATACTGAAATATCATTTTTTTTACTGAAAATTAGTTATAGTTCAATAACTATTAATTATTTTCGATTAAATGATTAGTAGAAATATAACTATTTGAAATAAAGACTATTTTTTTTGCAACTAAATCACATTTTTTTAACCGATTCAAATTTAGAGACTATTTCTGGTGTAAATTGTATTAATTTGACAAATAATGTTTAAAAAATAAAGAATTATATTCATAAAAATCAAAGACAAATTTATTATGTGTTCTCAACGGTATAAATCTCTCCGGAGAACAATAATAAACAATTATATAAATAAAAATTAAATAGATATTATTGATAATAATAATATAAATAAATTATAAATAATATTTAAAAAGTAAAGAATTATATTCATTAAAAACAAAGACAAATTTATTATGTGTTCTCAACGGTCTAAATATTTCCAAGGAACAATAATAAACAAATACATAAATAAAAATTACATAAAATGAATTGAGATTTAATTTTATCAAAAAAGAATTTCGTAAAGAAATTGATATAAATAGAATTATATTTACACAACGGTTTGTATACTCTCTAATTTAGTATCAGACAAAAATTAATGTTTCAGTGCATAAGTTTTTGCTTCTGTAATTATTCAAAAGTAATTGATTTCCTGTGAAACAATGTCTAATATTCAGTAAAAATAACTGACGAATTAAATTATATTTGACTATTTCCATTAGCAATAAAATATACTGAAATATCTTTTTTTTTACTGAAAATTAGTTATAGTTCAATAACTATTAATTATTTTCGATTAAATGATTAGTAGAAATATTACTATTTGAAATAAAGACTATTTTTTTGCAACTAAATCACATTTTTTAAACTGATTCAAATTTAGAGACTATTTCTGGTGTAAATTGTATTAATTCGACAAATAATGTTTAAAAAATAAAGAATTATATTCATAAAAATCAAAGACAAATTTATTATGTGTTCTCAACGGTATAAATCTCTCCGGAAAACAATAATAAACAATTATATAAATAAAAATGAAATAGATATTATTGATAATAATAATATAAATAAATTATAAATAATATTTAAAAAGTAAAGAATTATATTCATAAAAAACAAAGACAAATTTATTATGTGTTCTCAACGGTCTAAATATTTCCGGGGAACAATAATAAACAAATACATAAATAAAAATTACATAAAATGAATTGAGATTTAATTTTATCAAAAAAGAATTTCGTAAAGAAATTGATATAAATAGAATTATATTTACACAACGGTTTGTATACTCTCTAATTTAGTATCAGACAAAAATTAATGTTTCAGTGCATAAGTTTTTGCTTCTGTAATTATTCAAAAGTAATTGATTTCCTGTGAAACAATGTCTAATATTCAGTAAAAATAACTGACGAATTAAATTATATTTGACTATTTCCATCAGCAATAAAATATACTGAAATATCATTTTTTTTACTGAAAATTAGTTATAGTTCAATAACTATTAATTATTTTCGATTAAATGATTAGTAGAAATATTACTATTTGAAATAAAGACTATTTTTTTTGCAACCAAATCACATTTTTTAAACTGATTCAAATTTAGAGACTATTTCTGGTGTAAATTGTATTAATTCGACAAATAATGTTTAAAAAATAAAGAATTATATTCATAAAAATCAAAGACAAATTTATTATGTGTTCTCAACGGTATAAATCTCTCCGGAGAACAATAATAAACATTTTTATGAATAAAAATTGCACTATAAGTATTGATACCTTGAATGTTAAGAAAAAGATTCTTATAAAAAAGGGAATAAAAAATTGTTTTTACACGACAGTTTGTATAGTTTCCTTGCAAATAATTGAGTTTTTGGATTTTATCGATAGAAAAATTAATAAAAGAAATAAAATTAGTAATCATTATTTCATTAATTACATCATTACATTGTAACTAATTATCAACAACGAAATTATCTATGATTCATTTAGTTGATCTTTACTGAAAATTAGTTGAAATGTACTCTCTAAATTTAAATTAGTAAAAATAAATAGATTTCCCTGTTTAGACAAAAAGGGCATTCTAGTCAGAGCCTGATTGTCATATTCAATAGGGGGATAAATAGATCTAGTTAGATTTTCCTATTTAGAAAAAGAAGGCATTCTAGTCAGTGTCCTATTATTACCTATATTTAGACAATAATTAGTGTGGTGGGACTCACTAAATCCTCATCAGTGCCCTTTTTCAAATAAGGCGAAGTCGGGCAATTTCCACACGGGTAATTATCATTATTTACCAGAAAAATGACTAGTGATTAGTTCTGAAAGTTATAATAAACTAATTTATCAATAAGCAGACATTATATGCAGGGACGTAACAAGGAACGAATAGGCCTCCCCGCAACATTCCTCTTGCTCAGTACATATATAGCTCAGTACATCTATTTTGAAGGAAAATAGGTTTCATAATGATTTATTTAATTTTAATAATTAAAAAAGAGTTTTTTAAAACTACTGAAATTACCTTAAACCAAAAACTAGGTGTCAAACAAGCAGAAATTTTTCGCCGACAACTTCATAAAGTTATCAAACACACAAAGACACTTGGGAGACTAATGTCCCTCACGGAACATAAAGTTAAGTACAAAATGTATCGTCCAATAACGACACATGTTCAATTTTTGCGAATTTAACCGAAATATTAGAGTAAAAAGCTAGAATATGGGTTTAGCACACCCAGGGTGCGGTTTAAGGGTTAAGACGACTAACATTTGTGACTCAATAAATTGGAAATTTAAACAAATAAAATAAAAAAAAGGATTAATAATCGAATTTATTAGGGCCTAAATTTTAGTAAATTCAAATTAACTGAATTATTAATTAAATACCAAACTACTTTTACAGTCAAGTACAATAAAGTCGCTTAAGTTATATTCACTTTAAAAATTTAGTTAATTTATAGATTGTTAAACTCAGTTTTATTAAACAAAAATTGCTCAGTTGAGCGCCAGTTATTTTATTGTAATTTTTACTTAAAATAACAAAAGTATATTCTCTCAAATTTCACTATTAAAATTTATTCTGAGACTCTTTTTGAAAAGGGGGGGGGTGAATTTCACTGATACAAGCAAATCAAAGAAACAATATACAAACTTTATTAAATAAACAACCTTAACTCACCGATGAATTCGGAACTTACAATGTAGATTACAGCCTCAAATCAAGGAACTGGTTATAATTCGGAAGATCTCTAAAAGAAAAAAATGCCCAATCACTCAAACTTACAAATTTCTTTGTCAATTCAGCTTGTCTACAATTTTAATTGTTCACACTGGTATTCAAGATAATCTTTAAATTATCCACACTTTAATAATGTTTTCTCTTTATTCAACAGTTCTTAACACTCAACTATTTTAACCATTAACTCTAACAAACACTGAATTTAAATTCGCAGAGACAAACTCTCAATCCTTTTACTTTTCACTTTTCATGCCGACTCTTGCCATGTGCTTGACGAAAAAACCGGCATCGGTAGCCTAGTAACGCGCGCGTAAACTTTCTTTCTCTCTCGATCGCACGGTCTTTATCTCATTCTCTCCGTCACATTGACTATAATAATTTTAATAACAAAAATACTGAATTAATTAATTATAATTTGGAGAACGTAGTCTCAGGTGCGTATTAAGAAAGAAAACTGAAGTGACAGCAAAATAAAATTAAAGTGTTTTTGTGTCAATTTACATTGTCACAATTCTCCCTTCCTTACACGTTACTATCTGTAGTAACGCAACAATACTAATAATAATAACTAAAATTAAACTTACTCATATAACTCTTTATCAAAACAAAAAAAACAAATCTAAAGAAAATAATACATCTCTTGTTCGTTGCACTCACATCACTTACAGTTCGTTTGCTGCATCCTTCCACCTGCTGATTTTCAAAGTTCTTCGTAGAACTCCTTCATGGCCAACGTCACGGCTTCTTCTGGTAATCCAGCCAAAGCTTGGGCCATTGCTCTGGTCTGCTCGATGAATCTATCCGTGTTGTCTATTATCGGTGGTGCTGGTGGTAATACTAAGAGTGGTGTACTCTGATGAGTGATCGGTGGTGATATCGCTGGTGTTGGTATTGCCAAAGTCGATGGGGGAACAGTAATATCACATACTAGCATCGGCAGGGTTAGTTTAAACGTTGGTGCCTGCTGTATCATATTCCAGATTTCATCAGCATTAAATGTTGATTCAACCGTAGTTTTTCCTCTGTCGCTAGTTGTTGACGTGGTAGCCGTAGATGGTCCAGGTCTAATCGCCTCTGTTGCTTCTGAAACTCGTCGTCCACGACCTCGCCCAACTGCACGTAACTTCAAGATATCATTCTTCTTAGATTCCGATGTTATTCCACACGCTGGTGCTTGATCGTTACGTTTTTGATCACCCTCTTGACGCAACTTCTCTTCCACGCTGATCTTCCCTGATTTTGACATGATTCCTTTGACCCTATTGATCCTTTCCGATCGAAATTCCTGATAATTCTCTTGACCCTATTTAATCATCATATCTCTTCTATGTCGATCTGAACAACGGGGGCACTCGGTCATTGTGACGCCACGACTTCCGCAGTTCCTAAAATAACCATATTGTGGGTTTGGGCAATCATTACGCCTATGTTCCAATTGTTAGCAACTTGTGCAGGATCCAGGAGGGGGGTCCAATTCCAGATCGGTAGGGATCAACTTTAGTCCTCCGAACAACACTCCGCGTGTGATTACAGAAAGAACGCTTCTTCCTCGCTCAATGCAGGCAATTTCCAGTGCTGGCTTCATTATCTTGGAACGACCAATCACTCCACCAGGACCAACCTGTCCTGGTGGAGTGATTGGTCGTTCCGGTGACGGCGTTTTATTTCGAGATACGTAATTTTCAGGAAACATGATGTTTGTGCGGATAGAACGAATAGCCTTAATTTGTTCATCCTTTAATCTCTCCTTTTCACGTAAAGTCGACGGCAAATCTCCTTTGAAGTAGCGTTCCAACTCCTTTATTGCCAGTCGGCTTTCCCACTCCTGCTCGCTCTCTCCTAACTTACGCTCAATTCTCCTTGGTTGACAAATTCCTCATTTTCTGGAACTACCTCTGCCCGCTGATGACACTGCTGCTGTGCTACTAGCTTGTCTCACGCGTATTGGAGCTGGTGGTTGGGCTTCTTCCCAACAAATCAAATCACGATCATCGTCGTTCTTGATGGTGTTACAATTAGAATCTAACTTGGCTGTTGCGCTGAAACTATCCGGAAATTTTCAGAAACCTCGTCTTCTTGATGACATCCTTCTGATAAAATAATCTCTTAGTACTCTCAACGCTGGATATTCTTGATTCGAAACGCTGGTATACGAGTATTTACTATCGGTGAAACTGAAACAAAATTGAACAAAATAACAACTTATTATTAACCGTTCGTGGCAAAATATAACGTTTAAGTTTTGAAACGTGCACCTTCGAAATTCGGCGACTATTTTGCGTACTTAATACGTAAACCGAGGGAGATAATATTTTCATGATTTTAAATGGACCTTCAAATTTAGGTGCTAATTTAGACGCAAATTTGTGCGCACCGCTGGATAATTTATAAGTTTTCCAGAGTACCTGATCTCCAATATTAAATGTGACATTTTTACGTCCACGATTATAATACTTCGCTTGGTGGTTTCTCTCCTGACCAACAATTCTCGCTACCATGTTTTGGAGTACATCCAATCTCTTCATTCTTTCGGACCACATTTCTGGATCAATTCGCACTACTGACTTCGGATTTTCAACAGAGTGTCTAAGACTTTTCACAAGTTTTGGGTGACGTCCATAGTTGAGAAACAATGGTGACATTTTGGTTGTTGATTGGGTTTCCGTATTTATAGCATGCCTCAATTCATGCAAATGCTTGTCCCAGTTTTGGTGGTCATCGCCAAGATATGTTGAAATCATTGTCTTCAGTGTTCTATTTGACCTTTCTACTAGATTTGCCTGTGGATGATACGGTAGTGTTGTTATATGTTTAACTCCGTACTCCTCCAGAACTCCTTTCAGATCCTTATTGACCAATTCTCTTTCATTATCGGTCAAAAGAAACTCTGTTGTTTCCCAACGAAATAACACAAGTTCCTCGAATGCTCTAGACACTGCTTTACCGTTGGCTGAACGCAGGGGCTTAATTTCAACCAAACGGGAAAATAAATCCTGGAAGACCACGAGATATTTATACTGATTTTTACTCCCCGGGAATTCCATTGTATCAGCAGCCACAACAGACTATGGCCTTTCCACAATACGCTCGCCCATTAATCCTTTTGGTCCTTGTTGTGACACCTTATGAAATTGGCAATCAGGGCACTCAGTCACGTAATTATGAACATCGTGCCAGATTCCTTGCCAATAATATTCACGGGCCACTCGATCATAGGTCTTTTCTACTCTAAGATGACCTGCAGACACTTCAGCATGTGAATTTTTAAGTAATTCTTTACGATGTTTCACAGGTACAACCAGCTTCCAGCCATCTTAGTATCCTACTAGTGGCATTAAGAGTGGATCGCTTCTGAATCGATAATATATCTCATTTCCAACTTTCCATCCGGGAAAACGCTGGGGAAATTTTCTGACTAAGTCACGACGCTTGATATACGAGGGGTCTTCGATACTGTCAAACGCAGCTAATTCTTGATATTCTGGTTCATGAATTCGGGACAACGCATCAGGAACTTGATGTTGAGAACCCTTCTTATGAACCACCTCGAAGTCCCATTCTTGGAGTTCCAATGCCCAACGAGCAAGACGTCCGGTTTGATCCTTCAAATTATTCAGCCACTTCAATACACTATGATCAGTGACTGCAATATATTTTGATCCTTCGAGATATGGTCGAAATTTTTCCTTCACACTCCAAATCAACGCTAGGCACTCCTTTTTAGTGACGCTGTAATTCTTTTCGGCATCAGTCAGCACTCTGCTAACATAAACAATTGGATATTCACCAGTTTCATCATTTTGTGTAAGCACTGCACCGATAGCTACATTACTAGCGTCACATTGTACTGAAAAGGGTTTATCAAAATCAGGACGTGCTAATACCGGTGCTTGAGTCAGAGCAACCTTAAGTTGTTCAAATGACTTTTTTTTCTACAGACGGTGGTATTACTAATTCTCTAACCAATGATTGCACTTTTATACGCTGGTCATCAGTCATCACTGAAATTCTGGCGCATTCCGCAAAAATAGTGGCCTCATCTTTCTCGTTAACCCTTTAACGCCGGGACGGACACTTTTTTTGAATCATTTTCAACGTTAATTATTTTGGTTATTAGACATGTAGAAAATTTTTGGAATGACATTTTCTGACGTATTTTTTATCGCTTTTTCAGAATCTGTCATCAAAATTGGAAAAAACAAAAATTCCTAAAAGTTATGGCTATTTTTTTGGAAAAAAAATCCAAAATTTTGACATTTTTGATTCAAAAATGATTTTTTTTTCATGTTAGCAGTAACCAGAAAAATTCTTTATCATAAAATATCGCGTCCACAATATCCAAGCTTTAAAGTTATGGACCATACATTTAAAAATTTCAAGATGGCAGATCCAAAATGGCGACAAAAGATTTTTTTTCCCCAAAATTGACACCCTGTGGACTTTTTTTTTAATTCTCCTTTTATCTCTTTCACACCCAGGCATAACTGGACGGTTAAAAAAACGTAAGTGTAACGTTATTCATAGTTTTCGGGGTCGCTGATTACGAATCTGATATCAGAATTACAAAATTTTTTAAATTCAAAATGGCGTATCCAATATGGCGGGCAACTTTTTTACAGATTGATCGGATTGGATTGGAAATTGTTACTCGGGAGTTTTTGAGGTCGCTGATTACGAATATGACATCATTTTTTAAAAATTCAAAATGGCGGATCCAAGATGGCGGACGATTTTTTTTAAATCGTTTAGTTTTACCAGAAACTTGTTACTCGGGGGTTTTCAGGGTCGCTGAATACGAATCTGGTGTTATATTTCTAAAATTCAAAATGGCGGATCCAATATGGCGGACGTTATTTTTAAAATCGTTTAGTTTAACCAGAAACTTGTTACTCGGGGGTTTTCGGGGTCGCTGATTACGAATCTAGTGAGAGTAGAAAGAAACAAGTCCATCTACTGACAGAAATAAAAATAACCGATGGTATAGCTCGGTTGGTGAAATCCCGTTGCTTGCGATCACAGAGGTTAAGCCACTTTGAGTGCGGTTAGTATTTGGATGGGTAACCCTCTGTGAATCGCTACAGTTTTGGTGTTTTTCACTGATGAGATATATCAAACGGGAGGTTTGATGCCGAGGTTATGTTTGTGCATTTGTGATGGCTATCCAAATGTACATTCATGACTCGACGTCAATAAACCGGTTGTACGCGGAAAGTAGATTTTCTGCAGTTTTCCTCTCCCGTGGCCGAATGTCCAGGCGAATGCGATTACTCCTAACCTAAGTCGGCTGCAGCCGCAAAAGTATGGACACGGAGTAAGAGTTTGTGAGTTAGAAGAGTTAAGTATAGTGATGTTGAGGAGATTTTAAAGGCCCGAAAGGGCATACAATGAAATCATACTTTACTTTTTACTGACAGAAATAAATAAATACACAATCGCAATTTTAAAATAAACTACAAATTCGTGATCAGAGACTATAAAAACCCTTGAGTGACAAGTTTCCCTTTAATTCAAACAATTTTTACATTTGTCGTCCACCGTATAGGATCCGCCATTTTGAATTTTTAAAAATTAACACTTAATTCGTTATCAGCGACTCAGAAAACCCCCGAGTAACAATTTTCAGGTGAAATTAAAATGTTTAAAAATAATCGTCCGCCATATTGGATCCGCCATTTTTAATTTTAAAAAACTGATATTATATTCGTAATCAGCGACCCTAAAAACCCCCGAGTAACAAGTTTTACGTCAATCCGTTTAATTTTTACATTTGTCGTCCGCCATATTAGATCCGCCATTTTGAATTTTGAAAAATTAGCACCGGCTTTGTAATCAGCGACCCCGAAAACCCCCGAGTAACAATTTTTAGGCGATTTTAAAATATTTTAAAAATTCATGATTTTTAACAATAATTTATGAATTTTTTTAAACAATAGGAATTTTTTAATATGATCTAGGATACTTATTTTCAAAGCCCTATTCTTCCTGAAGAGAACGCACTAAATTAGACTTAAAAATATTAAGTTTCTTCAAAGATATTGAGGTTTTTGTAGGTGGGACGTATATGTCCCATGGGCGTGAAAGGGTTATCTTCAAGACAAATAGTACTTGAATGTTTTTTGGGTCGCTGATTACGAATATGATGTCAGTTTTCAAAAATTCAAAATGGCGGATCCAATATGGCGGACGAAATTCTAAAAAATTATCAAATTCACTTGAAACTTGTTACTCAGGGGTTTTTGGGGTCGCTGATTACGAATATGATGCCAGTTTTTAAAAATTCAAAATGGCGGATCCAATATGGCGGATGAATTTCTAAAAAATTATCAAATACACTTGAAACTTGTTACTCGGGGGTTTTTGGGGTCGCTGATTACGAATATGATGTCAGTTTTCAAAAATTCAAAATGGCGGATCCAATATGGCCAAAGAAATTCTAAAAAATCATCAGATTTACTTGAAACTTGTTACTCGGGGGTTTTTGGGGTCGCTGATTACGAATATGATGTCAGTTTTTAAAAATTCAAAATGGCGGATCCAATATAGCGGACGAATTTCTAAAAAATCATCAGATTCACTTGAAACTTGTTACTCGGGGGTTTTTAGGGTCGCTGATACCGAATCTCAAGTCAGATTTCAACAATTCAAATGACGGATAATTTATTACTTCATTCATTAAGCTAAATGAATTGTCTATTAGTTAGTCTTTGCAGTCAGTTGTTTTACAACATCATTGAATTGCATTTCCTTTAGAAAGTATATGTGACCCCATCTGAGAAAAGGCACCTTATGGCCAAAAAATCGATTTTTTTATTTTGACAGTGTCTTACACTTTAAGGTCCTTAAAATGCATGTAGTCCTGGGTTAAAAAAGTAATTTCAATTCTTTAAACAAATAAAATATTTTCACTTAAAAAAAGTTTAGTTTGTTCATAATGTCCCTGTTCTCGGACGCGGTCACATATTGTTTCTTACTTTATTGACAACACCAGAAAGACATGGCTTCTCTAAAGAACGTATAAACTTTTAACACAATCTAATCTTTCTCTGAAATTTTCACTACCATATTAAATTCAAAATATTGAATTTTTGAAAACCGACTTCATATTCGTTTTCAGCGACCCCAAAAACCCCCGAGTAACAAGTTTCAAGTAAATCTGATGATTTTTTAGAAATTCGTCGGCCATATTGGATCCGCTATTTTGAATTTTTGAAAACTGACATCATATTCGTAATCAGCGACCCCAAAAACCCCCGAGTAACAAGTTTCAAGTGAATTTGATAATTTTTTAGAATTTCGTCCGCCATATTGGATCCGCCATTTTGAATTTTTGAAAACTGACATCATATTCGTAATCAGCGACCCAAAAAACATTCAAGTACTATTTGTCTTGAAGATAAAAGGAGAATTAAAAAAAAGGCCACAGGGTGTCAATTTTGGGGAAAAAAAATTCTTTTGTCGCCATTTTGGATCTGCCATCTTGAAATTTTTAAATGTATGGTCCATAACTTTAAAGCTTGGATATTGTGGACGCGATATTTTATGATAAAGAATTTTTCTGGTTACTGCTAACATGAAAAAAAAAAATCATTTTTGAATCAAAAATGTCAAAATTTTGGATTTTTTTCCAAAAAAATGGCCATAACTTTTAGGAATTTTTGTTTTTTTCCAATTTTGATGACAGATTCTGAAAGAGCGATAAAAAATACGTCAGAAAATGTCATTCCAAAAATTTTCTACATGTCTAATAACCAAAATAATTAACGTTGAAAATGATTCAAAAAAAGTGTCCGTCCCGGCGTTAAAGGGTTAATACTTTCGGCGGATCTGTGCTATTCCTTGCCGTTGATTCACCACAATCCTTTACCCAACTGCACATCCATATCAAGGGCTCGGAAAAAATCTACTCTTAATATAATATCTTGAGCTAAGGAACTTATCGCTGGGAATGCTTCACAAACAAACATCGTTTGTGATTCAGCAGCATCATATACTGCGTTCCAAGGAATATCGGCTTCTTCAGGTAATTCTAGTTTCATTTCCGAGCGAAATAAACGTTCGCGCAATACTTGAAGAGGACCAGCGTCGACGCTGGCATTGTGTCTGTCTAAACTTTGAATAACTCGCCCCTGGAGCATTACACAAATTACACTCAAAGCTGATTCAGCTTGATCAATACTAAATAAATTTAAAACGCGCTCGGTATAATCTTCCATTTTGAATTTTAAATAATAAAATTGTTCAATAAATAACACTAATCAAAACAAAACTCGAAATAAAAATTTAAACGAATTTAATAATAGGAAAAATGTGAACGGTGGATTTTTCGTTTATTGCGCTTGCGCACTGGTCGTCTTCTTCATAAAATTAAAAATGTCTTCCGGAAGTATGCTGGTAAAATTTTAATCGTATGGCTGAATTTTCCTTTATAATTTTCTTGACAAATGTGAATAATTTTATTATTATCCACACAGCAAAAATTAATTAAATCGAATTTAATCCCAATTATTCTTAAATTAGTATTCGAACAATAAAAAATTTCAAAATTTATACACGAGGGAAAAACGTGCACGTTTCAGGATTTATTCTTATACAAAATCAATTTAAAATAATAAAATTTCAAATAAATAAAATCAAATATCACAGAAAATACACATAACTGTCAATTCAAATAATATCAATATACACACAAATAAGCAATCAATAAATATATCAGATAAATGAATTTTGCTTATTGTCTCAGTGGTAGAAAAACGCTGGTCGGGCCCCATGTTGGGCGCCAATTTATTGTGACCCAATAAATTGGAAATTTAAACAAATAAAATAAAAAAAGGATTATTAATCGAATTTATTAGGGCCTGAATTTTAGTAAATTCAACTTGACTGAATTATTAATTTACCAGCAAACTACTTTTACAGTCAAGTACAATGAAGGCGCTTAAGTTATATTCACTTTAAAAATTAAGTTAATTTATAGATTGTTAATCTCAGTTTTATTAAACAAAATTGCTCAGTTGAGCGCCAGTTATTTTACTGGAATTTTTACTTAAAATAACATAAGTATATTCTCTCAAATTTCACTATTAAAATTTATTCTAAAACTCTCTTTGAAAGGGGGGGTGAATTTCACTAGGACAAGCAATTCAAAGAAACAATATACAAACTTTATTAAATAAACAACCTTAACTCACCGATGAATTCGAAATTTACAATGTAGATTACAGTCTCAAATCAAGGAACAGAAGTATGCTGGTTACAATTCGGAAGATCTCCAAAAGAAAAAATGGCCAATCACTCAAACTTCCAAATTTCTTTGTTAATTCAGCTTGGCTACAATTTTAATCGTTCACACTGGTACTCAAGATAATCTTTGATTTTTCTTCATTAACTGTATTTAAGGCCCTAAACACAGTTAATGAAAAAAAACAACAATTGATTGTTTAAACAATTTAATAAATTGTTATCCTTTTTTTACATCAGAAACACTCAAACTTTATTTTAATACGTTTTTTAATAAATTTTTTTAATTAATTAGGCTAAAAAAGATATTTTATAAAATTTCATGACTTTTTTTAATACTTATTGTTATTAAAAAATTATTTAAAAACAAAAATCGGGATCGAGAGATCGATTGAGAATTTATCAACGAAGATAAAAAAAAAGAAAAGTCATTTTGGTCAAAAATTGTGACCTTCAGAGTAATTTGAAACGAAAAATTTTCGCCACTGTGCGCCATTTGTCACTGTTGTCATTGTACATAAATTTCCCATTGGGCTCATTTCGAAAAAATCTAAATCAAAGATTGTAATGCGAATATCTTTAGTTCTTCTAGTAAGTTATTCAGATAAGAATTGTATTAAGTCTAGTACATTTCTAAAAATCGAAATTAAAAATTGTAATATCAATTTCTGTGGTTGATATTACTCTCTCGCTTACTCACATACTTTAAAAAAGGTTTTGAATTTTTCCGTCCCCTCCATTCGGAAACAGAAACAACTTTTGAAACAAACCGATAAAGTGGTCTCTTTTCATGATTTTGTCTAAAAACAAAACGTGTGACATCCTGTAAATTATGAAAAAAGAATTATCTCGGAATCTAGAACCGAAAAAGTGGTCCCTTTTCATGCAATCGTTCACATATACTAAAATAATAAGAGACACCATATTCGAAAATTCAAGTGTGTACTTCTTATGGACAGTTCAATAACTGTATTAAGCAGAGTTTAAATAGGTGAAGAAGAAACTCTAATCAAAAAAGTTGTGGAACTGACTCAAGTAATCAGAATCACGATACGTGAGCATGTCAAAAACAGCCCTAGTAACCCAAATAGAATTCATGATTGCGAGTTAAAATGGGGAGAAATAAAATTTTTTTCTAAAAAAACACAAAAAATGACACTGCCCGCTCTTTTTTAATTTTTAAATCAAAGACCTACTGGATTATTATTTCAAGCGGAATTATTATTAGCGGAGTTGATTAAAGTTAACGGCCGCTATGAGCTGAAATGGACACACACATAGCAGTTTTCGCACTCGATAATTAATTAGTTTGAATTCCTTTTACAACGTAAACATTGTTGACGATTTCATTCATTCTAATAAAATTAATTAATGAATATCGTTTTTGGAATTTTGTGGAATCATTTTAATTCGTTTTAATAATTAATTTATTCTTACCGAGTTTCCTAATTTTAATAAAAAATATTTACTTCTTTCTTATCCGGCTAATAAATTAAATTCGTTACACATGTGCCACAGTTAGAACTCGTAAATAAATAAATAATCAAATAAATATTATCTTTTTAACATCATCACTTCAAAATAATGCCAATAGAAGTCAATTAAAAATAAAATTGAGTAATCAAATAACTATTTCGTTAACATGTTTACTCAAAAAATAGTCTGAATTTTTTGATTCCGTAACAATTTCGGAACAAAATTAAAAAAACATATGCCACGGACTTGCCAATTTTACCCTATTTTCTTAATTTTAACTATATTAATGATTAGTTAATGAACTGAATATTAAGTATCTTCAAGAATAGACTTCCATTAAGTGGTTTATCAAATAATTGTCAAAAAAATAAGTTATTTGAAAATTATTGAATTCCAAAAAGTTTTTACGAATAATTAAATTTTACAAAGAATTCTATTAAAATTTTTGAGAATAATTAAATGCCTGTGTGGTATTTTATTAAATTTATTTTGAAAATAAGTGAATTTTATTATTTATAAATAAAATTGAATTCTTGCAAACTATTTTATTAGAATTTTTCAAAATAAATGAATTATCAATAAAAAATGTATTATTTTCGAAAATAATGTAATTTCTGTTAAAAATTCAAATATTGTTGTAAATAATTGAATTATTGCGAAAAATTGTATTAAGCCCTTTTTATTGCTTAGAGACTTTTGGGAAATCTGCCTACAGATACCTTGGATTCCGCACTCCAAGGTTATGTGGGGTTGGTATGATAAAACAAAAGGAAGTATAAAAAAGAAAAATAAATATATAAAATAGTAAATTTAATAAACTGGCGACCTACTGCCAGCCCGACCCACTAAAACCCTTAACCCTTCTTTTGGAGCCCTTACCCTCCCTCGGAACTGTTGTAAGACTTCGAGGGTGGCGCTCCAACTCTGTCGCCAATGCGACTTTCTGCTTTTATCTGTGGTTCTCCTGCGTTAATAGTTAAAAATTTAAAACTATTTCAATATAAAAGCGGAATTAACAGCACAACAATAAAAATAATATAAAAAAAAGTTTAATTAAGTGTAAAAAGTCAAAAGATAAAATTGTAAACAGATATAAAAAAAAATAAACGCGTATATAATATTGAAAACATAAAACTGTATAAAGACAAATACAAACATAAAACAAATTAAAAAAAATGTATAAAGACAAATAAATAACATAAAGATTTAAAATTGTATAAGGACAAATAAATCACAAAATAATTTAATAAGAAACGAACAAACAAATTTAAAAGCTGTTTAAATTACGCTTTTTTGGCGGCCGTCGAGGTCTTTCCTCGACATAACCGAGTCTGCCCTTTGCAGTCAAGACTAAAATGAGCAATTCCACGCCAAGTGATCATAAGAATTTTCGATGATTATAGCAATATTAAAAATACCTTCAGAATTTGTTCTTTTTTATATATGTAATAAAAGTGTATAAAATTTTTTGAGATACCTCTTACTCAAAATTTTGGTCGGTTTTTCAAAAAAGGCACATAACTTTTTTTCTTGTTAACCGATTAAGATAATTTTTTTTGGAAAATACTCATAATAAGAAAAACTTTAAAGAAAAAAATAAAAATTTGAAAAAAATTTTTTTGCCCGAAAAAAATTTCAAAAAATTGTTTAAATTTAAATTTTAAAAAAAATATATCTTCGATTTGAAATTTTTTTTTTTGTAAATATCGTCAATAAAGTAAAGAATACTTCCTGTAAATTTAATTATGGGACAACAGTAACTTAACGAGAAAAAAAATAAAGTGTCCAGCGCGGCGTGCCGGGACTTGTGCATGTATTCACTTATGGCGGCGCAAGTTTCGTTTTAAATCACTGTACAGGTCACAATTCTTTACCAAAACGCTTTTTCTTTTCTTCTAAATCTTCGTTATTAAATTTTTTATCGATCTCTCGAGCCTTATTTTTGAATTTTTGTTTTTAAAAATTTTTTAAATAACAATAAGTATTAAAAAATCCGAGGGGCTGATCACTCAGAATCCAATTCAACAATAATTTAAAAATTTCTTATTATTTGCATGGATTCACATGAAATCGACTGGAATCGTAGGTGACGACTTCTCTGAATCTTGGATTCACATGAAATCGCTTGGATTCGTAAAAGGCGAATCCTTATGATTTCTTAAAATTTGGGCGGATTTTCCACGGATTTCTTTAAATTCGTAAATAATCGTTCCCTTACGAATCTTGGATTCGAGAGTGAACAGCCCCTTAAAAAAAATCATAAAATCGTAAAATATATTTTTTTAGTTTTATTGATTAAGAAAATTATTTAAAAAACCTATTACAATAATGTTTGATTGATAAAAAATAAATTAATTAGGGTCAATTGGGGTAAATGTCAACGGAATATCTATGTTTCACCAAAAACATTAGTTTTTTTTGTTAAAAGCTAAAACGGACGGATTTCTTTTGCATGAACTTGTTGCTAGTGTTCCCTAGAAAAATTTTATGAGGTACAAAGAAATATTGATGCACCTGAATCGCCTAAAACTGACTGTTTACATTTACCCCGAAATTTTGAAATTTTCCTAAAATTCGGGGTAGATGTAAACACCACTGTAGTTAAGCGAGGTTTAAGAAACAAGTTATTTCAAGTATACTACTGTTTTAAGGGATGGAAAAACTGAAAAAAATTCTTCGTAGATGTATAGTAAATCAACCAGTTGACTAATAATGTATCATATAAATAAACAATCAACCATTACAAAATTAGTAATGTAAAAACTTGAATAACTTGAACAAATTTTAATAGATTTTCATTCAACTTGGTAAAAAGAAGTTTTCAAGGTTGCTGAATAAAAATCTAAAATCTAATTTTTAAATTTCAAAATGGTGGATCCAATATGGCGGATGAACCTAATAATAATATTTTTAAAAATTGATCAAATTTGCTTGAATCTGGCTACTAGGGGGTTTTTGAGGTCGCTGAATACGAATTTGAAGTCAAATTTTAAATTTTCAAAATGGCGGATGAACCTAAAAATATTTTTAAAAATTGATCAAATTTTTAAAAAAAAAATTTTTTTTTATTAATTTTTTTTAAAGAGGACCTAATTTTCTTTTCTATATAATGTTTACATTGCCAAATTAATGGAATTGTGAAATAGAAGCAAATTAATAAGGAAGAATTACATATTTTTGTTTGATTTTTAAATTTATTTTTATGCAAATGCGAGACAAAATACTGAAACAGTAAAATTTTGATTTTCAATCTTTTTTGCATTAAAAAATAACTTACACTATGGCATTGCCAATTTTTAAAATAAAATATTGGCAATACTCAGAACATCTTGTAGGTGAGCTGAGGTAAAAATATTGACGTCCTACTTATTTTTAAATTTGTAAATTTAGCTGAAACATCTACTGTTTACATTTACCCCTTGTTTACATTTACCCCAAATGACCCTAAATACTTTTTAATTAATTAATTGTTGTTTTTTTTATAAACTGTAATTAGGCCTAGAAATTACTAGTTTCTTCTTAATTGTACAATTTTGCATGAGTATTTATCTACTAATGAAAAAAAATTATTTATTAAAACATTTTTTAAATAATTAATTGTTTTTTTTTATAAACTATTTATACTTAGGGTAAGAAATTTATATTTGTTTCTTATGTACTTTTTCATTTTTTCATAAGTTTCATTTGGGTTAGAAATTTCTAATTTTTTGTAAACAATTAATTGAAAAGTTGAAAACTATAAACTTTTTAAACAAGGGTGAAATAATAAATTTTTAGTTTTTCTTTTATAATTAAGTGTTTAAGTTATCAAAAATTACACAAATGAGAAAAACTAAGAATTTATAATTTTAACTATGGTAAATTTAAAAATTAACAAAATAAATTGTTTAAACAATGTTTAAATAATTAATTTATAGCTTTTTATACTTGAATATTTTACTTACGACAAATTGCACAATTTAGAAAAAATATAAATTTTTAACCCTACAGTTTATGTCAAAATAATAATTTTTTATTGTATAACAATTTTTAACTAAATTTTTTTTTATTTTTTATTAATCAAACATTGGCAACCAAAAAAAGATTTTCAAATCAAAGATATATTTTTTTCAAAATTTGAAATCAAAAAATTTTTTAAAATTTTTTTCAGGCAAAAAAAATTTTTTTTAAATTTTTATTTTTTTTAAAGTACTTCTTATTATGAGTATTTTCCAAAAAAATTATCTTAATGGGTTAACAAGAAAAAAAGTTATGTGCCTTTTTTGAAAAACCGACCAAAATTTTTGAATAAGAGGTAACTCAAAAAATTTGGAAAAAACTTTTATACACTTTTATTCTATCTATAAAAAGGAACAAAATCTGAAAGTATTTTTAATATTGCTAAAATCATCGAAAATTATTATGATCACTTGGCGTGGAATTGCTCAAATCTCATAAGTGGTCTCAAAATGTCGACAACTTTTTAAAAAACAAAAATTTGCGCAAACGAGCATACTATTGTATTTGAAGTCGCTGATTACGAATTCGATATCAGATTTTGAAAATTCAAAATGGCAGATCTAATATGGCGGACATGAAAATTAAAAATCGATTGAATTCACTTGAAACTTGTTACTCAAGGGTTTTTGGGGTCGCTGATTACGAATCCGATATCCTCTCCCTAAAACCCGTTTGATTATGTGGAATTAATTTTTCTCTCCACCTCTTCCTCCAGTCTTCTTCTCACCACCTCCGCATAAACCTTGTACCCTATCGGCATCAAAGTTACCCCCCTATAATCCTCGACCCTATCCCCCCCTTCTTTATTATCGATACTATCAATCCCGTCTTCCATTCATCCGGCCACCCTTCACCACTCCCATACCAAATATGGGGGCGAAGAGGTGAGGGATGAGTTGTGGAGAATAGTATACTATTATTCTATATAATAGTTTACTATTCCCCACAACTCATCCCTCACCGCTTCGCCCCCATATTTCAGACATTCCTCTTCTAATCCATCCCCCCAGCAGCTATATTTCTCTTGATCCCATAAACTGGAATATGTGCGACCTACACTTGTAGCCCTACAAAAACGGTACTGCCTGGTTTAAATGACGTGAAATTGGTAAACAATCATTTTCAAACGAGTTTTTCTCTGCACACAAGCACTTTTTGCAAAATCTGAATCCGAACCAATGACACAAATCTTCTTAATTACCTAAATCCAAAATATTTTTTTAATCCATGAAGAAACGCGGTTGCAAAATGGTAAATGCAAAAGCAACAAAAGTAATGTAATGACAGGCGGCAAGACGTTTGTTACAACCATTTGCCATTAGAGGGCAGAAACATGCAGGGAGCGTAAAAGCTCAGCTGTCAAAATGATTCGCATTACATTACTCTGGCCTTTTCCATTTTGCAACCGCGTTTCTTCAAGAATTAAATCTCATCAACCATATTACAAACGCCATTTTTAATTTTAAAAAACTATCACCGAATTTGTAATCAGTGACCTGGGTTCACCCGAGACAAGTTTCAGGTAAAACTAAACAATTTTTAAAAAATCGTCCACCATATTGGATTCGCCATCTTAAATTTTTAAAAACTGATGTCATATTCGTAATCAGCGACTCCGAAAACCTTCAAGTAACAATTTTCATCTTAATCCGATTATTTTTTATATTTGTCTTCAGCCATTTTGGATGCGCTATTTTGAAAATCTGACTTTAGATTCGTAATCAGCGACCCCAAAAACAATGAAAAACGTTACACTCATGTTTTTTAACCGGACAATTTTGCCTAGGTGTGAAAGGGTTAAAATTTATCAAAGAAATTCAATTATTTTAAAAAGCCTTCCTTTAATTTATTTATGAAAATTTAAGTGTTATTGTTAACATATTTTTAATTAAATTTCTTGAAAGAATTAAATTATTTTCAACAGTTTTAATGAAATTCTTTTAAACAAATTCAATTTTTTTTCTAAAAATTTTCCTGTATTCAATGATTTTCAATATCTACTATTTTAATAAAATTTTCCAAAAGAAATGAATTATTTTAAAAACTTTTTGATAAAATCCTAAGCAAACCTTATTGTTTATAAATATCAAATATTTCACAGCAATTCAATTATTTACAAATTTACTATTTTTTATTGATAAATTTACTATTTCTGATCTAGTACCCCGTTCTTAAATTGATAAAGTTTGTCGAAAATCTCTGCCTAGAATTACAATTTTACCACCAAAAGGTGGAAAAATGACAATGAATGATAATGAATTAAAATTCTTGTGAATAACTGGCGAAGTGAATGAGGCATCATCCATAATGCAGCTTCTTCCACTGTCCTAATCCACTCACTATCATCTTCTGCAAGTCCTAATGCCAAACAAGCAGTTGTAAAAGATTCATGAACAACTCCATTAACTGTTCTCAAACTTTCAAAAGAAGTTGCTCCTTTTTCTGTAAGCAACAATAATCTAAGGTAAAATAACTCCAATTGATGTGGATTAACTGAATACATTCATCTCAATACTTTTTCTTTACGAATTCTTTGTTTCCATTCAAGAGATTTTGTTACCCATGTATAATGCTCTGGTATTTCTGAATAATAATACTTTTAAGCATTATTATGTCGTTTGTTAAATTTAAAATAATCCAGAAGTTTTGTATTTTTATTTAAATCGAAAGAAATGCCGTTATTATCTTTTTCTTCTCGAATAATAACATTCTGTTTATTTGGCAAATGTATAGGTAAGCGATTAACGCTATGACTCTTTTTCCCTAAAGGTTTATTTAGAATTCTCCAAACTGCCTCAACTGGACCAACATATCTATTTTCTTCATAATGATGTATTTCATTATGATTAACAGTTACTATACCATTTGCATTTGTGATAACAATAGATGCAGCATCATGCCCTTTGAGAATATATTTATATAAATATTTAACAGACTTGATACTCGAAACTCGGTTGTTCATACGCTTTATTATTATTTCTTCGACGACAATGAACAAAGCAATTTTCTTCAATTGTAGTTTCTTCTTGATAACATTTTTGAAATTTTTTTGAACATTTTCCATAAATTAAACACTAATCTCCACAAGGTCCGTAAATAATATTTTGCATTATTATTTTATGTAAAATAGGATTGATATTTTCATCAGGAATTTCTGCAGAAATATAACGATTAACACTTTCAACTGTTAATATTTTAGAATTTTCTTTTAATATAACTAACAAATGAATGTGTGGCAATCCAATATATAACCAATTTAAAAAATTTCCTTTTATCCACTTTAACAAATTTCCAGCTTTCTTGTTATGCAATATAACTAATTTCCAATTTTGACTTTTATCAAATTTAATCAATTTCCAGCTTTGTTTTTATTTAATATAACCAATTTTTAATTTTTCCTTTTATCCAATTTAACCAATTTCCACCTTTTTTCATCCAATTTAACCAATTTCCAATTTTGCCTTTTATCCAATTTAACCAATTTCCAGCTTTGTTTTTATTTAATATAACCAATTTCCAATTTTGCCTTTTATCCAATTCATCCAATTGGCACCTTTTTTATCAAATATAACCAATTTCCAATTTTTCCTTTTATCCAATTTAACCAATTTTTACCCTTTTTTTCAATAAAACTAATTTCCAATTCTTACTTCTTTCCAATTTAACCAATTTCCAGCTTTGTTTTTATCCAATAGAACCAATTTCCAATTTATCATTTTATCCAATATAACCAATTTCTAATTTTGCCTTTTATCCAATTACAGACGATTTCCAAATTATAACAAATTTTTAAATTTATTAATAAACATCAAAAAAATTATAACAAATTTTTTAACTTTATTATGTAACATCAAAAACTAAGCACAACTTAATTAATTATTTAATGATTGAAAAAATTTAGAAAACAGTATCTTGATGTAATTCTATTATTATTTACTATTCACTTATTATCACTAATTATATTCACTAATACTTACTATTCACTAAATCACTATTTACTAACTCACAAAGTATTCACTGATAAAATTCACTTGTTTAACTTTATATTCACTCACATATAGTGAGTGAATTCACTAGTAAATTATAAAGATTTTTTAATTTAATTTTCTTTGAAGACACGTAGAACGTATCCCAAGGGAAATAATCTAAAATATTATTTTTAAATTAAAATTTCGTTCTTGTATTTAGGTGGTAGGCCCTAAGCGTGAGTGTCCTCTTCGCACTCGTAGATTGATATATATATATATATATATATATATATATATATATATATATATATATATATATATATATATATATATATATATATATATATATATATATATATATATATATATATATATATATATATATATATATATATATATATATATATATATATATATGTACAAAGAATGATTTGGGGACGTATGTTTTTTCGCGCATATATAGCTTCCTCATTACCTAAATAATAAGGCTAAAGAGAATAATTGTAATATACTCTAAAATTTCTAAGTTTAAATCGACGATAAAGTAGACAATGCATACTTTAAGGACATAAAAATGT
The DNA here is from genome assembly GCA_032872505.1 of Leptopilina syphax. Lineage (NCBI taxonomy): Eukaryota > Metazoa > Arthropoda > Insecta > Hymenoptera > Figitidae > Leptopilina > Leptopilina syphax. The sequence continues at coordinate 8,280,514 of CM065471.1, read as the reverse complement.
GTATATCGCAAATGTCCTCAAACCATACGTTATACTTGTACGTCTTTCATATGTACAAAGCATTATATGAGGACTAAGTTATATATAGAACGTATAATTTAAGGACAATTTCATATGTAAAACGCATACTTTGAGTACAATTTTAACAATTAATTTGTCCTCAAAGTATACTTTATACATATAATAAAGGCAAACTAACATGCATGAAACCCCACAATATAGTCCCTAAAGTATGCGTTGTATAAATATAGATAATTTAGGCGTTACATAAATATATATAAAAAGGACAATGCTCATATCAGTTTTATACTCTTTTCATACTCTTATGCGCAGTAATTTTGTGTGTAAAATGGATCATGCGTAAAAGTTATATTTTAAAGAGCAACAAGCATACAATGGGGACTCTATGTTTTACAATTAGATTCTCTGTAGTAATTCTATAGGTAATCTAACGGAAAGGAAAAGGCATATAAGTCACCGACTGGGCAGTAGTCGATATTGAAAAAATCTGTTATTAAATTTCAATGTACTATTGTTCCATTAAAGACAGACAAGTCGTATATCTTTACGAAAAGAAGGTTTCACCTAAAAAGACAGTGCACGTACAGTAAAACAAGATGTGAAGGATTCATCAACTTGATTCTCTATGCATGTGTGCAATGCATAGTCAAAGTAAACAAGATTTAAGTTTTTGTTTCTTGAAAATGACTTACGGTCCTATGTTGCCTTACTTGTATATTACATTTAAAGCTTGTTTTGAACAAAATATTAAAAATGACCTACTTTTAAAAACTCAAATTGAATTTTTTTTTCAATTTTCTGTCTCTTATTTTTTAAAAATATACTTTAAAACAAATCTTTTAAAACATTGTAATCGAAAATCGTATGATAAATTAAGACTAAAGTTATTGCATTTCAAAAAGAAGTGACTAAAAAATTTTAAGTCCCGCATCTCCGACATTTTTTAAAATTTTGTTACTCAGATATCTTGTTTCTAATAATAAAGGCCGTAGCAGTATAAGCATGTAAAAATTGCCCCCTCCTGGATTGGGTCCATATTTAGGGAATAATTTTGACCTATTATGAGAATTATTTTCACTAAGTTTCAACTCGAAAAAAATTTTGTTTTTGAATTAAACGATTTTTTTGAAAAATTAAAAAATTTGTTTTTCCTCCAAAATTAATGAACCGATTTTCATAAAAAAGTTTTTTTTGTACAATACAATATGAACAGTTGATAAAAAAATTGACAACCAAATTCTAACAAAGAAAGTCAGTAAAAAGTCAGTAAAAAAAATTTTTTTTTTTATTTTTTTTAAAAAACCTTTTTTTTATCGAATTTTTTTTGCACTACCGCCATTTTTTTCTATAAAATAATAGTTATTTCAAAAGTAACATATTTTTTGCAAGATGATTGAAAGGGTACTTCATACTTTAAAAAATAAAAAATCAGTCAGAGAAGCAGGCGCAATGCACCTACATTGCATCATAGGGTTTTGTGGCCTAAAATGACAAAAAATAAATAAATAATAATTTATTTAGACATTTTTTTTGTACTTAAAATTGAAATTTTTTTTTATTACCATAGTAACGGTTGCCATGGCAACGGTTTTTATGGCAACCATTACTATATCAACAGTTGCCGCGGCAACGGTTGTTGTGGCAACCATTAACATAGCAACGGTTGCCTTGGCAACGGTTGTTATGTTGTCTTAACCCTTTAACGACGAGATGTGCTACTTTTCAACATAAAATTCAATCTCTTACAATTAGTAGAAAAAAGCCATAAAAGTTTTTAAAAGTCCATACCCTACTATTTTTGGGGTCGCTCTTTCGAATGGTGTGGACAAAATTTTCAAAAAATGATATTTAAACCTTTTTTCAAAAATACTAAAAAAAGTCAACTTTTTTTAATGTAATTTTTTTCAAAAGAATTTTTTTCTTTGTCATAACGCTTTACAAATAGAACAAAAAGTATCAAAAACGTGTTCCCGATAGTTGTACTTAAAAAATATTCATTTATAAATTTTATTTTTTTCGATTTTGAATTTAAAATGGCGCTTAAAGGACAAAATTTTTTTCTTATTTTACGTAAGATGACAAACTTTTTCAAAATTGCTCAAATCTGATTAAAATTTGTTACTCAGGGGTTTTCGTGGTCGCTGATTACGAATCTGATGTCCATTTGTCAAAATTCAAAATGGCGGATCCAATATGGCGGATGACTTTTTAAAAAATTGATCGGATTCGCTTGAAACTCGTTACTCGGGGGTTTTCGGGGTCGCTGGTTACGAATCCGATGTTAGTTTTTCAAAATTCAAAATGGCGGATCTAATATGGCAGACAAAATACAAAAATTGGTCAGATTTGCTTGAATCTTTTTACTCGGGGGTTTTTGGGGTAGCTGATTACGAATTTGATATCAGATTTTCAAAATTCAAAATGGCGGATCCAATATGACAGATGACTTTTTTAAAAATTGATTGGATTCGCTTGAAATTTGTTACTCTGCGGTTTTTCGCGTCGATTATGACGAATCTGACGTTAGATTCAACAAATTCAAAATAGCTACAGTATAATGAAAGACTAATTTTTTAAATTTACTCAAGTTTGCTTGAAATTTGTTAGTGTGGTATTTTTGGGGTGGCTGATTACGAATATAAAGTCACATTCCAAAAATTCAAAATGGCGGAATTATTATTCTCTATTTGCTCTGACTCTACCAGTATCAACTTATCTATATTTAACAATATGTGACAGGAAAATTTAAAAGTGATCTATGGTACGAGAAAAACGATGTTAGTTTTTCAAAATTAAAAATGGCGGAACGAATATGGCAGACGAAATTAAAAAATTAGTCGGATTCATTTGAATTTTGTTACTAGAGGGTTTTCGGGTCCGCTGATTGCGAATCCGATGTTCGTTTTTAAAAATTCAAAATGTTTGGTATAAAATAGCTATAAGAATTGGTAAGGATATTTTTTTAAACCTCGTCCGCGATATCGATTCCACCATTTTGAATTTTGAATAACTAACATCGGATTCGCAACCAGCGACCACAAACACCCACGAGTAACGTGTTTAAATCAGGTTTGAGAAATTTTAAAAAATTCGTCCGCCATTCTGGATTCGGCATATTGGATTTTTTTAATCTAACGTCAGATTCGTCATTATCAAACCCAAAAACCCCAGAGTAACAAATTTCAAGCGAATCCAATTAATTCTTAAAAAAGTCATCTGTCATTAGGATCCGCCATTTTTAATTTTGAAAAACTAACATTTTTCTACTAATTGTAAGAGATTAAATTTCATGTTAAAAGTAGCACATCTCGTCGTTAAAGGGTTAATACAATTTAAACAATAGCAAATACTTTTTTGCTAAATAGCAATAAACATCATTTCTTACTTTATTTACTAGTCAGTTGATGACAGGCTTTAAATGTTTATCTAAGATATTTAATATTTAATATTTAATATTTAATATTTAATATATTAGATATTTAATATTTATCTAAGATATTTATTTAAGATATTTAATATATATATTTATTTATATCTTAAGATATTTAACTCTATTTGTAGAAACATAAAAATAAGAAATATGCAATTATTCAAAGTTTTCCTTTAAGTTATGTTGAAAAAATCGGTGGCTTAAAAGGTGGTCGATATATCGACCACTGGGACTGAAAGGGTTAATACAATTTAAACATTAGCAAATACTTTTTAGCTAATTTGCAATCTATAACATTTCCTACTTTATTTATTAGTTAGTTGATAAGAGGGTTCAAATATTTAACAAATATAATTTTAGCTTAAGGGGGGAACCTCCTTTAGATGATCGAAAAATGCGTCATTTTTGGGATCTTTTTTCTCGGGTAAAATAACTTCAAACGTTTTGTAATTTATAGGGATCTTTAATACATGTCTTGAGAGTCTAAAAAAAATTTTGGAGAAAAAACAAAACATTTTTAGTATGGAAATATACACAGCGTCCATGGCACCTCATTTTATCTGTGAACATTCTAGCGCTCTGAATTTTTTTCTAAAACAAAGAAACCAACCTTTTTTTAAACTTTAGGATAAAACCTTCTATATGACATTTCGATTTTTTAAAAAAAATTTCGAGAATTAATTTTTTTACCCACTTTTAAGTTAAAAGTGATTTTTCGTGCATAAAAATTGACTTTAAAATTCCAAAAAAATATAAAAATTTTTTTTTTCAAGAAACACTAAATGCCATATTAAAGATTATTTAATTATCTTCAAAATGATATACCATAAAGCCCGATTGATTCAAAAGGGCGTTCTCAATCGTGTTCACAAAATTAAAAAATGGTGTTTCGAGAAAATGCGTTTGAAGTTTTTTTAAATAAAGTGACTCGAGTGTCAAACAAGTGAAAGAAGGGTTGCCACATAGAAATTACAAATTATACTGACAGTGGTACTCTGAATGAAAGAAGAAGACAGATTGAATGCTAAAACAGAAAAAATTCTGGACTCTGATAAACATTTCACCAGACGACGCATGAAAAAAAAAATAATTAAAAATTTTGTAACTTCTTCAATAATACAGAAATCGACTTAAAATTTGATGGGTATATTATTAAATAGTTGTAGAATCAATTAAAGTTATTTCCAGAAAGTCGATTTTTTTGACGCAATAAAGGAGGTTCCCCCCTTAAAACTCCGATTTGATGCAGCACCCTAAACTATGCATCTAACTTTTTTAATAGAATTTGAACATTAGAAAAACTTTTTAGCTAATTTGCAATCTATAACATTTCTTACTTTATTTATTAGTTAATTGATAAGAGGGTTCAAATATTTAACAAATATATTTTTAGCTCAAAAACTCTGATTTGATGCAGGTCCACAAACTATGCATCTACCTTTTTTAATACAATTTAAACAATAGCAAATACTTTTTAGCTTAATTGCAATCTATAACATTTCTTACTTTATTTATTAGTTAGTTGATAAAAGGGTTCAAATATTTAACAAATATATTTTTCGCTTTAAAACTCCGATTTGATGCAGGTCCTCAAACTATGCATCTACGTTTTTTAATACAATTTAAACAATAGCAAATACATTTTGCTAAATAGCAAACTATATCATTTCTTACTTTATTTATTAGTCAGTTGATGACAGAGTTTAAATGTTTATCTAAGATATTTTTAGCTTAAAAACTCTGATTTGATGCAGGTCCCCAAACTATGCATCTAGCTTTTTTAATACAATTTAAACAATATCAAATACTTTTTAGCTAATTTGCAATCTATAACATTTTTTACTTTATTTATTAGTTAGTTGATAAGTAGGTTCAAATATTTAACAAATTTACTCCTCGCTTAAAAACTCCGATTTGATGCAGGTCCCCAAACTATGCATCTAAGTTTTTTAATACAATTTAAACAATAGCAAATCCTTTTTTGCTAAATATCAATGTATATCATTTCTTACTTTATTTATTAGTCAGTTGATGACAGGGTTTAAATGTTTATCTAAGATATTTTTAGCTTAAAAACTCTGATTTGATGGAGGTCCCCAAACTATGCATCTGAGTTTATTAATAAGATTTGAACTTTAGTGAATACTTTTTAGCTTAATTGCAATCTATAACATTTCTTATTTTATTTATTAGTTAGTTGATAAAAGGGTTCAAATATTTAACAAATATATTCTTCGCTAAAAAACTCCGATTTGATGCAGGTCCCCAAACTATGCATCTAAGTTTATTAAATAAAATTTGAACTTTAGCAAATACTTTTTAGCTAAATTGCAATCTATAACATTTCTTACTTTATTTATTAGCTAGTTGATAAGTAGGTTCAAATATTTAACAAATTTAATCCTCGCTTAAAAACTCTGATTTGATGCAGCTCCCAAAACTATGCATCTAAGTTTATTAATAAAATTTATAATTTAGCACATACTTTTTAGCTAATTTGCAGTCTATAACATTTCTTACTTTATTTATTAGTTAGTTGATAAAAGGGATCAAATATTTAACAAATATATTTTTAGCTCAAAAACTCTGATTTGATGCAGGTCCACAAACTATGCATCTACCTTTTTTAATACAATTTAAACAATAGCAAATACTTTTTAGCTTAATTGCAATCTATAACATTTCTTACTTTATTTATTAGTTAGTTGATAAAAGGGTTCAAATATTTAACAAATATATTTTTCGCTTTAAAACTCCGATTTGATGCAGGTCCTCAAACTATGCATCTACGTTTTTTAATACAATTTAAACAATAGCAAATACATTTTGCTAAATAGCAAACTATATCATTTCTTACTTTATTTATTAGTCAGTTGATGACAGGGTTTAAATGTTTATCTAAGATATTTTTAGCTTAAAAACTCTGATTTGATGCAGGTCCCCAAACTATGCATCTAGCTTTTTTAATACAATTTAAACAATATCAAATACTTTTTAGCTAAAAAGCAATCTATATCATTTCTTACTTTATTTATTAGTCAGTTGATGACAGGGTTTAAATGTTTATCTAAGATATTTTTAGCTTAAAAACTCTGATTTGATGCAGGTCCCCAAACTATGCATCTAGCTTTTTTAATACAATTTAAACATTAGCAAATACTTTTTATCTAATTTGCAATCTATATCATTTCTTACTTTATTTATTAGTTAGTTGATAAGAGGGTTCAAATATTTAACAACTATATTCTTCGCTTAAAAACTCCGATTTGATGCAGGTCCCCAAACTATGCATCTAGGTTTATTAATAAAATTTCAACTTTAGCAAATACTTTTTAGCTTAATTGCAATCTATAACATTTCTTACTTTATTTATTAGTAAGTTGATAAAAGGGTTCAAATATTTAACAAATATATTCTTCGCTAAAAAACTCCGATTTGATGCAGGTCCCCAAACTATGCATCTAAGTTTTTTAATACAATTTAAACAATAGCAAATACTTTTTTGCTAAATATCAATGTATATCATTTCTTACTTTATTTATTAGTCAGTTGATGACAGGGTTTAAATGTTTATCTAAGATATTTTTAGCTTAAAAACTCTGATTTGATGGAGGTCCCCAAACTATGCATCTGAGTTTATTAATAAGATTTGAACTTTAGTGAATACTTTTTAGCTTAATTGCAATCTATAACATTTCTTATTTTATTTATTAGTTAGTTGATAAAAGGGTTCAAATATTTAACAAATATATTCTTCGCTAAAAAACTCCGATTTGATGCAGGTCCCCAAACTATGCATCTAAGTTTATTAAATAAAATTTGAACTTTAGCAAATACTTTTTAGCTAAATTGCAATCTATAACATTTCTTACTTTATTTATTAGCTAGTTGATAAGTAGGTTCAAATATTTAACAAATTTAATCCTCGCTTAAAAACTCTGATTTGATGCAGCTCCCAAAACTATGCATCTAAGTTTATTAATAAAATTTATAATTTAGCACATACTTTTTAGCTAATTTGCAGTCTATAACATTTCTTACTTTATTTATTAGTTAGTTGATAAAAGGGATCAAATATTTAACAAATATATTCTTCGCTAAAAAACTCCGATTTGATGCAGGTCCCCAAACTATGCATCTAAGTTTTTTAATACAATTTAAACAATAGCAAATACTTTTTAGCTAATTTGCAATCTATAACATTTTTTACTTTATTTATTAGTTAGTTGATAAGTAGGTTCAAATATTTAACAAATATACTCCTCGCTTAAAAACTCCGATTTGATGCAGGTCCCCAAACTATGCATCTAAGTTTTTTAATACAATTTAAACAATAGCAAATCCTTTTTTGCTAAATATCAATGTATATCATTTCTTACTTTATTTATTAGTCAGTTGATGACAGGGTTTAAATGTTTATCTAAGATATTTTTAGCTTAAAAACTCTGATTTGATGGAGGTCCCCAAACTATGCATCTGAGTTTATTAATAAGATTTGAACTTTAGTGAATACTTTTTAGCTTAATTGCAATCTATAACATTTCTTATTTTATTTATTAGTTAGTTGATAAAAGGGTTCAAATATTTAACAAATATATTCTTCGCTAAAAAACTCCGATTTGATGCAGGTCCCCAAACTATGCATCTAAGTTTATTAAATAAAATTTGAACTTTAGCAAATACTTTTTAGCTAAATTGCAATCTATAACATTTCTTACTTTATTTATTAGCTAGTTGATAAGTAGGTTCAAATATTTAACAAATTTAATCCTCGCTTAAAAACTCTGATTTGATGCAGCTCCCAAAACTATGCATCTAAGTTTATTAATAAAATTTATAATTTAGCACATACTTTTTAGCTAATTTGCAGTCTATAACATTTCTTACTTTATTTATTAGTTAGTTGATAAAAGGGATCAAATATTTAACAAATATATTCTTCGCTAAAAAACTCCGATTTGATGCAGGTCCCCAAACTTTGCATCTAAGTTTATTAAATAAAATTTGAACTTTAGCAAATACTTTTTAGCTAAATTGCAATCTATAACATTTCTTACTTTATTTATTAGCTAGTTGATAAGTAGGTTCAAATATTTAACAAATATATTCTTCGCTAAAAAACTCCGATTTGATGCAGGTCCCCAAACTATGCATCTAAGTTTATTAAATAAAATTTGAACTTTAGCAAATACTTTTTAGCTAAATTGCAATCTATAACATTTCTTACTTTATTTATTAGCTAGTTGATAAGTAGGTTCAAATATTTAACAAATTTACTCCTTGCTTAAAAACTCTGATTTGATGCAGCTCCCAAAACTATGCATCTAAGTTTATTAATAAAATTTAAACTTTAGCACATACTTTTTAGCTAATTTGCAGTCTATAACATTTCTTACTTTATTTATTAGTTAGTTGATAAGTAGGTTCAAATATTTAACAAATTTACTCCTCGCTTAAAAACTCTGATTTGATGCAGCTCCCAAAACTATGCATCTAAGTTTATTAATAAAATTTAAACTTTAGCACATACTTTTTAGCTAATTTGCAGTCTATAACATTTCTTACTTTATTTATTAGTTAGTTGATAAGTAGGTTCAAATATTTAACAAATTTACTCCTCGCTTAAAAACTCCGATTTGATGCAGGTCCCCAAACTATGCATCTAAGTTTTTTAATACAATTTAAACAATAGCAAATACTTTTTTGCTAAATATCAATGTATATCATTTCTTACTTTATTTATTAGTCAGTTGATGACAGGGTTTAAATGTTTATCTAAGATATTTTTAGCTTAAAAACTCTGATTTGATGGAGGTCCCCAAACTATGCATCTTAGTTTATTAATAAGATTTGAACTTTAGTGAATACTTTTTAGCTTAATTGCAATCTATAACATTTCTTATTTTATCTATTAGTTAGTTGATAAAAGGGTTCAAATATTTAACAAATATATTCTTCGCTAAAAAACTCCGATTTGATGCAGGTCCCCAAACTATGCATCTAAGTTTTTTAATACAATTTAAACAATAGCAAATACTTTTTAGCTAATTTGCAATCTATAACATTTCTTACTTTATTTATTAGTTAGTTGATAAGTAGGTTCAAATATTTAACAAATTTACTCCTCGCTTAAAAACTCCGATTTGATGCAGGTCCCCAAACTATGCATCTAAGTTTTTTAATACAATTTAAACAATAGCAAATACTTTTTTGCTAAATATCAATGTATATCATTTCTTACTTTATTTATTAGTCAGTTAATGACAGGGTTTAAATGTTTATCTAAGATATTTTTAGCTTAAAAACTCTGATTTGATGGAGGTCCCCAAACTATGCATCTGAGTTTATTAATAAGATTTGAACTTTAGTGAATACTTTTTAGCTTAATTGCAATCTATAACATTTCTTATTTTATTTATTAGTTAGTTGATAAAAGGGTTCAAATATTTAACAAATATATTCTTCGCTAAAAAACTCCGATTTGATGCAGGTCCCCAAACTATGCATCTAAGTTTATTAAATAAAATTTGAACTTTAGCAAATACTTTTTAGCTAAATTGCAATCTATAACATTTCTTACTTTATTTATTAGCTAGTTGATAAGTAGGTTTAAATATTTAACAAATTTACTCCTCGCTTAAAAACTCTGATTTGATGCAGCTCCCAAAACTATGCATCTAAGTTTATTAATAAAATTTAAACAATAGCAAATACTTTTTAGCTAATTTGCAATCTATATTATTTCTTACTTTATTTCTTAGTTTGTTGATAAGAGGGTTCAAATATTTAACAAATATATTTTTAGCTTAAAAACTCCGATTTGATGCAGGTCCCCAAACTATGCATCTAAGTTTATTAATACAATTTAAACTTTAGCAAATACTTTTTTGCTAAATAGCAATCTATATAATTTCTTACTTTATTTATTAGTTAATTGATGAAAGGGTTTAAATGTTTATCTAAGATATTTTTAGCTTAAAAACTCTGATTTGATGGAGGTCCCTAAACTATGCATCTGAGTTTATTAATAAGATTTGAACTTTAGCGAATACTTTTAAGCTTAATTGCAATCTATAACATTTCCTATTTTATTTATTAGTTAGTTGATAAAAGGGATCAAATATTTAACAAATATATTTTTCGCTAAAAAACTCCGATTTGATGCAGGTCCCCAAACTATGCATCTAAGTTTTTTAATACAATTTAAACAATAGCAAATACTTTTTAGCTAATTTGCAATCTATAACATTTCTTACTTTATTTATTAGTTAGTTGATAAGTAGGTTCAAATATTTAACAAATTTACTCCTCGCTTAAAAACTCCGATTTGATGCAGGTCCCCAAACTATGCATCTAAGTTTTTTAATACAATTTAAACAATAGCAAATCCTTTTTTGCTAAATATCAATGTATATCATTTCTTACTTTATTTATTAGTCAGTTGATGACAGGGTTTAAATGTTTATCTAAGATATTTTTAGCTTAAAAACTCTGATTTGATGGAGGTCCCCAAACTATGCATCTTAGTTTATTAATAAGATTTGAACTTTAGTGAATACTTTTTAGCTTAATTGCAATCTATAACATTTCTTATTTTATTTATTAGTTAGTTGATAAAAGGGTTCAATTATTTAACAAATATATTCTTCGCTAAAAAACTCCGATTTGATGCAGGTCCCCAAACTATGCATCTAAGTTTTTTAATACAATTTAAACAATAGCAAATACTTTTTAGCTAATTTGCAATCTATAACATTTCTTACTTTATTTATTAGTTAGTTGATAAGTAGGTTCAAATATTTAACAAATTTACTCCTCGCTTAAAAACTCCGATTTGATGCAGGTCCCCAAACTATGCATCTAAGTTTTTTAATACAATTTAAACAATAGCAAATACTTTTTTGCTAAATATCAATGTATATCATTTCTTACTTTATTTATTAGTCAGTTGATGACAGGGTTTAAATGTTTATCTAAGATATTTTTAGCTTAAAAACTCTGATTTGATGGAGGTCCCCAAACTATGCATCTGAGTTTATTAATAAGATTTGAACTTTAGTGAATACTTTTTAGCTTAATTGCAATCTATAACATTTCTTATTTTATTTATTAGTTAGTTGATAAAAGGGTTCAAATATTTAACAAATATATTCTTCGCTAAAAAACTCCGATTTGATGCAGGTCCCCAAACTATGCATCTAAGTTTTTTAATAAAATTTAAACAATAGCAAATACTTTTTAGCTAATTTGCAATCTATAACATTTCTTACTTTATTTATTAGTTAGTTGATAAGTAGGTTCAAATATTTAACAAATTTACTCCTCTCTTAAAAACTCCGATTTGATGCAGGTCCCCAAACTATGCATCTAAGTTTTTTAATACAATTTAAACAATAGCAAATACTTTTTTGCTAAATATCAATGTATATCATTTCTTACTTTATTTATTAGTCAGTTGATGACAGGGTTTAAATGTTTATCTAAGATATTTTTAGCTTAAAAACTCTGATTTGATGGAGGTCCCCAAACTATGCATCTTAGTTTATTAATAAGATTTGAACTTTAGTGAATACTTTTTAGCTTAATTGCAATCTATAACATTTCTTATTTTATTTATTAGTTAGTTGATAAAAGGGTTCAAATATTTAACAAATATATTCTTCGCTAAAAAACTCCGATTTGATGCAGGTCCCCAAACTATGCATCTAAGTTTTTTAATACAATTTAAACAATAGCAAATACTTTTTAGCTAATTTGCAATCTATAACATTTCTTACTTTATTTATTAGTTAGTTGATAAGTAGGTTCAAATATTTAAAAAATTTACTCCTCGCTTAAAAACTCCGATTTGATGCAGGTCTCCAAACTATGCATCTAAGCTTTTTAATACAATTTAAACAATAGCAAATACTTTTTTGCTAAATATCAATGTATATCATTTCTTACTTTATTTATTAGTCAGTTGATGACAGGGTTTAAATGTTTATCTAAGATATTTTTAGCTTAAAAACTCTGATTTGATGGAGGTCCCCAAACTATGCATCTGAGTTTATTAATAAGATTTGAACTTTAGTGAATACTTTTTAGCTTAATTGCAATCTATAACATTTCTTATTTTATTTATTAGTTAGTTGATAAAAGGGTTCAAATATTTAACAAATATATTCTTCGCTAAAAAACTCCGATTTGATGCAGGTCCCCAAACTATGCATCTAAGTTTATTAAATAAAATTTGAACTTTAGCATATACTTTTTAGCTAAATTGCAATCTATAACATTTCTTACTTTATTTATTAGCTAGTTGATAAGTAGGTTCAAATATTTAACAAATTTACTCCTCGCTTAAAAACTCTGATTTGATGCAGCTCCCAAAACTATGCATCTAAGTTTATTAATAAAATTTAAACAATAGCAAATACTTTTTAGCTAATTTGCAATCTATATTATTTCTTACTTTATTTCTTAGTTAGTTGATAAGAGGGTTCAAATATTTAACAAATATATTTTTAGCTTAAAAACTCCGATTTGATGCAGGTCCCCAAACTATGCATCTAAGTTTATTAATACAATTTAAACTTTAGCAAATACTTTTTTGCTAAATAGCAATCTATATAATTTCTTACTTTATTTATTAGTTAATTGATGAAAGGGTTTAAATGTTTATCTAAGATATTTTTAGCTTAAAAACTCTGATGTGATGGAGGTCCCTAAACTATGCATCTGAGTTTATTAATGAGATTTAAACTTTAGCGAATACTTTTAAGCCTAATTGCAATCTATAACATTTCTTATTTTATTTATTAGTTAGTTGATAAAAGGGATCAAATATTTAACAAATATATTCTTCGCTAAAAAACTCCGATTTGATGCAGGTCCCCAAACTATGCATCTAAGTTTTTTAATACAATTTAAACAATAGCAAATACTTTTTAGCTAATTTGCAATCTATAACATTTTTTACTTTATTTATTAGTTAGTTGATAAGTAGGTTCAAATATTTAACAAATTTACTCCTCGCTTAAAAACTCCGATTTGATGCAGGTCCCCAAACTATGCATCTAAGTTTTTTAATACAATTTAAACAATAGCAAATCCTTTTTTGCTAAATATCAATGTATATCATTTCTTACTTTATTTATTAGTCAGTTGATGACAGGGTTTAAATGTTTATCTAAGATATTTTTAGCTTAAAAACTCTGATTTGATGGAGGTCCCCAAACTATGCATCTTAGTTTATTAATAAGATTTGAACTTTAGTGAATACTTTTTAGCTTAATTGCAATCTATAACATTTCTTATTTTATTTATTAGTTAGTTGATAAAAGGGTTCAAATATTTAACAAATATATTCTTCGCTAAAAAACTCCGATTTGATGCAGGTCCCCAAACTATGCATCTAAGTTTTTTAATACAATTTAAACAATAGCAAATACTTTTTAGCTAATTTGCAATCTATAACATTTCTAACTTTATTTATTAGTTAGTTGATAAGTAGGTTCAAATATTTAACAAATTTACTCCTCTCTTAAAAACTCCGATTTGATGCAGGTCCCCAAACTATGCATCTAAGTTATTTAATACAATTTAAACAATAGCAAATACTTTTTTGCTAAATATCAATGTATATCATTTCTTACTTTATTTATTAGTCAGTTGATGACAGGGTTTAAATGTTTATCTAAGATATTTTTAGCTTAAAAACTCTGATTTGATGGAGGTCCCCAAACTATGCATCTTAGTTTATTAATAAGATTTGAACTTTAGTGAATACTTTTTAGCTTAATTGCAATCTATAACATTTCTTATTTTATTTATTAGTTAGTTGATAAAAGGGTTCAATTATTTAACAAATATATTCTTCGCTAAAAAACTCCGATTTGATGCAGGTCCCCAAACTATGCATCTAAGTTTTTTAATACAATTTAAACAATAGCAAATACTTTTTAGCTAATTTGCAATCTATAACATTTCTTACTTTATTTATTAGTTAGTTGATAAGTAGGTTCAAATATTTAACAAATTTACTCCTCGCTTAAAAACTCCGATTTGATGCAGGTCCCCAAACTATGCATCTAAGTTTTTTAATACAATTTAAACAATAGCAAATACTTTTTTGCTAAATATCAATGTATATCATTTCTTACTTTATTTATTAGTCAGTTGATGACAGGGTTTAAATGTTTATCTAAGATATTTTTAGCTTAAAAACTCTGATTTGATGGAGGTCCCCAAACTATGCATCTTAGTTTATTAATAAGATTTGAACTTTAGTGAATACTTTTTAGCTTAATTGCAATCTATAACATTTCTTATTTTATTTATTAGTTAGTTGATAAAAGGGTTCAAATATTTAACAAATATATTCTTCGCTAAAAAACTTCGATTTGATGCAGGTCCCCAAACTATGCATCTAAGTTTTTTAATACAATTTAAACAATAGCAAATACTTTTTAGCTAATTTGCAATCTATAACATTTCTTACTTTATTTATTAGTTAGTTGATAAGTAGGTTCAAATATTTAACAAATTTACTCCTCGCTTAAAAACTCCGATTTGATGCAGGTCCCCAAACTATGCATCTAAGTTTTTTAATACAATTTAAACAATAGCAAATACTTTTTTGCTAAATATCAATGTATATCATTTCTTACTTTATTTATTAGTCAGTTGATGACAGGGTTTAAATGTTTATCTAAGATATTTTTAGCTTAAAAACTCTGATTTGATGGAGGTCCCCAAACTATGCATCTTAGTTTATTAATAAGATTTGAACTTTAGTGAATACTTTTTAGCTTAATTGCAATCTATAACATTTCTTATTTTATTTATTAGTTAGTTGATAAAAGGGTTCAAATATTTAACAAATATATTCTTCGCTAAAAAACTTCGATTTGATGCAGGTCCCCAAACTATGCATCTAAGTTTTTTAATACAATTTAAACAATAGCAAATACTTTTTAGCTAATTTGCAATCTATAACATTTCTTACTTTATTTATTAGTTAGTTGATAAGTAGGTTCAAATATTTAACAAATTTACTCCTCGCTTAAAAACTCCGATTTGATGCAGGTCCCCAAACTATGCATCTAAGTTTTTTAATACAATTTAAACAATAGCAAATACTTTTTTGCTAAATATCAATGTATATCATTTCTTACTTTATTTATTAGTCAGTTGATGACAGGGTTTAAATGTTTATCTAAGATATTTTTAGCTTAAAAACTCTGATTTGATGGAGGTCCCCAAACTATGCATCTGAGTTTATTAATAAGATTTGAACTTTAGTGAATACTTTTTAGCTTAATTGCAATCTATAACATTTCTTATTTTATTTATTAGTTAGTTGATAAAAGGGTTCAAATATTTAACAAATATATTCTTCGCTAAAAAACTCCGATTTGATGCAGGTCCCCAAACTATGCATCTAAGTTTATTAAATAAAATTTGAACTTTAGCAAATACTTTTTAGCTAAATTGCAATCTATAACATTTCTTACTTTATTTATTAGCTAGTTGATAAGTAGGTTCAAATATTTAACAAATTTACTCCTCGCTTAAAAACTCTGATTTGATGCAGCTCCCAAAACTATGCATCTAAGTTTATTAATAAAATTTAAACTTTAGCACATATTTTTTAGCTAATTTGCAGTCTATAACATTTCTTACTTTATTTATTAGTTAGTTGATAAGAGGGTTCAAATATTTAACAAATATATTCTTCGCTTAAAAACTCCGATTTGATGCAGGTTCCCAAACTATGCATCTAAGTTTATTAATAAAACTAGCAGAGCTACGCGCGCCAAAGCGCGCGCGATATTTCTGTTTTTGTCTTATGATACTCAAGACTTTATTTTATTGTGTGTATATAAAAATGTGACTAAGACTTTATGATCCGTTTTTTTCTTCTTCTAAAATATTGGAAAAAGATTACAAATTTTTTTGAAGAATTTAAAAAAAACGTAAAACACGAAAATCAAAAATTAAATTTAACACACTGAGCAGTTTTACGACATAAATATAATAATATTTTTTTATTTTTATAATTATTTCCTTAAATTGTCAGTTTTCTGGAAAACTGTATTATTTCAAGAATTGATTATCAGCGAAAAAAATTTGAAGGTCATGCCTTTTTTTAAACTCATATAAAATATTCTATATTATAAAATGTTTATAAAACTTTAAGGCAATTACAGATCTTCTTCAAGAAGATAAGGAGGTTCTTTTGCAAATAGAATTAACATTACCAATTTGTTGAAATTTGTACCACTGTTAGATAAAGGTTTTAAAAAAATGTAGTTAAATTTTTGACCTGTTGGTACTTTTTGAAAAAATTTATAAGCGTCTTTGTTTTTAACTTTTAACATTGAGTTTTGTGGGAATTGAGTACATTTTCAAACATATTTACTCACCACAAAGTACTTAACATTAAGACTTACTTACTTATTACTTAACATGTTTTATACAGTATATTGATCAGTTGTTTAAACGTCTGGCAACATTGCACACAATTTTCTACTCAAAACTAAATGTAAACAAGTCATACCAAAAATTTGCAACACGACTAAAGAAATACAGTGTTGCCAGACTTTCAAAGTACCAAGCAAGTCAAATTACAAAATAATGATTTTTGTTTCGATTAGTTCAGTCAAGCGATAGAAAAACTTTATATAAATTCATTATACATTAGAAGAATTATTTTATTGAAGTATTCTTCCTTCTTTGTCAAAACATTGACACCGAGATTTATTGATAGTCATGATATAAGCCGAGGTATAAGCTTAGGGGCCGTCCATAAACCACGAGGACAATTTTTTATTAATTTTTGATCCCCCCCATCTGATATGGAACAAAAATTTTTACTTTATGCAATTGACCTTAATTTTGTCACTCGGTGGTTTTTAGGGACGCTGATTTCGAATTTGTTGTAAGTTTTCATAAATTTAAAATGGTGGACCCAATATGGCAGAATTTTCTTTTAAATTTATGCAATTGACCTTAATTTTGTTACTCGGGAGTTCTAATACCAGTCAGGTAGCTCTTAATGTCCCAGGAGCGCTTACTGACAATTGACTTTTGTTTTAGCACTTGCGCCGACGCACGACCAGCGAGCGTGCCCAGTAAGAAACGAAAAATTGAAAAGTATTAAAAAGATTCTATTCTTTTGAATGCCATTTCTGTCCAATACTTTTCTATCCAGTGAGAGCAATATGAAAAGTAACGATATCAATCCTCTCGAATACCTAGTAAAAAAGCAAAGATTAAGAAGCATTAAAAAAATTCTATCCTTTTTCTGCCCTATGCTTCTGAATTCCGCGACAGTAGTATAATAATATAATACTAATGTTGTTCACATATACAATGTTCAATTACTTTCAAATAACTGCACTCATGAATTTATTTGCTATTTTAAAAAGGAATAATTATTAAATTATCAGTTAAGAGGGTTAAAAGTGTTTAAAGGTCTCTGAAAATTTTAGGTTATGATTTATTGTCTAACAGAATAACGGCCCTGACTCGTTTAAATGACGTTAAATTGGTAAACCATCAATTTATCAGCAAGTTTTTCTTTGAACACAAACACTTTTTTAAAATCTGCCAATGTATGTATCTTATAAATTACAAAAATCCAGAAGATTGCTTGAATGCATGCAGAAACGCGGTTCCAATGAAAAATTGAAAAGTGATATAATGACAGGCTGTAATAATTTCGGATGGGATTGGAAAGCATTCAGAAAAAAAATTTGTCTTTGTTAAAAATTACAAAAAGAATTGAATAGCATTCATTTTTAGACGAAACGTGGTCCTATTATGGTATATAATTTCTACTACACCATACAGAGTTTGAATTATTTCAATCCTTTTCAATTTTTCGTTTCTTACTGGGTGTATAGAAAAAAATTTTAATTTCTCTTTCCCATATTATATTAGCCACTTTGAAATTTTGAAAACAAACATCGTATTTGTAATCAGCGACCCTAAAAACCACCGAGTGACAAAATTAAGATCAATTGCATAAAGAAAAATTTTGTTCCATATTAAATCCGCCATTTTTATTTATGGGAAACTAAAATCGAATTCGTAATCAGCCACCACGAAAACCCCCGAGTGACAAAATTAAGGTCAATTGCATAAATTTTAAAAAATTTGTTTGATATAATGGATCCGCCATTTTGAATTTTTTAAAAATAACATTGAATTCGTAATCAGCGAGCCCAAAAGCCTTCGAGTAAGAAAACTTAGGCGAATTTAATTACATTTTGGAATTTTGAAAAATAGTGACTAACCCTTTCAAAATTTCCTTCATATTTGACGTCATATTTGGTCCGCCATATTTAAATTTTAAATTCTAATTTACGTTTCTTAAAAGTATACAATTTTTGTGCCTCCATGGATGAGAATTGAATATTATTCACGCACGTTCAATGGGTAAAAAATTATCAAACTTGAAAAAATGAAACTTCTTTTGTGTTTTTGAAATTAAAACAGCCATATTTAATTTTTGGGTTGAACGAAATTCTTTTTTTTCACACTGGAATCGAAAAGAACACACTAAATACCTATAAGAAACATACTTGCGGTATAAAATATGATCCGTTTTATTCATAAAAGTATAGGTTGAAATTGCGCAAAGAATTTTCTTATTTTAGGCGTTAATGGGTTAATCATTAAAATAATATTATAATATTAAGGGAGAGTGGGACAAACCGGCTAGGTGTCAATATCACCGAAATGGCGAAATTGTCAAAAGGGTTGATTAGAATTTCGAAACAACAATGTGTATTATACCTTATTTTTAAACAAATATTTATTCTCAAAATGAGCATATGGGGCAAACCGGACATAGGATATTTTCATTGTACCAGAGTTTCATGAAAATTATTATTAATTAGAATGTTTTTTTCATTAAAATATTTACTTTCAATGAAAAATAATTGTCTTCCAATTGAAGCGTTCATAAATGATGTCACGCAATTTTTCGGGATTTTAGACCACCCCTCCCCCCTGTCACGCAATTTTACATGTAAAAATACATTGTGTCACGTTTAGTAGAGACCTCCCCCCCCTACTCCCAAAAACGTGATATCATTTGTGAACGTTCTTAATGAGAATTAGACCCTTTAATATTGTTTCCCTGATAATTTCAAACATTTTTGTTTGTTATTAAAAAAATTATTTATTTAATTAAAATCCAATCCTGTATTATTATTAACATTATGACAACCATTGTTCACATGATTCTTTATGTTTGTTGTTATAGTAGATTATACAAATGCAATATTATAGATAAAAATCCTAACTGGTCGGTTTACCCCAGGGGGTGGGTCAAACCGGTCAGTTGGCAAAATTTTTTAAAGTTAACGCAGCAACTAAACAATGAAAGATAAAGTATAGGTGTCTCTGGGAGAAAGTTGCACAATTAAATGATCTTTCAAACAACACATCGAAAAATGAAATCGGTTGATTCATTTAGTCACAAGAGTAAAAAACCGTTAGTATGGCTTTTTTGCCCCACTGTATATTAACACCATAGACAGGGAAATGTCATAAAAAAAAATTTTCAGGGAAATTAAGAAAATTGAGACTTTTTTCGACTTACTTTAAAAAATTGCCACTTTTTTGTCTTTTCATTCAAACTTCAAACATCAAAATACCACAATTTTTAATAAAAAAAGTGCAAGTTATTTTGATTTTGATAATGCGAAAAGTAACTATAAACAAATTATTAAAAAATTGTTTTTGAATCATTTTTTAAGACATAATTTAATTTTTGAAATATATGTGTAATAAACATCTTTTTGAAAAGTTGAAATTTTGTAAAATTTATTTGAAAAATAATTAATTTCTTTTAAGTATTTTGTTATAATTTTTAAAGATTAAAAAGTCTTTAAAGGCAAATTGAAAAATGAAAATTATTGAAAATAAGCTTCTAATTTTTTAAAATTCAATATTTTCAGTATTTTCAAATCATATTTCCAAAAATCTAAATTCATACAAAAATTTAAAATTATTTTTAACATTTTGGAAAAAACATTTATATTCAAAATTTTAATTGACATTCATCCAAAAAATAATTAGTTTTTATTTAAATATACAAAAACTCTTTTAAAGAAAACAATTAAAATTTGGTAAAGTCTTTTAAAAATAATAGAATTTTTATTAAAAAATATTAATGAAAATGATCAAATTTTTGGAGGATTTTAATTATAAACAGGACCATAATTTCTTAAAAAATTCAATAAGTCCAAAAAGTAAATATTCATAAATTTTTATTTACATTGTTCGAAGATAATTGAATCTTAAATAATTATACGAACTAGTTTTTAAAAATATTTGCGATTGTTCACAACCCGTGGCGGGTGGGGGTCAAAAATTGGTGAAAAATTGTCCATTTGGTTTATGGAACAACGATAAAATTTATACCTCTCACTCATACCTCGTTCTCAATCTCCCTCTCTTTCACTTCTTAATCTATCGGTGAGTGAGAAAAGAAAACTAATTATCTAATAAGAAAATAAGACGCCCATTTCGTATTTTGGCTTGAAAGTAAAATTCCCCACTTTTCCTTCCCCTATCAAATTCTGTTCCTCTCTTTCTACCTGACACGGAAAATAGAGAAAACATGATACCCCCTTCTAAACCCAAAAAGTGGGCATTACTTTCTTAACTATTCGTCTCTCTTTCGCTCCTACTCTAAAATAAAAGGAGAGACAATCCCTCCGTCCCTCTCTTTCTCTCTCACTGTGAACAGAATATATAAGGAAAGACTAACTTAATATATATAGATATAATAATAATATTCGCCTCTTTTTCGCTCCTACTCTAACCTAAAAGGACAGGCGATACTTCCCTCTCTTTCTATCTATCAACCTTTCTCTCTCACTGTGGACAGAATATACACGCTCTGGACAGACTGAATGAATGAATACGAAGATTATTATAGTTAATTTGAACTTTAGCAAATATTTTTTAGCTAAATTGCAATCTATAACATTTCTTATTTTATTTATTAGTTAGTTGATAAAAGGGTTCAAATATTTAACAAATATATTCTACGCTAAAAAACTCCGATTTGATGCAGGTCACCAAACTATGCATCTAAGTTTTTTAATACAATTTAAACAATATCAAATACTTTTTTGCTAAATAGCAATCTATATCATTTCTTACTTTATTTATTAGTCAGTTGATGACAGGGTTTAAATGTTTATCTAAGGTATTTTAAGCTTAAAAACTCTGATTTGATGCAAGTCCCGAAACTATGCATCTAAGTTTATTAAAAAAATTTAAACTTTAGCACATACTTTCTAGCTAATTTGCAGTCTGTAACATTTCTTACTTTATTTATTAGTTAGTTGATAAGAGGGTTCAAATATTTAACAATTATATTTTTAGCTTAAAAACTCTGATTTGATGCAGGTCCGCAAACTATGCATCTAGCATTTTTAATACTATTTAAACAATAGCAAATAGTTTTTAGCTAATTTGCAATCTATAACATTTCTTACTTTATTTATTAGTTAGTTGATAAGAGGGTTCAAATATTTAACAAATATATTCTTCGCTTAAAAACTCCGATTTGATGCAGGTCCCCAAACTATGCATCTAAGTTTATTAAATAAAATTTGAACTTTAGCAAATACTTTTTAGCTAAATTGCAATCTATAACATTTCTTACTTTATTTATTAGTTAGTTGATAAGTAGGTTCAAATATTTATTAAATATATTTTAAGCTTAAAAACTCCGACTTTATGCAGGTCCCCAAACTATGCATCTAAGTTTATTAATAAAAATTAAACTTTAGCAAATACTTTTCAGCTTAATAGCAATCTATAACATTTCTTACTTTATTTATTAGTTAGTTGATAAGAGGGTTCAAATATTTAACAAATATATTTTTAGCTTAAAAACTCCGATTTGATGCAGGTCCCCAAACTATGCATCTAAGTTTATTAAATAAAATTTGAACTTTAGCAAATACTTTTTAGCTAAATAGCAATGTATATCATTTCTTACTTTATTTATTAGTTAGTTGATAAGTTGGTTCAAATATTTAACAAATTTACTCCTCGATTAAAAACTCCGATTTGATGCAGGTCCCCTAACTATGCATCTAAGTTTTTTAATACAATTTAAACAATATCAAATACTTTTTTGCTAAATAGCAATCTATATCATTTCTTACTTTATTTATTAGTCAGTTGATGACAGGGTTTAAATGTTTATCTAAGGTATTTTAAGCTCAAAAACTCTGATTTGATGCAGGTCCCGAAACTATGCATCTAAGTTTATTAATAAAATTTAAACTTTAGCACATACTTTCTAGCTAATTTGCAGTCTATAACATTTCTTACTTTATTTATTAGTTAGTTGATAAGAGGGTTCAAATATTTAACAATTTTATTTTTAGCTTAAAAACTCCGATATGATGCAGGTCCCCAAACTATGCATCTAGCATTTTTAATACAATTTAAACAATAGCAAATACTTTATAGCTAATTTGCAATCAATAACATTTTTTGCTTTATTTATTAGTTAGTTGATAAGAGGGTTCAAATATTTAACAAATATATTTTTCGCTTAAAAACTCCGATTTGATGCAGGTCCCCAAACTATGCATCTAACTTTTTTAATACAATTTAAACATTAGCAAATACTTTTTAGCTAAATTGTAATCTATAACATTTCTTACTTTATTTATTAGTTAGTTGATAAGAGGGTTCTAATATTTAACAAATTTACTCCTCGCTTAAAAACTCCGATTTGATGCAGGTCCCCAAACTATGCATCTAAGTTTTTTAATACAATTTAAACAATAGCAAATACTTTTTTGCTAAATAGCAATGTATATCATTTCTTACTTTATTTATTAGTCAGTTGATGACAGGGTTTAAACGTTTATCTAAGATATTTTTAGCTTAAAAACTCTGATTTGATGGAGGTCCCCAAACTATGCATCTGAGTTTATTAATAAGATTTGAACTTTAGTGAATACTTTTTAGCTTAATTGCAATCTATAACATTTCTTATTTTATTTATTAGTTAGTTGATAAAAGGGTTCAAATATTTAACAAATATATTCTTCGCTAAAAAACTCCGATTTGATGCAGGTCCCCAAACTATGCATCTAAGTTTATTAAATAAAATTTGAACTTTAGCAAATACTTTTTAGCTTTATTGCAATCTATAACATTTCTTACTTTATTTATTAGTTAGTTGATAAGTAGGTTCAAATATTTATTAAATATATTTTAAGCTTAAAAACTCCGATTTGATGCAGGTCCCCGAACTATGCATCTAAGTTTTTTAATACAATTTAAACAATATCAAATACTTTTTTGCTAAATAGCAATCTATATCATTTCTTACTTTATTTATTAGTCAGTTGATGACAGGGTTTAAATGTTTATCTAAGGTATTTTTAGCTTAAAAACTCTGATTTGATGCAGGTCCCGCAACTATGCATCTAAGTTTATTAATAAAATTTAAACTTTAGCACATACTTTTTAGCTAATTTGCAGTCTATAACATTTCTTACTTTATTTATTAGTTAGTTGATAAGAGGGTTCAAATATTTAACAAATATATTTTTAGCTTAAAAACTCCGATTTGATGCAGGTCCCCAAACTATGCATCTAAGTTTATTAAATAAAATTTGAACTTTAGCAAATACTTTTTAGCTAAATAGCAATGTATATCATTTCTTACTTTATTTATTAGTTAGTTGATAAGTTGGTTCAAATATTTAACAAATTTACTCCTCGATTAAAAACTCCGATTTGATGCAGGTCCCCTAACTATGCATCTAAGTTTTTTAATACAATTTAAACAATATCAAATACTTTTTTGCTAAATAGCAATCTATATCATTTCTTACTTTATTTATTAGTCAGTTGATGACAGGGTTTAAATGTTTATCTAAGGTATTTTAAGCTTAAAAACTCTGATTTGATGCAGGTCCCGAAACTATGCATCTAAGTTTATTAATAAAATTTAAACTTTAGCACATACATTTTAGCTAATTTGCAGTCTATAACATTTCTTACTTTATTTATTAGTTAGTTGATAAGAGGGTTCAAATATTTAACAATTATATTTTTAGCTTAAAAACTCCGATATGATGCAGGTCCCCAAACTATGCATCTAGCATTTTTAATACAATTTAAACAATAGCAAATACTTTATAGCTAATTTGCAATCAATAACATTTTTTGCTTTATTTATTAGTTAGTTGATAAGAGGGTTCAAATATTTAACAAATATATTCTTCGCTTAAAAACTCCGATTTGATGCAGGTCCCCAAACTATGCATCTAACTTTTTTAATACAATTTAAACATTAGCAAATACTTTTTAGCTAAATTGTAATCTATAACATTTCTTACTTTATTTATTAGTTAGTTGATAAGAGGGTTCAAATATTTAACAAATTTACTCCTCGCTTAAAAACTCCGATTTGATGCAGGTCCCTAAACTATGCATCTAAGTTTTTTAATACAATTTAAACAATAGCAAATACTTTTTTGCTAAATAGCAATGTATATCATTTCTTACTTTATTTATTAGTTAGTTGATAAGTTGGTTCAAATATTTAACAAATTTACTCCTCGATTAAAAACTCCGATTTGATGCAGGTCCCCTAACTATGCATCTAAGTTTTTTAATACAATTTAAACAATATCAAATACTTTTTTGCTAAATAGCAATCTATATCATTTCTTACTTTATTTATTAGTCAGTTGATGACAGGGTTTAAATGTTTATCTAAGGTATTTTAAGCTTAAAAACTCTGATTTGATGCAGGTCCCGAAACTATGCATCTAAGTTTATTAATAAAATTTAAACTTTAGCACATACTTTTTAGCTAATTTGCAGTCTATAACATTTCTTACTTTATTTATTAGTTAGTTGATAAGAGGGTTCAAATATTTAACAAATATATTTTTAGCTTAAAAACTCCGATATGATGCAGGTCCCCAAACTATGCATCTAAGTTTATTAAATAAAATTTGAACTTTAGCAAATACGTTTTAGCTTTATTGCAATCTATAACATTTCTTACTTTATTTATTAGTTAGTTGATAAGTAGGTTCAAATATTTATTAAATATATTTTAAGCTTAAAAACTCCGATTTGATGCAGGTCCCCGAACTATGCATCTAAGTTTTTTAATACAATTTAAACAATATCAAATACTTTTTTGCTAAATAGCAATCTATATCATTTCTTACTTTATTTATTAGTCAGTTGATGACAGGGTTTAAATGTTTATCTAAGGTATTTTTAGCTTAAAAACTCTGATTTGATGCAGGTCCCGAAACTATGCATCTAAGTTTATTAATAAAATTTAAACTTTAGCACATACTTTTTAGCTAATTTGCAATCTATAACATTTCTTACTTTATTTATTAGTCAGTTGATGACAGGGTTTAAATGTTTATCTAAAGTATTTTTAACTTAAAAAATCTGATTTTATGCAGGTCCCCAAACTATGCATCTAAGTTTATTAATAAAAATTGAACTTTAGCAAATACTTTTCAGCTTAATTGCAATCTATAACATTTCTTACTTTATTTATTAGTTAGTTGATTAGAGGGTTTAAATATTTAACAAATATATTTTTAACTTAAAAACTCCAATTTGATGCAAATCCTTAAACTATGCATCTAGCTTTATTAATACAATTTAAACAATAGCAAATACTTTTTAGCTAATTTGCAATCTATAACATTTCTTACTTTATTTATTAGTTAGTTGATTAGAGGGTTTAAATATTTAACAAATATATTTTTAACTTAAAAACTCCGATTTGAAGCAGGTCCCTAAACAATGCATCTAGCTTTAATAATACAATTCAAACATTAGCAAATACTTTTTAGCTAATTTGCAATCTATAACATTTCTTACTTTATTTATTAGTTAGTTGATAAGAGGGTTCAAATATTTAACAAATGTATTCTTCGCTTAAAAACTCCGATTTGATGCAGGTCCCCAAACTATGCATCTAAGTTTATTAATAAAATTTGAACTTTAGCAAATACTTTTTAGCTTAATTGCAATTTAAAACATTTCTTACTTTATTTATTAGTTAGTTGATAGGAGGGTTCAAATATTTTACAAAAATATATTTGTAGCTTAAAAACTCTAATTTGATGCGGGTTTTTCAAAGTATGTATCTAAGTCTTTTAATACAATTTAAACAATAGCAAATACTTTTTTGCTAAATAGCAATCTATATCATTTCTTACTTTATTTATTAGTCAGTTGATGACAGGTTTTAAATGTTTATCTAAGGTATTTTTAGCTTAAAAACTCTGATTTGATGCAGGTCCCCAAACTATGCATCTAACTTTTTAATACAATTTGAACATTTGCAAATACTTTTCATCTAAATTGCAAACTATAACATTTCTTACTTTATTTATTAGTTTCTTGAAAAGAGGGATTAAATGTTTTAGGAAGATATTTTTAGCTTAAATACACTGAATTGATTCAGGTCCCCAAACTATGCATCTTACTTTTTTAATAGAATTTAAACAATAGCAAATACTTTTTAGCTAATTTGCAATCTATAACATTTCTTACTTTATTTATTAGTTAGTTGATTAGAGGGTTTAAATATTTAACAATTATATTTTTAACTTAAAAACTCCGATTTGAAGCAGGTCCCTAAACAATGCATCTAGCTTTAATAATACAATTCAAACATTAGCAAATACTTTTTAGCTAATTTGCAATCTATAACATTTCTTACTTTATTTATTAGTTAGTTGATAAGAGGGTTCAAATATTTAACAAATGTATTCTTCGCTTAAAAACTCCGATTTGATGCAGGTCCCCAAACTATGCATCTAAGTTTATTAATAAAATTTGAACTTTAGCAAATACTTTTTAGCTTAATTGCAATTTATAACATTTCTTACTTTATTTATAACTTAGTTGATAAAAGGGTTCAAATATTTAACAAATTTACTTCTCGCTTAAAAACTCCGATTTGATGTAGGTCCCCAAACTATGCATCTCAGATTTTTAATACAATTTAAACAATAGCAAATACTTTTTTGATAAATAGAATCTATATCATTTCTTACTTTATTTATTAATTAGTTGATAAGAGGGTTTAAATAATTAACAAATATATTTTTAGCTTAAAAACTCCGATTTGATTCAGGTCCCCAAACTATGCATCTTACTTTCTTAATACAATTTAAACATTAGCAAATACTTTTTATCTAATTTGCAATCTATAACATTTCTTAATTGATTTATTAGTTAGTTGATGACAGGGTTTAAATGTTTATATAAGATATTTTTAGCTTAAAAACTCTGATTTGATGCAGGTCCCTAAAGTATGCATCTAAGTTTTTTTAATACAATTTAAACATTACAAAATACTTTTTAGCTAAATTGCAATTTATAAAATTTCTTACTTTGTTTATTAGCTAGTTTATAGAAGGGTTTAAATTTTTCACAAAGATATTTTTAGCTTAAAAACTCTGATTTTATGCTGGTCCCCAAACTATGCATCTAACTTTATTGATACAATTTAAACATTAGCTAATACTTTTTAGCTAAATTTCAATATATAACATCTTTAGCGATTTTTGTCAGTTACTTTTTGAATGTTTTTGATAATGCCTAATCTTGCAGATATGATTTCATGTGCATACATTAGTTTCAGAATTTTCTACTGCGCATATATCTGTTTCAATCAAAAAAACAGCGTATGCTTCTCTTTTAATAAAAGAAACAACGAAACTTTTCTCTTTTGTATATTTACTGCTCATGTCTTGTTTTAGATTTGTCAACTGATCTCGTTTGCAAAGAGTCCGATGATGTGCGCATCTCTTTTTCTCAATCAGCATTACTGCGCATGTATTGGTTGCATATTTATCAACTGCGCATGAGTCTGTTTCAATTAAAGAAGCAACGCAACTTTTCTGTTTTGTATATTTACTGCGCATGTCTTGCTTCAAATATGTCTGCTGATTACGTTTGCAAAAGAGTCCGATGAAGTGCGCATCTCTTTTTCTCAATCAGCATTACTGCGCATGTATTGGTTGCATATTCATTAACTGCGCATGAGTCTGTTTCAAGTAAAGAAGCAACGCAACTTTTCTGTTTTGTATATTTACTGCGCATGTCTTGCTTAAAATATGTCTGCTGATCACGTTTGCAAAAGAGTCCGATAAAGTGCGCATCTCTTTTTCTCAATTAGCATTACTGCGCATGTGTAAGTAGCAGATTTATCTAATGCGCATGAAGTGCGCATCTCATTTTCCCCTTTTACTATTATTGCGCATGTATTAGTACCAGAATTATGTACTGCGCATGTGTCTGTTTAAATGAGAAAACAGCGCAAATTTGTTACTTTTTTATAAATACTGCGCACGTCTTGTGTCACATATGTCTACTGATCACGTTTGCGAAACATTCATATGAAGTGCGCATCTTCTTTTGTCCATTTAGTCTTACTGCGCATGTATTGGTTTCAGATTTATCTACTGCGCATGTATCTAGTTTAATTTAAGAAACGGCGCAACTTTTCTCTTTCGTATAATTACTGCCCATGTCTGATTTTAGATATGTCTTCTGATCACGTTTGCGAAACAGTCAGGTGAAGTGCGCATATCTAATTTCTAACTTTGGATTACTGCGCATGTATTAGATTTATCTACTGTGCAAGATATATATTAATTAAATAAAGTGCGCAATTGTTTCTTTTATGTGTCTTCACTGCGCATTTATAGGTTACAGATTTTTCTACTGCGCATGTATATATAAAATGTGTTAAAGTTACTCTCATTTAGCTGTACTGCGCAATTTTTTTTATTATAAATTTATTTAATATTGTAAAGACATGTTCAATGTTAAAAAGTAATATTTACTTAAATTTTTTTCAAAGTATATTTTGAGGACTCTCTAACGAAATCCATATTTGTTCTAATTTCGACATCGACCTGCCATCTCTTAGTCCTTCAAGAACTTTTAAGTCCTCAAAATATACAATTTCACCAAAATCCCTAAAATGTCCTCAAACTATGCGATGTACTAAGTGATAGTTTGGGGACGTCCCCAAAGAATCAAAATGTCCCCAAAACATGCGTTCGTTTCACGAAATGGTCTCAAAATATGCGATCGACATATATATATATATATATATATATATATATATATATATATATATATATATATATATATTAGACCTGTATTAGACCCTACGAAGGATTGCCACAAACAATACGAACCCTTGAACAATAGCCTTTGTAAATTTAGGATTAACTTCAAGAACCTAGGTATACCCAGGTATATATATACTTTTATAATTGAAACACAAAAGGTAAAGTCTGGGTAACGGCATATAATGAAATTATTTTTAAATAATTTAAGATTTCTTAAATATTCTTTATAACATCATTAAAATTCTGCAATGAGTTTTATTATTTATGAAAATAATTGAATTCCTAAAAAGAATTTTATTATTTACGAAAATATTTAAATCACTGTAAAAATTTTATTATTTTGTGAAAATAATTGAATTATAGCGAAAAATTTGTAAATAATTAAATTTCTGTGAAATTTTTATTATTTTTTGAAAATAATAATTAAAAGTTTGTGTAGAATTTTATTAAATTTTTTTTAAATAATTAAATTCTTTTGGACAATTTTATTAAAATTAGTAAATTTTGAAAAAAATCTTCGATTGGGTTAAATTTCTGAAAATAATTGAAATTTTGCCATAAATTTTATTTAAATTTTTAAAAATAATTGACTTTCAGAGAAAAATGTAATTATTTCTGAAGAGAATTAAAATTTTAGCAAGAATTTAAAAATATTTTGAACATAATTGATTTTTTGTAAAGAATTTTATTACTTTTGAAAATAATTGAATTTCTTCAACCATTTGTAACTTTACCAAAATTTAATTGTTCTTAGTGTTTTCAACTAAAATTTTTCTACAAATCTATTATTTTAAATAATTAATTAAATATATATTTAAAAATAACTGTTCGTCTTTTCTCAATCAAATTACGGACTTTACGGACCTTTTTTTAAAAAAATGACTTTTACGGACTTAAAGCAAATTTACGGACCTAGTTAGAGCCATAAGTATATAATAAAATCAACAATGAAAATTATCAAAAATTATGAGAGTAGTTCAAACTTTTATTTTTTAAAGATTTTGATATTCATTTAAAAAATGATTAATTACTTAATTTTTTTTTATTTTTTGAAGCATATTACAATTTAAAATACCAAAATTTGTTAGAAAAAACATCAACCACTTATAAACTGTGACAATGGCAAAATTCCTCACAAAAAAAGATATTTTTATTTTTGTTTTACATGGATAAAAATCGCAAGAATTAAATTATACACAAAATGTGAAGAATTTTACTCATTTCAACCGCCAAATTTTCTGCCATGGAAAATTTTTTGTTTGCGGCCACTTTTGCTGACAACAAAAATTAATAAAAGGAATCAAATAAATAAACGCGAATTGACTCAAAAATTCTAGCACATAATAAAAAAATTGCAGTTGGGCGCCAGACTTACAGATAAGTCAACGTCAGCACCAACAAAAAAGAATCTTATAATTCTATATAATCAGCGTAATTCAAAATTTAATCTCGATTGGGGGTGGGTAAATGTTAAAATTTGGAACTGGTTTAAGTAATGGTGAAACAACAAAAGAAAAATTCATTGTAATTATAATTAAAACAATAATTGGATTTTATTCGATAGTTTTAAAAGAAAATACGTAGATGAATTTAATATCGTGAATCATACTGTCGAAATGGCGGAAATTAATATTACAAATCGCTTCACATTATTATTATTAAAATTTTCTCTGCTCCGCGACACAAAATTATATATTGCCTTCAAATTAAAATTCGACGTAATTAATTCAATAAACTCTAACCTAGCGATAATGCCAACACAAAATCAGCAAATCTCGATAACCCAAAAAAAAGGAATTTTCGACACTCACTCAAGAATTCAAAACAAAATTTTGAAACAATTGTATAAAATAAATCAAATCATAATTACACAACAATTATTCATTAGAGTTCACCATAATCTACGAATTCTGAATCACGCTATCAAAATCTTACTTTTCTTTATAAAAAAAAATAAAATCATTTAACAATTCTAAATTTACAAATTAACCACAAAGAACATAAAAAAAGGAGAACTTCAATATACATATGAAAATTCTATCGCAATCGAGAATGGTGACTCTATAAAAATCAATTGAGATCGCATCCTGAGCTTGGTTTTTGATCGACATTTCAAATTACGTTAAAAAGAAAGAATTTACACAAAGAAAATCACCAAGTTCAGGAATTCTTCCCATCTTTCACTATGAAAATTGACACAAATCACTCACCAATTTAATTTTCCTTTTTAACTCGCGAACCTCTCTCTCTTAAGCGTAGACAATATTCGAGAAACACCCCAGGAACAGATCTTCGGCAACTTCCTCAAGACAACCAAAAAAGAGTTTTCCTTCGCGTCGTTACATAGTTTTTCTATCGAAGGTGCGAAGCGAAGTGAACACGTTTTCTCGTGAGTTGCCGGTTGCGTCGGTGAACATACACTTAACCTATTGCGCTCGCCCGTCTCCTAGCGGAATGTATTGGCATTATGGCGGCAAATCAATTCAAATTTAAACTTCAATGATAATAGTAAAGAAATAGTTCATACAATTTTTATCGCGAAATATTGGAATTCTGTTATATATCGTGAAATTTAGCGAGAATACAATATAGTCGTTAATAAGAAGGACTATTAATAGATATTTCTAATTAATTTTTAACTCTTGTTTCTAAAATCGGAACATGACTACGGGAACTTTAATTATTTTTACGTCAGACAAAAAAAAGACTTTTCTCAAGTTAATTTAAACAAAAGGCTACTCCGGTACCGAGCTAGTGCTCTGGAAACAAGTAATTAATAAAAAAAATGAATACAAAAAAATATTTTAATCGCGATAACAAAAATCATGACTCTCGTTGTGCTTCTCTATTTCGTTGTGATAGTTGATTACGAAACCCTATAGTAGTCAAGAGTCCAATGTGAATTCTAATTTCTCTCTCTTTCCTGGATAATTTGGAATAGATTCAGGTCGCTGTTGCTGTTGTCGTCCGGGAATGGTTCGTCTCGGATCATCATCATAGGTCGGTAGTTGTTGGAGTTGCGTCACACCGACGAGTGTAGGGAGACATATAACGTCTCGTGAATAATTTTTGATAAAACACAAATAATTCAAATTTTGACAAAAAGGATTAAATATCTTATGACAAACGTCATAATCAATAAAAGAGAAAAATAAACAAAATAAAATTGATGACCAAACCAATTTTTCAGCAATATATCGAGATGAAGAAGGACAGCATCCTCGCCACCTTAAATGCGTTTGTTCTTGATGATAAACAAAACACAAAATTGCGGTAAAATGTCCATCTTCCGTCAGAATCGTGATAGTGGAACAGCCAAAGGTATGCGAGCGTCAAACAATATTACAGGTGACGTCATAGCCAAATAGTGGTGGTGATGGCGTCATAGCCAAATAATGGTGTTGGTGGCGTCATAGCCAAATAATAGTGTTGGTGGCGTCAAACAGCCAATAGAAGATGTAGGTGGCATCAAACAGCCAAAAGAAAGTACAGGTAGCGTCAAACAGCCAAAATAAAATACGGATAGCGTCAAACAGCCAAAAGAAAATACAGGCGGCGTCACACAGCCAATAAAACGCAACTCCTTAAATTTCTTGTAGAGTTATTACCATAGACAGCAACGTTAAACGAGAATCCATCATCCCAAAAAAATGGAAAATCGAGAAATAGTAGTTCCTCCAGTAAATCTCCTCGTCATTTTGGTTCCAGATGGTTCGATAGAGTCCGCTCGCAATATTGTTACATAAAAAAATAATTTCAATAAATAAACAAAAAATTTTTAATCGCTACATAGATTTCGAAATCGAGTCGTGGAGCAGAGATCTTGTCGAGAGGAAGTTGTTGCTGGGATACTAACAAAATAAAAAAAAATCGGTGTGACGTACAACAATTGAAAATTGCCACGTCACAAAACATCAAAAATTTAGATGAGTTGAAATTTCACCGGTCCCTCCTCTTAACAACAATAACAATTCGCAAAAGTGCATTACCTTCAAAATTTGCCGAAATTATCAATTATAATAATTCAAAAAAGTTATGTTAATCTTAATCTTTAAGAGTTTGTTAGACAGCCCATGAAATATATTCTTATGTTTAGAAAAAAGATAGATAAAGAACAGCAAAGAAAAAATAATGAAACAGTACGCATGACTGATGATGATAACGGTAGCAGCACTGACACCGAAGGGAGTGAAAATGAAAAAAAAGTCTGGATTGCTCAGCGACTTTAAATTTAAAATTAAAAAAGTTATTTTAAAAAAAAATATATAAGGGCAATTCCACGTGAGATTTCAGTCGACCTCTTAAAATCGGCCAAAAATATTTTTTTTATATTCTGTATTGAAAAAAACAGATACGTATTTTTTATAATTTTTTTGGAGGTCAAATTTTTAAGTTATGAATTTTCAAAATTTTCGTTTTTCAAATGAAGATATATTTTTAATGTCAGATAACTCAAAAAATATTGCTTCTTTTCATTTTTTGACAAGAAAAAGAAAGTTTTGCTTTTCTCTCTACTTTTGAATAATCATAACAAAAATTTTTTTTTTTCATTTTTTATTAAAAAAATAAAAAAATTTATAAACAAATTAATTTTTTTTAACTTTGGGTATGATAAATTTTTATTTTTCTTTTTTTAAAATATACCTGGAAGTGATAAAAAGGTTTTGCAAGAAGTTTCAGAGTGAGCCTGACAAGTTTGATGGGTCCAAAAAAATAATTAAGCTGTCCGTGCAGGTCGCACGCACGCGGCACAAGAATATTTTTTAAAAATTTATTATTGAAAATTGTCTAGAGCCTACAAATTCAATAATAATTAAAATCTGATCAAATTTGTAGGCTCTAGACAATTTTTAATAATAAATTGTAAAAAAATCCCATTGTGCCGCGTGCGTGCGACCTGCACAGACAGCTTAATTTTTTTTTGGACCCATCAAACTTGTCAGGCCCACTCTGAAACTTTTTGCAAAACCTTCTTATCATTTCGAGGTATGTTTTAAAAAAAGAAAATTAAAAATGTATCATACCCAAAGTTAAAAAAATTAATTTGTTTATACAATTTTTTTATTTTTTTAATAAAAAATGAAAAAAAAATTTTTTTGTTATGATTATTAAAAAGTAGAGAGTAAAACAAAACTTTTTTTTTTGTCAAAAAATAAAAAGAAGCAATATTTTTTGAGTTATCTGACATTAAAAATATATCTTCATTTAAAAAACGAAAATTTTTAAAATTCATAACTCAAAAATTTGACCTCCAAAAAAATAATAGAAAAAAACAACGTGTTTCTTTATAAGTTCAATTAACGTGTTTTGATCACGTTTGCTGTCAGGACAAATCAATACTTGCGGCGACCAATCTTGCATTTGTCGATTTCTACAACCTCACCTACTCCACCAATTTTACCTTCTTCTTCGAAATTATGGTCAAGTACGAGCATACAGACCTCCCGACAATCTGAAAATCTCACAGGTCTCTTCAGAGGTGGGCAGGTTATTCTAAAATGTAACGCTACAAACTTAGTGGGGAGTTGTTCCAAATGACTTCCAGATTCCAAATTTTTAAACCGATAAATCGTACCTGATCCTCTTTTCGAATTATCTCTTTTACAGATAGTCGGAAACTTAAAAATGTATTATCTTAATGTGCGCGGTACTAAAAAAGCAACCTATTTTTGTCGACAAATTTTCCAAGTAAAGGTTGCATTTTCATCTTCGTCATTGGCACCACCACAACGGCACAAAGCCTATTGGCCGCAGACAGAACAAGCAGCCAAGCTTTTATTTGAGTCTAAATAATAACCATTACAATTTATAGAGACAAGGTGTATTTTTCACTTTACCATCGCTAATTATTGATTTAACCTGACAAGCTTTTTTCTTTTTGGTCACTCTTATTTTATTCAGTCTTGATTTAAGTAGTTTTCTTAACTTCCCTTATTTCTCTTTTCTTTTGCTTTATTTGTGTACCCCGCCTTGCCCCAACTCTTCCCTACCCTATCTTGCCCGCAGCTACGAAATTTGATAAAATGATTAATTACTAAAATTTACGATTCATCAAAGAAAAAAAACATATGCTTCCCTTCTTCTGTAACCCTTGCCAGTTATAAAAATTTTTATATAGTTCATTAACTGTTATTATTAAATAATAAACGCCTCCTAAAAAAGTCAAAAATTCACAAGAAAATTGTAGAAAACAGTTTTTTTAGTAAAACAGATAAAAGATTTGTTCTCATGGCTTTTGGGTTTTGTAAACAAGAAACTATCATCTCGGTGCAGTATTATGTAAAATATAATCGCGATCGGTTAATTTGTTTGTTAAATAGGGCCGGTACCCCGTCTTGCCCCACTCTCCCCTTTAATAAATCTCCCCTATATAAATCACTTTTTAGTTTTTGTAAATACAACTGTTTTAAAAAATGATTGGATTGGTTTAAAATTTGTTACTCAGGGGTTTCGGGGTCGCTGATTGCGAATATGATGTAAAAATAAAAAAATCTGTGAACAAATTCCTAATCAGCGAAACCCCGCAAGTAACGTGTTTCAGGCAAATTCAATCGATTTTTAAAAGTCGATCGCCATATTGGATCCAACATTTTGAGTTTTGAAAATTTATTTTTTATTTTTTTAATTTTCTTAAAGTATATATATTTAAAAATTTTTTATTATTTTTTCTATTATTATATGACTCTTTGTGACTTTAAAAAAAATTTCTGCTAAACAAAAAAAAATAAATTGAAACTTTAAATGCGTTTTTCTCAAAATCACATTTTTTATGATTGCGTGCAGTCTAACTTAAACAAATATTTACCGATTATAATGAGATTTGGAAGTTTTTTATTCTTTATAAAATTACGAAGAATATGAACCACCATTCAAGGTGATATCACGTTTTTAAGGGTGTTTTTTTGTGTAATTAGTGTAAAAAAATTGTAAAATTAAAAAAAAAGTTTCAAACACCTTCAAAATTTAAAATTTTTATTATTTTTACCTAAATTGAGGTTTATATTCTTAGAAAATAAATTAAGAATGTAAGAAATTTTTTTTTTACTTGAGACCTTTACACTTATTCATCAGGCTATACAAAAGTTCGAGTCTGCTCACCCTCTCACGTTTATAATTATTTTTTTCGTTTTTTTTCATTAAATATAATTTTTTATTTTAGGTCAATAAAAAATATAAAAATCTCATAATTTTTTTAAACTTCTTAAACAATAGATTTATCTACAAAAATGTTAAATAAAGAGTGACGCCAAATTTAGCCCATTTTTCGGACCGCGAATTTTTCAATTAAACATATTCTAAAATGCGCCGCATAAAGGGATATGAATTTCATAACCATTTTAAGTGAAGCATATCCTTTGTTTTTTGAATATAGTGTTCAATTGGGGGTTTAGAGGGGTTAAAAGGGGTTAAAATACCAAAAAATAAATATGCTCAGATTCGCTGAAAACTGGTTACTCGGGGGTTTTTGGGGTCGCTGATTATGAATCGAATGTCAGTTTTTCAAAATTCAAAATGGCGGATCTAATATGGCGGACGACTTTTTCTAAAATTGCTCAGATTCGCTTGAAATTAATTACTCAGGGGTTTTTGGGGTCGCTAATTACGAATCGAATATCAGTTTTTCAAAATTCACAATGGCAATAAGATGTGATTTTTCAAAAAGTCGTTCGCCATATTGGATCCGCCATTGTGAATTTTGAAAAAACTGATATTCGATTCGTAATCAGCGACTTCAAAAACCCCTGAGTAATTAATTTCAAGCGAGTCTGAGCAATTTTAGAAAAAGTCGTCCGCCATATTAGATCCGCCATTTTGAATTTTGAAAAACTGACATTGGATTCATAATCAGCGACCCCAAAAACCCCCGAGTAACCAGTTTTCAGCGAATCTGAGCATATTTATTTTTTGGTATTTTAACCCCTTTTAACCCCTCTAAACCCCCAATTTAACACTATATCCAAAAAACAAAGGATATGCTTCACTCAAAATGGTTATGAAATACATATCCCTTTATGCGGCGCATTTTTGAATATGTTTGATTGAAAAATTCGCGGTCCGAAAAATGGGCTAAAAAACAGGTGTTTTTAGCGTCACTCTTTTGGAAATTTCTAAATAATTTCCGAGAAACTACCTTTGGTAATTTTTAAGAAATTTCCACGGGTTAATAACAAGAAGTTTTCAAAGAAAGTTTCCAGCAAATTTCCAGGAAGTTTCCAAGAAGTTTCCGAAGGAAGTTTCCAGAGGCGGACATTGTTGTATTCCGGGGAAGCTTCCAGGAAGTTACCAAAGGTAACTTCCGAAGTTACCGTGGGAAACTTCCTGGAAGTTTTTGTGTTATCTGGGTTGTTGGTATAAAATAAGGCTAAAATGCATAATAAAATAGAAAATTGCTGAATTTTTTTCATGGTTAGAAAATAACATAACCTCAAAATTTATATTTTCTCAAGTCCAATTCACAATTGCTTCGCGAAAGTCGTTGGCGAACGAGATGCATGAAATAGAAAATGACACAGATATATATCTGTCCCTTTTTGATACATGCTTTAACTTGCGCTTAGGCCTTAGGGTGCAATCTCTTTACAGCAGAATACGTCGACCGAAAACGTATTCGTGCGAAAGAGATAGGTATATATTGTTCTTTTCACTCTTATGATTTTCTGCTTTCGGTCGACGTATTTGGCACACATGGGATCGCACCCTTACGAATTACGTTTTCACAATGACTTTGAAGGCCTTTCTCCAAATAAAAACTCGTTTTTAGTACCAAAAAATGAAAAGTGTTTAGCTAATAAGAATTTTGGATTAATAGAAATTATTGTAATGTTGACTCTTTATTACGGGGATTCCACACTTCGATCTAAGATGCATATAAGCGGGATACTATTTCGTGTCGTTCATATGCATTTTTGATCGAAGTGTGGATTCCCAATTATCTCAAGGTGTGGATTCCCCACTGTATAAGGCAAAAATAGTTGCTCGTGAAACACGTGTCGCGATGTATCAATGACGTAATCTAAAACAAAAACATATGATGGCAGCCGACCGTCAGTATCACATTGAAGAAAGGCTTTTATTCATTTATAATTAATACTTAATTTATGTGAGAGCACCCTAAATAGTTAAATAATTGTTTCAAACCCCATTATAGAATCGACATATCTACTTATAATTTTTTATTCAATGGTGATTGAATATTTAGTATATAAAAAAGAAAGAGAATTATTGGCATATATAATCAATTAAAGTCGTGTGCTTTTTTTGCTAATTACAAATAAATCAAAATAGAAATTTTACCTGAGAACGTTTTTGCATCATCGGATAAAATAATAGAAAAAGTGTAAATATTTGATTCAACTGTGTAAGTATATAAACATATTTTTAATGATTTTCAATTAAGTTGTATAAAAAAATTATTTGTACTATAACAGAAAGAAAGTGATCTATATATATTTCTTCAAATTATATATATATTTAATATATTAAAAAAATATTAAGAAGCAAAAAAATATATTTTTATTATAATGTTAAATAAATTAGTTAATATCAATTGTTATAAAATTTATTTTAATATGTAAATTTATATTTATTATTGTTTTTAGTGAAATGATTGGGGTCGTCGATGTAATTGAAGCGAAACAAGTAGTAGGCAAAAACACAAAATTTATTTCTTTTAAGTTTTTCATTACAAACAATGGAGGACATCGAGTTCAAGTGAAAGTATGGAATGATGAAATTCAACGAGTTGAACATTTTATTAAGCTGAATATAGTAAGTGCAAAATTTTAGAAAAATTATTAGTAAAAAATATAAACTTAAGCTTCGCATTCATCTATTAAAATCTATTTACAACTTTTTTATGGAATACTACTATTCGGGTTCTTTTTTAGATTTCAGACCACTAAAATCTACTACTTTTGTTGTTTAGAGAATTTCCATTATTTTAAATTTGCTAATATTGGAAATTGAAAAACTATTCTTGTAAATTATAATAAAAAAAATTCTTTAAAAAGATTCAATTAGTTTTCAAAAAATGCTCTAAATTCAAGTATTTTCAATATCTATTATTTTCATAAAGTTTTGTAAAATAAATATCTTTAAATTTAAAATACTTTTGAAGGATAAGTAATCTGATAGTCAAGTGGACTCATAATAAAGAATATGGAGCACGTGACCACTAACTAAATAACATAACCCTAATTTTAAAACAAAAATTTCTTTTAGTTTCTTTATATTGATGGTGCTTCAGCAAAATCATAGTCAATAGGAAAATTCAACGAGGGAACAGTTTCTTATAAACTCTTAATTAAATCCAATACTGTTATTACCAATTACATGATCCCTATAAGTGAAGTAGAATGTACGGTAGTAATACCAAAATTCACAGTATTTCAGGAAATTTCCAGTGCATCAACAAACATTATCTGTAAGTTATTAATTACACAGCCCCACAAAAAAAAGTCTCGTGTGCGGCAGACCAGACTAGTCATTTCCTATGTATTTTGACGCGCTGAACACGAATCCAAAGTCCGTTTTGCTCCATCACGTCAGGATTTTTTTCTAACCTCAAAAAATCTGTCGGATTTTGAGAGGTAGGCTATTTTTTCTTAAATTAATGGATTTACTTCAAACTTGGTATCTAGAGATTTTTTGGGTCGCTGATGACAAATTTTAAGTTAGATTTTCAAAATTCAAAATGGCGGCTCCAATATGGCCGACGAATTTTTTTAAAATTGATAGATTTACTTCAAACCTGGTATCCAGGGGTTTTTTGGGTTGCTGATTACGAATCTAAAGTTAGATTTTCAAAACTCGAAATGGAAATTCTTATATACATAAGTAAGGTATTCACGTCCTTTTATGGTAGCGCACTCTTTTGTCCTCAAAGGATCTGTGTAATGATTTTCGTTTTAAATTTGTGCCTCCAGGTACAATATCCCTTTTCAGCATCCAACAGTAGCCTCATTTCGAGTTTTGAAAATCTAACTTTAGATTCGTAATCAGCAACCCAAAAAACCCCTGGATACCAGGTTTGAAGTAAATCTATCAATTTTAAAAAAATTCGTCGGCCATATTGGAGCCGCCATTTTGAATTTTGAAAATCTAACTTAAAATTTGTCATCAGCGACCCAAAAAATCTCTAGATACCAAGTTTGAAGTAAATCCATTAATTTAAGAAAAAATAGCCTACCTCTCAAAATCCGACAGATTTTTTAAGGTTAGAAAAAAATCCTGACGTGATGGAGCAAAACGGACTTTGGATTCGTGTTCAGCGCGTCAAAATACATAGGAAATGACTAGTCTGGTCTGCCGCACACGAGACTTTTTTTTGTGGGGCTGTGTAATTAATAACTTACAGATAATGTTTGTTGATGCACTGGAAATTTCCTGAAATACTGTGAATTTTGGTATTACTACCGTACATTCTACTTCACTTATAGGGATCATGTAATTGGTAATAACAGTATTGGATTTAATTAAGAGTTTATAAGAAACTGTTCCCTCGTTGAATTTTCCTATTGACTATGATTTTGCTGAAGCACCATCAATATAAAGAAACTAAAAGAAATTTTTGTT
The DNA here is from genome assembly GCA_032872505.1 of Leptopilina syphax. NCBI lineage: Eukaryota > Metazoa > Arthropoda > Insecta > Hymenoptera > Figitidae > Leptopilina > Leptopilina syphax. Next base: position 8,239,309 of record CM065471.1, on the reverse strand, counting down.
TTAAAATTAGGGTTATGTTATTTAGTTAGTGGTCACGTGCTCCATATTCTTTATTATGAGTCCACTTGACTATCAGATTACTTATCCTTCAAAAGTATTTTAAATTTAAAGATATTTATTTTACAAAACTTTATGAAAATAATAGATATTGAAAATACTTGAATTTAGAGCATTTTTTGAAAACTAATTGAATCTTTTTAAAGAATTTTTTTTATTATAATTTACAAGAATAGTTTTTCAATTTCCAATATTAGCAAATTTAAAATAATGGAAATTCTCTAAACAACAAAAGTAGTAGATTTTAGTGGTCTGAAATCTAAAAAAGAACCCGAATAGTAGTATTCCATAAAAAAGTTGTAAATAGATTTTAATAGATGAATGCGAAGCTTAAGTTTATATTTTTTACTAATAATTTTTCTAAAATTTTGCACTTACTATATTCAGCTTAATAAAATGTTCAACTCGTTGAATTTCATCATTCCATACTTTCACTTGAACTCGATGTCCTCCATTGTTTGTAATGAAAAACTTAAAAGAAATAAATTTGGTGTTTTTGCCTACTACTTGTTTCGCTTCAATTACATCGACGACCCCAATCATTTCACTAAAAACAATAATAAATATAAATTTACATATTAAAATAAATTTTATAACAATTGATATTAACTAATTTATTTAACATTATAATAAAAATATATTTTTTGCTTCTTAATATTTTTTTAATATATTAAAACAAAATTTTATATTTTTTATATAATAATAATGAAAATATACTTTATTTTTAAATCGAAGAGTATTAAAAGTAAAATTATATTTATGATATAATTTGAAGAAATATATATAGATCACTTTCTTTCTGTTATAGTACAAATAATTTTTTTATACAACTTAATTGAAAATCATTAAAAATATGTTTATATACTTACACAGTTGAATCAAATATTTACACTTTTTCTATCATTTTATCCGATGATGCAAAAACGTTCTCGGGTAAAATTTCTATTTTGATTTATTTGTAATTAGCAAAAAAAGCACACGACTTTAATTGATTCTATATGCCAATAATTCTCTTTCTTTTTTATATACTAAATATTCAATCACCATTGAATAAAAAATTATAAGTAGATATGTCGATTCTATAATGGGGTTTGAAACAAATATTTAACTATTTAGGGTGCTCTCACATAAATTAAGTATTAATTATAAATGAATAAAAGCCTTTCTTCAATGTGATACTGACGGTCGGCTGCCATCATATGTTTTTGTTTTAGATTACGTCATTGATACATCGGGACACGTGTTTCACGAGCGACTATTTTTGCCTTATACAGTGGGGAATCCACACCAATTTTTAAAAAATTCGTCCGCCATATTGGAGCCGCCATTTTTATTTTGAAAATCTAACTTCAAATTCGTCATCAGCGACCCAAAAAACCCCTAGATACCAAGTTTGAAGTAAATCCATTATCTTTTAAAAAATTCGTCCGCCATATTGGAGCCGCCATTTTGAATTTTGAAAATCTAACTTCAAATTTGTCATTAGCGACCCAAAAAACCTCTAGATACCAAGTTTGAATTAAATATATTAATTTAAGAAAAAATAGCCTACCTCTCAAAATCCAACAGATTTTTTGAGGTTAGAAAAAAATCCTGACGTGATGGAGCAAAACGGACTTCGGATTCGTGTTCAGCGCGTCAAAATACATAGGAAATGACTTGTCTGGTCTGCCGCGCACGACACTTTTTTTGTGGGGCTGTGTTATAAATGTTGTGAATTTAAACAATGCAATTTTAATCCTAGAAGGTGTGTTAAATAGTCAAAATACAATTCATAACTCGTTCCCGTCTTAATTTATTTTAATTAATTAAAGTAATATATATATATATATATATATATGTATATATATATATATATGTATATATATATATATATACTAGGGGGGCTTCGCCCCCCTGCGCGCTTCGCGCGCCAACCCCCTATCTCTATTTTTATATTTATTTTAATTAAGATTTTTATAACTTTAAAATAATGTTTTCTTACACGGAAAAAACTGCATGGTTGGGACAACCATATATATTGAAAAATAAGGGATATCCATTTTTAAGTTATCACATCCATTTCTTTAGTTGACACATCCATAGAAAAAAATAGAAAAAAAATTTTCCGTGCATATGAATGCATCATAACATACAACCCCCTATCTTTTTTTTATATTTATTTTACTTTTTATAAATTTCAAGTAAGTATATGACAAAGTACACATGGATTTTGAAGTAATGAAACAATTGTTATTGACCTTTTTTTAACCTATATGTGAAAAATTAGATTATATTTTAACTTATATTTTGACTCTATTTATTTTTAAAGTTATGTTTGCTTTCCCACCTATTATTTTGACCTAATTTTGGCGTTTTTTTTACACCCTTACCTATAACTTTTAAACTAAGTTTGAGGTTATGTTTCCCTCTAAAGAAAAATAAATTTTAATAAAATTTTTAAAAATAGATGTCAGTTTATAACATCTTTTATTGATTTAAACTTACTATTAAATTTTAAGTCAAGCTTCTTTTAACCTATAGGTAAAGAATTTTGTCAAATTTTAATATAAGGTAACGACCTCTTGAAGTATCCTAATTAATTTGCTTTTTTGATAAGTAGGTTAAAAATATGTCAATTTTGACCTAAATTTTGAGGGAAGGTCAGGTTAGAAGGAGTTTTCTCGACAATATTTACGGTGTAGATAAAAACTGCTCTTAAAATTGACCTAAATTTTAAGGACAGCGGGAATTGTTCATCAATTTTCTCCAGTTAGGTCTAAATCTTTTAAAATTGACCTACATTTTGATTGCACAGGGAATTGTTTGTCAATTTTTTACCTGTAGGTTAAAACTAACCTTAAAATTGACATGAATATTAAGGACAGAGCGATTAGTTTGTCATTTTTTGACCTGCAGGTTGAATCTGCCATTAAAATTGAACTAAATTTTTCGAGCAGACAGAATTATTTGTCAATTTTTGACCCGTAGGTTGAATCAACCTTTAAAATTAACCTAAATTTTTTGAGCAGAGGAAATTGTTTGTCAATTATATACTTGTAGATTAAAACTGCCTTTAAAATTAACCTAAATTTTTTGAGCAGAGGGAATTGTTTGTCAATTTTTGACCCGTAGATTAAAACTGTCCTTAAAATTGACCTACATTTTGAGGTCAGAAAGAATTTTATGTGAATTTTTAACATTTAGGTCAAAACTGACCTTAAAATTGACCTACATTTTGAGGGCAGAAAGAATTGCTTGTCAATTTTTTACCTGTAGGTTAAAACTGCCCTTTAAATTGACCTAAATTTTGAGAGTATAGGGAATTGTTTGTCAATTTTTGACCTGTAGATTAAAACTGCCCTTATAATTGACCTAAATTTTGAGGGCAGAGCGATAAGTGTGTCAATTTTTGACTTTTAAGCAAAGCTACCCTTAAAATTGACTTAAATTTTGAGGGCATAGTGGTTAGTTTGTCATTTTTTACCTGTAGGTTAAATCTGCCCTTAAAACTGACCTAAAGTTTGAGGGCAGAGGGATTAGTTTATCAATTTTTGACCTGTAGGTTAAAACTGCCCTTATAATTGACCTAAATTTTGAGGGCAGAGCGATAAGTGTGTCAATTTTTGACTTTTAAGTCAAAGCTACCCTTAAAATTGACTTAAATTTTGAGGGCATAGTGGTTAGTTTGTCATTTTTTACCTGTAGGTTAAATCTGCCCTTAAAACTGACCTAAAGTTTGAGGGCAGAGGGATTAGTTTATCAATTTTTGACCTGTAGGTTAAAACTGCCCTTAAAATTGACCTGAATATGGGTCAAATGTAACTTATTTCTGACGATGGGCCTACCTTAACAGTGGGCCAACCTTGACTATGTGCCCTTTCTAAGGGGCCCTTAGAAATGACTGAATCAGCGGCGGCGGCGGCGAAATGATTTTATATTATAGGGATAGATATATATATATATATATATATATATATATATTTACAAACAATTGACTTTTCCTTTTTAAAGATAAATTAACAAATATTAATAAATCCAAATTTTTAGGCCAAAATTATATTTTTCATTTTTGAACAAAATTTTAATTTTTTTTAAATTGTTTAATTTTTAACAAGGCTGGTTTTGATATTTATTAATTTTTAAAATTTTAAATCGTATTTATTACATTTATGTTATTAACATGTTTAGCGTGAAAAATTCTATGATTGAAGTATTTTCTACAATTATTGTAAATTTAAATACAATTTTTTGATTCATATTTTAAGGTTTATTAATAAATTGTAAAAGGATTAAAACTAAATATTTTTAAAAATTAAAGTGGCGAAAAATTCTATTTAAAATTCTGGAGGAATGAGATTTTTAAAATAATTTAGTTTTATTGCTTCCTCATACAGAAAGTATTGTAATACCAAAATTTTTCGAGTTTGATTTTTTGACATATCTATAAGTTAATATTGGCTTCAGGAATACAAAAATGGATTCAATTTTTTTAATATGTAGATCTCAAGTGCAGACATAAGATGAGAGTAGTTTGAGATATATGAATATAATTTACCTATATTTTTTTGTATTTTTAATTTTTTAAAAAAACGTTTTTTGTCTATAACTTTACAAAAATGTAACGCCACTTATAAATGTTTTTCCATAATTTTGTACATTTTTTTACGCATTATTTATGTCCTGATCGAATATTTTTCATCTATATTAAGCTGAGATATTAAACTTTTAAAAATCTAAAATTTCGAAAAGTCCAAAACACCCAAGAATATACAGGAGCTACAAAAAGAAGTTAATAAGTGTAATAAGAGAAAAAGTAGGAAATACAAGCTGTCTGGAAGAAGATTATCCAAAACCAAAGCTTTTGTTTTTCGTTGCCATTACATTTTAAAATAATTTTGAAAAGTAAACAAATAAAATTCTTTAAAACATTAAATTTATTTCAATAAAATTTCACAAAATTTTTAATTGTTTAAAATTTTTAAAATTGTTTTTGGAAAAAGAAATATTTTTAAAAATGTTAATTATATTTTTTCAAGAAACAAATTGTTTCGGAATTCCTCATTAAATTATCCAAAACTTTGATACTTTTTGTCAACGGGCGAAATAAGGGAAATAGTTTAGTTTGCCCGTCAGTGAAAATGCATGGGATAAAAGACGGGCGAAATAAGAGAAATTGTTTATTTCGCCCGTCAGTGAAAATATGTGATTACTAAAGACGGGCGAAATAAAAAAACTATATTATTTCACCCGTCAGGTAAATAATACGTTGATTAAAGGAAACAGGTGAAATAAGAGAAATCAATTATTTTACCCGTCAAGTAGCAAACGGTTTTAAAGCTTCGTTTTATTTATTATTTTTATCACATTCAAGTTTAAAAAAAGAGAAAAATTTTATTTACAATAAATATTATTTTATTTGCTAAAGGACCTTTGAAAACATTTGTAATTGTTTGTTTAATGTTAGAAATATATAAATAATTAATTCTTATGTGGATAATAAATTATAATATATCGTTAACTAAACATTAAAATTAAATACTACAAAATTTACTTAGTCCTTAAGAGTTGTTTAAAAGATAATCTAATATAAATTAAATAAAAATCTACATTGTACTTACATACAAAATTAACCGTAAAATCAAAACTTTAATTGAAAACTAAGATATTTCATAAGGACGATTCATTGTTTATTCAAATTGAAACAATATAATATAAAATATAATATATTTGAACACCGAATATATCTCAGATACGTAGAAAATTATTTTGAAGGAAGAAATATTTTATTTTTTTTAACATCCTTTTTTAAGCACTCCCACATAACTTTATAGTTTATATACATACACTGTTAAAAATCTGATTCCAGCATTACACCAAAAATATTGAATTGATGTTATTTCAATCACGCAAAGTGTGAATACTTGCATTTCATTGGTTTAATGCTTTTCGTGAATTAAGTCAAATAAAATTATTTACACTTTTTGAGACTGAAAGTATATAATTGTCAATCTTTCGGTGTAAAGTTGGAGTCCGATTTTTAAAAGTGTATACAATATTTTTATTTACTACCAGTAATTTAAAAAGCGAGGTTATCACTTTCTTCATTACCATCAAATAAAAAACTAAAAATATTGGTATTTTTATATACCTAGAATTATACATACTGAAAAAATTATTGTACTAAAAAAATTTCCTACTGAATATTTAATTCAGATAATATTTAGAGTAAATGTGCCAATTATGGCGCAATTCTTGTTAAGCTACCTTCGAAATTAAAAAATTCTACAATTATAATGAAAGAAGTAAATTTATGGCTTATATTTAACTAAAAGCTCGTGTCATTCAGATATAAATAAAACATTAATAAAAACTTTATAAAAGTTAATTATTAAAATTCATTGCATTTATTGAAAATGTGCCAATTATGGTGTGAAGAAATAAATTTTTGTTCTTAAATAATTTTATTAAATAAATAATGTTTCTTTACTATCTAAATCTAAATTAGTAGTTTTCTACTAATGAAATAGTGCGGATTCGTTTACCAATTAAATTAGTAACTGTTTTTACTAATTTTTAGTAGTTTTTTTTACTAATTATTAGTAGAAAATTTACTAATTTGAAATAGTAAACAATACGTTCTATTAATTGAATTAGTAATTTTCTACTAGCAATTAGTAAAAAACTACTAAAAATTAGTAAAAAATGTTACTAATTCAAATTGGTAAACGAATCCGCACTAATTCAGATTCAGAGAGCAGTTATAATTATAATTGTATTTTGTACAAAGTCACCATAATTGGAGCACCCGATATAATGGGCACACTTACCCTCCTATTTTGTTAATATTTAACTATATTAATATAAACTAGATCATCCACGGTATTTGGCACACGGTATTCCGATCATGAAGCTTTGAGCACCACGGTAATACCTGCACTTGCATTACTTTCAAAAATATTTATTATTTAATAAAATATACGCTCTACGACATTCTCAATTTTTTTATTATATCAAATAAAGTCAAAGATCAATTTAAAAAAAAATTATACAAATATCTTGCGAGGTTTGTTCACAATCTATTGACTAAGTCTGCATTAGATTTTAAACCACGGTAATACCCACATTTACCCTACATGTTTTGAACTAAAAGTCGTGCGAGTTTCAATAAAAAATATCAATAATTAACTTGTCAGGAATTTTTTTTTTTAAAAAAGTTAACTCCCCCTCCCCTTCAAGTTAGATCGGATTTTTTTTGAAAAGTTTTGTGGAAACAAATGGAATTATATGCCGTTTATAGCTAATTGATAAAGTGCAAGTTGGCTGAGTAATTCCATTTGTTTATGACAAAACACCCTTTTTTAACCCTTTTTATTATGCACTTAGATAAAAAAATCAATTGGCCATTTAAATAGGATGAAAGTTTGACTTCTTAAGTGTACTTTCCAAAAGAAAAAATCGAAATTCGATGTACCAAAAGTGGGGAAATTCCGTTGAAAAATTACATGTTTTTAGTTAACAAATGGAATTATGCATAAACTATTTCTCCGATCTAGTTAATTTTTTTTGGGATTTATTCAGCTACGCAAGGAGAACATTCCTGGTAAGTTATGAACAAATTCGATAATTATTAACAAAGTTATTAAACAATTAAAGAAGTGCTATTTTTAATGGTTTAAATTCATTTGCAACTAAACTAATTAACCTTTTTTAGCGTATGACCCATCATTTGAAAGGTATTTCCAAGCTCTATAACTTTCAATAACAACTTTTTCCCCTAAAACTTAACCGGAAGCAACGAGCATCGAAAAACCATGTTTTCCAAACTTTGGCGATTGTTTACATTGTTTTTCGCACCCGGAAATCGAGAGCAAACTGTGGGGCTCTTATAAGGAGCCCCCAAACTACCAGAAACTGTTGAGACTTTGCTGTTTGCATTTATGGGCAGATTTTGCACTCACCGACTGGTCTACAAGTCCAAGAACATAATTTTTATTTGGTGCCAATTCAATTGGTGGAAAATAGTGTGCTTCTAAAGTTGAAGAATTTCCAGATAATGTTAACGTTAATGAATCGTTCATTTTAAGGGTTTAAGGTAAACTGAGATGTAAAATTTTTTGTATTCTTCATTTAAACAGAGAAAATACATTTTTTACCTCAAGCTGATTACATAAAAATTTTAAACACAGATGACCACAGACAATAGTGTATAATTACCGTACGTTAATAAATTTTGAAAATATTCTTAAAAAATTTAATTATTTACTCTTTCTATTTTGTGCCTCAAATATATTTGCAATTCACAAAATTTTAAAATTCAAAATTTTCACGAAATTCACACCTTGCAAGTTTTCAGAAATTTTACTTGTCAAATTTGCAGCAAGTTTGCAACGCAAACTTGCCAAGTGGGTGACATTTTTATTTTTGTGCAAGTTTGCTGCAAACTTGCAAGGCAAATTTGCGAACTTTGCATGGCAAATTTGCAGCAAACTTGCAGAAAATAACTGTACTTTGTGGGTAAATTCAGAATTAAGAGAATAAAGAACATTAACTTTTGATATATGTTGTGGACATCCTTCTGAAGCTTTCCTATAAATTTGGCAAAGAAAAAAATTTTTTTGTCTTAGTTATAGTCATTGAAAGTCGTGCACACAATAACTCCCGGGATGGGGCTATTTTGTGCATGAAACTTTGTTTTCCTATAATGTTGCGTAAACATTTTTTTAATTGTTTCTGCTTCATAAAATCTTTTGTGTATATATTTGAGAGTAACTTAAAAAAAGAATGACCTATTAAAATTTTTTTTGTAGATATATTATACAAAAAATGTAAAATAAAGCACTAAAATTTTGCTAAAATCTAAACTTACTAAAAATTAACAATCTTTCTTTAAATTGTATATTACGCAGATAGTAAATAACATTTTTTTCTTTTTTAATATATATTTTATAATAATATACTAATATAATTATAAAATGATCGTTTAAACACTTATAAATAACTTTAAAACATCATTTCAATAGGAGCTTTTTTAATAGTTTTGAATGATATTTTTAAAAAATTTGAAATAAATATTTTTAAGGTTAAATAGATAACAATTTAATATCTAATATGCTTTTCAAGTTATTTTAAGAGAAACGAGAAAATAGTTTTAAAACTAATTTGAAAAACTTATAAATATTAATTAATGTTCATTTTTTGAGGTTACGTTGTGCACCGATTGAGCTTTTAATCGTTTTAATGATTTTAATTAACGTATTTACAGTTTTTTGACAGAAAAGTAAGACAAAAATGTATAAAAATAATAAACAGAATCTTCTTTACTTACTAAATAAAATATTTATGAAAAATATTTGATTTTTTAAGTGCACAAAATAGCCCCATGGAATCCTGGTTTTTCAGTTTTTTCCACTTTTCTCTTAAAATAATGAATAAAAAGTTAGTGCATTACGTATGTATCATCACAATACAATTGAAAACAAATGTCTAACACAGTCACACTGTTCCTGAACCAAAAAAAAGTTTGACAAAAATGGATCCACAATCTGGTTGTCGGGAATGTTTCTGCATCAGACCAAATGTTAAAATTCGTTGAGATCAAAATCCTAGCTGATCCTTTTTTCGAGTTATCAATATATTTACATGCAAATTTTTGCAAAACGTTTAAATTAAAACTTTGTAACTTCATGTAGGACATTCAATCACGCAAAAGGTATCCTTAATATTTTTTATATGTAAAAATATATCATTACATTTAAAATAAGACCTAAATAAAGAAAATTGATTAATATTTATGAAAATTTCGGGGTTTTTCAATATAAAGATTAGTTAAAAGTTGGTTTTGAACTTTTTTGATATTTTAGGTAATATTTCCGTAACCTTTATATTTCTTTTAAGTGTATTAATTATATTTGAATAATATTTGCACAAAATTTTATTTATTTGATTGAAAAAATACAAACAATAAGACAAAAAAAAAATTTATTACGTTAGGGTCCCCACTTTGCCCCACATTCCCCTAGTTGGACACTTTAGGATACGTTCTTATAACAGGTGTGCATTTAATCGAGTCAAACTGAACATTAATCGACTCGACAACAGAAAATTTGAATCGGAGATAATTCGAGTCGAACTAGTCAATTCGATAATCGGCGTTTCGAATTGCTTAACTCGACTCGGTCTACTTTCGATTCGAATCGGCCAATTCGAAGTTTCGACTTTCGAATTGCTCGACTCGATTCGATTTTCGAATAAATTCGTCCAATTCGAAACACAACATACTGCAACACATCATAGCACATTACATAGAAATTCGAAAGTCTGACTTCGATTTTCGAATTGGCCGACATTATTCGAAAATCGAGTCGAGTTAAGCAATTAGAAATTCGAAACTTCGAATTGGCCGATTCGAATCGAAAGTAGACCAAGTCGAGTTGTGAAAATTCGAACCTTTGAATTTCGAATTGACAAGTTTGAATCAAATTTTCTCTCGATTCGAATTTTGCACACCTTTAGTTCTTATATTATGCATTTTTTCTTCAAATAATAAATAGTTACTGCTTGTTTGAGAACATCAATTAAAGGAGTTTTTCACGATTAAAAATCATATTAATTTGTTACAAATACTTGAGTATTTAATAAAATATAGTTAAAGCATTTTAATGAAAAATCACGAAAGCTTCAGTAGTAGGAAATAATTTTTTAATTGCTTACTGCTGAAAAATTGAATTAAAGCTTATTAGAAGTTGATAAAATAATACTTAAATCTTATAAGTTTTAATATTTATGATTAATTATCAACAAAACTTTGTGCTACTCATTACGCTACTCGATAATGGTTGTATCTATAGTTGGACACTATGATTTTTAAAATAAAAGATAAAAAATCTTTTGTTTAAATATAATGTACAATAACACTACCTTTCTTCATAAAATATAAACTTCACACATTCGACCAGTATATTCTTTAAAGTAATTATCAGAATGCATTAAAATTTATTAAATAAAAAACACGAAAGTGTCCGACTACCGACACTATAAAGCCATAGTAATTCTTATGTGAAATCCTGCAAATAATAAAGCAGCAACACACTTTTTATATAAAAAATCAAGTTTAAATAATCTTAATATGACATTGTATTCAAATAAAACAACAGAAGGTTATTTTTATCAAATACAATAAATTTGCTGTGAGCATGGTATACAAAGAACACCATATCTTTAACAAATATCAATCAATTTTTTTCATTGAGGTCTTATTTTAAATGTAATTACATATATTTACATACAAAAATATTTCAGATACTTTTTGCGTGATTAGTTTGCCTACATGAAGTTACAAAGTTTTAATTTGAACGTTTTGCAAAAATTTGCATGTAAATATATTGATATCTCGAAAAAAGGATCAGCTAGGATTTTGATCTCAACGGATTTTTACTTTTGATATGATGCAGAAACATTTCGAACAACCAGATTTTAGATCCATTTTTGTCAAACTTTTTTTTGGTTCAGGAACAGTGTGCAGTTTATTAGACACATTAAAACTCTAGAAGATCTGGTATAATTATTCAGAACTTTCAAAAATTTTTAAACAAATTTTCCGTTTTTAGAATTTTTTTTCTCTTAATTGCCAAAGAATTAAATAATAACATTTAGTGCTCTCTATTGTCATGTAATCAAACTTTCATTTTACAAAATAGCAGATTGAAATAATTCATTTTAATAATTTTTTTAATTAAAAAACTCGCGTGCACAAAATAGCCCCCGGATGCACAAAATAGCCCCAGTTGACGGTATCCTTTGCTACCAACAACTGCAAATCATGTTTGGACTGTAAAAACATCAACGCAATTGGAGAAACCACGTTTTGTCATTTTAGGTTTTCAAACGAATCGAAAAAATGTTACTACGCGAAATGCTAGTCATTTCGATTACTGTAAAATTACAAATGTTAAGTTATTTTTAAACAATCAGTCCTATCCATATGGGAATCTTAACCTTGACATTGATAAAAAACACTATGCTATACTTTATGAAATGTATACGAAATTTCAAGCTAGTTATTACGATAAAGAATCTCAACCGTATTTAACAAAAAGTGAATTTCTTGAATTTGCTCCATTAATGAGCAAATCATTTGTTTTGAGCAATCAATTACAATTGATTGCTCAAAACAAAATGAATCCTTAAAATATGGTCCTGTTGATATTCGAATTGAATTTGAAGCTAAAGAAAATTTTCCCGCTCAAACTGCAGCATATTGTTTAATTTTACATGATAGAGTAATTGAGTATAAACCAATTAGTGGTGGTGTGAAAAAAGTAATTTGAAAAATGTAATAAGTGATGGGAGAAAAAAATATAAATAATCCTACATTTGTCTTAATAATTCAGTAGCATTCAAGATGGATTATGTAGTAGATCTTCAAGGTTTTAAATCACCTATAAATCAATTTATTTTGAAAGAATTTGCGATAACACCGCTTCAAAAGAAAGTTATAAAACCCTTAAATTTTCTCTTTCAATCACCATATGAATGGATGCATATGGAACCACAATATAAAAATATAAATCGTTGGTTGGAAAAAAATTTTCATTATCTTCATTGGAATGATGGTGATATATATATATATATTTATATATATATTTGCCTTATGATTTAATACCAACTATTTTAAGAAAAATGTTAATAAATGCACGTACCATTTATGTAAAAGGTTCAGAGAAAAGGAAATGGCTACAAGATTTATACACTGTAAAATGTAGAGCGAACATTGTTGATATGCTAGACTTAAACTGTCCATCGCTTAAAAAATTAATTTCTTTATCAGATAATATAATACCATGTAAACATCATCAACATAATGGATGCATTAACCTGAAGAACATAAATTGTTCAGTACGCAATGTGATTTTGTTAAATAATTGGTTATTCAAAGATTTATTAAGGAGAAAGAAAACTGAAATTGAAACAAACGATATTTGGTTCTCTATTAACCACTATGAAAACACAGCATTGTAACTATATTCATCGCTTGCAGTTATTTTTATTGTAATATATATATTTTTTTAATATTATAACACCGCTTTATCATTAATATTTTTTTTAAAGAAACTATCAAGTAGTAAGATTTTTTTAAAAAGAAAAAATGTATTTATTAGTTAAGAAAATTTACTAGAATTATGTGTGTGTGTGTGTTTGAATTTAAAGACATTGTTACTATTAATTTTAAGAAAATTTCTATTTTTTACAATAAATAATTGATAAAATTGTAAAATCATATGTATTTTTTATTCTATTACCTTAATCAAAAAAAAAAATTTCAAAAAAGTGAAGTTATAATGATATTCAGCTATTTCAATAGCTGAAAGCAGCTTGTAGGTGCTCAAAAGTGGTGATGAGCGGACGTGGTGACTAAAAGTGGTGAGGAAGCGGGGGACGGATGCAAGAGGTAAAGCATTGCCTCGAGAGGACGGTGGAGTGAAGGGGAGACTGAGGAAGCGGAGGACGGACGAAGAGAGAGAGCCAAGGCTGGCTTGAAACTCTCTGCACTAGTGTATATATAGATATACTATAGTAACCGAAATATTAATAATATTAATTTGATAGCAGAGCTACGCGCGCTAAAGCGCGCGCGATAATTCTGCTTTTGTCTTATTTTATTTTTTTTAAATGACTTCAGGCTTAGCCAACTGTCAGAACACACACTCTTATATACCAACTTGTTTTTGCGTTTCTACAGAACGACTTTAAGGTTAGGAGTACTCGCATTTGCCTAGACCACCCGTCAATGGGTTTTGTCGCCAGTGGAGAGGGAAACTATAGAAAACCTCTCCGAGTACAACCGGTTTATCGACAGTCGAACTCTAATGGTGTGTACTGGACAATAATCGACGGTGCACATCATTATACTTCGACGTCAAACCTCCCGCTCAGATTATCTCACTTGCCGGAAAAATCCCAGGCTAATGGGCGCGAACCAAGTACCCTTGGTCCGCCCACCGAGCCAGGCATTTATCCGACCGAGCTAATCTGTCGGTTGCTTTTGTCTTATGATACTTAGGACCTTATTTCATTGTTTGTATATAAAAGTGTGACTAAGACTTTAAGATGTTTTTTTCTTCTGCGAAAATATTAGAAAAGATTACAAATTTTTTTTTAAGAATATTAAAAAACATATAACACGAAAACCAAAAATTAAATTTAACATACTGAGCAGTTTCAAGACATAAATATAATAATATTTTTTTATTTTTATAATTATTTCCTTAAATTTTCAGTTTGCTTGTAAACTGTATTATTTCAAGAATTCGTTATAAGCGAAGAAAATTTGAAAGTCGGTTACAAAACATACTTTTTTAAACTCGTATAAACTATGCTATATTGTATGTTAATATATTGAACAGCTCTTTAAACGTCTGGCAACATTGCACATAATTTTCTACTCAAAACTAAATGTAAACAAGTGATACCAAACATTTGCAACCAAGCAAGTCAAATCACAAAATAATGGTTTCTGTTTCGATTAGTTTAGTCAAGCGATAGAAAAACTTTTTATAAATTCATTACACATTAGAAGAATTATTTTATTGAAGTATTCTTCCTTTTTTGTCAAAAGATTGACACCGAGATTTATTGATAGTCATGATATAAGCCGCGGTATAAACTTAGGGTCCGTCCATAAACCACGAGGACAATTTTTAACCAATCTTTGACCACCTACCATCTAATATGGAACAACAATTTTTACTTTATGTAATTGACCTTAATTTTGTCACTTGGTGGTTTCTAAGGTCGCTGATTACGAATTTGATGTAAGTTTTCATAAATTTAAAATGGCGGAATTTTCTTTTTAATTTATGCAATTGACCTTAATTTTGTTACTCGGGAGTTCTAATACCAGTCAGGTAGGTGTAAATGTCCTAGGAGCGCTCACTGACAATTGATTTCTGTTTTAGAACTTGCACCGACTCATAACCAGCGAGCGTGCATAGAAATTTTTTTTAAATTTCTCTTCCCTATATTATATTAGCCGCTTTTCTTTTATGATTTAAATTGTTTTGTTTCATTATTTGTTTTTCTTCTACATTTTCCGCTTTTCTGTAATTATGTTTTCTTAATCTATCATTCTCTAGTCTTATTTTTTTCTGTTCATCTGTTTCTTCAAACCTTGCCTTCCTTTTCCTCTCCCTGTCTTTGTCCTTGTCTGATTCTTTTCTCATCAATTTTTCAAATTTAGTAATATGATTGTCATTTAACTTTTTTTCTTCAGTATTTAAAATTTTATAATCTTCATCACTTAAATTTTGTGGATCTTTTGTTTTAATTTCTATTTCTAAAGCTACTTTAATTTTTTTACCTTTTAAATTGTTTTGCTTTATTACTTTCTCTTTATCTATATTTATAGTTTTTTGGTAATTACGTTTTCTTAGTTTATCATTTTCTAGTCTGATTATTTTCTGTTCATCTGTTTCTTTGAGCCTTTCCTCCCTTTTCCTCTCCTTATCTTTTATTGCTCGATGTCTCTTTTTCTCATAGTTTTCATTTTTATTAAGCTTCTCCTCTGAATATTCTGAGTTTGGTATTTCTATGAGTTTTGTAGCTGCATCCGTTAAAAGACGTTTCCAATCATACTCAACAAAAAAGGTCTAATAACATTTGTCAATTCCACGGAAGGAAATGAAATTAAACGATTATTTTCAAACATAAAAATTAGATGTCGTCTCATTTCACTATGAATATAATTAACAGTATTTGGCAATTCATTGTAATACAAAGATGTTGCAAACGCAATTGCATATATGCCACAGTCAATTCCATTCGGCTGTAGATTAACAGTTGAAAAAACTACCGGTGTTTTGAAAGGATATAATCTAAGTTAATATTTTTTTTTATCTTCATTTAAGTATCCCTTATTAAGACTGTTATAAATATATAGCCTTAATCCATCATAATAAGTACAAATCCAATGACCAGATTTGCAAGCACCACTAAAAAGTATTTAAATGTGCTTCTGATTTTTATCAATCGGAATAATGAATTCAGGCGTAATTAAATATAAAGTACTTTGCATGTTAAATGCTAAATTTGATTCTCTTCTCAACAACTTTCCAAATTCAGTAATATGATTGTCATTTAACATTTTTCCTTCAGTATGTAGAACTCTATGATCTTTATCACTTAAATAAACCTTTTCTTCTTTGTTAGACATGATTTTTTAATAAAATGAACAAATAATAGAATATTTTTCAAAAACTTATTTTTAGAAAACAGGTTTAAACTTAAAACTTCTAAATCATAACTAAATAAATGAAAATAATGAATGAATATAAATAAATTTTTATAATTTATTTTATATTTTATTTTTTATATAAACATTTTTTTACATTTAATATTATTTTATTTATTATATATTTTAATTTTAATAATAAATAATCATCTAACTTCTTATAAATCTCATATTTATCTCATAAATCATAAATTCGCATAAATAACATAAGTCACATAAATCTCATTTTTGTCCCATATAAATCAAATAATTTTCATAATTACTGTAAAAAGAATGGTACTAATTTAGTACAAATTTTGGTACTGAATCTTCATTTGGTTCTATTTTAATACCAAAAATCAGCTCTAATTTAGAACCATTTATTTACAGTGAAGTCACATAAGCACATATAACTCATGAATCTCAAATGAATCATAAAAACATACAATTCATAAAGCTGATATAAATCATTAGCACATAATCTCATATAAATCATAGGCACATAAGTATAAATAAATATATTAAAAATTGCAATACCTTACCTATTATAATTTCAAAACATTTTAATCAAAACTTATCCAAAACAAAATTAACAAAAATAAATTAATGTATTTACTCAATAACAAAATTATTTAATTCAAATTTTTTTTTTAAAGTAGATTTATTTTCAAAAACATATACCTCGTTCTTAATCGCCCTCTTTTTCACTCATTAATCTATCTGTGAGTGAGAAAAGAAAAATAATTAGCCAATAAGGAAATAAGACGCCCATTTCGTATTTTGGCTTAAAAGTAAAATTCCCCACTTTTCCTTCCTCCATCAAATTCTGTTCCTCTCTTTCTACCTGACCTGAAAAATGGAGAAAACATGATACCCTCTTCTAAACCCAAAAAGTGGGCATTACTTTCTTAACTATTCGTCTCTCTTTCGCTCCCACTCTAAACTAAAAGGAGAGACAATACCTCACTCCCTCTCTTTCTCTCTCACTGTAAACAGAATATATAAGGAAAGACTAACTTAATATATATAGATATAATAATAATATTCGCCTCTCTTTCGCTCCTACTCTAAACTAAAAGGAGAGGCGATACTTCCCTCTCTATCAAACTTTCTCTCTCACTGTGGACAGAATGTACACGATGTGGACAGACTGAATGAATGAATAGGAAGTTTATTATAGTTAATTCTATATACATATAGGGGATTTCACGGGCACTGATCCGGCCTCATGCGTTTACACGTCATACTTTGATGACTTGTAGTTTGCTTTAAAAAAAGATGTAAATTTGATAAAATATGTTTTGGAAAGGGGTTTTCGTGTACTTTTAAATAAAGATGTTAGTCTTAAAAAAAAAATTTTTTTGACCTTGAAAATTAAAAATTAAAATTTAATTTTCATTTTTTTGTACAATCGGTATTTTTTTTAATTTTATTTTATTTAGAATGACAGCTGAGCTCTTCTCCTATTAAAAACATATCTGTCTAAAATGAGACTAGAATTATTAATTCTAGTTAATTAATTTTACAAAAAAATGAAAATTAAATTTTAATTTTTAATTTTTAAGGCCAAACATTTTTTTTTAAAAGACTAACATCTTTATTTAAAAGTACACGAAAACCCCTTTCCAAAACATATTTTATCTAATTTACATCTTTTTTTTTTAGCAAACTACAAGTCATCAAAGTATGACGTGTAAACGCATGAGGCCGGATCACTTCCCGTGAAATCCCCCATATATGGGGCATTTTTTTGTCAAATTTTACCCCCTATCTGTCAATTTTTAATTTCAACGAAAAAAATCAAAAAAGAGCTTAAATTAAAGCTTGGAACCTCTACTTTTATTTGCATGGTGGCCTTTTTAAAAAATTCAAGATGTCAGACTTGTACTCACTTCAGATTAGGAATCTGAAGTGAGTTTTGTAAAATACAAAATGGCGGATCTAATATGGCGGACCTATTTTTCAAAAGTCGTACTTTTTTGCATGAAAGTTGTTACTCAGGGGTTTTGAGGTCGCTGATTACGAAACTGAAGTCAATTTTTGCAAAATTCAAAATGGCGCATCCAGTATGGCCGAAAAATATAAATATTTGTCAATCTTTGCAAAACTTAATATTAAGGGGTTATTTGGGTCGCTGATTACGAATATGAAGACAGTTTTGCAAAAAACAAAATGGTAGATCCAATATGGCTGATCCGCACTTATGTTTTTGCAAAACTGACTTCAGATTCGTAATCAACGACCTCAAAAACCCCCGGAGTAACAACTTTCATGCAAAAAAGTACGATTTTTGAAAAATAGGTCCGCCATATTAGATCCGCCATTTTGTATTTTGCAAAACTGACTTCAGATTCTTAATCAGCGACCCAAATAACCCCTTAATAGTAAGTTTCGCAAAGATTGACAAAAATTTATATTTTTTCGGCCATATTGAATCCGCTATTTTAAAATTTCGATAATGTCAATAAGGGTAAATAAAGTACGTATAAAGAGGTATGCTTTGTGCCAAAAATAAACTATTTTTACTTTGAAATTCATATTTTTTTAGCAAAAAGTAGAATTTTTTTATTCTCCTCGACTGCTTTAACGCGACGTACAAGTCCGCCATCTTGAATTTTTAAAAAAGGCCACCATGCATAGTTAGGTATTCTTACTATATATATATATATATATATATATATATATATATATATATATATATATATTTGTATATTGGCCTCAGAATCAATCTACGAGTGCGAAGAAGACACTCACGCTTAGGGCCTACCACTTAAATATAAGAACCAAATTTTAATTTAAAAAATAATCATATCGTAGATTATTATTTTTCTTGGGACACGTTCTACGTGTTTTTAACGAAAATCAAATAAAAAAATCTTAATAATTCACTGGTGAATTCACACACTATATGTGAGTGACTATAAAGTTAAATAAGTGAATTATTAGTGAATACTTCGAGACTTGGTAAATATTGATTTAGTGAATAGTAAGTATAATAGGATAAAACAAAGCTGGAAATTGGTTAAATTGCATAGAAGGCAAAATCGGAAATTAGTTATATGGGATAAAAAAGCTGGAAATTGGTTAAATTGGATAAAAGGCAAAATTGGAATTTGATTATATTAGATAAAAACAAAGCTGGAAATTGGTTAATTTGAATAAAAGGAAAAATTGGTTAAATTGGATAAAAGGAAAAATTGTAAATTAGTTATATATTGGATAAGAGACAAAATTGGAAATTAGTTAAATTGGATAAAAGACAAAATTGAACATTGATTTTATTGGATAGAAGGAAAAATTTGTAAGTTTTGAATAAGGAGAGAATTATAAATTTGTTGTTATTTTCTATAAGAGCCAACATTTGGTAAAATTGGATAAAAGGAAATTATAAAATTTACAATTAAATGTATAAAACTTGATATTAAAATTCTAATATAATATTAGGGGAGAGTCTCCAGTTGTGAGACACCCCCAGTTGTGAGACAGTTAATTTTTTTTAACATGCAATATTAAAAAGCCGATTGGTTTATATAAAAACAGTTCTTTTTATATGAGCCAACTTTTTCGTGTACGCCGAAGCGGATATATAAACTGTTTTTGTTAAATACCAACACTGTGTGTGATAATCGACTAAAAAGCGTTTTTTCAATAAATGCAAAGTACTTTTTTCCAAGTTAATTAATTGGAAAAGGTAAATGTAATGCATTTTCTTTTAATGTTTTTCTTATATTTTGTGATGCAATATTGCATTGTTCCAATCTACGGTTGAAAATAATTTAATTTTCCTTTTTCAAAATAACGCCAATTTCTGGGTGTAAGATACAGCATATCACCAGTTGTGAGACGGTGTCAACATCCATCTGGGCAGCATGAAAAATACGACTTTGCAGGCATACTATTTAAATGTTGTTTTTATTTTTTTCTAGTATTTTTGGGCATGTCAAGTGGAAAAAAGTCAATTGATTCAGAAGAAATCAATTTTTATGCTCTTGTTCAAGCTATTAAATTGTGTCTATTTGATAGTCATATTTTGGCGAATAAATATTATTATTTACTATATAATAATATATATTATTAATATATTTAATTATTTCTACTAAACATAACGTTTTATGTCAAACTTATTAAATTTTTGCAATTTTTAATGAGTGTCTCACAACTGGAGACATTTTTTTTTTTGAAAAAAGCAATGTGCTCGGAAAATGTATCGTAAAATTTTTTGAGTTCATCGAAACACTATACTTCCTTTTAATAAAAGTTGCGTATTTCTGTTACCTTTCGAGCAGTACATTTTATTTACAATTTCGTTTACCCGTTTACAATTTACGGGTCAAAAATGAAACCCGTCTCACAACTGGAGACTTTCCCCTACTATTTTTAAAAATTTAATCCCTTGATACAAGTAAATTTTATAAAATAAAAGAACAATGTCTAACAAAAGAGAAACTGTTAATTTGACTACTCATGATTTAAGTATTGTTGTCACTGAAGGAGCAATGCTAAAAAATGATCATGTGCCCTGCCGGAAGAATAGACTGAAATTATACTGTCCTCAGTATTATTTCAGTCTGGCTTTTTTAATGTTTCGGTAAACATTTTTAAAGTTCTTTAACAATAGTTTTAAATGCATGTTATGTCAACAAAACATTATCAACAGTCTAGAAGTGGAAATGAAAAACGTTACCAAAATTTTCAATGAAATTCCCGTTAAATTTTAAAATTATATTCTAACCCCTGCTTTAACCCTTTGCGGCATGCATAATATTATAACATTAATTTAAAAATCACAAATGCTTATGAGGGTTTTCAGGGTCGGTGATTACGAATCTGAAGTCCGTTTTCTAAAATTCAAGATGGCGGATCCAATATGGCGGACAAATTTTTTTAGAATTGATCGAAATCGCTTTAAAATCGTTACTCGGGGGTTTTCGGGGTCGCTGTTCACGAATCTGAAATCCGTTTTCCAAAATTCAAGATGGCGGATCCAATATGGCGGACGAATTTTTTAGAATTGATCGAAATCGCTTAAAAATAGTTACTCGGAGGTTTTTGGGGTCGCTGATCACGAATCTGAAGTCCGTTTTCCAAAATTCAAAATGTCGGATTCAATATGGCCGACGAAATTTTTTAGAATTGATCGAAATCGCTTGAAAATCATTACTTGGGGGTTTTTGGGGTCGCTGATTACGAATCTGAAGTCCGTTTTCCAAAATTCAAAATGGTGGATCCAATATGGTGGACGAATTTTTTTAGAATTGATCGAAATCGCTTGAAAGTCGTTACTTGGGGTTTTCGGGGTCGCTGATTACGAATCTGAAATTACTTTCAATAAATAAACGTTAAATTATTGAATAATTGTACCGTCGGAATTTTCGTTACCCGATGTACACCGCGGGGAGGTTGCACGATCAGGATTTGTACATCGTTTAGCCCTGAAAAGGGCAGTTTGGTAAATACTGTTCAAAACTTTATAATAATCAAATTAAGCTGTTTATTTCCTAATAAAATTAACTAATTAATTAAAATTAGCGGATTTTAATTGCTATTATAAAGTTTTGATGTCTTTTGCTTTGAACAAGTGAATTTTTTTTCAGCAGTGGTAAGCAGCGAAGCAATTTCTTGTGGCAAACAGGCAGAGTGGTACATTGCAAGTTTTACACATCCATGATGTTCGCTTTTGGTCGACTTTAGTACTGCAATGAGCACAGCGTCTAGGTGAAGCGATAATTTTAGGCATATGAGCTGATTGACTTTTTCTTTTTTCCTCTGACACTTTTGGTTTGTAAGAAGAGATTGTACTTAATTTACGTTTCTTCCCAGTTGAACTTGGTAGTTTGTGTCCTACCAATTCATCTACTAAACGTAGCGTAAAAAAGACAAGTTCTAATTCAGCATTATTTGACTGACCGCATACCTACGGTGATGGTAACAAACAATAAACAAAATACTATACATAGTTTGATGAAACAAATAAAGAGCGCAAAAAAGACAAGTTATAAATCATCAATATTTGACTGAACGCATATTTAGGTTGATTATAACAAACAATAAACAAAACACTGTTTAGAGTTCAAAGAAACTAAAATACTAACTGAACTAAAGCAAATGAATTTTACTGAAAGCGAATTGCTTCGCTGCTTACCACTGCTGAAAATAAAATTCAATTGTTCAAAGCAAGACACATCAAAACTTTATAATAGCAATTAAAATCCACTGAATTTAATTAATTAGTTAATTTTATTAGGAAATAAACAGCTTAATTAAATTATTATAAAGTTTCGATCAATTCTAAAAAAAATTCGTCTGTCATATTGGATCCGCCATCTTGAATTTTTAAGAACAATCTTCAGATTCGTGATCAGCGACCCTGAAAACCTCCGAGTAACTATTTTCAAGCAAATCAAATCACTTTTTAAAAAATATGTCTGCCATATTGGATCCGCCATCTTGAATTTTGGAAAACGGATTTCAGATTCGTGAACAGCGACCCCAAAACCCCCGAGTAACGACTTTCAAGCGATTTCGATCAATTCTAAAAAAATTCGTGCGCCATATTGGATCCGCCATCTTGAATTTTGAAAAACGGACTTCAGATTCGTAATCAGCGACCCCAAAAACCCCCGAGTGAAAACTTTCAATCAATTTCGATTGAATTAAAAAAAAATTTTTTTTTATTCTTTAATTTATTTATTTATAGTTGTTTATAATTTCACGTAACCTCATTCGCTATCAATTTTTCGACATTTAACAATGTTTTGATTATTAATATACAAAGATTTTTGGATTTTACTTGAAAAAGACTGTGTATAAACAGATATTTTCACAATATAAAAGGTGGTAATCTGTGTTACCACTATGCCGCAAAGGGTTAACAATAGACCCGAAAGCCTATTGTTGTATGGGTTTATAATTTTATGGCTTAAAAAGTTTACAATTTGAATAATAAAATTTTTAAAACAAAAAAGTTTTAATCTATGATATTTTGTGATTACAAATTTCCAAAATTCATTATAAAAAAATTTTTATTTAAAAAAGTTATGAACTATCTCGCAAACTCTAATTGTTACGTAAAAACGGATATTATTTTTGAATTTTGATGCACATGAACATTTAGCATATATAATAATTATTTGTAAAGAATTATTATTTATTAATTATTTTTACATTAACAAAGAAATATTTGTCCTTCAACTTAATGACGGTTAGGCCATAAACACTACCTATAGCAACCCTCTTGCAGGTAATTTTTCCTAGTACAATTTCAGTGCTAAAACGCAGAAAATTTTCACTGAAATAGACTGAGCTCTCAGTACTAATTCCCCAGTACAATTTCAGTCTATTCTTCCGGCAGGGTGTATGAATTTCATAAGCTATTGGGAAGACAATCAAATTTTTTTTTGTACTATGCAAAATACTTTGTGTTTACAAATACTTGATTTTATAGTTCCAATCGAAAAAAATAAGCAGCACATTCAAATACTTTTTAGTGGATCTTATAAATCTGGTCATTGGATTTGTACTTATTATGATGGAATAAGCCTTTACATTTTTGATAGCCCTAATAAAAAATGTTCAAATCATTATCAAAGAGATTATTTAATTAGATTATATCCTTTTGAACCACCAGTAGTTATTATTCCCCACTCTGTCAATTACTATTATTGTAATATGAGAAATCGTTTAATGTTAATGTTAGAAAACAATAGTTTATGTACATTTCTTTCTGTTCAACTTTCTAATAGTAGATCTTATATACTTGTGTATGACTGAAATTGCCTTTTAAATGAAAAAAATATTCAACTTCAGTATGGAGAATCAAACTAAAATTGATAATGAAAATTATTTAGAGGAAGCATACACATCCATTTCTTTCCCGAGAATAATAAATGAAATAAATGAAGGAAATATTGAATCAAAAACACTTGAAGAACGTAGAACTAAAATTCAACAAAATTATCGTGAGAGGCAAAATTTAAAACGTACAATTGATAACGTAAATTATTTAGGTTAAAAACACACTTCAACTAAGAAAAAACTTCAAGTCGAATCCAAAATAGAATATGCTGAGAACCTTAAATTAAAAAAAATTGTGTTACAAGTTCTTTGTCAAAAAAAAGAATACTCGATGTCAAAGAAATTATTGTAAAGGAGTATTAAAGCATCAAATTCAAAATGAGTTGAATGTTGAAAATTATCTAGGTCCAATGAATTATTACTGTACACATTGTCAAGCTAAACATTTTAAAGATAAAAAAGTTGCTGGTAAAAAAGTTAGTTTTAATGACTAAGGATTCTTCTTTTAATAGTTCTAACTTGCAACAATAAGTATAAATAAGTGACACATGTTTGTAAGGGTTTTCGAGGCCGCTGATTACGAATATGATGTTAAATTGACAATTTGACAGTTGACAGCTGTCAACTTTTCTAAAAAGTGATCGTTTTTTGTAAAAAGACAGTAATAAGGTTTTTGAGGTCGCTGATTACGAATATGATATTAAATTTGAATTTTAACTGTTGACAGTTGTCAAAGAAACTGTCAACTTTTCTAAATAATAAAAAATTATCGTCTTCGTTATTTTAATTTGTATAATAACAAAAAATCAGTTTTTTCGTATTTTTACTCTTGTTTCTTTTGACTTAAATTTTTTTTTAATTCTAATCAACTTATAATTTTTTTGGTTTTCACTATCTTAAAAAGCGTTTCAAACCCTATCCGAATCAACAAAAAAGTAAAAAATGATTTTTTGACACGTAAGGTTCCTTTTCATAGACCAGGTCACATATGTTGATGGTTTTGTAGGATCTGGAAAAACATTTTTGTACATTACGCTATGGCATTTGTTAAGAAGTAAAGGAATAAATGTTTGCAACATGGCATTTACAGGTATAGCTGCGACTCTGCTTTCTAATGAAAAAACTGTTCATAAAGTTTTAGGCTTACCCGTTCCATTATACAGTGATTCATCTTCAAACATTAAAGTTTAATTTAAAGAAGGCATCTTTTTAAAAAATATAGATGTTTCTATTTGGGGTGAAGCACCAATGGTTCTAAAATATGCTTTAGGAATTATGGGTTATCTATTAAGAGATATAATGAATTCCAACGAACCTTCTGGTGGTAAAATTGTAATTCTAGGTGGAGATTTTCGACAAACTTTACCAATTAAACAACGGGGTACTAGATCAGAAATAGTAAATTTATCAATAAAAAATAGTAAACTATGGAAATATTTCAAAAAATACACATTAACATATAAAATGAGAGCTTTACCACAAGAAACGGAATTTGTAGATTTTTTACTTAAAGTTGGCAATGGTGAATTAAATGATGCAGATGATAATGTTATAATACTAGAACATATTATTCAAAAAGGGAAAAGGTATACAAAATTTAAATCAAAATTTTATCCTTTGACAATTTAGGTATACAAAATTTAAAACAAAATTTAATCCTTTAAAGATAAAATGTTTTTAATAACTATGTGTGTATCTTTAGAGTAATATTAGATACTTTTCGGTGTAAAAACATTTCTATTTTTAATAGCATAAAGAAAAGGGGCGTGCGTAGCGCGCAAAATTAGTGACTAGTAAGTTTTAAATTTAAAGTAAGTATATTTAAAATTCAACAATATTTTTATTTGTTTTAAAATTTTGTGTTGTGTTTTAGAGTTATAAATTATAATAATTTGTGATTATAGCATTATGGATATTTTTAGCAAAACTGATAAAACATAACATATCTATCAATTTTTTATTGAATATAAATTTTATACTAAAATACTGTGACGCTTTATCTGCAAGTATAAGTTAAAAAGAGTACGAGAAAAATAGTGGGAGGTATAAATAAAATGTTTTGTTAAATAAATTTAGGAATTTAAATTTTTGGAAGAAAATAATTTATTTATATAATTTGTTTATTTATATAATCTATATAATATTTTCAGTCTTTGTCATTACGAAAATTTCACTTAAACCGAAACATCACAAGGTAACGAGATCTTAAAATAACTCAAAATAACTGACTAAGGGTATCAATAGTATACGTGAAACTGAAAGAAGCAATTTGTACCCCAAAGACTAATATATACTAATAAAAAAAATTTATTAAAAAATTATGAATATTATATGTGATTGTTAACGACAAAAGGTACCTTAGCTTCATGTAAATACTTGGGAGCTAAGGTCCCTTTTGTCGCAGACAGATACATATAATTTTTTTCAGTCGTCATAATCTCCATTGATAAAATATCAGTTTGACTTAAAACGAACATCACGAAGTAACGAGATCTCTAAATAACTCAAAATAACTGACTACGGTAAGGGACAATCACATGAGATTGTAACCTGAAGACATAATGATAATAATATTAATAAAAGAAATATTAAAATTTATAAATCCATAATTGTTTATAATCTTCGTCATAAGCAGTCTGTTCCAGGACTTGAGCTTCCTCTTGAGCCTCCTTGTTTCTATTTTATTCTTCTTCTAGCCTTAAGACTGAATAAAGAAGTTATAGAAAAATTAAATTTGACAAACTAAAAAACTCGTTTTAGTGGATTCTAAAAAATCGTAAATAATTTGATTCTATATTTCCCTTGCGACATTTTTCTCGTAACCATAAAAAATTCACTTTTTTATCCTAGTAATAACTTAAATTCTAAATTGCTATGAAATACAATTATTTTTTAAACTTTCAGTTAAAATTCGATCAAAAATTCGATTATATTTAAAAATATTTTTTAAAAACTAAAAAAATATCATTCTTTTAAATATAAATTTACCTCAAATAAATTTGACATATCTAATTAATTGACCAAAATTTATATTTATATTTTTCGAGGAATTCATTTAAAATTTTAATATAAATTATTGAAAGATTCTGATAAATGTTATAATTTATAAAAATAATTCAATTCATCCAACAAAATTTTATTAATTTTCTTTAAATAATTGAATTTTTAAATTTCTTCAAAGAATTTTATAAAAAAATTTCAAATAGTTGCTAATCGTAAAAGAGTAGTAAATAGTAGGTTTTAGTAGAGAAGTGTGAAGCCTGACTATTATGCTCACTAAGTTAATCAGTAGAAATCTAAAACTTAAAAAATATTAAATATATATATTCACGCTTCGCCCTTAATTATTAATTCTAAAAAAGTTAAAAAAGTAATATTAAGACTGAAAAGAAGTAGTTAACCCGTTGACTGTCGCTGACGCATATATGCGCAAAACTAAACTGGCCAAAAGTGTTTCATGACGCATATATGCGCAACTTAAAAAAAGTGATTAAAAACTTCTTAAATGTTCCTGAAACCGGTCACTCGGGGGTTTTCAAGGTCGCTGATTGCGAATATGACATTCGTTTTCCAAAATTCAAAATGGCGGATCCAATATGCCGGACAACAAAATAAAAAATTGATCAGATTGTCTTGAAACGTAATACTCGGGGGTTTTTGGGGTCGCTGATTACGAATCTGACATCAGTTTTTCAAAACTCAAAATGGCGGATCCAAGATGGCGGAAATTTTTTCAAAATTTGTCGAATTTGTTGAAACTTGTTAATCGGGGGTTTTAAGGTATTTTATTTTTTAACATTTTTTTTTCAAAATGGCTGATCCAATATGGCGGACAACGAAATAAAAAATTAATCAGATTGGCTTGAAACTGAATACTCGGGGGTTATTAGGGTCGCTGATTACGAATCTGTCATTATTTTTCTAGGGTATTTATCGAAATTCGATTTCACAAAAAATTTTCATACTAATGTCAGATTAACCAGTTTCAAACAAATTCAATAAATTTTAAAAAATTTTTCGCCATATTAAACCAGATATTTTGAATTTTGAAAAACTGATTTCAGATTCGTAATCAGCGACCCTGAAAATCCCTAAGTATTCAGTTTCAAGCCAATCTGATCAATTTTTTATTTCGTTGTCCGCCATATTGGATCCGCCATTTTGAATTTTGGAAAACTAATGTTAGATTCGTAATCAGCGACCCTAGAAACCTTAGGGTACCAAGTTTCATAAAAATCCATTAAAATTTTTTTCAACACACTTTTGGCCCAAACAGTGGAAATCTCGTTGACAGCTAAGGGGTTAAGGAAGCGTTCATAAATGATGTCACGCAATTTCAGACCCCCCTCTTCCTTGTCAAGCAATATCACATGTAAAAATACATTGTGTCACGTTTATAGAGACCCCCCTAACCCCGAAAAACGTGACATCATTTGTAAATGCTCCCTAACACGTGGCTTCTAAGAAATTAAATTTAACGAATGAAAAACACGTTTCAGTTAATTCACAAAAATGACAAAAATGTTATTTTGTATTCCGCTGAATTCAAATAATTTTATAATTAATTAAAATATTTTTATATTATATTATGTTAATGAAAAAAATCCCTTATTTCTTATCCCTGTAGAAATATCAGTTCTAAATTTTTCTAAAAATTAATTATTTTTTATTGTTTAGTTAGAATTCTTCAAAAAATTTTAAAATAATGAAATACTTTCCAGTAATTCAAAATCAATTACAATTATACTGAATATAATCGAACTCATGCGAAGATTGTAAAAATAATTGAATCTTTTTAAAGAATTTTTTTTTAACATTTATAAAAAATTTCGAATCATTTAATAATAAAAAATTAAATTGAAAAAAATAAATAATTAATTAATTTTATTAATAATCTTTTGAATAATTTAATTCTATTGAAAAATTTTCTTGAAACTTATATTTTATTAAATATTCTTAAACTTGTATTTTGAATAATTAAATTTCTGTGAAATACTCATCATTTATAAAAATAACTGATTGTTTGCGACAAATTTAAATTTTTTAAAACAATTGGATTAAAATAGTAAATGTTGAAAGTAAATCAATTTTAAGAAATATTTTTATTATTTGTGAAGATAATTTCATTCTTAAGGGTTCATACCACTTTACACGCTTGAAAATGAAGCTATTTTCTAGAATTTTTTTTACGACTCCTATGGATTATATTAATCTGCATTTTTTTAGTTCAATAAATACACTCTTTAACTTTATAAAAAACCGTATTTTATTTAAAAAAATATTAATTGTTTATTTAAAATTTAACAATAACTTTAAACCTGCTAAAAATACCGATGCCAACTAAGGGATTGATTTCTCAGGTTAGAAAAATCTAAAACACAGAATTCAAATTTATTTATCTTCAGTAAAACTGTGCCTATCGCCCAAACTATAATTTTTATGGAAAAATAACTTTTCTTCACCTTGTTATGAAAAATATCGTTCGTAACTAGTGCTAGCAGTTGTCAATTTTTGAATGAGCACTTTTTTTAGAACAAACTGTAGGCGAAGCGAAGCTACGCTTCGCCTACAGTTTGTTTTAAAAAAAGGGTTTATTCAAAAATTGACAACTGCTAGCAACTCGTTACGAAATATACTATTGAAGTCAAAACAAACAAGAGTAAAAATACGAAAAAAATTATTTTTTTGTTATTATACAAATTAAAAAAAAGAAGACGATAATTTTTTATTATTTTAAAAAGTTGACAGTTTCTTTGACAACTGTCAACAGTTAAAATTCAAATTTGATATCATTTTCGTAATCAGCGACCTCAAAAACCTTATTACTCTCTTTTTTATAAAAAACTATCACTTTTTAGAGAAGTTGACAGCTGTCAACTGTCAAATTGTCAATTTAACATCATATTCGTAATAACTGGCCTCGAAAACCCTTACAAACATGTGTCACTTATTTATACTTATTGTTGCTATTTAGAAAACTTAGATTATTTTTTCTATGTTTGGGGAGTTTGTTATTAATTTATATAAACAATTATTAAAAAAAATTTCATTACTTGTATGTTTTCTATTTTGATACTGTTATCCACGGTGAAGAAAATAAGCCTAAATTGATTAAAAAATATTAATAGTAATTAATTAGTAATTTAAAAAATTACAAGGGTAATTTAAAGTTACAAGGGTTTTTCTAAGTTAAACTTTAACGGCTGTTTTCTCGAAAACATGTTTCCGCACGTAAGGTTCCTTTTCATTGTCCAGGTCACATATTATTACTTTTTTCCAAAGAATTTTATAAACATATTTGAATAATTGATTTCTTTCGAAAAAATTTCTAGAAAATTGTATTTTACACAATTGAATTGCTTTAATAATTTTATTAAATGGATAATATTATTTGAATTTTCTCTTTGCATGTTATTACATTTTTTAAAAATAAGTAAATTAGATTGAAAAATTTTGTGGAAATTTTCAAAAATAATTAAAAGATTTTAAAGAATTAAATTAAAATTGTATAGAAAATAATTGAATTCCTCTAAAGAATTTTATTATTTATAAAAATGATAATTGAATTCTTTAAAAAAATGTTATTAAAACTATATTTCATATGAATTAAATTTTTACGAAGAATTTATTAAAATTAAAAAAAATAAATTCTTGCAAATTTTTTCGACGAATTGAATTTAAATTTTATTCACAAATAATTTAATTCGTATATTGAATTTTATTAAAAATAATTAAATTCTGTCGATGAAATTTCTTATTTATAAAAAATATTTTAAATTACTGTGAAAACTTCGCACAAGCAAAGTGTTTTAAACACTTTCTTGTGGTTTTTCCCCTCGTATGAATATCCTCTTGCTAAGTCATTCGTAATTAATACTTTAAGTATTTTTTTGACAGTCATGCTAACGTTCAATAAAGCACCCAAGTGGAATATAGAATTTATCTAAAAAAAATTAAAATTCCTTTGAAGTTTGTAAGAATGGGCAAAGTAAGATTATCTTAATTCTTGTGAAGAATTTTATAAAATTTTTTTAAATAATTCATATCTTCCGATTAATTTTATGCAAATTCTAATTTAAATAATAGAATTCCTAAAAATTTTTTAAAATTTATCAAAAGAATTGAATTCTTAGGAAGATTTTTACAAAAAAATTTTAAATAATTGGATTCAGTTTGGAAATTTTATGAAAATAGTAGATATTGAAAATCATTTTATTGCGAAAAGTTTTTAAAATAAATTAAATTTTACAAAGAATTCTATTACAATTTTTAAAAGTAATTGAATTCCTGTGAAATATTTAATTAGAATTTTTTTAAATAATCCAATTTCAAAAAAAGAATTTATTACTTTTCAAAATTAATCGTTACAAAAAAGATGCGTCGGATGGAGGCTTAAAATGCCTCAATTTAATTGAATTTTTGGGAATTAAAATTAAGTTTTTAACAATAATTACATTTTTGGACAATTTCTGTAAAATTGTATTAAATATAATTCAAATCCTGCGGTAAATTTTATTATTTATAAAAATCATTGAATAATTTTTTAAGAATTTTATAAATATTGTTTTAAATAATTAATTTTGTGTGTACTTCCGAATAAGGGGGGCCTCCGATTTCGATAAAAGTTGGTATACCAACGTATTTTAATGCGCTGATTACGAAAATGATAATGAAATTTGGCGAAATAGAATGAAATTTTTATCAAAATACGTTGGTATACCAATTTTCCTTGAAATCGGAGGTCCCCCTTATTCGGAAGTATATCCTTAATTTTTTTCTAAATTTTGTAAATATTATGAAAATTTTATTTTAAATAATTGAATTTTAGTGGAAATTTTTATAGGTGGAAACAATTGAATTATTCTATTAATTAAAAATTGTATTAAAATCAGGGACCGTCACGGAAATCAAATTTTGATTTCTTTACGATATTCCAAAACAAAACGAAATTATTAATGTATTTTGATTTTGATTCTGTAACGAAACAAAATTTACTTCCTATTTTGATTCTGATACTGTAACGAAACAAAGTTTACTTTCTATTTTTATTCCGATACTGTAACGAAACAAAATTCCCATGAGCTATGGGAGATTTGGGTCCATGCCTGGTCATTGTCAGTTCTCACTACATCTCAATGTTCAATCTCACTTAAAGGAAGAGAGAGGGAAAATACTGTCTATTTTCCTGTTGTCACGAGTAATCAAAAAATAAATACTTAAGGTTCATAATTAATGAACCATAGGCACATAATATTCATGTAGCGTATATGTACCAAATGATATCTGCGTTTATAAAACTAGATTTAGTCGTTGTGAGAGACGCCAACGATACCAGTGCCGTTGGGACGTGTACAGCTTAATCCTTTTTGTAAAAAAGAGAAGAATTTTCATGAGGGAGGCTTACACGGACTTACCGACTATGCAGCCGTTTGGGCCGCCCTCAAAATCGCCAAACTATCCTTTCTATCATATAGTCAACAGTGGTGAACGCGTGCGAATTTTACAATACGCAAGCGTTCACCCATGAGCTATGGGAGTTTTGGGTCAGCACCTGACCGGTGGCGGCTCCTGCAATACAACTATTAGTTTTCTTAATTTTCTCGGAATGACTATGCGTTTAAAATAAAAGTAAGAAAGCAACTAAATAATCTATCAAGGAATAGAAATATATATAAGGTTGTTGCTTCCTTAAGTCATAAATAGCATTGATAATTATAAAAGATCGATTCAATTTAAATAAAAATTTCGATTAGTTTTCTATTGAATAAAAACCCATAAACAATTGATCATTCAGTTGGCCAGTAAAGTTTGTTGGGCATGTATTGGGAAGAAATGACACATAGAAGTTAGTAGATATAATTACGTCATGGACGCATTTATTTAAGGTATTAAAGAAGAAGGTACAAATCAAAAATCAGTATAAAATTCGAATATTTAAATTAAAAAAAACAAAAAAAAGAATCCTCTTTCTTTTTCTTTGAATACTGTCTCACTTAAAAAAAAATCTTTATAAAAAAAAGGAAAGCAAGGGAGAAGGCACTCTACTTGTATTCTGCTTCCCAATCGGACTCAGACTCGGTGGAGACCGCTTGTTTTGTTTCGACCTTGTCGAGTTTCGGGCTTAAGAACCATGCTTGTTTAGAATCAATATTGAGACGCTAAAACAAACAAGAAATCTTCCGTTAAAAAAAAGAAGGGGTTTTATTATTATTAATTAATAATCCCAATTGAATAAAGATAAGCAATTTAAGTTGATTAACATCCATAGCTAATTAAATTTATTATTATTGTAATTATTAATTAATGCTGATTTTGACTCTAGTTTATAAAACAAGCAGGTACCTATTTAATTATGATGGTCAGTCATAAAAGACAGATGTTGAGTCTTTTCTTTAATGCCTAATAATTTTACTTTTACAACAGAAGTAAAGGGTATAGCCGGATAAGTATGCAAAAAGTGCCCCCGCATGTATTTTATTCATAATTTATCCATACATTCCTACCCACTTACAGATAATATTCTGAAATTTTGAACTCAAAATTCGCTTTTTTGGGGGAGTTATGGAGGGGGAAAGAAAAATCAAAAAATGCGTTTTTCTCGAAAACTACTGAACCGATTTTAATGAAATTTAAATATGTTATAAATGTCAACAAAACAGTTTTAAAAAAAAATTTTTTTAATTTTTTTTTCAAAAAAATCAAAAAAAAAAATTTTTTTTGAAATTTTTAAAAAAAAATTTTTTTTCTTTTTTTAAGAGCGACACCCGCCATTTTTTTACTATTTACTCGTAAAAGTGTTTTTTTCAGAAAAAAATTTTTCCCAATTTTTTTTTGAGGTGCGTGATAGTGAAAAAAAATAAAAACCGCAAGTGGGTACAATGTACAGCTTAAAAAATCTTTTAAAATTTAAAAAAAAATTTTTCAGGGTTATTTTTTTAAGTGACCACTTTCTCCTTTATTGTAAAAAGTACCTTATAATGTCCCCTTTAACATATATTTTTTCCAAATTTTTAAAAATACAGTTTTTGATTAAATGGCAAAAACCATGGTCATGCTATTTGTCACGTACGGTAATGCACGTATATGCATATGGGCAAATTCATGTGTTAGGGTATAGCCGGATAACTATGGAAAAAGTGACCCAAATATATTTTTCCTATTCATTCCTACCCACAAAATAACTTTTTGAAATTTTTAACTCAAAATTTTGAGTTTTTTGAACTTATGGAGAGAAAAAATCAAAAAAACGCATTTTTCTCTAAAACTATTGTATGCATTTTTATCAGCTTTGGATTTGTTGAAAAGACAATTAAAGAGATAAAAAAAAAATTTTTTTAATTTTTTTCAAAAAACTAAAAAAAACTGTTTTTTAAAAAATTAAAAAAAATTTTTTTGGTTCTATTAAAGTGACATTTTTATGTATTTTCTCATTTCAGTCTCTTATGTCATCTACTTAATAAAAAAATTTTGCCTGACATGATTTCAGTGTGTGTCACGGTGAAAAACCAGATAAAAATGTACCGGGTAGGGTTTTTGAGTTATTTACTGTGACACACACTGAAATCATGTCAGGCAAAATTTTTTCATCCGGCTATACCCTATCACATAAAAATGCCCATATGCATATATGTGCATTACCGTACGTGACAAATAGCATGACCATGGTTTTTGACATTTTACTCAAAAACTATATTTCTTAAAAATTTAATAAAAATATATGTTAAAGGGGACATTATAAGGTACTTTTTACAATAAAAGAAAAAGTGTTCACTTCAAAAAATAACCCTAAAAAAAATTTTTGAAAATATCAAAAAGAAAATTTTTTTAACTTTTTTTGAAAAAAAATTTTGATTTTTTTTACTAAAATCGTCTTATCTATATTTACAACCTCTTAAAATTTTATTAAAATCGTTTCAGTAGTTTTCGAGAAAAATAAGTTTTTTGTTTTTTCGTTCCCCCTCTATAACTCCATAACCCACTTGTGGTTTTTATATTTTTTCACTATCACGCACCTCAAAAAAAATTGAGGAAAATTTTTTTTGGAAAATAGACACTTTAACGAGTAAATAGTACAAAAATAGCAGGTGTCGCTCTTAAAAAAAGAAAAAAATTTTTTTTTGAAAATTTAAAAAAAAAAAATTTGGAAATTTTTTTTTAAAACTGTTTTGTTGACATTTATAACATATTTAAATTTCATTGAAATCGGTTAAGTAGTTTTCGAGAAAAACGCATTTTTTGATTTTTCTTTCCCCCCCCATAACTCCCCCAAAAAAGCGAATTTTGAGTTCAAACTTTCAGAATGTTATCTTTAAGTGGGTAGGAATGTATGGATAAATTATGAATAAAATACATGCGGGGGCACTTTTTGCATACTTATCCGGCTATACCCTTTGAAGGGTTATTTGCTGAAAAATAAGTAAATGGAAATGTTTCTATTTTCTTTATTCAAAATTTTCTTTTTTATATATGGAAGAATCTTGCAAAAACTTTTATATAGACGATAATTTTCTTATAACTATATAGTAATTTTGAATTCACTACAAAAAAAATTTTAATTTCTCGCTGCAAGTGTTTCTACAGAAACACTTGCAGATTGCAGAAAAGATATTTTCAAAAATTTTATTTTTTTTTAAAGTAGATTTTGTTGGTGAAAATAACCTTAGAGTATTGCTTTTAATGTAAACTTAAGTTACCATTGAAATATTTCTCCACTTTGAAATCAAGTTTGTTAAATTTAATATTTGAAGAATTCTATTTTAATCTATTTATAGATGTTTTATCCCTTAGACAGCAATAGGTGGAGCGGGTCACTAAGTCCGCATTCCTTTTTGCTCATACCCTATCTCATAGCCCGATTTCAGCAAGATTAAATTTGAACCAACTAATAACTAATCAGCTTAACAATGTTATCTGACTCACCAGTTTCCACCAAC
This sequence comes from Leptopilina syphax, assembly GCA_032872505.1. Taxonomy (NCBI): domain Eukaryota; kingdom Metazoa; phylum Arthropoda; class Insecta; order Hymenoptera; family Figitidae; genus Leptopilina; species Leptopilina syphax. The sequence continues at coordinate 8,203,279 of CM065471.1, read as the reverse complement.
CCCGAGTTCTTGGCTGGCCCGGTCCCAACCAGTCATGACATTGTAGAAAGGTTAATTTCAGCCCCGCCTTTACTGGTTGGAAGCCTACCTTTGGGGGAAAGGAAGGCAAATCTTTTAGCAATCTAAAAAAAGGTGAGGCATTCATTTCTTTAACAAATCAAAGAATCAGTGATAAATACCATAACCTAGAAACGCAAACGCACCTTATCTTGGGCTCCTCTACATCTGGCAGCCCACCTTCTACGAGCTCCAGTTGTGGGAGGGAAACATGCACGTCCACTGGATTCCTGAAGCACTTCTAAAAAAAAGATTTCTTTTATAAAATTCATGGGTATCCCTGTAACTGTTTGCACTTTCAAAAAAAAATTATTAAATTCGAAATTTCAAGGTTAAGTTTTGCATAAAACGCACTGGAAGCGGTCTAACAAGTGAATATCTTACCGGGGCCCAGAATCCACGAACCAAATAGTTACGATCCAACTCGTCCCAGTAAAACTCCTGAAACCAGGTTTGTGGGTTATGTAGCTTGAGACGACCGAGCAACAAATTCGGCAGAAAGGGCCAAAACCCGTCATCATCGTCTTTAATAGGTGCAAGAGTCCATTCCCCAAAATCGACCAGGAATCTAAAAGAAAGATAAAATAAATAGACTATACAAGTGTACGGTTATTGACAACAATTCGTTAGCAGGGCTCGAACTGGGTTTGTAAATCCCGTGGAAGTCCGTTCTTTAAGGGGTCCGTAAAGTACGTAAAATACACGATATAATTTGAAAAAAAATAATAATATTTTTTAATTCTTGAAGGAATTTCAATTGTTTTCATGAGTAGTGAAGCCGATTGCGGGATTTTGGTTGTTTTTGATACAATTTTGGTCGAATTCCTCGAAGGTGTAGTTGTTCTTAGAATTTTTGAATAAGGTTGTCAGAGAAGTTTAATTGTTTTGATAACCTCTGCTAAAGTTTGTTTATTGGAATTTAAACATTGTTTAAATAATTTTCAATACCGACAGATTGGCTCAGTCGGATAGATGCCTGGCGTTGGTGGTCGTTTAAGGACCAAGGGTAAAGTACCCTTGGTTCGCGCCCACTTGGCTTGGTATTTTTCCGGCACGTGAGACAATCTGAGCGGGAGGTTTGACGTCGAGGTATAATGATGTGCACCGTCGATTATTGTCCGGTACACACCATTAGAACTCGACTGTCGATAAACCGGTTGTACTCAGAGAGGTTTTCTACAGTTTCCCTCTTCTCTGGCGAGAAAACCCATTGACGGGTGGTCCAGGCGTAATGCGAGTACTCCTAATAAAGTCGGCTGTAGACGCAAAATTAGGTTAATATATAGAAAAATTTCTAAAGTAGAATGGTTATGCTTAATCCAAAAAAAGTATTTCTCGGGGACTCTTGTCGAAGTGCGTAAGGCCAATAGGGCAGGAGTATAAACAATAAAAAAAAAAAAAAAAATAATTTTCAATTATATTTTTTAAAAAAAGATATATATAATTATTGCATTTAAGGTTAATGTAATTCTTTGCGTAAATTATCAATTATCTTTATAAATGGTAGAGTTCTTCTCTAGAAATTAAATTATTAAAATTAAAAAAAAAATTTTTGTCCCTAACTTAATTATCTTAATAATCAGGGTTTGCACTCTTCTACTAAAAGCTACTATTTAATACTTTTGATATGAGGCTACCTTTTGGCTACTTTTTGAGCCTAATGCTACTAAAAGCTACTTTTCTCAACAAATAGTCACATTTAGATTTTTAGTTTTCAAATTTCCATTTAAAAACAATGTTAAAAACTAAAAGCGTTAATGAAAAACGACCGTTAATAAGATATTTGAGAATAATTTAACCGACATTTACTCTATCAATAGCGACTGATTATAAATTGTGTTTAGATTTTCTTGCCGATTTTTCCCGATTTTTTTTTTATTTTGTCCTAATTTTTCCGGTTTCATTTTTTCATCAAACTTAAATTTATTTGATTTCAAACATAAATAGATCTGCAAATGGTTTCAAAATTTGTTTTAGATTTTCTATGAATAGTTGCATTATTTTGAGGAGTTTCTTTAAAAAAATTTTTGAAAATAATGTTTTCTTTTGATAACTTTAATTAAAAAAAATCGTGTTTGTTCATAATTATAATTGAAAATTTGATTAATTTAATTTCCTTAAAATTTGTTGATACTAATTGAATTTCTGCAGGGAAAATTTGCTATTTGTGAGGGTAATTGAATCTTTCCAAGGAACGTTATTACATATTTATGAAAATAATTAAATGTTTGCGTAGAATTTTATTAAAATTTTTGAAAATAAATAAATAAACGGGTATAGTTCCGTTTACTACTTAAATAAATAAATAAGTAAATAATTGAATTCTTTTGTGAAGAATATTTTTTAAAAATAATGTTCAAAAGAATTTAGTAAATCTGAAGAATTTTGATATTTATGGAAATGATTGAAATAATTGAATTCTTTCGACGAATTTTGATAAGGTTCTCAGAAATAGTTACATTTTTCAAGTTTTACTATTTATGAAAATAGTTGAATGTATTGCGAAGAAATTTTAAAAATAAAATTATAATTACGGTGATTAACTTCCCTTGATTATTTTCGAAGAATTTAAATAAGATTCTTTAAAAGAAGTAAATTATTTCTAATAGGATGTAAAGAAATTTTCGAATATAAAAAAAAATTTTTTTTGTAAAAATTCAATTTTATTAAAAAAAAAACTTGAAGTATATTTTTTTATTAACAAATAAAATTTTTAATCATTAATCTTCGCATTAGAAAATATAAATACATTAGAATATGACTCCTTATAAAATTTAATTATTTGTCAATTATTAGGTTAAAATATTTTGAAAATCCGATTTGTTAAAAAGTTTTCAATGAAATTCTTTAATAAATTTATTATTTTCAGTTAAATTTCACGAAATTTCTATTAATTCGATAATTTTTTTGTAATTTATTTATTTACATACTATATTTAAATCAGTCACTGATTTTTAACTATAAAATTAATTATTTTAACTAATTTAAATTTAGAGAACAGTATAATTATCTATTTTATAAAATTTTGCAAAAGGAATTAAAATTGTTTAAAAGTTGATTGATACAATTCTTTGAAAGAATTTAATTTTAAGAAACATGTGTAATTGTTTAATAAATAGAAAATTTTGTAATTGAATAGTGAAATTCTCGCAGAATTTTCTCATAAAAAAAGAGAAATTTCGATTTAAAATGGATTTCAGTTAAACTTTTAGATTATAATTGAATATTTAAGGTATTAGAGCGTAAAGTTTTGGAGATGATTGAATTTTAAAAGGGTTTCAGGAATTCGGAATTTCGGTAATAAAAAAAGCACTTACCTCTTTTGTTATATCCCGATATATTTTAAACTTATACAAATTTCATAAAAATTTAATATTTTAGTTAACTAATTAACTAAATAAAAACCATAAATGTAATATTCGAACAATGTCCAAAGGCATAGTCCAAATTAATGCATTATTTATTACAAATTCTAAAAATTAAAAGCATAAGATAGAAATCATAAGTAAATATTGTAATCTTTCATTCATATGAGTCATTAGCACGTGTTACTACTCATATGAATGAAATAGTAAACTGAATCAACGTACTATGCTTTTGCGACAAGTGTCAAAGCCATGCATGAAAGAGATGACGCATGATTAAAAGGATGATAGAAGAATAAATGCAATTTATAAAATTAATTAATATTATTAAGAATAATCATTTAGTCAAACTAAATAATATTCAAATATTGTTAACTGTTGTTTATCATTAGACAAATTAATTTAAAATTCCTTTAAATTGGTCGAATAGAAAATTAATCGATAATCGACAATCCATTGATCGATAATCGATTCGATTAAAAGACTAAAAACGTGTAGCAATGTTTGAATTCGACAAGTATCGAACCAAATATTGATTATAAGTTCGAATAATAGATAAATAGAAAAATAGAATAAGATAGAAAAGATCATATTACACCCGTACGTGACAAATGCTCTTTTAGCTAGAATCGTGCTTTTTACTAATTTCCCCACACGATACATGGACTAAAAGTACTATATAAACCCTGGTAAATTCAAGAGCGATTGTCAATAGTTCCGGTGTAGTTCTGTGCGGACAATGTCATTGTAGAGCGACCCTTCGGTTATAACACGAATTATTGTTTACTTTCTTTAATCGGCTATTGCAGATCGAATTGTACTCGATTATTGTGCAAGTTGCTTTTCGCACACTTAGAAACAAGTTTCTTTCTGTAATACTGCAAGTGACGTAAAAGTAACACTTAGAAACGGTGAAAACTCTTGAAATTTACGCAAAAGAACTGTCAAGTTGTAAAAGTTACATAAGTGTAACATAACAAACTGTTAGTTTTAATTAATTGAAACGAAATCAATCAACAAAACAAATCTATAACAACCCTGCGATATCTTTGATTAACTATAACCGTGTATAAACGTAAGTAACAATTTGTAACAATTGTAATTTTCTGTAATTTAATTATTATTATAAACAATAAATCAGATAAAAGGAATATTTACACTACAGTCCAACAGTATCAGGACGATTAAATTCGACTCTATGAAAAAACATGCTATCACTTTCTTAATCATATCTCTTAAATAAAGGGAGGTACAAAAAAAAACTTAAATACGGTTAGAAAGATGATTAAATTTTGCGTAAAATAAGCCGTCTTTAAGTCATTTCGTTAATTATTTTTCAAGTTGTAGAGTAAGAAAGAAATAAAAAAATTATCAAATTTTCTCATTTTTGTCTCTTAACTTCAACTTATTCAAAAATCTAGAAAAATTTAGATAAAATTTTTCTAAAAACGCAGAAATCTTCGTTAGAATTTGAGCTTTAAAATAATACTTTAAAAATTAAAAAAGGTTAATCCGTCTTTGATATATCATTCAAAATGTTAAGCCGTGTTTCGACCAAATGGTGCATTGATATTCAACTGTGACGACTCGATTCTGGCTTCGCGCGGCAGCGAATGAGAGAAAACAAGAACGAACTTTTACTGGAGAATAATAAGTAATGATGTTTCACGAGTAATATAAAGAAACTCAAAAGTTCATCGTTCCCCGCATGAATTCGTTCCTGTTTTCTCTCTCATTCGCTGCAGCGCGAAGCCACAATCGAGTCGTCACAGTTGAATTTCAATTTACCAATCGGTCGAAACACGGCTACACATTTTTAATGATATATCAAAGACGGATTAACCTTTTTTTTAATTTTTAAAGTCTTATTTTAAAGCTCAAATTCTAACGAAAATTTCTGTGTTTTTAGAAAATTTGTTATCTAAATTTTTCTAGATTTTTGAAAAAGTTGAAGTCAAGAGACAAAAATGAGAAAATTTGATAATTTTTTTAATTTTTTTCTCACTCTACAACTTAAAAAATAATTAACGAAATGACTTCAAACACGGCTTATTTTACGCAGAATTTAATCAGCTTTCTAATCGTATTTAAGTTTTTTTGAACCTCCTTTTATTTCCGAGATATGATTGAAAAAGTGATGGCATGTTTTTTCATAGAGTCGAATGTAATCGTCCTGATACTTTTGGACGGTAGTGTATCTTGTTATTAACGCAAAATCCATAGTTTTGACAAGTTATCACGATCCTACAATAAAAATAAAGATCAGGCCTTACTAACCTGATTAATCAGCTAACTGGTTTTAAAATCAATTTTAAATAAACAATTTAATTTTATTTAAAAGCCTCGCTCTATCTCGGAACGTAACACCTTTCCTTCATGCTCCTGGCGGAGTTTGGTGATCTTCTCTAAGGTTGACTCGAGCCGGCCTTGTTGAATCCATTCTGAGAGTGTCTGCTTCCGATTCACTTTAAATCTCTCTCGCGATTCAGTAATTCCTTTTTTGATCTTTTCTAAATCCACCTTCAGCCGCTCCCACAGGTTTTTCAAACAAGGATTGAGTAAAATTACCCGCTCAGGCCCCATCACTGTTTCCTCGCGCACAACATTTCCTAACAATGAAAGAGATTCACTTCCACTCATTTCAAAACACCAAAAAAATAAAAAAGGGGAAATAAAAGGAAAAAAACCGGAAATCACTAGATAAAGGTATTCCTTAACTAATCCACAATGTAGCACTACCGTTCGCTAATGCCCAACAGCTCCCGAGGTAATCGCCGATACTACTAAGCTGCAGCTACACTGCCATGAGCAATGGACCACAGGCCTGATGTAAGTGTGACTCACTTGTCACCACACTGTAGCACACAGGGCCTTTGTTCCATTGAAATGTTTTGATTCAGCTTGGTGTACATATATTAAGCAGGATAATTATAATAACTGGAACTATGGAAAATACGAATTGTTTAGTTGCTAACATGCTCAAAACTTGGATTTCTTTCAAATTTATATCTTATTGAATTTTCTTTACCCTATTCCATAAACAAATTGTTTTTCTTCCCAGTTTTCAAAAAAAAATATTTTACAAATCAATAATAAAAAAGAAAGAGGAATTTTACTTTTCAGGACTTTCGACACTTTCTGACGAGTGTCTCGTTTCCCGGATTAATAAATTTTAAAATATTCAGTGTTCTACATTGACAACTAAAAAACAGAATTTTAAATGGTGGTCGTGATAGTGTCAATTCTTGAATATTTGCTCTTGTCATGATTTGGTTGAAGCGTATTACCTTATTCCATGCGAATGTTAAAGATATATATATATATTCAATTATAAGACACACAAAGGAGGGTCTTTGTTAAAAAAAAGAGAGAGAAAAGGGAGATCAAACCCTTCACGAACCAGTACTCTCGCTAGTATAAGGAAATTTCTTTTGAATAAAGCGCTTCCCTTCCCTCTAAAAATTGTAAAAGAAAAGACACTTATCAATAACTATACTCTAATTTTCAGTGTAAGCATCGGGTGCTTGTCGGGTAAAAATGATAGAAAATAGAATTTAAATCCGGCAACACTGCCAATAACTATTTAGTTTCTTACAAGCAAGACTTGCTGGGTTGTAGCAAGATTTTGCTGGCGGTTACTGATACCTTGATAAGGCCAACTTTGCTAACACTCGATGTTTAGACTGGAAACCTTTTTTTCTCAAGGAAAACAATTAAATTATTACTAGTAACAATTTAGGCAGCTAACTTCTTGCTGCCTTTTCCTTAATAGAATTAGCAATATTGAAATTACTGGAGTCTGAGAGCTTTTAATTTAAATCTTGTTACAAACAAAATGCATTCTTTATAATTTCTATGATTTTCAATATCTACTGTTTTAGCGAAATTTAAAAAAAAAATATGTTTTTGATTCAGAAATAAAAATAATGCAAAATAAATTGCATTAGTACTAACTTTTATAATTTTTACCTCTCAAATATTTTAATTTTCAAATTAAATATTGAAAATCACTGAATTCTCACAAAGAATTTTATAAGGAAAAGAAGTTTAAAAAAAAATCCTAATTGGGTCCTTTTGAAGAATTTCTTTGAATTAATTGAAGTTGTGAATATTCATGAATGTTCATGAATATTCATGAAATATTTCATGTGAATATTCATGAATGTGAATATTCATCACAGGATTTTTATTGTTTTCTTTGAAAGTGGTTGAATTCTTTTGTATTTTGATAAATATATTAAGAAAAGACTGCATTTAAAGTAATTTAATTTTATATAAGAAATTTTTTTAAATGCTTTGGGAATAATCGAATTATTTCGGAGAGTTTTAATTTCTTGTCAAAATTGCATTTATGGAAATTTTTGAAAATAAGTAAACTTTATCATGTAATTTTAATTAAATTTGATTAAAGATAATTTAATTGTTGCAAAGAGTTTTGCTACTTATGAAATAATTGGATTTTCTCGAAGCATTTATTAAAGTTTTAGAAAATATGAACAGTAAGTAATTTGCATAACAAAAAATTAATTATCAAATAACTTGATTTTGAAGAACTACTATGGAATTATTAATCATGAAATTTTAACGATGAATCTCTATGAATAAACTCAATCGAAGGAATGGTTTTATATGTGGGAATCTTCTAAAAATTAATTATTTTCAGAAGAGAACCATAATAATAATTGTACGAAACAAATTCACTCATATAAAAGGAAAAGTTTGAATGAGGTTCTTCACAAGAAATTAATTCCACAAATAAAATAATTTTTTTCAGAACCAATCATCTTACAGATAAAAAAAAATTTTTAGTTCTTTCTGTAACTGTTACTAAAATGTTTAAGGGAATTACTATCTATAGATATTTAGAACAACGTTCAATTGTTAATTCGTACGGCATTAAATTTAAAATGAACTCGTAAGCCCCGATTATTCTCAAAATATGTAAAAAAGCCGAGAGCATTTAATTTTAGGGCCAAAATTGGGAATTTTCACGGTGAATTGTAATGTATTAAATTCAAAAGGAGAAATTATGGCAACGCTGCCTTATAATTATTTTCAAAAATTTCTTCGGCATCGGAGACTTGCTACAATGTAGCGAGGCCTTGATGCCGGACACCCGACACCCTGATAAGCATAGCTTTGTCAGCGTCGCATACTCTCGACTCTAAGTATAAAGGGATTATGAACGAACAAATGTTAAATTTAATTAAAATTTTATTCTTCTAAGCACGACAAAATATATCAACTTAAAATAGAAATATTGACACAATGTTGCGAAGCCAACGGCGAGAACCAACATTGCGACAATTTCAGAAAAAAAAAAATATATATATGGGACATTCCACGTCAACACAGACAGAGCTCTAAACAAAAATTGCTTTGATGGATTTAAACGTTCTAGGGCTTAAAAGATTTCTACGTTCATGTACTTTAAGAGGCCGATGGGCGTTTTTTAATAAATTCCATTTCCGATGCCAATAGAACTGTCAAAAGTCAAAAGGTCCAAAAATCTCAAAATACTTTTATGAATTAAAAGCAAAAAACGAGGTAAATAATTCTGTAACTCATTCTTTATCAGTTTTTAGGGTTCCCGAATATAAATTTAAAGTTTTTTTTAAAAATCCAAAATGGCGAATTCAATATGGCGGACAAAATTCAAATTTGATCAGATTCGATTAAAACTTGTTACTCGGGGGTTTTTAGTGTCGCTGATTACGAATCTGAAGTCACTTATTAAAAATTCAAAATGTCGGATCCAATATGGCAGAAAAAATTTTCAAATTTGATCCAATTTCCTTAGAACGTGTTACTCGGGGGCTTTTGAGGTCGCAGATTATGAATATGAAGTTACTTTGTAGAAATTCAAAATGGCGGATCAAATTTTTTAATTTGATCAGATTTAATTAAAAAGTGTTACTCGGTGGTTTTTAGCGTATCTGATTATGAATTTGAAGTCTCAAACACAAGGTAAATTCATATTCATAATCTGCGACCCCAAAAGCCCCCGAGTAACACGTTTTAAGGGAATCGGATCAAATTTGAAAATTTTTTCCGCCATATTGGATCCGCCATTTTGAATTTTTAAAAAGTGACTTTAGATTCGTAATCAGCGACCCTAAAAACCCCCGAGTAACAAGTTTTAATCGAATCTGATCAAATTTGAATTTTGTCCGCCATATTGAATTCGCCATTTTGGATTTTTAAAAAAAACTTTAAATTTATATTCGGGAACCCTAAAAACTGATATAGAATGAGTTACAGAATTATTTACCTCGTTTTTTGCTTTTAATTCATAAAAGTATTTTGAGATTTTTGGACCTTTTGACTTTTGACAGTTCTATTGGCATCGGAAATGGAATTTATTAAAAAACGCCCATCGGCATCTTAAAGTACATGAATGCCCATATCTGCTGTACAAACTAAAAAGATAGTAAGTCGCATTTGCCGTAAAGGCGAAAATAGAAAGTTTTTCTTGTCTTCACACGCATTCTCTATACCTACGCGACCCTTTTTTTTGCATAGGGTTAATATGCAGCGCGACTCAAAGGAGAAATCCCTTCCAACTCACAGAGTTGCTCCCCACCATCGTTCTTCTCTCGTCCAGTTTTCCTTGCTTTTCGTGGGTGAGATTGATGTTTCACAAATCTCGTGTTTTGATATTGTAACAAAAATTATGTCATTCACTAAACTTCCACTAAAGTTAATTATTCGCTTTTTTAATTTTTATTCATTCACCCTTTATTTTTTATATATTTATTAATTATATTAGTTTTCAGTTTATTTAATTAATGTTTAAAAATTCATTTATAAATTAATATTAATTTATATACATATAATAATATGTAATAATAATAATAATTATTATTATTATTATTATTATTTAATAAACATTTTCTTTAATTAAGTTAATTTAAATAATTAAAAATCAATAATAAAAAAATAATTTTATAATATATTATTATTTTTAAAATAAGAAAGTATAATAAAATTACACAAACAATTATTTTATGTGCTTATTTATTTGTTTAATGTATCATAATGTTTCTAAGGTTTATTTTCGGAATTATTTATAAGAAATAATTTTTTCACATAAATTTTTGACTAACTAAGCCACAACTGCTTATTATAAGTTATTAATTAATACAGAATATTTACAGCATTAGAATAGTAACATGTATTATACGTTCAGCAATATATAAATTATATACATTTTTAAAAAATTATAATTATAATTTGTCTGTAATATTCGCAGGTAAATTGTTAATAAATTAACAAATAATTAATAAGTAGTTTTTAAATTAATTCTATGAAAATTACATTTAACTAGCTTTTTATCAAAAAATGTTAGCATAATTGACACTTTTGATAACTGAGTACAAAGAAAAAATTTCTCTGATATAGTCATTATTGCACACAATGTTTTTATTGTCCTAAAATTTTTTAATGACTTCAGATAATTTTGTCTTTACGAAATTGAGTTTGCAAACTAATATTGCACAATATAAAATCTCATAAACAAATTAAGGTGCAAGTTTTAAAAAAATTGAAAAAAATAAATTTTTATGATTAATTTTTTTTTAAATGTAAACCTGTTAATCAAAAAAGTTGCAGTGTAATGTTTAAAAAATTTGACAGCAATAATAATTAATAAAAAGAAATAATTTCTAAAACGCCGTAGACAAATCCGATACATTCATTGGAAATTATTACACAAATCTGCAGAATTTGTGGATGTGGGTAAATTTTCCCAAAAAGATCGTTTATCTACAGGCATTTCAGGTAATAATTCTCGAATTATTTTCAATTTTTTATTGTCATTAATACCTCGCGGCACTGCCAAAATAGGACCTAAAGGAGCTGTTGCTACGTCAAAATCGTTTCTCAAGATGTTAATTTCTTTAAATTCTCCGGTAAATGACGTTTTGTAGTATAGTAAACTACTACCTTTTCTAAAGCAAGCAACTTTGATATCGGATAATAAAAGTAAATCGGAATTTTTTTGACGTTTTCGACATGCATTCTCCTCTAGGCATCTGAAATCTTGAACTTGCATTTCTACAACTTCGATTAACGAGCTGACATTTTTTAAAAATAATTTAAAGTCATCAAAATTCAAAATTTCTTCCGTTTTTTTCCATTTTGCCCCAATTTGTCCATGGACGCTGTCGGCTTTCATGTACGTATGTCCGACTTCTAAATATTTGAGTGTTACAGTTTCGGGTCCCGATTCTAAATTCACAACTTGCAAAAGCATAACAAAAAATGTCCAAATTTTATTCTGGGCAGAACAATTGTCCATCCAAAAAATAAACTTTTTAACATTTTCAGATAACAAAATAATTTTCAAGTATGAACAAGAAACATCTTTTGCTGTTCTGCCCGTAATAGCCTCATGCCAAAGAACGCAAATATTTTTATCTCTTGTGCGAAGAGAAGCAAAAGTCTCATTAATGACCACTAAACGACTTACAAAGAAGCTATTCTTTGTTGTCATTTTTGGCAAAATAATAATCTTTTGCATATCCACAGCAAAAATACTTGTATCGGATGGCCATTCGGCTTCTTTATTAGCCTGGTAAGATTTTCTTGCTTCTGTATAGTTTACTTTGTGTTTTAAATGTTCTTGACATAAATTACTCGAAGCACTCTCTACAGAACATTCGTGATTCTTTTGTTTTTCACAAAGGTCACACACATCTTGTTTTGGCATGTCAAAACCAATGTTTTGTTTTTTAAAAATCAAACGATATGCTTCATAAGAAATTTGAAAGTTAGGATACTTTTTTAAATAGTCACGATGCATCAGTCTAAGATTTAACTCGCATTTTAAATACCTTCTGTTTGGAGAATTTGCTAGGCGATAATGCGAAAGTTGTGGATGAAAAGACTCAATGTGCTCGAAAGCTTTACCTTCATCTTTTGATCCAAAAGACATTCGCCCCCGTTTATCAAAAGTGTCAGGTAGGCCACCATTGTTTGATGAACTTACAAGAAATTTGTGTACCCTTCCATCAGTTTTGAATCCAAGTGTAGCTAAGAACATTGTTTTGCACACTTGGAACAAAGTTTGATCTGCAGACGGAAGGTTATATTGCAAACTTTTATTTCGCCTAAGTTCATTGTCTTCTGTAATTTGTACCTTTCTTCTTTTGACATCTTTAACGGTAATATTGCCTTCCAAAAACCACCTTTGTTCCCCAAAGTTTAATCCATGGAAATGATCGAAAATAAACTTTCTTTGTTCTTCGGATAATCTTTCTTTGCATTTTTGTCTGCAGCTATCATTACACCCAGGCAAAAGTTGATACTTCTCAGCCACTGTCAAGCAAAATTTTCAATTTTTAAAAGATACATTTCTGATTTAATAATTAAATGACAACCCAGATAGCACGCATGCATGCAGAAAGCTTGCAGAAAGATTGCGGCGCAAGTTATCTGTAACTGTGCAAACTTGCAGTGCTAACTTTCATAACTAGCTTGGGAAGCTTGCGTATTAACGGGAAATTGTATTTACAAAAAAAATTTGAACTCTTGAGTACTTACTTTCATTCAAATATTGTGATGAGCTTCTTTCCAAATTATTATTAGAATGTAAAATTTTTCGTTCACGAAAGGTATTTTAATAACATAATTTTACTAATTTCTGCAAACACCAGAAGTTTTTAATCTTTGAAACAAGCGATTTTCTGGAAAAAAGAGTAATTTGTAGAGTAATCTGTTGAAATTTGTTAAAATTTGTTCTTCATAAAAAATAATAAGACAAGTATTTTTTTATTCTTCATAAAACAATTTTTAACAAAATTAAACACATTTGAAATTTTTTCCTCTGTGTGTGTGTGTGTGTGTTTGTAAAAAATCACATTTTTATAAAATAAATCATAAAGATAATTAAAACTAAAAATCAAACAAGTAAATTTTTTTTACAATATTGTTTTATTTTTGTTTCAAATTGTCCTTAAAATAAATCTGCATTACGAAAATATTACTGCAAAAAGAAGTATCTTATTTTAAAATGATATGGTAGCGTATTCAAAATGTTTTAGAAGCCACTTTTAAAACACTTAAATTATATCGTTTTAATATGTTATAATGAAAACAAAGTATTTTAATACTATTTTTAACATTTTATTCTATGATATAAAATTATGGAAGACATTTTTTTCATCTAATAACTCATTTTAAGATACTTAGCAAGATACTTATTTTTGCAGTGTACGGATATGACGATTAAATTAAATCAGTAATTTTTTTTTTAAAGTACTTACTCTTATTGTTTCTTCAATCACTTTCACTTTAAGATGATAACTGTTTGTTAAAACAAAAAAGTTTAATTTTTTTAAGAAAAAACGCGTAAGCAAAGTGTCTCTGAACTCAACGAAAGTTGACGTGCTACTGAAGAAAAATGACAGATTTTACATTAAAAAATGACGTTTTAGTATTTTTACCTGCGATTTTTTATAGAGATGGAGCATGTGTAAAATTATATTATTTCACAAGCTTATATTGCGGTGCAATGTAATTGCAGCCTGTAAACCTCACAACTGTAAACTAACAGCTAAAACTTATATATTATAAGCTTCATAAGTATAACTTGGGACTATGAACATAAAAATAAGATAAAATTTTCGGAAGATAGTCAAAATTTTCTAAAAATTTATATTGGTTTCTTAGAAAAAATTCAAAAAAAAACATAAATGCAAGTCTCTAACGATTTTAAAACGGAAAATAATATAATCAGAGATGGAAAAGGAAAAAAACTTTGGATTTATTATAAAATGTCTTATACATTTACTAATAACAGAGGAGACCGGGGCAAAGCCGTCATTATAATTACTTTCTAATTTCTATACTTTACAGCTGTGTTTAACAATTTTATACTGCTCAAATCCGACTGTACAACGCGTTACAAATATCCCTGGCATGCGCCGAGAAAAAGGAATTGTTATGCATAATAAACGGATTGTTAATATAAAACTAACAAATCTGATTTGTTAGTGCAACAAAAATTTTGTTTTCTCAACAATTTTTCTGTTGGAAAAATTTGTTGAGGAAACTAAGAATTTGTTGCAACAACAAAATCAGATTTGGTAGTTTTATACTAACAATCTATTTTTCTCCGTGTGATTCACAAAAAAAAGAAATTTTGTTAAAATAAACAATCTCTTCGAATTTTATTGAATGAATTAATATGCCTGTAATAAATAAGCAAATTTGCATACAAATAAATAAACAAACAAATGAAATAATTGTTTGTGTAATTTTATTATACTTTCTTATTTTAAAAATAATAATATATTATAAAATTAATTATTTTTTTATGATTGATTTTTAATTATTTAAATTAACTTAATTAAAGAAAATGTTTATTAAATAATAATAATAATAATAATAATTATTATTATTATTACATATTATTATATGTATATAAATTAATATTAATTTATAAATGAATTTTTAAACATTAATTAAATAAACTGAAAACTAATATAATTAATAAATATATAAAAAATAAAGGGTGAATGAATAAAAATTAAAAAAGCGAATAATTAACTTTAGTGGAAGTTTAGTGAATGACATAATTTCAGCTACAATATCAAAACACGAGATTTGTGAAACATCAATCTCACCCACGAAAAGCAAGGAAAACTGGACGAGAAAAGAACGATGGTGGGGAGCAACTCTGTGAGTTGGAAGGGATTTCTCCTTTGAGTCGCGCTGCATATTAACCCTATGCAAAAAAAAGGGTCGCGTAGGTATAGAGAATGCGTGTGAAGACAAGAAAAACTTTCTATTTTCGCCTTTACGGCAAATGCGACTTACTATCTTTTTAGTTTGTACAGCAGATATGCATATACGTGCATTACCGTACGTGACAAATAGCATGACCATGGTTTTTGCCATTTAATCAAAAACTGTATTTTTAAAAATTTGGAAAAAATATATGTTAAAGGGGACATTATAAGGTACTTTTTACAATAAAGGAGAAAGTAGTCACTTAAAAAAATAACCCTGAAAAAATTTTTTTTTAAATTTTAAAAGATTTTTTAAGCTGTACATTGTACCCACTTGCGGTTTTTATTTTTTTTCACTATCACGCACCTCAAAAAAAAATTGGGAAAAATTTTTTTCTGAAAAAAACACTTTAACGAGTAAATAGTAAAAAAATGGCGGGTGTCGCTCTTAAAAAAAGAAAAAAAATTTTTTTTTGAAAATTTCAAAAAAAAAATTTTTTTTTGATTTTTTTGAAAAAAAAAATAAAAAATTTTTTTTTAAAACTGTTTTGTTGACATTTATAACATATTTAATAATTTCATTAAAATCGGTTCAGTAGTTTTCGAGAAAAACGCATTTTTTGATTTTTCTTTCCCCCTCCATAACTCCCCCAAAAAAGCGAATTTTGAGTTCAAAATTTCAGAATGTTATCTTTAAGTGGGTAGGAATGTATGGATAAATTATGAATAAAATACATGCGGGGGCACTTTTTGCATACTTATCCGGCTATACCCTTTACTTCTGTTGTAAAAGTAAAACTAGAACCAAATCGGCGCGCATTGCGCGCCGATTCTAGCTAGTTTTTTGATGGCGCTCTAAGTTATAAAGTTACAATGTTATGTAATATATAGATTGCCCCAAAGAAAAATTAAAACAAACCTCATTAAAATTGATTTACTTGGATGATTTTTTCGAAAAACTTTAAAATTTTGTTAATCTTCGCCAATGCAATATACTTCTGCGTCATTATTTATATGTTTGGACATGAAAAAGTCAAATTTTAAACATTTATTTTTAAGTGTAAATTGCAGGAAAAATATAGCTAACCTGATTAGAACTAATTTAATTCACATTTATAGAAGAACTTGACCTTGTAAAGACAAATTTTTAAAAATTAAGTTTTCTTATGTGTATAGATCATAGGCAAATTTTTGATTCCCCTGCAGCAAAGGGGAGGAACCTACGACCTTATAGACTATTGTTTTATCCACTATACTACGGACTTGTTATCTTATTTTCTCTCAATCATGATTTAAAGACAAGTTTAAGCAAGCAATAAAGTTCAAGTAATTAAATAATTACTTTACAAAATTATAGTAATCTTATATTTTACAATATTATTAATTTTTTTTATTAAAATTTTGATAATTATTATTATTATTTTTAATTAATTAAATTTTTATTTACCAATGATTTAATAAAAATACTTTAATAGTTTGATGTTATTAATTGTTATTTTACATTAATTATTTATATTTTATGTTTAAATATATATAATAATAATAATACTAATAATTTTATTATATTAGTAGAGATTAGGGAACTGTCGTCTACTTCCATTAGTACTTTGATTCTAAAAATAAATTTTGCATTAAACTAAAATATATAAATAATACAAAGCTTTTTGTAAACTGAAGCATTTGGGGAATTGTGGGCACGTTTTTGGGGAAGTATTTCTTGCTTGTTTTTGGCGATTGAATTGCTCAATGAAGGTACAGTCTGGCCGCAGTTCTGCACGGTACCCCAGAAATAACCTCTCCACCTAAGGACCCGTATTTGCATACTTATCCTTTAGAATTGTTTCTCATTCTTTAATTTTTAAATATATGGCACTGAATTTAGTAGCTGCACCGTACATTGTGGAGTACTTAGAAACTATAGCCAGCGTGTAGTTTAGTGACAGCGTACAGTTTGAAAGCGTTCGGTTCAGAGGCCCGACTGTACATATTATTAAAATAAGTCATAGATATAGTAATTTAACAAAAATAATTGTATTCATTGCAATTTATGCGACAGAGCTGTTCACTTAAAATGTGTATAATTAATGGAGTCAATTTTACTTGTAGAGTAGAACGGGGCGAGGCAGCCAAGACGGCACATTGTGGTCTGCGAGGCAGTTATTTAAATAAGGTTTTTTTTATTTCAGTGTCGCTTTGAAAACCTTGTCTTTTAGGCTAAAAAATCGACATAGGACATTTTGATGTAGGTTGCACTTAAAAATGTCAAAAACCGTTTTTCCAAAGGACCACATTTTTGTCATAGTTGCAAAAACGTGGGTTGAGGCGATCAACTGTTTTATTAATGAAATAACGTAACTCCAAATTAAAATAATGAAGCTAACAAGGCAGTTGTAATTAATTTACTTTTTTTGTTCAAAAAAATTTACATTTTAATAATATTATCATAACATTAATAAATTTAAATTAACATTTTAAGGAAATATAACTTTTTTCTTAAAAATTAAAAAAATTTAAAATTAAAAAAAAAAATTTTTTTAATTAAATTAAATAGATTAATCTATTGAATTTTTTAAAAGAAAAAGACCTTACAGAATTTATTTAGCATGAATTTTTACTTATGATATTTTGAAAAAATCGCCAATTTTAATGCTATACAAATATTTGAATAACTTATAAAATCGTAATAGTTTTACCATGCTTCTCTTCTTATTTTAAAGGTCATTTTCTACAGTATGAAAATTACTTAAGGTATTATCGTGTGTGTATTCTTTACTCAGAAAATGTATGAAATACAAAGCTAGGATAAAACTTATTAGAACAAAATAATAAAAAATAGCAAAGCATTTCAAAATAAGAATTTTGAACTAAGGAAATAAAAACAACCCTCCAAATTTATCAATTGTTTAAACGAGTAAAAATAAATCATCTCCACTCACATGGGATAAAAAGTAAAAAATTCTCAAAAAAGCAAAGTTGTAGATGATGATATAAAGAGCAAAAAAGTCCGGTAGCAAGATTCCATATGCAATATGTTTAGAGATAATTGAGTCGGAAAATCGATTTTTTAAAAAAACGCACGAAAAATATATAAAGAGTGGTTTTTAAAGAAATTACTACATTTATATGTGTAAAAATGTTTAGCCAGTGTTTCTGGGTTAAAATATGTCGAGTTCGATGGACAGATTTGCAGGCTTTCAAAAAAATTTGATTTTCAGCGTTATTTTGGGATTTTTTAGTTTTTTACCATTTAAAAGCCAGTAGCACCAAAATTTAGCTTCCTATTAAACAATATTCTAAAGGAAAGTTGTTTGCTTTTTTTTTACTAAAAAAATATGCAATTGAAAATTTCGATTTTTGAAAAACCAAGTTTTCAAAATTTTCAAAATTCTCTAGTTTTAGTAGTTTTTGACAAAAATGGCTAGCTAACGAACTTAGCCTTCATTTTTTCACTAATTTTAAGTGTGCAAAATTGGAAAATAATTCATTAAGTTTTATAAAATTTATCGTCGGAACAAAGTTTTAGTCTATGGACAGACAGGCAAACAGACAGATGTAATCGTCGGACCATGTTTTTGGATTCAAGGCACATCAAAAGGCAAGAATTTCATAAAATTAGCAAAAATCAATCTTTCACTAAGTCCAATACTTTCTTATGTGATGAGAATGTAAAAACATTTAATTTATTAAAAGTCAAATTGTAAAACTTCTTGATTTGATGTTTCTGACTTGACCATATATTATCATACATTCAACATAATAAAAATTTTTTATTAAAAGTAAAAAATATTATTTTATTATAAATTATAAATTTAATTGAAACTAAATTACTCTAAACCACTGTTCTAAATAATGTAATTGTTAAAAAAATAAAACTAACTTTATAAAACATTGTTTTAAAAATTATTAACAACAATACATACTTAAAATATCAATAGATGTACTACAATAATGTAAAAATAAATTATTCAACACATTGTAAATGAAATATTTTATTAAATCACAAAGATTTTTTTAATATTGCAATTACTACAAATGTACCATTATTACATTTACATTACAAATTAATATCACAAAATAAGTCTTAGTATTATTCGAGGTATTTTATCACAAACTTAACGACATAATTTTTCTATTTTAATAAAACAAAAATTCTATCTAAATTAACAAAAAATGGTGTGAAAAAATATCTACATATACAATTCTTCATTTATTTTAATAACATTTGTTACTGACTTATCTTCAAGCTCTAATTTGTACTGTAATTTTATAATGTAAATTTAATATTTAAGTCTCCTTGTCATGAAATTTTCTTAATGTTTTAGTATTAGATTATCATTTAATCCATTCATAGTATTACTATAAAATTAATATCACAAAATAAGTCTTAGTATTATTCGAGGTATTTTAACACGAACTTAACGATATAATTTTTCTATTTTAATAAAACAAAAATTCTATCTAAATTAACAAAAAATGGTGTCAAAAAATATCTGCATATACAATTCTTCATTTATTTTAATAACATTTAATACTGACTTATCTTCAAGCTCCAATTTGTACTGTAATTTTATAATGTAAATTTAATATTTAAGTCTCCTTGTCATGAAATTTTCTTAATGTTTTAGTATTAGATTATCATTTAATCTATTCATAGTATTACTATAAAATTAATATCACAAAATAAGTCTTAGTATTATTCGAGGTATTTTATCACGAACTTAACGATATAATTTTTCTATTTTAATAAAACAAAAATTCTATCTAAATTAACAAAAAATGGTGTCAAAAAATATCTACATATACAATTTTTCACTTTTTTTAATAAAATTTAATACTGACTTATTATTTTCAAGCTCCAATTTGTACTGTAATGTTATAAAGTAAATTTAATATTTAAGTATAAAAAAATCAGTACTAAAAATTATAGAAAATGAATATAATTGTATTTGTGTAGATAATAAAAGAAACTAATGATTATTATCGTGAAATATTGTCAACTAAAGTTAGAATTAATCCATTTTTTCTCAAATAACATTTATAAAGTATCTTCATTATGAGAATTTCTTGAGAAAATAGTTTTAATAACCAGAAATTTTTTATGTCTTAATGGCGTATTTATATAAAATTAGGAACAATGAAAAAAATCGTATTCATTTACATTCTTCTTCGCGCAACTGGCGGTACTTCAGCCTCCCCTAAAGTCCTTTTCAGTTCATTGCGAACACTTAGTAAACTGCTTAAAGACATTGTCTCACCGGGAATTAATTCTATGTCAGTAATATGATTCAATTGTAAATGTAATCTCGGTCCTAAAATATGTTTAAGTTAAATTAATCTTTGGTAATTTAGCACAGTTATGGTTGCCACAGGTCAGGGAATTCAGGGAAAAGTCAGGGATTTTAATTAAAAGTACTGAAAAAAATTTAATTTTTAGAATTCATAAGAAAATTCTGATTTTTTTATGTTTTTTTGTTTATGAATTGTTATGAATTATAATCAAACTGCAACAAATTTTAATACATAACCTTCAACATTTTTTTATATTTCTGACAAGAATGAATTTCTTTTAATATTATTCAATTATTTCAAGTTTTAACGCTATTACAGCTTATATTGAATTTAATAAAATTAACAAAATTATATCAAAATTCTTCATAGAAATATTACAAAAGAATAAATAAAAAATACTTTTTTTTCAAAAAGAAATTACAATTTGTTTTAATAAATTTAAATTTTGTTAAGATTCAAGAAAAATTATATAAAATAGTTAATTATTTGCAAAATTTCAAAATATTTTCAGAAGTTTATTATTGCAATTCAACGATTTCCAATATTTACTATTTTTTTAAAAAATTTATCAAATAATTTAATTAAAGAAAAAAAGTTTTTTATACAATTCTACGAAACCATTTAATTATTTTCATAAATTATTAAATTTCATTTAGGAATTAAATTATTTTCATCGTACAATTTAACATATATTTTTAATAAAATTTAAAATAAATTCCTTGAAAAATGTAATTATCTTTTAAAGTTTTATTAAAACTTGATAGAAAAATTCAATTATTAAATAAATTATTTCTTTTAGAATCATTCTTAATTTAATAATTGACATATCTTACAGAGATAAATTTTTAAAAAATACAAAAATAATTTTTTAACAAGAGTTGTAGTATATTTTACCAAAAATGATAATAAAAATGCAAATATAAACATAAACAAGATAATTATTTTTGAAGATAATTAAATTTTTCTAAAATATTAAAAATGACAGTTGAAAATAGTGAAAAATATGACATAAATGAAAGTCTTATGAATACTCTGAATTTGATTTATATTGAAGTCTTTGTTGAGCTAATTAAAAAAGATTACTCAAATAAATAAAATTCCAGGTTATATTTTGAAATTCCACAAAATTTTCAGATTTTTCAGGTCCTTTAAAAAATCCGCGATTTTTTCAGATTTCCCAGGTTTTGTAACTTATATAAAAATCTATAAGACAGTACATATAATATATTACAAACCTTGTGATTCAATCGTGCCAATCAAGGCAAGCTTCTGGCCCTTTTGAAACACTTCCACTCCTTGGAAGCTAGCAATCCTTACTTCCAATTTACTGGTTCCGTCAGTTATTGACCCACAAGCAAACGTACCTATATTAGGATAGGCCCCCATTCTCTGCTCAACGAATTTCGATTTTAAAAAAGCACATATTTCTGTAAAGAAATAACAAAAATAATTTTTTACAATTTTATCAAATAAGAAAGTATTATTGAATACAAAGTTTATATAAAAGAATTAAAATTTTTTATTTTTAATAAACAATAATTGAGCCTCCGGAAAGTATAACCACACATAAAATTCTGACCGCCATGCTAATTCAATGGGCGTCAGAATTTTATGTGTGGTTATACTTTCCGGAGGCTCAATTTGTCAATATAGGATCATTTCAGATGAATGGAAACAGATTTTTTAAGTTTCGCAAATAATATAAATTTCTGCTATTTAACATTAAAATCTTAATATAAATTTCTTTCAGTGTAATTAGATTGAAATAACTAAAATAACTTACTAATTTTGGTTCCTAGCTCGGTATGTATCACATCAGCTAGATCAATGGTGTCTACTTCAACTTCCTCTTCTTCCAACAGACGTTGTCCTCGTGATGCTATCTCAGTCGATGCAAACACTTGCAATTCAAAATGCACATTTCCTTTATTGAACTCAGCTTTCGACGGAACTCGAGCCCAGCCTCCATCAATGTGCAAAATCTATATATATATATATATATATATATATATATATGTTTAAAAAATTTAGTTTCTGAGTTGACTTAAAACTCAATTAACAAACTGATTTTAGTTTTGCGTCGACTCGAAACTAAAATTATAGGCTTCGCACTCCTCTACTAAAACCTACTCTTTACTACTTTTTTTGCGAATAGCTACTATTTGGATATTATTTTTATTTTATGACACTAAAAGATACTTTTTTCTTTGATTTTAAATTTTTTGATACTTCAAATAAAAAAAATATTTTCAACAATTTTTAATAAAATTCTTTTTAGAGACACAATTCACTTATTTAGGAAAATTTTAGTCAAGAATTCAATTTTTTCCACAAATAATGAAATACTTCGCTAACATTCACATACTTTTAATATCTACAATTTCCAAAAACTTTTTAAAATAATTTAGTTATTTATTTAAAAAATGTAATAAGATTTTTCTCAAAATTTTAATTAATATCATGAATAATAAAAATTTCAAAAGAATTTAATTATTTGAAATACAATTTTCCAGTAAAATTTTCAAAAGAAATCAAATGTTCAAAATATTTTCTTCAAATTCGTTGAAAGATACTAATTATATTCTAAAATTTTTATAACATTATTATAAATATAATATTATTTTTAAAAAATAATAAAAATGTTTACGCACGAATTCAAGCATTTTAAAAAATTCAAAATAAAATGCTTTGAAAGAATTCAACTATTTTTACAAATAATAAAAAATTCATCACAGGATTTCAAGTATTATTATTTTTAATAAAATAATTTTTATAATTTTATTTTTTTATTTCATTTTTTTAATAAAATAATTTTTAATTTAAATAAATTCCTCGAAAAATGTAATTATTTTCAAAACTTATATTAACATTTTTTTAAACAAATCAATTGTTTTCAAAAGTTTTTTAAATCAAATAATAATTCAATTATTTTTAGAAATAATGAAAAGTCTTCACTAAAATTCAAATAGTTTAAATATTTATAATAATACTAAATTTAAAAAAAAATCCAATTATTTAAGAAAAATTGATAAAACTTCTTCTCGAAAATTCAATTAATTAAATATTAAAATTTTCACATGAATTCAGTTATTTTTGAAAAAAACTTTGAGTGAATTCTTAGAAGAATGTAATTATTTTCAAAATTTTTATTTTAAATAATTTACCTCATTTACTTGGAAGTACTCTTCCAAAGCACTGATATCCTCCACGCCCCAAATACAGCATTGAATAATTTTCCCACTACCATTTGAGAGAAAACATTTCAGAACCACAGAGGTTGCTGTTATCTTTTTCGGGAAGACTTTTTGAACAAAAACCACCAATTCACTGAAAATATATTTAAAAAACTTTCATAAATATTCTATACTATTTAGAAAACATTAAAGGAAGGAACATGTTTTTTGACTATATGACATGGAATATTATTATATTTAAATTCTCAATGCTGACAAAAAAAATTTACGTTTCTGAACAACATTTATTTCAATAGGATAAAATTTTATTGACTTCTAAAAATTAAATCATTAATATAATTAAATGTGTTTAATACAATTCAATTCAAAATTTATTTTAGTTTAATTTGCACCAGTTTTTTATAGGCTTTAGATAAGAGAATAATTAAATTCTTATTTTATGAAAATTTGAAATAAAAAATTTTCAAGAATGTCAAATCATTGCATTTTTAATAATTAATAATAATTTAAATAGATTAAAAATTGATTTCAAGATAAAGAAAATACGAAATAAAAGTAAAGAAATAAATCAAATTCTATTGAAACAGCTAGAAGAGGGAAAACATGTAAATAATCTAAAAAAAGAAAACTAAAACTCTTATTAAACAACAACTAAAAAATTAGTAAAAAACAAAATACAATAAATAAAATAAATCAAAAAATTTTTAAAAATCATTATAAATTCTATTAAAAATTTTTTTTTTAAATTAATTACATTTTTTAGTGAATATTATGTATTACTTATTGATAATTATTAATAAATAACATAATGTATAATTAAATAAATAAACTATTAATATATATTATATCTACTTAAACATTAATAAAAAATAAAGAATATCAATATTTTTAAATTAAAAAAACGAAGTAATATGATTCTGTTTCCTCAGTATATTTTCCAGTTTTTTAAAATTTAATTATAATTTATCATACAAAGGGCATTTAGCCCGTTTATAGTGTTAAATAAATAAATAGTCACTTATTTTCATTTGTATGTCCTTTAAAACTCTATTATGAATTTAAAAACGCCAAGTCAACATTCCATGTATACTTTAATAACAGATCAATGCCTTATCTAATAGTCTGTAGCTTGACAATGAAAAAGTAAATATTCCATATTCTACTCCAAAAACAGATCAATATGTTCTCTTTATTTCTTGGACATGAAAATCTTAAAATAAGCATTTAATATCTACTTTAAAAATAAATTAACTAAATTAAATTTATGAAAAATTATTATGACAATAATTACTGAATATAGTTTTCAATTAAGAAAACTTCTTAATTTCTCATTTGAATAAAAAATTTAACTTGAAATCATTTGAAGTTTTAGATCTATAATGTTTGATAATAAATATAAAAAAATAATTAAAAACATAAACAATGAAATTAAATTAAATATTTTAACAAGAAGAAAACGATAAATTTATATACTTACACGGTCCTATCCCAAAATTGTATACAATCTATAGCCTCCGAAGAGGTGAACTCCAGCTCAGCATCCATCTTTTTAAACTTCAGAATCTACAACAAAGAAAATTTTATATGTTATTATCATACTTTGCATAATTAAATATAAAATAATTTAAATTTTATATATAAAAATTAAACTCACCACAAAGGCGTTGCCACAGTAAGAGTCCAGAGTCGACTGCTCGATTCAACAGCTTGATCTGATATAACCACACTACACATCACAATAGACCACAACTATAGATAGAAATACAAATTCATTTTTACGAATAACGCGAGTAAAGGAACCACAAATGAGCAGCACGCAAAATAGAATTAACTGTTCGAAAGAAGGGCAGGGTTGCTTCGGTCAGGGAAGACTTTGAAAACCTGGAATTTTTTGAAATTTTAATAAATCCTTAGAAAAATAATAATTTTTATCTTAATTCGTTATAAAATTTTTTTTAAATCGAATTATTTTCTAATATTTTAATAAATTTAAACATTTCAATTATTTTTATAAGTATACATATAGTAAAATACAAAGCAAGAATTAAATTAATTGTTAAAAATCAGTAACGATTATTTTAAAAAGTTGAAAAACATTTTTTTAGTTAATTAATTTTTTAACTTGAACTTAAAATTAATTCAAAAAACGACACTTTCAAGAGAACAAAAAAATTCTTCAAAACAATTTAATAATTCACCAAAACTCTAATAAAATTGATTAAAAGAATTTAATTTTCTAATCGGAATTTTAAAAAAGTTTTGAGTATAATTATTAATTATAATTATTAAAAAATCGACATAATCAATAATTTTCCTGAAATTTTAATAAAATTCAATTATTAAATGTTTAATTTTAATTATTAAGAAACACGATTATTTTAAAAACTTGAAGTAAATTGTTGATGAAATGCAATTATTTTAAAAATTACCAATTAAAATTATTAAAGAAATTCCATTTTTAAGAAAAAATTAAATCAAATTCTTCAAAAAATTTAATTAGGATTATCAATCATTTTAATAAAATTGTTTGCAAGAATTCAATGATGTTAAATACATTAATTTTAAAATTGAAAATATTTAAAAAGAAAAAATATTGAAAATGTTAGGAAACAAAAAAACAACAATTTCATCAGGGAATTATTATCGAAGCGATGACCCTAGATGTCGCATGCGACAGACCATGCGAGATGGAAAAAACTATTCTCGAATGCTTGTCGCATGCGAGATTTCATGTCGTATGCGATAATTTTCAAATGGTTCATCTCGAGTGGGTAGTGGCCATCGAGATGCAAAGTCGTATACGAAATACTACAGTAAGAAAGAAGACTGTGTGTCATCCTTGTAATAAACGTATATAATATAAAGTAGTATAAGTGTGCATGAACTGCATGATAAAGTTAACAAAGTTAATCTTTGTTTCACTTTTTCTCTCTGACAACCCTTTAAAGTCAGTTTTTGTATATGCTTTTGTTTTTTTTCTTTACAAAATATTGTTTTGACAAATTGATAGTATACACTTTTTCAAGATTAAAAATAAAATAATATTTAAAATTATAAAATGCTTTTTTATAACAAATTTCGTTTCACTGATCTGAATTATGCATATATTTCTCTTTTTATTTGCAAAAATAGGAAATATATCCCTTTATTATACTTAATTTTTATTTCTTAATATAAATATTGTTCACTAAAAACTGATTCTTTTCTTCGAAAATAAAACATTATATAATCCAGCTTCTTAATATTTTTGTAGAAAATTTTCATAAGGAAATTCTATCATTTCTATTTCTTAATTATAAATGCTTTAATAAAATTCAAAGTTTTTTAAAAATAAGGGACGAAATGTTTATAAATTTTATTTGTCAATTACAAATTTGAATTTAAAATTTTTTAAAAATAAAGAAAAAAACTTTAATCAAAAGAATGTTGTTACATTTATTTACGAATTTCTTTAATTGTAAAATTATTTGGAAATATCAATAATTTCTTTTTTAAATAAATATTTAATTGTGATTATTTTTTCATAGAATTTTACGAAAATTTTATAAAATTTTGGAACTTAATTGAATTTTGTGACAAAAATTTTATTATTTTTAAAAATAATTGAATTTCTGTAATCATTTTGTAACTTCTACAAAATGGTTTACTTCACTCGACATTTTACGCATGCGAGAAACATCGACGGATTATAAAGGCCTTTCTCCAATAGGTTTTAAAAAGTGTGCGAATGACTGCGTCTGCATTGGTTGCTATAGCAACACATGCTAAAATCAACGCAACGCAGTCATTCGCACAATTGTGGTATCCTATTGGAGAAAGGCCTTAAAGGTGGCTATACATTCCATGGTACGCGACGTGAACGTGTACGTGAACGTTCCCCCATTTTATGACGTCACACGTTCACGTTCACCTCAATGTATAGCCACCTTAAGGCCTTTCTCCAATAGGTTTTAAAAAGTGTGCGAAGGACTGCGTCTGCGTCGGTTGCTATAGCAACATATGCTAAAATCAACGCGACGCAGTCATTCGCACACTTTTTAAAACCTATTGGAGAAAGGCCTTTAAAGTAGAGTCTACATTGGATGAACGCGAACGTTGACGTGCTGACGTCACCCATTTGAATAGCATGGGTGACGTCATACGTTCGCGTACAGTACTTTTCAATTATGCCTTCTTAGTTTGAACGTGTCGCACTCATATGTTCCCATGGAAAGATATGAGTGCGACACGTTCAAACTTGGAAGGCATAATTGAAAACTACTGTACCATGGAATGTGTTCTCTACTTTCGAATCGGCCCCAAGTGTTAGGCCGCAGTCCCATGGCAGCGTTTTGCGTTGCGTTGCGTTGTAATGAGAGAGAATGCAGCAAACGTATATTTGCGTCTTTTTCTCATGGGACTCCACCCTTAGCTGTTTGGACTTAATGAGCGCACATCGTATTGACAAGTGTCGCATTATAACATATAAAGTTAATAATTATAATTCAATAAACTAATAATTACTTTTAATTACTAATTATTACATAGTTAATTGCTAATTAATTATTTTTAATAACTGTTTAATTAATTAGTAAATTATCATTATAAATTTTTTATGTGTTATAATCATAGAGATATTGGATGTTTTCGACGTTCACGCTATCAGTCCTGAGAAAATAGAAAACGTGATTGGTTGAGTTAGGGGTAAGGTGAATTTTAATTGGCTAATATCTAAATTAACCAAGCAACTGATATGTGGACCTGCACTTGTACTTGGATTTTTACTCTATTTTATTTTTAAGACGAATTTCGAATCGCTGACGGATCTAAAGGGCAAATGTTCATTAAGACGAATGCTAAACTGAAGGAAAGGTAATTTTTCCTACTGTGAAAATAACCTAAAGTTCATTTAAACGAATCTACTTTAATCGTAATCTTTTTTTGACGAATTTTATTATATGCGATTGTGAAAAACACTTTAATTCTCATTCGAACAAATTTTTAAAACGCCGACTGCTATATTTTAGCCTAAAATTCAAATAATAAAATTGCTAAATAGTAAAGTAGCATAAATTTCATTGTATCGACTGCGATTTATTAGAAATTATTAAAACATCTGAAGCTAATATAAAAGAATACTCATTTTTTGCGAATATAAAAAATGGCCTAAAGCTTATTTAAGAGGGGCAAATTGTTAAATTATCTCCGATGTGCTTAAAACGTGTTATTCAGGGGTTTTTAGGGTCGCTGATTTTGAATACATAGTTGGATTTAAAAAAACTCAAAATGGCGGATCCAATATGGCGTACTGGAATTTTTGAATTTCCTGCGATTTCCTTGAAATTTATTATTCAGAGGTTTTGAGGTCACAGAATAAAAATTTGAAGTTAAATTTCTAAAATACAAACTTGCGAATCCAATATGGCATCTATAATATTAAAATATCTCCGAATTGCTTAAAAGTTGTTTCTCAGGGGTTTAAAAACATTTATAAACCTATTTCTTTCTCCCTTACTAAAAATAAAATCAGAAAACGACAAAAATTTAGTAAAAATCTCTGATGATTTTAGACTGGTTTTATTACGATTGTAGCAACAAAACATTAGACTTGAGTCATGTTTAATCAGAAAACGTCAAAAGTAGTCAGGATTTTTATACAAAATCGACACCTTCTTTTACCTCTTTTTACATATTTATTTAAACATTATACTTGTTTTTCATCGACTTAGAATTCATCTAACAATATATTATTCTGACTGCAGATAATTCTTTTTTTATGAAAAATTCTTTTCTTTTAAATATGTTTGAATTAACGCACGTTGACCCAAGTTTACATTATGAATAAATATAATGAAAATTTGAAAATGTAGAAATAACAATTTCGAATGAGAAAAATAAAAATTTTCATGAAAAGAAAAAAGGTAAAGATGCGACAGTTTTACCAAAAATTTTACTACGTATAATAAATTTATCATCATATGAATACTACTCACTTGATAAAATTGTCGGTATCTCATATCTCATAATATCTCATACTTGTTTTATTTTTATAAAAATTTCATTTTTTCTTATTCCAAAATCGTCATTTTTTACTTCGAAACTGGTATTCTATTTATTCAAAATGCTAATTCGGATGAACAAACGTTAATTAAAATATTCAAATTGAATAATAAAAAAAAGTGAAAACATTTTTTCAAAACATTCTTTAATCGGGGTGTCTACTGATCTTGAAATTTGAAAATGTGTCCTGAAATGTCCTGGAATTATTAAAAAAATTTTGAAAATCCTAATTAAATATTTTTAATTTTGTTTTCATAGTTAAGTTTCTTTAATAATTTTAATTGGAAATTTTGAAAGTAATTAAAAGTTATGAACAATTTCTTTCAAGTTTTTCTAAAATAATATGTTTTATCCAAGGAATTTTATTAAAATACAGAAAATAATTAAAGTAATTGAATTCTTCTAAAAATTTTATTTAATTTATTGAATATAATCGATTTTGTTAATAATTGTCATAGATAATTTTCCTATTAAACTTTTATTATAATTATTATTGATTGAAAATTAATTTATTTTAAATCATTTGATTAGAATTTTTGTAAATATTAAATTGTTGGAAAAATTTTTGCATTAACTAAACATAAAAAAAACATTTTCAACACATTCACAGCACTTGCAAAAAATTTTAATATGATAAACATAAGATAAAGTAACTCAATGCAATAGACTTTAATTAATATATACTACCTAATACAAACTATCAGAATAATTTCAAGTATTGCCAATATCATCAAATTGTTCTAAAACTTCTGTGTAAACATAGTTTTTTATTAACTTGTTACTTCTGTGATCACCTAAATATACTTTTATTGAATCAAATGAACGTACTCTAGACAATGCTACATACATTTGACCATGATTAAAAACATCTCTTCTTAAATCAATTGAGATTCTATTGAAAGTTTGCCCTTGAGATTTATTTATTGTCATTGCAAATGCAAGTTTTATAGGAAACTGTCTTCTTTTAAACGTAAAAGGATAAATATTTTCACAATATAATGTTATACGATGCAAGAAAACAATATTCCCACGCTTATCTCCAGTCAATATTTGACATTTTATTACATTATTTAATAAATCTAAAATTAACAATCTTGTTCCATTACACAAACCCTCATTTATACTTAGATTTCTTATAAGCATCACTACACTGTGTATCCTCAAATGTAATTCATGAGGTGGTAAAGCCGGTGGTGAAAGACTATTTAAATATTCTGGTAAAATTGT
The DNA here is from genome assembly GCA_032872505.1 of Leptopilina syphax. Taxonomy (NCBI): domain Eukaryota; kingdom Metazoa; phylum Arthropoda; class Insecta; order Hymenoptera; family Figitidae; genus Leptopilina; species Leptopilina syphax. The sequence goes on along the minus strand of CM065471.1, from coordinate 8,172,376 downwards.
GTCACTAAAATCACCATTATCACAATTTTCAGTGGAATCAACACTTTTATAAACCTTTTCTTTATCACTATCCAATAATTGCACAACTCTTTTATTAATGTCATCAACATCAACGTTTCTAGGTGCTAAAATTGCACAGTTTGCTATTTCTTGAAATCTATTTTCTCGAATTAAATCACCATACACATCATCAACAATATCTACATTTTCTGTTTGAATTATTTTTTCTGGCAATTCAATATTATCATCTGCATCATTTAATTCACCATTTCCCACTTTTAATAAAAAGTCTACAAATTCAGTTTCTTCTGGCAAAGCTCTCATATTTTCTGATAAAGTAAACTTCGTAAAATATCTCCAAACTTTACTATTTTTTATTGATAAATTTACAATTTCCGACCTTGTGCCTCTTTCTTTAATTGGTAATATTTGTCGAAAGTCTCCACCTAAAACCAATACTTTTCCACCAAAAGGTTTATCTGATTTCATAATGTCTCTCAATAACTTATCCATAATTTCTAAAGCATATTTTGGAGCCATTGGTGCCTCATCCCAAATAAAAACATCAGTATCCTTTAAAAACATCCCTTCTTTAGATTGAACTTTCACACTTGAAGATGAATCACTATACAAGGGAACAGGTAAACCCAGTATTTTATGAACAGTCTTACCATTAGGTAATAAAGTTGCTGCAATTCCTGTAAATGCCATATTACAAACATTTTTTCCTCTACTTTTTAATAAATGCCACAAGGTATTATACACAAAAGTCTTACCAGAACCACCTGGACCATCAACATATATACATCTACAATTATTTGTAACAGAATCATCCACTGACTTTAATACATAATTCACAACATCTTTTTGTTTTGCATTCAATTGAGTATACTTTTCATTTCCTAAAATAATATGCTTTTCAACATTGATAATATTATTTTCTATACAAATATCTTGTTCGTCTTCTATATCTAATAATCCTTGAAAATCTGTCAAACGATATCCTTCTTGGTATAATAATGTTTTAATATCTCTATAAGCTCTTTTTTGTGCTTCAATATTGTCAATTCCTCGATAATCTTCCGCCATGATTCCCTTAAATCGATCCCACAGTTCATTTGGTTCTACTGGATGACAGTGAATTAAAATTCTAACAAATAATCGACGAAGTAATTGAGGCATCATCCATACTGCAGCTTCTTCAATTGTTCTAATCCATTCATAATCATCTTCTATAAGACCTAATGCTAAACAAGCTGAAGTAAAAGTTTCATTTACTACTCCATTAACTGTTCGTAAATCTTTATACGAAGTAGCACCTTTTATTGTAAGCAACAACAATCTTAAATGAAACAATTCTATTTGAGAAGGACAAACAGAAAATATTCTACCTATTATATTGTCAAAACGCTTTCTTGGTCTCCACTGAAGAGTATCATTTATCCATGTATAATGTTCTGGTATTTCTGAGTAATAATACTGATGAGCATTTCTGTCACGTTTATTTAAATCAAAATAGTCTAATAGTTTCGTATTTCTTTCTAAATTAAAAGAAATCTGATTATTATCTTGTCCTTCACGAATAATAACATTCTGTTCATTTGGTAAGTGTATAGGTAAACGATTAACACTGTGACTCTTTTTTCCTAAAGGTTTACAAAGTATTCTCCATACTGCTTCAACTGGACCAAGATATCTATTCTTTTCATAATGACGTATTTCATTATGATTAAGAGTATTTTGTCCATCAACATTCGTAATAATAATAGAAGCTGCATCATGACCTTTATAAATATATTTGAATAAATATTTTACAGAATTTATGCTTGAAACAATTTCAACATTAATATGACAGTTAAATATTTGTGAAAGCATTGGAGAATAAGGAACAACATATCTATTATCCACAATATAACCATTAGGTCTTTCATACGTTTTACCCACATCTCTTCGTCGATATAAAACGTAAGAATCATTTTCTATTGTAGTTTCATTTTTAAAAGCTTTCGGAAATTTTTTAGAACATTTTCCATCAACTATACACCAATCTCCACAAGGACCATGAATATTATTTTGCATTATTATTTTATGTAGTATAGGATTAGTTTTCTCGTCTGGAATTTCTGCTGAGAGAAAACAATCAACACTTTCAGGTGACAAAATTTTAGACTTTTCTTTCAATATAACCAGCATATGAATATGCGGTAATCCTCTTTTTTGAAATTCTACGACATAAACAAAAGATTTAACTTCACCAAACAACTTTTGTCGGACAATAACTTCTATTAAATGATTTACTTTTAAGGAAAATACTCTTGCTACAATATCGGGTCTATCAGATGCCGTTTGATTTACAAACAAATTTTCTTGTATTTCTTTCCATTGCGGATTACATGTCATTGTTATAAACAAATCAGGTTTTCCATGTTTTCGGACAATAGCCATAGCATCTTGATATTGCTGCATCATATTGCGAGGTGATCCAATAAATGTAGATGGTAAAATAACCATTTTCCCAATATGTATTTCGTGTTCATTTGAAATATTTTGCATGTAATCTATTAATCCTTTATAACTTTCAGATCTCAACTGCCGTTGATTGTTTTCACAATAGGAAAGTTTATCCTTTTCATACTTAACACCATTATCAACTAAATATTGTTGAAATAATCTCCCACCATGTAAAAACGGATTAAATTCTTTATCTCTTATTGCTATCTTATACTTAATAAAAGCACCTCTAGAAACTTTTACTTTTCTTCGTCTTTTCTGACTATCAATACGAATCATATTAATATTAAAACCTTCTATTCCATATGGATAAAAAATTGGATAAACCCAGGGTTCAACATTAGGATCTAAACTACTAACTAACTGTAATTCTTGAGTTTGTTTATTATGAATTGTAACATAAGACTCCGGAACTTCTCCTTCTGAATTAGTATTAAAAATAGCAGCTACTTCATTAACTCTTTGAAAATTGTATCTTCTACGATCCATTCCTTTTTTTAAAGTGAATAATAATTTCAATTCAGGAACTTCTTTATCGTTTTCTCTAGCTAACTCTGACTCCAATTCAATAACTTCTTTCATCATCTTTAATGATTTGGTAAAAGCATTGTGAGTTCTCATAACATTTTCTATAGTATATAAAATTTCAGTGTCTAAATTCTCATTGTAATTTAATCTAAATTGAACTGCATCATCAGCATCATAAATAAACAACTGTCCAAAACATGGATTGAATCCATCCTCTGGATATAGAGCACTATTCATCTGATAATAAATTTGACCTTGAATTTTAAAACAATAAGGACCTGGTCTTCTATTTTTAAAATCAATAATGTTTGCATTAAATGAGGCAAAAGCAAATGAACTGTTATAGCATCTAACACATTGCATAAAGTGAGAAGATTTAGAATGCGAACCATTTAACAATACTCTTAATTCATGCGGATACTCTTTTGATTGTAGTTTTACACCACCATGACCACAGCAATCGTTATAAGAATTTTTCATTCCCTGTATCTGTTCATCACTAAAATGTTTAGCATCACAATGCTGACATACATAATTCATTCTACCAAGATAATTTTCACTACAGACAACATCATGATTAGTTTTACATTTTTTTGAGTTATAAAAATTTTCCAAACATAATACTTCTTTTCTTTTATTAAAATATCTTTTTTGTCTAGTATATTGTGTTTTTAACTTCAGTTCTCCTAAATTGTTATTAACAGATGACAATTCAACAGATTCAGAAACGATCTTTGGTTGCAAAATGTAATTAGTACTAAGTTCGTTTTTAATAAATAATTTTCTATCTACTTTTTTGTTAGAAACTTCTTTTACCTTTTCACGATTTAATTTTATTGTTTTCTTTTGTAACTGAAATTTAGAAACTGCAATATCGTTATCACATTGTATATCTGAATTACTCAAAAAACACTGTTCATTCAAATCAACAATTCTATTATATAAACTTGTCATCACTTCCTGAACATTATTCATTTGATTTTCTTTACTGGTAAACATTTCTTTAGAAACATTTTCTTTGTCAATAGATAACTTTTCCTTCTCATTTTTATTTTTGCGATATCTTTTTTGTCTAGAATATTGCGTCTTTAATTTTAATGCTCCTAAATCATTATTAACAGATGACACTTCAACGCTTCTAGATGACTCGTTACTATTTTTATCTATATATTCAGTTAATAATTCTTCTTCTACTTTATTCTTATCAAGATTTAATTTTATTTTTTTCGTATGTAACTGACATTTAGAACCTGCATTACCGTTAGTAGCACAATTAATATTCGAAGAACTTAAAAAACCCTGTTCGTTTAAATTAACAGTTCCATTATCTAAAATTGTAATTACGTCCTGAGCATTATTCATTTGATTTTCTTTAGTGGCATACATTTCCTTAGAAACATTTTCTTTTTCAATAGATAACTTTTTTTTCTTTTCACGATATCTTTTTTGCCTAGAATATTGCGTCTTTAAGGTTAGTGCCCCTAAATCATTATTAACAGATGACACTTCAACGCTTCTAGATGACTCGTTACTATTTTTATCCATTTCTTCAATTAATAATTCTTGTTCTACTTTATTCTTATCAAGATTTAACTTTATTCTTTTCTTTTGTAACTGACATTCAAAATCTGCATTATCGTTAGTAAAATTAATATTTGAAGAACTTAAAAAACCCTGTTGATTTAATTTAACACTTCTATCATCTAAAATTGTAATCACTTCCTGAACATTATTTATTCGATTATCATTAATGGCATAAATTTCCTTACCAACATAATCATTTTCAGTAGATAACTTTTCTTTATTTTTCTTTTCGCGATATTTTTTTTGTCTAGAATATTGCGTTTTTAATTTTAATGCTCCGAAATCGTTATTATTAGACAATTCTTGTTCACATTCAAATAATTCGAACCTATTTTTATCTTTATTTTCAATTAAAAATTCGTGATCTACTTTTTTCGTTTCATAGTTTAATTTTATTCTTTCATTTTTTTCTTGACATTTGGAACTCGCAATATCATTATTATCTTTGAAGACAATAATTTTATTATTTTCTGCACGAGAAAAAACTCTTTTTTTTGTTATTTCTTTCTTACTTTTTAGGACTGAACTAAACAATTTTGGTTTAACATTTTCATGTATAAATTCTAAATTTTCACATAAAAGTACATCAGATTTATCAAGAAGGCGTCCCCAATCCTTTTGAATAATACAAGACCTAATGTCAGTTGTTTCTTTCGTTTTAAAAGGGATTAAACGACTTTCTTTAAACATTACATTAATATTTTTTCGCATTTCACTCATTTCATTTTCAGCAATATCAATTACTACTTTTTCATCAAAAATAACATAATCAAGACTATTTGGAAATTCATTAAAAAATATAGAAGTAGCAAATGCTATTGCAAATACTCCACAATCTAAACTACCAAACGGTTGTTGTTGAACACCTGTAAAAACTACTTGTGGTTTAAAAGGAAATAATCTACTTAAATAAATCATCTGATCGTTATTTAAACATCCTTTGTTAAGACTATCATAAACATGTAGCACTTGTCCATCATAATAAGCACAAATCCAATGACCCCTTTTATTATCCCCACTAAAAAGTATTTGAATATGTCTTTCTTTTACATTAACTGCCTTGATAAAATCGGGCGTCTGCAGCAACAAAGTACTTTGCATACTAAAAACTAATCTTGACTCTCTTTCCAAAAGCTTTTGAAATTCATAAATGTGAATATCATCCAACATATCAGATTTAGATACTTCAACCTTATTTTCAACATGAGAAGACATATTTTCTTATAGTATATCCAATTAATCACAATATTTATCCGTCAATCTAATACAATCCAATTCAACAAACCAAACTAATATAATCCAATTAAATAAACCAATCTAATACAATCCAATTCAATAAACCAATCTAATATAATTCAATTAAATAAATCAGTCTAATATAATCCAATTAAATAAACCAATCTTATACAATCCAATTCAATTAACCAATCTAATATAATCCAATTAAATAAACCAATCTAATATAATCCAATTAAATAAACTAATCTTATACAATCCAATTCAATAAACCAATCTAATACAATCCAATTCAATAATCCAATCTAATATCAATTCCAACAATTCAACCCTAACCAATTTCCAGTTACCAAATTCCAAAAACCAATTTCATCTGCTGGAACACCTGGAATGAATTTAAAAAATTATTAAAACTGAAATTTTATATATATATATATATCATTTTTAATAAAATCGTACTTTTGCCTATACATATTTTAGACAAAATGAATAATTTCTATTAAGATTAATCCGAGGGAAATAGATATGGTTTTTGTTTTAATAGATTGTAAAAGTTGTAAATAAGCGATTTTTATTTAAACTTTTATTGACGCCCTGTAAAAAAAAAAGTATTGGGAGGTACGGGATTCCGTATTGCAAGTGCCAACCTGCCAATGCGGTATTCGCGAATTACCGCATTGGGTGTCGTGGTGAATACGGAAATCAAGGGGTCCCAATGCGGTGGCAGTTTTAAGCTTTAAAAAAACGAAAATACGTGACAGGAGGAAATAATTAGTGTCAGTGTATAAATAATTAGTGTCTCATTCCTTTAACTCGCATATGCGAGTTAAAGGAATGAGAAAATAATAATAGTGAGTGTAAAAATGAAACTTTAAGAAAAAGAGGTAAGTTGAACGGTCAAATATGAGTCCAATGCGGCGTAGGCTGCTTTCAATGCGGTACACAATCGGTACATAGTGCAAGTCGCCAGTAGAGGGCAGAAGCAAGCAGAGCGAATCGAGCGAACACAGTGGCCCAGCTGACATATGATTTGCATTACATTACTTTCCAATTTTTTATTTTATAACCACGTTTCTGCATGAATCTAAACAATATTTTCGATTATTGTAATTTAGAAGATGCTTACCAATTGTACGTTGGCAGATTTAGTGAAAAGTGTCTGTGTACGGAGACAAATGTGTTAGAAAATGTTTGTTTACCTATTTCACACCATTCAAACCAATCAAAGTTGCTTTTGCTGTGGCGCATTGAAATCAGCCTATGCCGCATTGGGCCCATATTTGACAGTTCAACTTTCCTTTTTTTCTTAAAGTTTCATTTTTACACTCACTATTATTATTTTCTCATTCCTTTAACTCGCATATTTCTCCACTGACACTAATTATTTCCTCCTGTCACGTATTTTCGTTTTTTTAAAGCTTAAAACTGGCACCGCATTGGGACCCCTTGATTTCCGTATTCACCACGACACCCAATGCGGTAATTCGCGAATACCGCATTGGCAGGTTGGCACTTGCAATACGGAATCCCGTACCTCCCAATACTTTTTTTTTTACAGGGCGATGAAACAATGGACATAGTTTACATAGTTTGCAGGCGAGGAAAAGTGTAGGGTTAGCGGAGACTTTGAAGTGTCGATCAGTGCCGTATCTAATCTAATTCGATAACTTTAGCATCATTTCCTTTTTTCTTTTGAATATAAATACGTTTTATTTTTGTATAATATTTTGTTATTTACATTAACTTTCTAACATGAATTATTTTCTAAAAGAAAGATGCATAAATAAAATACTTGATACTGCCCTGACGACATGAGAGAGTATCAGTCCAATTATTATTTAAAATAATTATTAACCCATTAAGTCCCATGAAGAAACCAGCCATTGTATTAAAAAAATAACAATTGGATTCATAGGCAAATTGGAAAAAAATATATGGGTGATTCTCCACGTAGCGCACAATTTGGATTTTACTATTTTTGAAATTTTGTTTTCAAATTAAGTAAAAGTCGATATAGAATTTTAAAGTTCAACATTCAAGAACGAAATATGTGAGGTAGGACAGACAAAATAATTATAATTTTCTTTTTTACAATAAACACCCATGTAAAATTGATTACACCATGACGCTCTGATTCGACCATGACGCACAAGAAAAACTAATTTTTTAAGCAAATTATTATCGATTTGCAAAATTTTTTTTTCCACGTCTTTTGTTTTCCCTTACTTTATACTACTAAACTTGTTTTGAGGTTAAATATAAATAATTATTATTATTCTTGAAAAATATCCATTTCTAATTTTTATTTTTTTTTATTTTGAATTTAAAATGGCGCTTGAAGGACAAAAAATTTTCCTTATTTGACGTAAGATGACAAACTTTTTCAAAATTGCTGAAATCTGATTGAAATTTGATACTCGGGGGTTTTCGGGGTCGCTGATTACGAATCTGATATCACATTTTCAAAATTCAAAATGGCGGATCCAATATGGCGGATGACTTTTTAAAAAATTGATCGGATTCGATTGAAACTCGTTACTCGGGGGTTTTCGGGGTCGCTGATTTCGATCCCTATGTTAGTTTTTCAAAATTCAAAATGGCGGATCTAATATGGCGGATAAAATAAAAAAATTGTTCGGATTTACTTAAATCTTGTTACTAAGGGGTTTTCGGGGTAGCTGATTATGAATTTGATATCAGCTTTTCAAAATTCAAAATGGCGAATCCAATATGGCGGATACGTTTTTGAAAAATTAATCGAATTCGCTTGAAATTTGTTACTCTATGGTTTTTGGGGTCACTAATGACGAATCTGACGTTAGATTCAAAAATTTAAAGCGGTCAATTTATAATGAAAAACTAAATTTTTTAAAGTTACTTGAGGTTTGCTTAAAATTTGTTAGTGTGGTATTTTTGGGGTCGCTGTTTACGAATATGAAGTCACATTCCAAAAATTTAAAATGCCGAATTATTATACTCTATTGGCTCTGACTTTACCTGTATCAACTAATCTATATTTCAGAATATGCGTCAGAAACCGTTTAACCCTTAAACCGCACACTGCCGAATCAATCCTTAAACTGCACACTGGGTGTGCGACACCCAGGGACTTTTAAGTGTGTTCTCCAAGCTGGAATAGGGTATTATCTTTTGGAAAAATTATCTTATACAGCTCAGTACATCTATTTTGAAGGAAAATAGGTTTCATAATAATTTATTTAATCTTAATAATTAAAAAAAAGTTTTTTAAAACTACTGAAATTACCTCAAACCGAAAATTGGGTGTCAGCCACTCATAAATTTTTCGCTTTCAACTTCATAAAGTTATCAAAAACGCAAAGATACATGGGAGACTAATATTACTCACGGAACATAAAATTAAGTACAAAATGTACTGTCCAATAGCGACACATGTTTAATTTTTACGAATATAAACGATATATTAGTGTAAAAAGTTGGAATATGGGTGTCGCACACCCAGGGTGCGGTTTAAGGGTTAAAGTGATCTACGGTACGAAAAAATCCATGTTAGTTTTTCAAAACTCAAAATGTCGGACGAAATTAAAAAATTAGTCGGATTTGATTGAATTTTGTTACTTGAGGGTTTTTAGGTCCGCTGGTTGCGAATCCGATGTTCGTTATTTTACAATCAAAATGCTTGGTATAAAATAGCTATAAGAATTTTTAAGGACAAACCATTAATAAATTAAACATACTAATTTACATAGAAATCCAGAAATTTATCTGTTTCGTAATCATCGACCCCAAGATACACTAAGTATAAATTTATATATGAATCCAAATATTTTCTGCAAAATGTTATGCTATCTGGGATAACATTTGCCTCATTATCTCGGAACCAGAAAAAGCTAATGGGTTCAATTTTTTTAAATTGTATGTCTTCTTGGGGTTCATAAAAGGAGAGTATTTTCAGCCCGATTCATAAAGTTTAACTAATTTTTTTTTATTTTTATTTTCCAAAAAAACGTTATTGGGTCATAACTTTAAAATAATGTTAGGACACCTGTAATTGTTTTTCTCTAATTTTGGGCAGTTATTTAGACGCATCTTTTGAGCCCTCAATGAATATTTTTCGTCCATATTCACTGGAGATATTAAACTTTTATTAAAAATCTAAACTTTTGAAATATAAGACTTTTTTGAAAATTTTGTTAATAAATGCAAAATTAATTTTAAAATTATCATTAATAACTTGTAGAGCATTGAAAAACGCTTTGATTGACCTATTTGTAAACTTGATTCGAAGCAGAAATTATGAAATTATTGGTATTTTAAAAATAAAAAAAAATTATCGAAAATGTCATTTTCTTAATTTTTTTATTTAAAAATTGGCCTGAATACCAATCAACTTTTTAAAAAATATAAAACATTTTATATTATTTATGTAACTAATATATATTTCTATTATTATCATCTCTATGAGGTAGCAAAGTGTTTATGAAATGAATACAATAAGATTTACGAGAACGTACAACTTGGCAGCGGTTTTCTATCTTTTTTTGGAATATATATTTTAAAAAAGCACAAAACTAAAAAATTAATTTTTTTCTTAAATTTCTTTGAATATTTTTATTTCTCAACTAAAATATAATTCCACGAATGTTCGGTAAAGCAATAAAAATGGTGGATATCACGTCAAAACTCCACCCAAAAAAAAATGTTGTCCAATTATTCCCAAATTTTTTTTATGATATGCCCTATAGGTTAGTAATTTATCATATAAATTTTTTTGAATTTTATAAAAAATTGTCCAAGGGGGAGGGGGTAGAAGTTCTGAACTTTTGCGTGACGCGCTCCACTTTGATTATTTCTTATAATTAGAGGAAAAAATTTTAAAAAAAATTAGAATATGGGTTTTTTAGATTTTTTCATGGGCTTTCGAATGGCAAAGTCTATTTTAAAAAATTTTTTTATTTTGACATAAATTTTGAAAAAATAAAAATAAATTTTCACTTTTCGCATCTTTGGGTTCATTTTTTCTTTTTTCTTTTATTTTTAAATGAAAGCTGAGCTTTTTTCTGATGAAATACTTGTTTTTCAAAAAACCGTTTTTTTTTGTTTTCGAGAAATGAATTTTTGAATATAGCGCATCACGTCGTCGCGTCACAATTTAATTTATAAAACGTTACAATGAACTATTTTCTGCATTTTACAGGGTTGAGACTGACATTAGAACAATATAATGCCTGCATTATAGTTTATTTTTTATTTTTTTAAATTAAAAAAAATATTTATTTTTTTAAATTTTTAACAAAATTTTTTTGCAATATTATTTTTAATTTAATGCCTGTATTTTATTTTTCTGTTCGCTTTTTTTTACTTTAGAAATGAAAATAACTAAATTGTAGGCATTAAATTAAAAATAAAAGTCTAAAAAAATTTTTTTTTAAATTTTGTTAAAAATTTTAAAAAATAAATATTTTTTTTAATTTAAAAAAATAAAAAAAACTATAATGCAGGCATTATATTGTTCTAATGTCAGTCTCAACCCTGTAAAATGCAGAAAATAGTTCATTGTAACGTTTTATAAATTAAATTGCGGCGCGACGACGTGATGCGCTATATTCAAAAATTCATTTCTCGAAAACAAAAAAAAACGGTTTTTTGAAAAACAAGTATTTCATCAGAAAAAAGCTCAGCTTTCATTTAAAAATAAAAGGAAAAAGAAAAAATGAACCCAAAGATGCGAAAAGTGAAAATTTATTTTTATTTTTTCAAAATTTAGGTCAAAATAAAAAAATTTTTGAAAATAGACTTTGCCATTCGAAAGCCCATGAAAAAATCTAAAAAACCCATATTCTAATTTTTTTTAAAATTTTTTCCTCTAATTATAAGAAATAATCAAAGTGGAGCGCGTCACGCAAAAGTTCAGAACTTCTACCCCCTCCCCCTTGGACAATTTTTTATAAAATTCAAAAAAATTTATATGATAAATTACTAACCTATAGGGCATATCATAAAAAAAATTTGGGAATAATTGGACAACATTTTTTTTTGGGTGGAGTTTTGACGTGATATCCACCAAATACGAAACCCTTATAAAAATTATTAGATAGAATGGAAATACAAAATATTTACAAAAATTTACAAATGTCAGAAGTTAGCCTCCTGTCCAGATATTTATCCCATTTGACGGTACGTTGATTGTTAAAAAAAGTTTATTGTAATTAGTTGACGGTATTAGAAATTTTTTTTGTTTAAGACATCATAAATTTTTTTATAATAAAAAAATGGGCACTTGTTTAAAATTCAGTCAAAAAATATTACATCATGTAAATTATTTAAGAAATTATATTATAATTTTTTAATGAAACAAGGCAAACTCAAGGATTTTTTCACTGATTCAAGAAAGTTACTTACATTCTTTACAAGTTTAATTGCTTAAAAAGTAGATAATGTTAGTGACTTAGATGTCAAAGATGATAATTTATTAATTGCAATTTTTTTTTATTTAATTACAAAAAAGAAGAAAAAATTAATTTTAACTTATATCATTATAAAAAGTAACATTTGACACAATTTTTTAAAACTTACCTCCTTATCCTTATTTTTAATCGCACCTTTTTTCTCTTTAAATCTATTTTTTTTAATTTTTTTGATTTTTAAAAAGAAAAAAAATACGAGTTCTTCACTTTGCACTTTTTCACTGTAATTCACTGTAAAAACCACTGTTAAAGTACTGTTAAAGTATATCTTGTGAACAACAGAAATAAACCAATAGCGAGCGTCACCGCTACGAATTCTGACCAATAGCGACCGTCATCATGAAATTTTCAACCAATGGCGACCGTCATCATCGCATTTCAGCCAATCACGACCGTCATCATCGCATTTCAGCCAATAGCGACCGTCATCATGAAATTTTCAACCAATAGTGACCGTCATCATCGCATTTCCACCAATCACGACCGTCACCATGAAATTTTCACCAATCACGACCGTCATCATGAAATTTTCAACCAATAGCGACCGTCATCTTGTCAAATCCAGCCAAAAAAAATAGCTGTTTTTCTATTAAGGATTATTAGGCATTAAAGAAAAGACTCAACATCTGTCTTTTATGACTGACCATCATAATTAAATAGGTACCTGCTTGTTTTATAAACTAGAGTCAAAATCAGCATTAATTAATAATTACAATAATAATAAATTTAATTAGCTATGGATGTTAATTAACTTAAATTGCTTATCTTTATTTAATTGGGATTATTAATTAATAATAATAAAACCCCTTCTTTTTTTTAACGGAAGATTTCTTGTTTGTTTTAGCGTCTCAATATTGATTCTAAACGGGCATGGTTCTTAAGCCCGAAACTCGACAAGGTCGAAACAAAACAAGCGGTCTCCACCGAGTCTGAGTCCGATTGGGAAGCAGAATACAAGTAGAGTGCCTTCTCCCTTGCTTTCCTTTTTTTTATAAAGATTTTTTTTTAAGTGAGACAGTATTCAAAGAAAAAGAAAGAGGATTTTTTTTTGTTTTTTTTAATTCAAATATTCGAATTTTATACTGATTTTTGATTTGTACCTTCTTCTTTAATACCTTAAATAAATGCGTCCATGACGTAATTATATCTACTAACTTCTATGTGTCATTTCTTTCCAATACATGCCCAACAAACTTTACTGGCCAACTGAATGATCAATTGTTTATGGGTTTTTATTCAATAGAAAACTAATCGAAATTTTTATTTAAATTGAATCGATCTTTTATAATTATCAATGCTATTTATGACTTAAGGAAGCAACAACCTTATATATATTTCTATTCCTTGATAGATTATTTAGTTGCTTTCTTACTTTTATTTTAAACGCATAGTCATTTCGAGAAAATTAAGAAAACTAATAGTTGTATTGCGGGAGCCGCCACCGGTCAGGTGCTGACCCAAAACTCCCATAGCTCATGGGTGAACGCTTGCGTATTGTAAAATTCGCACGCGTTCACCACTGTTGACTATATGATAGAAAGGATAGTTTGGCGATTTTGAGGGCGGCCCAAACGGCTGCATAGTCGGTAAGTCCGTGTAAGCCTCCCTCATGAAAATTCTTCTCTTTTTTACAAAAAGGATTAAGCTGTACATGTCCCAACGGCACTGGTATCGTTGGCGTCTCTCACAACGACTAAATCTAGTTTTATAAACGCAGATATCATTTGGTACATATACGCTACATGAATATTATGTGCATATGGTTCATTAATTATGAACCTTAAGTATTTTTTTTTTGATTGCTCGTGACAACAGGAAAATAGACAGTATTTTCCCTCTCTCTTCCTTTAAGTGAGATTGAACATTGAGATGTAGTGAGAACTGACAATGACCAGGCATTGACCCAAATCTCCCATAGCTCATGGGAATTTTGTTTCGTTACAGTATCGGAATAAAAATAGAAAGTAAACTTTGTTTCGTTACAGTATCAGAATCAAAATAGGAAGTAAATTTTGTTTCGTTACAGAATCAAAATCAAAATACATTAATAATTTCGTTTTGTTTTGGAATATCGTAAAGAAATCAAAATTTGATTTCCGTGACGGTCCCTGATTTTAATACAATTTTTAATTAATAGAATAATTCAATTGTTTCCACCTATAAAAATTTCCACTAAAATTCAATTATTTAAAATAAAATTTTCATAATATTTACAAAATTTAGAAAAAAATTAAGGATATACTTCCGAATAAGGGGGACCTCCGATTTCAAGGAAAATTGGTATACCAACGTATTTTGATAAAAATTTCATTCTATTTCGCCAAATTTCATTATCATTTTCGTAATCAGCGCATTAAAATACGTTGGTATACCAATTTTTATCGAAATCGGAGGCCCCCCTTATTCGGAAGTACACACAAAATTAATTATTTAAAACAATATTTATAAAATTCTTAAAAAATTATTCAATGATTTTTATAAATAATAAAATTTACCGCAGGATTTGAATTATATTTAATACAATTTTACAGAAATTGTCCAAAAATGTAATTATTTTTAAAAACTTAATTTTAATTCCCAAAAATTCAATTAAATTGAGGCATTTTAAGCCTCCATCCGACGCATCTTTTTTGTAATGATTAATTTTGAAAAGTAATAAATTCTTTTTTTGAAATTGGATTATTTAAAAAAATTCTAATTAAATATTTCACAGGAGTTCAATTACTTTTAAAAATTGTAATAGAATTCTTTGTAAAATTTAATTTATTTTAAAAACTTTTCGCAATAAAATGATTTTCAATATCTACTATTTTCATAAAATTTCCAAACTGAATCCAATTATTTAAAATTTTTTTGTAAAAATCTTCCTAAGAATTCAATTCTTTTGATAAATATTAAAAAATTTTTAGGAATTCTATTATTTAAATTAGAATTTGCATAAAATTAATCGGAAGATATGAATTATTTAAAAAAATTTTATAAAATTCTTCACAAGAATTAAGATAATCTTACTTTGCCCATTCTTACAAACTTCAAAGGAATTTTAATTTTTTTTAGATAAATTCTATATTCCACTTGGGTGCTTTATTGAACGTTAGCATGACTGTCAAAAGAATACTTAAAGTATTAATTACGAATGACTTAGCAAAAGGATATTCATACGAGGGGAAAAACCACAAGAAAGTGTTTAAAACACTTTGCTTGTGCGAAGTTTTCACAGTAATTTAAAATATTTTTTATAAATAAGAAATTTCATCGACAGAATTTAATTATTTTTAATAAAATTCAATATACGAATTGAATTATTTGTGAATAAAATTTAAATTCAATTCGTCGAAAAAATTTGCAAGAATTTATTTTTTTTAATTTTAATAAATTCTTCGTAAAAATTTAATTCATATGAAATATAGTTTTAATAACATTCTTTTAAAGAATTCAATTATCATTTTTATAAATAATAAAATTCTTTAGAGGAATTCAATTATTTTCTATACAATTTTAATTTAATTCTTTAAAATCTTTTAATTATTTTTGAAAATTTCCACAAAATTTTTCAATCTAATTTACTTATTTTTAAAAAATGTAATAACATGCAAAGAGAAAATTCAAATAATATTATCCATTTAATAAAATTATTAAAGCAATTCAATTGTGTAAAATACAATTTTCTAGAAATTTTTTCGAAAGAAATCAATTATTCAAATATGTTTATAAAATTCTTTGGAAAAAAATAATAATATGTGACCTGGACAATGAAAAGGAACCTTACGTGCGGAAACATGTTTTCGAGAAAACAGCCGTTAAAGTTTAACTTAGAAAAACCCTTGTAACTTTTTTAAATATTAATATTTTTTAATCAATTTAGGCTTATTTTCTTCACCGTGGATCACAGTATCAAAATAGAAAACATACAAGTAATGAAATTTTTTTTAATAATTGTTTATATAAATTAATAACAAACTCTCCAAACATAGAAAAAATAATCTAAGTTTTCTAAATAGCAACAATAAGTATAAATAAGTGACACATGTTTGTAAGGGTTTTCGAGGCCAGTTATTACGAATATGATGTTAAATTGACAATTTGACAGTTGACAGCTGTCAACTTCTCTAAAAAGTGATAGTTTTTTATAAAAAAGAGAGTAATAAGGTTTTTGAGGTCGCTGATTACGAAAATGATATCAAATTTGAATTTTAACTGTTGACAGTTGTCAAAGAAACTGTCAACTTTTTAAAATAATAAAAAATTATCGTCTTCTTTTTTTTAATTTGTATAATAACAAAAAAATAATTTTTTTCGTATTTTTACTCTTGTTTGTTTTGACTTCAATAGTATATTTCGTAACGAGTTGCTAGCAGTTGTCAATTTTTGAATAAACCCTTTTTTTAAAACAAACTGTAGGCGAAGCGTAGCTTCGCTTCGCCTACAGTTTGTTCTAAAAAAAGTGCTCATTCAAAAATTGACAACTGCTAGCACTAGTTACGAACGATATTTTTCATAACAAGGTGAAGAAAAGTTATTTTTCCATAAAAATTATAGTTCGGGCGATAGGCACAGTTTTACTGAAGATAAATAAATTTGAATTATGTGTTTTAGATTTTTCTAACCTGAGAAATCAATCCCTTAGTTGGCATCGGTATTTTTAGCAGGTTTAAAGTTATTGTTAAATTTTAAATAAACAATTAATATTTTTTAAATAAAATAAGGTTTTTTATAAAGTTAAAGAGTGTATTTATTGAACTAAAAAAATGCAGATTAATATAATCCATAGGAGTCGTAAAAAAAATTCTAGAAAATAGCTTCATTTTCAAGCGTGTAAAGTGGTATGAACCCTTAAGAATGAAATTATCTTCACAAATAATAAAAATATTTCTTAAAATTGATTTACTTTCAACATTTACTATTTTAATCCAATTGTTTTAAAAAATTTAAATTTGTCGCAAACAATCAGTTATTTTTATAAATGATGAGTATTTCACAGAAATTTAATTATTCAAAATACAAGTTTAAGAATATTTAATAAAATATAAGTTTCAAGAAAATTTTTCAATAGAATTAAATTATTCAAAAGATTATTAATAAAATTAATTAATTATTTATTTTTTTCAATTTAATTTTTTATTATTAAATGATTCGAAATTTTTTATAAATGTTAAAAAAAAATTCTTTAAAAAGATTCAATTATTTTTACAATCTTCGCATGAGTTCGATTATATTCAGTATAATTGTAATTGATTTTGAATTACTGGAAAGTATTTCATTATTTTAAAATTTTTTGAAGAATTCTAACTAAACAATAAAAAAACCGGACAAGTGCGAGTTGCACTCGCACTGAATTGGCGGGTTCCGTACACAAATACAAGAATAATACTAGTGATATTGTATAACAGAAAATAGTAGAATTTTTCAACTTTTGCATTATTTTGGAAAATGGAATTTTCAACAATAGGTTAAAAATAAAAAAAATAAAAATTGAAGTATTATATTTGTTTTATATTGTAAGCATTAAGCAAAGAAACCAATATTTTAAAAATTTGTTCCAAAATTGGTTCCTCTGCTTATTGCTTATAATATAAAACAAATATAATACTTCAATTTTTCTTTTTTTTATTTTTAACCTATTGTCGAAAATTCAATTTTCAAAATAATGCAAAAGTTGAAAAATTCTACTATTTTCTGTTATACAATATCACTATTATTATTCTTGTATTTGTGTACGGAACCCGCCAATTCAGTGCGAGTGCAACTCGCACTTGTCCGGTTTTTTTTATTTAAGAAATTATAGGGAGAAAACAGTCATTTAAAATCAACAAATATTTTAAATATTAAATTTTATTTATTTATTTTTATTTTAAATAAATACATTTCCTAATAATAAATCCACAATCCAACGTTAAAAAAAAATTATTTTTGCTGTTTTTACTTATATAATTTTGACATTTCTTTTTTTAATTTTTGTAAATAAATTTTTACAAAAAAATTTTATTTAAAAAAAATTTTTTTTTTTAATTTTATTTAAAAAAAAAATTAAAAAAAAATTTAAAAAAAATTTAAAATTTTAATTTTAAAAAAATTTTTAAATTTAATTTTTGTAATGACTTTTTGAAAAATTTTTAAAAAAATTAAAAAAAAAATTTTTTTTTAATTTTTTGTATTTAGCCAGTGAAAATATACTAATAAACCAATTTTTAGTTAATTAGATCAAATAATATGGAAATTAAAAGTTTTTCATGGAAATGATCTAATTATCTATCTAATTATCTAATTATCTAATTATCTCATTATCTCATTATCTAATTATCTAATGGAAATTAAAGCGTTTTTCCTTGACAACGCTATGGCTATTATTACATAGAAAGTTCTCTATATTTTTCCTGTAATATTCGCGTTAAAATACACCAGTATGCCAAATTTCAGCCCTCCAGGTTGAATAGTTTAGAAGTTAAGGGGGGGGGAATGGTCAATTTTTATGCATTTTTGGCCAAAAATCTTGTTATTTCCTTGACAACGCTATGACCATCACCTCTAATCACATTCTCTATATTTTTCCTGTAATCTACGTGTGAAAATACGTATCTGTACCAAATTTGAGCTCTCTAGGTCATATAGTTTAGCCGCTAGGGGGGGGGACACGATTTCGCTACGGACGCAAGAGTCTCACCAATAGGGTTCCGTCCATACACCGAAGGTGTACGGAACCCTAAAAATAATTAATTTTTAGAAAAATTTAGAACTGATATTTCTACAGGGATAAGAAATAAGGGATTTTTTTCATTAACATAATATAATATAAAAATATTTTAATTAATTATAAAATTATTTGAATTCAGCGGAATACAAAATAACATTTTTGTCATTTTTGTGAATTAACTGAAACGTGTTTTTCATTCGTTAAATTTAATTTCTTAGAAGCCACGTGTTAGGGAGCATTTACAAATGATGTCACGTTTTTCGGGGTTAGGGGGGTCTCTATAAACGTGACACAATGTATTTTTACATGTGATATTGCTTGACAAGGAAGAGGGGGGTCTGAAATTGCGTGACATCATTTATGAACGCTTCCTTAACCCCTTAGCTGTCAACGAGATTTCCACTGTTTGGGCCAAAAGTGTGTTGAAAAAAATTTTAATGGATTTTTATGAAACTTGGTACCCTAAGGTTTCTAGGGTCGCTGATTACGAATCTAACATTAGTTTTCCAAAATTCAAAATGGCGGATCCAATATGGCGGACAACGAAATAAAAAATTGATCAGATTGGCTTGAAACTGAATACTTAAGGAATTTCAGGGTCGCTGATTACGAATCTGAAATCAGTTTTTCAAAATTCAAAATATCTGGTTTAATATGGCGAAAATTTTTTTAAAATTTATTGAATTTGTTTGAAACTGGTTAATCTGACATTAGTATGAAAATTTTTGGTGAAATCGAATTTCGATAAATACCCTGGAAAAATAATGACAGATTCGTAATCAGCGACCCTAATAACCCCCGAGTATTCAGTTTCAAGCCAATATGATCAATTTTTTATTTCGTTGTCCGCCATATTGGATCAGCCATTTTGAAAAAAAAATGTTAAAAAATAAAATACCTTAAAACCCCCGATTAACAAGTTTCAACAAATTCGACAAATTTTGAAAAAATTTCCGCCATCTTGGATCCGCCATTTTGAGTTTTGAAAAACTGATGTCAGATTCGTAATCAGCGACCCCAAAAACCCCCGAGTATTACGTTTCAAGACAATCTGATCAATTTTTTATTTTGTTGTCTGGCATATTGGATCCGCCATTTTGAATTTTGGAAAACGAATGTCATATTCGTAATCAGCGACCTTGAAAACCCCCGAGTGACCGGTTTCAGGAACATTTAAGAAGTTTTTAATCACTTTTTTTAAGTTGCGCATATATGCGTCATGAAACACTTTTGGCCAGTTTAGTTTTGCGCATATATGCGTCAGCGACAGTCAACGGGTTAACTACTTCTTTTCAGTCTTAATATTACTTTTTTAACTTTTTTAGAATTAATAATTAAGGGCGAAGCGTGAATATATATATTTAATATTTTTTAAGTTTTAGATTTCTACTGATTAACTTAGTGAGCATAATAGTCAGGCTTCACACTTCTCTACTAAAACCTACTATTTACTACTCTTTTACGATTAGCAACTATTTGAAATTTTTTTATAAAATTCTTTGAAGAAATTTAAAAATTCAATTATTTAAAGAAAATTAATAAAATTTTGTTGGATGAATTGAATTATTTTTATAAATTATAACATTTATCAGAATCTTTCAATAATTTATATTAAAATTTTAAATGAATTCCTCGAAAAATATAAATATAAATTTTGGTCAATTAATTAGATATGTCAAATTTATTTGAGGTAAATTTATATTTTAAAAAATGATATTTTTTTAGTTTTTAAAAAATATTTTCAAATATAATCGAATTTTTGATCAAATTTTAACTGAAAGTTTAAAAAATAATTGTATTTCATAGCAATTTAGAATTTAAGTTATTACTAGGATAAAAAAGTGAATTTTTTATGGTTACGAGAAAAATGTCGCAAGGGAAATATAGAATCAAATTATTTACGATTTTTTAGAATCCACTAAAACGAGTTTTTTAGTTTGTCAAATTTAATTTTTATATAACTTCTTTCTTCAGTCTTAAAGCTAGAAGAAGAATATAATAGAAACAAGGAGGCTCAAGAGGAAGCTCAAGTCCTGGAACAGACTGCTAATGACGAAGATTATAAACAATTATGGATTTATAAATTTTAATATTTCTTTTATTAATATTATTATCATTATGTCTTCAGGTTACAATCTCATGTGATTTTCCCTTACCGTAGTCAGTTATTTTGAGTTATTTAGAGATCTCGTTACTTCGTGATGTTCGTTTTAGGTCAAACTGATATTTTATCAATGGAGATTATGAAGACTGAAAAAAATTATATGTATCTGTCTGCGACAAAAGGGACCTTAGCTCCCAAGTATTTACATGAAGCTAAGGTACCTTTTGTCGTTAACAGTCACATATAATATTCATAATTTTTTAATAAATTTTTTTTATTAGTATATATTAGTCTTTGGGGTACAAATTGCTTCTTTCAGTTTCACGTATACTATTGATACCCTTAGTCAGTTATTTTGAGTTATTTTAAGATCTCGTTACCTTGTGATGTTTCGGTTTAAGTGAAATTTTCGTAATGACAAAGACTGAAAATATTATATAGATTATATAAATAAAAAAATTATATAAATAAATTATTTTCTTCCAAAAATTTAAATTCCTAAATTTATTTAACAAAACATTTTATTTATACCTCCCACTATTTTTCTCGTACTCTTTTTAACTTATACTTGCAGATAAAGCGTCACAGTATTTTAGTATAAAATTTATATTCAATAAAAAATTGATAGATATGTTATGTTTTATCAGTTTTGCTAAAAATATCCATAATGCTATAATCACAAATTATTATAATTTATAACTCTAAAACACAACACAAAATTTTAAAACAAATAAAAATATTGTTGAATTTTAAATATACTTACTTTAAATTTAAAACTTACTAGTCACTAATTTTGCGCGCTACGCACGCCCCTTTTCTTTATGCTATTAAAAATAGAAATGTTTTTACACCGAAAAGTATCTAATATTACTCTAAAGATACACACATAGTTATTAAAAACATTTTATCTTTAAAGGATTAAATTTTGTTTTAAATTTTGTATACCTAAATTGTCAAAGGATAAAATTTTGATTTAAATTTTGTATACCTTTTCCCTTTTTGAATAATATGTTCTAGTATTATAACATTATCATCTGCATCATTTAATTCACCATTGCCAACTTTAAGTAAAAAATCTACAAATTCCGTTTCTTGTGGTAAAGCTCTCATTTTATATGTTAATGTGTATTTTTTGAAATATTTCCATAGTTTACTATTTTTTATTGATAAATTTACTATTTCTGATCTAGTACCCCGTTGTTTAATTGGTAAAGTTTGTCGAAAATCTCCACCTAGAATTGCAATTTTACCACCAGAAGGTTCGTTGGAATTCATTATATCTCTTAATAGATAACCCATAATTCCTAAAGCATATTTTAAAACCATTGGTGCTTCACCCCAAATAAAAACATCTATATTTTTTAAAAAGATGCCTTCTTTAAATTAAACTTTAATGTTTGAAGATGAATCACTGTATAATGGAACGGGTAAGCCTAAAACTTTATGAACAGTTTTTTCATTAGAAAGCAGAGTCGCAGCTATACCTGTAAATGCCATGTTGCAAACATTTATTCCTTTACTTCTTAACAAATGCCATAGCGTAATGTACAAAAATGTTTTTCCAGATCCTCCAAAACCATCAACATATGTGACCTGGTCTATGAAAAGGAACCTTACGTGTCAAAAAATCATTTTTTACTTTTTTGTTGATTCGGATAGGGTTTGAAACGCTTTTTAAGATGGTGAAAACCAAAAAAATTATAAGTTGATTAGAATTAAAAAAAAATTTAAGTCAAAAGAAACAAGAGTAAAAATACGAAAAAACTGATTTTTTGTTATTATACAAATTAAAATAACGAAGACGATAATTTTTTATTATTTAGAAAAGTTGACAGTTTCTTTAAAAACTGTCAACAGTTAAAATTCAAATTTAATATCATATTCGTAATCAGCGACCTCAAAAACCTTATTACTGTCTTTTTACAAAAAACGATCACTTTTTAGAAAAGTTGACAGCTGTCAACTGTCAAATTGTCAATTTAACATCATATTCGTAATCAGCGGCCTCGAAAACCCTTACAAACATGTGTCACTTATTTATAATTATTGTTGCAAGTTAGAAAACTTAGATTATTTTTTCTATGTTTGGGGAGTTTGTTATTAATTTATATAAACAATTATATAAAAAAATTTCCATTACTGGTATGTTTTTTATTTAGATACTGTGATTCACCGTGAAGAAAATAAGCCTAAATTGATTTAAAAATATTAATATTTAAAAAAGTTACAAGGGTTTTTCTAAGTTAAACTTTAACTGCTGTTTTCTCGAAAACTTGTTTTCCCACGTAAGGTCCCTTTTCACTGTCCAGGTCACATATAAGCACTAAGAACTATTAAAAGAAGAATCCTTAGTCATTAAAACTAACTTTTTTACCAGCAACTTTTTTATCTTTAAAATGTTTAGCTTGACAATGTGTACAGTAATAATTCATTGGACCTAGATAATTTTCAACATTCAACTCATTTTGAATTTGATGCTTTAATACTCCTTTACAATAATTTCTTTGACATCGAGTATTCTTTTTTTTGACAAAGAACTTGTAACACAATTTTTTTTAATTTAAGGTTCTCAGCATATTCTATTTTGGATTCGACTTGAAGTTTTTTCTTAGTTGAAGTGTGTTTTTCACCTAAATAATTTACGTTATCAATTGTACGTTTTAAATTTTGCCTCTCACGATAATTTTTTTGAATTTTAGCCCTACTTTCTTCAAGTGTTTTTGATTCAATATTTCCTTCATTTATTTCATTTATTATTCTCGGGAAAGAAATGGATGTGTATGCTTCCTCTAAATAATTTTCATTATCAATTTTAGTTTGATTCTCCATACTGAAGTTGAATATTTTTTTCATTTAAAAGGCAATTTCAGTCATACACAAGTATATAAGATCTACTATTAGAAAGTTGAACAGAAAGAAATGTACATAAACTATTGTTTTCTAACATTAACATTAAACGATTTCTCATATTACAATAATAGTAATTGACAGAGTGGGGAATAATAACTACTGGTGGTTCAAAAGGATATAATCTAATTAAATAATCTCTTTGATAATGATTTGAACATTTTTTATTAGGGCTATCAAAAATGTAAAGGCTTATTCCATCATAATAAGTACAAATCCAATGACCAGATTTATAAGATCCACTAAAAAGTATTTGAATGTGCTGCTTATTTTTTTCGATTGGAACTATAAAATCAAGTATTTGTAAACACAAAGTATTTTGCATAGTACAAAAAAAAATTTGATTGTCTTCCCAATAGCTTATGAAATTCATACACCCTGCCGGAAGAATAGACTGAAATTGTACTGGGGAATTAGTACTAAGAGCTCAGTCTATTTCAGTGAAAATTTTCTGCGTTTTAGCACTGAAATTGTACTAGGAAAAATTTCCTGCAAGAGGGTTGCTAAAGGTAGTGTTTATGGCCTAACCGTCATTAAGTTGAAGGACAAATATTTCTTTGTTAATGTAAAAATAATTAATAAATAATAATTCTTTACAAATAATTATTATATATGCTAAATGTTCATGTGCATCAAAATTCAAAAATAATATCCGTTTTTACGTAACAATTAGAGTTTGCGAGATAGTTCATAACTTTTTTAAATAAAAATTTTTTTATAATGAATTTTGGAAATTTGTAATCACAAAATATCATAGATTAAAACTTTTTTGTTTTAAAAATTTTATTATTCAAATTGTAAACTTTTTAAGCCATAAAATTATAAACCCATACAACAATAGGCTTTCGGGTCTATTGTTAAAGCAGGGGTTAGAATATAATTTTAAAATTTAACGGGAATTTCATTGAAAATTTTGGTAACGTTTTTCATTTCCACTTCTAGACTGTTGATAATGTTTTGTTGACATAACATGCATTTGAAACTATTGTTAAAGAACTTTAAAAATGTCTACCGAAACATTAAAAAAGCCAGACTGAAATAATACTGAGGACAGTATAATTTCAGTCTATTCTTCCGGCAGGGCACATGATTATTTTTTAGCATTGCTCCTTCGGTGACAACAATACTTAAATCATGAGTAGTCAAATTAACAGTTTCTCTTTTGTTAGACATTGTTCTTTTATTTTATAAAATTTACTTGTATCAAGGAATTAAATTTTTAAAAATAGTAGGGGAAAGTCTCCAGTTGTGAGACAGGTTTCATTTTTGACCCGTAAATTGTAAACGGGTAAACGAAATTGTAAATAAAATGTACTGCTCGAAAGGTAACAGAAATACGCAACTTTTATTAAAAGAAAGTATAGTGTTTCGATGAACTCAAAAAATTTTACGATACATTTTCCGAGCACATCGCTTTTTTCAAAAAAAAAATGTCTCCAGTTGTGAGACACTCATTAAAAATTGCAAAAATTTAATAAGTTTGACATAAAACGTTATGTTTAGTAGAAATAATTAAATATATTAATAATATATATTATTATATAGTAAATAATAATATTTATTCGCCAAAATATGACTATCAAATAGACACAATTTAATAGCTTGAACAAGAGCATAAAAATTGATTTCTTCTGAATCAATTGACTTTTTTCCACTTGACATGCCCAAAAATACTAGAAAAAAATAAAAACAACATTTAAATAGTATGCCTGCAAAGTCGTATTTTTCATGCTGCCCAGATGGATGTTGACACCGTCTCACAACTGGTGATATGCTGTATCTTACACCCAGAAATTGGCGTTATTTTGAAAAAGAAAAATTAAATTATTTTCAACCGTAGATTGGAACAATGCAATATTGCATCACAAAATATAAGGAAAACATTAAAAGAAAATGCATTACATTTACCTTTTCCAATTAATTAACTTGGAAAAAAGTACTTTGCATTTATTGAAAAAACGCTTTTTAGTCGATTATCACACACAGTGTTGGTATTTAACAAAAACAGTTTATATATCCGCTTCGGCGTACACGAAAAAGTTGGCTCATATAAAAAGAACTGTTTTTATATAAACCAATCGGCTTTTTAATATTGCATGTTAAAAAAAATTAACTGTCTCACAACTGGGGGTGTCTCACAACTGGAGACTCTCCCCTAATATTATATTAGAATTTTAATATCAAGTTTTATACATTTATTTATAAATTTTATAATTTCCTTTTATCCAATTTTACCAAATGTTGGCTCTTATAGAAAATAACAACAAATTTATAATTCTCTCCTTATTCAAAACTTACAAATTTTTCCTTCTATCCAATAAAATCAATGTTCAATTTTGTCTTTCATCCAATTTAACTAATTTCCAATTTTGTCTCTTATCCAATATATAACTAATTTACAATTTTTCCTTTTATCCAATTTAACCAATTTTTCCTTTTATTCAAATTAACCAATTTCCAGCTTTGTTTTTATCTAATATAATCAAATTCCAATTTTGCCTTTTATCCAATTTAACCAATTTCCAGCTTTTTTATCCCATATAACTAATTTCCAATTTTGCCTTCTATGCAATTTAACCAATTTCCAGCTTTGTTTTATCCTATTATACTTACTATTCACTAAATCAATATTTACCAAGTCTCGAAGTATTCACTAATAATTCACTTATTTAACTTTATAGTCACTCACATATAGTGTGTGAATTCACCAGTGAATTATTAAGATTTTTTTATTTGATTTAATTTATTTATTTATTATTTATTTATTTATTTATTTAATTTTGTTACTCGAGAGTTCTAATACCAGTCAGTTAGCTGTAAATGTCATAGGAGCGCTCACTGACAATTATTTTAGCACCTGCGTCGATTCACGGCCAGCAAGCGTGTATAGAAAATTTTTATTAATTTCTCTTTCCCATATTATATTAGTCATTTGAAATTTTAAAAACAAACATCGCATTCGTAATCAGCGACCCTAAAAACCACCGAGTGGCAATATTAAGATTAATTGCATAAAGTAAACATTCTGTTCCATATTGGATCCGCCATTTTGATTTATGGAAAACTAAAATTCAATTCGTAATCAGCAACCACAAAAATTCCCGAGTGACAAAATTAAGGTTTATTGCATAAATTTTAAAAAATTTTGTTCTATATATATTAAATCCGCTATCTTGAATTTCTTAAAAATAACATTAAATTAGTAATCAGCGACCCCAAAAGCCTTTAAGTAGGAAAACTTAGGCGAATTTAATTACATTTTGGTATTTTGAAAAACAGTGACCACCCCTTTCAAAGTTCCCTTCATATTTTAGGCCATATTTGGTCCGCCATATTCAAATTTTAAATTCTAATCTACTTTTTTTAAAAGTATACAATTTTTGTGCCTCTATGGATGAGAATTGAATGTTATTCACGCACGTTTAACTCCTTAGCAGTGTAGTCAAAATAAAGTTTTCGTGTCACAACTGTGCTAAATTTTTTTATTTCTTTTAATGCCAGATATCATTATATTTTATGTTTTTGGGGTTATTAATATTTGTGTGCGGAACCCGCCATTGCAGTGCGAGTACAACTCGCACTTGTCTAATTTTTTTTTTATTTTAGTTATACTCAAAAACGACTCAAAACACGAATTTGAACCAAAAAAATTAAACAAATTTTTTTGTGACATAACAATAGCATATTTCCATGTATTTTTTTCCGCTGAATCCGGATTTGAAGTCAGAATTGACAGATATGCTCAAAATTTTGAGCTAAACTCAAAAAAACGACTCAAAAAAACCGAATTAAAATAACGAAAATGAAAAATTTCTTCTGTGACACTGCAAAAGTATATTCCTATGTATTTTTTCAAGCTGAATCCGAATTCGAAGTCAAAATTGACAGATTTGCTTAAAATTTTGAGATAAACTCAAGAAACCACTCAAAAAAAAGACTCAAAAAACCGAATTAAGATGAAAAAAATTTTATATGACACTACACTACTATATTTCCATGTACTTTTTCCCGCTGAATCGAAATTCGCAGTCAAAATTGACAGATTTGCTCAAAATTTTGAGATAAGCTCAAAGAATTGATAAAAAAAGCGATTTAAAATAAAGAAATGGAAATTTTTTGCTATGACACTACACTACAATATTTCCGCATCGGATCTCGCATTCAAAGTCAGAATTGATAGATTTCTGACTGATTTGCTCAAAATTTTGAGATAAACTCAAAAAACTGATAAAAATGCAATTTAATATGAAAAAAGGAAATTTTTTGCTATGACACTACACTAGTGTATTCCCATGTATTTTTTCACTGTGATTCCGATGTCAGAATTTTCAAAGTTGCTCAAAATTTTGGGTTTCATTAAATGTGCTCAAAAACATGCATGTAAAAGGGAATTTTTGTCGAAACCTTATGTTATAATAATGGAGGGTTTTGGTATTCAGTACGAATCTAGAGTTACCTCACTCAAACAACTCTGTCTTAGCTTGTGATATATTGGACGAAAATTTATTTCACTTGTACCTGTAACCAGGGTTTGAGTTATAAAAAATTTTGTGTCAATCTGATAATTCTAACTTCGAATTTGTATTCAGCGTATATAAAATTCATGAGAATACACTACCCAATACCAAAAAATGAACTCTTTTGCATTAAATTGAATTTTGAGCATTTTTGGATTTAACTTAAAATTTTGAGCCAATTTAATAATTTTAACTTTGAATTTAGAAGCAGATGTAAAAACATCAGAGTATACTAATGTTGTGTACTAGCAAGAAAAGTAGAGTTTCTTCACTTTAATTTTTGTAACTTAACAGATTTTCTTGTGTGTCTCAAAATTTTGAGCCATTTGAATAATTCTGACTTTAAATGCGAGATCCACATGTAAAAATATATGGAAATACTGTAATGTAGTGTCATGGCAAAAAATTTCCATTTCTTTATTTTAAATCGCTTTTTTATCAATTCTTTGAGCTTATCTCAAAATTTTGATCAAATCTGTCAATTCTGACTGCGAATTCGGATTCAGCGGGAAAAAGTTTTTGGGAATATAGTAGTGTAGTGTCATAAAAAATTTTTTTCAACTTAATTCAGTTTTTTGAGTGGTTTTTGAGTTTATCTCAAAATTTTGAGCAAATCTGTCAATTTTGACTTCGAATTCGGATTCAGCGTGAAAAAATACATAGAAATATACTTTTGCAGTGACACAGAAGAAATTTTTCATTTTCGTCATTTTAATTCGGTTTTTTGAGTCGTTTTTGAGTTTAGCTCATAATTTTGAGCATATCTGTCAATTCTGACTTCGAATCCGGATTCAGCGGGAAAAAATACATGAAAATATGCTATTGTTATGTCACAAAAATTTTTTTTAATTTTTTTGGTTCAAATTCGTGTTTTGAGTCGTTTTTGAGTAAACTAAAATAAAAAAAAAATTAGACAAGTGCGAGTTGTACTCGCACTGCAATGGCGGGTTCCGCACACAAATATTAAAACAATACTTGCAACATTGATCGGTAATTGGTAGAATTAAAATCGATTAAAATAAACAATTATAAAAATATATTAAAATCATTTGATAAAAAAAAATAACTAAAAAAAAATTAAAGTATTGTAAGGGAAGTGTTCCGGTTGTGGGCACCCTTTTGTTTTTGCCTCATAACATTTGTCCATGTGCATATTATACAAATGTATGTGTACGAATTTAAAGCTGGAGGTCTAAGGTGACTGTCAGTAAAGGAATTAAATTGATTCCTTTAAATAAAAAAGTTTTATTAGAAATTTAGTGAAATGGAAATTTTTTGACAAAAAAATTTTTGTACCTGGTTGTGGGCACCCTTGAAAAATCCGCTAAAAATGAAAAAATATTAAAGGAAACCAACACAAATAAAGAAAAAATGAAAGTTTCTTTATTTTAAGAGACTTTGCCGGGATAAAGAACAAAAATGATGACACGTTTTCACACTATGCTCATCGCTAACAAAAGCATAATGCTTGCATGTGAAGTAGCTAGTACGCATACCATAACGCACTTCTAATGCACTGAACGGCTATATTTATCGCATTTAATGGAGTTTGCGGCTGTCACTTTCCTTGGCAGAAAGTTTAGATAGATGAGACAGTAGTCCACATCATTGTCAGATGGTAGAGCCTCCTTAACATAAAGGTGCCCACAACCGGGAATGACAGTCATTTCTTAAAAAGACCAACACATTTTGTGATGCAGAATTTTGGTTAAACACGAAGGTATATCACAAAATATAATAACAATACTGCAAAAAAAAATTAAACCCTTTTTTTCTGAACGAATCTACACCCATATGTTGCTCTTCGAAAACAATACAAAATTACTTTTTTATTTATTTAATGCAAATTTTCTTTATTATGCTCACAGCAATTACACAAATGCATATATTTGTTTCGTTATCAATACGAAAAGTCCGTATTGTCAACGAACACGACTTGCAATACTTAGATCAGTAAAATCTGCTTGCTGTCAAAGTTTACGTAGGGGTGCCCACAACCGGCGCACTTTCCCTATATATCTAATATTGTAAACAATAATAAGCAGAGGAACAAAATTTTCAAAATTTATTATAGTTCCTCTGCTTATTATTGTTTACAATATTAGATATACAATTCTTTAATTTTTTTTAGTTATTTTTTTTTATCAAATGATTTTAATATATTTTTATAATTGTTTATTTTAATTCTACCAATTACCGATCAATGTTGCAAGTATTGTTTTAATATTTGTTTGCGGAACCCGCCATTGCAGTGCGAGTACAACTCGCACTTGTCCAATTTTTTTTTTATTTTTAGTTAAGAAATTAAAGTCAGAAAACAATCTCTCATTTATTCTCTTAAAATTTGACTCTCTTCCTTAAAATATTTAATGCCACGTGTTTAAACTAAAAAAAATAAAAAAAAATTTTTTTTTGATTTTTTTTCAAAAAGTTTTTTAAATAAATTTTTTGTCGCCAGACTGTAATCCTTATATGAAATCAGCAGATATGCAAATTAGGTAAAGAGAGACATTCTTATTGACATTGCCTTTAGAGAAAGAAAGAAAGGTAGCCGTTACCAGAGAAAGCGTTATCGGCGCCGTTATCCAGACGTTATCGAGACCGTTACCTTTGGAGTTTCTATTACTATATATATTATATATATATACATATAATAGACTTTTCTTTATATTTCCCTTGCGATGAAGGAAGAAAGAAAATATTACCTGGGTTCTCCGAGGTAATCCCCATTACAAAGGCTATTGTTTAAGGGTTCGTAATCCTTCTTAGGGTCGAATACAGGCCTATATAATATATATATATATATATATATATATATATATATATATATATATATATATATATATATATATATATATATATATATATATATATATATATATATATATATATATATATTTGTATATTGGCCTCAGAATCAATTTACGAGTGCGAAGAAGACACTCACGCTTAGGGCCTACCACTTAAATATAAGAACCAAATTTTAATTTAAAAAATAATCATATCGTAGATTATTATTTTCTTGGGACACGTTCTACGTGTTTTTAACGAAAATCAAATAAAAAAATCTTAATAATTCACTGGTGAATTCACACACTATATGTGAGTGACTATAAAGTTAAATAAGTGAATTATTTGTGAATACTTCGATACTTGGTAAATATTGATTTAGTGAATAGTAAGTATAATAGGATAAAACAAAGCTGGAAATTGGTTAAATTGCATAGAAGGCAAAATTGGAAATTAGTTATATGGGATAAAAAAGCTGGAAATTGGTTAAATTGGATAAAAGGCAAAATTGGAATTTGATTATATTAGATAAAAACAAAGCTGGAAATTGGTTAATTTGAATAAAAGGAAAAATTGGTTAAATTGGATAAAAGGAAAAATTGTAAATTAGTTATATATTGGATAAGAGACAAAATTGGAAATTAGTTAAATTGGATGAAAGACAAAATTGAACATTGATTTTATTGGATAGAAGGAAAAATTGGTTATATTGGATAAATATTGGTTATATTGGATAAAAGGCAAAATTGGTTATATTGGATAAAAAGCTGGAAATTGGTTAAATTGGTTTTATTGGATAAAAGGCAAAATTGGTTATATTGGTTTTATTGGATAAAAGACAAAATTGGTTATATTGGATAAAAGGCAAAATTGGTTACATTGGTTTTATTGGATAAAAGGCAAAATTAGTTATATTGGTTTTATTGGATAAAAGACAAAATTGGTTATATTGGATAAAAGGCAAAATTGGTTATATTGGATAAATATTGGTTATATTGGATAAAAGGCAAAATTGGTTATATTGGATAAAAAGCTGGAAATTGGTTAAATTGGTTTTATTGGATAAAAGGCAAAATTGGTTATATTGGTTTTATTGGATAAAAGACAAAATTGGTTATATTGGATATATTGGTTATATTGGATAAAAGGCAAAATTGGTTTCATTGGTTTTATTGGATGTTAAAGATGAATTTAATTATTTATTTATTAAATAACAAAAAAAAATCTTACTTCAAACAAATTCAACTTTAACTGTATCGAAATTGTTTTCGATATTTTTAAAATGAATTAGAGTATAAAATTGAAATCATCCCAAAGATAAAACGTAATTGCTCTCCGGAAAATAGAAATTATTTTAAAGGTCATGGATTTTCTTTTGAAGCTTGTTATTTATTTCAACAACTCCGATTAGACGGTATTTTTAATTTGAATGAAATGAAAAGGTAAAAAGGTTGAAACAGCTGAGCACGCTGTAATAAAACACCTCATAGGTAGAAATTATAATATAAAGATTTATTGCAGATTAAGAATAAAAAAATGCACTAATTCTAATTGTTCAATTGAAATCCCAATTAACGCATAGTTAAATGGCCATAATTATTCAAGTAGATACCCTTTTTATGTAAATCAATTATATAAAATCTCTTAAATCGACAAATTAAAATAACGATAATAATATTCCCATCTACAATCAACATATAGACCAATATTGATAGTTATATTATTTTTTATGAAGAAAATATTTGAAATATAATTTGTATATATGTGTGTGTATTGTGTATAGAGTATTTAAATGTTCAAACTCACCAAACTTACGTAGTTTATTCTTTTTAAAAGGTAAGAGACAAGGAAAATCTCTTATTTCACTTAATATGTGATTCACAACTGTGACAATGCTTATAATCCTTCTTACTGATTCGTTTTATTTCTTATCTCTTTAAATGATTTTTTAGTTTTTCCTTAATATTCTTTTAAATATTTTTATTTTATATAGAACTATTGCAAACACGTTTCAAAATTAATTTTAATATTTCCAAAAACGGGATCACCGAATTAGAAACTTGTAACTAATTCTGATACTATTTAGACAATATGAGATTACCAAAAAAAATCTCTAATCCACAAGGTCGAAGGTTTTATTATTTGATACCCTGCCTTTTAAATTTTATTCACTCTAATGAACTTTCTTTTTAAGACACTTTATTCGACAAAAATTGCAATTAGTTATTATTTTTTATTTGATTGTTTCACTATTTTGTCTTCTTATTTTTCACTGTTTCATTTTCTTTTTGTTTCAAACTATTATTTAATCACTTTTGTATATGTATTTCTTTTCAATAAAAATTTATTTCTTTTATAATTATAATATTTTTTTTTATAATTTACTTTGTAAATTTAATTAATTCAAAATTGACAAACTCAACCCTTACTTCGGGGATAAAATGCTAAAACCTCCGCCTTAATGCGGGAAAATCAAATACAATGTTATAAACATCCGCACTGCAAGAAATACTCATTAAAACTCCTCGATAATTCCGATTGAACCAACAGTCACACCCTGGAATCGTTTTAAAATCGGTAAGGTGGGGGATTTTGTTGCACACGGCCCACCAAATACCGCTGTTACCATGCAAGCTTTTTGCAAGTTTGCAAATTCCTTTAAGGTGGTCTGATATAGTTCAATGATCTGTACTCTATATTGCCATTGCAGGTGTGCATTCTTTTTATTGGTATTTTTACCAATACATTCTAAAATCTTTTCACAGTTGACTTTTTAAAGTTCAACCAATTTCAACAGTAGTATTTCCGTTGTCTATTTTAATTTGTAATGTTAATCTTTTAAATATAATTTTCTTTTATTTAAAAAAATTCAGGTGCCAAAAAATCATTGAGGTTTTTTTTTTGACAATTTTTATAAAATTGTTTGATGAATTTTAACCACTTAAATCTCTTTTTTTTTGATACTATAAGTATAATTGTGTTTACGTGTACTTAATCTTAATTACATAATTCCCAAAATTTTTTAGATTCTATATAATATAAATATTTTAAGAATAATTTTAAAATATAAATAAAAAAATTCGTTACGAATTCGATCGTAACAAATACCCCCCTTTTTTAGGCTGACGTCCCTTGGCAGCTTATGTTGAACATATAATTTTTTGTGGAGTTCACATATAATTGTTGATTCGATGGTTTTACAATATTTAGGTTGTTGAATTTACTGAAAATAATACAATTTTTTTTTCTTTTTTTTTTTTTTGAACAGAATCAAACTTTTAGTTGTAATTTTATTAAAAAAATCGTTTCCTCTTTTTTTTGTTTTAGGAAGATTTTGAATAAATAAAGTTTGTTTCTGTTTTATTAACAATAATTACAGTCTGAAATTTTATTGTTGTTTAGTGACAAGTAATTTTGTATTTTAAATTATTAAAATCGATCATGGTATAAAAAAATGCGTTTAAATACATGATTTCTAAACTTGTTTTTTTTTTTAAATTTGTTACTGGAAACCTAAAATTTTCTTGAATTATTGATATATTATTGCATTTTTCTTTTTACCAGGCTAGATATTATTGGCCTTGTTTCGATGTACAATGATGCTTCTTTCTACAAAAATTTTTAATAATTTAATTGGTGATGTCTAAAAAAATTTTTTTTTTAAATTGTTAAAAAAATGATTATAAATTATTATTTATGCTCAAATTAATTCGAATTTCAGAAGTAGAGTACATAGAATAGTTTTTTTTTGCAATGAAATATTTTCATAATGTAAAAATTTGAATTTACTGTAACAATTTGTTTGAATTTCAGTACAATTTTTTTTTATATTTAATTTGTTTTTGTTGTTTATAGAGAAATGTTCATTTTCTCAGATTATTTCTTTGCTTCCTTTTTTTTTTGTTGCGTTTATTACAAAGTTTTATTTGTTTTTTTGATTTATTCTTTTTATATTTTTAGACGAAAACCAAGTTAAAAGTTATTTCATGCTTTCTATTTGTTTAAAAAAAAATTACTTTATTTTAAAAAAAGAATAATCTGAAATTTAATACATCTACATGAAATGACTTTTGTAAGGTAACCTATATGTCGCTGATTTTTTATTTGGTTTAAACAGAAATTTATAAAATTTATGCCTATATGGTGCATAAAAAAATGAAAATTTCTGCTTTTCTGTTCCCATACCCCCCTTTTTTGTCTACTGTCGTCCCTTGACAGTGTTTTTGTATGAAAAAAAAAAATTAGAGAAAAAGAAAATTGAAAAAAAATGTTTTCGAATGATTTTATATTCTGTTAATCTGAAAATAAAAGAGATTATTTTGTCATGGAATCGTCTTTGTCCGGTTGGATCTTTGTTCTCACGGTTGCATTTGCTGGCTTGCAAAATAGGTCTAGTAAGAAGATTTACTTTTGGTTGTCAGTTTTCGTGCGTCTGTTGAAGTGTTGTTATCTCCAGTTGTTTTTGTGGCACGAACTTTTTTTTTTTAAAAAAATGAGTTCTTTTGATTTTTCTACTTTTAAGACTGCTTTGGAATTGGTTGAAAAAGATGTGTGCAATCCTTCATCTTGTTTGAATTATTTGTTGGGTCGGTATTTGATGGACCAACAGTCTAAAATTGACAGTGGTGCTCTGGGGTGAGTTAATATTATTTTCCTTTTTAATTTCTAGTTTTTTTTGTAAGAAAATGAGAGAAAAATTTAATTAGTTTTTCTTTTTAATTTATAATTTATTTGTATAATTTATATTTAAATAAATGGTATAATTAAAGGGATTGTAAAATATTGCAGGAGAAAAATTGTATTTTCTTCGTGGGAGGATGCTCCTTTGCGTTCGGTTGGGGCTGGTCATTGGCCTTTGAATGGTTTGATGGAAACCAAAAAAAATCATGAATTTACTGATCCACATTGGGTGCAAGAGTATCGTTGGAATTGGACAGAGAAAAAATATGAAACTAGGTGTTTTTGGGTTCCTGCTGTTTTTCAAAGCCCTCATCTTTGTGTTGTGTCAGAGGAAGAGCCGATGGAGGAGATCGTTGGTGTGTTAGGTGTCAATGTCGTTTGTCGGTGAGTCCTATTGTTTTTGTGTTATTGTTTAAAAAAAATGTTATTTTTTTCTTTTTTTTTATATATATAAATATCTACAAAATCAGATGTGTTTTTGTATGTGTATTTTGATTGTATGTTTTGTTGTTTGTTTTTTTTTTTTTTTTTAGTCCGTATTCAAATTTGCCTGGCTATCCACTCGTTCGTGGTTTTCGTCCTAGGAGTGAGTTGTTAGAGTTGGTGTACGTTCAGAGGTACCGTAAGGATTGGGATGAGTTCGTTCTTGGGTTTTCTGGTTGGGAAGTGGTAAGTTTTTTTTACGTTGTATGGATTAATGTGTAGAAAAAATGTGTGTTTTTTTTTTTAATGTCGATGTGTCTTATTATTTGTTTCAGCGTTGGCGATTTGGTTTGGAATCTATTTGGATTCCTGAGTGAAATGTGTGTTTGTGTGTTTAAAGAAAATGTTATTGATTGTGTGTACAAAAAAAAACTAGATACTTTAATCTTTGAATTTGAATTTTTTTTTTTTTTTTAAATTTTGCACAATGTTTTTTTTGTGTTGTATTTTTGACCAAAATTGATTTTATTATTATTATTTTTTTTTTTACAACCATTATTTATTGTTATTAATTATTATTATCTGAATTTTGGGTAAAATATACATAAACATTTTATTATAAAATAAATGTAATAATAAAATAAATAAAATAAAATTCAAGATGACAGAGTGTTGAAGTCATTATTTTATATCATAAGAATATTGTAACTATATAAATTCGACTTTTGTAAGATCTTAATTTAAACTATTTTCGAAATTCAATATTATTTCTAAAAATTCACGCTATAATGCCTCTAATTTTCAATCAAAATTCTAAGTAAAATTCATATTTTAATCAATTTTTATTAGAACAAAATTTTTAGAATTCAGTTATTTAAAAAGAAAGAAGAATAATTTAATCAATAGTTGAATATTTCTTAACATTGGATTTCTATGAACAATGTTATCAGACTTATTTAAAAAAAATTATTTTTTTTGCGAACTTAAAAAGTGTAATTTTAAGAATAAATTCAATTTTCTTTCAGTATATATTTAAGATTGTATATAAAATAATTTGAATTCTACGCGATAAGTTTTGTTATTTGTGAATATAATTAATTTTTTGTGAAAATTGTATTCAAAATAAACTTTAAACTCTTTTAAAATAATTAAATTCCAGTTCTGTAATCGGTTGTTCGTAAAATTTCTATTTAAAATTTTAAATTAATTAAAAAAATGATATTTTCTAAAATTTCGAATTGAAACTTTTGTAGTTCATGTATTTATGATGATTGTAAATTGCATCTTTTTTTAAAAATTCAATCATTTTTAAATTATTTGTATAAAATTATTCATTAAATAATTTATAAATTATAAGTAATAATTTTATTAACGTTCTTTAAGAATTAAGTTATTAAAAAAAACTATTGCCAGAAATAGAAAGCATTAGAGGCCCTGTATTAGAATTTTTGGGGATTTCCTAGTTTATGAAGCAAACGAAAAGGATACTAAAATTAAGAGTTCTCTTTTAAATTTTTTAAAATTTTAATATTTTCCAGTATTTTTAATGAAAATTCCTGACTTTCCTTGATTTTCCTGACTGTTTGGCAACCCTTCTAATTCATTTAAATAAAGATATTGTTGCAATAATAATTAATGCCGACCTTTGTACGATTATTCTATATATATATTTTTTTTTAACTTCTCTGATTTTTTTGTTTTTTTCCTAGAACTTATTTATTTTATTCTGCTGTTTAGTTGAATTTCTGCTATGAATTTGAAATTTTTTGGTCGATAAAAAATTATTTGCTGTGGTGTTTATTTTAGTTGCCGTGTGGTGACAGCATCTACTGGTGAGATGATTAGTGAGATGCATTGTCAAATGTTCCCGCGTATGCATTTTTAGTTCTACTTTGTTATCATCGCGGTTATGAGCGTCAGTGGTTAATTTCTTGTGCTACTTGTGTTGTATTTTGTTTTGTTTTTTAAATTATTTGTTCGTTAAACTTTTGTTTTTTTTTTTTTTATATTTTGTATTAGGAAGAAACTGATAAGTTTTTGATAAATAATAATAAAAGAACTTGTGTTTACGTGGTGGTGTGGTTTTGCGTTTAGTCTTTTTGCATAGCAGTTATTAGTTTGTGGTGAGTACAAAATACATATTTTTTATTTAATGTGATCTTCTTTGTGATAATTTTGACAGTATATTGTTCTCAAAGAAATTTTAATTTTCGTTTTTTTTTATATCTTCAGAATAATTTTACTTATTATCAGTAATATAGTGTTATGTTAATTGTAGTATAATGTTTTCTAATAATTGATTTGACCATAATGATTTAAATAGGTAATTTAACTGATTAGTTTTTAATATTTTTTTTCATTTTGTGGCTGTTTTTTTTTGGAATTTGTTGTATTGCAGTTTCTTAAATATGCTGACGTGAGGTTTTTGTTATTTCTGTCGTTTAGAGACTCTCTGGTCTCCAGCTTAGATAAATTATTCTAATGCTCTCCTTTTTGCTGTTATTATTGAATAAGTTTTATTTTATTATTATTTTTTTTTTTTATTTTAAATAAAGGAATTGATTTAATTTAATTCAAAAGTATATACAAAGAAAAGAATATATATATTTTTATAATTGCATATGTTGACCGGGAAAATGGAAATAAGTTCATAATCTTGTTTCAAACCAGGAATTTTTGTACCAATTTAGAAAGAGTTTTATTATTTTTTTTGTGTTAAAAACTAATCGTTTTTTTTTTAATTGAAAAAACTGATGATTCGAACATAGTGTGTAAATGGTTGACAAAGAATTAAATAAAAGAAATAAAATTAAATTAATAGAAATTTTGGATATGCCTCTGCAAATAATAAGAATAAGAAGGATAAGAATTTTTAGAGTGTTTTAATTATATCATTTGACGAATAATTGAATTTTACTAGGAGTTATATTATATTTATATTAACCAATATAAAAATTTTTTTTTTAAGAAAGAAAAAAAACATTTTGGAAAGTTTTAAAAAAAAATTTTTTATGAATAGGATTTTGAAAAAAAATTTTTTATTACTTTTTGTTCTTTCAAGATAAATTAAAAAAAATTTTTTTTTTATTTACTCATAATGGGAAAAACGAATTTATTTCATGGAAATTTCTAGAAATTGTAAAAATCTTCTTCACAAGAATTCATTTATTTTGATAAATTCGCATAAAAAAGTTTGACTATTTTCATTTAGATATGTCATCAGATTCTTACATGGATTTAAATATTTTTATAAATATTAAAGTTCTTTGTAGAAATTCAATTTGTTTTTATTTGTTCAAAGTTTCTAGTTATAATTTTGAGCAGATAATATATATATTTATTTTGTAGGAATTCTTTGTTTTATTGAATTATTTTTATTAATATTATTTTTTTTTTAAAAATAGAGTTTCCAGAAAGAAAAATCCATAGTAGTTCGTAAAAATTGTTTATAATTTTTGTTGTTAACAGGTATGGTAATTAACAAATTTACTGTTTAGGCAGGTTCTGTCAAAAAAAATTTTGTGTTAATTTAAACAATATTATGGCGTAAATCTCATTTAGTAATTATTATTTCTGTAATTAAAGGAAATTCATGTAAATTTTCGGTATTTTATGGAAATTTATGTAAATTTGTAGAAAGTTGTGCGACAATGAATAGTAAATTGTTGCAAAATTAGTAATAAAAAAATTTGTGAAGGTATATGGAAATTTCTGCGGCAATTTATATACCATGGCGCACAAGAAAAACTAAAAAAATTTTTTTTTTTAAACAAGCTATTATCGATTTCCAAAATCCCCTTTTTTTACGTATCTTTTTTTTTTACTTACTTTATACTTCTGCACTTGTTCTGATTTAAAATAAAAATTATTCGTTTTATTGTAAATATGTGATGATTAGACCATGACGATTCTGTGATTCCCTGTGCGACTTTCATGCTTATCACACCCTTTAAACAAAAAAGCTTTTAGTTGATTTTTTTTTAGTTTACTTGGGAGATTTTATTAATGTTTTTTTTTTTTTAATGTTGAGTAATTTTTCGGTTTTATTCTTTATGTATATTATTCAGCTTAACAAGGTGTTTAGACCGTGACACGGGAACTGGGTACAAGAAATTTCTACAAAAATGTTAAAAAAATAAAAATTTTTTTTTTTAAGTGTTTTGTTTTTCTGAATTCTATTAGCTTGAATAATAAGAAAATGTCAATATTGTATTCATTATCATATTTTACTAAATAAATAACATTTTATTTATGTAATGGTAGTGTAGACTGATTATTAGTTCATGATGTTTTGTCACCTTAAAACAGATTGTTAAGTAAAATCGTAATTAAATTTTTTTTTTTATTAAAATTATTAAAATTAATTTATTCCTGAGGGAAATTAAAAATGATTAAAATTTATTTAATACAGTAGGTATTTATGGTTTTCAAATAATTTTTAGAATTAAAGAAATTTGTAAAAATATGTAATGGAATATATTTTTTTGGAGTATCTAATCATTTTTAGGGTGAATCAGAATATTTTTTAGAGTTAAGGGTGTAATCAAAGTTTCGTCAAGTAATAAGGTTTTTCATATTAAAAGGGAAAGTATTTTACAGGATTTATAGTTGTTAATTTTGTAGAATGTTTGTTACAGAGTTCTTATTTTTGGAAAGGAAGGAAGTAATGAATATTATAATAATAGTAAGAAAAAATAGCGAATGACTAACTTCAGGTGTGTAAAGACTGGACAGAATGAGTGAATACGGCTATTATTATAGTTAATGATATAATTCTTTGGAAGAATTAAAGGTTAAAGAATTTAAAGAATTTAATTAAAAAAATATTCAAAAAGATAATTTGACTTTGAGCAGAGTTGGTCTCACATTTTTATAGCTTTAAATTTATTTTTCGATAATTTGACTATTTTATATGTTCTAAAATTCTTCAAAAAAAATGATTTCTCTTGAACTTTATAAAACTTGTTTTTTAAAAAATTCTTTGCAAGAATTAAATTATATTAAATTCTTTCATGAATTATATAATTCGTAAATTAGATACAATTTGTTAGCAGGTTAATAAAATATTTTTTTTTTGATGAAGTTTAGTATAAGGGTCAGGAAAATAAAGATTTGAAATTGAATTTTGTTAAATATTTGTAAAGTAAAATATGAGTTGTGTTTTTACAAAAAAAAACTGTATTTCTTGTTTATTTTTTTTTGTTTAATTCAATTATTTAAAATCAATTAATTAAAATTAAAATTATTTGCCAAAGAAAATTTAAATAAACTCGTAAAACAATTTAACTTTTCATGAGAGATTCTATTATAAATTTTGAAACTATTTACAGATTTATTTAAGTTCAGAATCAGATAGCTTTAAATTTGATGAGAAAATAAAACTGGAAAAATTAGTTTAAATTTTTATTGTTTAAAAACACGATTAAAAATAACAGTATTACTCTGCAAAAACATTAATATATTTTTTTTTTTACTCTTTTTTTTTAAATAGTTGAATTCCTGCGATGGATATTATTATTTTTTAGAAGAAATTTCATGGTTATTTAAATTATAACAAAACATGAAGAATGTGATCGTCTTAAAATTAATTTGTTTATTAATTTGTATTATTCAAAAACAAAAAATAAAATGATGTTGTTAAATAACAATAAATAATAACAAAAGTAAACAAAATTTAATATTATTTGTCAAAACTTGATTTTTGATATTTGAACGATTTCCTTTTTGGATTAATCGAGGAGTCCTAATAATCATTTCCCGCAAGGCGGACGTTTGATTTAGTTTATATTGAGTATTTCCCGCAGAGCGGACGTTTACTATATCCTTATTTTTTCTTTTCCCGCAAAAGGCGGAAGTAGATTATTTTTCTTATCCCCAAAGACAAGGGTTGAAATTAAAATATTGAAGTGAGTGTTTT
The DNA here is from genome assembly GCA_032872505.1 of Leptopilina syphax. Classification (NCBI taxonomy): domain Eukaryota; kingdom Metazoa; phylum Arthropoda; class Insecta; order Hymenoptera; family Figitidae; genus Leptopilina; species Leptopilina syphax. Next base: position 8,130,042 of record CM065471.1, on the reverse strand, counting down.
CTTAAAAAGATAGATTTATAGAATTCTGATATTGTTATTTAACAAGATTATTTAAAGAAAAGGAATCAAATAAAAAAGAATATATTAAAATATACAAAAAAAAAACAAGTAAAGAAGTAAAATATTAAAAAAGTGAATATTTAAAAGAGTGATTTTAAAATAAAAGAGAATAATAAGAAAGTAAAATTCATTTAGCTATAAGCTATAGTGTTTTTCTGAGTGATTTAATTAAAATCTCAAAGTGAAGTTCAGTTAATGTCATAATATATTAAAAAAAACGAATACAAGATATTGAAATTCAAGCCTTGTATTTGAGATCTAAGACCTTTTACTCTCAGTCTCTTTAAATTCTGGAATTTATTCAGAAAATAAGATAAATGTTTAAATACGGTGATCCCGAATTTTAAGCATTACAAATATTATTTTTGAATATTGTTTCAGATTTAGACCAATCAGAGAGTACAAATTTAATTTTAAAAAAATAAAGAAAACGAAATTACGTTTTTATAAAGAGTAAAAAGTATAAAATATTGATAAGAGCATAATTGAAATTAAAAACGGGATATCATCCATAAGTGTCGATATTACCCTATATAATAAAAAAGGAGAAAAATATTTTTCTCGTACTAAAAAGAAATTAATTCATTGTAAATTACAATTGGTGAGTAAACTATATAATAATTCCACATTTATAAATTTTCATGACACATACACACACACATACAAGGTGAAATTAATGTTAATATAGTAATTTTCTTTGTTTAATAAAAGTGTTCATGTTACGAAAGTTAAAGAATTTACATCGTTTATTGTATTCTTAAAGGGGGCAATTTTAATAATTCTTAATACTGAATATATATATAATATTAATATAATATATTATATTTATTTATTATTTATTTATTTATTATTTTTTGTTAAATTTAATTATTGGTTTTCGTGTTTTATGTTTTTTAATATTCTTCAAAAAAATTTGTAATCTTTTTCTAATATTTCAGAAGAAGAAAAAAACATCTTCAAGTCTTCGTCACATTTTTATATACACACAATGTAATAAGGTCTTCAGTATCATAAGACAAAAGCAGAAATATCGCGCGCGCGTAGCTCTGCTAGTTTGAAATAAATTAAATAGGATATATTGGATTCGTTTTTTGGGGGTTTTAGGGGTCGCTGAATTCGATAACGAATGAGTTTAAATCGAATCTTAGAAGAATGTCCACAACATATATCAATAGTTAATTTTCTTTTTTTATTTAATTCTGAATTTGAATAAATCATTAAGTCCAAAAAACGCTATTTGGTGCACAAATTAGCCTCAGTTGACGTTATGTTATTTAAAATAATGTTAAAAAGGAAAAACATTAAATAAATTGAAATTTCTTTTAAAAAGTGATTTTTCTCAAAACCAAAGCTATCGATTTTCGATTTTTTCCTTTCATTACAATCACTGATATTAAGGAAATGTTTCCCACTTATGCTAAATAGGTGTTCTTTTAGGTTTAAATGATATTTAAAATTATGTCAGTCGTTGAACAGTTTTATTTACTTGCTAGAAAATTAACGACTGACATAATTTTAAATATCATTTTAACCCTAAAAAACACCACTTTGGCATAAATTGGAAAAATTTCTTTATTTATGAGAGGTTCTAATGAAAGAAAAAAATCGATAACTTCGGTTATGAGACAAGTCACTTTTTTGAAGAAATTTCAATTTATTTAATGTTTTCGATTTTTTAACGTTATTTTTATAACATATTTGAAATATTCAAGAAAAAATAAATAATTTTTATACATTAGGGCAAATAGTACTTAACATTCAACTTATATTAACGAACTTTAGTTTAGTTTCATGAATTCAACATAGAATCAGAGCCGATCAAATGTTTTTAGAGGTGTCAGAAAAAAAACATTCCTTGCTTTTTTAAGTTTTTGATAATTATTTTTGAGCCTTAATTTATTTGGCTAACTTTTTTTATGCTATTGGATGTCCATTTTTGAAGTACATAATTATATAGTTTTGTCTGATTTCAAAAAGATTTAATTAAATTCATTCTGAAATGTGAGGAATACATTCGGGGTAAAGCCGCTCACTTAGTTTTAAATTAAAAATTTAGAATAAAATAATAAAATTTATAACTTGTTAAAACCAAAATTAAAACTTTATTTCACTTTCTCTTAATAAAATACAACAATATTTAAATCCATAGTTGTAATTCATAAAACTAAAAATAATAAATCAAAAACTCTTTTTTCTATAGAAATCATTAGCTTTCAAATGATATAAATTAACTTGGATAAGGAGAATAATTTCCTAGATTTTTACCGATTTGAAAAAAAGGCGGGTTTGCCCCAGTCTCCCTTATTTAATTAAATTATTTAATGAAAATACTGGATTATTTAATGCAAATAAAGTAGTTAACGAAAACAAATAAAAAAATATTTAGATAAAATAAGTCGGTTCCGTTGACGATGTAGTTTGATTTTCCTATTTCTTTAGTACGGCAGAGTTAAGAGTCTTAGGCTAAATAAGTACGCCTAGGTTTCGATCCCCGTAGATTTAAAATTTTAATTTTATTGTAAGGATTTTACCCCTAAAGTGCATACTTACAAAAAAATCCTTAAACCGCACACTGGGTGTGCGACACCCGGGGACTTTTAAGTGTGTTCTGGAACAGGAATATTAAGCTGGAATAGGATATTATCTTTTGGAAAAATTATCTTATGTAGCTCAGTACATCTATTTTGAAGGAAAATAGGTTTCATAATGATTTTTTTAATTTCAATAATTAAAAAAGAGTTTTTTAAAACTACTGAAATTACCTTAAACCAAAAACTGGGTGTCAGACAAGCAGAAATTTTTCGCCGTCAACTTCATAAAGTTATCAAATACACAAAGACACTTAACAGACTAATATCACTTACGAAACATAAAGTTAAGTACAAAATGTACTGTCCAATATCAACACATGTTCATTTTTTACGAATTTAAATGAGATATTAGAGTAAAAAGCTAGAATATGGGTGTCGCACACCCAGGGTGCGGTTTAAGAGTTAATGTTAATATTTCCAAGCATGTGAGTCTTTAGAAGCATTTGGGATAAATAATTAATTATTTTACCTAATTGATGGTATATTAGTCTCAAATAAAATACTGATTTATTATGAATATTTGATACAAATAAATCTGTAGTTCTTTGAAAAAAATTATTTTCTTGATTCAAATAAACATTTGAATTAAAAGAACATGAATTACTGAATCAAGCAATTTTCATAATAATCGATTTGAAGCAATATTTATTAATTCGAATTATTCCATTTATTTGACCTAAGTAATGCGTATTTGGTAAAAATAACTAAGTAATAGACACCTAATAAATAAATAAAATATTTAATTGAATCAAACTATTTTTTTCAAAGAAGACAAATAAAACAAATTATAAATAAATTAAAATTAAAAATAATATTATTTTTTCTATCTTACAAAATATCTTTTTATTAATATATTAAAAATTTAATGTTTTATCAGGTCTAAATTTTATATCATATTAAAAATTTTAGGATCTTTCTTTTGCCTCTTTTTCTTAAATTTCTTCCAAATCCTATGAGGAAAACCAGTTTTTATTTCTGAAAAAAGTAAATTAACTAAAATAACTTACTTAATTAGAAATTATTAAATTTATTTAATCTATTCCTTATAAATATGATTAAGGTTTCCCCTTCTTTATGAATAGATATTTATTTCCTATTTTTCTTACATATAGAAATTAGCATTTTTCAAAAAATGCTTCAAATTTTTACAAATCTTTACAAACAATAATTTAACACAATTTTTACTACACTATGAAATCATTTTTAAATTATACAAACTAAATTCCTATTTTCACCTCACTATTTAAATCTAAATTTAAAAATTAAAATTTTTACTACACTATAAAATCATTACTAACTTTAAATTTCTAATTAATTAAAATATAGTTTAAAAAACATTATAATTTTATTATAAAAATTTATAAATTATAATTTTTTTAAATGCCTATCTACGATGCATACCTAATTTTCTATGATGATAACGGTGACATACACATCTACATACTATATTACTACTAAAATATTTTAGATGTAATTAAACTTTTGATTTTCATAAAAACTACCTTATTGCCACCTTATTATTTTAGATTTTTAACCCCTTGACTGCCGATGGCAAAGATCTTTGTTATTTCGGACTTTGCTCTGACTGCCGGAAAACTGACAATCTTTTTATGATAAAAATTGATGTAAAAAAGTCAAAAATGGCTGAAAATTAAAAATAAAATGATTTCTAAAAAGTCAACGCTATGCAGAATGCGACGCACGTTTCTGTTTTTAAATTCAATAACGGATCCAATATGGCGGACAAATTTTTAAAAACTCATTCGATTCGGTTGAAACTTGTTACTCAGGTGTTTTTGGGGTCGCTGATTACGAATATGACATCAAATTTTCAAATTCAAAATGTCGGATCCAATATGGCGGATAAATTTTTAACATGTATCAAAATCGATGGAAATTGGTTACTCGGTGGTTTTCGGGGTCGCTGATTACGAATCCGACATCAGGTTTTCAAAATTCAAAATGGCGGATAAAATTAAAAGATTGATCGGATTTGCTTAAACTTTGTTACTCGGGGGTTTTCGGGGTCGCTTATTACGAATATGACCTCAAATTTTATAAATTCAAAATGGCGGATCCAATATGGCGGACAAATTTTTAAAAACTCATTCGATTCGGTTGAAACTTGTTACTCGGGTGTTTTTGGGGTTGATGATTATGAACGTAACATCAGACTTAAAAATATTCAAAGTGTAGGTTGTAATATAATTACAAATATAACATCAAATTTAGAAAATTTTAAATGTCTGATCTTTTATGTTGGATAAATTTAAAAAAATTAAAGAAGTAGTTTCAGATATTTTGTTCGTGGGATTCAAGGTTTTTTACCACGGTTTGTATATCATATTCATAATCAGCGACTTAAAAAACCCCAAAGTAGAAAATTTTATTCAATTTCGATAAATTTTTTTAAAATAATTGGTAATATTGCATCCGCCATTTTAAATTTTTTAAAATTTATGTCATATTGTATTCACCGACCCTGTAACCGCCGAGTATCAAGTGTTAAACCAATTTGTTCAATAACCTCTAATTAGTTATCTAGTGAATTCATTCTATTTTTTGGAAATCATCCTGTGTTGCATATTTGCTTTTTTTAAGTTCAACGATATTCTATAACACTTTCTTTAGAACACTGAGCTCATTTTCTAAGCTTCTCAGGGTTGTGGAAACAACCGATGGTAGCTTTAAAAATTTGCTTTTTGGCATAGTACTCTGACCACTTCAGCGAATAATCTTTGCTTTACCACCAGTTTAGACAATCAGTTTTAGACCACTATCAAGAATAGACGTTCTGCTCACCATAAATTCAAGAAGTTTGTAAGAGTATTTTGCTTCTTATTCTGCCTTCGATGTCGATCCTTTCCGTAGGTTTGGAAATAGCCTCTTAATTTTTTTCCTTGTGTAAAAGATTTCACAAGTTCATCTGGTATCCGCGACACTGTTATTATTCCTGGTAATACTCCAATGAACTATTTTGAAATTTTTTTTGACGTACTACTTTTAGAAATGATAACACAGCAAACAAATCTTTATTAAGTACAAAATCCTGAACTTGTACGAATGAAAATGAAACCATGGGAACCACTTACAGCAGATGATTTGCGAATTTTTCTTGGTCTCACGATCAATATGGGACATGTTCGGAAAGGTAGTCTTGACAGCTACTGGAGCACAGATCTTTTGCTGACCACTCCACTGTATGGCAGCATAATGCCTCGAAAGAGATATTTGCAAATTTTGCTATTTTTGCATTTTGCAATCAATAATGAAGGAGAGAATCATCCACTAAGTAAAATAAAGCCTATAATTGACGATCTTAAAAAAAAGTTTTCTGATACTTTATTGCCGGGAAAGAATCTCTGCATTGATGAAAGTTTGATGTTATTTTTTTATATTTTTACTTGACTTTATTTTATACACAGGCTCGAATACTAATTATGAAAAGTTTGGTTTAGTCATTACTGGCGACATTGTAGCTCATTTCGTAAAGCCATATTTTAACAAAGGTCACGTGATTTTTGTTAATAATTGGTATTCATCTCCAAAACTGGCTGAATTTCTACATGATCAACATACAGGCATTTGTGGAACTGTCAGAAAAAACAGGAAAGATATGCCAAAGCTAGAATCTAAATTAAAGAGAGGTGAAATTAAGGTTGGACACAATGACGTATGGTTGGTGATAAAATAAATGGACAAGAAGGAAGTTTACATGATCACAACAGTGCATGAAGCCACATTTTGTTCTACTGGAAAGAAACATTGGAAAACTGGAGAGGATATAATGAAGCCAACTTGTGTTCAGGAGTATAATAAAAATATGGGAGGAATCGACAATATAGATCGACAGTTAGTTCTGACAGAAACGATTCGAAAATCCATGAAATGGTATCAGAAATTATTTTCCCACTAAGTAGATTTGTCATTAGCAAATGCTTATGTATTGTACAACAAACACACCGATATAAAGCTATCCTTTCCTGATTTTCGATTAGAAGTGGTCAGAGGGTTACTCAAACTTGAAGATGATCATCATTTATCTTCAATTGAAGATAGTAATTTTCGACTAAAAGGACGTCATTTTCCTATACAAATTCAAAAGAAGGATTCATCCAAAGTAATACAGCGTCAGTGTAAACTCTGTCTCATGAACATAACAAGAAAGCGTTCTTCATACAAATGTAACATCTCTCATGTAGCTTTATGTGTTACACCGTGTTTTCAAACGCATCATACAAAAAGTAAATTGCCGTAGAATCCAGGTAAAATGTCTAACAAAGTGTTCTGAGTAGCATAACAAAAAATAAAGGTACAAACCTATAAGAATATATAAATAAAAAATTTATAAAGCAAAAAAAATAAATAAAAACAAAAAAAATATATAAAAATTTTAAAAATAAAAAAAATAAAACAATGGAGTCTCAAAATCTCTCTACGTCCTCGTCGTTGGCTCCGAGTAATACTGAAGGAGAGTTACATAAAACATTTTTGTTGCCTATGGCTAGCCATATTTCAAGTGATTATAATCCATTTTGTCAAACTCATGTCATATTGAATTTTTAAAATCTAAAGTCAGATTCGTAATCAAAAATCCCCGAGTAACAAGTTTCTTGCAAATTCGTTAGTTTTCTTAAAATCGTCTGCCACATTAGATCCTCCATTAAAATTTTTTTTAATCTGATGTCGGATTCATATTTAGCGACACTGAAAACCCCCGAGTAACAAGTTTCATGCAAATTCGTTAAATTTTTTTAAGTTTATCAGCCATTTTGAATTTTTAAAATCAGACGTCGAATTCGTAATCAGCGACCCCGAAAACCTCCGATTAACAAAGTTCAAGCAAATCCGATCAATCTTTAAATATTGTCCGCTATATTGGATCCGCCATTTTGAATGTTCAAAATCTGATGTCGGATTCGTAATCAGCGACCCCGAAAACCCCCGAGTAACAAGTTTCTTGCATATTCGTTGATTTTTTAGAAAATTATCCGCCATTTTGGATTCGCCATTTTGAATTTTTAAAATCAGACGTCAAATTCGTAATCAGCGACCCCGAAAACCCCCGAGTAACAAAGTTCAAGCAAATCCGATCAATCTTTAAATATTATCCGCCATATTGGATCCACCATTTTGAATTTTCAAAATCTGATGTCGGATTCGTAATCAGCGACCCCGAAATCCCCCGAGTAACAAGTTTCTTGCATATTCGTTAATTTTTTAAAAAATTATCCGTCATATTGGATCCGCCATTTTGAATTTTTTAAAATTAGACGTCGAATACGTAATCAGCGATCCCGAAAACCCCCGAGTAAGAAATTTCAAGCAAATCCGATCAATCTTTAAATATTGTCTGCCATATTGGATCCGCCATTTTGAATTTTTAAAATCTGATGTCGGATTCGTAATCAGCGACCCCGAAAACCCCCGAGTAACAAAGTTCAAGCAAATCCGATCAATCTTTAAATATTGTCCGCCATATTGGATCCGACATTTTGAATTTTGAATTTAAAATCTGATGTCGGATTCGTAATCAGCGACCCTGAAAACCCCCGAGTAACAAGTTTCATGTGATTTAGTTTAATTTTTCTTCAGAACCTATATTACGGTTTTCCGGCAGTCTAAAGGTTAAGGTTATGTTTTAGGTTATGTTGTGTTTCTTGTTTACCAATCTGAAAATGTTAAATAAATATGTAGTAGAAGACACACTGCAACGAAAAAATAATATTTATAAACTACTTTTAATTTCAAATCTTGATTAACTGAAAATACAATTAATTAAACATGTTTTAATTAAATATTTATTGTGACAAAATAGAGTTAGATTACACAAGTCAACATGAAATTTGCGCCTGACATTTAAGATATTTTTTATGATAGATTTATCGATAGATATGAGGAAAAAAATTATATTTTATCAAAAAGTTTGCTTTTGTATATTGGAGAACGTTTTTACCATATTTTTAAAAGTTTATGATTTTCTGAATGAAATGGTCAATCAAAAATCTATAAAGTACGTAATAAAACGTACTTTACAGATTTTTGATTGACCATTTCATGAGTATTGCATGAGTATGCATGTGCAAAATAAATATATATTTTTTAAATTTTATTAAAAAATGGTGGCTGTGCAGCATTTTATTAAAAAGCGTCTTGTTTCAGGATTCCACGGCCAGACAACTAACGTCCTTAATTTTTGATCTGGAGAAAAACGAAAATGTTTTTATTTTCTATACATCAACAGCTATCGACACAGAAAGGTTTTCTTATATTACTTACTTTTATTTTTATCAACAATTTTTAGAATTTTTTTTGTTGGAAATTGTAATTTTTTTGTTCAATCACGCACCATTTTGCAAAAGATCAAAATATCGAAAAATTCCTACGTGTATTGATAGCTGTTGATGTATAGAGAATGACAACATTTTGGTTTTTTTAAATTAAAAAGTGAGGACGACGTTAGTAAGTTGTTCAGCTATGGAACCCCAAAAAACAGACGTCTTCCAATAAAATTCTGCAATGCAGCCATTATGTAATGATATTTTTTTGAAAAAATATAGTTTGCATATCAATACTTATGGAATAAAACGTAAATTTACAGATTTTTAATTTGTCATTTCATTGAGCCAAAAAAAATTCCTAAAATATGCCTAATTTTCGTGATTTCCCCCATTAACATGTTTGCAACTACTACAAAAGCAAACTTTAAAAAGAATATGTATATTTTTCGTTTATTTTAGTGAATAATAAATTGAAAAATCATTATACAAACCCAGGCGCAAAATTTTTTTGTTTTTTTGTTGAGCTGTGTTATTGCTTTCACACTTTGCTTTTGAATATCTCATAATATTTGTTACATCCCGAGCAGAAGGCGAGGTTTTAAGGTTAGGTTATAGAATTTTGGAGGAATGGTAGGCTGATTATGGTCAAGTTGGTAAAGCTTGACCTTTATTTTTAAGTAGGATCGTTTGTACTTATCAAAACTACGGGTTTAGAGTTACAACAACAATAAATATTCCCTTTTATTAATATTTATTAAATATTCAAGTAATGTTTACAAATAGTTACATAAATGTTACTTACTTTTAATTACAGGTTTATTCGTAGATTTCAATAATAGCGCAGGTCGTTATAAGTTTGGGTTTCAACAGTTGTTTCAATTGAATGAAACTAAGAAAAGTTTGTTATGTTACACTTATGTAACTTTCACAACTTATTAATGTTTTTGCGTTTGTTTCAAGAGTTAAATACCGTTTCTAAGTGTTACTTATCGGCACTTGCACCTATTACGGAAAGAAACTTGTTTCTAAGTGTGAGAAAAGCAACTTGCACAATAATTGAGTACAATTCGGTCTGCAATTTCCAATTAAAGAAAGAATTGGTAAAAAAAAACTACAATTAATGAAACTTGACACGCAAAATACGACAGTTAATTCATTTAAATAATTGATTCTAAGTGTCAAATTGCTTTTCTTGCACCTTTACGGAAACAAACTTGTTTCTAAGTGAAAAACAAAATTGACTTGCACAAAAATCGAGTACAACTCGGTCTGCAGTTGCCGATTAGAGAAAGAATACAAAATTTAATGAAAAACTGAAGGGTCGCTCTACAATGACTACTGGTCTTATAAACCGCACCGGAACTTTTAAAAACTTTTATTGAAAGAGCTTTGGCTTATATACTAATGATTTATTAAAAGTGGGAGAATTTATAGACAATTATGGGGATAAAGTGTGTTACCTTCTTGGAATTTACATTTGCTCGTCTTGGATCTATTTATAGTTTGATTTTGAGAAAAATGCAGTTCTTCGAAAATTGACCTGAATTCTTACTTCAAATGTGGAAAAAGTGAAGCTAGAGTTACAAGCAGTGATTCACGCAGCTCGGGTTACAAAAGTAGGTCATAGCAAGCGCGCTCGAGCTTACGTGAGTCACTCTTTGACTCAACGCATTGTTTCCTATTTTCGTCAATTTCTATCTCTGGTTTTGTTTTTTTAATCATTATTCTAATATGTAGAACGAAGTATAGAATTTCAGTTATAACTTCTATCTCAATTATTGTATTTTTACGCTTTTTAACACGGGTATTAGGTGTTGAAAATAAGATAGTGAAGTTACATTACAGATATTCCTTTATAATTAAAAATAAAAATGTATCTGGGATGTAACAATATTAATCAATATTATTTATTGTACTGAATGTGACTGGTTCGTAGTATTTTCTTTTTTTACAAATTAATTTAATTATTAATTATCAAGCTATATTTTAAAATTTTTAATTATAAAACCTACTTTGTTCAATATCTCTATCACAGCAATCTCCAGTTGTCTACGATTCAATCAATTTTACAACTACTCTCATAAAAACAATTTTTAATTGTTGTTGGCAATTTTAATTTTAGTATTAAATAAATTGTTCATTTATCAATTATTCGATGTTAATAACCTTAGAATGAAACTATCCTAAAAGAAAGTAAAAGAAAATTGCAGAATTTGTGTTAAATTGCGTGTTAATAATGCATTATAGAAGTATACGTCTGGCCGACAATATGGCGGGTCGAGCGGTTCTCTCTTAGCTCTGTATAAGGGGAGAGGCCTGAGACCCAGCGAGCGAGTATTGGATAGTGGGCGTGGGGCCTTTCACTCCTCCGCGTAGCTGGTCCACTCCTCCCTCCTTATACTCGCCTGATACTTGAGGCTCGATTCGAGTCTTTCAAACGTCATTATTTATTAATAATAATTATTTAAAAATTAAAAATTGATGATATCCTTAAATGTTAAGCTACTTTCTTTAAATTTGTATAATTTTTGGTATAGATTTATAGTATACCAAAAATTATTAATAATAATAATTCTTTAATATCAATTTGTAATTCATTTTAATTTTAACAATAATTATTGACCATTTGACTTGTTAATTGTTAATTAAAGCAATAAATTATATTGTATGTTAGTAATATTTTATTTATTTATAGTAATTATTACTATTAAATATTTTCCTTTTCTTTTTATTTTATGGTAACAATAATATTGTTTATTAATTTTTATGTTATTATAGTTTATTAATAAATATATTAATTTATTAATACATTAAAGCTATGGTTAATTATTAATTATCTCTAATTAAAATAGTATCAACATAACAATATTATTATATCATTATTATTTCCAATGTATTATTGTAAAATTTTAACCTGTGACCATCATCATTTATTAGAATAACATTGTTTTTGTTTAGAATATCCACAATTCTGTATGGACCATGATAATGAGGATCGAATTTTCTTTTTAAACCTTCTTTCATTACATAAGCTTTATCACCGACTTTTCCTTGAAAAAGTTTGATAGATTTATCATACCTATCTTTGGATTTTAATTTAGCATTTATTAGATTTTTAGCTGCTAGTGCCCTTATTTCAATTAATTTGGTGATAAGTTTAGTTAAATAGGAACCATATGTTTCTAATTTAACTTCCTGAGGAAAAGAACTAGGAGAACGAGCAGTTTTTCCAAAAACTAACTCGTAAGGGGTAAAATTGGTGGCTTCATGCACGGATGTATTGTAGGCAAACATTGTAAAGGGGGGCAGTAGTTTGTCCCAATCGTCATAGTTTTTAGTGTATTGTTTTATATAGTCTGCCAAAACGGCATGACTACGTTCTAAAGCACCGTTTGTTTAGGGCCTATAACCAGAGGTTGTAACTTGCTGCACTTTGAAAATTTTGGATAATTTTGACATTAATTTGCCAATGAAAGAAGTACCTTTGTCTGTTAAAATTACTTTTGGGGCTCCATACACTGAAAATAATTCTTTTGCAACAGCATGAGCAATAGTAGTTGCTGAAATATCTGGAATTGCAACTGCTATACAGTATTTGGATAAATGGTCTTGCATCGTGAGAATATGACAATTTCCGACTGGGGTTGTAGGAAGTTTTCCTACTGTATCTAGTGAAATTTTGTCAAAAACATCTAGGGGTGCATCTGTTATAATCATAGGTTCTCTAGTTTTTGCTCTAACTAATTTTTGTGTTTGACATGTGGGACATTTTCTTACAAATTCTGTCACTTGTTCCCTTAATCGTGGCCAATAAAACTTTTCGCGAATTCTTCTATATGTTTTCACTATTCCTTTGTGTACTGCTATTTTACTTTTATGAAATTCACTTATGATATCTTCTCTATTTTCTTCTTTAGGAACAGATACTTGTCCATAACACATAGTTATATTAATATTGCCATTGTAGAAAACTGATTCAATAATCTGTCTTAGTTCTCCTTTTAACAATTCGTCTGTAAAGTCTCCATGTCGAGAAATTATTATTTCTTTTGCTTTCTCTTTAGAAAGAAGTATTTTTAAATTCTGCATTCCTAAAATAATGTCTTCTTTTGATAATGGATCATAGTAATTATCTTTTGCTATTATAGAATATATGTTATATCGTCCTCTTAGGGTTACAAGAATTTGTCCTTTTATAGGTTTTTTATTTCTTATTTCTTCAGGATCTATTACTGCAATGTCAATGAGTAATCTGCTTATTGAAGTTGTAAACTCACAATCGGCAGATAGAAAATGAACATAGTTATTTCGATGATAAGTAAGATTTTCTCTGTCACTTGTGATGTTTGAAGATTTTTCTGATATTCTTGAATAATTCAGAGGCAAATTTGGAGGAATGCTGTTTATAGCATTAAACTTATTTTCCTGTGTTTCGTTGTCCGTGGATTCTTCTTCATTTTCCTTTTCTTCATTTTCTGTATTGTCTTCTTTTTCTTCTTCATCTTCGTTTTCCTTTTCTTCATTTTCCTCTTCGTCATCTTCATTATTATCATCTATGGTTTCTTCATCTTCATCATCTGTATCGACATCTGTTTCGTGCAATGAAGTGTGATAAGGTGTTGACATAGCTTTTGGAGTTTTGAAAAATACAGGTGTGTTAGGTTCTGATGTTGAGGGTCTGAAAGTGACATTTTTGAGTTTGTTTTTGTCCATTTTGTTTTTCTGTGGTGTTTGATATATTGGTTTTTCTGGTTCTATTATTTCTTTAATTGAATTTTCAATATCGAAATTATCTGCTTGATTTTTCTGCCACATAGATTCACCTTTAGCATAATCCCAATAAAAATCTCATTTTTGTGAGAATTCTGAGTGGTTTCCTGAAATTAATTCGTTGGCTGCTTTATAAATAGATTCGTCGTCGTTTCCATCTGAGTGTGTAATCCAATCTCTAGGGGGTTGAGGTGAGTCTATTAGCCAATCTTCATGTTGTTTTAGGGATTGATTGATTGATTCATCGCATTGTTTTCTTCTTCGTCGGAACTTTCTTCGCTTTCACTAACTGGTTGTTCTATCGTTATTACTGTTTTTTCTGAGCTTGGAAAATTAACATTTTTGGGTTGCAATTGTGGGGGTGCACTTTTAGGTCCAGGCATGTTTTTTATAGCTGCTGGTGGAAGTTTCAAACTAGGAAGCAAACTTCTACTAGGTTTTTTAAATAGGAGGATTTGGTATCTCTATATCTTCTTCAGTAATATCGTCGTCTGAATCTTTATCAATTGTTATTACTCTAGGTTGTGTTGCTCTTCTTTGTGATACTCTTTATCCTATTGTACTTTGATTTAAATTACCTTTTGATGTTGATGGTTTTAGTATTGATTTTTGAGGTTGTAATTTTGATTTTAGAGGATTCACATAAACTTTTGTTGGTGGTTTCTTTGGTTTCTTTGGGTCATTATCAAGTTTTTTATTAATAAGGATTCTAACTTGCTTTTGTTGTTCGATCTCAGTTTGAGAATTTTTGTTAATTTCTTCATTAACATTTCTAGAAAGTGCATCAGCGTTTGTATTTAGTTTTCCTGATTTATGTTTAAATTCGTACTCATAATCTCTTAGTTTTAGTCTCCATCTTATTAATCGTTGCCCTGGGTCCTTTATGGTGTCAATCCATCTTAATGGTTCATGATCACTTATTAAAGTAAATTTCTTACCATATATATATATAAGGTCTAAAATGATGAACTGCATACAGAACTGCTAGACACTCTTTTTCAGTTGTTGAGTAATTTAATTCTGGTGCATTTAGTACTCTAGAAAGATATGCTATTGGAAGGTCGAAACCGTCTTTTTCCTGACTTAAAACTGCACCTATAGCAAAGTCTGAAGCATCAGTTGTTAATGTAAATGGTTTTTCATAATCTGGGTATTGTAAAATGGGACTAGTACACAGAGCATCTCTCAACTCTTTGAAACTTTCTTCTTGCTGTTGTTTCTATTCGAATTTAGCTTCCTTCTCTAACAAATTAGATAGTGGTTTAGCTTTTGCTGAAAAATCTTTTATGAATCTTCGATAATATCCTGCTAATCCTAGAAATTGTTTTACATTTCTGGGTGTTTTAGGTGTAGGAAAATTTTTAACTGCTTCTACGGTTTTCGGGTTGGGTTTTACACCTTCACTGCTTATTATGTGTCCTAAATAAGCTACTTCTTTAAAAAGAAATTCGCATATTTCTGGTTGTAATGAAAGATTTGCACTTTTTAGTCTTCGTAACAATCGTCTTACCTTTTTACCGTGTTCTTCTAAATCGTTAGCGTAAACTACGATGTCATCTAGGTATACGAATAGTTCAACTCCTTGAAGTCCTGTTAAAACTTGGTCCATTAATCTTTGAAATGTTGATGGTGAATTTTTTAATCCCATGGGCATTCTTATGTATTCGTAATGTCTATGTATAGTAGAAAATGCTGTTTTTGATCTATCAAGAGGATCTAATTCAATTTAATGAAATCCACTTGCTAAATCGAATACAGAAAAATATTGAGCTCCTCCGAGGGTGTCAAGTATACTAATTATATTCGGTAATGGATAGCAATCACCAATTGTCTTCTCGTTTAGTGCCCTGAAGTCGATTACTATTCGCTACTTTTTCTTACCAGGTCCATCGATTTTCTTTGGAATTATGAGTAGTGGTGAGTTGTATGGTGAATTAGAAGGACCTATAGCTCCTTCTGACTTCATTCTATTAATAACTTTATCAATTTCTTCTTTTTGGGTTGGTGAAAATCTATACTGCTTAGTATGAATTGGTATTTCGTCATTTGTAAGAATTTTGTGTTGTACCATATGTGTTGGTGTTAATTGTTCTCCTGCTAGATGAAAACTGTCTGGAAATTCTCTTACTAATTGCTTTACATTTTCTTTTTCGTCTTCATTCAAATGATCAAGTCGCAAACATTCTAATATATCTAAAACTCTATCTGTTGGTGGTATGTATTCTTCTTCTGTTGAATAGTTATCTAAATCTTCACCTGGTAATTTATAGAATTCGAAAGGAATATTATAATATTAATAATAATAATAATAATAATAATAATTAATAATAATAATTATAATAATTATAATATTATAATATTAATTCTTGGGGTGGTATTTCAATTTCTGCATCCTCAGATGTCATATTTATGGCATAGATATGACAAACACCATTGTCGTTTGTTACTACTCCTTCACCTACTAGTAATCCTTCAGCTGTTTTTATTAATGCTAGGTATCCTTCCTTTAATTCTGTGTTTAAAATATTAATGAGTATTACTTGTCTTGTTCTGGCTTTGATAATTACGTTTTTCCTTTTATTAGCTTTGTTTTCAGTTAATGCATCTCTAGCTTTTGTTGATTCTTTATCCGCGAAAAATATAGGTTTTACAGGATCTGAATGTGTGACTATAGTATTATGCCAAAATGAAATTTCAACTTTTTCTTCACGTAGGTATTCACGACCTAGTATACCATCCGATTCTATAGGGAAATTTGTAGATACTACTTGAAAAGTTATTAGTTTCGAATTGATGTCTAATTGAACTGTTCCTAATGTTAGAATTTTAATAGGAACAATTCCGGCTATATGTATAGCTTCGTCTTGATTTATTAATAATTCTGGTAATATTACGTTTTCTTTTATGATGTTTATATCAGCGCCTGTATCTATCAATAAGATTGCTGATAAATTTTGAAAGCTTGAGGATTTGATAATTATTAATGCAGATTCTCTGGAGTTTCTTGCATGGAAGATGTGTTTTGTAATGACAGAATTCTCGCGTTGGCTTGACGCTCTTTGAAATCTTCGCTCGTCGTCGCGTCTGTCCGTCGAGTCGTGTTTAAGTTTAAATTACTCTTTTCAAAAGAGTGTGGAGATTGAGAACGAGGTGGTGTTCTATTTCGATCTTGAGGTTTATTAAAATATGGTTCCTGTGGAGGAGGATAAGGATAAAAAGGATAAGAATTATATGGCATATAAGCATTAGGAAAATTAAAGTTAGGCTAGTTAGAGTATTGTTGAGGAAAATTATTATTTGGCATATGGGTGATTTTCACGTAACTGTGCAATTTCAAGATCAGTTTTAAAAGAAAAAAAATTTTGTTTTTTTAATGTTAAATATCTTTTTTTCTCATCATTAGAACATAATATAGTTGTAATTTGAACGGTTTTACTACAGCTATAATTATAAAACAATTATAACAAATTTTCGAAAATTGGCTGCCACGGAGCTGACCACCCTATGCATTGAATTATACTGCCGTCAACTAGGGCTACTTTATGTACGAGGTATATTTAATAAATAAAATTATTAGAAAGAACTTCTTTGTCAAAAAACCAATAATAATTTAATTAAAATCCTTAAAACGATTAAAACTTCAACCGGTGAGGAACATAACGGCAAAAAATTAACTTTAATTAATATTTATAAGTTTTTTAAATTAGTTTTAAAACTATTTCTCTCGTTTCTCTAATAACTTGAAAAGTGTATTAGATATTAAATTGTTATTCCTTTAACCTTAAAATATTAATTTCAGGTTTTTGAAAAATATCATATTCAAAACGTTTAGAAAAGCTCCTTTAGAAATGATGAGATTCAAAGTTATTAACATGTGTTTAAATGATAGTATTATAATTATTATAATGTATTATTGTAAAATGTATATTTAAACAGAAAAAGTGTTATTTATTTTTTGAGTAATATAAAATTTGAAGAAAGGTTGTTAATTTTTAATAAATCATGATTTTAGCAAAATCGTAATGTTTTATTTTACATTTTGTTGTATAATATTTACAAAATTTTTTGTTTAATATCTTATTCTTTTTAATTTACTCTAAAATATCTACACAAAAGATTTAATGAATAAGAAAGGATCAAAAAAATGTTTACCTAACATTATAAAAACATAAAGATCAATGCACAAAGTAGCCCTATCCCGGGGTCTATTTTGTGCACAACTTTTAATGATTACAACTCCGACAAAAAAATTTATTTCATTGACTAACTCATAGGAAACCTTCAGAAGGAAAGTGTAACATAAGCAAAAGTTGATTTTTTTTAAATTCTGAATTTGAATAAATCACTGAGTTAAAAAAAGCATTTTGATGCACAAAATAGCCCCAGCAAAAATATTTACTATTTACTATCAGCTTGACATAACCAGAGAATTTTATTTTCATAACATTATGAAATTAGCGTATGAAACTAATTTTAGAAAAGTATTCACAAATAAAAGCGTTACGATCAACAATAATACTGTGCTTCTGCGTGGTTGACATAAAGACATTTTAAATTAAGCACCAAAAGTAAAGGCGTGTTTTTTCGAATATTAAGGTGTTTTTTAATAAGTCAACGGTTGCCGAAGCACTAAAATATAAAAGGACACAACTATGTCTGTCCTCTTCTATAATATGTGTTATTGTAGCAACTGTTGATCCATGAATTTGCACCTTCACACTGTACGCCACAGGCGCCACGGAGCTGATATTTTATGTGACACCACGGAGCTAAAATTTGACATTTAAACTAACCTAACTCCGACAATTCTGCAAAATAATTCTTTTCTTTGGGCAGGTAATTTGTTTTATTGTAATCTTCAAAAAAATCGTAATAATTACAACAGAGAGTGTTTAGATTATAAGAATAGTAATACCACGGTACTGATCACTTTTTTTGTGACCTTCACATTTTTACAAAAAAAATTGTTTTTGAGTGTAGAACTTTCAATTTTTGAACCTTTTTTTTACTGATATTTGTTTCTAATGGATCTTATTTTAGATTGTAATTCTCAGATAACATTAAAATGTGCCATAAACA
This sequence comes from Leptopilina syphax, assembly GCA_032872505.1. Taxonomy (NCBI): domain Eukaryota; kingdom Metazoa; phylum Arthropoda; class Insecta; order Hymenoptera; family Figitidae; genus Leptopilina; species Leptopilina syphax. Next base: position 8,111,261 of record CM065471.1, on the reverse strand, counting down.
GTTAAATTATAGGGAAAAAAATCTTATTACAAAATTGAAAAAATTTGTAGACAAAACTATTTTACATTTTATAATTTTATAAAAAGTATTAGAAGATGCATTATATGTACAAATTGTTCACCTATATACATAATTCATATTACAAAAATTCTCGTTTCCAGTTTCGGCGTTTTCAATAAAATTTCTGAATTTTAACTTAAAATTTTAAAAAACGGACACGCTACGGAGCTGAAATTTTGGAGGGAATTCCGCAATTTATCAAAAATTATAATATCTATTTGTACATATTTGTGGTTACGAATAGGTTTTATATATACCTGTGAAATGTATCCATACCCAAGCAAAAATTTTTTATTTTGAATGTGTTTTCTGTGACGCCGCCAAATATTACAGTTACGTGCAAATCACCCATATAAGGTGGATATGGATTTCTTAATATTCCAGTAGGAGCAGATGATTGAGATTGATATCTCGTTTGTTCATGAGGATATGAAAATTGCACTCTATTGCTGGGATTTCTTTCTCGATATCTATAATCTTGTGGTTGATGTCGGGAATAATGATAAGCATTGTAGTCAGGTTTGTGATAACCATGACGTTGTTCGAAATCTAAAACAATATCAAACGCATTATCAAGTGTTTTAGGATTTCGCGCTTCTATTATAGTTGCCATAGTATCTGGGAGTCCTTTTATAAAGGCTTCTAAGGCACAATGATTTAGGGGTTTCATTTGGATTAGAGCATTAATTGCTCCATAGGAATTAGCAAGTGTTGCATTTGCTCCTGATAATAACTGAGATAACCTGTCATAAAATTCACTAACATTTTCGCTTCGATTCATACGAATTGTGGATATTTCTTGTAAATACCATGCGTATGATTTATGAGTAGAAAATCTTTGTTTTAAATGATCTATTAATTGTTGAATGGTTCCAAAAAACTTACCATGAGTACTACTTCTAGCAGCACCTTTTAATTTAGCAAGAACAGATTTTAAATACTGATCTTCACAATGTTTTGGAATAGTAGATTCAGCATTTATAATATCTTCAATAAAATCTTTGACTGGCATATTATGGCCGTCGTAAAAAGGAATATTCATTATACCCTGTTGTAACGCAAAACATTCAGCCATAGAATTTACCATAGTATCATGAAGGGATCTATTAATGGAGGTTGTGAAGGTTGAGCCACTTGGTGCTATGGTTTCATCATTATTATCGTCTACATAATCTTTTTGGTGTTTTCTACGAGGCATTTTGATGTTAATTTAAATTAGTTCGTTAATAATATCAAATGAACTAGAACTCCAATAATATCTGAATTGTCGTCACAAATTATCGTTTGAAATTCTACTACTGTATAATTAATACAAACTTTTGTTTCTCCGTGCGTTCGTAAAGTACCGTCTCTCAAAAAGTATTTTATTATACGATTTACTCCTAAAAATGGATTAAGTCTGTCTTCTTTAATGATATTAATAGGTAACGAGGGATCTAATATGAATAAGCCTTCGTTATTTGTAAAGAATGAAGAATTTAATGATAATAGTGGATATAATTCGCTATACTTTAGTAAGAACTAAAAATATGAGTTCATTAATTAAATTTTACCAGGAGTATTATTCTCGTATAGGTGTGAGATTTGCTTTATATATATATATATATATATATTTATTTTTTTTTTTTTGATATTCTTGAGACTTGTTTAAATCAAAATATTTGATGAATTATTGAATTTAATATTTTGAGTTATGTACCAAATTCTTAGCCACAAAATTATTGAAAATGTTACAATAAAAAGTGTTGTGAATAATATTATACAATACATGTAATATGTAGTTGATTAGAATGTAAATTTACTAGGATCTGTATTAAGGAAGGGAGATCCTAATATACCTGTTAATTCAGGTTGGTTTGGATTAATAAAAGTTTTAAATTTTATTGCTTTATTAGCAATTACTATTTTTGTTGTTCCGGATGTAACGAATGACCCGAAATTTATTGTGTATTTTTCAATTCTTTTGATTTCAGTATCTTGAGTGAGTTTGTATTCGTTTATTAAATTAATATCTAAAGCAGGATTGATTAAAAAGAGTCCTCTATTCTCTATTAAAATTTTGGAAGATATGTGAATTTTCGGATAAATCTCTAAATTGAATGAAATGTTGTTGATATGTTCACTCATGAGAAAATTCTATGAAAAATAGAAGATCTTCTAAATAAATTATTTCTGAAGAAATTAGTTACGCGACGTCTTAATCGTCTCTGAATTGATAATTCACGTCTCCAGATTTCTCTTTCGTAAATGATTGCAATTTTTTCAAAATATCTAGTTTCAAAAATTTGATCCAGAAATGGTGCTCCTAATATACCGATAATTTCTGTATCACTAGGAGAATAAGCGTCAACTTCAAATCTCAAAGAAAAATCACTAAATTCTATTATTGTATTTCCAATAGTATGAATCGCACGTCGTCGAGATATAGTTGAATTATTACGTTCTATGTATACGAATGATGCTATTGCTGATTGTTGAATAAAATTTATTGATAAGGTGTGATCTATTAAAAAGTTACCTATATGTAAATTGAAATAACCCGAAATCAATTCAACGTAAGGGTAATTATGTTGATTATAACTTAGATTTGAAAAATAACTACTCATTTAATTTTTAAATTTATATTTTTATTAAAATTTGGTTAGCTGTGTGCAAGATTAATTGTCTTAGCAAAATTACAATATTTTTGTTACAATTCTTTATTTTTATTTAAAACTTGCTCCGTCTTAGTTAATAATTTTTCGAAAAATTTTGAAAATTCTTGATTTAAGTTTAATTTTCGTACTTCTAATAAATTATCAGTATATTCTACTTGTTTTTGTTGAAAGCGTTTCTGATTTTTTTTCCTCCTATATTCCTTGGTTTGTCGTTATTATTTTGCATGATCTCAAACTGCAAATAAAAACATTTTGTCTTTGATTATAAGAAAATTTAAATTATTGTTAAAGTAGTATGTTTAATTATGGAATTCAATTAAGGAAAAGCCTCTACATTTTTAAAGCTAAAATTCGCCGATCGACGTAAAAATAACTCTAAAGTAAGCCTTAAACTTAACAAAATTTGAGAAGCTCTTTATTTTAACAAATTCGCCGATCAGCGTAAAATGATAAAATCAAAAACTTGTGTTTTAATAAAGTTAGTTGTCCTAATAACAGATTCGCCGATCAGCGTAAAATGCCATTAGTAAAATCGAAATTCGCCAAAAGGCGTAAGAACGATTTTATACAACTTGTTCTTTTATTACTTTAAGTGATTGATGTGTAATGTGTTTTGTGTAATTAATAATTTACTTAAAAATGTTGTTAGAGTGTCAGTTAAATTGTTCTTTATTCTAAGTGTTGTAAGTGTTTAACTTGCACCTTGTAGAAGGAAAGAATAGTGTTTCGTATAACTCCGATCCGCGAGCAGAAATCAACAATCCTAAGTGTTAAAACTTAACAACTTGCACAATAACCGAGTACAACTCGAACTGCAATTGCCGGTTAAAGAAAGAATAATTATAATTATTTATTAACACTCCTAGAATTTTGAAATTTTGAATTTAATACTTTTTAATAGGAAATGTTATAGTTGTTTAACAAAAGTGACGAATCCCACCGCTGCCACCAAATCAGCTGTTACATCCAGAGCAGAAGGCGAGGTTTTAAGGTTAGGTTATAGAATTTTGGAGGAATGGTAGGCTGATTATGGTCAAGTTGGTAAAGCTTGACCTTTATTTTTAAGTAGGATCGTTTGTACTTATCAAAACTACGGGGTTAGAGTTACAACAACAATAAATATTCCCTTTTATTAATATTTATTAAATATTCAAGTAATGTTTACAAATAGTTACATAAATGTTACTTACTTTTAATTACAGGTTTATTCGTAGATTTCAATAATAGCGCAGGTCGTTATAAGTTTGGGTTTCAACAGTTGTTTCAATTAAATGAAACTAAGAAAAGTTTGTTATGTTACACTTATGTAACTTTCACAACTTATTAATGTTTTTGCGTTTGTTTCAAGAGTTAAATACCGTTTCTAAGTGTTACTTATCGTCACTTGCACCTATTACGGAAAGAAACTTGTTTCTAAGTGTGAGAAAAGCAACTTGCACAATAATTGAGTACAATTCGGTCTGCAATTTCCAATTAAAGAAAGAATTGGTAAAAAAACTACAATTAATGAAACTTGACACGCAAAATACGACAGTTAATTCATTTAAATAATTGATTCTAAGTGTCAAATTGCTTTTCTTGCACCTTTACGGAAACAAACTTGTTTCTAAGTGAAAAACAAAATTGACTTGCACAAAAATCGAGTACAACTCGGTCTGCAGTTGCCGATTAGAGAAAGAATACAAAATTTAATGAAAAACTGAAGGGTCGCTCTACAATGACTACTGGTCTTATAAACCGCACCGGAACTTTTGACAACTTTTATTGAAAGAGCTTTGGCTTATATACTAATGATTTATTAAAAGTGGGAGAATTTATAGACAACTAGGGTATTAGGGTATTAGGTTTATAGACAATTAGGGTATTAGGCACGGGTATTAGGTGTTGAAAATAAGATAGTGAAGTTACATTACAGATATTCCTTTATAATTAAAAATAAAAATGTATCTGGGATGTAACAATATTAATCAATATTATTTATTGTACTGAATGTGACTGGTTCGTAGTATTTTCTTTTTTTACAAATTAATTTAATTATTAATTATCAAGCTATATTTTAGAATTTTTAATTATAAAACCTGCAAGTTTAGAAATTATTCCATGTAAAATGTCAAAATCGACCCCGTTGTATTAGTTAAATTTTCTGCCATCAGAATGCGTATCGCAGTATTTTAGATCCCTTTATAGAAGTGCATGCTATAGATTCTAATTCTTGAAAGTTGGTTTTTTTTGTTTGACTTAAGTACGTATTAAACTTGAAAAAAAAATTTGAAAGCCTAATTTTATTCAGGCATAATTTTTATTTTAATATATTGAAGTTAAAAAAATGGTATTTTTCAGTAAACTTTTACTTCCGTTCAATGTCTCTCCGTGTCTCCACTCGTTAACAACAAAAATAATATACTGTATTTTAGCATGAGATGTCTACTTTAATATAACTTGTGCACTTTTACGCATATTCATATTTAACCCCTTCAGAGTGTTTGACGTCTATAGAGGCCAAAATAATTCGTGCCCTCAGTGTGTATGACCGCTATAGCGGCATCGAAAAAAAGATATATAAAAGTTAACAAATCTTGCTAAAAATGTCTACTCGGGGGTTTTCGGGGTCGCTGAATCCAAATCCGATATTGAAAATTTTAAATTCAAAATGGCGGCTTCAAAATGGCGACCAAATTTTTTTTTAAGTTTAGGAATTTGGCTGTAAATGCTTATTCGGGGGTTTTTGAGGTCTCTAAATCCAAATATTTAGTCAAGAATTTAAAATTCAAAATGGCGGCTTAAAAATGTCGACTAAAAAGTTTAAGGATTTGACTAAAAATGTTTACTTGGGGGTTTTTGAGGTCGCTGAATTCGAATATTTGGTTTTGCCTTGTTAAATTCTGTCACAAAGGTTTTTACCTCTCTCCTTGCAAAGAGGCTTGGGGGATGGGCGGAGTCTTGCCGTCTAATTCCTGAGGAACAAGCGGGCTTTCGAGCAAAGAGAAGTTGTGTCGAACAGTTATTCACTCTCTCCTGTTTAATTAATACAAATCTAGAAACAAAAAAAGATTACCTATTGGGACGCTCATGGCATGATACACAATTAAAGCTCAAAATACTTAAGAAATACTGTGATCTTCACGGCTTGATTTTAAATGTGTCAAAAACTAAAATAGTACGTTTTAGAAAATCTGGAAGGTGTAAGAAGTTAAAGCCTCTATTTTAAGGAAGTGAAAAAATTGAGTATGCAAAATCTTATATTTATCTGGGGGTTCCTTTTTCTTCTTCTGGTAAATTTAAATTAGCAAAGGATTCTTTTTTAGCTAAGAGACTTACGGCGGCAAATAATGTTCGCAGTATTCTATATAAAAGTAAAAACAAATCCTGGTATACTATTGTGAGTCTTTTGAGAAGTGTAATTAATGCCACAGCTTTCTCCGGAGTTGAGGTGTGGTCCCTATCTTACTTGAATGATTTAGATTGTGTGCAAACTCGTTTTTTTAAAAATATTTTAGGTTTAGCAAAAAATACTCCCAATCATTTTGTGCGCCTGGAATCTGGTATTCCATTTCCTAATGTAATTTTTTTTCGACGTATTCTGAATTGGTGGATAAAATTGCTTGAGATGCCAGATGATAGACTGGCAAAGTGTTGTTTTATAAGAATGTATGAGTTGGATCGTATTGATGGCTCTTTTCCAGTTGGTTCTAATTGGGCTTCGCGGCTTAGAATGTTGTTGGATTCGCTAGGGGCTGGATATTTGTGGGAACACCAATTTCAAAACGTAAACTTCATAAAAAATGAAAAGAAAAATATAATAGAAAAATGGTGTAACAGTGAGATTAGTTTGGCAATAGATAGAGTGATAAATTCTAATTATAATCCTAATTATAGATTTTTTAGCTAATTAAACTTAACAGAAGAATATTTAAAATACAATATGTCCATAGGAAAAATTAGAATAATAAGCCAGTTACGGTTAGCAAATTTAAACAGATTAAAATTAACATATCAACAAAATATATATACATGGAACACAAATGTCACATGCTCCTTGTGTAATTCGAACGAATGGGAAAATGTTCAGCATTTTTTGCTGCGTTGCCCGATATACGAGCCTCTGCGAACAAGACATCTTTCTTGTTATATATACACTAAAAAATAAGATAATGAAATCCTCAACAATTTGTTAGTTATTAAATGTCCAAAACAAGTTAACGATTTATTTAATTTTGTTGTAAACGCGCTTCTCTTGCGATCTTTTATTATAAATGAGTAATGTGTGTTGTGTATTGTTTTGTACGCCGAGTTTAATATCTTATGCTTAAGTTTGTTATTCTTTTATACATTTGTAAACAATTTTAAAATTTTATTACAAATAAACTTATTATTATTATTATTATTATTTTTTTTTTTTTTTGCTTAGGGACTTTTGGGAAATCTGCCTACAGATACCTTGAATTCCGCACTCCAAGGTTATGTGGGGTTGGTACAATGAAACAAAAGGAAATATTAAAAAAAAAGATAAATACATAAATGTTATAATAAATTTAATAAACTGGCGACCTACTACCAGCCCGACCCACTAAAACCCGTAACCCTTCTTCTGGAGCCCTTTACCCTCCCTCGGAACTGTCGTAAGACTTTAGCCTTCGAGGGTGGCGCTCCAACTCTGTCGCTAATGCGACCTTCTCCCTTTCTCTGCGGTCCTCCTGCGTCCGTAGTTAAAAAAATGATTAAAACTATTACAAAGTCCAAGCGGAATTCACAGCACAAAAATAATAAAAAAAACAAATATTTTAAGAAGTGTAAAAAGTCAAAAGATAAAATTGTAAACGGATATAAAAAAGAAAAGAAAAAAAAGTAAACGCGTATATAATGTTAAAAAGATAAAACTGTTTAAAGACGTATAAAAAACACAAAACAAATTAAATAAAAAAATGTAAAAGGACAAATAAATCACAAAATAAATTAATAAAAAACAAACAAACAAATTAAAAGCTGTTTAAATCACGCTTTTTGGCTCCTTTTAATACTTCTTATTTGCTTTTAGTTCTTGCGAGAGTCTTCTTCGCCTCCTCAAGGGCCGTCCTGAAGACTCCGCATCCTCCGTTGCCTGCAATATGGGTGGTTGACACCTTATTGCCAATCTTTTCCTTGCACAAAAAGCAACTTGAGTTGTTTTTACAGTTGGAGAACCTGTGACTGGCCTCACCGCACCTAAAGCACGCAGCCGATCTGTCCTCCTTCTGGCATTTGGCTCCAATATGGCCATATCCCAGGCATCGATGACACCGGACGACCATTACTCTTCTTTTGATTGGGCAACACATTAAACCAATTTTTACGTGTCCCAATTTCTCCAGCCTGTTCGCCTCTTCCAGGTTGGTGACTACAACCGCGAGCTTCATCCCTCGGCGGTTGGGTCCTAAGACCGTCACTCTCCTGTTTACTGGCTTACCCATTGCTTCAGACAACACTTGTTGCACCTCAGCTTCTTGGGTAAGGCAATCCAAATCACGGATCTCGAGTGTAACTCTTCGATCCAATGACTGCACCTTACCCATGCTTCCAACCGCCTTGGTGACCTCAGCGGTGAAAGCGTCCTTATCGGAGTCTCCTCTGAACTTAATCAGAAGGTCCCCCTTGTTTGTAGCTTTTGCTGCTACTATTCTCGTATAACTGTCCTCTGGGTTGACCTCTTTGCGAAGCTTACCCAGAACGTCAGCATACGTCAATCCTTCACCGACTCGGATTAGAACTGTGGATCTTTTTGACCCAATTCTTTCCAATTGAGGAATCTTTGGATCTGGTACTTCCGTTTCCATTGGAGGAGCTTCCTCCTTCTTCCTCTTATCGGTTTTGGTTCGAGTCTATTCTGGACTGTCACCCTCTCTCTTCCGTTTCTGAGCATCTCTTAAGACGCTTTTGAGATTACGCCTATAGAAACGCTCTCTCTCTTTCTTACGGTCCTTGCGGTTGCATTCCGCACCGCTCAGAACGCATGCCAAATCAAAGTCCGACTCATCGGCCGCGGCATGCTTTGCCCTTGCCTCCTTTAGCAGGACGTCGATGACCTTGAGTCCATCCTTTACCGTCCTATTGACGGTCTTCTGAATGTCGCAAGATTTTATCATCTTATTATTATTATTATTATTATTTTTCTTATTATTATTATTATTTTATTTTTTTTTTTTGCTTAGGGACTTTTGGGAAATCTGCCTACAGATACCTTGGATTCCGCACTCCAAGGTTATGTGGGGTTGGTGTGATAAAACAAAAGGAGATAAAAAAAAGAAAAATAAATATATAAAATAGTAAATTTAATAAACTGGCGACCTACTGCCAGCCCGACCCACTAAAACCAGTAACCCTTCTTCTGGAGCCCTTTACCCTCCCTCGGAACTGTCGTAAGACTTTAGCCTTCGAGGGTGGCGCTCCAACTCTGTCGCTACTGCGACTTTCTGCTTTTCTCTGCGGTCATCCTGCGTTAATAGTTAAAAATTTAAAACTATTTCAATATAAAGCGGAATTAACAGCACAACAATAATTAAAAATAACAAATGTGTAATTAAGTGTAAAAAGTCAGAAGATAAAATTATGAACGGATATATAAAAAAAAAGAAAAAATAAACGCGTATAAAAAATTGAAAACATAAATCTGTACAAAGATGAATAAAAAACACAAACAATTAAAAAATGTATAAGGACAAATAAATCACAAAATAAATTAATAAAAAACAAACGAACAAAATTAAAAGCTGTTTAAATTACGCTTTCTGGCGGCCGTCGAGATCCTTCCTCGACATAACCGAGATTATGAAGTTCTCGACTTGCCGCCAATTCTTCTCTGACTGGGTCATCAGCGATACCATGTTCTCCGGTGTAACTTGACTGTTTACACCTTCGAACATGGTCATGCCTTTCCAAGTCCCATTTTTTGCATGAGAAGAAAAAACACAAACGCTCTGCGTTGTCCTCCGGGAACTGGCAATATGCACACACCTCGTCCTCGCATAATTTAAAGCGGCACAGGTACGAGTTAAAACACCCGTGACCTGTGAGCGCCAGAGTCAGATAATAGGAGACTTCTCCATGCTTTCGGTTTATCCAGGTGGTGAGTGTTGGAATCAGACGATAGGTCCATCTGCCCTTTTCCTCCCTATCCCATCTGTCCTGCCATGTCTCGATAAGTCTGTTTCTCGCATATTTGCGGATGCGGTCCTTGCTAGGTCTTTCTTCCTCTGGGTACTCGGGATTATTTTTTCTTTTAAAAAGAAGAAATACTTCCTCCCTTTCCCTTGCTATAAGATCTGCCGGCGGGACACTTGCAAGGACTTGCACAGCACTCGTCGAGACCGTCTTATACGCAGAGACGATACGGGTAGTAACACATCTCTGCGCAGACAGCATATTATCGCAAATGGTTTTGCTTCTTGTTTTAAGTGAGGGAGCCCACGTTGCTGCTGCGTAAAACAGCTTAGCGTGGGCAACACTAACCACCAGTCTCCTTTTCCTTTCACGTGGTCCGCGAACGCGGCATAGATGCATCGCAAGCTGTGGTGATGACTTTCCTTACCGCTCGCACCTCTGCATCCAGGGTATTCGGCCTCTTCACCCATCCCGATTCCTTAATAAGGCGGGCTTCTTCTAGGGAACGGACAAATTTCTCCTTATCGATTTTCTTCACATTCCATGAGGGGCACTTTCGACACGGAACTTCCTGTCTTTTGCCTCCTCCTGTGTCTCCCACTAAGACCGAAAACTCGATATACTGATGGTCACTTGCGGTATACTCCTCAGAGACTCGCCAGTCGCTTATGCGTTTGAATAAGGGAGTTGATGCTATCGTAAGATCAATGATGGATCCGATTGCACCCCTCCTGAACGTCCAAGCTCCTCCCCGGTTCACAGTAATTAAACTGTTTCTGGAGACCATTTCTCCGATCACTTTGCCTCTGTTATCGAACCTTGACTCGCCCCACTCCGGCGACTTAGCATTAAAATCGCCAGTGACAAGTACATCCAACCTGGATTCTCTAAGGCTCGATTCGAGTTCTTCCATGTCGGCTTCGAAGTCCGTCACTGCTCGTCTCCAGGTATCTGTCAACCCTCAGTTCGGGATTGCACACCTGGACAGCTGCCCTACCCGACTTATCTTGATACCAGGAACCTAGGTCGATTTTTCTGTATTGCTCGCTGCAGAACAGAATGTCGATACCCTTTCCCCTGGCCGTCTGCGTCAGAAGGGCCTGTGCCTCTCTGCACGTGTGCAGGTTGACCTGCAGAAGTTTTAAGGATTTGCCTTTTTAAGTCTCTGCAACTCCTCTCTGTAAACCGGACAAAAACCTTTTCCGGCGACATGAAGTACGTCTGTCTTAGCCAAGTCAGAGCACGTCAAACACTTAGGCTGTTTGACAGAGCAATTCTTTGCGATATGACCCTCACCGCCGCATCTCCGACAGCATTTAGTTCTGTCGGGGCCCTTGCAATTTCGAGTCACGTGTCCGTAAACAAGACACTTTTGGCATCTTGCTACCTCTAAATGCTTTCTGACTGCAGCATTTATCCACCCTACTTTTATTTTGCCCACTTTTAGCAGAGAATCGCTCTCTGCTTCAGTCAGGCGGACCAACGCCACTTTTGTGCCACTAAAACGTGGCAAAAGTCTGCACTCTATGTCCAGGTCAGGCTTTTCCAGCTTTGTCCTCACGGCAGAAACAACGTCTTCACTTGTCGCTGTTTCGTCAAGTCCTTTTATCTCGAGAGTTCTTTTATTCACAAGAGGCATAACCTCGGCTTCAGTTTTTAAAACTGAAGCAAGAGCTCCTGCAAATTTCAAGATCTCTTCTCCTTTTTTTACCACGATCAGGGCCTCCTGATTAAAAGTTCTCCTGATCTGAAGGACCTCATTTCCAGATTCTTCTGGTTTTACGGCTGCAAGCGCCTTTTTTAGAATTTCGTTGTAAGCCTTTGGGTCTTTCGCTGAAATCTTAATTGCTTCCGTTGTCCTAAGCTTCAAATGATGTTTAGGGAGCTCATTTTTCTTTCCTGCAAGCTACTTCTTTTGAGGTCCTTTGTTTCCTCTGCTGACTACTTTAAATTCGTCAGATTCTGCCGCTGCATTCCTTGAGGTGACTGAACCATAAGTCTCACCTGAGGCCATCTTTTCACTTCCCTTTGGAAGTATAGGGTTTTGCGCTGGAGTTTCCTTGCACTTAACCTTTTTTTCCACTGGAGTTTCCTTCTGAAGACTTGCCTCCGGACTTTCGTTCTCTCTGGGGCGTTTTCTATCAGTTATATCGCTTCCCTTAACAAACTCTTGAGTTCCTTTCTTTGGCGTACCAGGATTCGAGTTTGACGTATCCATACTTAGAGTATGAGGCTCAGGATTTTTAAACGGCTCAGGGATAAAACGCAAGTTGCTGCGAATCACCTCGTGCGCCCTCCCTATAGCCACCATACCATCCTGAACATCTTTACTTATGTTCTTTTGCTTCTTGCAGGCACGCCACATGCTATCTAGTATTTTTGGAATCATGTCGACTTGCTCAACAACATTTCTTTCGAAGCTGCTGAGCTCCCTATCCAAGCAATTTAGGTTTTGGCCCCCCCCAAAATCCGTGGGGCCTGCGACGGTCTTAGAAAGACCGACGGGACTATTGTCCCCTTGCGGGGTTCCTCCTTGGGGTAATTCATTAACACCTTGACTCATATTCATTAATTTTTGGTTTTTTATATCAGGGAACCACCCTGTTGGTTGTCCTTTAGTGAAAAGCCCCGCCACCACGGCAAGGTCTACCGAACATATCCAAGATGCCAGTTGTGTCTGGCAGCGGACCCACCTCTCCCAACTCATCAAAGAAATCAATCATGTATGGCAGTGGACCCACCTCTCCCAGCCCATCAAAGAAATCAATGATGTTGGGCAGTGGATCCACTTCTCCCAGCACATCAAAAAAATCAATGACATTTGGCAGTGGATCCGCTTCTCCCAGCACGTCGAAGACATCATTGATGTTCGGTAGTGGACAACCATCGGCGGGGAGAAATTTTAGAATTATATAGTTATTTAAATTTATAGAAAATTAGTAAATTGGGAATAAAACAAAATAATTAATTTACTAATTATTGTAAAATTATACAAAATTAATTATTAATAAATAAAAATTTATTATTAATAAATTATACAAAATTACCCAAATGCAAAAACTAGTGCCGTAACAAGAGATAATTTTCTACTTTTTTCTATATTCATTTTTTCACCGACAGATTGGCTCAGTCGGATAGATGCCACGCATTGGCGGTCGATTAAGGACCAAGGGTATAAGTATCCTTGGTTCGCGCCCACTTGGCTTGGTATTTTTCCGGCACGTGAGACAATCTGAGCGGGAGGTTTGACGTCGAGGTATAATGATGTGCACCGTCGATTATTGTCCGGTACACACCATTAGAACTCGACTGTCGATAAACCGGTTGTACTCAGAGAGGTTTCCTACAGTTTCCCTCTTCTCTGGCGAGAAAACCCATTGACGGGTGGTCCAGGCGGAATGCGAGTACTCCTAATAAAGTCGGCTGTAGACGCAAATTAGGTTAATATATAAAAAATTTCTAAGTAGAATGGTTATGCTTAATCCAAAAAAGTATTTCTCGGGGACTCTTGTCGAAGTGCGTAAGGTCAATATTAAAAAATTTAATAATAGTAATTAAATTAAATAGTTCGTGACTCCGGATTCGACTAAGAGCGGTGTTTTAAATAGTTTGTGTAAATAATTATAAGTATAAAAATATAATATGTGTAAAATATGTGATACATATATAAAAATATAAACCCCAAAACACTCAAATAACTATTTATAGCTACATTCGTAAACTTTTAAATTTTTAGTTGACATCTTGAAGTCACAATTTCGAATTATAAAATTTTAACCCAATATTCTAATTCAGTGTCTCCAAAAACCCCCAAATGCTCATTTCTAGCCAAATCCGAAAACTTAAAAATTTTTTCGGTCGCCATTTTTAAGCCGCCATTTAAAATTTTAAAATTTCAACCAGATATTCGAAATCAGCGACCCCAAAAACCCCCCAATTGAGAATTTTTAGTCAAATCAGGAAACTTAAATTTTTAAAGTCGCCGTTTTTAAATTTTAACCAAATATTCGAAATCAGCGACCCCAAAAACCCCTAAGTGAGTATTTTTAGTCAAATACGGAAACTTTTAAATTTTTAAGCCGCCATTTTGGATCCGCCATTTTGAATTTTCAAAATCTGACAAAAAATCGTAATTCGGTGTCGCTGATTACGAATATGATGATGATTTTTCAAAATCCAAAATGGCGGATCCAATATGGCAGACATTTTTTAAAAAAATTTGGATTCGCTTGAAAATTATCATTCGGGTGTTTTCGGGGTCGTTGATGACGAATCCGATGTAAGTTTTTGAAAATTAAAAATTGCGGATCCAATATGGCATACCGTGGAGATCCACTTCACCCATGAACTTATTAGAAAGGTAAAATGCGTTTCAATTTCAATGGAATTTCAATTTTTGCACTTTCTTTATAGCTGTTCCATGAAACCGGCATTTGTAAAATTTGTTCTACTATTATGAAAAAAACAATTTAAAAAAAAATGTCCGCCATATTAGATCCGAAATTAAAAGTTTTTAAAAACAGACATTCGATTAGTCATCAGCGACCCTAAAAACCCCCGAGTAATAATTTTCAAGAAAATCCAAAATTAAAAAAAAATATCCGATATAATGGATCCTCCATTTTGAATTTTAAAAAACTAACATAGAAATCGTCATCAGCGACCCCAAAAATCCTTGAGTGACAAGTTTCAAGCAAATCCAAAATTAAAAAAAAAATATCCACCATATTAGATCTGCAATTTTCAATTTTTAAAAACTGACATCGGATTCATCATCAGCGACCCCGAAAACCCCCTAATGATAATTTTCAAGCGAATACAAAATTTAAAAAAAAATGTCCGCCATATTGGAATCGACATTTTGAATTTTGAAAAACCATCATCATATTCGTAGTCAGGGACCCCGAAACTCTCTGAGTAACAAATTTCAGGTAATTTTGATCTATTTTCAAAAATCCGTCCGCCATATTGGATCCGCTATTTTGAATTTTGAAAAACCGACATCAGATTCGTAATCAGCGACCATATGAAATATTAGAGATTATGAATATTTCTTACTAATTTTAATTCAATGTAATTTGATAATGGTGAAAGTTACTGTTTCATTTATTCAAACTTAGGTTTATTCTATTTTAAGAGTTTTATATTCTTCAGATACTAATTATGAAAATATTATATAATTAATTTTTGATTTAATAAAATTTTCTATCTTACAAAATATCTTTTTATTAATATATTAATATATTAAAAATTTTATGTTTTATCAGGTCTAAATTTTATATCATATTAAAAATTTTAGGATCTTTCTTTTGCCTCTTTTTCTTAAATTTCTTCCAAATCCTATAAGGAAAACCAGTTTTCCATTACTGAAAAAAGTAAATTAACAAAAATAACTCACTTAATTAGAAATTATTGAATTTATTTAATCTATTCCTTATAAATATGATTAAGGTTTCCCCTTCTTTATGAATATATATTTATTTCCTATTTTTCTTACATATAGAAATTATCATTTTTCAAAAAAATGCTTCAAATTTTTACAAATTTTTACAAACAATAATTTAACCTAATGTTTACTACGCTATGAAAATATTTTTAAATTATACAAACTAAATTTTCAAAAGAAATAAAAATGATTTACCCATTTATTAATAGATTAGAAATCTAATTTTTCATTATTTCTATTCATTATATTAATTACTTTAATTAAATCTTTTTTTTGGAAATAAAGTAGGGGAGAGTGGTGCTAAGTTGGCCGTGGGCCTAAGTTGGCCACCCTGCATTTCTCAGAGATGGTATACTGGACGAATCTATAATTTTGTGGTATGGTGTATTGATAAACCATGATATAATTTATGGACCTAATTATAATCTAAGATTCTTCTACGCATTGTGTGGACAATAATATTGTTTACGACCAAAAAAAATTAATTTTTTTTGTTTTTTCGAGAGCAGCTACAAGAGATAAATAATTAAAAATTTCTAAATGAGTGTGTGCGCTAGTTCCTTTGTTTAATGTTGTAATAAGAGGTTCTGTTGATTTTTTAATTAAATTTTTTTTATTAGCGTAATAATTTGAAACTTGTAAAAATCTACAGTGGTCCTAAGTTGGCCAGCTATTGTTTTTGTTTGTTTTTATTTATGTTTTACTTCTTTTTTATGTTTTTCATCACGAGAAAGACCGTAAAAGTGTAACGTAGGAATTAAACAAAGACAAAAAACAAAAAAAATGGTTTAAAAACATTAGAAAAAACATAGTACAAAAACGCCTGTCTCTACAGTCATCCACCACTGTAAATAAATGAAATAAAATATTGCTTTATTTTCTAAAAAAAAATAGTTAAATAATGTGTTTTTATTCTCCTAAATGTATCAAATTTGTAAAACTTCTGCGTAATTGAAAAGAATATGCATTTCTTTCTTATACACAAGCGAAAAAAAGTGGTGGCCAACTTAGGACCGCTATTTCTGAAATGTCCAAAATGCAGCTTTTCACTATTTATTGTATTAAGACTACAAAAGCCATTCTATAACGTTCTAAATACCACAAAATTATAGCAAAACGATCTCTGAATACTAATATATACTTGCCGAAGCGATTAAATTTCATTTTGTTACTATTCAATCTGGCTTACACCGATTTTAACTCAAATCATGTAAAATTTTAAAAGTCGAACAGACTTAATAATTAAAAATCTCCTTTTAATATTTATTTTAATTCAACGCCGAGGCCATGAACATTTTTATCAATAAGAACTTTTTAAAAATATTATGCTGTTATCCCTAAACTAACTTAATCTAGTAATTTTACTTAAACACTCTTTTTTAAATTTTTATTTATCTATATAATTATTTATAAAAAAATTAAATTATTTTTTCATTTCCCCAATATAATAAATAATTTAATTTAAACCAATAATTTAATTTAAATCAATTTCATTTATAAAGTTTTATAGGGGCTTCTCGTCTATTAAAATTTAATAAGATTTTTTACTTATAAATAAATTTTTAATTTTTAATTTTAATAAAGTATATATTTTACTGAGTTTAGTAGAAAAAAAGTTTAATGGAAAACGTTAAGAAGAAAAAATATATTGCAGGTTAATTACTAAATGACGATGTGGGGCTAAATCGGACATCGTGATAAAAAAACAACCAACTCTTTGAATTCTTTAATTTATTTTATATTAATTTACTATTTTTTATTATATTCTTTGCATAGAACCACTTTATAAATAAGTAAATAAAGAATTTATTTTAAAACTCGAATTTGCAAGCGAGTTGCTACAAACAGAGAAGTCTGAAAACAGTAATTCATTTTATATTATATTAATTACCGATTTTACATTTTATATTACATTCTTTGTATAGAACTATCTACAAATAAATAAATAAAGAATTGATTTGACTTTTCTAAAAAAAACAAAAATTTGTGTCTCATTATTTAATTAATTAGCCGTGTCCGACTTAGCCCCATGGGGTGTCCGGTTTAGCCCCACCAATTTTCGGATTTTCGTTTTTGAGGTAGTCACCTTTAAAGCAATATACCTCCAAAGCTACTGTAGTTTTTTAAAATCAAACAAGTGCGATTTGTAAGTGAAGGTACAAGCTTTAAAACGGTATATTACTCTTTAGCAAAAAATATTATTTTGGATGAGTTTTCTGGTCAAAGACCAAATCCGTCCGGTTTATCTTCGGTCTTCCCTAATACATATAAAAAAATTATTAATTAAATTTATTTATTAAAAAATTAGATATTCTGAATTTCGATTAACATTTAATTACAAAAATTTTATTTTAAATAAATTTATAACTTTAACTCTTTAAAATTTTATCTTTATTAATTTCGAAATTTTTATTTAACTAAATAATTTTAATCAACCCTGATACAAAAGGTAAAATAAATACAACTTTAATTTAATAAAATAATTTTTTCTTTTACGATACATTTCAAATACAATTTATTTAATTTATTTAATTTATTTACTTAAAATTAAATTTTAAACTATTAATATTTTTAACCCGTTGACTGTCGCTGACGCATAGATGCGCAAAACTAAACTGGCCAAAAGTGTTTCATGACGCATATATGCGCAACTCAAAAACGGTTATTAAAAACTTTTTAAATGTTTCTGAAACCGGTTACTCGGAGGTTTTCGAGGTCGCTGATTACAAATATGACATTCGTTTTCCAAAATTCAAAATGGCGGATCCAATATGGTATAATGTATAATATAATAATAATAATAATAATAATAATAATAATAATAATAATAATATATAATATGGTATAATATTTCCAAGATGACGGAAATTTTTTCAAAATTCATCGAATTTGCTTGAAACTTGTTACTCTGGGGTGTTAAGGGTCGCTGATTACGAATCTGACATTAGTTTTCCAAAATTCAAAATGGCGGATCTAATATGGCGGACGACAAAATAAAAAATTAATTATAATGGCTTGAAACTAAATACTCGGGGGTTTTTAGGGTCGCTAATTACGAATCTGACATTAGTTTTTCGGGGTATTTAACAAAATTTGATTTCACCAAAAAGTATCATACTGATGTCAGATTAACCAGTTTCAAACAAATACAATTAAATTAAAAAAGTTTTCCGCCATATTGAACCAGATATTTTGAATTTTAAAAAACTGATTTCATATTCGTAATCAGCGACCCTGGAAATCCCCAAGTATTCAGTTTCAAGCCAATCTGATCAATTTTTTATTTTGTTGTCCGTCATATTAGATCCGCCATTTTGAATATTGGAAAACTAATGTTAGATTCGTAATCAGCGACCCTTAAAACCCCCGAGTAACAAGTTTCAAGCAAATTCGACGAATTTTGAAAAAATTTCCGCCATCTTGAATCCGCCATTTTGAATTTTGAAAAACTGATGTCAGATTCGTAACCAGCGACCCCAGAAACCTTAGGGTACTAAGTTTCATAAAAATCCATTTAAAAATTTTTAAACACTTTTGGCCTAAATAATGAAAATCTCGTTGACAGCCAAGGGGTTAAAAAAAATTTTTACTTTAAAAAATTAAATTTCTTTTTATTTAAACTTCTAAATACACTTTCCAGTATATTTACTTTGTTACGACTTACTTAATTTTAAATAAATTTAACTATTGATTAATAAACTAAATTGACGGGCAATTTGTACATATTTTAAAATTAAATTTAATTAATTAATTAATTTTACCTTTAAATCCTATTTATAAATATAATTTAAATATACTTTTTATAAATTACGAATTCATAGTAATTGAATTAAACCTTATCTTTAAATTACATATTGATTTAAATAATTTTTTATAATGAAAAAATTTCAAAATTAGTTTTAAAAAAATTTTTTTTAATAAAAATATATATATACAAAAATTTATAAGTATTTCTTATTGTGAGGTATCAATTTAATCATCAAATTCCTCTAAATAAATTAAAATACCGTCATATCTAACTATTTCAATCTATAAATTTCCTCTATCATTATTATTTTAATTATAAACTTACCTAATAGGGTATCTAATCCTAATTTTAATAAAATTAAATCTTTACAACATTAAATTTTATATAAATAAATTCAATTAAATAAATTATTTCACTATTTATTTACTCACCCCAATTAAATTTATCATTTAAATAATTTTACCTTAATATTTAATTAAATTAATTTTATATATAAAGTATGTATGTTATGTATAAAGTATATAAAGTATATATTTGTCCAATTTCTATGTTAGGATACTCAATAGGTTTCATACCAATTTATGTTAATAAAATAAAAAAATTAATAAATAATCAATATAAAATTTGATTAAATGGATAATTTACTTCTCTTATAAACTCGCCCCCCCAAAAGGGCAAAACTAACAAAATTAACACAGAAGCCCCTAAAGCTACAACCCCCCAATTTTCTAGAAATAGACCGTAAAATTGCATAAGCAAAGAAAAAATATCATCCAGGCTGAATATGAATTGGGGTAACTATAGGATTAGCCAAATTAAAATTTTCAGGATCCCCTAAAACATAAGGATTTAAACAATTAATAAGTAATAACCTAATACACATAATTAATATAATCAATAAATCTTTAACAAGAAAATACTTATGGAAAGGAATTTTATTTAAATCTCTAGAAACCCCTAAAGGGTTTCTAGACCCATATATATAAAATTTTTATAGAAGGTACCCCTAAAATTACTAAAGTAAAAATAGGTACAATAGTTCAAATAATTTCAATTTCTTGACCCATGTGACGAAGATTTTCGTAACAAAATTTTGAGAATCGGTCTAGTAGTTTTCGAGAAAAACATTACACAGAGTGTTTTTAAGAAAAAAGCGTTTAAAATGATTAAATTCTTACTTGATCGGTTAGTTGACTATCTGGCGGCAATGTATTGGTGCCAGAATTTGGTAAAACCTATAAAAAACAAATTATTGACTTATTCTTTGACCCTAAAAATATTGTGATTTACTACAAAAATAAATACATAAACAGGGCTCGAACCAGTAAAATTAGTTGAAAATACGGCCTTTACGGACCAAAAATAAAAAATTACGGATTAATTATTACTAACAAAAATATATACAGTCCGAGTCAAATAAGAGAACATTAATTTTTTGTCGAAAAAATGTATGCTAATTCCTTTTCCAAATAATTTATTAAATTTTTATAAAAATTTTACAATTTATTAAAATAATTCAATGTTTTTGTACAATTGTAATAAGATTTTTTTCTAAATAATTAAATTCTTCTAGAAATTATTATTAAAATAGTACCTAGATATTGAAAATCATTTATTTAAAGAAAATTTTTTGAAAATAATTGAAATTTTTACAAGAATTTAAAAAAATGCTTGAATTTCTGAAAAGCAATCTATTACTTTTGAAAATATTTTAATTTCGGAGAAAAATATTTAATTATTTCTAAAGATAATTAAAATTTTGATGCGAATTTAAAAATTTTTTTTAACATAATTGAATTTCTCTGAACAATTCTATTTCTTTTGAATACTTATGTAACTTTCACAACTTTAAGATTTTTTCAATGGTTTCAATAGTTAATACTTCTTCTAAGTTTTCTTTAAACATTTATGAAAAAATAAAATATATATAATATATATAATATATAGGCAATTCCACGTGAGATTTCAGTCGACCTCTTAAAATCGGCCAAAAATATTTTTTTACTATTCTGTATTGAAAAAAAACAGATACGTATTTTTTTATTATTTTTTTGGAGGCCAAATTTTTGAGTTATGAATTTTCAAAATTTTCGCTTTTTAATACCCAAAGTTAAAAAAAATTAATTTGTTTATAAAATTTTTATTATTTTTTTAATAAAAAATGAAAAAAAATTTTTTGTTATGATTATTTAAAAGTAGAAAGAAAAACAAAACTTTTTTTCTCTTGTCGAAAAATGAAAAGAAGCAATATTTTTTGAGTTATCTGACATTAAAAATATACCTACATTTAAAAAGCGAAAATTTTGAAAATTCATAACTCAAAAATTTGGCCTCTAAAAAAATAATAAAAAATACGTATCTGTTTTTTTTCAATACAGAATAGAAAAAAAAATATTTTTGGCCGATTTTAAGAGGTCGACTGAAATCTCACGTGGAATTGCCCATATACACTACCGTCCGTAAGTATCAGGACGCCCTTTTTTCATGAGTGGAAAAATGCTTAAAACGTAGAAAATAAGAATGACAAAAATTTTTCGTATTTTTTTCCTAAAAGCTAATTAAATTATGAAAAGACTGACACCTAATCGAAGAATTTTCGTTGACTATTCTGTCAGATACAGAAAAAATACTAGAGTTTGCATGCTTTTCGTAATTTTTTAATTTCTCGAAAACTAATGAACTTTTTTTAGCGTTCTTGGTCTTGTTTCAATCTCTATTTAATTTAGAATCTAAATTAATTAATAATAGTGTGATATAAATTTTTCCAAAAGAATTTGAAACTGTGAAAGTCTGATAAAAAATTTAAAAAAACAGATTGACACTTTTTCGAAAATTTTTTTTTTTTAATTAAATAATTAAGTAATTAAAAAGCTTTTTTAAATTTTATTATATCTATTAAATGAACATATTTTACATTGACCTTTTTGACACTTTAATATTCATGATAATTTTTTGAATTTTTTGAATTCTACTTTTACGGTTTCAAATTTTTCTGGGAAAATTTATTTCACAATACCAGTTAATAATTTAAATTTTACATCAAATAGAGATTTAAACAAGACAAAGAGCGCTAATAAAAGTTAAATAGTTTTCGAGAAATTAAAAAATTACGAAAAATTTTTGTCATTCTTATTTTCTACGTTTTAAGCATTTTTCCACTCATGAAAAAGGGGCGTCCTGATACTCACGGACAGTAGTGTATATAATATTCAATATACCGCCATTTAGTGAAAATTTCTTTCTGTCTCCCTCTTTCTAGTATAACTAAACATAAATCGCTCTCTGTTTATAACGCAAAAAAGTTAACGCATACCTATATCTCTTTCATTCATTGAAAACATTATAAAACTATCTCTCTTCAGGTAACGGTATTGCATTCTTCCTTTATTAAAGGAAAATAACATTAGGATGTCTCTCTTTACCTAATTTGCATATCTACTGATTTCATATAAGGACATTTATAGTAAATAATTTCTGGATTATGAAAAATTCAGATTTAAAATTAGCGACTAGAGGTAACACCTAAATTCTAAGAACCAAGAAAATCTAAGAAAAATTTTATCGTAAGTCGTATTGGACACACCATTTTGAATTTTTAAAATCCAGCATCAGATTCGTATTCGGCGACCTCGATAATCCCCACGGAGTAGCAAGTTTCAATCGATTTCATTCATTTAAATATATTTTGTCCACCATATTGGATCCGCCATATTAAATTTTTATAAAATAACATCATATTCGTAATCAGCGACCGCGAAAACCTCCAAGTAACGAGTTTCAAGTAAATGCGAGAAATTTTTAAAAATTTTGACCGCCATATTGGATCCGCCATTTTAAATTTTGAAAATCTGATGTCAGATTCGTAATCAGCGACCCGAAAAACCTCTTCACGTCACAAATTTTACATGCTTTGGCGCCATTTTTTCTACAGAACGTCACAAAAAATTAATTCTACCCCCCTCTAAGGGGGGTGGAATCATCTCTAAGGGGGATGGATCATCTTGAAGAAGATCTGTAATTGCCTTAACGTTTTATAAACATTTTACAATATAGCATAGTTTATACGAGTTTAAAAAAGGCATGTTTTGTAACTGACTTTCAAATTTTTTTTCGCTGATAACGAATTCTTGAAATAATACAGTTTTCCAGAAAACTGTCAATTTAAGGAAATAATTATAAAAATAAAAAAATATTATTATATTTATGTCGTAAATCTGCTCAGTGTGTTGAATTTAATTTTTGGTTTTTGTATTTTATGTTTTTTTTAAATTCTTCAAAAAAATTTGTAATCTTTTTCCAATATTTCGGAAGAAGAAAAAAACGGATCATGAAGTCTTCGACAAATTTTATATACACACAATAAAATAAGGTCTTGAGTATCATAAGACAAAAACAGAAATATCACGCGCGCTTTTTTAGCGCACGTAGCTCTGCTAGTTTTCTAATAAAAATTGATTTAAAAATGAATTTCAGTTAAAATTTTAAATTATAATTAAATATTAAAAGCAAAATATAGCTTAAATTTTTAGAAATAATTGAATTTTTTAATTAATTTGTTTAAAAATAATAATTGAATTAAAATAATGAAAATAATTTTGCAGAAGTATAATATGCTTATAACATAAAATAATAATTTTATTACTTGGTCAAATTTAATTATTATAAAATATAAAGAAATCGATCACTCCGAGTCGAAGACTCGGAGTTATCAATATCTTCATGTTTTATAGTTATAAAAAAATTTAATAAAGTAAAATTTCATTCATTGTAAAAAATAACACCAAAATTGATTATTTTAATCTTTTTTAATGTTAATTTAATCTGTTACACTTTTTAATACCTCACGATTTACTGTGTGTGTAATAATATGTAAAAATTTTTAAAAGTTTAAATAAATTTTACTATGAAAAAAAAATTCTTCAAAATATATGCAAAAGACCCAGACTGACCCCTTAAAATTGTTTTCTCTTTCTTTTGCAGGAAATTTACAAAATGATATCACTTTTAAACTTGGACTCACAATTCTATTCAAACGATGACAACGATATCAACAGTTTTTTACACAAGTTTTAACGTTGCCATTGTTACCCGCCGAAAAAATTGAGAATCATTTTGAAAATTTAAAACACAATTTGAGAGCTGAAGTTTTTCAGGAAATTCTTCTGTTTTCCGTTGTTTATGATCGAGAATATATCAGAGGTAATTATAAATTATTCAATTTCAAAGAATTTAAATTAATAGAAAATAATATAAATTATTTTATGTACGCTAAGCTAAATATAAAATTTTAATAATATTATTTTATGGTCGATTGTTACTTTGCAAAAGCAATAGTACACCGATTGTTTAAAAATAAACGCAAACGTTACTCAGGACATAAAATGTAAAAAAGTCCTAAATAGAAATATAGACACTTAATTAAAAAGAGCTTAGAGTTTTTTGGATAAAAACGATATCTCCCAGAAAGAATACATTGACTTGTGTATAAATCACTATTCAGGACCTCAAATCGAATTTTTATCGGCGTACTACATTAATGACACTACCAATGAGATCGATGAACAGTCGGGAGTTAATATATAATGGTAATTCTTATTTTTCTTGCTTCATTTTAATACAGTAAACAATTTTTCTATTCTTTTATTTTTTGATTTGCATTTAAAAACGTTGTTACGTGATGTATATTCCTTCTTTTACGATGGAAATGAAATTGAGCATAATAATTTACCTGACAAACAACATGATGAAGGTAATATATATGCAATTTCACGTAAGATTTACCGATCACTATCTAAAATCGTCCAAATAAATATTTTTCTTATTCTATATAACAAAATATGAAACACGTATTTTTTTGTTTTTCTAGCATTGGCCAAATTTTCGAGTTACAAATTTTTGAAATTTTGGTTTTGTAAAAATAGACCTATTTTCAATAGCTTATAAGCCGAAAAATATTAATTTTGGGAAAAAGTTGTTAAAGAATGAAAATTTTAGTTTTTCTTTAACTTTTAAATAATGCAAAATTTTTTTTTTAATAAAAAAAAATTGGACAACTGCGAGTTGCACTCGCACTGCAATGGCGGGTTCCGTACACAAATATTAAAACAATACTTGCAACATTTATCGGTAATTGGTAGAATTAAAATAAACAATTAAAACAAGTTGTAAATCCAGATGTTCATTACATGAACATTTTGCTTTCTCTTAACTATCAGCTAAAAAAAATTGGCTTCCTTGTGAAGGAAGCATTAACGATAAATATATTTCATTTTTAATACAATTTAACATTTATAAAATAAAGTTCATTCGTCTTAATAGAAAAAATAAAATTTTCTTATACAGTAATATGAATCTAAATAAACAAAAAAATTTTTAGTTAAAAAGTGAATTTTTCAACTTTAATTGTAATGAATTCTATAATTTTCAATAGAATTACTTTATATACATCAATCGATTCGTCTTGATGCAAAGAATGAAATTTTTTATTTATTTTTTAATAAATAATAACATTTGTACAGCAACATGATTTTTAAGAAAAAATGAATTTTTATTAAAAGTGCAAATTTTTTGTCTATAATTGGTTTTAATTCTATAAATTTAAGTAAAACATATACTTTATATATACCAATCGATCCGTCTTGGTGTAATGAATAAGTTTTTAAAAATAAATGAGTAAGATTTTTTTACACAGCAACATAATTTTGCGGAAAGAACTCATTTTTTTGATAAAAATGCGATTTTTTCAGCTTTAATTGTAATTAACTCTATAAATTCTCATACAATTTATACTTCTTATATACCAATCGATTCGCCTTGATGCAAAGAATAAGATTTTATTATAAATTAACTTCAATAAACAACTTAAAAAAATTTTTTTGAAAAAAAAAATTTTTTAGAAAAAAGTCAAAAAAAAATTTTTTTTTGAGAATTTTTTAAAATCTATCAATCCATTTCGAGATATTTTTATGATAAATATACCTGGTAAATTTTAGCCAAATTTGTTAAAACCTCTTCGAGTTATCGTGTTCACAAAAATCGGGATCCACACACACACACACATACATACATCCGGACAATTGTTCAGGGTCTTATATAACATAGTCCCATATAGAAGAAAATTTGTTAAAAGGATTTTTAAAAATTTTGTAAATTAAACGACTACAAAGCTTTCTCACGAGGAAGCAAAAATATATTAAAATCATTTGATAAAAAAATAACTAAAAAAATTAAAGTATTGTATATATCTAATATTGTAAACAACAATAGTAAGCAGAGGAACAAAATTTTTAAAATTATAGTTTCTCTGCTTATTATTGTTTACAATATAAGATATACAATACTTTAATTGATTTTAGTTATTTTTTTTATCAAATGATTTTAATATATTTTTTTAATTGTTTATTTTAATTCAACCAATTACCGATAAATGTTGCAAGTATTGTTTTAATATTTGTGTACGAAACCCGCCATTGCAGTGCGAGTACAACTCGCACTTGTCCAATTTTTTTTTATTTTTAGTTAAGAAATTAAAGTCAGAAAACAATCTCTTATTCATTCTCTTAAAATTTCACTCTTCCTTAAAATATTTAATGCCACGTGTTTAAACTAAAAAAAATTAAAAAAAAATTTTTTTTTTATTTTTTTCAAAAAGTTTCTTGAATAAAATTTTTGTCGTCAGAATGTAATAATACACTAGGATACCAATTTTCAGCTCATTAGGTCAAATAATGTAAAAGTTAGGAAAACATTTTTTTTTTAATTTTTTAGTTTTTCCTTGATAACGCTATAGCCATCATTACATATCAAGTTCTCTATATTTTTACTGTAATATTAGAGTAAAAATACACCAGCATGCTAAATTTCAGCTCTTCATGTCGAATAGTTTAGAAGTTAAGGG
The DNA here is from genome assembly GCA_032872505.1 of Leptopilina syphax. Classification (NCBI taxonomy): domain Eukaryota; kingdom Metazoa; phylum Arthropoda; class Insecta; order Hymenoptera; family Figitidae; genus Leptopilina; species Leptopilina syphax. The sequence continues at coordinate 8,084,319 of CM065471.1, read as the reverse complement.
GGGTGATAGTCACTTTTTATGCATTTTTGGCCAAAAATCTTGTTATTTCCTTGACAACGCTATGCCCATCACGTCCAATCACATACGATATATTTTTCCTGTAATCTACGAGTGAAAATACATATCTGGACCAAATTTGAGCTCTTTAGGTCAAATAGTTTAGCCGCTAGGGGAAGACACGATTTGGCTACGGACACAAGAGTCTCACCAACAGGGTTCCGCCGATACACCGTAGGTGTACGGAACACTAAAAATTATATTTTATAACCAAATTATTATTTTTTTATTTGGACCCGATTAATTTTTTTTATTTATACCAGATAATATAACAGAAAATTTTCTAAAAAGTCCCGAGATAGTCCTATTGAGTTTAATGAGTTTAAATAAATATTTAAAAATCGCTTGCAAGGTGTCCGCGCGCTACGCTGTGTCATGTCGGTTTATAAAGCTTTAAGAGGAATCTACATTAAAAGTCAGTTTAAAATTTTTGTACTTTAAATTTATTTCATTTGTGTTATAACTAATAATACTGAATGATACTAAATATTACAACTTTTAATTTAAAAAGGTTTAAACATTAAAAATCGTTATTTTATTTACAATTTCCGTTTAGTTGACGTTTAGGTTTAGTTGCACGTTTGGTTTCAGATTGAATGAAACTTACTACATCGAAATCGTTAGAAGAAGAGTATTTTTTCATTTTTAACAACAAATCACCTTAAGGATCAACGCTGTGAAACTTTTGGGTTCCCGGTATGGTTTAACATTTTTGAAAACGGCTTTGGAGAAAAACATTGTCTCTTTCGTAGTCATGCGTATTTCTGTACATTACAGAAATATTTGGCAAAGACGAGTCTTTTTTCGCCCATGCAAACAGTTTAAAGGGTGTCGAAATTTGATCGTTCGAGCTCATTTGTAGACTAGCTCTTCGTGACATTCTTTTTAATGTTCCATCAGCTTTATCGCAAAGCCCTTTCCCATGGGCTGTTTCGTGGAAATGCTTAATAGTCGAACGTTGAAAATCTTGCTAATGATAATAAACATTCGCAAAATGTTTAATATTCTTAAACTGTTAAGGAGCTCCATCTGAGAAATACACACATTTGCGAATGTTTACGTGATTTTTAGAAATATATTCATTGAAAGCTTGAAGAAAGACAACGACAGCAAGAGCGTCATGTTTTAAACAATCTGAAATAATAATCAAGGTTTTATGTTCAATGGAATTATTTCTTAGACAATTAAAAAACGATGGGGAATATTGTAGCTTGATTATTATTATAGTAAAAACCGGGAACTAAATTTTGAATTATGACGGCATAATTTTCTGCAAAATCGCATACAATTAAGCTTTCATCATCTGCAACATTTTTTTGACATTTCTGTAAAGCGAAGCCTGCTCATCTGCAATAAAAGAATGACAAAGAAATGTTCTTCCCAAAGTACATAAATTTACGAGAAACTCTTGCTTAGTTGCTGTAACAGTTTTCAGTGATGTCTTTAGCTTTAAACCCCACTACTTGTATTCGATCTTTTCCATTTGTGGCCCAAATGTGCTGATTTTTAACTTCGGTTTCAAGCTCATAATATTAAAAGAAAAAAATTATTAAAAGTTCTACAAGGACATATCCATACGTTTTTAGGGTCGCTCTTTCGAATCGCATGGTCAAAATTTCCAAAAAGTGACGTTTAACACTTATTTTTTCAAAAATACTCAAAAAATACAAGATTTTGGAAAGTAATTTTTTTTATATTCACACTAAGAGAAGTCTGGGAACTAATAGAACCGCCGGATCGTAGAAGGGCATATAGCCTATTTGAATTACATTGGCTATATGCCCTTCTACGATCCGACAGTTCAATATGTCCCGTGCGAGGCTTGAGTGATAATTTTGAATGTTCTTATGTGCATCCTCGATCGGGACGTCTCAAGCCCCGATAAAAAACGTGGAACGTCCCGGGTTCGCTAATTACGAATCTGAAGTCATATTTTCAAAATTAAAAATGGCGGATCCAATGAGGCGGACGACAATATTTCGTATTGGCTTCAAATTTGTTACTCGGGAGTTTTTAGGGTCGCTGATTACGAATCTAAAGTTAGATCACTTAAGGTACAGTAGTGTTCAATGAAGCCTTACTCGGATGATCGTGTTGCACTCATTTACTCCCATGAGTGCAACACGATCATCCGAGGAAAGCTTCATTGAACACTACTGTACAAATTTCTCGAAAACCACTTAACTGATATGGTTTTTTTAAATACTTGTACTAGTCCATTACAGTCCATTAATGGGCTGTAATCTGGTCTTTCGGTTTTACAAATAAATAAGTTTATTTAAAGTTCTTTGCTTATTCAACAAAAAAATTAAGAAAACGGGTAATTATTTTTTCAAAATGGCACAGAAAATTCAAAAATAAATATTTGTCTTTATCAAACGATCAGATTTTACTCCTTTGTATATAAAATCATCAGAACAATGTGTGATGAAAAAAATTATTTGGAGTTGAGAAAATTGTACTTAAAAATAGTTTTTTTCAATGGAATTTTACAACTGCTAATGCCCCCTTAACAAGGAATTAAAATCATGATCTGCCTCAGAAAAAATATAGTCGGACTTACACTCAGATTCATCATCGCCATCATGCAAGTAAGATTTGCCAGAATTATTAGTGGATGAAATTATGTTGCATTGATATACTTTGTCGTCCGCCATTTAAAATTTTTTAAATCTAACTTTAGATTCGTAATTAGCGACTTCGAAACCCTCCCGAGTAACACATTTAAAGCCAATAAATGATGTTTTAATGTTGTCGTCCGCCATATTAGATACGCTATTTTGATTTTTGAAAATATGATTTCAGATTCGTAATCAGCGAACCCGAAAACCCCCTAGTAACAAATTTAAAGCCAATATATAAAGTTTTAATGTTGTCGTCCGCTATATTAGATCTGCTATTTTGAATTTTGAAAATATGCCTTTGGATTCGTAATCGGCGACTCCAAAAACGTTTGAACGTTTAAAGGAAAAGGCGAAAAAGTAGCAATTTTTTAAAGTAAGTTGGAAAAAGTCTTAATTTCTCTAGAAAAAATTTTTCCTGACATTTCCCTGACTATAGTATTTATATAATATTATAATAATCATAAAAAATAAAGTGTTTAATTAAATTATAGTGTTTATTTGTTATTTAAATGATTGACACATTATTAACGCCTGAAATAAGAAATTTCTTTGCGCAATTTTAACCTATACTTTTATAAATAAAACGGATCATATTTTATACCGCAAGTATGTTTATTATAGATATTGAGTGTGCTCTTTTCGATTCCGGTATAAAAAAAGAAATTCGTTCAACCTAAAAATTAAATATATAGCGGTTTTAATTTCAAATACACAAAAAAAATTCATTCTTTCAAGTTTGATAATTTTTTTATCCATTAACCCCATTACAGTGTATAACGACTATCGATTCAATTCTCATTCATATGGTCACAAAAATTGTATAATTTTAAGAAACATAAATTAGAATTTAAAATTTTAAGATGGCAGACCACATATGGCGTTAAATATGAAGGAAACTATGAAAGGATTGGTCACTTTTTTTCAAAATACCAAAATGTAATTAAATTCTCCTAAATTTTCTTACTCGGAGACTTTTGGGCTCGCTGATTACGAATTCAATGATATTTTTAAGAATTTCAAAATGGTGGATCCAATATGGCGGACAAAAATTTTAAAAATTTATGCAATTAACCTTAATTTTGTCACTCTAGGGTTTTTAGGGTCGCTGATTACGAATACGATGTTTGTTTTCAAAAATTCAAAGTGGTTAATATAATATAGGGAAGAGAAATTAAAAAAAATTTCTATCTATATTTTAATTTTAACATTTCTATCATGATTTGAGTCTAATATTAAGCCAAAATACAGAGGTACTCTGATCATTTTTAGAATTTATTTCGGATTCAGAAAAATTTATGTCTTGAAAAACTGCGTTGGTTTTGACAATTTTTGTAAACAATTTTTAGACCAGTTTCACCAATAACGATTAAAAGTTAATCAACCAATCATGATTCGTTAAACTGGCTTTAATCATTGATTAATTTTTAATTGAAATTGGTGGAAATAGCTCTTAATCAGATATTTTATTTATTTGAAAATACACAATTTTACTTGCCTGTTAAGAACTATTCATTTTTATTTATTTGTGACATTTACATGTCATTAATAATTAAAAAAAATTAACAAACAATAAATTATAATATTAAAATGCACAAAAAAGACAGAGCTAAATATTATCAAAAATAAATAGACGTACATATGCGCAGATCAAAAAATTTTCAAAATAACTAATTATCCTAGTTGATTTGATTAGGGAATGCAGAGTTACTTTTACTAAGTTTGGATTTGTGGAATTGACAAGGGAAACATGTTTAATTTACTCGGAATCCTAATTAACTTTTCTAGGTTAAGAGCAACCGTCGGTTTATAGTTAATAATACCATAAAGATTTTTTCCAGTGTGAAGTTCATTATGTATTTATATTATATTTATAGTTATAATTTTTACAGTACTGTATAGGGTCAGACCAGCTCAACTGTGTTAAAAAAATTTCATTGATTTTCTAAAATTTTAAAACTTTTATAAAAATTGGTAGTTCACAACAAAACAAAAAAACACTTTTAAACCGTTTTTTAAAATTTTAAATTTTTGTTATTGTTTTTGCATTAACAAAGTAATACAACATTTTTTTAAAAAAAATTAATAATTCAAAAGCCGTTTACAATAAATTAATAAAACTTACACTGATTACACAAAATTGTTCACTCTTTTAAAAGAAAATATTTGCAAGATTGTAAATTTAAAAATTCCATATTTTTAATAACAATTTTATAAACAATTTCAATTATTTATGCGTTCTACCCCTCCAATTGCAATGAAAGTCATAGGAAGTGTACTCATTGTCAGTAGTCTCTTCTTGAAGCCCCAAAAAAAAATTTTGGTATTTTCAATTTGGAATGTACAAAACTAATTTTTTATTAAAAACGCGCGCTAACTCCACAGAGGAAGAAAGTTGATTGTCATGGACAATTTAGTCTAAAGGTTACAAATATTATTTGTTTTTAATAATTTTTTTTTAAATGAAAATTTATAAAATTGAGCATTGATCTGTGGCGGTAGAATTTTAAAAGATGTTAAAAAAATTTTTTATTTAACAATATATATGAACAAAGGAAAAAAAATTTACTAAATATTAGTTAACAAATGTGTTAACATTTGCATTCATATTTTTTTAAGTTAAGATATCAGATTTGATCTGATCGTTGCGCAATATTATAAACTTTCATTTTAAAAAAAATTATTAAAAATAAATAATAATTGTATCCTCCAGACTGAATTTTCCATAACAATCAACTTTTTCCCACTGTGGAGTTGGCGCGCGTTTTTAATAAAAAATTGGTTATGTATATTCCAAATTGAAAATACCAAAATTTTCTTTTTGGGGCTTCAAGAAGAGACTACTGAGTACACTTCCTATGAGTTTCATTGCAATTGGAGGGGTAGAACGCATAAATAATTGAAATTGTTTATAAAATTGTTATTAAAAATATGGAATTTTTAAATTTACAATCGTGCAAATATTTTCTTTTAAAAGAGTGAACAATTTTGTGTAATCAGTGTAAGTTTTATTAATTTATTGTAAACGGCTTTTGAATTATTAATTTTTTTAAAAAAATGTTGTATTATTTTGTTAATGCAAAAACAATAACAAAAATTTAAAATTTCAAAAAACGGTTAAAAGTGTTTTTTTGTTTTGTTGTGAACTACCAATTTTCATAAAAGTTTTAACATTTTAGAAAATCAATGAAATTTTTTTAACACAGTTGAGCTGGTCTGACTCTATAGTATAGTACAGCACTGTATAGACTATGAAAAAATGAAGTTAGATTTAAACTACCCAGAGGATTCTATAAAAGTCGGTCCATTTGAGAGTTGAAGCGAATGGAGTTGGAATTTACAAAGTAACATTAAGGATTTATTAAATTACCTCTCTTTGCACCCTAAAAAAAGTAACCTTAATTTGATTTTGCCTCTAGAAAATATTACCACATATACCGTAAACTGGGGCTATTAGGAACACCGAGGCTTTTAGGAACAAAATTTTGTTTTCGGGTGGAGTTGAAGCTATCAGGGCTGTTTATCGATAAATTGGGTTACTTGCTTTAGAAAAATTGTTGCTGCGGTAACTGGCAACACTTTTCAATGCAATAAATGTGATTATTAATTATTTTGTGAACAATAGTAGCTTGTAAGTGACTTAATGTGTTTTAGTGAAGTTTCAAACGTGGAAATGATGTAAGTTGTTTCATTTTTAACATCTCAATGTGATTGTTCTTTATTAATGGGATTTCTTATGGTGTTACGATACATTCAAAGTATCGTTTTTTTATTATTGATTTAAAAGTTATACTTTGAAAAATCGGATCTCTATTTGATTATGTGCCATATATAATAATTAATTGTTATTTGAAATTTAAATAGATTATTAAATTCAATGAACTTATTTGTAAAAGCCGTAGTGTCGCAAACAGGTCAATAAAATAAGGATTGCTTCAAGTTCATAACAGTCTTTTTGCATGATTAAGAAATTACAAATTCTTTTATATTCTATTCCTTCTTACGATTCTATAATTTAAAATAATTGACAAGCACAACATACAAGAATGATTTCACCACTTTTATGCATTAACTCGAAAATTTAAGTGTCAAAGACTCTTTAGGTTCAATGACCAGATTGAAAAAAGGTCCTTAACCCTTTGACTGCCGATAGCAAAGATCTTTGCAATTTCGGACTTTGCTCTGACTGCCGGAAAACTGACAATCTTTGCCATGATAAAAATTGATGTGAAAAAGTCAAAACTAGCTGAAAATTAAAAATAAAATGATTTCTTAAAAGTCAACGCTATGCAGAATGCGACACACGTTTCTGTTTTTAAATTCAATAAATTATAAAAATGATATAAATTTTTAAAAACAACACTTTTAGCAAATTTTTTAAAATCTTTGCCATGGACAATACAATGCATTTTTATTTAAAAAATGTCTAAAATCGCCTAAAATCCCCGAGTAATAACTCAGGGGTTTTCGGGGTCGCTGATTACGAATATGATGTCAGTTTTTTAAAATTCAAAATGGCGGATCAAATATGGCGGACGACTTTTTTAAAAATTGATCCAATTTACCTGAAATTTGTTACTCGGGGGTTTTCGAGGTCGCTGATTAGGAATCCGATGTCAGTTTTTCAAAATTCAAAATTGCGGATCTAATATGGCATACTGTGAAGATCCATTTCACCCATGAACTTATTGGAAAGGTAAAATGCGTTAGGACATTTCAATGGAATTTCAATTTTTGCACGCTCTTTATAGCTGTTCTATGAAACCGGCATTTGTAAAATTTGTTCTGCTTTTATGATAATAACAAAATTTAAAAAAAAATGTTGGCAATATTGGATCCGACATTTTAAATGTTTAAAAACAGACATTCGATTCGTCATCAGCGACCCCGAAAACCCCCGAGTGATAATTTTCAAGAAAATCCAAAATTAAAAAAAAATATATTCGATATAATGGATCCTCCATTTTGAATTTTGAAAAACTGACTAGGCCTGTGCGGTAAACCGGTTTTTTTTCGGTATTCTTGGAAACCGGTTTCCGGTTATAAATTCCCGGTTTAAGGTTTTGTTTTCTTAACCGGTTTTATTTTTTAAACCGGTTTTTCAAGAAATACCGGTTTTATTTTCTAAACCGGTTTTTCAAGAAATACCGGTTTTATTATTTAAACCGGTTTTCAAGAAATACCGAATCTAACCGACTTGCGCATTATGCCTGCGCAAAAGTGACATAACGCCAGAACAGAAACAGATGATTGGGAAAGATTAATCTTTTTTGTTTTTATTAGACATACACGGAAAAATGTTTGGGAGAGTATCTGTACCTTTTGGTGCATCGGTTATCCCTGTCTAAAAATTTTATTATTCAATTCACTTCACACTTATTATTTCCTATTGTTTTTATATGAAGTGATGTTAATTGTTGGATACATTTTTTGAAAGGTACAGCATGTGCACCTTACATTTTTCCGTGTACAGTGATTTTTTTACTTAACAGATCAATTAAAAAATGTTGTTTTTGAAAAACAAGCTGATTTTTCTAATAAACCAAATTTTCTTACACCAGTTTTCTTTTTAAATAAAATGGTATTTGAAAACCCGTTTTTTAAATACTCGTATTCAAAAAACGGTTTTTTTTAAATACTAGTATTTTAAAAACACAGTTTTTAAAAAATACCGGTATTTAAAAAAAACCGGTTTTGAAAAAAATACCGGTTTGAATAAAAACCGGTATTTTTAAAAAAACCGGTTAAAAAAATACCGGTATTTTTTTTAATACCGAAAACCGACTGAAGAACCGGTTTTTTCAAAAACCGAAAACCGGTTATGGATTTTTAATACCGCACAGGCCTAAAACTGACATAGAAATGTCCACCATATTGGATCCACAATTTTTAATTTTTCAAAACTGACATCGGATTCATCATCAGCGACCCCGAAAACCCCCTAATGGTAATTTTCAAGCGAATCAAAAATTTAAAAAAAATGTCCGCCATATTGGATCCCCCATTTTGAATTTTAAAAACCATCATGATATTCGTAGTCAGGGACCCCAAAACTCCCCGAGTAACAAATATCAGCTAATTTTGATCTATTTTTAAAAATCCGTCCGCCATACTGGATCCGCCATTTTGAATTTTGAAAAACCGACATCAGATTCGTAATCAGCAACCCCAAAAACCCCCGAGTAACAAATTTCAGGTAATTTGGATTAATTTTTAAAAAGCCGTCCGCCATATTGGATCCGCCATTTTGAATTTTAAAATACCGACATCAGATTCGTAATCAGCGACCCCGAAAACCCCTGAGTAACAAGTTTCAGACAAATTGGACGATTTTTTATTTTTGGCATTCTGGGCACATTTAGTGTTTTTCAGCCGGCAGTTAAGGGGTTAACCTCACAGACCTTATTGTCATCACATGATGCAAAATCAATGATTGCACAATAAGAAAAAGTGCAATGGAATCATAATTGTTCATTTTCATCAAAACATATTTCCTAATACTTAACCCTTCCCAATAATTTGTCACACCCAAGCCTCAATTTCATACAATAAAACTGGTGTGCTTACGATGTAATTCTCTTAGAAATTTTATTTACTTTAATTTAAGTCTATCAAAATCCGATAGAATTTGTAGGCTCCAGACAATTTTGAACAGTAAATTGTAAAAAATGCCAATGTGCGCAGGGTGAGATTTAAGTCGACCTCTTAAAATCGGCCAAAAATATTTTTTTTCTATTCTGTATCGAAATAAAACAGATACGTATTTTTTTATTTATGTTTAATTTTCAAAATTTTCGAGTTATAAATTTTCGAAAATTTGGACTTTTAATTTTAGACCTATATTCAGTAGCTTATAAGTCCAAAAATATTGAGTTTAGGAAAAAGTTATCAAAAAAAGAAAAGTTTTAGTTTTCTTTCGACTTTTAAGAAATGTAAACAAACAATTTTTTTTAAAAAATTTTTTTATAAACAAATGAATTTTTTTTAACTTTGGGCCGGATTTTTTTTTATTTATTTTATATTTTTTTGTACCTTATAATACAGAGAAGATTTTCCAAAAAGTCCCGAAATGGGCCTGATGTGTTAAATGAGTTTTAAAATATTTTCAAAAATCACTTGCAAGCATCACAGTGGGATTTTTTTACATTTAACTTTTTAAAACTGTTTACAGCGTAGACCTTTTAATTTAAAACAAAGAACACTCAAATATATTAAACATTACACGCTGTAGACAGTTTTAGAAAGTTAATTGTAAAAAAATCCCACTGTGATGCTCGCAAGTGATTTTTGAAAATATTATAAAACTCATTTAACACATCAGGCCCATGTCGGGACTTTTTTTGGAAAATCTTGTCTATATTATAAGGTACAAAAAAATAAAAAAAAATAAAAAAAAATCCGGCCCAAAGTTAAAAAAATTAATTTGTTTATAAAAAAAAATTTTTTTTCAATAAAAAATTTTAAAAAAAATTTTTTTTCACTTTTCTTAAAAGTCGAAAGAAAACTAAAACTTTTATTCTTTGACAACTTTTTCCTAAACTCAAGATTTTCGGACTTATAAGCTACTGAATATAGGTCTACAATTAAAAGTCCAAATTTTCGAAAATTTATAAACTCGAAAAAATTTGGACAATTAAACATAAATAAAAAAATACGTATCTGTTTTTTTTTCGATACAGAATAGAAAAAAAATATTTTTGTCCGATTTTAAGAGGTCGACTTAAATCTCACGTGTAATTGCCCAAATGTAGGATATTTTAAAAAAGTTCATAGGGTATCCGGAGGTTATCCTTTTAATAAACAAACCTCCGCTTTGTAGGATATTTTTGGAATATCCTTGGGACGTCTGTAGGATATCATGAAAATATCTTTACAATATATAAATGTCATCTCCGGGATATCTATAATTGATATCCCGTGTGAAATTTTTCGACTTTGCCTTATTTAAAAATGGGGCGTTGATGAGGAATTTATTAGGCCAACCACACTAGTAATTTCTACATACCTTCAATTTTTACATATTTTTAACAATAATTTCTTCTTGAAATTGATTGAGTTAATTGCCAGACAAAATTTAGACTTTTTTCCTGATCCTAAAAAATATTCTGTATTCTAAAAATTATTAGATATTCAAAAAAATGTGCTATAACATTTATGTACGAATTTCCTTGATTTTAAAATTATTCAAAAACACCAATAACTTCATTTTTTAAATAAGTATTTAATCATTATTATTTTTCCATAGGATAAATGGAGAATAAATGGATCACTCCGAGTCTTTGACTCGGTGTAATCGATTTCTTTCTGATTTATAACAATTAAAAATAATCAAGTGATCATCATATTCTATTTTTCATATTTTTTTAAATTATGAAGTAAAAAAAAATTTAGTCTAGACTTCATATCCTATTTTATACTATATACTATTTTTAAAATTTTTCTAAATTAAGTAGTAAAAATAAATTTTAGTTAGACTTCATTTCCAATTATTCATATTTTTCCAACATAAGTAGTAAAATCAAATTTTAGTCATTTTATTTATATATTTCATATTTTTCTAAGTTAAATAGTAAAAACAAGTTTTAGTCAGACGGTATTTTATTTTTCAATTACATTTGTTTTCAATTCCATTTGACGTGAAATTTCGATTATTCGGAAATTCTTGAAGTCATTTAAAAAATAATTCCATTTAACTTTTTGTAGAAAATTATTTCCATTGAATTTTTAGTTAGAAGTATGAAAAATTCAGATTTTGAAAGATTTTTATTCGAAACCTTGCCAAAATTCAGTTATTTCGAAAAACTGCAATTCTTAGTAATTTCTTCAAAATTCAATTATTATATAAAACTTTAACTGAAATTAAGTTATAAATAAATTTTTATTACAAAATTCTACTCAGTTATTTAAATACAAACAAACATAATTTTTTAAATAATTAAATGTTTCTTCGAATTGAATTATTATACATAATTTTATCAACAGATTATTATAAATAATTGGATTCTTTTGACGAATTTTAATCAAATTTTTAAAAATAACATTTTTCAACAAATTGGATTTAAATTGTATTAAAAATAATAGAAATTCTGCAATGAGTTTTATTATTTATAAAAATAATTAAATCCCTAAAAGACAATTTAAAATTTATTAAAGTAATACAATTGCTGCGAAGACTTCAATGTTAAATTTTAAAATATCCTTTTTTTCGAAAAATTTTATGCAAATTCCATTTTAAATAACACAGGCACACAAAGAAAAATTTCGTGACCTAGAGGACAGAATCTTATATTCCTACGTTTTAGAGGTCGCTGAAACCGAATATGACCATGACAAATTTTTGTACTTGCTCATTTTCCCGCTTACACACCCACACAAGAGAGAGGGTTGTCATTTCAGTTTTCAAAAAAATCGAGTAGGGTGTCTTATGTTTCTTAAGTCACTGAAACCGAAAAAAATACTAAAAACAAATTCGTCTATCCCTTTACCCTCCCAGAACGCCCTAAATACACCCTTAGAGGGAGTTAAAATTTCATTTTTCACGAAAAGTCGAATGCGGTGTCTATTCCTATGTTCTTTGGGTCCCTGAAACCGAAAAAGACCACCAAACATAATTTAGTCCTCTCCTTCACCTCCTATCACTCTCTTACTAACCCCTAAAGGAGATTAAAATTTTCGGTTTTATGAAAAGTATAGATGACTTTTCAAGAAACCAAAAAGTTCAACTTCTTTTCTAGGGATACTTAGGGGGTAAATGAAGGGACTAATTTATGTTTGGTGGTCTTTTTCGGTTTCAGGGACCCAAAAAACATAGGAATCTATTCCTTTTTTATTCACTTTTCGTGAAAAATGAAATTTTAACTCCCTCTAAGGGTGTATTTAGAGTGTTCTAGGAGGTAAAAGGATAGAAAAATTTGTTTTAAGTGGTCTTTTTCGGTTTCAGCGACTCTAAAAACATAAGACACTCTACTCGATTTTTTTGAAAACTGAAATGCCAACCCTCTCTCTCGTGTGGGGGTGTTAGCGGGAAAATGAGCAAGTACAAAAATTTGTCATGGTCATATTTGGTTTCAGCGACCCCTAAAACATAGGAATATAAGGTTCTGTCCTCTGGATCACGAAATTTTTTTTGTGTATGCCTGTGTAATTGAATTTCTGTGAAATTTTTAGTTTTTTGAAAAATAATTAAATATTCATGTAAAATTTTGTCAAAATAAATGGATTTTATTAAAATTTCTTAGACTAATTTAATTTTTTCGAAGTAATGTTTATTTATGAAGATAATAATAATTGAAGTGTTGACAATTTTTTTAGATTTTTTGAAAATAATTGAATTTCTGGAAAGAATTTTGATATTTATTAAGATAGTTAAATTCTGTCAAAAAATCGGGTTAAACATTTTCAAAATTTAATCTAATTTTAACAAAATTGGAATTTACAATAAATTATTGTCATAAGTAGAAAAAAATTAAAGTTTTTATTGGAATTCCTGATAATTTTGTAGTTTATGAGGCAAACAAGAAAGACACAAAAAATCAGAATTTTCTTATAAATTCTAAAAATCCAAAATTTTTCATACTTTTAATTAAAAAATCTGTGGAACTAATATTTTCGAAAAAGTTTAGCACACTTTTCTTGATAGTATCGAATTGATTCTAAAGTGTATCAATTTGATACCAAAATGTGGATGAAATAAAGTATTGACCTAATTTTTTGTATGAAATTGATATACTTGATATAAATTTAATACTTTCAAGAAAACTGTGAATTAAAATTTTTTGAAATTATTTACAGTTTTTATTTTCTAATATACCTATATTTCCGATTAATCCAAAAGTCGTAAAATTGAATTAAAAAATAAATGGATTTAAAAATTTTCAAAAAAGATTGTAAAAATAATAAAATAATTGATTTAAAAAATAATTTTAGTTAAAAATTGTAGAAAATAACAATTATAAGTTATTATATTTTTATATGAATTTTTTTCCTCGCATACGTAGCCAGTAAAATTACAAAATATTTTTTTACAGTGAGTCAAAGCAAAATCGAGTCTGCCCTCTTTCATTATTATTACCTATTCCTACTGATTTTCTTAAAAAATATAAAATAAATATTTAAAAAATTCAGGAAAATGTTGTTTTAAATGTAAACACATAGATTTCTAGTCCAATTATTAGAAAAATTAGCTTTCAAATATTATTTTATATTTAATAGAAAGTTTGATATTTTTGGAGAAAAAAGACAATTAAATCCAAATTAATATTGAAAAAACCGGACAAGTGCGAGTAGAACTCGTACTAAAACCGAGGGTTCCGTACCTTCGTTTAAAACTTCTACTTTTTTGCTGAAAAAAATATAAAGATCAACTTTAATATTTCTCGCTGTATTTTTTCTGTAATCTACAGGTGAAAATAAATAAATAACTAATTTTCATCTCTTCAGATAAAAAACTTTTGGCGCTAGGGTAAAAAACACGCTTTTTTGACAAAATTTTTATAAAAATTTTAGTTTTTCGCAAAAAAATATGAAGATGAACTCCAATAATTTTTTCTGTATGTTTGTTGAAATCTACACGAAAAAATAAATAAAAATGTATAACGCCAGTCCACTAGACTAAGAATTGAGAGAACTAGCATAGGCACTAGGGCGCTAGGGTAAAAAACACGCATTTTTGACGAAATTTTTAAAAACTTTGAGTTTCTCGCTAAAAAAAATATGAAGATAAAATCCAATCATGTTCGGTGTTTTTTTTCCTGAAATCTACACATGAAAATACATAATATAAGCAAAACTGTAGTCCAATAGGCCAAGAATTGTGAAAACCAAGGGGAGGGTACACACTTTTTTTTCCAAAACGAAAAAAATTTTTAGTTTCTCGCAAAAAAAAATATGAAGATGAACTCTGATAATTTTTTCTGTATGTTTGTTGAAATCTACACGAAAAAATAAATAAAAATGTATAACGCCTGTCCACTAGACTAAGAATTAAGAGAACTAGCACAGGTATAATTATTATCGAAAATTGAAAAAAAAAATTTAGGTTTTCGCTCAAAACGCAATGAAGATCAATTCTAATCATTTCCACTATATTTTTCCTGTAATCTACACGTGAAAATGCAAAAGTGTACCAATTTTCAGCTCTCTAGGTAAAAAACTGTGAGCGCTAGAGTGAAATACACGCTTTTTTGACGAAATTTTTAAAAACTTTGAGTTTTTCGCTGAAAAAAATATGAAGATCAAATCCAATCATGTTCGCTATATTTTTCCTGAAATCTACACACGAAAATACATAAAATAAGCAAAACTGCAGTCAAATAGGCAAAGAATTTTGAAAACCAAGGGGGGGTACACACTTTTTTTTTAAAACGAAAATTTTTTTTAGTTTTTTGCAAAAAAAAATATGCAGATGAATTCCAATAATTTTTTCTGTATGTTTGTTGGAATCTGCACGAAAAAGCAAATAAAAATGTATAACGCCAGTCCTCTAGATTAAGAATTGAGAGAACCAGCAAGGGTTAAAGTATTTTCGAGCTTGCAAAAAGAGATTTTAGTTTTTCGATGAAAACACCATGAAAATAAATTCTAATCACTTCCGCTATATTTTTCCTGTAATCTATGCGTAAAAACGAATAAGTATGCCAATTTTCAGCTTTCCAGTTAAAAAAATGTAGGCGCCAGGGGGGGGGGTACATGGATTTTTTTTCGAAATTTTCAAAATTTTTGACTTTTTCGATAAAAACAGAATGAAGATGAATACTAAATGTGTTCGCTATATTTTTCCTTTAATCCATTTTTGAAAATACATATGCATACCAATTTTCAACTTACTAGGTAAAAAACTGTGAGCGCTAGGGGGGGGGGGGGGTACATGCCTTTTTTTGCGAAAAATGGCCAAAATTTGATGTTTTTCGTCGAAAACTCTATGAAGATCAATCCCAATAACGTTCGCTATATTTTTTCTGTAATCTACGCGTGAAAATACATACGTGTACCAATTTTTAGCTCTCTAGGTGTAAAACTGTGAGTTCTAGGGGGGGGGGTACATGGTCATTTTTGTAACCGTTCCAATAGGGTTCCTACCGGGTACGGAACCCTAAAAATGAATAAATTTATATTTTTCTATTTACACATTCATTTTTTTTCAATGAAAATTTGTATTCGATTGTTTTTTCTTCTCCAAAATTTTAAAAAAATTAAAAGTTTGAATATAAAAATGTAAATTTATTCATTTTTTTAAAATGTTAATTTGTGTTCGATTCTCTTTTTTTCTCAAAAAATATCAAACTTTTTCATTAATAAAAAATTATATTTAAAAGCAAATTTTTGTACTAATTGGACTAGAGATCCATGCCTTAAAAAATAAAATATTATTTTTGCTTCCTCATAAAGGAAGCTTTGTATTAGCAAAATTTTAGATTGTCATTTTTTGACATATTTATAATTTTTTTTTATTATGCCTAATACTTTAGTACTTTATATATGCACAGGAACTCCCCGTATAAATGTTATAAATAAATAAAAATTTCTATGTAATTTGAGCTCAGAAGTCCAAAAAACGTATTTAAAGAAATTGTCCGGATGTGTGTGTACTAACATTACATTTGCCTCAATATCTCTGAACCAGAAAGAGCTAAAGGCTTCAATTCTTTTTAAACTGTAGGTCTCCTCGGGGGACATAAAATGAGAGTATTTTCAGCCCGATTCATGAAATTTACCTAATTTTTATTTGCATTTTTAATTTTACAAAAAAAACGTTTTTTGACCATAACTTTAAAAAATGTTAGGACACCTATAAATGTTTATCTTTAGTTTTGTAGAGTTTTTTCAGACGCATCTTTTGAGCTATCACTGAACACTTTTCATCCATATTATCCGTAGATATTAAACTTTTAAAAATCTAAATTTTTGGAAAACAAGACTTTTAAAAATTTTGTTGAAAAATGTAAAAGTAACTTTTAAAGTAACATTTTCAACTTGTAGAGCATTAAAAAAACGCTTCGATTGACCTATTTGTCAACTTGATTCGACCAGAAATTACAAAATTATTGGCATTTTAAAAATAAAAAAAAATTGTCGAAAATAACATTTTTTAAATTATATTATTTTAGAGTTTTTCTTTAACTATTACTTAACAAATTATTTGTTTTTAATCCATATTACTTATAACAAAAGAAATATAAACAATTATAAAATAACAATTAAAAAATAATTAACTTTGAATGAAATTGTCTGAATACCAATTAACGAAAATTTAAAACATTTTATATTATTATTTTCTATTATTATTATTTCTATGAAGAATCAAAGTGTTCATGAAATGAACGCAACGAGATTTACGAAAAAAATCGTACGACTTTGCAGCGGTTTTTTTATATTTTGTCAAGATTTATTTTATATTTTTTAAGAAAACCGGTGGGAATATTAATACATGTATTAATTGATAAATTAATAAAAAAAATTGCTTATTATTATTTATCAACTAGTATTTCATCAAGTAGTTATTATTTTATCAATTAGTAGTTCGTTACTGCTGCTACCGGTACTTAAATTATCACTACTTATATTTTAAATATGAATTATTTTCTTTTTTTTGCAGGTTTCTCCTCTGCAATAACGTCTTTCTGAAAATTTTCGTTTGTCCGCACGATAAGTGTGTCGTCTATCATATCATGACTCAGGTTATTGCTCAAGTCAGAAATGATAAATTTCATACCTATATATCTAAAAATAGTCTTTCGACCTTAACTTGAGTCATGGGTGCGGCATGTACAATTGTCGATAGACTATAGAGTTCTGGAGATGAAGATTTTCTTGTTTCCCAGTATTTTTAAATGTTCTCTTTTACTGGTATTTTAGGAGTTTTTGCAAAGTCATATAAAAGACTTTCAATTTGAGAAACGCCGCCATTGGAAAGATTCAATTGTCTTTCCGCGTCTCTTTTTGCTTTCTCATGAGGAAGCTTTGCATTCGTGACGATTTTCAATTTTTCAAAAAAAGGTTATATGGACTCATTTTTATCTAGAGCATATGTATATTCAATTCTGAGTAAATGTCCAGATGTATGTGTGAGTGTGTGTATGTCACAAAAAATTGTGTACAAATTATCTCAGACAAATTTTGATGGATTTTCCTGAAATTTTGCAGGTTTATTGCAGTCATTAATACCTAAAATCTGACACAAGGATTTTCAAAAATATCTAAAAAAAATTTTTTTATACAATGTTTAAAATTCAGAAAAATTTTTTTTTGTATTTTTTGAAATAATTTTTTTATTTGTTAATATTTTTATTAATTACACAGGCCGACAAAATTTTGGCAAATCTCAGAACCAAGAACCGGACAATACTTTTTCGAAGGTTTTTGACGTGCTTTGAGGTTTTTGAGATATTCTAACCTAAAAGTGTCAAAAACACGTTTTTTGTACATTTTTGAAGTCCTGTACAATAAACAAAAAATTTTTTTTCTAAAAGTTATGTGCGTCATCTGAAAGTACTATTCTTCCTTTTTCAAAATTTCTGTTTATTGTACAAGACTTCAAAAATGCCCAAAAAACATGTTTTTGACACTTTTAGGTTAGCATATCTCAAAAACCTGACGTGATGGTGCAATTCTGAGGTCAGATTCGGATTTTTACCTTCAGAAAAGTATTGTCCGGTTCTTGGTTCTGAGATTCGCCAAAATTTTGTCGGCCTGTGTTATTCTCAAAATTACATTCCTGACAAGAAAACGAATCGATTGATGTATACAAAGTATATATTTTATAAATATATAAGTATAAAATTTATAAATATTTTTCTTTTTCACAAAAAATTCAAATTTTGTATTTTTTCATAATTTATTTAATATTAATATTAATATTTTGAAATTTATTCTTACATAAAAAAAGAAGCAATTATCAGCTACCGGTCACTGCAGAGGGGAATGGCTGGACCAAAGGCCTAACTGGCAATCTAAATAAGTTTGACGTTAACTAATTAAGACGATAAGTAAGGCACTCAATTCAGTAAAACTGACATGTTATTAGGCAAAGAAGGAAAAGTGGGACAAGGAAAAACCAGCCGCGTTCGGTTCCAAGACAATAAGAGAGCGTTGTTTTACGGAAAATAATATATCATTTATTCAAATGTCTTATCCTCTAATAATACAAGTGTTTCAGAAATACTTTTGTGTAAAATCTTTGGGAGGTAGGTGTGAATGTGTCAGTGTACTTTTAGAACAAAGTTAACAAATCGCACACAATTCTGCGACGTTTGGTCGGCGGCAGCTTGGAAAAATTCGGCCGTAGCTTCACGGCCTCAGGAGTTCCCTCCAGTAAACTGGGTACGCCGCTGATGGGCGAGGCTTCGAGATTTAGCACATCATTGTCAGGCAATTGCTTAAGCAACGATGGACTCACCACTCGCAGGTTGTCCCCTCGGAGTTGGAGGCGATTGAGAAGGGTTGGCCACAATAGGGCTGAACGTCCCCTCAATGTCGTGACTTACAAATTCCTCTAGAGCAACAGCTGGACTCTTTGTAGGCGATAGCGTTGGTGCTGAGGGTCACATGTGCCACATGTCAGAGAAAACAGGAGAAAGGCAGGGAATTTTATTAAAAGTAGTAGAAAAAATAAATTTTTACATGGTTACCACAGATCAGAGAAACCAGAAAAGTTAGGGAAATATATTAAAGTGCTGAAAAAACATTGAATTTCTATAATTCATAAAAAAAATTATGAATTTTGGTTTCCTTTTTTGTTTGCCTCGTAAACTATACAATTGACACAAATTCTAAAAAAAACTTTAAAATTTGTCTATTTATGACAATAATTTGTTTTTAATAACTTATAAATTATTGAATGAAATAATTTTTTTTAAAAATTTTAATTTCAATAGAGTTTAAATTATTTGACTTTTTTAAATATGCAAAATTGCACCCAGAAATTCAATTATTTTCAGGAATTTTAATAAAATGCATTGCAAATTTTAATTATTCTCATAAATAACAATATTCATCACAATTTATTTATTTTTAAAGGAAGTAAAATTCCTCACAAAAATTCAATTATTTTAAAAATTTTATGAAACATTCTTAACAAGAGTTTAATTATTTCAAAAAATGTATGGTCAAGATTTCAATTATCTTTATAAATAGTAAAATTCTCCAAAATTCAATCTTTTTTTAAAATTTATCAATAAACATTCTCGATAAGATTTAAATTATCTTTATAAATACCAAAATTACCCACTATTTTAACAAAAATTTAACAAAACAATTCTATTACTAAAAAAAATCAACTATTAACAATTTTTACAAAGTTTTTCCTAATAATTCAATTATTTTTAGAAAAAATAAAACTGAAAATTTAAATTATTTAAAAAAATTTTCTTAATTCAATAATTTGTATCTGTTTGTAATTTGTAATCTATTATTTTAATAAAATTTTCTAAAAAAATTCAAATATTTAAAAACAATTTTGACAAAATTCTACACAAATATTCAATTACTTTCAAAAATAATTTTTCGAAAAGAATCAATTGTTTGCAACTTTTCTTGTAAAATTCTTTGGAATAATTTAATTATTTCCAAAAGTATAATAAAAATTCTCGTCACAATTTCAATTATCTTTAAAAATTTTAATAAAATTCTTGGTAAAATTTCAAAATTATTTAAAAAAAACTTTTAATATAATTCTACGCAAACACATAATTACTTTCATAAATAATAGAAATTTCACAGGAATTTAATTATTTAAAAATTAAAAAAAATTTCTCAATTCAATTATTTTCAAAACTAATAAATTCCTCGCAGAAGTTAAGGGGGGAATGGTCACTTTTTATGCATTTTTGGCCAAAAATATTGTTATTTCCTTGACAACGCTATGCTTATCACGTCCAATCACATTCGCTATATTTTTCCTGTAATCTACGAGTGAAAATACATATCTGGACCAATTTTGAGCTCTTTAGGTCAAATAGTTTAGCCGCTAGGGGGGAGGCACGATTTGGCTACAGACACAAGAGTCTCACCAATAGGGTTCCGCCGTTACACCGTAGGTGTACGGAACCCTAAAAATGGATGAAATAAAAATAAAGTGACCAGCATTTTTATTATTTGTAAAAACGTACTAGAATATGTATCAGCTACAGCCAAGTTTAAATCAATGTCATCTTCTACATGCGGTGGACTCATTTCTGTATCCGCTAAGTGAACATTTTTTTCTTCAATTTCATTATTTATTTTCGACTCACTTGGTGTTAAGAGGGAATCCTCTTCATCAATTTTTCTGGAAGAGAATTAATTGATATTATTAATGGTTTTAAAGACGATTGACTCGAAGATGGCAGAAAATTCATTTTTGTCGAAAGATTTAAATCGAGATCGTCGAATTCATTATCGTTCGCAATATCAATATCTTTTAATTTCTGTAGCCGTTTCTTAGGTTCCTCGCCACTCGTATTACTGACTATATGGAGAATTTCGTGTATAGTATTATTATTGTTCAATGTTTCGGAACCAACGATCAATTTTTCTCTAATATCAGGAGCACGTGTACAAGATTCTGCAACTACTTTAAATTTTTCTATCCGTGTACTGAAATCATCTTCTATTTTCTCCGATGCAAGAGAAGCCAATTTAGTAGACAGAAGATTAGCTTGTCGAAATCTTTGTTGTGACGATACAGTTTTTCTCTTTTCCACAATGGTTTCGAGTGTGCACGATCCTGTAGTTTTAACATCCGGATCCATAAATTGTTTCACATAATATTTTTTCATCCATCTTTTGGGAACCAGGTTTTCATCTTTAAAGTTAAGTTTCTCTAGCATTCTCATAGCAAATATGTGCCTAAAATAATTAAAAAATTTGAAGCCTATTTTTTGTAAAACTAAATTCCAATGCGGGAAATAAATAATTCGGGAAAATATTACTTGGGAAATAAGTAATTCGAAAAACACTAATTCGGGAAAGAGGTTATCGGACAAAGAGTAAACAATTGTAAAAAAAGTAAACTTAAACTTTTAACAGGAAGATTAAATAAAATAGCAATGAGAATCGAAAATACTAAACAAAATTATAAAACATAATAATACTTTTAAATACCTGCAATGAAGTGTCCAGCTTTGATATTGAACACAGGTACACTTTGAATTAGTAGTTTGGATATTCACGCCTTTATAGATTTATAGACCAATGTAGAACTTTTCAGGAGAATTTTCACTGTATATTACTATTGGCGTCTCCAGTTCAGTATAAGCAGCTTCATGATTTCTTTTAATTCTTTAAGAAGAAATAAGTTTGAAAAATTATTTTATAAAGTCTGACAAACAGCTGTAAGCTTTTACTACACTTTTCACTTATAAGTTCAATAATTCAGTTCTGTTATTTGTTGTGTTATTAAAAGAGCCACTAAAAAACACTATACAAAAAGTTTTGTATTTTGGTTATTATTAACGATAAAAAGCTTAAAAAGGTCTCTTTTTAAAGCTCTTTTCCTAAGCTTTATCACTGTATGAAACAAAATTTAAAAAAATTAATTTAGTTATCAACAATTCAAAAAAATTAATAATTATTTAAACAAATGATCATATTATTTTTAAAAATTATCGAAAATAAATTTTAAAAAATGCGTTTTAAAGGTGATAAAACTAGCTTTAAAATGATATAAGTGTGATTTACATGCGATGATTTTCTAAACAACTGTATCGCTTTAAAAAAAAAAAAAAAATAATTAAAAATTTGTATGTTGCAATAACATTTTTTAAACATTAACAAATTAATTTTTTTTTAATTTTTGTTTTAAATAGTGTTAAAGCTCAGGAAAAGAGCTTTAAAAAGAGACCTTTTTGAGCTTTTTATCTTTAATAATAAACAAAATATAAAACTTTCTTTAAAGAGTTTAATCGATGTAGAGTGGGCAAAAGTTATTGAGCGGCACTGTATATATATATGTGACTGTCCACGAGAAAACAGGGCTTAGCTTTCACAGGGCAAGTGATTGAAGTAGAAGCAGAACGAAGGAATGCATACAATATAACATCTTTAAAACGTTGTATTGTCAAAAGTAATTGACAATTTACAACTTTTGATCTTTGCATTTGAAAAAGCAATATAATATCTATCGATTAGCATAAAAACTCAAAATTGATTTTTTAGAGCTAAGCCCTGTTTTCTCGTGGACAGGCACATATGTACATCGAAGAAGGACATTCAATAGCAACAACAAAAATTTGCGAAATAAATTAAGACTTAAAAATAATTATGGAAAAACCTAAAAATCCAAAAAACGTTTTTTTTCTGACACCTCCAAAAACATTTGATCACCTCTGATTCTATGTTGGATTCATGAAACTAAACAAAAGATCACGATTTTTTAAGAATTTTAAATTGGTTTTTTTAATTTTTTTACAGCAAAACCCTTCAGCATACCTTCTACTGTTATAAATATTGCGTCAAAAATAGTTGGGCTACAAGATAGGACTATTTTAAAAATTAAATTTTTAAATAACTGCCACAAAATGGCGACCAAAGTTACTTTTTTTAAACAACATTATAAGCAAATAAAGGAAATTTCCAAAAATAGTTAACTTTGCTTGAAATTTGTCACTCGGGGGTTTTTGGGGTCGCTGATGACGAATACGATCTTATTTTTTAAAAATTCAAAATGGCGAATCTAATATGGCCGACGGCAAATTAAAAAAATAATTGTATTCTCTTAAAACTTGTCACTCGGGGGTTTTTGGGGTCGCTGATTACGAATATAACTTTATATTTCGAAAATTCAAAAAGGCGGATCCAATATGGCGGACTTATTTTTAAAAATCATACAAATTCTCATAAAACTTCTTACTAGAGGGTTTTTAGGGTCGCTGATGACAAAATTGAGGGACCACCTATTTTCAGACGAATGAAAAACGTATTAAAACATAAAATTTATTAAAACTAAAATTTTTTTGTTTATTTTCTGAAAGTTGATAAAATTTTGGAAAGAACAAGATATTTTAGTAGTCGTTTGGCCAATAATTCAATAAGATATTTTCAAAAAATCGTCTTTCACAATGTTTCACAAAAATTTAAATAACTTCTTTAAATAAATATATTTTCTAGAATAGTTTTTAGTACAGAAAAAATATTCCAAATTTTTTGAATTTTTTTGTCCAAGTTTGACAGTTCTTTACTTTCTAAGAAAAAAATTACTCGTTAATGTCTATAAGTAATTCTTATAGTGTAGCAAATTACCTTTAAAATAAATCTAACATCATTAACAAGCGTTCATTATTTTAGTAGTTATTCAAATTTTTGTAAAACATTAAAAATGGCGATTTTTTATAAATATCTAAATAAAATATTGGCGAAATGACTTCTAAAAGATCTTGTTCTTTTCAAAATTATAT
Organism: Leptopilina syphax; assembly: GCA_032872505.1. Lineage (NCBI taxonomy): Eukaryota > Metazoa > Arthropoda > Insecta > Hymenoptera > Figitidae > Leptopilina > Leptopilina syphax. The sequence continues at coordinate 8,060,273 of CM065471.1, read as the reverse complement.
CATCTTTCAAGAATTAAAAAGAAAAAAATTTTAGATACCATATAGTTTATGTTTTCTAATGTTTTTTAATCACCTGAAAATGGGTAGTCTCTTAATTTTTACAGGTAGTGTTTTTTGGCGGGAAATTTGAAATCAGTGAATTTTGAAAATACAATATACTATCTATATCTATTAAATTAATACATTATTTTTTATGAACTAATCCAATTTCATTTCTTGATTATTTAATTAATTCATAATTATTAACCCCTTGACTGCCGATGGCAAAGATCTTTGCCATTTCAGACTTTGTTCTGACTGCCGGAAAACTGACAATCTTTGCCATGATAAAAATTGATGTAAAAAGTCAAAATTAGCTGAAAATTAAAAATAAAATGATTTCTTAATAGTCAACGCTATGCAGAATGCGACACACGTTTCTGTTTTTAAATTCAATGAATTATAAAAATGTTATAAATTTCTAAAAACAACACTTTTAGCAAATTTTTTAAAATCTTTGCCATGGACAATACAATGCATTTTTACTTTAAAAATATCTAAAATCGCCTGAAATCTATTACTCGGTGGTTTTCGGGGTCGCTGATGACAAATCCGATGTCAGTTTTTCAAAATTCAAAATTGCGGATCCAATATGGCATACCGTGGAAATCCACTTCACCCATGAACTTATTGGATAGGTGAAATGCGTTAGGACATTTCAATGGAATTTCAATTTTTGCACGCTCTTTATAGCTATTCTATGAAACCGGCATTTGTAAAATTTGTTCTGCTTTTATAATAAACACAAAATTTTTTTAAAAAATTGTTCGCAATATTGGATCCGACATTTTGAATTTTTAAAAACAGACATCCGATTCGTCATCAGCGACCCCGAAAACCCCCGAGTGATAATTTTCAAGAAAATCCAAAATTAAAAAAAAATATATCCGATATAATGGATCCTTTATTTTGAATTTTGAAAAACTGACATAAAAATGTCCACCATATTAGATCCGCAATTTTTAATTTTTAAAAACTGACATCGGATTCATCATCAGCGACCCCGAAAACTCCCTAATGATAATTTTCAAGCGATTTAAAAATTAAAAAAAAATGTCCTCCATATTGGATCCGCTATTTTGAATTTTGAAAAACCATCATGATATTCGTAGTCAGGGACCCCAAAACTCCCCGAGTAACAAATATCAGCTAATTTTGATCTATTTTTAAAATTTTGTCCGCCATATTGGATCCGCCATTTTGAATTTTAAAAAACCGACATCAGATTCGTAATCAGCGACCCCAAAAACCTCCGAGTAACAAATTTCAGGTAATTTGGATTAATTTTTAAAAAGCCGTTTGTCATATTGGATCCGCTATTTTGAATTTTAAAATACCGACATCAGATTCGTAATCAGCGATCCCGAAAACCTCTGAGTAACAAGTTTTAGACAAATTGGACGATTTTTTATTTTTAGCATTCTGGGCACATTTAGTGTTTTTTAGCCGGCAGTTAAGTGGTTAATATTCGAATATAAATAATTTGCGGTAATTTTCAAAGAGTAGGTTTTAAATACATACTATATTGAATACATTAATTATGATAATATATTATTTATTAAAAGTAATTTAATTAAATTTCGAAATTATTTATTATATAAAATTTCTAATTAATTCATAATTATGAAAATATAAATAATTTTACAAAAATTTTAAACGTATTTTATTATGTCAGCAATGCAATCAATATTTTTGCAAACAGTGTTTTTCAGAATCACACAAAAAAATAATAATTAAAGTAATAATAGATTAAAAAATTTCTAAATAATGTTTAAAAAATATAAAAGGCAAAAAAAATATTTAAAAATTTTTAAAAATAAAAAAAAGATTCTTTAAAAACGAGTTAACTACACGCGGCGAGAATACAATCATTTTTAAAGTTTTTCGTACGCTATTTTAGATCCGCCATTTTTAATTCTTGAAAAAATGAAGTTAAATTCGTCATCAGCGACCCCAAAAAGCACAGAGTGACAAGTTTCATGCAAAGTTAACTATTTTTGGAAATTTCCTCCATTTTTTTATAATATTGTTTAAAAAAAGTAACTTTGGTCGCCATTTTGTGTCAGCCAATTAAAAAGTTAATTCCCGAAATAGTCCTATCTTGTAGCCCAACTATTTTTGACGTGATATTTATAACAGTAGAAGGTATGCTAAAGGGTTAAGCTGTAAAAAATTTTAAAAACCAATTTAAAACTCTTAAAAAATCGTGTTTTTTTGTTTAAAAATGTTAAAAGACCTTTGGGACTGTAACGGAACAACTTATGTGACAGCAGCTCCACTATGGTTTTGGTGCGTTGCGGTACAATCTTGGGCGCGTGACAGTTCAAAATATTGCTAAGCAGTTCACCGAAGTAGTGAGAATGCCGCCTTTGGTTTGCAGCTGAACAACTTTTGGACTGTCACGCACCCAAAATTGTACCATAGCAACCCAAAAGTATAGTCCTGTAGCGTTCCACCAAAATGGCAAGTAGCAGCCTATCGAAAGTCTCCTGCTGACGCAAAGGTCTCTTAGTGTAAATTAAGGGGGGAACCACATTAGACGTCTGAAAAAATAGATTTTTTCTTTTTTGCATAAATTGTTAGTTAAGGTATTCAAAAATAGTCTAAAAATGTTTTTAGAACAAAATTCGACGTCCTTGCTGTACTGGTGATGAACGGAGCGCGCTCCAGGTTACCGTAGATTAGTATAAATATTTGTATAAATATCAATTTTTTTATACTTTTTTCAAATGCGCTTTTCTGAAAACAGGATTTTTGAAATTGCCGTGCAGTGTGGCTCAAAGTGTTGTTGACCCATTTTAAAATGAAAAATTGGAAATTGTTCGTTATTAAATTTACTATTAAGTGAACTAAACTTAAAAAGAAAAAAAATTTTAGTAATTTTTTTTAAATAAAAAAGTTGCAAAGAAGTAGGCAAAAAATCGAAGATTTTTTTAAAAGTAGTGTTAATTTTCAATATTTTCACTTAAAACTTAGTTTACTTAAAAATAAAATATTTATTAAATGTGAATAAACTTGATTTTTTGCTTTCGGACTCTTTGGGCTCAGGACTGCAGGGCAGTCATGAACTCCGGCGAAACAGCTCTATATACAATAGCTCCTAATTTAAAAGATTTTTTATATAAACGCTTAAAAAAATATGAGTTACAGTAAAATATATAAACAACATGGTGGAAATGTTTTATTTCGTTCGAAAAAATTCGCGAAAAACGGCTGAAAAACAGCGCTCTAATGTGGATTCTCCCCTTCATAATTTTTAATCAGTTTTTCCATAAAAGTAGCAGATATGTCAAAATGTATTATAAATGTTTGAGGATTATCCAAAACCAGAAATTATAAAAAACAGTAATCATAAATAATATAAAACATTCTTAGTCTTTAAGGGTACCTAATGTTCTTTATTCATAAAAAATTATAAAGTCGAACCTGGATAAGAAAGAACTGGATAAGCGAGAAACCTCTATAAGCGAGAGTTATTTGCTGGTCCCGTGACTTAGACTTCTGTAGTTAAGAAACTGGATAAGCGAGAAACCTCTATAAGCGAGAGTTATTTGCTGGTCCCGTGACTTAGACTTCTGTAGTTAAGAAACTGGATAAGCGAGAAACCTCTATAAGCGAGAGAAAATTGCCGGTCCCTTGAACTCTCGCTTATCCAGGTTCGACTGTATTTAGAAAACTGCAGTAATTATGTAACCATTCGCGATATTTGGTGTACTTACCATAGAATAAATAAAAATCAGTAGTCATTAAAATTATTATTGCATTATGTTGTAATTAATATTTTGTTAAATAATATATTTAACAATAAGAAAATAATTTTATTCAACAAAATTATAAAAATAATAAAATAATAAACAAATGTCTGTAAATTAAATGAAATATCTTATATCCCTTTCAGTCCCAGTGGTCGATATATCGACCACCTTCTAAGCCACTGATTTTTTTAACATAACTTAAAGGAAAACTTTATAAAATTGCATATTTCTTATTTTTATGTTTCTACAGATAGGGTTTAGTAGTTTTTTAACAAATTAATTTATATTATTTATGTTTTTTTGTTATTAACAAACTTATACACGGCAACGCATTATTTCAGGTTAAACTTAACTGTAATAAAATTAAATCAGTAACATATATACTTTAAATTATAGTTGTTTTTAAAATTCTAAGGGTTTACTGAATATTAATCTAAAATCAGATATGCAAATTCAAAATGGTGGATCCAATATGGCGGACAAAAATTAAAAATTAAACTTTGCTTGAAAATGGTCTCTTGGGGGTTTTCGGGGTCGCTGATTACGAATCTAAAGTCAGTTTAAAAAAATTCAAAATGGCGGATCCAATATGGCGGACAAAAAATTAAACAAATTTGTTTTAAAATTGTTTTTTGGGGTTTTTTGGGGTCACTGATTACGAATCTAAAGTCAGTTTTTGAAAAATCAAAATAGTGGATCCATAATTCCATATGTCGGACATAAAAAGTTACGAATTTGGAAACACCCTCCTCTTTTTTAATAGGGGCTTGAGACCGGCAATGGCAGAGTTTCATCTCTTTTCTTTTAATTTTTTTTGTTTTTTTAAAATGTTTTAAATGTTTTTTTTAAATTTTTAAATACTTTTATTAATTTTGTTTTCTTTAAATATTTTTATATTTGTCGTAACAAACGACAAAAGACAAGTGACGAACTATAAAAGACAAATGACAAAAAAACAAAAGAAAATCAAGAGAAAAAAAGGGAAAATGTCAAACGACAAAAAAACACAACTACTCTCCTATTTTTAATAATATTATTGTAATAGTCGTAACATTAGATTCGCCATTTAAAAATTTTGTAAGAATGATTCGAGATTTGTATTTACACACCCCGCAAACTTTCAAGAAGCAGCATTCAGTCCTATATTGTCAATTTTTAATTTTTGACTATCATATTGTATCCATTATTTTAAAGTTAGAGAACCTGACTTCAGATTCGTAATAAGTGACCTAGAAAAACCTAAGCGGTAATTTTCAAACAAATTTGATGGATTTTTTATTTCTTCGTCCAACATATTGAATCCTCCATTTTTAATTTTAATAAACTGACTTCAGATTCAGCATCAGCGACTTTAAAAACCTCTGAATGCCAACATTTAATCAAATTTGTTTCATTCTTAAATTTTGTCTGACATATTTGATCCGCCATTTTTAATTTTGACAAACTGACTCCAGATTTGAAATGAGCGACCCCAAAAACCACCGAAGGACCACTTTCATGTAAATTTGATTAATTTTTTAATCTATCGTCCGCCATATTGAATCCGCCATTCTAAATTTTGAAAAACTGACTTCAGATTCGTAATCAGCGACCCCAATAACCCCCAAGAGACAATTTTCAAGCAAATTTGTTTCATTTTTAAATTTTGTTTGCCATATTGGATCCGCCATTTTGAATTTTGAAAAACTGACTCCAGATTTGTAATCAGCGAACCCAAAAACCCCCGAGTGACAACTTTCAAGTAAATTTGTTTAATTTTTAATTTTTGTCCGCCATATTGGATCCGCCATTTTGAATTTTAAAAAACTGACTCCATATTCGTAATCAGCGACCTTAAAAACCCCCAAGTGACAACTTTCAAGTAAATTTGATTAATTTTTTACTTTATCGTCCGCCATATTGACTCCGCCATTTTATATTTTTAAAATTTTGAAAATCTGATTCCAGATTCGTAATCAGCGACCCCGAAAACCATAGGTACTATACCTATTGCAGATATTTTTTAATTGCCCTAATTATGGGACTGAAAGGGATATACAAAATATCTTACATTATATACAAAAATATGTATAAATATAAGTAATGAATTAAATATAAAACAGTTGATACAGTAGATAAATTTCTTATTTTTATAAGATATGAAAAAACCAAAACTTTATTTAATCCATGTAGCATCTCGTTTTAAAAAAGGTTGTTTAAAGTAATGTAATTATTGTTGTAAGAATTTCTTCTTCTTCCAAGTTCTTCTATTACAAAGATGTTTCTGAAAGAAGAAAATTTGTTATTAAACTAATGCATTTACCCTAAAAATCCCTAATTAATAAATAATATACTAATATAGGGAAGACCGAGGCGTAATGGCTAAGGGGTGTAATGAATAATTGTAATTTATTTTAAAATCGTAAATCGAAATAATTTTCGCTCGATAAACAAGTTATTATAGACTTATTAAAAGTTTGTAGGCATTTTCATTAATATTTATGCACTATTGTAAGAAATATAGAAGAAAAACTATTTTTGATATACGAAAGTAACTTTTAAAAATTTTCATTATTTCGTTCTAATTTTTTTAAAAATAGTTATAAATGTGTCGAGCGTGAGTGTTAGGTTAATAATAGGATAGGTATACAAGCGAGCGAACAAATTTTTTACACGAGATATAATTAAAACTAATATAATTTTAATTTATATACAGTTTTAATTAATACTAATAGCAAATCTTTTTAAAAGGATCCGTTTATTTTACACTTGTGGGATAGCAGCTAGTTTTAATTTCTAGTTCCTGACTAGAAATTCTAGACTAGTACTCGATCTGATGACCGTTATACAAGTTGTTGGGTTCCAACTATTTTCCCTAATCAGTTCTTCACTACAGATAGGGTTTTCTGACTAGAACCCCATCGAACTTTAATCTTAATTTCTACATGGGGGTAGTCATAATTATAATGCAAAATGTTCTGTATAATTTTTAAATATACATATTAATTCGTATATTTAATAAAAATAAATAAATGTGCACCATAGGATTTATCAAAATTGTGGTTGTTACGTCAATATTAAATTTTATTATTAAAATATTGAATTTTTCTATTAAATTATTTTTAAATGTTAATATTTCTAAAACAATTTACGTATTTTATTAAAATTTAAAAATGTTATTATTTTAAATTATACCCAGGTGCGATTTTTTGGTCGGACCCCTAACCTAACGCACCGAAGACTTATACACTGACCACTATGCTAAATTTACATGGGAATATAAAACGTTAAATATATATAAAATCTGCAACAGTCGAGCCAACCGTGGCCCAGACTTCGACCGACGAAAATAATATAAGCCAATTAAAGTGCGTTTAAGAGTTTTGCCAATCGTCGGGCCAACCGTGGCCCAGAGTTTGGCCAACCGAAACTAAAAGTCTTTTAAACTACGTTTCGATGAGTTGTGCCAACCTTGTCGCCAAAGTTGTCCCGACGGTTGGTTAAACTTTGCATGTAATAGTCGGCTTACAAAGTCGGGCCAACTGTGGGCACTAGTACTTGCCAAAGTTGGGCCAACTGTGGGCACTAGTATTTGCCAAAGTTGGGCAAACTCTAGCAACTAAAACTTCGCTTGCCAGAGTTAGGCCAACCTTGGTCCAACTTTTAAACTCTGGCGGCCAACCCAAATTCGCACCTGAGTATCTTTTTCAAAATTTACAAAAAAAGAAAAAATTTTTTATAGAATCAATGTACAAAGCACGGAACCGATTTTTCAGTATTGGGTAAGGCTTTCTGAAGTGTACTCATAATTATCAAAGGGTATTTTAATTTCATTCAAACACTATTTTTTAAAAGTAAATAATAATAAAAACAATACCTGAAAATAGTTTTTAAAAAAATGGTTTTTTATAATATAAGGGAGAGTCTCCAGTTGTGAGACGGGTTTTATTTTTGACCCGTAAATTGTAAACGGGTAAACAAAATTGTAAATAAAATACACCGTTCGAAAGGTAACAGAAATACGCAACTTTTATTAAAAGAAAGTGAAGTGTTTCGATAAACTCAAAATTTTACGATACATTTTCCGAGCACATCGCTTTTTTCAAAAAAAATGTCTCCAGTTGTAAGACACTCATTAAAAATTGCTAAAATTTAATAAGTTTGACATAAAACGTTATGTTTAGTAGAAATAATTAAATATATTAATAATATAAATTATTATATACTAAATAATAATATTTATTCACCAAAATGTGACTATAAAATAAGCACAATTTAATAGCTTCAACAAGAGCATTAAAATTGATTTCTTCTGAATCAATTGACTTTTTCCCACTTGACATGCCTAAAAATACTATAAAAAAAATCAAAACAACATTTAAATAGTATGCCTACAAAGTCGTATTTTTTATGCTGCCCAGATGGGTGTTGACACCGTCTCACAACTGGTGATATGCTGTGTCTCACACCCAGAAATTGACGCTATTTTGAAAAAGAAAAATTAAATTATTTTCAACCGTAGATTGAAACAATGCAATATTGCATCACAAAATATAAGGGAAACACTAAAAGAAAATGCATTACATTTACCTTTTCCAATTAATTAACTTGGAAAAAAAGTACTTTGCATTTATTAAAAAAAAACGCTTTTTAGTCGATTATCACACACAGTGTTGGTATTTAACAAAAACAGTTTATATATCCGCTTCGGCGTACACGAAAAAGTTAGCTTATATAAAAAGAAATGCTTTTATATAAACTAATCGTCTCTTTAATATTGCATGTTAAAAAAAATTGACTGTCTCACAACTAGAGGTGTCTCACAACTGGAGACTCCCCCCTATATTAAAAATTTAATTTTTCAACACCTTTTTCGAAAAAAATGAATTACTCGAAAACTAATTGACAAAATTCGATAAAATTTTAACAACTTATTTAAAAAATCTTTTTTTCTAAAACTCCAATTCCAGTTTTAAATTATCATGTAATTTGTTTAAATAATAAAAAAAAACTTATAAACGAATAAAAATTTAAGCATGTTCTTAATGAGATAATTAAATTTTCTTTACAGCATTTTATTTTACGTAAAATGTGGAACTATTACCAAAAAAAAAAATTTTTAGGGCCCGCATTTTATTTATAAAATACAGCTATATTTTTGTTGAGCGCCATATTATTCGCCATAGTGGAGCCGCCATTTTGAATTTAATTTTAATTAAAATTTTCGAAATTATGTATCAAATACTTTATAAATGACCCCTAACTAACAAATTGAAACCAATTCAACGCATATAACGCGGCAGTGCGACCGCCCGCGAAACTTCACGCGCCATGTCTTTGTTTTAGCGCGTAACAAAATTAGCTGTAATTTGTAAATAAAAGGCAGGCCCTAAAATTTTGTTTTTGGTAATACTTTCAAATTCTACCTAGAATAAAATGCTGTAGAGAAATTTTAATTATCTCATTAAGAATAGGCTTAAAAAATCATTGGTACACTTCAGAAAGCCTTACCCTATTTATTGCCAATAATAAAATATTCCTTATATTTTCACCTTTTATTTGAAAAATAAATCAGTAAACGTAACTAATCCATATTTTTAAATTCTTCTGCTTAAAAAAAAATTTATAGGGATTCTTCATAAGAAAAATTGTCTCAGACTTTGTATTAATTTTAGAAGTTATTTAGTACTATAGATAGTTGACAATAATGTTAATTTACCACAGTTAACCACTTAACTGCCGGCTGAAAAACACTAAATGTGCCCAAAATGCCAAAAATAAAAAATCGTCCAATTTGTCTGAAACTTGTTACTCAGGGGTTTTCGGGGTCACTGATTACGAATCTGATGTCGGTATATTAAAATTTAAAATGGCGGATCCAATATGGCGGATGGCTTTTTAAAAATTAATCCAAATTACCTAAAATTTGTTACTCGGGGGTTTTTTAGGTCGCTGATTACGAATCTGATGTCGGTTTTTTAAAATTCAAAATGGCGGATCCAATATAACGCCATAAAAATTTTAAAAATAGATCAAAATTACCTGATATTTCTTACTCGGGAAGTTTTGGGGTCCCTCACTGCGAATATCATGATGGTTTTTCAAAATTTAAAATAGCGGATCTAATATGGCGGACATTTTTTTTTAAATTTTTGATTCGCTTGAAAATTATCATTAGGGGGTTTTCGGGGTCGCTGATGATGAATCCGATGTCAGTTTTTAAAAATTAAAAATTGCGGATCTAATATGGTGGACATTTTTATGTCAGTTTTTCAAAATTCAAAATGAAGGATCCATTATATCGGATTTTTTTTTAAATTTTGGATTTTTTTGAAAATTATCCCTTGGGGGTTTTCGGGGTCGCTGATGACAAATCGGATGTCTGTTTTTAAAAATTCAAATGTCGGATCTAATATTGTGAACATTTTTTTTTAAAAAATTTGTTTTAATTATAAAAGCAGAACAAATTTTACAAATGCCGGTTTCATAGAACAGCTATAAAGAGCGTGCAAAACTTGAAATTCCATTGAAATGTCCTAACGCATTTTACCTTTCCAATAAGTTCATGGGTAAAGTGGATCTCCACGGTATGCCATATTGGATCCGCAATTTTGAATTTTGAAAAACTGACATCGGATTCGTCATCAGCGACCCCGAAAACCCCCGAATGATAATTTTCAAGCAAATCTAAGTAGATAGGTAAGGGGGTTTCTGGATATAACCTTGGAATTCAGCTCTATCTAAAAGCCCCCTTACAGTTTTTCGATGACTCAACATTCTATTTGTTCAGTTAGGAATGTTATATGTTTTTGTTTAAAATTATTATCTATGGAATTTAACTTGTTTGACAAGTAAATTTTTTTACTAAAGAATTTTAAGAAGATTTTGTTTATTATAAATTTATCCCTTTGTTATTAATTCTTAGTATGTAAGGAATTTAGCTCACCTTAAAAGCATAGTAAATATAATGCAGAAATTAGACTGCACATTTTTTATCTGTGGAATAATATAGTGTTTTATGACAAATAACATTCCATTAATAACTAGATATGATTTTCAAGTTCAAGCTTGCCAGTAATTTTGTTTGTTACAAGTGGAATGTATAACTAGATATGATTTTCAAGTTCAAGCTTGCCAGTAATTTTGTTTGTTACAAGTGGAATGTAACATTTGCTTATCAAGGGATGATATAGTTATAAGGAATGTTGATTAGTAAGCTGTTGGGTATAAAAAGGATGACTAGTTTAGTATTGTTCATCAGTTAGTTTCAAACCTTTACAACCACCTAAATGAGTGATACTTTTAATAGAAATTTAAATTTTAAGCGAAACTTATATCAATCAGTTCAAAATAATCGCGATTATCAAAATTTAACAACAAAATTTGCAAATTTAAATATTAAAGAAGAGAAAAAATTATTTTCGGAAAATTTGAAAGATTTAACAAATAAGTTTACAAAATTAAATATTAAATAAAATCATGAATTTTTTTTAAAAATTAAACGAGGCCGGACAAGGAAAAATTTTTTTGGAAAAGAAAAGATTAAGTGATTTACGTGTAAACGAAGTGTATATACTTTCCAATTTAAATCTTGTGAAAACAAAATTTGGATCCATAATCGTAGCAGACATTGAAGATAAATTTGCAGTTTTTTTGCCGAAAAGAATTTTCGATGTTATTAGCGAAGACGAAAATCTCTTACCACATTTAAAGGAATTAGCGACAAATCCGAAATTAAGCCTGAAATATCTCGGAGGAACTTACAATTACATTGAATTTATGGAATTATAAGGAGAATAGCAATGTTTTATTTACCAACAAATCAACTGATTCTTGCAAGTACATTTAATTTAAACCCCTCGTTCACAAAACAAGTTACAATTGGAATTCAACTGGGAAGTGACGGTGAATTGTACAGTGTCCTAAAATTTATGTCAAGCCATCCACGCTGCAATATTTCATTTAACTTGCAAGATTGGTTAATTTTTAAAACTTATATAAAGATTATATCAGCTTATTTCAATGGAAGTGAAAAGCCAACTGAATTTATTGAATGTGAAAATTTCCGGATACGTTTTGGAATCTTTTTGGGAGAAAATACTGTTACATTGGAAGATAAAACAAATGGAAACAAATTGTCTTATCCATTCATATTAAAGGAAACATCTTTTAATGTTTTAAAAAATTATATTACTTGTGTGGATCAACGATTTAAATATTTATGTTCAAGACATTTAAAAAATGTGTATAATTCAGTTGCAAAATCTATTGCTGAAGTTCTATGGTATAAAGATTATTCTAGTAAAAAAGAAATTGAAAATTTTGTCAAAAATAATTATGAACAGTTAATTGTGATTATTATCATCATCATTATCATCTTCACCTTTTTTGGATTTTACAGGAATAGCCCATGCAAACTTGGAAAATATATCGATGACAGTTAACATATACTTGTGACCTTTATTTTCTCGTGCGTAGGGTTGCATTTTAACAAGATCAGCTTGCCAAGTTTCTTCAATATCTCGAATGTCAACGTTTCTTCGTTTATAATTTCGTCTGGCTGGTTTGTGTAATTCCTTAACCAACTGTAGTTTTTGGGAATCCATTTTTATTTTTTTTTTCAAATCTTGAGTAGACTCCAGTGCGTTCAATCTGCTATCCAATCGAGAAATAATCTCTTTTATAGAAAACACGTCTATATTATTTTTACTGTTTAATTTTAAATCATCAAAAAATTGTTTAACAGTTTGTTCTAATGTTATGATTTTTACATTATTATCAGTTAATGCAGTTTTTAGGGAGTTTGTTACATCATAGATGGCGTTGACTTCAGTTTTTACAATTTTATTAACAATATTTAAATTAACTGCATCTCTTTCGTTTTCAGCATCAGCTAAATTACACATTTTTCTATTTTCTATGTTAAAATTTCCATCTGATGTGGGCTTAAAACCAAGCCCTAGAGGGCCTGGAGGCCCGCGATTTAGATTTTCTACGCTTTTAAACTGACGACCGAATTTGTTGATACTCATGTTGCAAATGATGTTAAAATATATAAACACGTAATTAATAAACAATTTTTGCTTCACGCAATTCTTCAATTATTGATAAAATTTCATTATTATGACTCGGATTTCCAGCAGCTTGAGCCGCTAAAAGTAATCGCAATCGATCCACTAATTCATTAGGATCATCCCAATAAATAAAATCAATATTTTTATTTTTTTTATTTATCATATATTTTGGTATTAATCCACGGCCAAGTTTCCTTTTTCCTGCTTTGGGAGAAGATATTTCTTTTGCTATAAAATTTTGAAATTTCAAACTTTTCTGTTCACGAATAGTTTCATCAGCTTTATAATACTTTTTGTGCGCATTGGTTGAAATAATAATATTTGCATAATTTTCGCGATCATGTAAACTTATAAAATTTTCTTCTGGAGTTTTCTTAAATTAAAGTTCAAGTAAACCCTTGGTAACTGGATAAATTGAATTATTTATTAAGATGTTATTCTCTTCAAAACTAATCGGTGAATCACCAATCATGAATTCTTTAACTAATTTTCGCACACCATATATACTGTCTAAATATTTTTTCTTTTTATCTAATAATTGCAAATATCCACTTACAATTTTTGTATCAACACTTGGTGATGCATTTATAGTATTTGAACTACTATTTAAAGATGCAGTTTTAAATGATATTTCAAGATCATCGTCTTCGTCTTCGTCTTCATCTTTTATTTGTTTTGAGTACAAATTATCATCACTGGGATCAAAAATGTTTTCTTGTTTTAATTCTTCATTTTTTATTTCAATTTTCGGTGTTTGAATATTTTTGACATTTTCAAATTCATCAGCTAGTTTTTGAATTGGAGTTACTATTGGTTTAAAGGTGTTATTTAAGGACTGTTCTATGTCTTCTTTGCCTATTTTTATCAATCCATGTTTCCGTCGAATTGCATCACTTGCTTTAGCAATTTCTCCCAATATATTTTTTTGTTTTTGCAAATTTTCAACTTGAACAGAAGGCATGTTGTTCATTCAATGTAAAAAAGAGACTGTCACTTCATTATTTTATTCCTCTTATTTTATGAAACAGTCAAAACATTTTCTATATCTACCATTATTAATCTCAGAATCTTTATCAATTACTAGAAAATCGTGCTTATTTTTATAACAAGAATTACAAATTTCTTTAAATTTTATGAATGACATGTCAGTATTAACATGATCGTCATATAAATATTTAAGATTCATTTCATCTTGCCTAAAAAGAATTAATAAATTTACATTGTCTCGTATCAAATGTTTTGGAATACGAGCATACGTCTGACATAAGTAGAAACAATCGACGGCCTTGTGTCGACCCATAGCAAAGAACGCTTTAATGTTATCTTGCTTCTCGCACGCGACATCATCAAATATAAATATTGAGTTTGGTCGTGCTTTACTTGGAGAAACAACATTTGCATGCTCATTAAATGGAAAATATTTTACGCCATCTATTGGTTGTAAAACATTTTCTAAAAATTTATACTTTGGTTGATTTAGAGATTTTGAAAAAACATAGACATTTTCTAATCTTAATCCATTTGGATGTATTAAAAGTGCAAGTAAAGCATTCGTTTTTCCACAGTTGGAAGATCCACAAAATGTTGCTCGCACACTATTCGGTAATAAATTACCATGTCGCAGTTTATTTTCAGTTTTTTGCACTACCGTATCGAAATTAATAACGGGTAATTTGATATGTTGTTCATTAAACTGCATCGTATTTTAAACTAAAGAAAAATGTATAAATACTCAGCTTATAAAGATAATTTTGTTAGTTGATTTTCTGTATTTGGAAGGATATGATTGTGCACGCAAATAAAAAACGAGTCAGTTGTAAACAATCCTTCAAAGGGATAAGACGTGGAAAAGGCTTCTTAAATAAAATTATAAATAATTTACCATTTGAACTACATATTCCTGGCTATCAGTTTTGTGGTCCAGGAACAAAATTAGCTAAGCGACTTGTTCGTGGTGACCAAGGAATTAATCCTTTAGACGCAGCGTGTAGAGAACACGACATTTCTTATTTAAGAAATAGGGAAAATATTGAAGCTAGGAACGTTGCAGATAAAATGCTCGCAGAAAAAGCTTGGAATCGTGTTCTTGCACCAGACGCAGGAGTTGGAGAAAAACTTGCTGCTTACACAATTACAAACACCATGAAAGCAAAATCTAAATTAGGCATGGGACTAAAAAAGAAGAAAAGAACAAATGCTACATTAAGAAATATTATATCAGCAGCTAAAAAAAGAATTAATCCAAAGGATGATAATATGAATGCTGTTATTAAATCTGCGTTACTTGGAGCGCGTGTCGCTGTAAAAAGAGCTGGTGGAAAAGAGAAAATAAAAAAACCTCGAATTTTACTAGTTTCAACTAAAGTAGGAGGCCTATTGCCTTTTCTTATCCCAATCTTTGCTGGGCTCAGTGCTACAGGGGCACTTGCAGGAGGTGCAGCTGGTGTTGCAAAAGCTGTGAATGACGCAAAAGATGCGAAACGTCAACTTGAAGAAAAAAAACGTCATAATGAAGCAATGGAAGCTATTGCCCTGGGCAAAGGGCTTTACTTAAAACCTCATAAACAATGCGTAGGACTTCATTTAAAACCTCATACGCAGGGACAAGGATTAAAAAAAAGAAAAATTTTAAAAACGTCAAAGTGAAGCTACCAAAACGTGCGTTAACTTATTTTGATTTACTTAAAGTAATAAAACGTTTGAAAATTCCGCATTTTCGTGGAATTTTTATGCGCAATGAATTACCAATAATTGGTCCTAGAATGTATGAATCAGGGATAATAAATTTGGATAACAAAAATGGACCTGGAACTCATTGGTGTGCATATAAAAAAATAAAAATAAAATTGTTTATTTTGATAGTTTTGGTAATTTATGTCCACCTTTGGATCTTATTCAATATTTTGGTGTTGATTATGTAATGTATAATCATGAAAATTATCAGAATTATGATACATATGTGTGTGGTCATTTATGTTTAAAATTTTTATGTAACCAATTAAATATTTGTGTCATGTATTTTTTGTATATAAATAAATGACATTTTTAATTTTATATTCAGTTACTTATTAGAAATCACAATGAACGATTCAATTATATTAACGTTATCTGGAAATACTTCCATTTTAGAATCTCAATACTTTCCACCAATCGAGTTATCACCATATAAATCTTATGTACTCGGACTTGTTGAATTTCTATCGTATAATTCGATAACTAATGTAGATGTTGGTAACAATAAGTTTTACGTAGGCAATGAAGTTTATTTTATGGCAACCGGAAGTTATGAAATAAGTGATATAAATAGAGATTTGCAAAAAATTTTGAAAATGCGCAATTGCAACATTAGTATTCAACCTAACAATAATACTTTAAAATGTATTATTTATTGTGATGATGAAATTAATTTTGAACCGAAAGATTCTATTGGTCGTTTATTAGGATTTTCCCATAGAAAATTAGAAGCTAAAGATTATCATGAATCAGATCAACCAGTGTCTATCATTAAAGTCAACTCTTTACGTATAGAATGTAACATAACTACAGGTGCATATATTAACGGTGAAAAAGTACATACAATTCATCAATTTTTCCCTATTGTTCCACCAGGATATAAGATAGTTGAAGTTCTAAATCACGTCATTTACTTACCAGTCTCTGTCAAAACAATAGACCATATTCAATTACGAATTGTTGATCAAGACGGACATTCAGTTAATTTTCGTGGTGAAACTATAACAATCAGATTACACATAAAGTCTGTTGAATAATGGGAATTGTTTATAATAATAATAATCGAAACAAGATTGGTTTTGGTTATAAAATACAAACAACATGTCACAAACAAATCAGTCAACGACAAACTGTCAAAAGATTAACACCTCAAAATTTAAAACTCCTGAAAAAATTAGGCCTGAAAATTGTAAAAAGAAGAAGAAAAGGTTAAAAAGATTTAAAATATTTTGTTCTTGTGTCTGTGTATTTGTGTATAGAACTATTATATTTTGCCATGGACGAGGAACTGTTAAATATTGAACAACCAATTATTTTTGATGAGTCAATTGCACATTATGAAGTGCACACTTAGCAGCCATACACCTCATCAACGTACAATAATAGTGACGAAATTCGAATCGCTGTACAGAATCAAGATCATTGTCTACTTCCGAGCAAAAGTTCAATTCATATCAGTGGAAAACTGTTGAAAACTGATGGAACGCCTGTAACACACACATCTCTGGTTTCTAATGGCGTTTGCCATTTATTTGAAGAAGCAAAATACGAACTCAATGGTGTAGAAATTGATAAAAATAAAAATGTAGCTCTCACAAGCTTAATGAAAAATTACGTTTCTTTTGATGCTACTCAAAGCAAATTTCTTGAAAATGTTGGTTGGTTAGACTTTACTAATGATGCAACATTGACTAATGCACAAGGCTATTTCGATGTTTGTATTCCGTTAAATATGATTTTCGGCTTTGCTGAAGATTATAAAAAAATTGTTGTAAACGCTAAACATGAGCTCATTTTTACAAGATCAAGAATAGATTCAAATGTAGTTCGTCAAACTGCACCTCTTGAAGAATATAAAATTGTCATTGAAAAAGTCGAATGGCTGTTACCGTATTTAAAATTATCAGATGCTCGAAAATTTAAATTATTAAAGTATATAGAAAAGAATCCGTCGATTTCAATTAGTTTTCGAACATGGGAATTATATGAGTATCCTTTATTACCATTAACGCAAAAACATATTTGGAGCGTAAAAACTTCAACGCAATTAGAGAAACCTAGATTTATTATATTAGGGTTTCAAACAAACAGGAAAAATAATACTACGCAAAATTCCAGTCATTTTGACCATTGTAACATTTCGGATGTAAAGCTATTTTTAAATTCGCAAAGTTATCCATATAGTAATATGAACCTTAATATTAATAGAAATCAATATTCTACTTTGTATGAAATGTACACTAATTTTCAAGATGTTTATTATGGAAAAGAATCTCAACCGCTTTTGACGAAAAAAGAATTTTTGCAATATGCTTCTTTAATTGTAATAGATTGCTCAAAACAAAATGAAGCACTAAAAAGTGGTCCTGTTGATATCCGTTTAGAATTTAAATCAAGAGAAAATTTTCCCCCTATCACTTCAGCATATTGTCTAATTCTGCATGACCGCATAGTTGAATATAAACCATTAAGTGGTATTGTAAGAAAGATTGTATAATTTTTTTTAAAAAAAATTAATTAAATAATTATAATATCATATTTGAATATAGTTAAAGAAATGAGAAAAAGAATTAAACCATTTATTTATGTATCCAATGTGAAAAGTAAATCAAGCTTTGTAAATTAAAAAAAAATTTTTTTAAGTAATTTATAATTTTTTATTTTTTGTAAATAATAGTTGAATTTTAATAATTCTTAAAGATTAAAAAAATTAAAATTCAACTATTTTTTTTATTATAATAAAGTATTGAAAAAAATAATTGTTAAAATTGAAATTAGTAGAATATGTAAAATAAATCACATGTGAAAAAAAATAAGAGAAAGAATTTTATCACTTACTGATGTATCAAATCACTTGGCCTTGTGAAGAATTTGTCGGCGGTCAGTTCCGTATACTCATAAGTCATACGATTAGTATAAATACTCTATTTTAAAAATTCATTCTGTAATTTTTTTGAAACGAATATTATAAACAATAAAAGAATTTTTCTTTAACTAGTTGTCCTAATTTTTTTACCATTTCATTATTTTTTCAGAAAAATATATATTAGTTAATATTTTATAAATAATTTAATTTAATTAAAAAAATTAATTTATTTTAACTAAATTTTTTCATAAATATTTTTTTTAAATTATCAATATTCTTTTTGAAAAATAAAGCTATTAATAATAATTTTACAAATTTAGTTAAAAATTAATATTTTTTTTAACAGCAATTATTTAAAAAAATTTTTTCCAGTAATAAACTTTTATTGATACATATTTATTTTATTATTATAAATTTTTTTGTAATATATAAGCATAGGTAGATTATTATTATAAGACTAACATATTTTGAAAAAAGGTATATAAATATAATTAAAAACATTGTGGAAATATCATTCTTAATGAACCACTTATTAGGTTTTTTGTTTTTTTTTCCTTTCCTTCTTCTTCTTCTTGTTCCTCTCCTACATCTGCATTTTGTTCATTAATTTCATTTTCTTCTATGCCCTCTACGTCCATAGGTTCATCTTCATCATTATCATTGTACAGCACGGTCTCTCTATCGTCATCGGACAGTTTCTCTTTCTCGTCATCGGAGAGTGTCTCTGTCTCGTCGGTGTTCCCCTCCTTTTCTTCGTCCACCTCGTCTTCTCCTACGTCCGAGTCCATGTCCCCTTCACTTCTTTCTCTAGCTTTGATTCCCTTCTTACAGCAGTCACACAAGTCTTCTTCTTCTTCTCTGGTTCTATTAGCATTATTTTCTCCTTGATTTTCATGCCTGGAAAAACACTCTTCAATTGTAATCTCCAATTCATCACAATCCAGGTCCTGTAAACCACAATCAAAATTGGGATAGATGAAGTAGCGCGGGATATGCAAATCAGGTTTCCTTTCTAAACGTAATGTTGAGTTGTTGATTTTGCAAACTTCAACAACTATATTCATAAATCGTAGATATGCCCTTTCATCATCCGTCTTGTCATAGAAGCAGTTATAGTTAGTCACTGCGATGGCCACCATTAAAATGTTTCTCAGCTTATGGACGTCCACATTTTCCGATAGCCATTCTGATGGAACATCCACAGCAATGTCAAATGCAGCATACGTACAATTCTAAAAAAAAAATTAATTAGTTTCTTAAAAAATGATTACTTTTTCTTCTATTATTTAATATATTTTTTTTATTTAAAAATATTTAATTTATTTTTTAATAGCAATTAAACAACTTAATTTAATTAATTAAATAATAATTTTGATTTATTTATTTATTTATTTATTTAGATGTATAAACGGGCGATAAACCCTTTACAAAGTATAAAGATGAGGACAAAAACTTGTCGTTTTTAAACATTTTTATAATTATAACCTAATAAATTTAACATCTCAGTATTGTTTTGCGCAAAGTAGCAATAAACCGATTTAAATTAGAATCAAAAAAGTTTAGGCAATCACTATAAAAGTTACCCTCCCTACATATTCTATTTATGGTACTATTGTTCCCATAGTTTGTTCTATGAAAATCGACATAAAATGTAGAAGAGTGTCTGGAGAAGCGAGTTGGAGCACAGAGTTTTATGAATGACAATATTGTAGGACAATTCATGCGACCATTGAGAATCTTGAACAAAAATAGCAAGTCATTATATTTAAATCTAGCTTCAATTTTTGGAATTTTTAAAGTAGAACGTAAGTGATCATAATTATGTGAAAATGAATCGAAGCTTATACCAAGTTGTCTGGCTGCAAAACGTAAAAAACGATTTTGGACTCTTTCTAGTCTAATAATGTGAATGAAATAGTAGGGAAACCAGACAACGGAAGCAAATTCAAGAATTGACTTTACATAAGAAAAATATAAAACTTTAAGAGAGGTTAAACTTTTAAAATCAGCAGCATTTCTCACAATGAAGCCCAAAGAGCGAAGAGCCTTATTCACAGTGAAGGATACATGCTCGGTGAAGGTCAAATCCGAACTTAAGATGACTCCCAGATCTCGAACCTGTGTCACTCGATCTAATTCAATATTGTCAACGACATAAGTGTAGTTTATAACAAGTTTTTTTTTTGAAAAAGAAATTACTGAACATTTATTTATATTTAGAAAAAATTTATTTCGAGTACACCAATCCTGCAGAGAATCTAAGTCAGATTGAAGATCAATGTGATCTGCGTTTGAATTAATAGTTTTATAAATCTTTAAATCATCTGCAAAGAGTAAGAATTTACAAAATTTAAAAATACACTTAATGTCGTTTATAAATAGAAGAAACAAAAGTGGACCCAGGTTCGATCCTTGAGGAACACCGGAAGTCACCAAAACAATTCTAGAGTAACTGCCATCTATACGGACACATTGTTTTCTATTACTTAAATAACTTTTGAACCATTGAATCAATTTGGGATTTATTCCCATTAAACTCATCTTTTTTAAAAGAATCGTATGGTCAATTTTATCAAAAACTTTAGCAAAGTCCATATAGGTGGCATCAACCTGGTGACCACTCTCAACTTCAGGGATCACATGGTTAAGAAAGGTACAAAGGTTAGTGGAAACTGATTTTCCCATGACAAACCCGTGCTGCTCATCAATAATCTCTTCTGATACAGCATGGTAAAGTTGATCATGTACTATGCTCTCAAATACTTTGGATATAACGTTAAGAATGGTTATTGGTCTATAGTTTCTTACATTATTTTTGGATTTGTCCTTGTAAATTGGAACAATAATACCAGATTTCCAGTGATTTGGAAAAATACCTTCATCAATAGATCTATTAAATAAAATACATAATGGTTCAACCAAAGATGAGCAGCACGACTTAATAATGTATGGTGGAATACCATCAGGACCCGCACCAACATTCACATCAATTGACATTAATTTTTTATATATACATTGCTTATCAATAATAAAATAATTTAACTCAATGGTATCACGAATGTCAGATGAATCAAAAACTTCACCATCACCAGACACCTCATAGACTGATTCAAAATATGAAGCGAACAAGTCGGATATTTGTTTATTGTCACTCGTTGTACAATCGTCAAGCGTCATGCAGTTAGGAACTCCCTGATCAGAGCGCCTCGACTTAATAAATTTCCAAAAACTTTTCGGATTAGAAATTATTTGTTTTTCGGTGTTACGAATAAAAACATTATAACAATTTATCGACAATGATTTACATTTGGAGCGAAGAGTTGAAAAAATCTGATAATCAGCGAAAGTGTTTGTTTGTTTATATTTTAAGTGAGCAATTTTTTTAGCCTTTATCAAATTTATAAGCTCACTAGTAAACCAAGAAGGGAAATTATTATTGTTTATAGTTTTAATAGGTACAAAAAAATCAAATGCCGAAAAAATATAATCGTAAAAAATATTAGTCGCACTCTCAAGGTCAATGCCATACAATAAAATATTCCAATTAACATTGAACAGATAGTTATTAATTGCATCAATGTTCGCATGTCTAAAATCATATTTTGTATAAGTATCTTGTTTAACTTGAGAAGAATCTGATATAATTAAATGAAATTCAAACAATAGAGGAGGATGAAAGTTATCTACTGGTAGTAGTTCATCCTTTGATAAACTTATTTTAAAATTATTATTTTTACTAAAATTTATAAAAACAAGATCAAGTAAAGAGCCATATGTATTAAAAATATTGTTAACCTGAACAAGCTTAGTAAAATCCAATGTATCACTCACTATGTCAACAATTTGCGAATGCAATCGAAGAGAACCTAACTTTGTAGAACAACACGGATTGTTATCGGACAAGTCATTCCATTTCGCATAAGGCATATTAAAATCGCCTAAAACAACAATCAAAGCCATTGGATATAAAAATGACAGATCTTCAAGTATTTGACACATATTAAGATAAACAGAAAGAGTAGCATATGGCGGAATATAAAAATTTACTATTATTATTGTATTAGAGTGATACTTAAACAGAATA
The DNA here is from genome assembly GCA_032872505.1 of Leptopilina syphax. Classification (NCBI taxonomy): domain Eukaryota; kingdom Metazoa; phylum Arthropoda; class Insecta; order Hymenoptera; family Figitidae; genus Leptopilina; species Leptopilina syphax. Next base: position 8,037,743 of record CM065471.1, on the reverse strand, counting down.
CAAACATGCTCAATTGAATTTATTTTAGTATCTATTTGAGAACAACGTAAACTTTTTTTTAAAGCAATTAAAACACCGCCTCCTCGTGAGTAATTACTGGTCAAAATATTTCTGTCACATCTAAAAACATCGTAATCACTGAAACACAATTCAGAAGTTAAGACACCATCGAACAACCACGTTTCAGTGAGAGCAATTATTTCATACGGACACTGAGGAATTATTACGCGTAATGAATTTAATTTTGTTCGAATTCCTCTTACATTTTGGTAGTAAATAGACAGATTAGAGTTGACAACAGACATATGACTACCATGAGATGAAGAAGGGAGGGGAAGAGAGGAACTGTCAGCTGTAGAACAAGGGTCCACACTGCCATCTGCACTTGAATATATGTAATTTACTGATTTGTGATTGGAGCTGACTTTATTATCACTGGGTGGCCTTTTCGGTAAACTATTTTTAAATTTCGTTCTCCTTCCTGACGACGAGTCTCCAACTGAGTTTTCAATTCTCGAATTTCGCCTAATTGAATCTTGGTCTTGTCCAGAGTTAACCACAGGTTTGACAAAGCTGTCAGAGCAGGATTCTTCTTTTTCTCCAGAAACACAGTTTGAAAACAACGCGCCTTCTCCTCCGATTGGAAGATGATTCTCAATGGGCGGGGCCGTTGCTGAGTCTGTGAAGGCATGCCAATTCTTAATATGCGTGTGTCTACGAGCAAATCAGCCGGTAAAATATCTTTAAGATATTGTGACAAGTGCACATATTCATTTTTAATACTGGATTTATCAAGATAATTCTTTTGTTCGGGAAAACCAAATAATATGACGTTTTTTCTTTTATTGAATCTTGACTCAATTTCAGCTAAACAATCACATGCAACACTATTAACAGAATTCAGATCTTGTGATGAGAGAGACTGAATAGTACCTTCAACAGTAGTTACACGTTCAGAGAGAAGAGTAATTTTATTTTCAGCATCCACCATCCTGTTTTCCATGACTGTAGCCACACTATCTATCTTGTCGGATAGTGATGTAGATACCTCTGAAATTTGCGTAGTGAGTGAGTTGACGGCTCCGGCAATAATGCGTTCAATATCAGTAATCGAAGCAGGAGGATCATTATCTGCATCAGCAGATAAAAGTTGTGAGTTGGGCGAGTTGGGTCTACAGCACTTGGTAAAAGCACCATTTGAAAGAGGACCACAAGTTTTCGCACATGAAGCATGAAACGATGACTTACATACAGAGCAAGTCACTGCACCCTTTCCAACACCCTTTCTACAACCAACACATTTCTCACTCATTATCAAAAGATAATATAATGATAGTTTTTATTATTAGTTATTTCCAAAGTAATAGGGCAAAAAGCCAAGTCATGCAAGTCACAAACTTTGAAAAAGGAGGTTATGTTCACCAAAGTCACACTTCCACAAAAAAGACTGCTGTGCACTTGTCAAAAACAAAAAATTGATGCTCCATGAAGAAGTATGTTAAAACATTAGGCAATAAACTCAAGTTCAAAAAAAGAAATCACCGGCGACAAAACATTAATAAACAAAAACTGAATTAGCTACCACAAGCATGTGCTTTCTAGTCGTCGGCCATTTTTCGATTTAATTTATTTTTAATTTATTATATTAATGGTAAAATAATTAGCTATATTTATTAAAATTCTCTTATTTATTTATTTATTATTTAGAGCCTACTTACTACTTCATTTGTTTGCAAAATCCTCTTAATAACAAATCCATACTGATTTTGACTGGTCTCCCCTTTGATGTTATTAAAGGAAATAGTTGTCTTTCCTTGCGAGCTTAAAACCCTTCTTGCCAAATCTTTGGCTCGCATCGCAATTGAGACGATGCACAGCTGTTTAAATGTAGATCCATTTGAGCATGCATATAGCCATTCTGATGGAGCCTCAATTCTGATAAAATTTATTTATTTATTTATAAGAATCAAAGTTCCTAGGGCTATATAGGAGCCCACAAGGAACAGTTACATAGTTTATGTATTTTACAGAAGTTAAGTATAGTTTTTTACAATTTAAAAAGAAAAAATTGATACTGAGGAAGTGTTGACTTTAATAATAATCACACATAACCCGCAAAAATCCATATATACTATATATATACATAATACCTGTTAACGAATGCACATTCATACAATATATACATCTGTATAAACTACATTCAAAAAATAAGAAAAAAAACATAACAATATAAAATATATATATAATTTTAAAAATAGAACGTTAAATTTATATTTTATAAAATATTTGAAACTAAACAAAATATTATATTTGAAAAGGAAAAAAGAAATACATGTATATATTACCAGTAAGTTATATCAAAAACTTTGTTATTATTTCTAAACAAAAAATCAAAAAATAATCTTTTAAAGGTAAGTTGTGAAGGTGCATCTCTAATGTTAGGCGTTAATTTATTCCATAATCTTGCACCTCTTATAATGAAAGATTTTTGTACTCTACATGTTCTATGCGATGGAATTTTTAAAATGGTTTTTCTATTTCGAAGCCTGACCTGGGATGATTCATTGGGATCTCTAAATTTAAAAAAATCATATAAATAAATTGGGACCTTAGTATTAAAAATCGTATAAAGTAGATTGCCCATAAAAAACTGTCTTCTAGTTGCAACATTTAGAAAACCGGACTTGATTCGATACTGAGAAATATGCTCAAATTTAGGTAAATCATAAATAAAACGAATACACGCATTTAGAGATCTTTCCAATTTATCATTCAAATCACCGCTGATATCATCATAAACAACGCAACAATAATCAAAAAACGGAAGAATAAGTGATTTAACCAAAAGTAGTCTTGTAGGAATTGGAAGAGAATTTCTGCTTCGATTCAATTGCTGTAATATCATAAAGGTTTTTCGTGAAATTCCATATACGTGTTCTCTCCACGATAATGATCGATCAAAACCTAAATATGATTTAAACCAATCACGAACCGAATTTGATATATTAAAAGAACGAAGCTTGTGTAGCAGTAACTCATGATTAACAGAAGGAAATGCTTTAGAAAAATCGAAAAATACTACTAAAGTAATAAAATTTTTATCCATTGCAAGTTTGACATCGGAAGTAAACTTTACTGCTGCTGTGCTTGTGCTATGTTTACTACGAAAACCAGATTGTAAAGTTTCTAACAAATTATTATTAATTAAGAAGGTGGTGAATTGTTGGCATGCAATTTTTTCCAAAGGTTTAGCTAGTGTACAAATAATGGAGATCGGTCTGAAATCTTCAACTCGTTTTGGACACGATACCTTAGGAATAGGACGGATATTACTTGTTTTCCATATTTCAGGGAAACTACCTGTTTGAAGTGAGTAGTTATAGATATGCAGTAGAACTGGAAATATAATAGGTAGAGCTAGTTTTAACATTTTAATAGAAATAAGATCAGGACCTATTGCATTAATTTTAATACTATTTATAGTTGAAAGAAGTAATTCAGGAGAAATATCTGAAAAGAAAAATTCATTTTTATCAAAAATATGAGAAATAATTGGGAGATTCGTATTTAAAGACGTAGGAGTAGGAGGAGAAGGGTGAGAGAAAAAAGATAAATAATCACTTGCATGAAATTTGCAAGCCTCCGAGTTACTTCTATGAGGTATAAAATTAAGATTTTTCAATATATGCCAAATGTTATCTGACTTACTGTTATTTCTAATAAAGTCAAAATTATATTTGTTATGAGCATCTCTAATCCTGGTATGAACCAAATTTCGACTCCTTCTGAAATTCAATAAATCAATAATATTTTTAGTTCTTTTAGATATTCTACGAAGTCTATTTCTTTCCTTGATAAGCGCTCTAATTTTATCTGTCATCCAAGGCGAAGACTTTTTTCTAATAGTAATTGAATGTAGAGGAGCAAAATAATCAAAGGCCGAAGTTAAGTAAAGAGTTAACTTATAAACTTTAACGTTAATATCGGGTGTAGAGTATATACTATTCCAATCGAACTTAGATAGATGAGTAATGAACTCTGTTTCAGAAATTTGATTTAAACAACGAACAAAGGAAGATCTATTAATTACCTTGGATAAATTTCCATCAAATTTAAATTCAGCACATATCAAATCATGTTTAGACAAGAAACTTACTGAATGCTGACTAAATGAACAAATTTTGTCTAAGTTGTCAACAGTCATTACATCTATTCTAGTACTGGTGTTATTAGAGTGATGTGTAGAATTGTGAGGGACTATAGACAAACCAGCAGAATAAATCATTGAAGTGAAATAGTTAGTAACAGGTGCATTAGAATTAAGATTGCAATTGAAATCCCCCATTATTATGATATTATTAAACAACTGAACAGAAGAAAAAATTTGGTTCTCCAATTCGTTTCCGAAGGAAGCACTCGGAGGCCTATAAACCACTCTAACCAATGCATTGTCACATGAGGATTGTAAATTTAGAAATAAAAATTCTGCAGTAGGATATAAGTTCTCAGAGCTCATAGCAATGGCAGAACATCTTAATGTTTTACGTATATATAGGCAAACTCCACCACCCCTACGCGTAACTCTATCGTTACGAAACAAATTATAATCATCCGATTCCACAAGACTAGATGAAATATTAACTGAAAGCCAAGTTTCAGAAACAGCAATGACATCATAAAAACCAGTATTAAAAAAATCTCTAAATTCTATAAAATGAGCACGCAAAGATTGAGCATTAACGTGGCACAAATTCAAGGTCTCCGTTATAATTGAAAATAAGTAATAAAACTGACAACCATTTATAGGCAATAACCACCCCAAACAACAAAAAATATATGAAGTAAATAATTTTTATCAATTTATAAATATACGTAAAATGAAAAATGCCAGTAATCAGGCCTAGACATAGAGTATGTACAAAAAACTTAATAAGTATAACATACAAGAAAAAAAAGAAAATTTTTTAAAATAAATTTAACACAGAAAAAATGAAATGAGTCAAATGAATAAACTACTTTTAAAAAAAATAAAAAAAAGATGAATAAACTCTTGAAAAGCAAAATGCAAAAAAAAACTATAACAAACTTAAGAAGATGTTCGTAAACATAAGGGTAATAACAAGTTTTAACTTTTACTTTGCTTAATTTAAAGAAATACAATCTATGAGTAGAAAAAGTAGACAAACTAAGATATAGCGTCAGTGAAACAAACTTTATCAAGAAAAAGCAGAATGAAATATAAGAAAAACATTTTTTTAAAATAATTTAAAGTTCACGAAGCTAAATAAACAAAAGAAATAGTATCTTTGAAAATTGAAGAATAACACTGTACAAAGTGATATATAATCAAAATTAGAAAAATTAAATTTGAAAAAATTGATCTTATAACCTTTTAAAATATAGCTATTTTAAACTGTTGACAGCCTCGATTGAAGTCATCTGGAATCTACGTTCTCCATCCGCTTTGCGACCAAAGATTTTACCACCAGAAACCCATAAATATTTTATCTTATTATCTCTTTTAAGAGACAATGCTGCAGAATAAATTTGACGGTTTAGCGGTGTTAATGATTCTCGAATGTAGATAGAACATTTTCATAACGCGGTGCAAAAAAGGGTACTTTTTTGCACCTTGTTATGAAAAATATCGTTCGTAACTAGTGCTAGCAGTTGCCAATTTTTGAACGAGCACTTTTTTTTGAACAAACTGTAGGCGAAGCTTCGCTTCGCCTACAGTTTGTTCCAAAAAAAGTGCTCATTCAAAAATTGACAACTGCTCGCACTCGTTACGAAATATACTATTCTCCTCTTCAGGCCACCCAATGTTGATTGATGAAATTTTTTTAAAAATTTTACGTTCATTGATTATTTTGTCTCTTAGATGTTGATCAGATAATTTGACAATAATAATTGGTGGAAACTTGTGTGTGATAGTGTCATTTTTTTGTGAATCCGAAATATGTTAAGGATATTTTCATTTTCAATGGAAACATTGAGACTCTTGGCAATATTGACAAAACATTGCTTCAGGTTTTCATCTTTATTAACTAGTAAACCATGCACTTCTAATGTTGAGGCAAGAGAATGTTGCTTATGCATATTAAGGCTACACTCCAATTGATCAACTCTATTTCTCAGGCATTCAGATTCGATTTTTGCAGCTTTCAAGGAATTAGACATGTCAGCAGAATCAATCTCTATGCAACTAATTTTTTCCGAATTTTTGTTAATGTCCTCTTTTAAATTAGAAATAGTTGCAAAACAATTTTTATTAAATTCGAGCTGCTCAGTTTTGAAAGCTAGAAACGTATCTGACATCTGCTTCATAAAATCTATCAGTAAATCACGTTGATCTTTTTGCCCCAGTTGAACTGCATCACGAATAGCACTCAAGCAATTATCAGACAACTCGTTAGTAGGCGAAGTGGTAACCAAAATAGAACTAAACTGAGAAGGAGATTCGCCGGAGGTACGAGAGGTGTCACTGTCTTTTTTGCATTTAACACAAAAATAATTAGTTAAACCTTTTTTCAAACGCTCAAACTCCTTTTTGGTGATATTTACATTGACACAGGCACTATGTACCAATCCACTACACTTCAAACAAGTTAGAGAGTCTCCTACAGTTCTAGAAACACTCTGATTACACTCTGTACAAAGCGGCATGGTTAATTTTCACAAAAATGAACTTTTGCAGTAAAAAGTCAAAAACGTCCGAAAAAGTCAAAGAAAACACACTCAGCAAATTAATGAAAAATAAGCTAATATTTTTATTACTAAAAACTTGAAAAAACTATTAGAAAATATATGAAGATTTAAAAATTACAATGAGCGATATACAACACAACCACTCAGTATTACCGGTGTATGACATGTCTCGTGTCATACACCGTGTATGACATGTTACTTACATGCCTCGTGTATGACATGTTTTTTTATCCTATAAATTAATTTAAAAATTTTAATTCAAGTTGTTTATTTTAATTAATTATTTTAAAAAATTTAATTTATTTAAAATTTTGAAGGGGTACAAAATTTAATTTTAGTAAAGAATAAATGAAACAAATTAATTTAAAAAAAATTTTTAAACAGTAAATTTAAAAATTTTTTAATCAAAAATAATTTTTTTTTAAAATTAAATTTAACAAATGTTTAATAAGAAATTAAAAAATATTAAAATTCAATTATATCAAAATAAAAAAATTTTTAAAAATAAAATATTTGAAATTTAAAAAAATTTTTAAAATTAAAAATTTTAAATTAAAATAAAAAAATTAAATATGAATGCAAAATAAAAAATTTTAAATAAAAAATTTTTTAAAAATCGAATTTAAAAATTTGGAATTCACATAAATTTTTAAATTAAATTTAAAAAAATTTAATATGATAAAAGCAAAATAAATGAAAATTAAATTTAAACTTAAAATTTTTTAAAAATTAAATTAAAAACTTTTTTAATTTTAAAGAGTAAATTAAATAATTTTTAAATCAAAAATAATTTTTTTTAAATTAAATCAAAAAAATTTTAAATCAAAAATAATTTTTTTTAGATTTAATTAAAAAAATTTTAAATCAAAAATAATTTTTTTAAATTAAATTAAAAAAAATTTTAAATCAAAAATAATTTTATTAAATTAAATTCAAAAAATTTTAAATAAGAAATTAACAAAATTAAAATTTGATTAAAGCAAAATAAAAGAGAATTAAAAATCAATTATTTAAAATTAAAAAAATTAGGTAGAAATTTTTTTAAAATTAAAGTAAATTTTGAAATTTTTAAATTAAAATTAAAAATTAAATATGATTAAAAAATAAAAAATTTTGAATAAAAAATTTTAAAATTCAAATTTGAGAATTTGGAATTAACAAATTTTTTTTCAAATTAAATTTAATAAAACCGAAATAAATGAAAATTAAATTTAAACATTTAAAATTCAAAAAAATTAAATTAAAAACTTTTTTTAAGTAAGCTACATTAAAAAAAATTAAAATTTTAAATGAAAGAAATTAAGTTTTATTAATGGAAAATAAAAATTAAAAAAATTAAATTTGATTAAAGCAAAATAAAAGAAAATTGAATTCAAACAATTTAAAATTTTAAAAATTTAATCTAATAACTAAAAGAAAATTAAATTCAAACATTAAAATTTAAAAAATTTAAATTATATTTTACATAAGTGAAATATATTTTAAATATTACATATAATTAATTAAAAAAAATTTTAATTTATTTCTAAAAGAATTAAATGTTTAATAAATGAAATATTGTTTATTTATTGCTTATAATTAATTAATTAATTAAAAGAAAATTTAAATAATTGAATATTGTCTACAAATAATTAATTTAATTAATTATTACTACCTAATTAAAATTTTTGAAAAATTAAATTTCAAATAAATTAAAATTTTTTGAAATATTGCTTGAAATTAATTCAAAGCACTTAAAATTATAAGAGATGTTGCAGAAGAAACAAACACACTTTATTTAATCGCGATTAAATTTTTAAAAAATTTTAATAAAATTTTTTTATTGTTTCACAATTTATGAAAATAAATCACAATCGTTATTAAAATTCACTATTAAAAATTTTTAATTACTTAGGAGTCACTTGTTTCACTCTTTATTAAATATATATTCATATATATATTTTATTTTTTGATTGTCACTTCTTTAATGAAGCTCCTTCTTAATCAAGCTCCTTTTTATACCCTGCTTTTGTTTAGAATATTTGAGACAGAGAAAAGTATATGGATTGAAAGAAGAAGGTAGAGTGCGATAAGGTTCTCCCTCTGGGGTAGTGAGATGGGTGCTTCTTTCTTTATGAATGTGATTATGTAATTGTCACGTTTAATTTAATTTAATTATTAATTTTTTGAAAACCCCAAGGTACAGTATTTGTACTTTTGGGTAAAAGCACTCTTTTAGCATCATGCCAACTCAGAACTTTTTTCTTTTGTTTTATGGAATATAATTCATGCTTTTTACTTATTATGAAATGCTGTGATTTCATCAAGTTTTTGAACTTAAAAAGTGCTTTTTTATAATCACGAATTGTAATTTTTTTTAATGTTGAACCCTTTACTCCTATCGCTTTTTTCTTTTCATTTTTATCACCAAAAATTTTGTAGGTATACAATTTTGAACGCAATCCTACAAATTCAGTAATAATTTTTCCATTGCATTCATCCTTCATTAGCCCTAAAATTTTTTTATTTTCTAATGGAATACCATAGATGTTATTTTGTAGGTAATCAGATGTGTCAAAAAATCGTATATCTCGTTTAATAAAATCATAAATATTTGGAACATGGAAATGGTAAATTAAACTATCTGTGTCCGTATAAAGTAATTTCGATTTTTCACCAAATGTTCTTTTAACATAATTGTAGTGAAAATCATAAAGATATAATTTAGATATGTCTAAAATGCTGAATCCAACATAAATAGGTTTATTAATTTCAACTTGTAATTTATTAAGTTCTATAATAACTAAATTTTTATCAAATATATTACAGCTATAAAAGTTTGGTTTACTGATAAGAGCTTTTGCTCCAAATCTACCTTCCCATTTTGTCACTATTCTATCATCCTTATGTTTTCTTACATTTTCCATAGTTTTTCCGAAAACCGAGTTATTCATTAATTTATAAAATTTTTTTTCAAATGCATTAGTAGAGTGTTTTCTGAAATCCGTATTTAAATCAATATACTGTTTTAACCATTGTGATTGTTTAAACTTTAAAATTCTATGAACATTTTTTAATTTCATTCCTAATTGTAGGTAATATTTCAGATTTTTGTAATGAATTATATATTTTTCCTTCGAAAATAAATTAGTTATAAGTTTTGGTAATTTACTACCTGGAGGTACAAAATGTTCCGGGCATAAGGGCAAATCTTTGTGCAAATCATGCAATTCTGTAGGATATTCTAAATCCACTTCTAAAATATAACCATAAGGAGAATCATCCTCAATTTTAAAAACATCAAAGTCCAATATATTTTTTCCCATTGAAAATCGGAAATAGGTAAAAATTCACACATTCCTGTACCGTATAAATTATTAATATCAAAATACATTATGTAGGATTCTTCAATATTTTCGTTAAAATCTGACCCTATAAATCTGTTGTTTGCTTTTGCATACCGATTTGAGCATTGAGAGACACCGCCTCTAATACCTTTCTCCAAAAAAAGCACCATATCTATATCAGTCAACAATTCCAATTCCACTTTTTTTAATTTTAGCATTGCATCAAATGCAAGCCCAGGTGCAGTATAATAATGTAAAGCATCCAGATTATAAGCTGAAATACAAGTTTCTCGAAAATTTTCAAATATATCTGCTAAAAGTAAAACATCTGTTTTCAAATATAAATCCGAATAATCTCCTAAACTTTTTAAATTAAATGTGGTCCAAACATGACAAGCGTGAGTATAGTCGTCTTCTGAAATTTGCGAATCATTCAATTTGGAATAAAATTCTTCTTTACGAGGCAATTTATTTTCTTGTAATTTTTCCCAATTATTAATATACTCATATGGGAAAACGCCTTTTCTTGTTAATAGATTAAATTCATTAATATTTTTGCAATATTTTGCTGTTATTTTCTTTTTGTCATTTTGAAGAAAATTTGTTAATTTATCCAAACTACTAGGCATAAATCTAAAAGAATCTAAAAATCTAAGACACACATTTTTTCCATCTACGTATTTGGTAAACGATATATATTTTTTTTTATTTATGGGCAAAAGCTTGACAGATCCTTCGAAACTCGTGCATAATTCTTTTATAAAAAAATGAGAATCATAACCTGACAAATTATGAAAAATGACTAGTATCATATGAGAATTTTTATAATTTATATTGCATTCCTGGTGGGCAGCTCCCCTGTATTTTCCTGTTAAATGATTGTGATCTCTACATCTAATATCATTATTTTTAAATGGTTTCTCGCAAATATAACAATTTTCAGTAGTTTGAAATTCTAATTCCTCGTTATAAGTTAAAGGTTCCATTGGAACGATTTTCTTTAAATAAGAGTCAACTAGATTTGCGATATCTTTTAATTTATTCATGAACCATAAGATGCAGTCTTTTCCTCTATATAGTTCAAAGGTTGAAAGAGAATCATCGAACTCACATTTTAGGTAAAATGCGACACTATGTGGCACATGTTTTTAATAAGCAGAAGAAACCATTTTATTATCTTTAATTGGTTCTAAAATGCTTTCAGTATCGGCATAGACAACGAATGGAACTTTTTCTTTAAATTTAAAATTTTTGAATTTCAAAATATTATCTTTTTCGTTTGGTAATTTCACTCTACATTTGTTTAATACTGTACAATCAAGCTTATGATTTTCTAGAAAATATTGATATTTAAAATGACATAAGCACCTATCACAAATAAAAATTTGACATTTACTTTTTGTCATTTGAGATTTAACCAACCGAGACAAATTACGAATCCATGCAAAATGATGAAAATCATTATCGAAATCTTGATTTTTTATCATTAATAAGTGAATTGTCGGTTTTTCAGAATATTGCTCACTTAAATATAAAGGAACAATATCCGATTTTTTTCTTTCACTGCTATCAATGGTATAAATGTTTATTTTTAAATTATTCATTTTTTCAAATTTAGGTACGTCTGTAATAGCAATAGGAAAATTAATTCCTTCATATTTTAATACGGTTTTAAAATGAGGATAAGAACTAGTAATGCAAGAGTTATTTTCAACAGAATGTAAAGCTGATATAATGGACCAAAGAAAGCAAAATTCATCTTTATTTTTTATATTTACAACTGCATGTTTGTCCCTTATAAATTTTGGTAATTCTGTAAATGTACTAAGACCTCCTTGTAAAGAGCATATCTATTAATATTTACTATTAAATTTACAATTTCTTTTAAAGACCAACCTGACTCTTTTGCATTAAAATCTTCAACTTTTTTTAAAATGTACTGAATTGTACTATCAAAGAATAATTCAATATTTGAAGAATGCAAAATAATTTCATTATTTGTATTAAAAAATTTTTTCTTCAATTATTTCTCCATCGCTCACAGTTGTAAAATTTGCTGCAAATATAAAATTTACTTTCAAGCCACCGTTTTTTTTAAAGCATTTTTCAAACGATTTTTAATTAAAGATCTTGAATTCTCTAAAAATTCAAGTAAATTTTTATGTTTTAAATTTATAATAACTGCAGTTCTTACTCTATTTTCAAAAGCTGATTCTAAATCTTGCCATATAATTCTATTAGATTTTTCTTTAAATTTAACCCAATACCTTCACCTCCTTTGCGCATTTGCTTTAATTTTTCTTTTAACGTTTGTAAAATTCCTAAAGTAGATGTTATTTTATTTTTATCACCTATTGTTAAATCATCCTTTATTCTTAAAACTTTGTTCAACTGACGAATATTTTGGGTACCAAATTTGATCCATTTTTCTGTTTCTTGCAACATTTTTTCATTATTCTTAATTTTGAATATAGTTTTGAAAGCACTTTCCATAATTTTAATAAATGTTTTGCACTTTAAATCCATAGTTTCTCCTTTTTTATTCTTAAAAAATAGTATTTTTTAAATAAACAAGTAACGCCCTAACTTTTATTAACTTTTATTAACTACGTTTACTATTAATTAGTCAAACAGTCCCGAACATAACTTCTATGAAAATAACTGCCCTACGCAATGAACAATTCTTTTTATAGTCTTCCTATGAGTCAAACAGTTGTTGACAAAAAATTATTAACTCGAAAAATTTATTAATAATAATATGTCGCACATACCTTATTTGTCATTCTTAAATTCCATTACCTTAGACATTGAGATAACAGCAGGCATCAGTTTATACAAAAACAATTCCATATGAGCCACCTCTCGCAGCACGATAAGAAAAAAATTTGCGGCACGCGCTCTTCGAAAACAAGTGCCGTTTAACAAGCAATACGAGTAGATGCGCTAATCAAATTCTTAATGAATGCAAGCCTTATTGGATCCGCCATTTTGTATTTTGAAAAATCATCATCATATTCGTAATCAGCGACCCCGTCAAGGGTTAATACATATTTGTTAAGGTATTATTACATTTATCAAAATAAAATAATATAAAACTATTTAAGCAGATGGGAAGAAGAACTCGCCAAGCGCGCGATTGCAAGGATAATACCAGTCAGGTAGCAGCGAGCGCCTCTGGGCTACACACTGCTACCTGACTGAAACTATCTCACTTGATCGCGCGTTCAACGAGTTCTTCTTTCTATCCGCTCATTTGAACTTCTTTTCTTTTTTAGTTTGTTATTTAAAAAAATTTAATGAATTTATATACCTGTAGTTTTTACAAAAGGTGAAACGAAGATGATTCAATCTGTTTCCCAAACATTGGAAAGGTGTACAGCAGCCGGATTGTTCTCGTCAGGAATTATTATTATTATTACCTGCACTTCTAATGTCTTTTGTGCCTCGCCGCGAAAGCGCTGAGAAACATACCTTCTCTAAACGAACGGTGAAGAACATGCCCTTTCAACCGTTAATATTAAATATAATAATAAATAAATAATTAATATAATAATATTAATAATTATACCTAAATAAATTAATAAATTGATTAATTAATTAATTATGTATAATTAATATAATATTATGAATATAATATTAATATTAAAGGTTAAAAAGGCATGTTCTTCACCGCTCGTTTGGAGAAGGTTCTTGTTGTGTTGGGTACTTCCACAGTTTTTGCAGCGACAAAAATTTTTCGCATGAAATATCTGTTATTCACTTGGTCTGCTCTTCTATATATGGACTTGTTACAAAGTCTGCAATTTTTCTATTCATGGATTTATATGGTAGAGCTGAATAAATCCACAAAGGACCCTATTTTCGCACAGAATTAATAAGATGAGTAAGAAGATGGACGTTGAATACCATGTTCTTCAATCCATAGGATGTTTGATAATTTTGAACGAAATTATGTTTCAGGAAGTCTACTGCAATCTCATTATTAATAAGATTAGAGGACTAAAATTTAAAAATTATTAACATATTTATATAAAGAAGTGACTTTTTAAATCTACTTATTAATCTAGAAAATAAATTTAGTATTTTTATGTTACTTTATGCATACGTAATATTTTATACATAATAATATAGAATGTAACAAAGAGTTATAATATTTTGTTCAATAAAGAAATACTTAACATATGTGTAAACCTATTGAAACAAGCGTATTTCAGTTAACAGACCGGGGGAAGCATATATCTATATATATTTTTTTTATTTTAATTCAAAAGCCCACTGTACGGTAATATTCTGAAAACCCACGTGCTTCAAACATGAAAACTATCTCACACATACGTATTCGACAATTCTCATTCTTATATCATATGAATGATATAATAGAAATAATGTTATTGTTAAATTTGAAAGGAAGTTCTTTCCCAAATTTAAAGATCCCCTAACAATGAGGCACGCGTCAAACTATATCAACTGATAAGATCTTGTTTTGACTACATATAGTAATATATTTTATGAATGAAATTATGTAATCTGTATTTCTCTTTAATTTAATATTATATTTTATTTTTGAGAAAATTTGTCGCTTTGTAACCAAATTAGAGGAATCTGCACCAATAATTATTTGGTAATTTAGCTTTTTATTCTTTATAATTTATCCACTACTAAATAAGATAATTTTTATCTTCTGTTCGTAGGATAAATATATAAAATAATAAATCAATAAATTAAAGTTAAATTATAATAATTAACACAATTTTTAACTATAAAGAAATCTTTTCTTATGATATAGTTTTTATATATAAATAATTTTGTGAGTTCATTTGCAATAATCTATACGAACCGACCCAGTAATAAATAACACAAAAATAAATAATAATGTTCATTCACCTTTGTAAGTATTCTTCCTTCACTCAATAACCTCAATAATCTCAATATGTAAATAATCCGAATTTGACAAATCTACAAAGAAAAATTAAATAAAATTTAATAATAAAATTTTATAAATCCTGCCTACAAAAGGTTAAGTTTTCCCTAAACCCTAAATTAACTATTCTATTAATAAATAAATATTCTTTAAAATTATAAATTTTACTAAATTCTGATTTATTTTGGATATGATAAAATTATAATATCAAAAAATGATCAAAACTTATTCAATTCACATAATAAAATCTATTTATTTCTCTGAAAAATTAACTAAATAATTAATTTAAGTAAATTAATTATTTCCTATTATAAATAATATTTTTGGTGGTCTGGAATCAATATTTATTGAATCTTTCAAACTGCCACATCGATATAGCCTATTACTATATGAACACAGCTCATAAGAATATTCAATAAACTTACGATTTGCTTTTGTTACCCCTTAAGGTTCTGGATTATGAGGTAGTAAACCAATTTCTTGGTAAATTCCCCAATACCTTCGCCAGGGCTTGTCTTTGTAGATGATTTCACAGGCACACAAAAAAAAGTCAAAACCCAGAGGTTACACCCCCCTATCCCCATGTTTTTGGGGTCGCTAAAACCGAATATGACCATGAAAAATTTTTTTCATCGGCCATTTTCCCGCTACCACCCCCTTACACCTGCTCCCGGGGGTTGGAATTTCAGTTTAAAAAAAGTGGAGTAGGGTGTCTATTCCTATGTTTTTTGGGTCGCTAAAACCAAAAAAGACTACCAAAAACAAATTCTTCCCTCCCTTAACCCCCTACAACCCCCTTAACACCCGAAAGGTTAGGGGTCGAAATTCGAATTTTTACGAAAAGTCGATTACGGTGTCTAAACCTACGTTTTTTGGGTCGCTGAAACCAAAAAAGACTACCAAAATCAAATTCTTTCCACCCTCGACCCCTTACAACCCCCTGCAATAATTTTTGATAATTAATATTTAATTTTCAATTTTTCAAAAATCGGTTCGTTTTATTTGAAAAAAATTATTGCAGGGGGTTGTAGGGGGTCGGAAGGATTTGATTTTGGTAGTCTTTTTTGGTTTCAGCGACCCAAAAAACGTAGGTTTAGACACCGTAATCAACTTTTTGTGAAAATTGGAATTTCGACCTCTCACCCCGGGGTTGTTAAGGGGGTTGTAAGGGGTTAAGGGAGGGAAGAATTTGTTTTTGGTAGCCTGTTTTGGTTTGAGCGACCCAAGAAACATAAGAATAGACACCCTACTCCACTTTTTTTAAACTGAAATTCCAACCCCCGGGAGCAGGTGTAAGGGGGTGGTAGCGGGAAAATGGCCGATGAAAAAAATTTTTCATGGTCATATTCGGTTTCAGCGACTCCAAAAACATGGGGATAGGGGGGTGTAACCTCTGGGTTTTTACTTTTTTTATTTTTTGTGTGCCTGTGTTTTTATTTAAATTATCAGGTAGTAAGTTGTAAAACAACAAATTCCTGAGTAATTTTTACGATTTGTAAGTGTGTAAATGTATGTCAAATATCGTAAAGTTTGGATATGTGACCACTTTTTGGAATGATTACGAAGACTATGTAATGTGTTAAGAATTTAGTAGGAACGATTACTATAGCTGTTGTAAGGGATACCTTCATGTTTGTACTGCTTACAACAGCTATAGTAATCATAACAAAAAGTGGTCACATATTCGAGCAGTAATATAGACTATTGTAATCAGTACGAATAAATTTTTCTCCGTGTACAAGTATGGAATTTTAGTTTATACTCACGTACTATTGTGAATAAAGAGTTGAAATGAGCGAGCTAGACGTTTAATCTCACTGTTTATATACCCTTCTAGAGACGCTATAGAAACTTCCTGAATCTTCTAGAACATTCTAGTCGTTTCTAAAATTCTACTCGTCCTTATTTCTTTCCGGTTAATAGGAAAAATCCGCGTAACTTCCGTTTCGCGAGGCTATCGTTCTATCTATTGACGGACATTTATAGCGTGTCATATTCGTCGCTCCAATAATATTTAAATTCCTCGAGTAGAGACAGAACTATATTTTTTCTCTCTCTAGTCTCCAACGTGTCTACCGTATTTTGATAACAATACCCTTCTTTTATTATATTTGATTTATTTCTTTTAAATTAAATAATTCCTCTAATATTAAACTTTCGGTTATTTAAATTTTTTTCTAATTATATCTATTAAGGAGGATAGGTTCACGACGGTAGTCAAAATAACAATTTTTTTTTAAATGTTCAAATATGAAATAAATTTTTATATGTAAATTAAAAGATCATTTTTTAAAATAATGTTGTGTACATTATTATGTAAAAATCTGTAAATAATTAAAATTTTAAGAAAAAACAGTAATATTTTGAAGAACGTAGTGCTTTGCAGTTAGAGATCTGGCAACATGGCATAAACAGCTGATGAGAGCGCATGCGAAATAGTGTTGTTTTGGTCAGTTTTGGTTGACTTTCGTCATGGAGAATAGTTTTTCTTTAGTTTGACAATTTAATAAATTGTTTTTTGTTCACTTTTTGAAATAGTGTATTTTTCAGTACTCAGCTTTATTTGAATTACCGCGCTACTCCGCTTCTCCCACCGCTCTCAACAGTTGCGATGTTGCCACGCACTCCGCGTCACTCACGTCAAAAAAAAAAATTACAAGTAACTTTAAGTTTTGGATAAATAATACTCTGCAACTAAACGGTCGATTTCGTTCTCTTTGAAGTATTATGTTCCTTAAACATTGAATTAATTTTTCTCTAATTTTGAGTTGAATCTCTCCGCTGTGTCAAAAGTTATTAACCAAGTTGTTATTTTTTTCTCTTTTTTTTTTTTGCGGCCATTAGCTCAATGCTAAATACTGAGAAAAATAGTGAACTTTGGCCGTCAATATCTCGAAAACTATACGGTCAAATTGGCTCAGATTTAACAATAATATGCATTAATATGTCATTTAATTTTGCTGCAACTTTCAAACGAATCTCTATGATTCATGATTTTGAACTAACCTCCTTAATTTTTATCTATTTTTTCATATAAATTTCACTATATCTTTATTTTATAAAAGCTTATTTTAATTAAATAATAAATCCATTTAAAGTAATAAAATTGATATTATTTTTATAAACAAAATATATTAAAAAAATTAACATTTTGTTAAATTTTTATAATTTATTAACAATAATTATTCTAAATATAAACTAATTTTGTATTTCTGAAATATTAAATCTTCTCTTCTCTTTTCTAACCTTGGCCTTGAATCAGCTGAGCCTTTATCATGTATTTTTGTGTCTTACTACATTTGTACTCAGTTGACCTTATTTTGATTTCTTTTATATTTCAAATTTAACGAAATTATATTTCTCTTTATGAAAATGCTACTTTTCATTTATTATTTCTGTTAATTAATTATTTTATTATTTATAATTTACCTTTATTTATACATTTTTTATTAATTTTAATTTTGACTATTGAAATACCATTTCAATGCCCCGCTAAACCAATCATTCCTTTTAGAAGAAAAAAATGATTTGTTTAAAAAAAATTACTAAATTTTTAATAGGGAAAATTTTTGATAAAGAGAAAAAAAAATTTCTTTTAAAGATTTTAAAAAAATTTTTCTTTTAAGGTTATGGACCCAATGCCCCCCTAAACTAGTAAATTTCTTTTAATTTATAAAATAAATTTATTTGTTTATAAACAAAAAAAAATTCAACAATATTGTTGATTAAAAAAAACAAATATAAATACTTTTTTAAGCACCATCTGGTCTATGCAAAGGAAAAATATCTTGATCTTTTAGAACTCTGAGATACTCTCTCACAACATTTTGATCATTCTCCTCATCACTTTCATTCAATACATCATCCTCCTCATCCATTATCTCATCATAATTCAAGTACATTATAACACTTTCTGGGTTTAATTTTGCAATTCCTTTATAAATTAGCCAATCATCTAAAGACCAAGAATTGTTCAATTTGCCTCAACCCATATGTCGATCTCCCTGAATTTGAGTGATGTAAAATAAAAATGTTCGATTTTTCATGAAAATTCTAAATTTGCGGATTGATTCATTATCCCATGCGTTGTTTCTTTTTGGTTTTATGTCTGTTAATGCTATGCTTATCAGATTCCTTTTTCTCATTAATATTTAATAATTTATGTAGAAAATGTTATCTTTGTGTATATGGTAATAAATATGTTCGTCAACGTCATATGTCAATACTACATTATTAATTCCTGTATTAATTAACATGATGTATCCCCTTATGTATTTTTTCTCATTTACTTTAAATACAATCGGTAAACCTGATAGTTCTACATTTTCTTTATCGAAGTTGACCCTTAATTGATCTTCATTGATTTTATAAAAAATTTTCAGTTCTCCCATAAATCTTTTATGGTTTTCCTGATTCCCAGTTAGTTTAATTCTTATATATGATGGACTAAAAGGATCTACTACTTTAACTTCATAAATTCCATAATTTAGGACTTCCCATGAATATGTTTCTCTCGTTTTTACTAAATCTTCTTGCCTTATGACCCTCACTGGCTGCAAAAACATTCTTAAAAAAAATTCATAAACAATACAGAATAACTATGCTACTATTTTTTTAAATATATAAACATCTTGAACATTTTAGTCTTTCATTAACTTTAAATATTTTAAGGTTTATTTTTAAAATAAATCTATTATTTCAAAATTTTTTAATATTTTTTTTTATTTAAAATTCTTTTCTAATTTTTCAAACAACTCTTGAATTATTTATCCACCAATATTCTTATAACGTATTATCACTACTGTTTTACTTTGACAGATTGAATAATACTAACTTTTATATTACAATTGTGACATTCTACCTTAAATTTTCGTTTATCAATTTTTTAAAGTTAACTATTATTAAAATTGTATTTCTTAATTTTAAAACATCTTCAAAGTCATTAAAGAAAACACCCTTGAAATAAATGAAAAGAAATTAAAAAATTCAAAATTTCACACTATCATACCTTATATACTAATTTCTTATTTACAATCTTTATAAGAATTTTTATATTTATATATATTTGCATGCTTTTATTTTATTTCTTTAATTCATTTTTTTTCATTTTGGATATTTTAATTATTTCTTTTTGCATCCTTTAATTTTTTTTTCTTTTTGCATGTAATATCTTTTTTTACATATTCTAACTCAATTTGACTTTTTTTTAAACCATATTTACAATTATTATAATAATTTTTTTTATATGCATGCTGAATATCCTATATACTATCTTATAAACTACACGAACTAACACTTAGTGTCTTTATCACTTTCATTTGTGTAGTCCTCTTCTTTTTTTATTTGTATTAGTTAATATTGATGAGATCAAAATATGAACTACTTATCACTATCACTTTTATTTACACTTGCAATTTTTATTTAATTAATATTATAGTTCCAAAATTATTTTAAAAATAATTTAAATATTAATTTAATATTGTTTAACATTTATGTACACTTTATTGTTTATTTATATTTATATATCCTTTTATGAAACGAGTAGATATGCAAATTAGGTAAAGAGAGACATTCGAATGGTATTTATCTTCGAAAGAGGAAGAAAGCAATAGCGTTACCTGAAGAGAGATAGTTTTATACTATTTTTATGAAATTAAAGAGAGATGGGTATGCGTTAACTTTTCTGCGTTATAAACAGAGACCGATTTATGTTATTTATCTAGAAAGAGGGAGACATAAAGATTTTTCACAAAGTGGTATATTTGCCTTTTCATTGGGCAATCCAAGATAGTCCCGTGAGGGGAAGTAGCCTTCCCTCTATTCGGCACACTTACTCGAAACTGAGTCCCGAGCAACCCTGCTGTGAGGGTTGCCCTTTTAGTGCAGTGTCCAAGATAGCCCCGTGAGGGGAAGTAGCCTTCCCTCCATTCGGCACACTTACTCGAAACTGAGTCCCGAGAAACCCCGCTGTGAGGGTTGCTCGGGACTCAGTTTCGCGTAAGTGTGCTCACGAGACCAACTTCGACATCGCCCTTTTATTTTCCTTTTAACCCTTTCACACCCAGGCATAACTGGACGGTTAAAAAAACGTAAGTGTAACGTTATTCATAGTTTTCGGGGGCGCTGATTACGAATCTGATATCAGAATTATAAAATTTTTTAAATTCAAAATGGCGTGTCCAATATGGCGGGCAACTTTTTTACAGATTGATCGAATTGGCTTGGAAATTGTTACTCGGGAGTTTTTGAGGTCGCTGATTACTAATATAACATCATTTTTTAAAAATTCAAAATGGCGGATCTAAGATGGCGGACGATTTTTTTTAAATCGTTTAGTTTACCCAGAAACTTGTTACTCGGGGGTTTTCAGGGTCGCTGAATACGAATCCGGTCTTATATTTTTTAAATTTAAAATGGCGGATCCAATATGGTGGACGTTATTTTTAAAACCGTTTAGTTTCACTAGAAACTTGTTACTCGGGGGTTTTCGGGGTCGCTGATTACGAATCCAGTGAGAGTAGAAAGAAACAAGTCCATCTACTGACAGAAATAAAAATAACCGATGGTATAGCCCGGTTGGTGGAATCTTGTTGCTTGCGATCACAGAGGTTAAGCCACTATGAGTGCGGTTAGTACAGTTGCTACAGTTTCGGTGTTTTTCACTGATGAGATATATCAAACGGGAGGTTTGATGCCGAGGTTATGTTTGTGCATTTGTGATGGCTATCCAAATGTTCATTCATGACTCGACGTCAATAAACCGGTTGTACTTGAGAAGTAGGTTTTCTGCAGTTTTCCTCTCCCCTGGCCGAATGTCCAGGCGAATGCGAGTACTCCTAACTTAAGTCGGCTGCAGCCGCAAAAGTAGGGATATGGAGGAAGAGTTTGTGAGTTAGAAGAATTTAGTATAGTGATGTTGAGGAGATTGTAAAGGCACGAAAGGGCATACAATGAAATCATACTTTACTTTTTACTGACAGAAATAAATAAATACACAATCGCAATTTTAAAATAAACTACAAATTCGTGATCAGAGACAATAAAAACCCTTCAGTGACAAGTTTCCCTCTAATCCAAACAATTTTTACATTTGTCGTCCACTGTATAGGATCCGCCATTTTGAATTTTTAAAAATTAACACTTAATTCGTAATCAGCGACTCAGAAAACCCCCGAGTAACGAGTTTCAGGTGAAATTAAAATGTTTAAAAAAATTGTCCGACATCTTGGATCTGCCATTTTGAATTTTAAAAATATAACACTGGATTTGTAATCAGCGACCCCGAAAACCCCCGAGTAACAAGTTTCAGGTGAAATTAAAATGTTAAAAAATAATGGTCCGCCATCTTGGATCCGCCATTTTCAATTTTAAAAAACTGATATTATATTCGTAATCAGCGACCCTAAAAACCCCCGATTAACAAGTTTCATGCCAATTCGTTTAATTTTTACATTTGTCGTCCGCCATATTAGATCCGCCATTTTAAATTTTGAAAAACTAGCACCGGATTCGTAATTAGCGACCCCGAAAACCCCCGAGTAACAATTTTTAGGAGATTTTAAAATATTTTAAAAATTCATGATTTTTAACAATAATTTATGATTTTTTTTAAACAATAGGAAGTTTTTAACATGATCTAGGTGACTTATTTTTAAAGCCCTATTCTTCCTGAAGAGAACGCACTAAATTAGACTCGAAAATATTAAGTTTCTTCAAAGATATTGAGGTTTTTGTAGGTGGGACGTATATGTTCCATGGGCGTGAAAAGGTTAAGGGGGGCAGGGTCAGTTTTTGCAATTATTTCAAAACATTCAATTTCATTCCCTCCTAGTTCCCAAATATCTCTACCAATCAGGTTCGCTATATTTTCCTGTAATCTGCACTTGAAACTGAATATCCCTACCGAATTTCAGCTCATAAGGTTGAGATTTGTGAAAGTTAATAGGGGACAGGGTCATTTTTTGCAACATTTTTAAAAAAATTCAATTTCTTTCCCTCCTAGTTCCCAAATATCTCCACCAATCAGGTTCGCCATATTTTTCCTGTAATCTGCACTTGATACTGAAGATCCCTACCGAATTTCAGCTCATAAGGTTGAGATTTGTAAAATTTAAGGGGCGGACAGGGTCATTTTTTGCAACTTTTTTAAAAAAATTCAATTTCTTTCCCTCCTAGTTACTAGCCCTCCTATTTCTAGCCTGAAACTCGTTACTCGGGGGTTTTTGGGGTCGCTGAATACGAATATAATGTCAGTTTTTAAAAATTCAAAATGTCGGATCCAATATGGCGGACCAGTTTTGTACAAATTAATTGGATTCACCTGAAACTCTCTACTCGGGGGTTCTTGGGGTCGCTGATAACGAATATGATATCTGTTTTTATAAATGCAAAATGGCAAATCCAATATGGCGGATCAGTTTTGAAAAAAAAATTTGGATTTACCTGAAAAAATCTCTACTCAGGGGTTCTTAGTGTCGCTGATTACGAATATGATGACAGTTATAAAAAATTCAAAATGTCGGAACCAATATGGCGGATAAGTTTTGTAAAAATTAATTGGATTGACCTGAAACTCTACTTGGTGGTTTTTTCGGAACGCTGATTACGAATATAATGTCAGTTTCCAAATCAGCGACCCCAAAACTCTGAACTTGAATTTTAAAACTGCTACCTGAAAAAGGCATGAATTGAAGTCACGGGGAAAATCCTTGTTTTTTTCTCTCTGTGCAGGAATCCATCCTTTAACCTCACACTGGGTGTGCGACATCCGGGAGCTTTACTGTGTGTTCTCTAAGCTGGAATAGGATATTATCTTTTAATAAAATTATCTTATGTAGCTCAGTACATCTATTTTGAAGAAAAATAGGTTTCATAATGATTTTTGTAATCTTAATAACTACAAAAAAAATTTCTTAGACTACTGAAATTACTTTAAAATGATAACAGGGCATCAGCCACACAGAAATTTTTTGCCGCCAACATCATAAAGTTATCAAATACACAAAAAAACACTTAGCAGAAAAATGTCACTCACGGAACATACTGTAAAGTACAAAATGTACTTTCCAATAAATTTTTAAGAACTGACATCATATTCGTAATAACCGCCTCCAAAAAATCCCCGAGTAAAGAGTTTTGGGTGAATCCAATTTTTTTTCAAAACTGATCCGCCATATTGGATCCGACATTTTGAATTTTTGAAAACTAACATCATATTCGTAATCAGCATCCTCTAGAACCCCCGCGTAGAGAGTTTTAGGTGAATCTAATTAATTTTTACAAAACTCGTTCGCCATATTGAATTTTTAAAAACTGATATTATATTTGTTATCAGCGACTCTAAGAACCCTCGAGTAGAAATTTTCCGGCGAATAATTTTTTTTACAATACTGATTTGCCATATTGGATCCGCCATTTTGAATTTTCGAAAACTGACATTGTATTCGTAATCAGCGACCCCAAAAACCCCCCGAGTAGAGAGTTTCAAGTAAATCCAATTAATTTTAACAAAACTCGTCCGCCATATAGGATCAGCCATTTTGGAATTGTCAAAAACTGACATCATATTCGTAATCAGCGACCCCAAGAACCCCTGAGTAACGAGTTTCAGGCGATTTCAGTGACTTGAAAAAGTTGGAACACTATGTTTCATGTGAGTCATTTTTTTAAGTTTTAGACGCCATATTAGAATCCGCCATTTAAAAAAAAAGTTGGTCGCTTCAGGGTTTAGTAGCTGAGGGTCCATGGACGCGATATTTTGAGATTTTGAGGGTATCCACCAACTTTTTTCAGGTGAAAATACGTCTGAAATGAAAGAGTCTCGGCAAAAAATGCCCCTTTTTCGTACCTCGAATTTTGAAACTTTTTTTATGCCAAATGGTTACATATGATGACCCAATAATCCCTGCAAAATTTTAAGATGAGCATGTGCCCCCTTTCCAAAATACAGAGGGGCAAAGGGGGCCATGTCCAATAATAGAATATGCAATATAATCGAATAATAATGTTAAAAAAATCAGACCAAATGGTTCTCTTAAGATTTTCGTCTGCTGATTACGAATCTAAAGTCCGTTTTTAAAAATTCAAAATGGCGGACCCAATATGGCGGACGACATTTTTAAAAATCGATCCAATTTACTTAAAACTTGTTACTCGGGGGTTTTTGGGGTCTCTGATTACGAATATGATGTCCGTTTTTAAAAATTCAAAATAGCGGATCCAATATGTCAGACAACATTTTTAAAAACCGATCCAGTTGATTTGAAACTTGTTACTCGGGGGTTTTTGGGGTCGCTGATTACGAATGTGATGTCCGTTTTCAAAAATTTAAAATGTCGGATCTAATATAACGAATAAAGGCAAGATTTAAGGCTAAATTTAGCTTGCAAAGGCCAGATGTAATAATTTTGAAACCATCTAAAGTAAGATGTAATATTCCAATCAACAAAGATAAGGGATTAGAATCCAACCAATGAAGGCAAGATGTAATCAACAACCCGATCAGCAAAGATAAGAGATAATAATCCAACCAACAAAGGTAAGATGAAGTTATCCAACCAATGATAATTTTGAATTAAAAAATTTTAACCAAATATTCGACTTCAGCGACCTCAAAAACCCTCAAGTAAACATTTTTAGTCAAATTCGTAAACTTTTAAATATTTTAAGTCGCCATTTTAAAGCCGCCATTTTGAATTTAAAATTTTCAATAACGGATTTGGATTTAGCGACCCCAAAAACCCCCGAGTAGACATTTTTAGCAAGATTCGTTAACTTTTATATATCTTTTTTTTCGATGCCGCTATAGCGCACAGTGGGGCAAAATGTAGTAAGAGGCGTCAAAATTCTGTAACCACGTCAAATTTTAATAAAAATGAATGCACTTTAAGTGGCATGAAGCTTTGGGTATCACAGAATTTGAAACCCTTGCCGCATTTCTACAATTCAAAATGGCGTCTGTGCTGTAATTGCCTAAATTTGTTTATTTTCGTATTTTTTAAAATTTATGAACATTGAAACTAAAACAACTTGCACAAATAAATTCTAGAAATGTTGCTAAAGGTATATTTTGGGACTAAGGCCTATACTCGTTAAGAATCTGCATTGCAACTTTCATAATTCAAAATGGCTGATCCAATATTGACGATCAAACGACAAAAATCCTTATAAATGCATATTAAAAGAAATTATTTTAATAAATGTCTATACTCCAAGGTTATTTTTGCCGCTGATTACGAATCTGAGGTCAGATTTGTAAAATTCAAAATGGCCGATCCAATATGGCGGTCGAAATTATGAAAAATTAGTCAAATCATTCTCATACTCAGTATTACAACAGTTTTCGAGTCGCTGATTACAAAACGGAGGTCAGATTTTCAAAATTCAAAATGGCCGACACAATATGTCTGTCGAAATTATAAAAAATTAGGCAAATGATTCTGATACTCAATATTCCAACAGTTTTCGAGTCGCTGATCACGAATCTGAGGTCGGATTTTTAAAATCATGGCTTCACCATGGTAACAAAATAAGTAAAAAAAATGTCTAGATAGCTATTTTTTATTTGTATGAAACTTCATGTATTCAGACAGTCTTTTTTCTTAAACTAGAGTGGACTTCGTTAATGCTGTTTACGTTTTTAAATTTTATTTTTCATTTTCTCATTTAGGGTGGAGTCTCATGACAGCGTTTTGCGTTGCGTCGTAATAGAAAAGAAAAAGACGCAAATATATGTTTGCTGCATTATCTCTCATTACAACGCAACGCAAAACGCTGCCATGGGACTGCGGCCTTATGCTATTTCTTAATTACAACCTATTTTTAATTATTTTTTGTTAATATTTATTACTTTGTTCTTTTTCATCAGATTAATTTCGGAATTATCTTATTTTCGAATTGAAGCTTCTCAATGTTTACTGCTTACTTTTTATTGTTTGTATTTTGATTTTTAAATAAAAAATAAAAAATATTGGAAGATATTCTGATGGAAAAAGTAGAATATAAATTCATCTGTATACAACTCTAAGAATTTTAAGTCTATAATTTTTGTTATTTATGCAACAAATGAAAATGGTGTACTCAAATAACGTAACAAAATCAGCTCGACAACCTCCATTAGTGCAGAATCTGATTCTTAGAAACAAATATAAATACTCAACTAATCCTTCCTTCATGTTCTATTGGACATTTTGAATTTTAAAAATCCGACCTAAGATTTGTGATCAGCGACTCAAAAACTGTTAGAATATTGAGTATCAGAATAATTTGTCCAATTTTTCATAATTTTGACCGCCATATTGGATCGGCCATTATGAATTTTAAAAATCTGACCTTAGATTCGTGATCAGCGACTGGAAAACTGTTGGAATATTGAGTATCAGAATCATTTGCCTAATTTTTTATAATTTCGACAGACATATTGTGTCGGCCATTTTGAATTAAATAATGAAAAGATAACGAGGAGGGGGGAAGGTCACCGCACAGTAATGGTTAATGAGAACAACATAACAACTAGAGAACAACTAGGTTTATTTTTATAATGAGGTTTACAATAGAAAAAGGTTTGATGATTGGGGAGATTGAGAGAAATATAGAAAGACAAGAGAAAAAAAATGTTGAAACTATAACGCTTAAACAATGTAGATTGCTTGCGACGAAGCTGGACTCATTTGATGAGGTCCACCAACGGAGGCAAGCAATGAAGTAGAGGAGAAGGCCCAGAAAATAACGTGGGCGATCACCCGTTGACAGGGTTCTTAAGAGAACACATTAAAAGAAGAAAAACGAAGAAAAAGAAGAAGAAGAAAAAATAACAATTTATAAGAAAAAGAAGAAAAAAAAACAAATTGGAAAAAACTCACAAAGGCCGATCAGCACACTTTGTTTCGTTGATTGGTCGTTTGGTCCTCACTATCCTTGTGAAAAAACTCCAAGCCACGTGTCTCCACTGAAGGACGGTGCAATTGATCGTCAAAAGGCGAGCCAGAAGAGACGATGTGGTTCCTTTGAGAGATCCGCAAGAAGAGAGCGCCTCGTTCCAAGCGCGTTCGCGTCGACGTGGGAGAATTGTGAAAAAGGTGGAAGGGGCGAGAGGTTGAAAATTATGTTAAATAGTAGAAGCAAGGAGGGGGAAAGCCAGTGGCGTAGAACAAAAAAGGAACAAAACCTTCAAAAATGAAGCGTGATTCAAAATCCATCCAATTGCATAAATAAAGACAACCGCGACAACAGTTGCCCATTTACCAGAAAATAAAGGCTAAATCACACCAAAAAAATAAATGGTTTTTCACTGATCTTTTTAAACATTTGCCGCCCGCCTTTCGTTAAGCAACTAACGGAATAACTTGAAGATTCAGATATGTGTATAGTTTAAAGTGTGTCAATTGGAATAGGAAGGGGGCATAGTTTAACAATAGGTCTAGTAACGATAGTGGTGCCGGTCTTTACCGTAGCTACTCTGACAAGGCCATCTTTACCGGGATGAACGTCCGTGACTCTTCCCAAAGGCCACTTGGATGGAGGGTATCGTTCGTCGACAACGATAACCAAGGTTCCAACTTTAATATTATCCGTGCTCTGATTCCACTTATACATCGAGTGATATCGTTGAAGACATTCTCGTGACCACTTGCTCCAAAATTGCTGCGTCATTTGGCAGATTTGTTTCCAGCGAGAGAGTCGATTGATGTTCACATTTTCAACGTTTGGCTGGGGAATGAGTGTGAGTGGTTGGCCTATCAAGAAATGACCAGGGGTTAAGGCTGATATGTCGTCAGGGTCGTCTGTAATGGGACAAAGTGGTCTAGAATTGAGGACAGACTCGATCTGTGCAATGACGGTTGACATTTCCTCATAGGTAAGAGTTTTGTCGAACACAATCCTGCGAAGGTGATGTTTAACAGACTTAACCCCCGCTTCCCATTTACCTCCAAAATGAGGGGCTGCGGGTGGGTTAAAGTTCCATTTAGTACCATCCTGTGCAATAAGTGTGGCAAATTTTTTCAATTCTTGGGAGGTGACAGAAAAGAGTCGTTGTAGTTCAGCATCAGCTCCCTTTAAATTGGTTCCACAGTCACTCGACAGTGTTTGGCAAATACCGCGACGTGAAGTGAAGCGGTGATAAGCGGCCAAGAAAGCGTGAGCTGTGTAATCGGTCACTATTTCTAGATGTAGAGCCGAAGTCGCTAAACACACAAACAAGACAAGGTACCCTTTGTATTGGCGAGCCGCCCGCCCTGACCAAGTTTTTAAATTGAACGGGCCGGCATAGTCGATTCCAGCGTGAAGGAATGGTCTTACAGACGGGACAACTCTGATGGAGGGTAATTGCCCCATGAGTTGAGAGGCAGTCTCTTTTCTAAAGGTTGCACATCGGACACATTTCATGATAAAGGACCTAACAGGAACTCTCCCACCAAGAATGTAAAAATTTTAGTTTTTAAATTAAAGTTAAAATGAATAGAATAAAAAAAAATTAATTTAATAAAAATTTTGTATTAAAGTAAAATTATAATTTTGAAGAAATTTGAAGAAATTTGAGGCATTTTTTTGAAAAATGTCAATTTTTATATGTAAGAAAAATAGGAAATAAATATCTATTAATAGGGAGGGGGAAACTTTAATCATATTTATAAGGAATAAATTAAACAAATTTAATAATTTCTAATTGAGTGAACTATTTTTGTCGATTGACTTTTTTCAGGAATGGAAAACTGGTTTTCCTCATAGGATTTGGAAGAAATTTAAGAAAAAGAGGCAAAAGAAAGATCTTAAAATTTTTAATATGATATAAAATTTAGACCTGATAAAATATTAAATTTTTAATATATTAATAAATTAAAAAATAGTATAAATATAATAGTATTTATGTAAGGGTAAAATTATTCTATAAATGTTAAAGATAAATAATAAATAGTAATTTAAATATTTTTATGAAAAATTAAGGTTAAGTTATTTTAATAGATAAATAAAATTACATAGTAAATTACATTTTGGTGGACAATAATGAAATATTCAATTAGGTGAGGAATTTAAAATATTACAATTATAAATTTTTATAATGAAATTATAATGTTTTTTTTAAACTATATTTTAATTAATTAGAAATTTAAAATTAGTAATGATTTTATAGTTAAGTAAAAATTTTAGTTTTTAAATTAAAGTTAAAATGAATAGAATAAAAAAAAATTAATTTAATAAAAATTTTGTATTAAAGTAAAATTATAATTTTGAAGAAATTTGAAGAAATTTGAAGAAATTTGAAGAAATTTGAGGCATTTTTTTGAAAAATGTCAATTTTTATATGTAAGAAAAATAGGAAATAAATATCTATTAATAGGGAGGGGGAAACTTTAATCATATTTATAAGGAATAAATTAAACAAATTTAATAATTTCTAATTGAGTGAACTATTTTTGTCGATTGACTTTTTTCAGGAATGGAAAACTGGTTTTCCTCATAGGATTTGGAAGAAATTTAAGAAAAAGAGGCAAAAGAAAGATCTTAAAATTTTTAATATGATATAAAATTTAGACCTGATAAAATATTAAATTTTTAATATATTAATAAATTAAAAAATAGTATAAATATAATAGTATTTATGTAAGGGTAAAATTATTCTATAAATGTTAAAGATAAATAATAAATAGTAATTTAAATATTTTTATGAAAAATTAAGGTTAAGTTATTTTAATAGATAAATAAAACTACATAGTAAATTACATTTTGGTGGACAATAATGAAATATTCAATTAGGTGAGGAATTTAAAATATTACAATTATAAATTTTTATAATGAAATTATAATGTTTTTTTTAAACTATATTTTAATTAATTAGAAATTTAAAATTAGTAATGATTTTATAGTTAAGTAAAAATTTTAGTTTTTAAATTAAAGTTAAAATGAATAGAATAAAAAAAAATTAATTTAATAAAAATTTTGTATTAAAGTAAAATTATAATTTTGAAGAAATTTGAAGAAATTTGAAGAAATTTGAAGAAATTTGAGGCATTTTTTTGAAAAATGTCAATTTTTATATGTAAGAAAAATAGGAAATAAATATCTATTAATAGGGAGGGGGAAACTTTAATCATATTTATAAGGAATAAATTAAACAAATTTAATAATTTCTAATTGAGTGAACTATTTTTGTCGATTGACTTTTTTCAGGAATGGAAAACTGGTTTTCCTCATAGGATTTGGAAGAAATTTAAGAAAAAGAGGCAAAAGAAAGATCTTAAAATTTTTAATATGATATAAAATTTAGACCTGATAAAATATTAAATTTTTAATATATTAATAAATTAAAAAATAGTATAAATATAATAGTATTTATGTAAGGGTAAAATTATTCTATAAATGTTAAAGATAAATAATAAATAGTAATTTAAATATTTTTATGAAAAATTAAGGTTAAGTTATTTTAGTAGATAAATAAAATTACATAGTAAATTACATTTTGGTGGACAATAATGAAATATTCAATTAGGTGAGGAATTTAAAATATTACAATTATAAATTTTTATAATGAAATTATAATGTTTTTTTTAAACTATATTTTAATTAATTAGAAATTTAAAATTAGTAATGATTTTATAGTTAAGTAAAAATTTTAGTTTTTAAATTAAAGTTAAAATGAATAGAATAAAAAAAAATTAATTTAATAAAAATTTTGTATTAAAGTAAAATTATAATTTTGGAGAAATTTGAAGAAATTTGAAGAAATTTGAGGCATTTTTTTGAAAAATGTCAATTTTTATATGTAAGAAAAATAGGAAATAAATATCTATTAATAGGGAGGGGGAAACTTTAATCATATTTATAAGGAATAAATTAAACAAATTTAATAATTTCTAATTGAGTGAACTATTTTTGTCGATTGACTTTTTTCAGGAATGGAAAACTGGTTTTCCTCATAGGATTTGGAAGAAATTTAAGAAAAAGAGGCAAAAGAAAGATCTTAAAATTTTTAATATGATATAAAATTTAGACCTGATAAAATATTAAATTTTTAATATATTAATAAATTAAAAAATAGTATAAATATAATAGTATTTATGTAAGGGTAAAATTATTCTATAAATGTTAAAGATAAATAATAAATAGTAATTTAAATATTTTTATGAAAAATTAAGGTTAAGTTATTTTAATAGATAAATAAAATTACATAGTAAATTACATTTTGGTGGACAATAATGAAATATTCAATTAGGTGAGGAATTTAAAATATTACAATTATAAATTTTTATAATGAAATTATAATGTTTTTTTTAAACTATATTTTAATTAATTAGAAATTTAAAATTAGTAATGATTTTATAGTTAAGTAAAAATTTTAGTTTTTAAATTAAAGTTAAAATGAATAGAATAAAAAAAAATTAATTTAATAAAAATTTTGTATTAAAGTAAAATTATAATTTTGAAGAAATTTGAAGAAATTTGAAGAAATTTGAAGAAATTTGAGGCATTTTTTTGAAAAATGTCAATTTTTATATGTAAGAAAAATAGGAAATAAATATCTATTAATAGGGAGGGGGAAACTTTAATCATATTTATAAGGAATAAATTAAACAAATTTAATAATTTCTAATTGAGTGAACTATTTTTGTCGATTGACTTTTTTCAGGAATGGAAAACTGGTTTTCCTCATAGGATTTGGAAGAAATTTAAGAAAAAGAGGCAAAAGAAAGATCTTAAAATTTTTAATATGATATAAAATTTAGACCTGATAAAATATTAAATTTTTAATATATTAATAAATTAAAAAATAGTATAAATATAATAGTATTTATGTAAGGGTAAAATTATTCTATAAATGTTAAAGATAAATAATAAATAGTAATTTAAATATTTTTATGAAAAATTAAGGTTAAGTTATTTTAATAGATAAATAAAACTACATAGTAAATTACATTTTGGTGGACAATAATGAAATATTCAATTAGGTGAGGAATTTAAAATATTACAATTATAAATTTTTATAATGAAATTATAATGTTTTTTTTAAACTATATTTTAATTAATTAGAAATTTAGTTTCAATAAAATTATTAACATTAATTTACCTCTATTTGGTTTTAATTAAAAATAAATTTTTTAGGAAAAATAATTTTTAAGTGCAAATTAAATGTTATAATATTTTAACTATTATTCATTTGAATTTAAAATATTCAATAAAATAATGTAAAATAAATGATTACTAAAAAAATTAAAAATATTTTATTAATTTTAATAAAATTTTTTAAATAAAAATAGTTAGTAGTTTTAAAAAATAAAATTGAAGGGAATAAAATTTTTAAGTAAAAGTAAGCAAAAATTGTTGATAAGCATAGTTTAATGAAAGAAATAAAAAAGTATGAGTTTAAAGAAAAAATCTTAATTGATAAAACTTTTAAATAAAAATTAATTGTTGGAGGTAATATAATAAAAAAGATTGTTAAAATTAAAATTAAAATTTTGTAATAAAATGTAATAAAATGAATGTCATGAATGAAGGTTAGGTTAAAAAATTTAAATAAAGATGTAGTAATAAATAGAATAATAGAGTAAATTATAAAGTAGTTAAATCATATTGAATAATCTCAAATTAATAAATTTAGGAATCAAGTTATTTGATTTAAAGATGATGCTCTAATAATAAGTTTTAATAAATTAGTGTTTATAATTATAAAGAATCTGGAAATTAAGTTAAAAATTAAAATTAAGTAAATTAAATTAATGATATAAGAGATTTCTTTAATTGAATTAATATTATGAAATAGGTAGAAAGGTAATATTTTTTGTGAAGTTATTAATAAAAAATTTCTTGATCAGTCTATATTAATTAATAAATGTATATATCATCATAAAAATGGTCAAGTTCCTATTTTTATTAAAATAGTTAATAAAATTATTATTAAAAATAAGGTTGAATAGTTTATTAAAGAGAAAAAAAATATAGAGATTAATATTAAAGATGATCTAAATCTTTGGATTAGAAAATATTTTATAAAAATATCTTTATTAGAAGGAGTGTTTAAAAAGTATAGAATTGGGATAAATGAAATTATATTTATTTCAATTATTATTCAAAGAAATAGAAGTGAGTTAGTTCTTGTCCCTAAAAGAATTCTTAAGTTTAGTATGGAAAAAAATAAAGTTAAATTAATATTTATTAATATTTATTAATATTTATTAATATTTATTAATATTTATTAATATTTATTAATATCTATTAATATCTATTAATATTTATTAATATTTATTAATATTTATTAATATTTATTAATATTTATTAATATTTATTAATATTTATTAATATTTATTAATATTTATTAATATTTATTAATATTTATTAATATTTATTAATATTTATTAATATTTATTAATATTTATTAATATTTATTAATATTTATTAATATTTATTAATATTTATAAATGTTTATAAATGTTTATAAATGTTTATAAATGTTTATAAATGTTTATAAATGTTTATAAATGTTTATAAATGTTTATAAATGTTTATAATTGTTTATAAATGTTTATAAATGTTTATAAATGTTTATAAATGACGTTATTTTATTTATTTATTTATTATTTAGTAATAAAATAATTTTATATTTTTAAATAAATTTACAGTTTATTACTTAAATCAGACATATTACTTTAATTTTTAATTTAATTTAAAATATTTCATTTACATTGAAAAAATAATTTTTTAATTAAAATTAATTGTGTCAGTATGTAAATAAGTGATTTTTTTCTTCTAATCATAAAGATATTGGGGTTATATATTTTATATTTGGGATTTGGTCAGGGATAGTGGGGGCAGGATTGAGGTTAATTGTTCGAATAGAATTAGGGATACCTGAGAAATTAATTAATAATGATCAAATTTATAATTCTATTGTTACAGCTCATGCATTTATTATAATTTTTTTTATAGTGATACCAATTATAGTTGGGGGGTTTGGGAATTATTTAATTCCATTAATACTTACAGTTCCTGATATAGCATTTCCACGTTTAAATAATATAAGTTTATGGCTTTTATTTCCTTCAATAATTTTAATGTTGGCAAGAATAATAATTGATCAAGGAGCAGGGACAGGGTGAACTGTGTATCCACCTTTATCTTTAAGAGATAGACATCCTGGAATTTCAACTGATTTAGTAATTTTTTCATTACATTTAAGTGGGGTTTTTTCAATTTTAAGGTCAATTAATTTTATTTCAACAATTATTAATATACGACCTTATATAATATCAATAGAAAAAATTACATTATTTGTGTGAGCAATTTTTTTAACAACAATTCTTTTATTATTATCATTACCTGTTTTAGCAGGAGGAATTACAATATTATTATTTGATCGAAATTTGAATACTTCTTTTTATGATCCTGTAGGGGGGGGGATCCAATTTTGTATCAACATTTATTTTGGTTTTTTGGTCATCCTGAGGTTTATATTTTAATTTTACCTGGATTTGGAATAGTTTCACATATAATTTTTACTGAATGTGGTAAAAAGGGGTCTTTTGGGAGGTTAGGTATAATGTATGCTATAATTTCAATTGGAGGGTTAGGGTTTATTGTATGAGGGCATCATATGTTTACAGTTGGGATAGATGTTGATACTCGAGCTTATTACACATCAGTAACTATAATTATTGCAGTTCCTACAGGGATTAAAGTATTTAGGTGGTTAGCTACAATAATAGGGGTTAAAGTTGATTTTAGAGTGGTAATGATGTGGGTTATTGGATTTATTTTTTTATTTTCTTTAGGGGGAATAACAGGAGTTGCTTTATCTAATTCTTCTTTAGATATAGTTATACATGACACTTATTATGTTGTAGCTCATTTTCATTATGTTTTATCAATGGGGGCTGTTTTTTCTATTATTGGGGGGTTTATTTTTTGATTTCCTTTAATTACTGGGTTTACTTTAAATTCAAAATGGTTAATGATTCAATTTTTTGTTATATTTATTGGGGTTAATATAACTTTTTTTCCTCAACATTTTTTAGGGTTAAGAGGGATACCACGACGTTATTCTGATTATCCTAATAGTTATTTAATATGAAATATAGTGTCATCAATTGGGTCATTAATTTCAATTGTAAGAATACTTATATTAATTTATATTATTTGAGAATCTTTTATAGTGGAACGATTAGTATTATTTAAAAATTATTTAATAGTATCAGTAGAGTGATTGCATTTAGCTCCTCCTTTAGGACACTCTTATTTAGAAGGTTCATTACAAATTAAGTAAAATGAAGGAATGATTTATTTTAATATTACAAGATTCTGCCTCTCCAATAATAGAATGGATGATAATATTTCATGATTTTACTTTATTAATTAATTTAATTATTGTAGTTTTAATTTTATGAATTATTATAAATGTTTCTTTAAATAAATTTATTGTTTTAATAGTTGAAAGTCAGGAAGTTGAAATTATTTGAACTATTATTCCTATTTTTACTTTAGTAATTTTAGGGGTTCCTTCAATAAAAATTTTATATATATTAGATGAGGTTTATTTACCTTTTTTAACAGTCAAAGTAGTGGGTCATCAATGATATTGGTCTTATGAATATTCTGATTTTATAAGGAAAAGGATAGATTCATATATAGTGAAGGATATTAATTTAAGGAGATTTCGTTTATTAGACAGAACAGAAAATTTAGTTTTGCCAATAGACGTTCAAATTCGATTTTTAATTTCTTCTGAGGATGTGATTCATTCATTTGCGGTTCCTTCAGTAGGGATTAAAGTTGATGCTGTTCCTGGACGATTGAATCAGGGAGGGGTAAATATATCTATTCCTGGTTTTCATTTAGGGCAGTGTTCAGAAATTTGTGGAATGGCACATAGATTTATACCTATTGTTGTTGAAGGAAGGGGAGTGAAAGATTTTATAAACTATATAGAAGAATTTATAGAAGAATTTATTGAATAAAAATAGTTTAATTTTAATTTAATTAAGTAACTTAAATTTAAAGTAATAATTTTTTAAATTATTTATAGTAATTTTGTTAGTACTCTTGATTAATTCCTCAAATAAAGCCTATATATTGATTATTGTTAATGATGTATTTATGAATTTTATGAATTTATTATATAATTTTAATGAGAGGATTTTTTTTAAAAATTTACTTAACAAAAATTAAAAAATATGAAGTTTTGGAAAGTAAATGAGATATTAAATGATAACTAATTTATTTAGAGTATTTGATCCTTCTAGAAGAATTGATTATTCTTTAAATTGAGTAAGAATATTAATGTTAAGTTTATTTATTCCTCAATTATATTGAGTTTTGTCAAGTAAATATATTATAGTATGAAAATTAATTTTAATAGGGGTAGTTAATGAAATTAAAATTTCTTTAATTAATTTTAATAAGTTAAATGTTTTATTATTTATATTTTTATTTGTTTTTATTATATTAAATAATTTTGTGAGGTTATTTCCTTATATTTTTTCTAGAACAAGACATATTTGTATTACAGTTTCAATTTCTTTAATAATTTGGGTAAGGATAATAATTTTTGGGTGGGTTAATTTTTTTAATCATATGTTAGTTCATTTAACTCCTCAAGGGACTCCAGATGTTTTAATACCTTTTATAGTAATAATTGAATTTATTAGAAATATTATTCGTCCTTTAACTTTATCAGTTCGGTTGTCTGCTAATATTATTGCTGGTCATCTTTTAATTACTTTAATAAGTCAATCACATGAAATTTTAGGGGGAGTAGTATTTTTATTGGTTTTAATTCAATGTATTTTAATAGTGTTAGAAGTAGCTGTTTCTTTTATTCAATCTTATGTGTATTCTATTTTAAGAGTCTTATATTCTTCAGAAACTAATTATGAAAATATTGCATAATTTGATTTTTCATTTAGTAACGGTGAGGCCTTGACCTATTTTAAGATCATTTAGAGTTATAAGGACTATAATTGGAGGAATTATGTTATTTAATGATAAATTTATTTATTTAATAAATTTAGGATTTTTATCAATTATTTTATGTAGGATTCAATGGTGACGAGATGTAATTCGTGAAGGGACTTTTCAAGGAAGACATTTAAGACGAGTTGTAGAAGGGTTAAAATTAGGAATGGTGTTATTTATTTTATCTGAAGTCATATTTTTTTTATCATTTTTTTGAACTTTTTTTCATTCATCTTTATCCCCAAATATTGAAGTGGGAGGAATTTGACCTCCAAGTAACATTCTTCAATTTGACCCTTTTCAGTTACCTTTATTAAATACTGTAATTTTATTATCATCTGGAGTTTTAGTAACTTGGAGACATTATAGAATTTTAAATAGAGATAATGAAGGGAGGCAGGTAGGACTTTTAGGGACTATTATGTTAGGGATAGTATTTTCAATAATTCAGTTTATAGAATATTATGAGGCTACTTTTTCTATAAGAGATTCTGTATTTGGTTCAATTTTTTTTTTGACAACTGGTTTTCATGGAGGGCATGTAATTATTGGTAGAATTTTTTTATTAGTTATTTTAATTCGATTAAGGTATAATCACTTAAATAAGTTTCATCATTTTGGATTTGAGGCTGCTTCATGGTATTGACATTTTGTTGATGTGGTATGAATTTTTGTTTATATTTTAGTTTATTGGTGACATTGATAGTTTTTTTAAATGTATATGGGTGATTAAATTTAAAATGTCATTTTCCACAACTACAAACGTTGACTTGTCAATGTTGAAATTTCTGGTTAAATTATTTTTTTTTTGGTTGACTAGCATGTATAATCCATGAAATTAATAGTGGTCAAGCACATAATAACAAATATTTTCATAAACAGACAGATTTTTGGAGAAAAGACATATATTTTAACGAGGCACTTTTTCAGTATGTTTTCAGTAGAACAAACTAAAAATACAATCAGATTTTCTGATAAATCATTTTTTTCAATACATAAAGTAAAATAAAATTTAAAATTTATCAGTAAAGTTTTTATTAAACAAATTATTTTTATCAACACGGTTTAGACGCCAAAGAAAAATTCAAAAAATTGCTTCGATTTCTTTCAATTTTGCCTCAAATTAAATTATTCTAGTTTAAATTGTGAAAACACTTGAATATTAAAAGCTAATGGTCAAATACGAATTATAAAATAATTTATATTAATTTTCACCGTAAATTATGTAGCTGTAAATCACAAGAAGACGTAAGCAAATTAGGGGACACCAGTGACACTCTGAAAGATGTCATTGAAAATTATTTTTAAATAATAAAAAAGACATGAACATATTAGTAAAAATATAGTTTTAAAACTGGAATAATTTAACGTAGCATATATAAAATATAGGTTGATTTATAATTTTTGGGACCACCAAAAAATATTTTTTACTTATCAAGTACGGTGAATGGATTTCTTCATTTTATATCTTACAATAATGAAGGTAATAACTACAAGACATAAATTATGTAGTAAACAAAAAGTAATAAATCTACGCTTTCAATTGCTTTTCTATTTTTGCGAATTCTGTAATTGAGAAAACATTTTTGGGTCGCTTTAATTCTTTTGGCGATCGAATATTGCAAATAACATCACTTACCATAATTTCTTTGGTTTCTTGAGGAAGAGATAATTTAAAATGCTTAGATTTAGTATCGACTCGCGAAAGCAGATTTCCTACTCTAATTTTCTTCTTACTACTGATCACATCGTAACTTTCTATTTTACCTAAATACCATTGTGGCAACTTTTTGATGGCAATCCAATCACCCACCTGAAGAGAATGTGTCGCAGAACAAACTGATCGTTTTGGAGCTTTCTTTTGAGAAGAATTCAAAATTGAAGATAATGTGTTTTTTTCAGATTTAGATGATTGTTTTTCTTGAACGATATTTGCTAACTTGTCTTCCAGCGGATTGTAAATCGGAGTTTCTAAATCACAAAGAAAACAGGAAGATAGGTTTTCGTTATGGTTGCAACTGCGTTTTCTGAGATATAATATGTCTTTATCATCCCGTTTCCATATAATTTGGTGTATTTGCAAAGTGTCTTTTGCTGCTGTCAATTTTTCGGGCACTATTTTTTCAATGAGATTTATATCCTCAGTCGTAATCTCCATCAAATTTACATTGACATCCTTTACTGCCTCTATGAAACTTTTTGCATCTGTTATGTCTAATCCTTGGGAAACTTTCTTATCACCTCTGACTTTAACGGTTGCCCCTACGCCATCGCTTGGACCTTTTCCGTGTCCAGATTCCCAAAAATTCCAAGTAACAGTTTTAAAATCAAACTCTTTTGCAAAGTGCAATATATAGAAAAAAGATGTTTTGTTTTTGTACTGTCCTGTTGGTCCATCAGTAAAGATATGTAACACTTTGACACCGGAATTTTTAAAATTTTGAAATAACGGCTTCAAATGAGCGAATACTGCTGAAGAGGTGTGTCGGACGTCTTCAGATACTGTGCAAGTTTTAACAGCATTTACTTTTTCAGATTTTGTGTCTAATTCATAATATACACTTGTGTGAAGTGTCAACAACTTTCGAGATCCTCCATAGTGTAGAGCTTGAATTTCGGTATGGTACTTCGTTGAGTAGTTTTCGGAAAAATCTGCATTTAACACCACTGTTTTACTGTCAAGATTTGCTTTTATTTTTGTAGAATATTGAAACTGGTTATGAATGATTTGCAAATGTTGGAGATACGATGGAATATCATTGATTGTTGCAGTAACAATTTCTTCGTACGTAGAAATAATTCGTTGTTTCACCATTGCCTTGAAAGTATATTCCACTCCTTTTTTATTTATTCTTTTTTCATCGTTTCTTATCCATTTAAAATAACAAGAAAGCGTATTTTTTTCGGATTCGTTCATCGGAAATTTCTTGTCTTTGCACTTATTGCATTGACCAAGCATACATTTCTCGTCACGCTTACTGTCACAAGTAAGTTCAGATGCAAACTCACTCAAATTACAGCTGTTA
This sequence comes from Leptopilina syphax, assembly GCA_032872505.1. NCBI lineage: Eukaryota > Metazoa > Arthropoda > Insecta > Hymenoptera > Figitidae > Leptopilina > Leptopilina syphax. The sequence goes on along the minus strand of CM065471.1, from coordinate 7,996,821 downwards.
GTTAATTTCAATTCCTTTAGTTTGTCAAATTTTAATTGCATATTCATATGCTTCACACAAGCGCACGTATTTCTCGCATCACATTTTAAATGAGTGACAAAAAAAGGTTTGTGTTTGAGAAAGGTTGGAAATGAAATTTGCGAATTGTTGCTTTCCAAAAACTTTTTATGCAAGTTTGGAAATGAATCTGTCGTGTATCTTTTTAGTTCTTTTTGTTTTTTGTAAGTTTTAAAGTCTTTCTTATTTGGCGATTGAACAGTGATTTCATCATTACAAAAAAAATCATGAATTTTTTCTTTTAATAAATTAGTTTCAGATACATTTCGGACTTGTTTACTCGGCAAAATGCTTGGTTTTTTAGCATTATAGTTGTATCGTTTTAAAGATATCAAATTTTTAACACGATTCAATAATTTGTATTTTTTTAGAATTTTCCCTGCTACAACTTTAGCTACTGTAGTTTTCTTGCATGAAGAAGCCGACTGATAATTATTTTTTATTTGTTTTTGGAGAGCAAAAGATAAAAGTAACTGTTTCTTTACCCCCTCTTTACTATTTTTTAAAGTTTGCTCAACCTTTTTTGTTGGCGAAGGCGAATCATCTTTCTGTGGACCCGAACCAGAAGTTTTCAATCGCTCAAATCGTTTTCGATACCTTTCCGAACTGCGTCTCAGTTTCGCAATTTCCTGTTCTAATTGCTGCATTTTCCTATCGCGAGTATTTCTGTTGTTCCTAGCTATTCTCATTCCCACTATTTTTTGAGAATTTTGTTTCTTTGGTGTTGTTTGATTTTCGTCTATTTTCTTTCTTCGATTTTTACTTTGCCTTTCCCTCCATTTTTTGCGTTGATGTTTTTTTTCGTTTTTATTCAATTCAGCTATACATTTTACTAATCCTTCATTCTTTCTTTTTTGATAATCACTTCTACGTTTCTGTAAATATTTTTTGTACTGAACAGGATCAGCACGCATTTTTTCCCGCTGTCGTTGTTTCTTTTCTCTTTCATATTCGTTCTTGCTTTTTTTCGAGTGACTTTTATTGTTCTTTTTAGCAGCAGATTGAGAAGGTAATTTTTGTTGTGAAGGAAAGTTTAACGAAGAATTGACTTTGACAGATTTATTTTCTAGCTCATTCTTTTTCTGATGATACCTTTCTCTCTCTCGAAGTCTTTTTTTTCTTTATGTTCTTCATCCAAAGCCAACCGTTTATTATACGCTGTTTCTTTATCCAATCGTAGTTTACGTTTCAGGTTTTTTAATTTTTCTTTATAATCATCCTAAAAAAAATTATTTTATTTTAGACAATGAAAAAGATTTCAACACATTTATTATATCACAGACACTCAAAAAAAGTTTTTTTTGTCGAAATACTACAATAGTATATTTCTATGTATTTTTCCCCGCTGAATCCAAATCCGAATAAAAATTTTCGGATTGGCTCTTTTTTGAGTTAATTTTAAAAAACGACTCTAAAATTATTTATTTTTATTTCAAAATTGAAATACTACTACTACTAGTAGTAGTACTATTGTAGTGTTTAGAACAAAAAACTTTTTTTGTGCCTGTGTATTTTAGGGGACACCAGTGACAGGGGACACCAGTGACATTCTGCCTCAATTTTCATTTTAAAAAAGAATGATTATATTTCTAACTTCGGGTGAAGACGATTTCGAAAGTTTCAGTAATAAGTGAGACTATAATGAGGTTTTTGAAAAAAAATACTAATATTACGTACCATTTTGTCGCAGGGACACCAGTGACATTTGTGCTCGGTAAATTCAGTCTGCCAATCTGTCATGCTTCGTATATTTTGTAGATAGGTTAGAACGTTGTAGTTTTTTTTCTCTAGGCTTCTAGACACATAGCGCTTTCTATTAACAGTCGATAAAGCAGTTTCCTACTCTTGTAAAATTAATTATTTAGCGCGAGATTCAAATTTTGTCATTTTCATTTAAAAATATGAAATTTAAGGACACACGCTTTTGATTTTTTTTCAAGCACTATATTATTTATTTATATTCGACTATTAGTTTTTCTTTAAATATAGAAGTTCTACTTTACGAAATAATTTTTTCGGTAAACAAAAACATGAAAAATAACCGTTTTTATTAGTAGACAAGATATGGTTTTATGTTCGCGGACACGGGACACCAGTGACATTTTGCCTGCAATTTTGCTGCCAAATTTTTTCTAAGTGCTTCTGGTGGTTAAAAATTAAAATTTGAACAAAATAAATGATATATAAAATTAATGAACCAAAATATATTCGATATATAAGTGCGGACTCGGGTTTTCTCGACAGGACAGCAAAATGACATTTTAAATTTAATCACCCATATATTTATTATTTTAAATATTATTGTAATAATTTTAGGAGGAGTAATTATAGGGGTTAATTTAGTTTTATCTAAAAAAATATATAAATGTCGGAATAAAATATCTTCTTTTGAATGTGGATTTGATCCTATATCGTATAGGAAGGTGCCTTTTTCTATTCAATTTTATTTAATTAGAATTATTTTTTTAATTTTTGATGTTGAAATTACTTTAATTTTACCAAGAATTATTTTAATTCAAGAAAAATGATTTTTTATAAGTATATTTTTTGTGTAATTATATTAATTTTAGTATTAGGGCTTTATTATGAATTTAAAGAAGGGTCATTAAATTGATTTTAAGTATTGAATAAATCTAAAGTTTTAGAATTTAATTTCGACTTAAATATATAGTTAAAGTAACTTATTCAAGAAATGAGATAGGAAGATGGGGAAAAATTAATAAAAATTGTATATTGGTGTTTTATAAATTAGCACAAAAATTTTTGGGATTTTAGGGAATAAGTAATATTATTATATACAAAAATTATTATGACAGATTAGTGTGTTAATTTTAGGAATTAATTAAATATAATTTAATTATATTAATAATATTATTATTAATGATGTGCCTGATTAAAGGATTATTATGATGTAATAAATTAAGTAAATTAAAGTTTTATTATCATTATCATTATCATTATTTTTAGGGGGGGGGGAATAAAAAAGAATTTTTTTGTCTATTGTTAGATTATGAATCTAAAAGTTTTATTAACTTATTTTTATTAAACAATTTTAAGTTAACAATTTTAAGTTAACAATTTTAAGTTAACAATTTTAAGTTAACAATTTTAAGTTAACAATTTTAAGTTAACAATTTTAAGTTAACAATTTTAAGTTAACAATTTTAAGTTAACAATTTTAAGTTAACAATTTTAAGTTAACAATTTTAAGTTAACAATTTTAAGTTAACAATTTTAAGTTAACAATTTTAAGTTAATAATTTTAAGTTAACAATTTTAAGTTAACAATTTTAAGTTAATAATTTTAAGTTAATAATTTTAAGTTAATAAGACTATTAATTTTCAAAGTTAAAAGAATAAAATTTTTATAAATTATTTTAATATGGCAGATTAGTGCAATGAATTTAAGTTTCATAAATAAAATGATTATTTTTATTAAAAATTTATGAAATATATTTGTTAGAATATTTAGTTAGAAGTTTAATTATCATAATTATAGTATTAATCGGAGTAGCTTTTTTAACTTTGTTAGAACGAAAAATTTTAGGGTATGTTCAAATTCGTAAAGGACCTAATAAAATTTTATTTAAAGGTATTTTACAACCAATTAGGGATGCTTTGAAGTTAATAAGGAAAGAATTATTTTTAATAAAAAATTTAAATTATATAATTTATTTTTTAAGACCTTGTTTTAGGTTTATATTAATATTAATATTATGAGTTATTATACCTAATTTTTTTAATATAAGAATTAGAGAAGTAAGAATTTTATTATTTATTTGTTTTTTGAGGTTAGGGGTTTATATAATAATATTGAGGGGGTGATCTTCAAATTCTTTATATTCAATGTTAGGAAGAATTCGTGCTATTTCACAATCTATTTCTTATGAGGTTAGATTAATTTTAATTATTTTAAGAAGTTTATTTTTAATTGAAAGATTTGATATGTTTAAAATAGCAAGAGTTCAAGATAAAATTTGAGCTTCAATTTATATATGGGGGGTGATATTAATGTTTTTAGTTAGAGTTGTAGCTGAGTTAAATCGAACTCCTTTTGATTTAGCTGAAGGTGAATCTGAGTTGGTATCTGGGTTTAATACAGAATATATAGCAGGAGGATTTGTGTTAATTTTTTTATCTGAGTATGGGATAATTATATTAATAAGTTATTTATTTATATTATTTTATTTTATGGTGAATATTAATAGTATTAGAATAGGTGGGAGGGTGATAGTGATAATTTTAATTATTTTATTTCGAGGGAGATTCCCTCGTATTCGATATGATAAACTTATAATATTAATTTGGAAAAGATTTTTAGTTGTAATTTTAAATTATTTAGTTTTTTTAAACTTTATTAAATGAATTTTATTAATTTTATATTAATATTAAAAGGTTAAAGATTTAAGTTAATGAATTTGTTAAAATATGTATTTTGAATATACATTAAAGAGATTAAATTTTTCTATTAACTTAAAATAAAAATTAAAATTATGATTAAAAGTAGCAGTATAAATATATTTATTAAAGTGTTTAAAAAATATGAGGATAAAAAATTTTTTTGTTTAAAAAATATAAAGTTAAATAATAATTTAGTATAAAATTCATTTCATATTGTTTCATTTAAATAAAATAATTTGTTAATTATATTAAAGGTAAAAAAATTTATTGAAAAAGATAATTGTCTTAAAAATATAAAATTTTTGCAGATAGGAATAATTTCAGGTAGAAGTCAGGAATTAAAGTAATTTGTGTTGAGTAAGGAGATTAAAAGTAATAAAATTCTAAATAGTATTATGTAGTGAATAAAATTTTTTATTCTTAAATTTAAAATTCTTGTATTAATTCTATTAAATCTTAGTCAATTAATTAAATTTCCAAAAATAATAGATATAATAAATAGTATTAAAATAGAGAAATTTATTAAAAAATTATCTTTTTTAAGGGTTAAGGGTCTAGAGTGAGGTATATTGAAAGTTAAATAAAATATAAGTCGAAAAGAATAAAATATAGTTAGGGAAATAGAAAAGTATATTAAAGTTATAATAATTGGGTTAATTATGAAGTTTAGTGTTATTTCAAATATTAAATCTTTAGAGTAAAATCCTGAAAGGAAAGGGAAACCACAGAGGGATAAATTAGAGTAGTTAAAAAATATAATTACTAGAGGAGATTCATAAATTAAAGAACCTATTAATCGGATATCTTGTAAATTTATTAAAAAATGAATTATGATTCCTGAACATAAAAATAATAAAGATTTAAATATAGCATGAGTGATAAGATGGAAAAATACATAATTTGGTAGTTGATATGCTAGTATGTGAATTATTAGTCCTAGTTGTCTTAAAGTTGAGAAAGCAATAATTTTTTTTAAATCAAATTCAAATATAGCATTAATTCTAGCTAGGAGTAAAGTTATTAGACCAATAATTAAAAGAGGTAAAGTTATTTTTGTGAATATAAAGTTGAATCGAATTATAACATATACTCCTGCTGTAACTAATGTTGATGAGTGGACAAGAGAAGAGACTGGGGTAGGGGCAGCTATTGCAGCTGGGAGTCATATAGAAAAAGGGATTTGGGCACTTTTAGTTATAATTATAATAAGAATAATTAAAGGTAAAGTATAAGAGTTATAATAATAAATAGAAAAATTTCATGATCTAAAATTTATACCTAGAAAAATAAGAATTAAGAGTATAATATCACCAATTCGATTAGTTAATAAGGTTAATATACCAGAGTTAAAAGAATTTGAAGATTGGTAGTAAATAATTAGACAGAAAGAAATTAATCCTAATCCATCTCAACCTAAAATAATTCTTAATATATTAGGACATAAAATTATTAAAATTATAGAAATTACGAAAAGTATTAAAATTATAATAAAGTAAATTTTTTTGATTTCTAAAATTATATATTCTTTTCTATATAATATTACTATAGAAGAAATAAATATAACAACACTGATAAATATAAGCCTTAGTCAGTCTAGTATTAAATTTAATTCAAAATTTATATTTATTAAAGAAATAATATTTCATTTAATAAAAAAAATAGACTTGAAAAAAATTAATGTTAGTCTATAAAGAAAAGTTAATATTCTTAAAATAAATAAATAGGTTGAATAAAGGGAGTTAATTATAATTTAAAATATTTTTAGATATATTTTTGATTCCACAAATCAATATTTTAAATTTAAATTATTTAAATAATAAAAATTTATTGTTATAATAAGTAAAGGAATTAGATGAAGTAATAAAGCTAGAAATTCTTGAATGGAAATTGAAATAAATATATCCCTTTCACACCCAGGCATAACTGGACGGTTAAAAAAACGTAAGTGTAACGTTATTTGTAGTTTTCGAGGTCGCTGATTACGAATCTGATATCAGAATTACAAAATTTTTTAAATTTAAAATGGCGTATCCAATATGGCGAGCAACTTTTTTACAGATTGATCGGATTGGCTTGGAAATTGTATTTGGGAGTTTTTGAGGTCGCTGATTACGAATATGACATCATTTTTTAAAAATTCAAAATGGCGGATCCAAGATGGCGGAAGATTTTTTTTTAAATCGTTTAGTTTTACCAGAAACTTGTTACTCGGGGGTTTTCAGGGTCGATGAATACGAATCCGGTGTTATATTTCTAAAATTCAAAATGGCGGATCCAATATGGCAGACGTTATTTTTAAAATCGTTTAGTTTCACCAGAAACTTGTTACTCGGGGGTTTTCGGGGTCGCTAATTACGAATCCAGTGAGAGTAGAAAGAAACAAGACCATCTACTGACAGAAATAAAAATAACCGATGGTATAGCTCGGTTGGTGGAATCCCGTTGCTTGCGATCACAGAGGTTAAGCCACTTTGAGTGCGGTTAGTATTTGGATGGGTAACCCTCTGTGAATCGCTACAGTTTCGGTGTTTTTCACTGATGAGATATATCAAACGGGAGGTTTGATGCCGAGGTTATGTTTGTGCATTTGTGATGGCTATCCAAATGTACATTCATGACTCGACGTCAATAAACCGGTTGTACGCAGGAAGTAGATTTTCTGCAGTTTTCCCTTCCCTGGCCGAATGTCCAGGCGAATGCGAGTACTCCTAACCTAATTCGGCTGCAGCCGCAAAAGTATGGACACGGAGTAAGAGTTTGTGAGTTAGAAGAGTTAAGTATAGTGATGTTGAGGAGATTGTAAAGGCCCGAAAGGGCATACAATGAAATCATACTTTACTTTTTACTGACAGAAATAAATAAATACACAATCGCAATTTTAAAATAAACTACAAATTCGTGATCAGAGACTATAAAAACCCTTGAGTGACAAGTTTCCCTCTAATCCAAACAATTTTTACATTTGTCGTCCACCGTATAGGATCCGCCATTTTCAATTTTAAAAACTGATATTATATTCGTAATCAGCGACCCTAAAAACTCCCGAGTAACAAGTTTTATGCCAATCCGTTTAATTTTTACATTTGTCGTTTGCTATATTAGATCCGCCATTTTGAATTTTGAAAAATTAGCACCGGCTTCGTAATCAGCGACCCCGAAAACCCCCGAGTAACAATTTTTAGGCGATTTTAAAATATTTTAAAAATTCATGATTTTTAACAATAATTTATGAATTTTTTTAAACAATAGGAATTTTTTAACATGATCTAGGTTACTTATTTTTAAAGCCCTATTCTTCCTGAAGAGAACGCACTAAATTAGACTCAAAAATATTAAGTTTCTTCAAAGATATTGAGGTTTTTGTAGGTGGGACGTATATGTCCCATGGGCGTGAAAGGGATATTAATATTTTTATTTAATATTCCATGTTGTGTTGTTATAAAGAAGTATATTGAATATAAAACACTTGTAAATCTTAAAATTATAATTAAAGGAATTAAATTTAAGCTTAAATTTAAGATTCTATTAATTAATAAAATTTCACTAATTAAATTTAGTGAGGGGGGGGGGCTCCTATGTTAAAAATATTTAATGTAAATCAAAATAAAGTTAAGGAGGGGGTAATATTTATTAAACCTTTATTTAAGAGTATTCTTCGTGATTTTAGACGTCTGTAAGAAATATTTACTAAAAAAAATAAAGCAGATGAACATAAGCCATGGCTAATTATTATAATTAATCTACCAAGGATTCCTGTAAGTCTTATAGAAATTAAACTAGTAACTATTAGTCTTATATGGACTACAGAGGAATAGGCTACTAATTTTTTTATATCAATTTGTTTTATACAAATTAAAGAGGTTAATAATGCTCCTAAAAGTCTTAGAGTAGAAATGAAGAAGTTGTAGATTGAATTTAAATATTCCGAGATAAATATTATTCGTAAAATCCCTTAACCTCCTAATTTTAATATAATGGCAGCTAAAATTATTGATCCTGTTACTGGGGCTTCTACATGAGCTTTAGGGAGTCAAAGGTGTAAAAAAAAAATTGGGAGTTTTACTAAAAATGGGAGTAGAATATATATATAGAAATAGATATTTTTTAAAAAATTTAAATTTATTAATAAAATAATATTTATTAGATTAGTTATATAGTGTAATTTAATTAAAATAATTATTAAAGGGAGGGAAGCAAATAGAGTATAAATAAGTATATAAATTCCTGCTTCTATACGTTCAAATTGAGCTCCTCATCCTAAAATTAAAAATAGTGTTGGGATTATACTTGCTTCAAAGAAAATATAAAAATTAAAGTAACTTATAGATAAGAATGATAGGGTTAAAAAAATTATTAAAATAATTAATAAAGTTAAATAAATTTTTTTAAAATTTATATTAGATCAAATTAAAATTATTAATCTAAAAATTCATATAGTCAGTAAAGTTAAATAAAATGAATTCTGATCAATGAAAATTATTCATATAATTTTTATTGAGGAGTATAGTGGGGTGAAATTTATTAAAAATAAAAAAGATAAAAGAAGGGTTCAATTTAATAATGATAAAAATATTAAAGGTGTTAAAAAAATGATAGGACTTAAGGTTAAGATAAAGATTAATTTCATGAAATTTAAATTATTATATTTATTGAGTTTAAGGTTCCTTTACCTTTAAATTGAATAATTATAATTAAAATTGTTAATCCTAAAATTCCTTCACAAATAATAATAGGAATAATAATTATAATAAAGTATTCAAAATTAATTAGTAGTAAAATATAAAATATAGGTAAGATTGAGGAAATTATTATAATTTCTAAAGATATTAGAGTTAAAAGTAAATGGGGGTAAAAATTTGTGATTAAAAAAATTGAAGTTAAATAGGTTATTAAAATTAAAATGGGGAAGGGCAGGAAGCTAAGTAGTTTATGTAAAACTTTAATTTTGTAAATTAAAATTAAATTAAGAATTTTTTAGCTATTTCAAAAAAATAAAAAAAATTATATTTTTAATCTCCAAAATTAAAGTTTTTATTTAAACTATTTTTTGAATGATATATAATTTTTATTTAATTTTAATTTTTATTATTATTTTAATTCTTGTTAGATTAGTAAGGATTGAAGAAAGACATCCTATAATAATAGGGGTAGCTATATTTATTGTTACTATAATAGTAATTTTAGTGATGAGAATTATTAATAAAATAAGGGTCTATTCAATAATTTTTTATATAGTTATAATTGGGGGGATTTTAATTTTATTTCTTTATTTTAATAGATTTGCTACAGATGGAGTAATTATTATTAGATATTTTGATTTATTAAATACATTGTATAAACTTTTTACTTTATGTTTAATTTATGTTACTATATCAAAAATAGATTATTTTAAAAGTTTGATTAGGGGGAATGATTCTATTAGGGAAATAAAAAATTTTGTTTTAGAAAGGAATTTTAATTCTTTTAAGTTGATTTATATTAAATTTGATTTAATAATAATTTTTATTTTATTATATCTTTTGTATCTTTTGGTTATAGTTGTAAAAATTTTATTTTTGTTTAAACCTAAGGCTATGCGTCAAATATTATAATGAAAATAATTTTTTATAAGAGTAATTTAAAAAAAGAATTATTGTATTTACCTACTCCAATTAATATTAATTTAATATGGAATTTTGGATTTTTGTTAGGGATATGTTTAAGGGTTCAAATTTTAAGAGGAATTTTTTTAACAATATATTATAATTCTAGAGTTGATTTAGCATTTGAAAGGGTTATTCACATTATTCATGATGTTAATTATGGGTGGGTTATTCGGTTAATTCATATAAATGGAGCTTCTTTTTTTTTATTTGTTTATTTATACATATTGGACGAGGATTATACATAAGATCATATAAAATAATTATTCCTTGATTAAGGGGTAGTGTAATATTTTTAATAATTATGGGGGCTGCATTTTTAGGGTATGTTCTACCTTGAGGACAAATATCTTTTTGAGGGGCTACTGTTATTACAAATTTAGTTTCAGCTATTCCTTTTATTGGGAATGATATTGTTATTTGATTATGAGGAGGGTTTAGGGTAGGGGCAGCTACTTTAAGACGATTTTATAGATTTCATTTTATTTTACCTTTAGTTATTTTATTAATTGTTTTAGTACATTTAGCTTCTCTTCATACTTTTGGGTCTAGAAACCCTTTAGGGGTATCTAAGGATTTAAATAAAATTCCTTTCCATAAATATTTTCTTATTAAAGATTTATTAGTTTTATTAATTATGGTTATTAGGATATTACTTATTAATTGTCTAAATCCTTATGTTTTAGGGGATCCAGAAAATTTTAATTTGGCTAATCCAATGGTAACTCCAATTCATATTCAACCTGAATGATATTTTCTTTTTGCTTATGCTATTTTACGGTCTATTCCAAGTAAATTGGGGGGGTTATAGCTTTAGGAGCTTCTGTTTTAATTTTGGTGATTTTACCCTTTTTTAGAGGGGGGGATTTTATAAGGGAAGTAAATTATCCATTTAATCAGATTTTATATTGATTATTTATTAATTTTTTTATTTTATTAACATGAATTGGTATAAAACCTATTGAGTATCCTTATATAGAAATTGGACAAATTTTATCTGTAATATATTTTATATATATTTTTTTAAATTATATATTTAAGAAAAGTTGAAATTTGTTTATAGAATAGTTTTATAGTTTATAAAAAATTTTAAATTGCAAATTTAAAGAATTTAGGTTAAATAAAACTTTTAAGTAAATTTATATTTTATATTAATTTATAAATTTATTTAAATATATAAAATTTTGATATAAGTTAATATTTTAATAATGTTATTAAAGGATTTAATTTAAAGTATTAAAATTTAAAGAAATTTTTAATTTGTAAAATTTTTATTATAGATTAATTAAAGTGCCAGCAATAGCGGTTATACTTTATATATAAAATTAATTTAATTAAATATTAAAGTAAAATTATTTAAGTGATAAATTTAATTGGGGTAAGTAAATGGAATAGTGAAATAATTTATTTATTTTAATTTAGTTGAATTTATTTATATAAAATTTAATGTTGTAAAGATTTAATTTTATTAAAATTAGGATTAGATACCCTATTATATAAGTTTATAATTAAAATATTAATAAAGTAAATTTATAGATTGAAATTGTTAGATATGACGGTATTTTAATTTATTTAGAGGAATTTGATGATTAAATTGATACTCCACAATAAGACATACTTATTAAATTTTGTATTTATATATTTTTATTTAGAAAAATTTTTTTAAAAATAATTTTGAAATTTTTTATTATAAAAATTATTTAAATCAATATGTAATTTAAAGATAAGGTTTAATTGAATTACTATAAATTATTAATTTATAAAAAGTATATTTAAATTATATTTATAAATAGGATTTAAAGGTAAAATTAATTAATTAATTAATTTGATTTAATTTTAAAATATGTACAAATTGCCCGTCAATTTAGTTTATTAATAAATAGATAAATTTATTTAAAATTAAGTAAGTCGTAACAAAGTAAATATACTGGAAAGTGTATTTAGAAGTTTAAATAAAAAGAAATTTAATTTTTTAGGGTAAAAAAATTTTTTTTTTAAATCATTAATAGTTAAAAAATTTAATTTTAAGTAAATAAATTGAATAAATTAAATGAATTGTATTTTAAATGTATTGTAAAAGAAAAAATTATTTTATTAAATTAAAGTTTTATTTATTTTACCTTTTGTATCAGGGTTGATTAAAATTTTTTAGTTAAAAGTAAAAATTTCGAAATTAATAGAGATAAAATTTTAAAAAGTTAAAGTAATAAATTTATTTAAAATAAAATTTTTGTAATTAAATGTTAATCGAAATTAATAATATCTAATTTTTTAATAAATAAATTTAATTTATAATTTTTTATATACATGTTATATTATAAATATATAAATGTAAATAAAAATTTAAATATTTTAAGGGATGAACTTTAAAATTTAATTAAAAATATATATATATATATTAATATGTAATTAATTTATAGAATATAATTTAAAATTTTAATTTTTAGAAAAAATGTAATTATTTATTTGGAAGTTATTAATATTAATTTTTAATATATTTTAATTTATATATTAAAATATGATTATAAATATTTTTTAATTATTAATAATGATTAAATTAGTAAAAAAATTTCGTATTTATGTAATAAATTTTTATTATTAAATTAATTTTAATGAATTAAGCAAAAAATTTATATTTACCTGTTTATTAAAAACATGTCTTTAAAGTTTATTTATTTAAAGTCTATTCTGCTCAATGAAAATTTTAAATAGCTGCAATATTTTTGATTGTACTAAGGTAGCGTAATAAAAAGTTTTTTAATTGAAAAATTGTATGAAAGATTATATAAGATATACACTTTATTAAAATTAAAATTTTAAAATTTATTTATAAGTAAAAAATCTTATTAAATTTTAATAGACGAGAAGCCCCTATAAAACTTTATAAATAAGATTGATTTAGATTAATATTATTGATTTAAATTAAATTATTTATTATATTGGGGAAATGAAAAAATAGTTTAATTTTTTTATAAATAATTATATAGATATATAAAAATTTAGAAAGAGTGTTTAATTAAAATTATTAGATTAAGTTACTTTAGGGATAACAGCATAATATTTTTAGAAAGTTCTTATTGATAAAAATGTTTATGACCTCGGTGTTGAATTAAAATAAATGTTAAAAGGAGATTTTTAATTATTAAGTCTGTTCGACTTTTAAAATTTTACATGATTTGAGTTAAAATCGGTGTAAGCCAGATTGGTTTCTATCTTTAAAATATAAATTTAATATTTGTACGAAAGGACTTTATTATTAGTTAATTAGATAATTTTTAAAATTAAATAAAGATAAGTATTTAAATTTAGTTAAATTTTTATAATATTAATATGTCATATTAAAGTTATTTATTGAATAATTTAAATAATTTAATTTAAAATATAATATTGAAGATATTAAAATGATAAAATTATCTTTAAATGTAAAAAATTATATAATATAATAAATATATTTTATTTCCAATAAAAAAATTTAGTTAAAGAATTAATATAATTATTCAGAAACACTTTTTATAAATTAATTTAATTTATAGAGAAATAATTAAAAGTTAGATTTCTAATCTATAAATAAATGGGTATCATTTTTATTTCTATAAAATATAATATTATGTAATTAAAAAATTAAGGTGTATAATTTAAGGGGGCTTAATTTTATAAGAAATTTGAAGAAATTTGAAGAAATTTGAGGCATTTTTTTGAAAAATGTCAATTTTTATATGTAAGAAAAATAGGAAATAAATATCTATTAATAGGGAGGGGGAAACTTTAATCATATTTATAAGGAATAAATTAAACAAATTTAATAATTTCTAATTAAGTGAACTATTTTTGTCGATTGACTTTTTTCAGGAATGGAAAACTGGTTTTCCTCATAGGATTTGGAAGAAATTTAAGAAAAAGAGGCAAAAGAAAGATCTTAAAATTTTTAATATGATATAAAATTTAGACCTGATAAAATATTAAATTTTTAATATATTAATAAATTAAAAAATAGTATAAATATAATAGTATTTATGTAAGGGTAAAATTATTCTATAAATGTTAAAGATAAATAATAAATAGTAATTTAAATATTTTTATGAAAAATTAAGGTTAAGTTATTTTAATAGATAAATAAAATTACATAGTAAATTACATTTTGGTGGACAATAATGAAATATTCAATTAGGTGAGGAATTTAAAATATTACAATTATAAATTTTTATAATGAAATTATAATGTTTTTTTTAAACTATATTTTAATTAATAAGAAATTTAAAATTAGTAATGATTTTATAGTTAAGTAAAAATTTTAGTTTTTAAATTAAAGTTAAAATGAATAGAATAAAAAAAAATTAATTTAATAAAAATTTTGTATTAAAGTAAAATTATAATTTTGGAGAAATTTGAAGAAATTTGAAGAAATTTGAAGAAATTTGAGGCATTTTTTTGAAAAATGTCAATTTTTATATGTAAGAAAAATAGGAAATAAATATCTATTAATAGGGAGGGGGAAACTTTAATCATATTTATAAGGAATAAATTAAACAAATTTAATAATTTCTAATTGAGTGAACTATTTTTGTCGATTGACTTTTTTCAGGAATGGAAAACTGGTTTTCCTCATAGGATTTGGAAGAAATTTAAGAAAAAGAGGCAAAAGAAAGATCTTAAAATTTTTAATATGATATAAAATTTAGACCTGATAAAATATTAAATTTTTAATATATTAATAAATTAAAAAATAGTATAAATATAATAGTATTTATGTAAGGGTAAAATTATTTTATAAATGTTAAAGATAAATAATAAATAGTAATTTAAATATTTTTATGAAAAATTAAGGTTAAGTTATTTTAATAGATAAATAAAATTACATAGTAAATTACATTTTGGTGGACAATAATGAAATATTCAATTAGGTGAGGAATTTAAAATATTACAATTATAAATTTTTATAATGAAATTATAATGTTTTTTTTAAACTATATTTTAATTAATTAGAAATTTAAAATTAGTAATGATTTTATAGTTAAGTAAAAATTTTAGTTTTTAAATTAAAGTTAAAATGAATAGAATAAAAAAAAATTAATTTAATAAAAATTTTGTATTAAAGTAAAATTATAATTTTGGAGAAATTTGAAGAAATTTGAAGAAATTTGAAGAAATTTGAAGAAATTTGTGGCATTTTTTTGAAAAATGTCAATTTTTATATGTAAGAAAAATAGGAAATAAATATCTATTAATAGGGAGGGGGAAACTTTAATCATATTTATAAGGAATAAATTAAACAAATTTAATAATTTCTAATTGAGTGAACTATTTTTGTTGATTGACTTTTTTCAGGAATGGAAAACTGGTTTTCCTCATAGGATTTGGAAGAAATTTAAGAAAAAGAGGCAAAAGAAAGATCTTAAAATTTTTAATATGATATAAAATTTAGACCTGATAAAATATTAAATTTTTAATATATTAATAAATTAAAAAATAGTATAAATATAATAGTATTTATGTAAGGGTAAAATTATTCTATAAATGTTAAAGATAAATAATAAATAGTAATTTAAATATTTTTATGAAAAATTAAGGTTAAGTTATTTTAATAGATAAATAAAATTACATAGTAAATTACATTTTGGTGGACAATAATGAAATATTCAATTAGGTGAGGAATTTAAAATATTACAATTATAAATTTTTATAATGAAATTATAATGTTTTTTTTAAACTATATTTTAATTAATTAGAAATTTAAAATTAGTAATGATTTTATAGTTAAGTAAAAATTTTAGTTTTTAAATTAAAGTTAAAATGAATAGAATAAAAAAAAATTAATTTAATAAAAATTTTGTATTAAAGTAAAATTATAATTTTGGAGAAATTTGAAGAAATTTGAAGAAATTTGAGGCATTTTTTTGAAAAATGTCAATTTTTATATGTAAGAAAAATAGGAAATAAATATCTATTAATAGGGAGGGGGAAACTTTAATCATATTTATAAGGAATAAATTAAACAAATTTAATAATTTCTAATTGAGTGAACTATTTTTGTCGATTGACTTTTTTCAGGAATGGAAAACTGGTTTTCCTCATAGGATTTGGAAGAAATTTAAGAAAAAGAGGCAAAAGAAAGATCTTAAAATTTTTAATATGATATAAAATTTAGACCTGATAAAATATTAAATTTTTAATATATTAATAAATTAAAAAATAGTATAAATATAATAGTATTTATGTAAGGGTAAAATTATTCTATAAATGTTAAAGATAAATAATAAATAGTAATTTAAATATTTTTATGAAAAATTAAGGTTAAGTTATTTTAATAGATAAGTAAAATTACATAGTAAATTACATTTTGGTGGACAATAATGAAATATTCAATTAGGTGAGGAATTTAAAATATTACAATTATAAATTTTTATAATGAAATTATAATGTTTTTTTTAAACTATATTTTAATTAATTAGAAATTTAAAATTAGTAATGATTTTATAGTTAAGTAAAAATTTTAGTTTTTAAATTAAAGTTAAAATGAATAGAATAAAAAAAAAATTAATTTAATAAAAATTTTGTATTAAAGTAAAATTATAATTTTGGAGAAATTTGAAGAAATTTGAAGAAATTTGAGGCATTTTTTGAAAAATGTCAATTTTTATATGTAAGAAAAATAGGAAATAAATATCTATTAATAGGGAGGGGGAAACTTTAATCATATTTATAAGGAATAAATTAAACAAATTTAATAATTTCTAATTGAGTGAACTATTTTTGGCGATTGACTTTTTTCAGGAATGGAAAACTGGTTTTCCTCATAGGATTTGGAAGAAATTTAAGAAAAAGAGGCAAAAGAAAGATCTTAAAATTTTTAATATGATATAAAATTTAGACCTGATAAAATATTAAATTTTTAATATATTAATAAATTAAAAAATAGTATAAATATAATAGTATTTATGTAAGGGTAAAATTATTCTATAAATGTTAAAGATAAATAATAAATAGTAATTTAAATATTTTTATGAAAAATTAAGGTTAAGTTATTTTAATAGATAAATAAAATTACATAGTAAATTACATTTTGGTGGACAATAATGAAATATTCAATTAGGTGAGGAATTTAAAATATTACAATTATAAATTTTTATAATGAAATTATAATGTTTTTTTTAAACTATATTTTAATTAATTAGAAATTTAATTTCAATAAAATTATTAACATTAATTTACCTCTATTTGGTTTTAATTAAAAATAAATTTTTTAGGAAAAATAATTTTTAAGTGCAAATTAAATGTTATAATATTTTAACTATTATTCATTTGAATTTAAAATATTCAATAAAATAATGTAAAATAAATGATTACTAAAAAAATTAAAAATATTTTATTAATTTTAATAAAATTTTTTAAATAAAAATAGTTAGTAGTTTTAAAAAATAAAATTGAAGGGAATAAAATTTTTAAGTAAAAGTAAGCAAAAATTGTTGATGAGCATAGTATAATGAAAGAAATAAATAAGTATGAGTTTAAAGAAAAAATCTTAATTGATAAAACTTTTAAATAAAAATTAATTGTTGGAGGTAATATAATAAAAAAGATTGTTAAAATTAAAATTAAAATTTTGTAATAAAATGTAATAAAATGAATGTCATGAATGAAGGTTAGGTTAAAAAATTTAAATAAAGATGTAGTAATAAATAGAATAATAGAGTAAATTATAAAGTAGTTAAATCATATTGAATAATCTCAAATTAATAAATTTAGGAATCAAGTTATTTGATTTAAAGATGATGCTCTAATAATAAGTTTTAATAAATTAGTGTTTATAATTATAAAGAATCTGGAAATTAAGTTAAAAATTAAAATTAAGTAAATTAAATTAATGATATAAGAGATTTCTTTAATTGAATTAATATTATGAAATAGGTAGAAAGGTAATATTTTTTGTGAAGTTATTAATAAAAAATTTCTTGATCAGTCTATATTAATTAATAAATGTATATATCATCATAAAAATGGTCAAGTTCCTATTTTTATTAAAATAGTTAATAAAATTATTATTAAAAATAAGGTTGAATAGTTTATTAAAGAGAAAAAAAATATAGAGATTAATATTAAAGATGATCTAAATCTTTGGATTAGAAAATATTTTATAAAAATATCTTTATTAGAAGGAGTGTTTAAAAAGTATAGAATTGGGATAAATGAAATTATATTTATTTCAATTATTATTCAAAGAAATAGAAGTGAGTTAGTTCTTGTCCCTAAAAGAATTCTTAAGTTTAGTATGGAAAAAAATAAAGTTAAATTAATATTTATTAATATTTATTAATATTTATTAATATTTATTAATATTTATTAATATTTATTAATATTTATTAATATTTATTAATATTTATTAATATCTATTAATATCTATTAATATTTATTAATATTTATTAATATTTATTAATATTTATTAATATTTATTAATATTTATTAATATTTATTAATATTTATTAATATTTATTAATATTTATTAATATTTATTAATATTTATTAATATTTATTAATATTTATTAATATTTATTAATATTTATTAATATTTATTAATATTTATTAATATTTATTAATATTTATTAATATTTATTAATATTTATTAATATTTATTAATATTTATTAATATTTATTAATATTTATTAATATTTATTAATATTTATTAATATTTATTAATATTTATTAATATTTATAAATGTTTATAAATGTTTATAAATGTTTATAAATGTTTATAAATGTTTATAAATGTTTATAAATGTTTATAAATGTTTATAAATGTTTATAAATGTTTATAAATGTTTATAAATGTTTATAAATGTTTATAAATGTTTATAAATGTTTATAAATGTTTATAAATGTTTATAAATGACGTTATTTTATTTATTTATTTATTATTTAGTAATAAAATAATTTTATATTTTTAAATAAATTTACAGTTTATTACTTAAATCAGACATATTACTTTAATTTTTAATTTAATTTAAAATATTTCATTTACATTGAAAAAATAATTTTTTAATTAAAATTAATTGTGTCAGTATGTAAATAAGTGATTTTTTTCTTCTAATCATAAAGATATTGGGGTTATATATTTTATATTTGGGATTTGGTCAGGGATAGTGGGGGCAGGATTGAGGTTAATTGTTCGAATAGAATTAGGGATACCTGGGCAATTAATTAATAATGATCAAATTTATAATTCTATTGTTACAGCTGATGCATTTATTATAATTTTTTTTATAGTGATACCAATTATAGTTGGGGGGTTTGGGAATTATTTAATTCCATTAATACTTACAGTTCCTGATATAGCATTTCCACGTTTAAATAATATAAGTTTATGGCTTTTATTTCCTTCAATAATTTTAATGTTGGCAAGAATAATAATTGATCAAGGAGCAGGGACAGGGTGAACTGTGTATCCACCTTTATCTTTAAGAGATAGACATCCTGGAATTTCAACTGATTTAGTAATTTTTTCATTACATTTAAGTGGGGTTTCTTCAACTTTAGGGTCAATTAATTTTATTTCAACAATTATTAATATACGACCTTATATAATATCAATAGATAAAATTACATTATTTGTGTGAGCAATTTTTTTAACAACAATTCTTTTATTATTATCATTACCTGTTTTAGCAGGAGGAATTACAATATTATTATTTGATCGAAATTTGAATACTTCTTTTTATGATCCTGTAGGGGGGGGATCCAATTTTGTATCAACATTTATTTTGGTTTTTTGGTCATCCTGAGGTTTATATTTTAATTTTACCTGGATTTGGAATAGTTTCACATATAATTTTTACTGAATGTGGTAAAAAGGGGTCTTTTGGGAGGTTAGGTATAATGTATGCTATAATTTCAATTGGAGGGTTAGGGTTTATTGTATGAGGGCATCATATGTTTACAGTTGGGATAGATGTTGATACTCGAGCTTATTACACATCAGTAACTATAATTATTGCAGTTCCTACAGGGATTAAAGTATTTAGGTGGTTAGCTACAATAATAGGGGTTAAAGTTGATTTTAGAGTGGTAATGATGTGGGTTATTGGATTTATTTTTTTATTTTCTTTAGGGGGAATAACAGGAGTTACTTTATCTAATTCTTCTTTAGATATAGTTATACATGACACTTATTATGTTGTAGCTCATTTTCATTATGTTTTATCAATGGGGGCTGTTTTTTCTATTATTGGGGGGTTTATTTTTTGATTTCCTTTAATTACTGGGTTTACTTTAAATTCAAAATGGTTAATGATTCAATTTTTTGTTATATTTATTGGGGTTAATATAACTTTTTTTCCTCAACATTTTTTAGGGTTAAGAGGGATACCACGACGTTATTCTGATTATCCTGATAGTTATTTAATATGAAATATAGTGTCATCAATTGGGTCATTAATTTCAATTGTAAGAATACTTATATTAATTTATATTATTTGAGAATCTTTTATAGTGGAACGATTAGTATTATTTAAAAATTATTTAATAGTATCAGTAGAGTGATTGCATTTAGCTCCTCCTTTAGGACACTCTTATTTAGAAGGTTCATTACAAATTAAGTAAAATGAAGGAATGATTTATTTTAATATTACAAGATTCTGCCTCTCCAATAATAGAATGGATGATAATATTTCATGATTTTACTTTATTAATTAATTTAATTATTGTAGTTTTAATTTTATGAATTATTATAAATGTTTCTTTAAATAAATTTATTGTTTAAATAGTTGAAAGTCAGGAAGTTGAAATTATTTGAACTATTATTCCTATTTTTACTTTAGTAATTTTAGGGGTTCCTTCAATAAAAATTTTATATATATTAGATGAGGTTTATTTACCTTTTTTAACAGTCAAAGTAGTGGGTCATCAATGATATTGGTCTTATGAATATTCTGATTTTATAAGGAAAAGGATAGATTCATATATAGTGAAGGATATTAATTTAAGGAGATTTCGTTTATTAGACAGAACAGAAAATTTAGTTTTGCCAATAGACGTTCAAATTCGATTTTTAATTTCTTCTGAGGATGTGATTCATTCATTTGCGGTTCCTTCAGTAGGGATTAAAGTTGATGCTGTTCCTGGACGATTGAATCAGGGAGGGGTAAATATATCTATTCCTGGTTTTCATTTAGGGCAGTGTTCAGAAATTTGTGGAATGGCACATAGATTTATACCTATTGTTGTTGAAGGAAGGGGAGTGAAAGATTTTATAAACTATATAGAAGAATTTATAGAAGAATTTATTGAATAAAAATAGTTTAATTTTAATTTAATTAAGTAACTTAAATTTAAAGTAATAATTTTTTAAATTATTTATAGTAATTTTGTTAGTACTCTTGATTAATTCCTCAAATAAAGCCTATATATTGATTATTGTTAATGATGTATTTATGAATTTTATGAATTTATTATATAATTTTAATGAGAGGATTTTTTTTAAAAATTTACTTAACAAAAATTAAAAAATATGAAGTTTTGGAAAGTAAATGAGATATTAAATGATAACTAATTTATTTAGAGTATTTGATCCTTCTAGAAGAATTGATTATTCTTTAAATTGAGTAAGAATATTGATGTTAAGTTTATTTATTCCTCAATTATATTGAGTTTTGTCAAGTAAATATATTATAGTATGAAAATTAATTTTAATAGGGGTAGTTAATGAAATTAAAAATTTCTTTAATTAATTTTAATAAGTTAAATGTTTTATTATTTATATTTTTATTTGTTTTTATTATATTTAATAATTTTGTGAGGTTATTTCCTTATATTTTTTCTAGAACAAGACATATTTGTATTACAGTTTCAATTTCTTTAATAATTTGGGTAAGGATAATAATTTTTGGGTGGGTTAATTTTTTTAATCATATGTTAGTTCATTTAACTCCTCAAGGGACTCCAGATGTTTTAATACCTTTTATAGTAATAATTGAATTTATTAGAAATATTATTCGTCCTTTAACTTTATCAGTTCGGTTGTCTGCTAATATTATTGCTGGTCATCTTTTAATTACTTTAATAAGTCAATCACATGAAATTTTAGGGGAAGTAGTATAAATTTTGAATTAAATTTAATTAAAAGAAAAAAACTTAGACTTTTCAAATACGATTCTAGGACAAGGTGCACAAGGCACTGAATAGGATCTGAATTAGGATCTGAAGTAGCAATTAAATCGATTGTAATTTTTAAGAGAAAGAATAAAAACCTTTTAAGGAAAATTAAAATTCTTGACAAAATCACACATCTAAATATCATTACTCTATTAAGGCTGTTTGTCTAACTATAACGCAATGACATATAGTTATGAATTTTTTCGAGTCAAATACACCTTATGAAATTCTTTTTGATCCGACTGTTAAGTTGACTTTGGATATTACGTCAAAAAGTAAAATTGCATTTCAATTATGTTGTGCAATATTTTACATACAATGCCGATCACAACCGATTATCCATCGAGACATTAAGCCTGCAAATATTTTAGTAAAAAGACACTTCATCGTCAAACTATGTGACTTAGTTGTTAAACAACCAGATTCCAGGATTATTTCCAAACATTGAGTCAATATTTGCTGCATGTAGTTAAAAAACATCTCTGATGTATTCAATTCTTCTGTGGACGAAAAATCTTGGAGGAGTTACATTTGTCATCCAAATGTTAACAAAATTTTTGACAAAATTTTCCCAATTTGGGTTTCTTCAATTTTCAGAAACTTCATTTTTTATTAATTGAAAAGATTCTTCGATCTCGGCTGGTGGAAACAATGGCAATGCAAGAATCGCCAATAATGATTTTTTTATCTCTCCATTTTTGACAGAAGTGAATTTTCTAGATGGGATCTTAGTATGCTTTTATACACCCCCTAAAAATATAATTTCATAATAAATTATTAAACTTTGAGGCAACGAAGTCAAAAAAATCAAATTTTAACCCATATCGAAAATTAATTAATGCAGTGTTGACACAAAAATTTAAGTACATATTCTGATTCACCCTAACAATAATTAGATACTTAAACAAATTTTCTTTATACCATAATACTAATTACCATAATAGGAATGAAGATTTAAACTTTTGCAAATTTTTTCTAAAGTATTTGATTTATTTACTAGCTGGATGAATATGCCGCACAGTGGGTCAAAATAAAAAAACTGGGTTCAAAATAGTCTACAGGTCACAAATCTTAAGGGGGGTGACACCTTTGACCTGCAAAAAAGTTAAATCCCTTTTTTGGCTTAAACGATACTTTATAATGTGTAGAATAGAAATTATATCATTAGAGATGATTTCGAACTTATTTTATGTGAAAAAAATCAAAATCTGCAAAAGGTGTCCAAGAGCGCTTCAAGTGCTTTCAAAACTTTAAACGCTTTTTTCTTCAAATGACGTTTTTAAAAGCGGTGGGCAGTCTAGCCAGAACAGTTTTGATCGAATTGACTTCGGACAAAGTTTTTTTTATCGTCATTTACTAATGCTTTCGAGTACGTAGCGGATTTTTTTTGGTTTCTTCGTTTTTTTTGACAACAGATTTTTTGAAAAATTTTCGCCCTAAAAATCCACTTTTTACTTTCAACTACTGTCAAATACACCAAAATTAATCTCAGATTCAGAAAAACTTTGAATTTTTGATTTAGATTAAACGGTCTAACCAGAATCTTGCCCACCGATTTGCTCTGCAGAGGAAGGAGACCAACTTCAGCGCCCTCTGTAGACAACAAATTTAAACTTTTTTTTACAAATAAATATATTTTTGTAAACTTAAGAAGTTAAAAAATAAATCCCTCAAAACCAAATTTTGTTTACTTTCTTCCCGTGTCTTAAAAAATTTATGAAAAACAGGTTCAAAAGAGGCCTCAAAGGTGTCACTCCCTCTAAATGAATTAAAAAATTTTTTTTAAACACTCAGCAATGAATTTTGAAGAGATCTCTCGAAGCTGATTATAACATTTTTGTTAATTGTTAATCTATATTGTTTCAAATGAATCTGAGGGTTTATGGACACGATATTTTGAGCTTTTAAGAAACAGCTCAAAAAATTTAAGAATTTTTTTTTCTATTTTTGACTATTTGAATTTCTGTAAAGAATTTCATTACTTTTTAAGATAATTAGGTGTGTGCGTAAAATTTTGTCCTTTTTTATATTTATTTGAAAGATTTAATTTAAAAGTAGATATTAGAAATCAGGGACATTTTTGAAATAAATTGAAGTTTAGCAATCATTTGTAACTTTTCCAAAATTCAATTTTTTAAAAGTTTTTACCTATAATTCTTTTATAAATTCATTATTTTTAATAATTAATTAAATATATCTTAATCAATATAACCAATTTTAAAAGAAATTGGTAGATTACAATTTTTAAAATAAACTAAATTTCTAAAAGTTCAGATAGAATTGTGTACTTACGTAATCGTTTTTTCAGCAAATGATTGTCATCAATTGTAGACAGTCAACACCGAAAGAGTTTAGAATTTCGGATGTATGGAAGAATAATTGGCCGCTGCCCATTACATTTCTCATGTAGATTATGTCCACTATTAATAGTTGTTCATTTATGTTAATAAAATCCGATGTTCCAGATTGGTGTCGGCGTAGATGATTTTGTGACTCCGAATTTTACTACATCAGCAAAGTCTGATAATGACGTTGGATCTTAAATTATTTTAATATGTCTATTCTCCCAAGCGTACATTCCATTTCTGATATTGTCAAACGGTAGCCTATATTTTTAATCAGCCACCCCAAGATCCCCCGAGTATAGAGAGTTTCAAGTGAATCCAATAAATTTTTACAAAACTTGTCCTCCATATTGGATCCGCTATTTTGAATTTTTGAAAACTAGCATCATATTCGTAAACAGCGACCCCAAGAACCCCCAAGTAACGAGTTTCAGGACGCGATATTTTGAGCTTTTGAGAGTATCTACCTGCTTCTTTCCGGTGAAAATACGTCTGAAACGAAATTTTTTTCTCGAAAAATCGTGTTTTTTGGAAAAAATTCTTCATAACTTTTTAACAATTTGGTATAAACAAATTTTAACTTTAGAATCTGAAAGATTCTGTAAATTTTAAATCTGGAGTAAATTTTACATTAAAAATAATATGTGCGAATTTTTTATATGCATGTTAATAAAAAACAAGGTCCTCAAAGTCAATTAAAATTTTTCGTCCGTCTGGTTCTTAATGGGTTAATATTAAATTACACAGGCACACATAAAAAGTGTCGTGGCCGAGACACTACAGTGGTATATTCCCATGTATTTTTGGCCGCTGAATCCGAATCTGAAGTCCGAATGCTCAAATTGGTTCTTTTTTTAGTTATACTCAAAAAACGACTCAAAACACGAATTTGAACCAAAAAAATTTAACAAATTTTTTTGTGACATAACAATAGCATATTCCTATGTATTTTTTCCCGCTGAATCCGGATTCGAAGTCAGAATTGACAGATATGCTCAAAATTTTGAGCTAAACTCAAAAACGACTCAAAAAACCGAATTAAAATGTAGAAAATGAAAAATTTCTTCTGTGACACTGCAAAAGTATATTCCTATGTATTTTTTCACGCTGAATCCGAATTCAAAGTCAAAATTGACAGATTTGCTCAAAATTTTGAGATAAACTCAAAAAACCACTCAAAAAAGACTCAAAAAAACGAAATAAGATGAAAAAAAATTTTTATGACACTACATTACTATATTTCCATGTACTTTTTCCTGCTGAATTGGAATTCGCAGTCAGAATTGACAGATTTGCTTAAAATTTTGAGATAAGCTCAAAGAATTGATAAAAAAAGCGATTTAAAATAAAGAAATGGAAATTTTTTGCTATGACACTACACTACAGTATTTCCATATCGGATCTCGCATTTAAAGTCAGAATTGATAGATTTCTGACTGATTTGCTCAAAATTTTGAAATAAACTCAAAAAACTGATAAAAATGCAATTTAATACGAAAAAAAGAAATTTTTTGCTATGACACTACACTAGTGTATTCCTATGTATTTTTTCACTGTGATTCCGAAGTTAGAATTTTCAAAGTGGCTCAAAATTTTGGGTTTCATTAAATGTGCTTAGAAACATGCATGTAAAGGGGAATTTTTGTCGAAACCTTATGTTATAATAATGGACGGTTTTGGTATTCAGTTTATAAAATTCATGAGAATACACTACCCAATACCAAAAAATGAACTCTTTTGCATTAAATTAAATTTTGAGCATTTTTGGATTTAACTTAAAATTTTGAGCCAATTTAATAATTTTAACTTTGAATTTAGAAGCAGATGTAAAAACATCAGAGTATACTAATGTTGTGTACTAGCAAGAAAAGTAGAGCTTCTTGACTTTAATTTTTGTAACTTAACAGATTTTCTTGTATGTCTCAAAATTTTGAGCCATTTAAATAATTCTGACTTTAAATGCGAGATCCAAATGTAAAAATATATGGAAATACTGTAATGTAGTGTCATAGCAAAAAATTTCCAATTCTTTATTTTAAATCGCTTTTTTATCAATTCTTTGAGCTTATCTCAAAATTTTGATCAAATCTGTCAATTCTGACTGCGAATTTGGATTCAGCGGGAAAAAGTACATGGGAATATAGTAGTGTAGTGTCATAAAATTTTTTTTTATCTTAATTCGGTTTTTTGAGTCTTTTTTTGAGTGGTTTTTTGAGTTTATCTCAAAATTTTGAGCAAATCTGTCAATTTTGACTTCGAATTCGGATTCAGCGTGAAAAAATACATAGGAATATACATTTGCAGTGTCACAGAAGAAATTTTTCATTTTCGTCATTTTAATTCGGGTTTTTGAGTCGTTTTTTGAGTTTAGCTCAAAATTTTGAGCATATCTGTCAAATCTGACTTCTAATTCGGATTCATCGGGAAAAAATACATAGAAATATGCTATTGTTATGTCAAAAAAATTTTAAAATTTTTTTGGTTCAAATTCGTGTTTTGAGTCGTTTTTTGAGTATAACTAAAAAAAAGAACCAATTTGAGCATTCGGACTTCAGATTCGGATTCAGCGTCCAAAAATACATGGGAATATACTACTGTAGTGTCTCGGCCACGACACTTTTTTCGTGTGCCTGTGTTATTAAATCTAAAATTTTAACAGAAATAATTTTACTGAAACTTTTTCAAAATTATTTTCGTTTATTCAATACAATTAATATTTTTTAGAATTTTTAACTAAAATTAATATTTTTAAATAGTTTTTGAAATATTTCTTCGAGAACTTTCAAATTTATTTGTTTATAATTTAATTTTACGTAAAATTATTGAATTAAACTTTTTGAAAAAATTAATTGTACGGAATTGTCACTTTTTCTGTCCCTCACACTCTAAAGTGATATTTAATTTATTATTGATATGCAAATTTCAAAATTTTTTATATTCAAATATAAATTTTTAAAATAATTCTATAATCAAAATTTAAAAAATTTACCTATTAAGTACAAAATTAATTATTACTGTTCATATTTTCAATTTTTTTTTAAATTTTACGAAATTCAATTATTTTCTAAAATTTTAATAAATTCTTGGAAACAATTAAACTGTTTTTATAAATACTAAAATTTTTTGCAGGAATTAAATTATTTTTAATTAAATTTAAATAAAATTACATGAAAAATATAATTTCTTTCAAAAATTTCCATAAAATTCAATTCAACAAGAATTTTAAATTCTATAAAAATAATTCAATTATTCTCAATGCAGTTTTTAAAAAATTCCATATAAAAATTAAATTAGTTTCAATGCAATTTTTAAAAATATATTCTTTAAGGGGGAAACCTAATTGCAACTTTCAAAAAATTTATTTTTTATTTTTTTAATTTTTTTAGAGTAAATATATTTAGAAATTTTTTATTTTTTTTCTATTATTATATGACTCTTTGTGACTTAAAAAAAAATTTCTGCTGAACAAAAAAAAATAAATTGAAACTTTAAATGCGTTTTTCTCAAAATCACATTTTTTATTATTGCGTGCAGTCTAACTTAAACAAATATTTACCGATTATAATGAGATTTGGAAGTTTTATTCTTTATAAAATTACGAAGAATATTAACCAACATTTTAGGTGATATCACGATTTTAAGGGTGTTTTTTTGTGTAATTAGTGTAAAAAAAATTGTGAAAATTCAAGAAAAAGTGTCAAACACCTTAAAAATTTAAAATTTTTATTATTTTTACCTAAATTGAGGTTTATATTCTTAGAAAATAAGTTAAGAATGTAAGAAATTTTTTTTTTAATTTTAGTTAAAAATAAAAATTGCTACACGTCACGCAAGTCGAGAAAAAATATTAGGACCATCAGTGGTTATGCCAGCATATCTGCCTTATTTCTGGTTAAAATAAATAAAAAGAATTTATAAACATTGTTCAAAACACTAATAAAAAGATGCTTAAATGTAATTGAATTTTAATTTATATTTCCCCCCCAAAAATTTTTTAAAAATCCATAAAAATGAGCCACCTAATGTGGTTTCCCCCCTTAAAAAATTTAAAGAATTCAATTATCTTTATTTTTAATATATAATAAAATTCTTGAGACAAATTCAATTATTTTTAATATACTTAATTTTAATAAAATTCTTTGAAGGAATTCAACTATTTGTGAAAAAACTTTAATTGCATTTCTCAAAAAAATATTATTTTTAAATATTTCTATAAAATTCTTCATAACAATTTAATTATTTCTTAACAATTTAATAAATTTTTCGAAACATTTTCATTATTTTTATAAATGGTAAAATTCTTCGATAGATTTCAATTATTTTTAATTCACTTTTAATTAAATTCTTCTTCATAAAACTTAATTGCTTTCCAAATTTTTAATTAAAATTATTAAAGAAACTACATTAGTTTAAAAAAAAATTTAAAGAAATTCTCTAATAGAATTTAATTAAAATTTAAAAAATTTTAATAAAATTCTTTGCGAGAATTCAGTTATTTTTCTAAATAATAAAATTCTTTGAAGGAATTCTATTATTAACATTTTTTGATCAAATTCTTTGCAACAATTTGATGATTTTCATTATTTTCATGTTATAATTAATTTAAAATTGTAATGACAAATATAAATTATCAGATTTTTGTTTACTTTTTTTCATTAAGGGGAAAACCTCATTTAGACCTCCAAAAAATGCGTCATTTTTGAGATATTTTTTCACGGGTAGAATAACTCCAAACTTTTTGTAATTTATAGGGTACTTTAATACATGTTTTGAAAGTCTAAAAAAAATTGAGAAGAAGAAAAAAACATTTTTAATATTAAAATATACACCGCGTCTATAACACCTCATTTTATCTCTGTACATTCTAGCGCTCTAAATTTTTTTCTAAAACAAAAAAACCAAATTCTTTTTAAACTTTAGGATAAAACCTTCGATGTGACATTTCGAATTTTTAAAAAAATGTGAAAATTGATTTTTTACCCACTTTTATGTTAAAAGTGAGCTTTTCATACATAAAAATTGAGTTTAAAATTCCAAAAAAATGTGAAATTTTTTTTCAAAAAACAATTAACACTTTCAGTCCCAGTGGTCGATATATCGACCACTCTCTAAGCCACTGATTTTTTAACATAACTTAAAGGAAAACTTTAAATAATTGCATATTTCTTATTTTTATGTTTCTAACCTATATATTTTAAATTATGGTTGTTTTCAAAATTCTCAGGGTTTGCTGAATATTAATCTGAAATCAGATATGCAAATTCAAAATGGTGGATCCAATATGGCGGACAAAAATTAAAAATTAAACTTTGCTTGAAAATGGTCTCTTGGGGGTTTTTAGGGTTGCTGATTACGAATCTACAGTCAGTTCAAAAAAATTCAAAATGGCGGATCCAATATGGCGAACAAAAAGTTAAACAAATTTGCTTTAAAATTGTTTTTTGGGGTTTTTTGGGGTCGCTGATTACGAATCTAAAGTCAGTTTTTTAAAAAATCAAAATAGTGGATCCATAAATCCATATGTCGGACATAAAAAGTTACGAATTTGAAAACACCCTCCTCTTTTTTAATAGGGGCTTGAGACCGGCAATGGCAGAGTTTCATCTCTTTTCTTTTAATTTTTTTTTGTTTTTTAAAAGGTTTTAAATGTTTTTTTTTAATTTTTAAATACTTTTATTAATTTTGTTTTCTTATATATTTTTATATTTGTCGTAACAAACGACAAAAGACAAGTGACGATAAAAGACGAATGACAAAAAAACAAAAGAAAATCAAGAGAAAAAAAGGGAAAATGTCAAACGACAAAAAAACACAACTACTCTTCTATTTTTAATAATATTATTGTAATAGTCGTAACATTAGATTCGCCATTTAAAAATTTTGTAAGAATGATTCGAGATTTGTATTTACACACCCCGCAAACTTTCAAGAAGCAGCATTCAGTCCTATATTGTCAATTTTTAATTTTTGACTATCATATTGTATCCATTATTTTAAAGTTAGAGAAACTGACTTCAGATTCGTCATAAGTGACCTAGAAAAACCTAAGCGGTAATTTTCAAACAAATTTGATGGATTTTTTATTTCTTCGTCCAACATATTGAATCCTCCATTTTGAATTTTAATAAATTGACTTCAGATTCAGCATCAGCGACTTTAAAAACCTCCGAATGCCAACATTTAATAAAATTTGTTTCATTTTAAAATTTTGTTTGACATATTTGATCCGCCATTTTTAATTTTGACAAACTGACTCCAGATTTGAAATGAGCGACCCCAAAAACCACCGAAAGACCACTTTCATGTAAATTTGATTAATTTTTTAATCTATTGTCCGCCATATTGAATCCGCCATTCTAAATTTTGAAAAACTGACTTCAGATTCGTAATCAGCGACCCCAATAACCCCCAAGAGACAATTTTCAAGCAAATTTGTTTCATTTTTAAATTTTGTTTGACATATTGGATCCGACATTTTGAATTTTAAAAAACTAACTCCAGATTTGTAATCAGCGAACCCAAAAACCCCCGAGTGACAACTTTCAAGTAAATTTGTTTAATTTTTAATTTTTGTCCGCCATATTGGATCCGCCATTTTGAATTTTAAAAAACTGACTCCATATTCGTAATCAGCGACCCCAAAAACCCCCGAGTGACAACTTTCAAGTAAATTTGATTAATTTTTTACTTTATCGTCCGCCATATTGACTCCGATATTTTATATTTTTAAAATGTTGAAAATCTGGTTCCAGATTCGTAATCAGCGACCCCGAAAACCATAGGTACTATAACTATTGCAGATATTTTTTAATTGCCCTAATCACAAAATCGAAAAACGGTGTTTCGAGAAAAACGCGTTTAAAGTTTTAGATACATAAAAATTGTGTATAAATATAACTTACGACAGTTTCTTGCTAATCAGCAAATCCAGCTCCATAAAGTAGCCCTTCCTTTTCCTTGTAATATTCTTTTTGAGCCAACATCTTCATTTTATTAGCCGTTCGTCCTTCTTTTCATCTGATATAACTTCGGCGGTTCTGTCGCTGAATTCTCTTCTCGTCCTGCGATTCAGCAAACTTGTGTGCCTGGATTTCATATGCATTCCATATATCTATATGCATTTTATTCATTATTAGTAAAACCACCTTTTAGCCTTCATTGAAGACCAACGCAGCGAACGAACTGACGCGATGATCAAACAAATGAAAGCAGGGTTGCCACATAGAAATTACAAATTGTACTGAAAGTGGCACCCCGAATGAAAGAAGAAGGCAGACGGAATGCCAAACAAAAGAATCTCTGAACTCATAGGTAAAAATTTCCCCCGACAACGCGTGAATGAAAGTGACCGACCGACGGTGGCTAAAACCGTGCGATCAGACCACCTGGCGCGTCCTACTAAAGATTTCGTAACTTCTACAATAATACAAATATCGATTTAAAATTTAAAAGGTATATTCTTGAATAGTTGTAGAATTGATTAAAACTATTTCCAAAAAATCGATTTTTTTTCAACCGATAAATGAGGTTCCCCCCTTAAGAGACTGAAATTTTGTTAAATATTATGTTTTGTCAAATTAAAATTATGCAGATTTTTGTTTTTTTACTTCTAAACAAAATTAGAAAATTGTTAAACAACTGTGATTAAGATATAGAAAATTTATTTATTTTGCATTATTTTTATTTATATGAATCACAATTTTTTAAACAAAATTATTATATTGCTGTGAATATTAATATTAACTTATATTGGTGAATCAAATCGTACTTTAAAAAAAAGAATTAGCGAGCATAAAAACAAAATGGCGTCCTTACTACGTCAATCAGAAGAGGCTAAACTCGAAAATAAGTAAATATATTTATTAATTACTTTTAAAAAACGATGCATAAATATTGGGTCAAAATATATTTTAATGTTTTTGGGGTCGCTAATTACGAATCTGAAGTCAGATTTTCAAAATTAAAAATGGCGGATCCAATATGGCAGGCGAATTTTAAAAAATTTCTTGAATTCGCTTGACACTTTTTACTTGGGGGTTTTTGGTGTCGCTGATTACAAATCTGAAGTTTAATTTGCAAAATTCAAAATGGCAAGTATAATATGGCCTTGAAAAAGTCCGATTAAAATAATTTTGCAATGCGGAACGATTGGGTGGACTTGCAAAATACTGATCGATATAATATTATTGCAATGCGCAATTATTAAGTGGTCTTTCAAAAAGCCGATTGATATAATATTGCAATGCGCAGATTTTAAGTGACCTTGAAAAAGGCCGATTGATATAATATTGCAATATGCAATTATTGAGTGGCCTTGAAAAAGGCCGATTGATATATTATTGCAATGTGCAAAGATTGGGTGGCCTTGAAAAAGGGCGATTGATATAATATTGCAATGTGCAATGATTGGGTGGCCTTGAAAAAGGCCGATTGATATTATATTGCAATGGGCAATTTCAGTATGCATCTCGCTTCCGAACGAACCTACTGCAACTTCGCCTTCGCCGCCTTGCAAATAAACAAAGAACTGTAATGTAAAACGCGCAAATTTTTGAAAATAATGTAGGCTTTGTAAATAATACAGAGCAAAATTAAGATCAATCAGCATAAAAAAATTAAGTCTATATAATTTAAATAATATGTCATGCAAAATAATCAATATTGTTTTATTATTTAATTATTAAAACTTAAAAAATAAATAGAATGTAAATTGATATTTTCATTAAATGAACACGATTTATATAAAACTTTTTACTCGGGGGCTTTCGAGGTCGCCGATTGCGAATCTGAAGTCCAATTTGCAAAATTAAAAATGGCGGATCCAATATAACGTACGAATGTTGTATAATTCGTTATTCTTGAGAAATTTCGTAAAAGATTAATGGATTTTCATAAAAGAATTTTCTCACGTGTTTTCTGTGTTGTTGAATTCGAATATTTTGTCAGATTTTTAAAATTTTAAGTGACGTTTTCAATTCACTTGAAAATTGTTATTTATGGTTTCCAAAACCTCCGAATAAAAAGTTTCAAGCGAATTCAATAAGTTTGTTCAAATTTGTCCGCCATATTGGGTCCGCCATTTCGAATTTTGCAAATTGGACTTCAGATTCGTAATCAGTGACCTCAAAAACCCCCGAGTAAAAAGTGTCAAGCGAATTCAAGAAATTTTTTTAAATTTTCCCGCTATATTGGATCCGCCATTTTAAATTTTGAAAATCTGACTTTAGATTCGCAATAAGCGACCCTTAAAACCCCCAAGTATAAAGTTTCAAGCGAATTCAAAATTTTTTTAAAATTCGTCCGCCATTTTGAATTTTGAAAATCTGACTTTAGATTCGTAATCAGTGACCCCAAAAACCCCCGAGTAAAAAGTGTCAAGCGAATTCAAGAAATTTTTTAAAATTCGCCTGCCATATTGGATCCGCCATTTTTAATTTTGAAAATCTGACTTCAGATTCGTAATTAGCGACCCCAAAAACATTAAAATATATTTTGACCCAATATTTATGCATCGTTTTTTAAAAGTAATTAATAAATATATTTACTTATTTTCGAGTTTAGTCTCTTCTAATTGACGTAGTAAGGACGCCATTCTGAATTTTTAATTCTGCCACTTTGCAATAGAAAGGGGATGTCATGACGAGTATTTTCATGTCCATAACTTGTATTTTGATTGCATACAATTTTGGGCACAGCTTTGGGCCGTTTTGACGTGAAACGTCCCATAAATATATAAAATTTTATTATAAAAACTGTATAATATATATTTTTGTATAAGTTTATATATATAATTTTGGTTTGTCGTGCTAAAAATCTGGCAACCCCGTTTAGCATAGTAATTACTTTTCACCCGGCGAACATAAGGTTAAAAATTTTAACACCTAGCGCAAGGTTGGGTGTTTTCTACTCAGTAATGAGTTCTTATTTAATTAATTCCAATTATCGAAAAATCAAAATTCTAATGGGTAAATACTATCCGACCTTACGCTCTACCAGGTTAATATATAAACTTGAATACCATCGAAAACTAGATGAAAGCTTAAGTTACTCCCAGATTCTGAATTACTCCTATTTTGAATTGTTTGAGCGTTACTATTTATGAAAATTTCCGAGTTATCTTTTATTACCTTTGTAACATGTTTTGGGTCTTGTTTTTCTGAAATAATTCAAAAGAAATCTTATTAATTAGGTGATAATTATTTCTATAATATTCTTATTTTCTGTTAAATAAATAAGTCAACCGCTCTTTAAAATAATAAAAATCTCACAATTAAACATTTAAATTGTTTTGAAGCGTGGTAAGATAGACATAGCCTAAAATATTTTTTGTCTGTAATATAGACCCCCTCTTATCTGACAAAAATATTTTTTGTCTGTAATATAGACCTAAACATATCCATCCCAATATGTATAAAATACACTTAGAAACTTTCAACCTGATGAAAAAAAGTTTTATTGTGCATGAAAGAAAAACACTTAGCATACAAATTTTTGTGTATAAATGAAACTCTCTTGGCAATTGATTTTCTTGTAATTTTTTCCAATTATTAATATACTCATATGAAAAAACGCCTTTTCTTGTTAATAGATCAAATTCATTAATATTTTTGCAATATTTTGCTGTTATTTTCTTTTTGTCATTTTGAAGAAAATTTGTTAATTTATCCAAACTACTAGGCATAAATCTAAAAGAATCTAAAAATTTAAGACCCACATTTTTTCCATCTACGTATTTGGTAAACGATATATATTTTTCTTTATTTATGGGCAAAAGCTTAACAGATCCTCCAAAACTTGTGCATAATTCTTTTATAAAAAATGAGAATCATAACCTGACAAATTGTGAAAAATGACTGGTATCATATGAGAATTTTTATAATTTATATTGGATTCCTGGTGGGCAGCTTCCCTGTATTTTCCTGTTAAATGATTGTGATCTCTACATCTAATATCATTATTTTTAAATGGTTTCTCGCAAATATAACAATTTTCAGTAGTTTGAAATTCTAATTCCTCGTTATAAGTAAAAGGTTCCATTGGAACGATTTTCTTTAAATAAGAGTCAACTAGATTTGCGATATCTTTTAATTAATTCATGAACCATAAAATGCAGTATTTTCCTCTATATAGTTCAAAGGTTGAAAGAGAATCATCGAACTCACATTTTAGCTAAAATGCAACACTATGTGGCACATGTTTTTGATAAGCAGAAGAAACCATTTTATTATAT
This sequence comes from Leptopilina syphax, assembly GCA_032872505.1. Classification (NCBI taxonomy): domain Eukaryota; kingdom Metazoa; phylum Arthropoda; class Insecta; order Hymenoptera; family Figitidae; genus Leptopilina; species Leptopilina syphax. The sequence continues at coordinate 7,961,005 of CM065471.1, read as the reverse complement.
TTAATTGGTTCTAAAATGCTTTCAGTATCGGCATAGACAACAAATGGAACTTTTTCTTTAAATTTAAAATTTTTAAATTTCAAAATATTATCTTTTTTGTTTGGTAATTTCACTCTACATTTGTTTAACCCTTTAACGCCCAAATGAACAAAATTTTGGCATGAAGTTTGAGGACTTATTTCGGTACTTAAAAATTAATAGAAAGATTCACGAATCATCATTTCTTATGTTTTCATATGCGCTCTATCGAATGGCGTCAAAAAGAAAGTCAAAAATTTATAAACAAAAAAGTTATTAAAGTTTTTTATAAAAAAGGCCGATTTTTTCCAATTTTTGTTTAATTTTCAATTTGTTCTACTATGAAATAGCAAAAAAATAATTCCAAATGTTACAAATAACATGACATAGATGTATAACCTAGAAGATAGGACTATAGAAAAAATAAAAAATTAAAATGGCGGCTCAAAAATAGAGTTTGAAGTTCAATTTTTTTCAAAATTTGATTCGAAAGTACGAAATTGTTAAAAGTGTTTAGATCAGCTTGAAATTTGTTACTCGGAGGTTTTAGGGGTCGCTGATCACGAATGTGAAGTCTAATTTTGAAAATTCAAAATAGCGGATCCAATATGGCAGACAATTTTTTTAAAAACTTATTAAATTTGCTTGAAAATTGTTACTCGGGGGTTTTAGGGGTCGCTGATCACGAATCTGGAGTCCAATTTTTAAAATTTAAAATGGCGGATCCAATATGGCCGCTAAATTTTTAACAACTAATTAGATTAACTTGAAATTTGTTACTGGGGGGTTTTAGGGGTCGCTGATTACGAATCTGGAGTCCAATTTTCAAAATTTAAAATGGTGGATCCAACATAGTGAAAAATTTTTCTAAAAAATTATTAGATTTGCTTGAAACTTGTTACTTGAGTGTTCTTGGTTTCGCTGATTACGAATGTAATGCCCAATTTTTAAAATTGAACATGGCTGCTCCTATAAGACAGACGAATTTTTCGTTGAAATTCGATAATCACGTTCTTTAGCCATTAAAATACTTCAAATATTTTTAATGTTTTTCAATTTTTACCACGTGGAGGTAAACGTGAACTGGAAAGTCTTTTTTTTCTTTTTTTATTTTTTTTTACTTATTCTTTTTTTTCTTTTTTTCTTTTTTATGTATTTTTTTTATTTTTATTTGTTATTAAAATTTTTCAATTTAAAGGTCAAAAAATAGAAATGTATATGTTTTATATTAATCATTACTTATTTCAAGGTCAAATTGAAAAAACAATTTTTTTATCTACAGCTTGCAGCTCTTGTAAAACCTTTCAAAAATAATTATTTAGTTTTAATTCGATTAGTTTTACTTATCAATATGTTAAATCGAAAAAAATATATTTTAAAAGAAGACATAATTTATTTAAAAATAAAAAAAGACTTTTAAGTTTACGTTTACCTCCACGTGGTAAAAGTTGGAAAACATTGAAAATATTTTAACTATTTTAACGCCTAAAGAACGTGATTATCGAATTTCAACTAAAAATTTGTCTGTCATATTGGAGCGGCCATGAATAATTTTAAAAATTGGACATTATAATTGTAATCAGCGACCCCAAAAACCCTCGAGTAATAAGTTTCAAGCAAATCTAATGATTTTTTAGAAAAATTGTCCGCCATATTGGATCCGCCATTTCGAATTTTGAAAATTGAACTCCAGATTCGTAATCAGCGACCCCTAAAACCCCCAAGTAACAAATTTAAAGTTAATCTAATCAGTTGTTGAAAATTTGGCGGACATATTGGATCCGCCATTTTGAATTTTTAAAATTAGACTTCACATTCGTGATCAGCGACCCCTAAAACCCCCGAGTAACAAATTTCAAGCTGATCTAAACACTTTTAACAATTTCGTACTTTCGAATCAAATTTTGAAAAAAAATTGAACTTCAAACTCCATTTTTGAGCCGCCATTTTAATTTTTTATTTTCTCTATAGTCCTATCTTTTAGGTTATATATCTATGTCACGTTATTTATAACATTTGAAATTATTTTTTTGCTATTTCATAGTAGAAAAAATTGAAAATTAAACAAAAATTGGAAAAAAATCGGCCCTTTTTTATAAAAAACATTAATAACTTTTTTGTTTATAAATTTTTGACTTTCTTATATAACGCCATTCGATAGAGCGCATATGAAAACAAAAGAAATGATGATTCGTGAATCTTTCTATTAATTTTTAAGTCCTCAAACTTCATGCCAAAATTTTGTCCATTTGGGCGTTAAAGGGTTGATACTGTAAAATCAAGCTTATAAATTTTTAGAGAATATTGATATTTAAAATGACATAAGCACCTATCACAAATCAAAATTTGACATTTACTTTTTGTCATTTTTGAGATTTTACCAAGCAAGACAAATTACGAATCCATGCAAAATGATGAAAACCATTATCGAAATCTTGATTTTTTATCATTAATAAGTGAATTGTCGGTTTTTCAGAATATTGCTCACTTAAATATAAAGGAACTATATCCGATTTTTTTCTTTCAGTGCAATCAATGCTATAAATGTTTATTTTTAAATTATTAATTTTTTCAAATTTAGGTACGTCTGTCATAGCAATGGGAAAATTAATTTCTTCATATTTTAATACGGTTTTAAAATGAGGATAAGAACTAGTAATGCAAGAGTTATTTTCAACAGCATGTAAAGCTGATATTATGGACCAAAGAAAGTAAAATTCATCTTTATTTTTTATATTGACAACTGCATGTTTGTCCCTTATAAATTTTGGTAATTCTATAAATGTACTAAGACCTCCTTGTAAAGGAGCATATCTATTAATATTTATTATTAAATTTACAATTTCTTTTAAAGACCAACCTGACTCTTCTGCACTAAAATCTTCAACTTTTTTTTAAAATGTACTGAATTGTACTATCAAAGAATAATTTAATATTTGAAGAATGCAAAATAATTTCATTCTTTGTATTAAAAAATTTTTTTTCTTCAATTATTTCCCCATCGCTCACAGTTGTAAAATTTGCTGCAAATATAAAATTTACTTTTAAGCCACTGTTTTTTTAAAGCATTTTTCAAACGATTTTTATTTGAAGATCTTGAATTCTTTAAAAATTCAAGTAAATCTTTATGTTTTAAATTTATAATAACTGCAGTTCTTACTCTATTTTCAAAAGCTGGTTCTAAATCTTGCCATATAATTCTATTAGATTTTTTTAAATTTACCCCAATACCTTCACCTCCTTTACGCATTTGCTTTAATTTTTCGTTTAACGTTTATAAAATTCCTAAAGTAGATGTTATTTTATTTTTATCACCTATTGTTAAATCATCCTTTATTTTTAAAACTATGTTCAACACACGAATATTTTGGGTTCCAAATTTGATCCAATTTTCTGTTTCCTGCAACGTTTTTTTCATTATTCTTAATTTCGAATTTAGTTTTGAAAGCACTTTCCATAATTTTAATAAATGTTTTGCACTTTAAATCCATACTTTCTTCATTTTTTTGATTCTTAAAAATAGTATTTTTAAATAAACAAGTAACGCCCTAACTTTTATTAACTTTTATTAACTACGTTTACTATTAATCAGTCAAACAGTCCCGAACATAACTTCTATGAAAATAACTGCCCTACGCAATAAACAATTCTTTTTATAGTCTTCCTATGAGTCAAACAGTTGTTGACAAAAAATTATTAACTAGAAAAATTTATTAATAATAATATATCGCACATACCTTATTTGGCATTCTTAAATTCCATTACCTTAGACATTGAGATAACAGCAGGCATCAGTTTATACAAAAACAATTCCATATGAGCCACCTCTCGCAGCACGATAAGAAAAAAATTTGCTGCACGCGCTCTTCGAAAACAAGTGCCGTTTCAACAAGCAATACGAGTAGATGCGCTAATCAAATTCTTAATGAATGCAAGCCTAAACAAGTATCTTATAAAAGATAACAGATGCATATCCTGCCTCTGCAGATATACAAGCAAAATAAACGTACCTACCACAAAACATTCCTAAGTGAACAAATAGAATGTTGAGTTATCGATCAATATAAGGGGGCTTTTGGATAGAGGTGAATTTTAAGGTTATATCCAGAAACCCCCTTACCTATCTACTAAAACCTTTCTTTCGCACCTTTTTTTAAAGGGAGAGACAGGTAAAATTTCAACTTTTTGATATTTACGTTGTTAAAAGATGACACTTTTTTCTGACATTATTTATGACCTACATTTATAATATATTATCCAAATTAAGAAAAAAAATTCTTTTGACCATTTTCAAAATTTTATACGATTGCAATCGTACAAATCGTATAATCATGATTATTCATACTCGTAAAAAAGACGATAAAAAATTCGGCAACAAAAAATAATCAAAAATGTGTAAGTATTTGAATTTTGTTATTGTCAAACCATATACAGTCGTGTCTCGTCATTGCAAGATTCGGAGTTGCAAGATTTTTGAAACTGCAAGCCCTTTAAGGGCGGTACCCTCTAGTAATTGCAAGATGACGTCATCTTACGTCATCAACTTACAGTGCCGACAGTTAGGGAGGAATGAAGGTTCCAAATAAGAGAAGACGCCCAAAGAGAATATTCTTAAAGATATTTAAACCACGCCTACTTTCTAGACTTCCAGGGATGAGCATAGGTATATACCTATGCTCATCCCTGGAAGTCTAGAAAGTAGGCGTGGTTTAAGTATCTTGCATTTACGAGAGTTGAAGAGTGGAAAATTTTCACGAATCTTGCAATGACGAGACACGACTGTACAATAAAAATTTAGATGAGTTGATATTTCACAGGTGTCTTCCATTAACAATAACATACTCGCTAAAACTTTTAATGGGGCTTAAAATATTTAAAATACTTTGCAACTATTGCATGAATAAATTTTAAAATAGACCAAGTGATAAAATCATTATTCTTCTTTAAATACCATTTATCATTTATTAACATTAACTAAACTTTTAGTTATTTAATTATCTATTTATTAGGCAATTGAGGGAATCAAAAAAGAAGAATACAAAAATTTCTCTCTATATGTTTTTACGTATGTCTATGAATTTATGTATATATAGAATCTTGTGGGGTGATGTTAAACATGGGGGGATGTGCAACACCGCTGATTTCTGATCTACAGTTTGATATTGAACAGAGCCAAGTATTGCTATTTGTTTGTTTTGTCGTCAGTAGCTTGTGTTTTATATAAAACTCACGAGACAGTTCGCAGCTTACACTGTTAAAAATTTTTGTAGGATTTTTCAGAAACAAGCAACGGAAGTTTTATGCAGTTACATGTTACGTAAAATTTAGAAACGTTTAATTATTTTCAGATACATAGGACTAACCAAATATTCAGTCCAATTCACCAAAAATTTTGGAACCGTTTCGTAATTTTCAGTAACGCGTAACAGCATAAGTTGCTATTTTCTAAAAATTTTGTGACAGTTTTGTAATTTTTTGTAACACGTCACAGCTTGAATTTGCCGTTACTCCTTCCTGACAATTTTGTTACAGTTTCGTAATTTTTCGTAACATGTCATAGCTTCACATTTTTTTTATATTTTCTGAATATTTTTCTACAGTTTTGTTCAGTTTTAATTATTAAATAATATGTTACTAAAATGTTACATATTGTTTAATAATCAGAACTAAACAAAACTGAAAAAATATTTTCAATTACACTCATTAGTGATAGTTATAGAACATAATTTACATTAAATACACTACCGTCGGGAATTATCGGTACGGCTGCACGCGCAGGGCCCAAAAACATACCAATCTTCAAATCACGATTTCTTTGTAAATACAAATGTCAGAAAATTAACAAATATACCATTCGAAAGATTATTAAATTCTACGATTAATGATATGTAACTGAAAATTTTAATAATTTATACAAAGCTTGCAGCAATCTACAAATTTCACAAAAAAATTTTTAAAATAAAATTTTTTTGGAAATTATTTCAACCCCTGCACATTTTTTAAAAATTGTAGGAAAAATTTGAAACTTATATAGGTGTAATTATTAAAATCTCATCTTTAATTTAAGACCAAAAGAGTTAAAAAATCTTATTCGGTTTGTGAGATGTCATTATATACGTCCGAGCATGTTTTTTGACAAATGCATTGAATTAGTCGATTTTGATCGTTTTTTGGCTGAAAATGCTCGGCCGTTTATAATGATATCTCTCGAACCGAATAAGATTTTTTAACTCTTTTGGTCTTAAATTAAAGATAAGATTTCAATGATTACACCTATATAGGTTTCAAATTTTTCCTACAATTTTTAAAAAATGTGCAGGGGTTGAAATAATTTCCAAAAAAATTTTATTTTGAAAATTTTTTTGTGAAATTTGTAAATTGCTGCAAGCTTTGTATAAATTATTAAAATTTTCAGTTACATATCATTAATCGTATAATTTAATAATCTTTCGAATGGTATATTTGTTAATTTTCTGACATTTGTATTTACAAAGAAATCGTGATTTGAAGATTGGTATGTTTTTGGGCCCTGCGCGTGCAGCCGTACCGATAATTACCGACGGTAGTGTATTAAAATACAAAGTATAATTTGAAATGTACAACTTCATTATTTCTAAATTTGTCTTAAAATGTTTTCTATTCTACTAGATTTTCAGTACAAAAATATTAATAATATTTATTTCTTACTTTTTATACACAAAACTTCAATTAAATAATATTAATTATTCATTTATTAATAATTTAATTTCATAAATATAATTCAATAAATAGTTTGAAACAATGCTTTTCTTTGGCAAATGTATCGTTACTTTGATTGCTTTGAACATCATGCTCATCATAGTTACGGTACTGGTTCCCAACATGGACATTCCATTCTGCAGGACGATTTTTCTTCAAAAATATCTAATACGTTTAATAGAGTATAAAAAATATATTTTGTACATACTTTTTATTTGTGGAAATATGCTTCTACTTTTTAATCCCAAGAATGATTACTTATGACACTTCAAAAATAATTTATAACTTTTCTTTACTTATTTAAATACTTCATACAATAAAACATTGTTTACGCACAACCACTTTTTCAAAGGGCATTTTCACTTATGTATTTCCTGCAACAGACCCAAGCGGCGCGAAAGTTACTGTGCGCATCTTAATTCAGCTGTAGTAACTGAAAATTTTGTTACAGTTTCGTAATTTCCTTAATAGTTACTGATTTTAGTTTGACTCAAGTCAGAATTCCGTTACTCATTAAGGATTTTTACTCAAAATTTTGAATTTTAAGTAACATTTAGAAATCATAAGAAACGTGTAGTAAATTTTAAGCAAATGTAACTTATAAATGCTTTCAGTACCATCATTTGGAAAATTTTGTTACACTAGAACCAAGAGGGCGCGCGTTGCGCGCCCACTTCTGGTCCTTTCCCACGACAAAAACCTTAATAAAACTTTAAATAAATTCTTTATTAAATAAAAACATATGTTTATATTTTAAAAATTATTTCACTGTTAATAATATTGTTTAAAAGTTTTTTAATTTTTTAAATGTAAGTTTGACAAATTAAATTTTCTAAAAAAAATTATATGTTAATGCCTATAAAAAATTCTCATTCTGGAGAAAATCACCTTTAAAATAAGCATTCAGTATTTTAGAAGTTATTAAAATTTTTGTAAAACATTTAAAATTATCATTTTTTTAAAATGTCTAAATAAAATATTGATCAAATGACTTCTAAAAGATCTTGATCTATTCAAAATTTAAACATCTTTTAAAACTTAAAAGATACAAAAATTTTAGTTTCCGTACATGATACCCAGTAAAAAAAATTCGATACACGGACCGCGGAGTTCGTATACGAGCTCGGTAGCTCGTATGAGAAATATGAGAAAACTCTCATACGAGCCTTTTCCGTAATGAGAAGTGTATAGATGCTTGTATACGAGGTGACTTTTAAAGCATTTTTCTTAATATAACACTATTTTAAAGTAAATGTAGATAATAGAAATGAATTTTCAAAGTAAAACGAAGCTAAATTTAAAAAGGAAATGAAGTTTTAAAAAAAAGGATAATTTTGTTCAAAAAATTTATTCACACTGAAAAAAGGTTAGATTTTGATAATTCCTTGTTACTCTAACTTACCGACATTAGATATTTCTTGGCGGTAAGCACGATTTTGTATTGGCGGTAGAATAAATAAGTTTTTTTCATTGCTAATTAATAATATATTATTATTTATTTATTATATAAATGTTCTTATATAAAATAATTAAATTTAATACAAAATCTGCTTACCGTATACAAGAAATATCTAATGTCGGTTAGTTACAGTAACAAGGAATTATCAAATTCTAACCTTTTTTCAGTGTGAATACATTTTTTAAATAAAATTATCCTTTTTTTCTTAAAACTTCATTTCCCTTATAAATTTAGCTTTGTTTTAGATGAGAAAATTCATTTCTATTATCTACATTTACTTTAAAATAGTGTTATATTAAGAAAAATGCTTTTAAAGTCACCTCGTATACAAGCATCTATACACTTCTCATTACGGAAAAGGCTCGTATAAGAGTTTTCTCATATTTCTCATACAAGCTACCGAGCTCGTATACGAACTCCGCGGTCCGTGTATCGAATTTTTTTTACTGGGTACATTTTAAAATGTTTTTCATTATCCTGAAAATGGGTATGGTCTTTAAATTTTAACTGGTAGTGTATATTATATTTTTATTAGAGGTTTTCTCATATTTAATATTGAAATAATATTTATATATATTACAAAACTAATTGTGTTCATAATATGGAAATTACAAAGTAAAAACGCTACAGATATTTTCCATTAGTTTATAATATTTTTACTTATATTAGGGCCAAAATAAATGAAACCGGCCACTTGAAAAATTATGGCAAATCTCCAAGGATCAATTATTTAAAGAAAGAAAAATCAGTAACCTTCTATATTATAGAAATTGTGTAGATTTTTCTGCCAAAATACAGGCGACAATTTTTTTTAAATTAATACTTAGAGTTTTGCACATATTGATGCGCAAAACATATTGATGTAATTTAATTTTCCCAAAATATTAAGAACAATCTTGAATTTGCAATTGTTTATAAGAATTGTTAATAACAATTTTAAATTTTAATTTTTTAACAATCTTTTTATTTTATCATTAAAGTATAGACATTAAGCTTTATTTAAAAGAAATTACTTTATTATCATTATTTGTTTCAAAGTAATAATAACTTGAAAATAAAATGATCCAGAACTTCAACACCAAATTACTTTAATAATAAAATTTTTTTTAAAATTGTTTCACTTATTATGAGCCATTATATTAAAACATCAAAGATGTTTTTGATGGGAATAAATTATTCTCTGATAAATGATTTATTACCATTTATTAAATCAATTTTAATTAATTGTACACTATCTGCGAAAATTGTGTAAATACTACATGTTAGTGCTATAAATAATTTTTTCATTTTGCAAAATGTAAAGGAGACTGGGGCGAAATGTTAAATTCTATTTCTAGCCTACTAAAACTATTTTCTGATAGGTGTTAAGTAGTAGATAAGTTAAAGTATTCATAAACAAATAATTTAGTTAACCCCTTGACTGCCGATGGCAAAGATCTTTGCAATTTCGGACTTTGCTCGGACTGCCGCAAAACTGACAATCTTTGCCATGATAAAAATTGATGTAAAAAAGTCAAAAATGTCTGAAAACTAAAAATAAAATGATTTCTAAAAAAGTCAACGCTATGCAGAATGCGACGCACATTTCTGTTTTTAAATTCAATAAATTATAAAAATGTTATAAATTTTTAAAAACAACACTTTTAGCAAATTTTTTTAAATCTTTACCATGGACAATAACAATGGATTTTTATCTTAAAAATGTCTAAAAACTCCTGAAATCTATTACTCGGGGGTTTTCAGGGTCGCTGATTACGAATATGATGTCGGTTTTTTAAAATTCAAAATGGCGGATCCAATATGACGAACGACTTTTTTTAAAATTGATCCAAATTACCTAAAATTTGTTACTCGGGAGTTTTCGAGGTCGCTGATTACGAATATGATGTCAGTTTTTCAAAATTCAGAATGGCGGAACCAAAATGGTGGATAACTTTTTAAAAAATTGATTCAATTTATCTGAAATTTGTTACTCGGGTGTTGTCAAGGTCGCTGATTACGAATATGATGATGGTTTTTCAAAATTTAAAATGGCGGATCCAATATGGCGGACGGTTTTTTAAAAATTGATCCAAATTACCTGAAATTTGTTACTCGGGGGTTTTCGGGGACGCTAATGACGAATCCGATGTCAGTTTTTAAAAATTCAAAATGGCAAATCCAATATGGCAGACAATTTTTTTAAAAAATTTGGATTTGCTTTAAAATTATCACTGGGGGGTTTTCGGGGTCGCTGATGACGAATCCGATGTCAGTTTTTAAAAATTCAAAATGGCGGATCCAATATGACGGACATTTTTTTCCAAATTGGATTCGCTTGAAACTTGTCACTCGAGGGTTTTTGGGGTCGCTGATAACGAAGCCGATGTCAGTTTTTCAAAATTCAAAATGGCGGATCCAATATAGCATACCGTGGAGATCTACTTCACCCATGAACTTATTAAAAAGGTTAAATGCGTTAGGACATTTCAATGGAATTTCAATTTTTGCTCTGTCTTTATAGCTGTTCTATGAAACCGGCATTTGTAAAATTTGTTTTACTTTTATTATAAAAATAATATAAAAAAAAAATTTCCGACATATTGGATCCGCCATTTTTAATTTCGAAAAACCGACATCAGATTCGTAATCAGCGACCCCAAAAACCCCCAAGTAACGAATTTCAGGTCATTTGGATTAATTTTTAAAAAACCGTCCGCCATATTGGATCCGCCATTTTGAATTTTAAGAAACCGACATCAGATTCGTAATCAGCGACCCCGAAAACCCCTGAGTAACAAGTTTCAGACAAATTGTACGTTTTTTTATTTTTGGCATTCTAAGCACATTTAGTGTTTTTCAGCTGGCAGTTAAGGGGTTAATAAAAGATAGTGTTTATTGAACAAAAGCTTTAGAACAGTTATAAAGTTAAAAAAACATTTTTTCAAAAAAAAAAATTTTTGTTTATTTTACGTGAACGGTCTTATTTTTTGACAGAGTAATTCCCTAATGTCAAATAAATTATTTTTAAACAAAAAAGCCCAAAAAAACCAAAAATAAAAAAAAAATTTAACAACATTTAAAAATACATTTAACTTTTCGCCCCACCCATTATTTAACTTTTCGCCTCAGGGTGCGTTTTTGGCTTTAAAAACAAATATAAAAAATCTGACTAAAGATATTTAGCAAATACCTTTAGGTTTCTCTTCAAGGGACCTAAATAATGAAGTAAAAAAATCTCGGTGAGAATAAACGCAAAAAATATACTTAAAAGTTGATATTTTCTTTTACGAAAAAATTTTCAAAAGTAGGGTAAAAAAAAATTTAAATATGGACACCACAAAAATTAGCAGAAGGTCACATAACTCTAGACATTTATTTAGGGTGATAACCCCCTTTTTTTATTAAAATTGCAATGCTCTAACTATTTCCGTTCGAAAGATAATGAATTTTAACTATTTTCACAATTTAACTTTTCGCCCCAGTCTCCCCTATTAATTAACATTTTTCCCGTCTAAGGCACTTAAACTTAATATAATTATTTGAAAATTAAACTTAAAAGTAAAATTTAACTAACTTTCTAAAATCATTAAAAAGATACTTGAGTTTGTCTTGTTTTAATAAAATTAATATAATTTTAGAAATACTTTACACGTGTTTATGTTTTTTGGATAAAGATGAAATATGCATTTAGTTTATTTTAATACAATTAATGTTTTTTAAAGATAGTATTTAACATTAAAATTTACAAGTAAATATGTAAATAAAAAAGCCGAACAAGGCAGAACATTATGTAGAAACCTAACTTCTATGCTTAGCCATTTCTGGTTAAAAAATATCAAGCTAAAACAAAAATTGTGCCTTTTTTAAAACATTTACAATATAAAATTTTTTTAATTTTTCTATTTTAACTCATAGTAATCATAGTAATACAACACTATCCTAACCAATTTTTTTACACAAAAACATTTTTATAATAAAATTCAAAAATTTAGAAATTAAAAAATTTTATTATTTTATTATTATTTTATTATTATATTATTTATAAAATTTATTTTTATATTTATAAGAAAATACAAAATTTTTATAAATTAAAGAAATTTAAATTTTAGTCAGTTAAGTAATTTTTAGTTTTATATAAGTATTTCAACATTAAATACTATTATAAAAATACTTTAAAATGAACAGTACAGATGGTCACTTTAAGCTTTAATTTTTTACCAATTTTTAAGAATTTAAAGTTAACCCTCCGTCAAACACATGGGAAAAAATTACGACTTTACACACGTTTAGAGGGAATTCCTCACCACATTGTAAAATAAGCAACATTACAACATAAACAAAGGAATCAACAAAAATTTAGTTTTAACACAAACTTACAAATTTGTAGTACATTATTCTAAATTATAAAATTAATAAAATTAATTTTCGGTCTCAAAAATAAAAATTAATTACACGAATTCACATCTTCGAAGAAATTCCACTTGACATGTAAAAATAATGTAACATTAACAAATAAACAAAAGAATTATTAAACAATTCATTTTAATTATATTTATAATATAATTTTGTCATTAACCGACAGTGGAACAAAAAAAGTTTTGAAAACTTGATTTTGTTATTTAACATAACCTCACTTTTTCGAGTTTTTTCTGGCTTTGAAGCTTCATAATTAAATATTTATTATGTTTAAACTAATTGTTTTTTTAGAAATGTGTTATAAACTTTAATTAATTTTTAAAAAATTCCTACAGATGACGAGAATCAACCAGAAGAACAGCTTCCAGCAGAGAATCAAGCGGAACAACACATTCCAGCAGAGATAGACCCAGAACAAGTTCAGAAGATCCGACTGTGGAATTTGTTGGTAAACAATGAAAATTTTTCGCAATTCAATCATTTTCAATATTTACTATTTCTGTAAAGTTTATCAGAAGTTTAATTATTGAAACAAATTTTTAATACAATTCTACAAAGACATTTAATTATTTTTATAAATGATAAAATTTTCTTTAGGAATTCAATTATTTTCATCGTAGAATTTCAACTATTTTTAATTCAATTTTAAATAAATACATCGAAAAATGATATTATTCTTCGAAATTTTATAAAAAATTGACGAACGAATTTAATTTTAAGAAAAATCCTATTATTCAATTAACTATATTAGGTAATATTCGCAATCTTTCATTCATTCTGTCCGCAGTTTAACCCTTCTGCACATAAAGACGACTATAGTTGTCCAAACAAAGTTGTTTCCGTATGCACAAGGGCGACTATAGTCGTCCAAACATTTTGGTTAATAACTTTTAAGCAAATTATTCTTAATACATCTACTAAGTTGCAACTTAAAGCTTAAGACTCACAGATTGTCATATAATTCTTCAGAGGTTTATATTTATAAAATATTTGTTAATAAATAATGAACAATGTTAGTGTAAAAATTAGAAAAAATAAGCTTAAATCAATAATTCCAAAAGCGGACAAATTAAAAAAAAACGATTATATATGTGTACGAACTTTTAAATAAAAATTTTGAAAAAATGTACATTCCTGAACGCGACATAAGCATTGACGAAAGCGTAATGGCATTTAAAGAAAATTTGAGTTGGAAACAATTTATCCCATCAAAACGTGCTAGATTCGGTCTGAAATTTTTTATGATGTGCGAGAGTCAGTCTGGCTATATGATAAAGACGATTCTTTATACGGGCAAAACGACTGAAAAAAAATTTGGAGAACTGCACAGTAACAACATCAATTGTATTGAAACTATGCGAAAATTTGCTTCATAAAGGCTATTGCATAGTAATGGATAATTTCTACAACTCTCCAGAGTTGTATGAAATATTACTATCTAAGAAAACAGATGCCTATGGAACACTCAGATGTAACAGAAAAAAGTTACCTGAAGAGCTGAGAAAAGCAAATCTAAAAAAGTGATGAAGCAGTTTGCTGGATTAAAGAAGGAATGGTCGTCATGAAGTGGTATGATAAGAAACAGATATGTCTGATAAGTAAATGCCATGATGTGTCTTTTTAGGAAACAACACCGAAATTTAGACCAAAAAATTTAAAACCAAACATTGTTGTTGATTATAATCAAACAATGGGAGGGGTCGACAAAGCTGACCAACAAATGACGAGTTATTCGATTATGCGTTCGCAGCAAAAAAATATTACAAAAAACTATTTCGTCATTTGTTGAATCAGTGTTTGCTGAATGCTTTTGTATTATACAGAAAGTACAAAAACGAATCACAAGAGCACGTAACTTTTATGATGCAAGTTGTACTTCAGATAATACAAAGGCATTCATCTGATCAGCCTAGCAAACAAAAAACTGGTCGGCCTTGGATCGAAAGAAGTTTGATTGGCGATAGTACCCCTGCTCGATTGTTGGTAAGACATTTTCCCAAATTAATTCCGTCAAACGACGTAAAATCAAAGCCTAACAGACGGTGTGTTATTTTCTGCCACAAAAAAATAACGGCAAAAAATTGAGAAAAGAGACACGTTATTTTTGTAAGGAATGTGATGTAGGGCTATGTGTAGTTCCATGCTTCGAAATATATCACACTAAGGAAGATTTTTGAAAATTTTAAAACTACTACAGTTCTTTTAATTTTCATGTTCATTTCTTTAAAAATTATTTAAAAATAAAAAAACAATAAAATTTAGAAAACCAAAAAAAAACATAATTTGAAAAACAAAAAAAAAACAATAAAATAAACAATAAAATAAAAAAAAAATAATAGGATGTAAATCGAACTTAGGAGCCTCCTCGTGGCACATCCTGGGTGTACTTTACTTTTTAATAATGTACAGCAAATCCTAGTCGTTTTAGCTTTTAGTTTTTAAAAACGTACTTCACATTCGTCATCAGCGACCCCGAAAACCCACATACACCAAATTGCAAGAAAATTAAATAACTTTTTGAAAATTTGTCCGCCATATTGGATCCGCCATTTTGAATTTTCAAGAACGGACTTCAGATTCGTAATCAGCGACCCCGAAAACCCCCATATACCGAATTGCAAAAAAATTAAATTTTTTTTTAAATTTGTCCGCCATATTGGATCCGACATTTTGAATGTTTAAAAATAGACTTCAGATTCGTAATCAGCGACCCAAAAGACCTTCGTATACCAAATCGCAGGAAAATCTACTGTTGTGAAAAATGTATGCATTTGGTAACTACTGTTCGGGTAAAAACTCATGCTCAGGAGGGTTAAAGATAGTTTTGTGTTTTTTATTCAGAAATTTTATAGACTTTGCAAATAATTAAATTTCTAAAAAAATTGTATTATATATAAGAATATAATTGAATTATTAAAAAGAAATTTTTTTTAAATTTGTAAATTGAATGTTTGCGTAGAATTTAATTTAAAAATGTTGTGAATAAATAAATTCTTTTGTGTAATTTTATTAAAGTAGTTGATATTAAAAATTATTAAAATTCTTAAAAATTAACATTTTAAAAAAATTTGAATTTTAAAATTAAAATTTTTGAAAATAATTGAAATTTGAAAAAAAAATTTATTATTCATACAGATAATTGTGATTTTGACAAGATTTTTTGTTTTAAATTTTTGACATAATTGAATTTTATAATAAGAATTTTATTAGTTTTGAAAACAATTAAATATCTGCAATTATTTGTATCTTCTTTAAAATTAAATATTGAATTTTATAATAAGAATTTTATTACTTTTGAAAATAATTGAATTTCTGCAATTATTTTCAAAAGTAATAAAATTCTTATTATAAAATTCAATTATACAGTACCGTCCACGAGTACCAGGACGATTACATTCGACTCTATGAAAAAACATGCCATCAGTTTTTCAATCATATCTCGGAAATAAAAGGAGGTACAAAAAAACTTAAATACGGTTAGAAAGCTGATTAAATTCTGCGTAAAATAAGCCATCTCTGAAGTCATTTCGTTAATTATTTTTTAAGTTGTATAGTGAGAAAGAAATAAAAAAAATTATCAAATTTTCTCATTTTTGTCTCTTGACTTCAACTCTTTCAAAAATCTAGAAAAATTTAGATAAAATTTTTCTAAAAACACAGAAATCTTCGTTAGAATTTCAACTTTAAAATAAGCCTTCGAAAATTAAAAAAGATTAATACATCTTCGATATATCATTAAAAATGTGAAGCCGTGTTTCGACCGATTGGTGCATTGAAATTCAACTGTGACGACTCAATCCTGGCTTCGCGCGGCAGCGAATAAGAAAGAAAACAGGGACGAAATCATGCGGGGAAATGATGAACTTTTGAGTTTCTTTATATTACTCGTGAAACACCATTATTTATTACTTTCCAGCATAAATTGGTCCCTGTTTTATCTCTCATTCGCTGCCGCGCGAAGCCAGAATCGAGTCGTCACAGTTGAATTTCAATGCACCAATCGGTCGAAACACGGCTTCAAAATTTATAATGATATACTGAAGACGGATTAACCTTTTTTTAATTTTCGAAGGCTTATTTTAAAGCTGAAATTCTAACAAAGATTTCTGTGTTTTAAAAAAAACTTTATCTACATTTTTCTAGATTTTTGAAAAAGTTGAAATCAAGAGACAAAAATGAGAAAATTTGATAATTTTTTGTTTTCTTTCTCACTCTACAACTTAAAAAATAGTTAACGAAATGACTTCAAAGACGGCTTATTTTACGCAGAATTGAATCAGCTTTCTAAATCAGCTTATAAAAGTTTTAACATTTTAGAAAATCAATAAAAAAATTTAACACAGTTGAGGTGGTCTGACCCAAAAACTTAAAAAAAATTGACTTGTTATTGAAAAGAAAGAAAATATATTTTTATTGTGCCCTAATCTGAATAAATATGAAAAAATTTATTTCTCATCTCAACTTTATTTCTCTTTTTCTTGAAATGTAAGACAAGTTGTAAATCCAGATGTTCATTACATGAACATTTTGCTTCCTCTTTACGATCAGCAAAAAAAGTTTGCTTCCTCGTAGAGGAAGCATTAATGATAAGTATATTTCATTTTTAAATCATTTTTAATACAAGTTAACATTTATAAAATAAAGTTTATTCGTCTTAATAGAAAGAATAAAATTTTCTTATACAGTAATATGAATCTAAATAATCAAAAAATATTTTGTAAAAAAGTGAATTTTTCAACTTTAATTGTAATTAATTCTATAATTTTTCAGTAGAATATATACTTTATATACATCAATCGATTTGTCTTGATGCAAAGAATAAAATTTTTGATTTATTTTTTAATAAATAATAACATTTTATTGTACAGCAACATGATTTTTAAGAAAAAATGAATTTTTTATTAAAAGTGCAAATTTTTTGTCTATAATTGGATTTAATTCTATAAATTTAAATACAATATATACTTTATATATACCAATCGATCCGTCTTGGTGCAAAGAATAAGATTTTAGAAATAAATGAGTGAGATTTTCTTATACAGCAACATAATTTTGCGGAAAGAACTCATTTTTTGATAAAAATGCGAATGCTTCAGCCTTAATTGTAAATAACTCTATACCCAGTAAAAAAAACTAATTCAAACGGATTGAAATGAATTAAGATTTTTGTTAGAAAGTGGGATTCATTCAAGCTCTTTGTATATTCGATTGAATTCACTTCGATTTGCCTAAAGTTGTGCAAACGAATTTGCATTCTTAGGAAATAACCAAGGCATGCATAGAATTCGTGCTGACGAATTAAAAAAAATTAAAGGCCCCAAAACTTGTCCATTGAATTAGTATGAATTGTAACGAAGTGAATCGTTACTTTTCATTTGTAAATAAGAGTTTAGCGTTTGTGTTAAATGTATTGCTTTCTGAAGCAAGCCTGTGTTATCGCTTTCGGGCTTTTCATTTAAATTCTTGTTCGTTGTCGTTCAGCGGTGTGTCTCTCGTCAAGGTTTCTATCAAATGTCTTTGCGCATGATTTGATAGTTTTCGGGAGTCACGTGTTCAGTGACCCTTTCCCAATTTCTGTAGGTTCGAACTGGAAGGAGATGACAAGGAGAACTGATTAGGATAATTGTATGGAAATAAGAGAGATGAAGGATTCGAAATGCGAGTGCACCGGTTTCTAGGAAGAAGGCATCGTTTCGTTTAAGCAGAGTTTTAGCGACAAGCAATTGGAACAGACGTGTTTCGAATTGTTTCGAGCCGAGGTTGAGCGTGAAACGATTAGCGTGATTTGATTAACTTTGAGTTTATTAATTGTTTTAAATAATATATTTCACGGAATTGTGTATCATTCTTTTAGTTCTAATTAATTGAATAAATTCGTTTATTATTTTTGAATAATTGTTGGTTTAATTGTTGAACGAGTTGTTTTCCCGCCAAGCCGTTGGGAGTAAGCGTCGTTTTGGTTTGTAAGTAAAAATTGCATTTGGTTCAAAATCGAAGGTCGTTGCACCGCGACGAGTTCTTCTCAGCGGGATTCCCCTTTATGAGGTTTTGTCTTAAAAAGAGTTTGGTATTTTGTGAATTAGAGTAATCAGAGTAATGGAAATAATTGGGAAAATAAGAACGCGCCTATTACATAACGAGATAATCGGGACGGAAATAAATTTTAATTAAGTTTTTTTTGTTTTTCTTTTTTTTTGGAACGCATGATCAGCGATTTAGTGGAACTTTTTAGAACGGTGAGAGCGATCACGCAACGCATCATGGGGTCGTATAGACAACAAATGTTGAAATTGTTGGACAATTCTGAGATTAACGGGATGTGGGAAAATATTTTGACCCTACCGGAGGAACAAATAATTCTCGAATTAAGGGGGCATAGTGCGAGTGAAAAAGGGACGTGACAGGTGTTGCGGGAGCGTTTGTTACGTTCGAGAACTTGTATATTGTTCGGCGAGCAGTTGACTGTACCTTGGCTTGACAAATATGATTCAGCCGAAGCGACAAAAATGTTTGTAGTAGAAGCATTAAGTTTACCCTTAGATTATGATAGTGAACCAAATGACGTTTTGACGCGATCACCCAGTGCAGCAGATAGTAATGATAGTATTGTTACTGTGCGGGGTAGAGCACCGACGCCAACCGAACCCCCAAGGGAAATTTTACAAGGTAATTTAGACAGGGCCCTATCAGAACCAAGTCTGGGTTCCTCCAATCCACTATCAATAACTACAAATATAGTTACGGTCACTTGTGCGGGTACACAAACGACTTCTCGATCAGCAACGCCACCACCTACTATCGTAACCTGGGCGTGGCCCGGGGCGGGAATAGTCACACCGGCCAGCGTCCCCAGTAATTGGTGTCGGACACAATCAACGGCTAGAGTGTCGTTTGCGCCAAATGTACGAATAATTAATGAGCAAGGTAGTGTTGGCGCATCGGCGTTGATTGACAATGCTAACCAATATTCCCTACAACAGGGCTATGGTGTGGAACACTGGGAGCAATTACGAGTTAGAAATACGATAAGGACTCACAGGTCTCCTCAGAGGTGGGCAGGTTATTCTAAAATGTAACGCTACAAACTTGGTGGGAAGTTGTTCCAAATGACTTCCAGATTCCAAATTTTCAAACCGATAAATCGTACCTGATCCTCTTTTCGAATTATCTCTTTTACAGATAGTCGGAAACTTAAAAATGTATTATCTTAATGTGGAAGCTTTGATTCAGAAGACTGTTGATTTTTCGCTATTAAAAATTTTTTAGACAAAGATTTCATGATTTCATGATTTTGAGAAAAGTGGGGGTAGGGCAGAGTGGGTCAAGACGGGGTACTTAAGGTTGAAAGCGCAAAAAACGAAAATTATCGAATACATATTTTGTTATTTTATTTAATAACCATCTTTGGGAATCAGTCTTTAGTAATAAAGACGCACAAAGGCCATCTGTTTCTTAAAAAATCATAAAATTAATAATATGTAAAAAATTGCAAATCTCCCAACCTTTCCCCACCGGCGCGGTACTAAAAAAGCAACCTATTTCTGTCGACAAATTTTACAAGTAAAGGTCGCATTTTCATCATCGTCATTGGCACCACCACAACGGCACAAAGCCTATTGGCCGCAGACAGAACAAGCAGCCAAGCTTTTATTTGAGTCTAAATAATAACCATTACAATTTATAGAGACAAGGTGTATTTTTCACTTTACCATCGCTAATTATTGATTTAACCTGACAAGCTTTTTTCTTTTTGGTCACTCTTATTTTATTCAGTCTTGATTTAAGTAGTTTTCTTAACTTCCCTTATTTCTCTTTTCTTTTGCTTTATTTGTGTACCCCGCCTTGCCCCAACTCTTCCCTACCCTATCTTGCCCGCAGCTACGAAATTTGATAAAATGATTAATTACTAAAATTTACGATTCATCAAAGAAAAAAAACATATGCTTCCCTTCTTCTGTAACCCTTGCCAGTTATAAAAATTTTTATATAGTTCATTAACTGTTATTATTAAATAATAAACGCCTCCTAAAAAAGTCAAAAATTCACAAGAAAATTGTAGAAAACAGTTTTTTTAGTAAAACAGATAAAAGATTTGTTCTCATGGCTTTTAGGTTTTGTAAACAAGAAACTATCATCTCGGTGCAGTATTATGTAAAATATAATCGCGATCGGTTAATTTGTTTGTTAAATAGGGCCAATACCCCGTCTTGCCCCACTCTCCCCTATAATAAATCTCCCCTATATAAATCACTTTTTAGTTTTTGTAAATACAACTGTTTTAAAAAATGATTGGATTGGTTTAAAATTTGTTACTCAGAGGTTTCGGGGTCGCTGATTGCGAATATGATGTAAAAATAAAAAAATCTGTGGACAAATTCCTAATCAGCGAAACCCCGCAAGTAACGTGTTTCAGGCAAATTCAATCGATTTTTAAAAGTCGATCGCCATATTGGATCCAACATTTTGAGTTTTGAAAATCTGACGTCATATTCGTAATCAGGGATCCCGAAAACCCCCGAGTAACAAATTCTTAGCGAATCCAATCATTTTTTAAAATAGTTGTATTTAGGTCAATTTGTATGCAGGACAACTGTTGAAAAATCAATTTTGACAGTTAATTTAGTTTGTTGTTGGCAATATCGCTATATTTTCGTAAAGTAGAGGGTTCAAACTTTAATTTAACTCATATGACAAGTCTCTAGCACGTCGGATTTACCCAGTATAAATTTTCAAAAACTACTAAGAAATGATTTTTGGATACTTTACCCCCAATTTTCTCAAAATCCTGACGTTATGGGAGGTTTTTGTTAAATTTTAATTCGGATTTAGTGCACCAAAAGCTACGGTAAATGACTTCTTGATCTCAGACAACGAAAATTTATATTTTTTTGCAGGCTTCTGAAATTATATATATATTCATATATGTAGCACTTTAGCATGTGACAGACGTGTCCAAATTCAAAAAATCAAAAATTTTTTTGAAGGAGGGACAATTCGGAACCATAATTATCTATAAAATCTTTGTCTAAAAAATTTTTAGTAACGAAAAATCAGCAGTCTTCTGAATCAAAGTTTTCACATTAAGATAATAAATTTTTCAAGTTTCCGACTATCTGTATTAAGAGATAATTCGAAAAGAGGATCAGGTACGATTTATCGGTTTGAAAATTTGGAATCTGGAAGTCATTTGGAACAAGTCCCCACCAAGTTTGTAGCGTTACATTTTAGAATAACCTGCCCACCTCTGAGGAGACCTGTGGACTAGTCAAGAACTGGGGGCGGTTCCCAAGCAGGTGAACACCCAGTCTACGAGTCTAAATAGTCAATCTAGTTGTTCTGGTCAGCACCCGCTTACAGCCGTAACAAACCCGAATAGTGTGAAAAAGCGTGTAAATCCTCCGGAAAAAGAGGAGTGGGAATTAAGAAACCGTGGGTATAATACGCCACCCAGGAAGTCGTTTCAAAGTAGTTTCGCTAGGGACTTCACTGACAGGGCGGAAACTATGAATGCTCAGCGTTGGCCAAGTAAGCGTTTGAGCCATAGTAATGAACAACGCCCAGTTGAAGTATTAAGTAGTGGAACCGAATCTGAAAGAGAATGGAATGACATCTTGGCCCCAACTTGGCCAAATACTCTAACCACCGGTAGAAATAATAGTAACACAATAAAAACGTTACGAGACTGGGAGATTAAATTTTTGGCTACGAATAATGAGGACCCAGACGATTTTTTAGAACGTTTAGAGGATTGTAGATTGTGTTACGCGTTCAGCGAGGGGGAAATGCTTAGAGCGGTACCATGTGTATTGCGAGGGTCAGCGAGTGGTTGGTTTAGGGTGGTGAGGAGTGAAATTAAGTCATGGAAACAATTCTTAACATTTTTTAGGAGAGAATATTTAGAATTAGTTGATGATGAGGATGTGTATGATGAACTGAAAGCGCGTACACAAGCGAAAGGAGAGAAAATATCCGAATATATAGTAAATTTGCGGACAATTGCCCAACATCTGCGTGAGCCAATAGCACATGATGTATTGTTTAGAATAATTTGTCGGGGATTAACTCCGCAATATAGGCATTATTTATCTGGATATGAGATAAATCAGGTCAGCGAACTAGAGAAAATATTATACCCATACGCGAATTGTTGGGAAACGCCAGAGGGGGGAAGCAAGACAGTCTTCCCCCCCGGACATCGAGTTAGAAAGTTCAGCGGAGAGTGTAGGCGATACGAGAGGAGATATGCGAGAGTTGAGAGAGATAGTCTATCGTGATGAGAGAGTGAGGAGTACGAGTAGCAAGCCTTGCGTAGAGTTAGGAGTGTGTAGGGAGAGAGAATCAAACGACGAGAGGGGTAACGAGCCTGTGTCGGTCGTGCAAAATGAGGGGTATAGTGAGGAGAGAGCCAGGCGACGCATTGGAGAACAATATTCTCGCGAGTAACTTAGGGGAAAATAATGCATTGGAGAACGTCTTTTCATTACCAGAAATATTAAACGAACGTGTAGGAATCGGGGAAAATTTATGTAATGAAACAGAGGAATTGATTGACGCGACAAGCCATGAGAATCGATATTTTCTTAAAATTCTAATTGCCGACCAACCTTATTTTGCCTTGTTTGATCCAGGAGTGACAATTTCAGCGGTAGGGCCAGCATTGGCAGAAAAATTTCGAAATAAAATAGAAAATTTAGACTCGGAAGCTGCAAGCGCAATAGGTGGATCAACGAAAACAATGGGTAAATTAAGGCTTTGGTTAACGGTTGACGGATTCGCACAGTCTTTTGAGTTAAAGGTGAATAAATCTCTAACTCAAGATTTATTATTAGGGGTTGATTTTTGCCGAGAGATGAATATGGATGTACAACTAGGCTAAGGGTTGTGGCGAATCAATGGTCAAGAATGGCACGAATTTGCGGATCGTGTTGATCAGCGTAGTGGTGGTAAAATTATCGGCGAATGTGCCGGCATTTGCGAATTAACCCCCGGTCAGCGTGATGAAGTTCAGCGGGTAGTAGATGAGTTAGTTTTACCCCAAGGTAAAGAACATGGAATGACTAATCTTATTGAGCATGTAATATTATTAAAAGAGGACAAACCTATTAAACATATGCCTAGAAGAATGTCACCTGTTATGTTAGAATGGTTAATTAGCGAAGTTAAAAAACTCTTGGACCAGGGAATAATAGAGAGAACTTGTAGCGAGTGGAATACGGCGCCTGTCATTGTGAGGAAAGCCGATGGCTCTTGGCGTTTGTGTTTCGACTTCCGCGACCTGAATAAAATAATAATTAAGGAAGTTTAACCTATTCCGAGCATTGACGCCATTTTGGATAAGCTTAGAAAGGCCCGTTTTATTTCTAAAATTGATTTAAAAAATGGCTTACCACCAGATCCCAATGGCGGAGGAGAGTAAAAAGTACACTGCGTTCTCGGTCCCTGGTCTGGGGCAGTTTCAATTGAAAAGAATGCCGTTCGGGTTGACTAATGCCCCGAGAACTTTCCAATGTTTAATAGACTCTTTATTTGGCCCTGAAGTCGAACCAGTAGTTTTCGGTTACTTAGATGATATTATTATTGTGAATAATAATTTCGAGGATCATCTTAAATGGATCAGCGTAGTTTTGGGTAAATTAGCGTCAGCGGGGTTAGTGGTGAACCCGGAAAAATGCGAGTTCGGTTGCTCACGAGTGACATACTTGGGGTATGTTCTCGATAGTCAAGGTCTGCGCACAAGTGACGAAAAAATTGCACCAGTACCAGTGACCAAAAAGGAGTGTTTAGCGTTGTTGTGGTCAATTAAAAATTTCGTGGAAGGATTTTATTTTATGTGGAAGGATATAAGTTCACCGTCATTACAGATCATAGTGCTCTGAAATGGCTTAGAAACTTAAAAGAGCCTTCCGGACGCTTGGCAAGGTGGGCGTTAGAATTACAACAATGGGATTTCGATATCGTTCACCGCCGAGGAATTTACCACCATGTACCTGATGCGTTGTCTCGGTTATACAAAAATAAATTCGAGTGCGCTGCGTTTGATTCGATCAGCGACCCCTGGTATATTAAGCGTAAAGAACTTGTAGAAAAATTTCCCGAGCGTTTTTTGGGTTGGAGGGTCGAAGAAGGGCGTCTTTATAGACAACGAGAAGATCCGTTGTTAGATCCGTTCACCGACCAAATTGATACATGGTAGTTAGTCGTGCCGAAAGAAAATCGTGAGCAAGTTTTAAAAACAGCCATGCAGAACTCTCGGCGGGTCATTTGGGAATTTACAAGACTTATATGCGAGTAGTGAATGAGTATTATTGGCAGGGAGTATGACATGACGTACAAGAATACGTCAGAGCATGCCCGCAATGCCAGCAGTTTAAAGTGTCGCAGAGTGGGCCGTGTGGTCTAATGGGTCAGCGTGTGGTGGAAAGTCCGTGGGTTGTAGTGGCGGCGGATTGCATGGAGTTCCCACCGAGTAAAAGCCAATGTAAATATTTCGACGCCTCCCGTTCATAAAATGCTAACTCAAAAGTCAATGCAAGACAATTCTATTTGGAAAATAAGTGCAATAAGAAGTTAACTAAAAAAATCATGCAAGAAAATTGTATTTCAATATTCAGTGCAAGACAATTCTATCTGAAAATTTTGTGCAAAATATTACTAGGTAAAGCTGCGTATAAAACAATTATATCTAACTTTTACATGTAAGATAATGAAATAAATAATAATAGTTAAATAAATCTTTCATTCAATGTTAGATAGAATTGTTTTATACGCAGCTTTACTTAATAATATTTTGCACAAAATTTTCAGATAGAATTGTCTTGCTCTGAATATTGAAATAGAATTTTCTTGCATGATTTTTTTAGTTAACTTCATATTGCACTTATTTTTCAAATAGAATTGTCTTGCATTGACTTTTGAGTTAGCATTTTATGAACGGGAGGCGTAGATTTGGTAGTTTTTCAGGATTTATTTTCTCGATGGATTGAAGTAAAGCGTTTACGGTCAGCGGATGTCAAAACAAATGCTCGAGCGTTCGAAGAATTGGTTTTGTTTCGGTAGGAAACTCCCCGTTTTCTCCTCACGGATAATGGAAAGGAATTTGAGAATAAATACTTAAATTCAACATTAGCCGAATACGGAGTAAGACATCTGACCACCCCCCCTACCACCCCTAGGCGAACCCGGACGAGAGAAGTAATAGAACCCTTAAAACAATGATCGCAACGTTCGTTGGAAACGATCACCGAAAATGGGATAAACACGTGCACAAATTTAGACACGCAGTAAATACTGCAGTCCAAGCTACCATAAAAGTTTCTCCAGAGTTTTTAAATTTCGGCCGCCAGCCACAATTAGTCAAGAGTTTGAGGAGGGAGGTAGAAAAACAAATAATAGTAGACAAAATAGCGCCGGAAGTTTGGTTGGACCGATTAAAAAGATTGGATGCGCTGCGAGATCTAGTTGCGCGTTTCATTGACGAGGAAAGAGAAAAACAAACAACCCAATATAATCGTAATAAACGCGTAGCCTCGTTCAGCGTCGGTGATAAGGTCCTTTGGCGAGTGAATAAATTATCGAACGCAGCCCAAAAATTTTCAGCGAAATTGGCACCCAAGTATGATGGCCCTTTTGAAATAGTAAAAAAAATTGTCGGATAATGTGTATGAATTAAAGTCTGATAATAAACGTTAGGTTAATAAAGTTCATGTGTCCAATTTAAAACGTTTTGTGCCTCCTTGTTGTTGAGTTGGTGTGTGTTCGAGAGAAATTGCCTAACTATGTGTCGTTGTGTGTTTTATTTTGATCATAGTGAAAGTCTTTCATGCCCAGTCACGCCAACCAGCTGACGGAACAGAAGAGTGGGGAGAGACAACCAAAGATCCGGAGTATTGTTATTAAGAAGCGTGCTGGTGAGACGATGTGGCGTTCTTTGTTCGGCAGGAGAAGGGCGGCGCCGAAAAAGAGTGGACGAAATAGGAGCACGCTTTCCGATTTTCCAGAAGAAGCAGACCGACCCTACATAAAAAAATTAATTATTTTTTCCAATTTTTAATTAACCACAGACCAACTCTACAAAGACCGACCCTACATGAAAAAATTAATTAATTTTTCCAATTTGTAATTAACCACAGACCGACTCTACATAAAAAATGATTTAATTTTTCCAATTTGTAATTAACCACAGACCGACTCTACAAAGACCGACCCTACATAAAAAAATAAATTATTTTTTCCAAATTGTAATTAACCACAGACCGACTCTACAAAGACCGACCCTACATAAAAAAATATATTAATTTTTCCAAATTTAAATTAACCACAGACCGACTCTACTAGGACCGACCCTACATAAAAAAAATTAATTATTTTTTCCAAATTTGAATTAACCACAGACCGACTCTACAAAGACCGACACTACATAAAAACAATAAATTAATTTTTCCAATTTTTAAGTAACCACAAACCGACCCTACATAAAAAAATAAAATAATTTTCGCTGATTTTGAATCACCCACAGACCGACCCTACATAATAACAACACATTATTTTCGCTAATTTTTAATCACGCACAGATTGACTCTACACTGGCCGACCCTTTATAAAATTAACAAATTAATTTTCTTAAATTTCAATCTTTCACAGACTGACTTTACATAAATTCAACAAATTAAGTATCACCTATTCTTTACCACCCGACTGTACATAATAAAAATACATAGATTTTTTTAAGTTAAATTATCCTCAGATCGTTTCTACTTGAAATTAAATTAAACAATATTTTGTCTGTTGATTGTTGTAATTGAGAATTATATTTTGATTTGGTTTTAATGATAATAGTTCTAAATAAATTGCGAATAAAATTCTGCATTGAAATCCAAATAATTAACTATGTATTTTATGAAATTAGTGAACCCAATTAAACATTTATAATAAATAAATTTGAACTTTCGTTTTAAATATAATGTGTTTTTCAAACTTAAATATTGAAATAAACAGTTGGCGTGGATTTATTTAATTTGTCCTGTAATTTTCAAGTTGTTCTAGGTTAAATTTTTGATTTTTTAAATTCACTGTTTCTTCTTTTTTGAGGATGCATTTTGGTTCGTTAAACTTCCACTTTTTTTTATTTGGCCGTCCTCTTTTCGCTCTTAAAGTCGGTAAGGCGACATTATCCATCTCAGGCGTAGATAATTCTATAAATTTAAAACTTTAAATATCTTTTTAGTTATTATTATAAATTTTTAATTGTTTAGGGTTTATTGGTCTGATTGTGCTATTGATTAATTTATACTGTTATTATATTACTATTCGATCATTATATTTATGTTTTTAATTATGTATCCTTTTTTATAACAATACTTTTTCATATAAAATATTTTTAAGATGGATGTAAGAGAATTTTAACAATAATGATAATTGTTATAAGATAATTATTTTTTTGTCTTACCAGTAATTTCTAACAAATCACTTAATTGATTCCTGTGCTGACGAGTTACAACCATTTTTACAAATTCTTCCAATTACATGCTGTATTTTAATAAAACAGTTTAATTATCTTCTACCTTTTTTATAATTTTTGTTATGTGAAATTGTAAGTGGAAATTTTTTCATAGAAAATGAAAGTTGAAATATTCTGAGATAAAAGGACTATATTTTGCGTGAAATTCAAAGTGTATATTTTTTCATTGAAAGTGAAAATATTTTCGGTGAAAATCGGTTAATTTGAAAGTAAAAAGTTTTTTATTAAAAGTAAAAATTCTTGGCTTGAAATTCTATATAAAAAAATTTTTTTTAGAAAATTAAAATATTTTGGGTGAAATTTTTTTAATTGACAGTAAAAATGAAAATTTTCGTGTGAAACGTGAAAATTATTTTGATGAAATTAGAATTTTTTCTGAGTGAAAGTGAAAGTTTCGTGAACGCACCCCAGCTTTTGTATTTTTTAAAACATTGTATCAATTAAAATAATTAATAAAGTTTCCACGTTTCTTACTTTCCACTAATTAATTCTTTCTGACAATGAAGGATGTGGGCTTCATTGTCAATAAATGATTTTGACACTCTGCGTCGAATAGAATATCCCTTTAAGACTTGATGGTATTGCATATCTTCCGAAATTATATAGGAAGCCATTTTTTCTAAAGTTATTTGATGTTATTGTTATTTTATTTTTAAGATTTTAATTAATTTTTATAGTTTTTTATTGAATTATTATTTAACAAATGTCAGAAAATGGATTGTTTAAAATTAAAATCATTTTTATATGTTTATAAGTATTTTTGAATATGTAATTATATTCTCTTACTTAGGAAATCGTACATATTAGGGTGATTGCCTCCTAACTCTTCAAAGGCATTTTTATGGAAACTTTCAACCGCGTTGTTCGTTCTTTGGCTATGATTACATACGCAAAGCACCGATGCTAGTGGAAGCCACTGTCTTTTTACGTATTCCAGAAAAGTCCCAATTTGTTTAAATTGTTTTATTTCCTCTTATCCAATTTTTTCTATCAACTCGATTCCTTCCGCAAAACGACTATCCGGTGCTAAAGCTAAGTTCATTACCAACCACAAGATAGTTCTTGGAGCTTTCAAACGAATCAGACCTAATTTTTTTCACCATCTTAACAATGCCTAATGGAAAGTGAATTAAGTTTAATGTAACTGAATAATACTGTTAAAATTGATTTCATATTTTTTCAGTTACTAATTAATGACTATTTTAATTTTGAAACTGTTGATATACAGATAATAATTATAACCTGACAAAAATGAAACCAGCATGCTTTTACTAGAATATCCCTTGAAGTGCTATTAGTTACAGATTTTTGAATGGCTGTTTCAAAATCTGACATGATTTCTGTCAAATTGTTTTTTAAATTAGGTGCTAATTTTAGGATTGTTTCCCAAACTGCAGTATATAACTGCAAGGTTTTCCGAGTCATCAAAACCCATAGTGCACAAAAGTTCTAAAACATTTGAAAAGAACATTATGGAAAAGAAAAATTAAGTTATAGGTTATGTATTATTAGCCACATAGCACAACATTTTTTACCAATTTTTCAGCAAGTTTGCAATGGGAAATTTGGAAATTTGCACTATCAATCTTGTAGCAAGTAGCAAAAAGTTTGCAAAGCACAGTAACTATAAGTTTTAGCAGGAAACTTGCAGATAATTTTGTATCAAACTTGAGCAAAATTTGCTGCAAACTTTCTAAAATATCTAAAAAATGTCAAAAAAGTTTTTTTTAATTATATGTATTTTGATAGTTGGTTTTACTTAGCCGAACAGGTGTTTTGTAAATTAGCTCCGTAAACTTGCAATTATAAACGGACCTTTTTGCTATTTGCCGCAAATTTGCTACAAAGTTGCATTAAAAAATTCCTGAAAAATGTGCTAAGTGTCCCTTAAGTCTATGAACATATACATACATTATGTATTTATATGTTCATACTTGTTACAATTTTCTTAGATGTAGAAAATATACTTACTGAATTCCAATTTTGAATATGAATTGTATATAGTTAATAAATTGACAATTGTCGCGGTGAAACCTAAATAAATTATTACAATGTATAAAAAAATAAATAAAATAAGTATAATAATAGATTTACAAGTATAAAATTTGTCTTGAATGATAAATTTTTTTTACTGAAAATGTAGCATCAATATCAACTTTATTTGTTTCATCAGAATTCAATAATGAAATCATTAAATCGGAAGCAAATACAGCAGCTGCTGACCCATCCTTTGCTTCAACAATTCCCCGAAATAATTTTTGGTTGGTTCAAATTTATGCTCCAAAACTTCTTTAAAATCTACCAAATATTTTGGTACAGCAGGCAATTCATTTTTACGTCTACGAAACATTGATGACCTTAAGGAGTTGAAATTTAAAGATGATCCGACATCTGGTGGGTGTCTATATATATTATACAATATATATAAAAATTAATGCTTTTTAATTAATAAATTTAATTAATTTAATTTTAATTTATTTAGTTAATAATTTCTTTAAAATTATTTTATTTCAATTTCTATTTTTAATTGTTTTAAAAGTTATTTAATTATAATTACCTAATTTATTTATTTTAAAAATTATTTTATTTTAATTAATTTGTTTATTTAATTATTTTAAAAATTATTTTATTTGAATTTATTTTTTAATTTAATTGTTTTAAAGATTATTTTATTTTAATTTATTAAATTATTTAAAAAAATTTTAATTTATTATTTAATCAATTTTAATAATCCGTTTTTAAAATACTCTTTTGAGTATTTACTTACTGAGAGACAATAGAATTAAATAAATGTTTCGGTTTTAAGGTGAAGTCTTCATTTCCTTTTAAAACTGCCGTTTTTAACTGCGATACAGCCTGCGCTTTCAAATTTGCGTCGTGATTGTGTGTTTCTTTTATTTCTACATGTTTTGTGACTTTGTTCTCTTTTGTTGATCCTTTACATCCATAAGTGTTAAATCTGACACATCAAAAATGTGTAAAATTTAAAGAATCATCATTTTTTGTGCCTTCTTATGGTAATGGTAACCAGCGTAAAAATATTTTGATGAATTTTTCCGCTCACCCTCTTCCTTCTGCATTTGCCTTTTATTAATAATAATAATAATAATATAACAATTTAAGTGATTGAACAAGAAATTATTTTTTAAATTTGCGTAAACATGTTTACTTTTTATTGTCTATTAAAAGTTTAAAAAAAAATGTAAGTCATACTATCACGTAATATATTATTATTTACCTTGTTGTTAAAAACGCTAATTGGAATTTAAATTCTTCTTTAACGTTTGAAATATGTATATTATTAAAAGAAATAGTAGTGATAATGTAACATACGGAAATAAACAATGTGAAATAAGGCTTGTCACACCGTCTTTTGTTTAACCCTTCATATTTTGCAATTACATTTAAATAGAAATTGTCGAAATATCAGGACATTGTTTTTTGTTTCAACTCTTTCATTTTGCAATTATATTTGAATTTATTTGAATAGAAGTTTTTTAAATATTCAGGAGGTGAAAGTACAAAAAAAGTTTGGAACTCAATAAAAAAGAAAATGGAAAGATTGGTTAGGGAGCGCGAAGGATGTTATAAATATTTTGCAAATGGATTTTTCTATCATAAAATGAAAAAAGAAGCAGAAAGCAATACAAATGACACTGTTTACCGATGTTCTACGAGATCTAGTAGTTCTTGTAAGGCATTTGCAATCGAGAGTGAAAAATCAAAAAAAGTGACATTTTTAGGAAATCATATTGATCCTCCATCCGTTCACGGTGCAACTATATGCCACTTAACCCATTAACGCCCACCAAGACTCAAAATGTACCAAGATTTCACGAATCTTATTTTGTATGAAATAATTAGTTAAAAATTTTAGGAAGTACCATTTCCAAAGTAAAATTTATCGCTCTTTCTGAATATGAAGCTAAAATTTGTTTATAATTATCTGAAAAAAATTTATAACAATTTTATTGAAAAAAAACACACTTTTTTATAAAAAAATTTTTTTCAATTATTATTTTGACATGGAAAACTAAAGAATATGGTCTCTAAAGCACAAAATATCGCGTCCTTGAACTCTCAGCTATAAAAATCCATAATTACTTTTTATTAAATTCAAGATGGCAGATATGAAAATAGTCATTTTTCCAAAATACAAAAGGCCGAAAAAAATTTTAGGGTAATGTTTTTCAAAAGTTATTAGATTTGATTAAAAATGGTTACTCGGAGGTTTTTTGGGGTCGCTGATTACGAATCTGATGTTACTTTTTCAAAATTCAAAATGGCGGATCCAATATGGCGGACATATTTTTCAAAAAGTGATTGGATTTGCTTGAAAATAGTTACTCGGGGGTTTTTGGCGTGGTTGATTTCGAATCTGATACCACTTTTTCAAAATTCAATATGGCGCATCCAATATGGCGGACATATTTTTTTAAAAGGTATTGGATTTGCTTGAAAATAGTTACTCGGGGGTTTTTGGGGTAGCTGATTTCGAATCTGATGTTACTTTTTCAAAATTCAAAATAGCGGATCCAATATGCCGGTAATTTTTTTAAAAACTGATTGGATTGGCTTTAAATTGACCATTTGGGGGTTTTTGGGGATGCTGATTACGAATCTGTTGTCACTTCTTTAAAATTCAAAATAGCGGATCCAATATGGCGGACAATTTTTTAAAAAGTAATTAGATTCGCTTGAAAATAGTTACTCGGGGGTTTTTGGGGATGCTGATTACGAATCTGATGTCACTTTTCCAAAACTAAAAATAGTGGATCCAATATGGCCAACAATTTTTAAAAAGTAATTGTATTTGCTTCAAAATGGTCATTCGGCGGTTTTTGATTATGTTAATTACGAATCTGACTTTAGAAAAATATCATGTTTATCCTCCACGTCCGTTAGCCGTCAACAAAATTTTAATGACGTTGCCCAGCTCTTATCACAAGGAGGTCGACTTGCAAAAAAGCTACTTCTTTTATTTTATTTAAAAAATTTTTTTTGTTTTTTTTTATTTAAACTAGAACCAAAAGGGCGCGCGTTGCGCGCCTACTTCTGGTCCTTTCCCACAGCAAAAACCTTAATATAACCTTAAATTAAATCCTAATTAAATAAAAACATATGTTTATATTTTAAAAATTATTTCTCTGTTAATAAGATTGTTTAAAAGTTTTTTAATTTTTTAAATGTAAGTTTGACAAATTGAATTTTCTAAAAAAAATTACACGTTTATGCCTATAATTCTTATTCTGGAGAAAATCACCTTTAAAATAAGCATAACATCATTAAAAAGCATTCAGTATTTTAGAAGTTATTAAAATTTTTGTAAAACATTGAAAATTATCATTTTTTAAAAATGTCTAAATAAAATATTGATCAAATGACTTCTAAAAGATCTTGATCTATTCAAAATTTAAACATTTTTTAAAACTTAAAATATACAAAAATTTTAGGTTCCGTACATGATACGTTTTAAAATGTTTTTCATTCTCCTGAAAATGGGTATGGTCTCTAAATTTTAACTGGTAGTGTATATTATATTTTTATTAGAGTTTTTCTTATATTTAATATTGAAATAATATTTATATACTATATATATTACAAAACTAATTGTGTTCATAATATGGAAATTACAAAGTAAAAACGCTACAGATATTTTCCATCAGTTTATTATATTTTTACTTATATTAGGGACAAAATAAATGAAACCGGCCACTTGAAAAATTATGGCAAAACTCCAAGGATTAAGTTAAAGAAAGAAAAATCAGTAAACTTCTATATTATAGAAATTGTGTAGATTTTTCTGCCAAAATACAGGCGAAAATTTTTTTAAATTAATACTTGGAGTTTTGCACATCAATACATGGTAATTTAATTTTTCCAAAATATTAAGAACATTCTTGAATTTGCAATTGTTTATAAGAATTGTTGATAACAATTTTAAATTTTAATTTTTTAACAATCTTTTTATTTTATCATTAAAGTATAGACATTAAGCTTTATTTAAAAGAAATTACTTTATTATCATTATTTGTTTTAAAGTAATAATAACATGAAAATAAAATGATCCAGAACTTCAACACCAAATTACTTTAATAATAAAATTTTTTTTAAAATTGTTTCACTTATTTGGACCCATTGTATTAAAACATCAAAGATTTTTTTGTTGGGAATAAATTACCGTCAAATAGGGTAACTCCGGACAGGAGGCTAACTTCGGACTTTCGTATATTTCTGTAAATATTTTGTATTTCCATTCTACCTAGAAATTTTTATAAGGATTTCGCATTTCTATTGCTTTACCGAACATTCAAGGAACATTGTATGACAGTTGAGAAATAAAAATAATCAAAAAAATTTTAAAAAAAAATTAATTTAGTTAGAAGAGATTTCAGGAAGTTATTGAACTTTGTGAAAAAACTTATTTTTATAAGCGAACATATGTAAGGTAAAAGCTATTTCTCTTTTAAAATTTAATCTACTATGTCTTGACATAAAATTAACACTAATTTCAATAACCTAAATTCGAAAATTATTTCGTAAATGATTTTTATTTAAGAAACTGTAATGGTCAGATACACGTCTTCTGGCGTTGATTACAGTAAATTGAGTCAAACTTTACTTTTATTAAATGTTTAAAAGCTTTAAATATATATATTGTTTATATTCTCAAATTGTATTACATTCTTATGTCCGAAAAATTATATTAAAAATATCTAAATTTTAAAAATGTTCATTTTTCAAATGCACCATTAATTGAATTTAATTAGTTTTTGTTTTTCTAAAAAAATTATAATAAATAGTCTGAGAACCTTAGAATAGTTTCTTGTTGAAACAAAAATACGTAAATAATATAATTATCCAAAATATTTTTAAATTACACAAAAAATTATACGGTGTCCGAAGTTACCCCCCTTTGAAAGCTAACTCCGGACACTTGTTTTTTACTTCACAGAAAATAACAGAGGTAAATAAAAAAATGTTAACTAGAAATATCAACACACAAGACCCTAAGGATGATATATTCTGAACGTCAAACTTACAGATATTATATTATAAAAAATATTAATAAAAAACATCGAAAACCGTCCGAAATTACCCTATTTGACGGTACGCTCTAAAAATAACATAAATTCTTCTTGATGCTCTGGGCCATTGAGTTAATATTTTTTTATCTTGTTCAATTTTGTACCATTTAGATTTTTTATTTTTTAATAAAATATAAAAATTATTTTGTGTAGAATCTGAATTAAATATAGCACAAGTTGAGCTAAATTTCTTTTTTAATATTTTTATACTTTTATTTTTTGCATCACGTATGTTAAAATTTGTGTTACATTCATTAATGTCATATACTTTTGTAAATTTTATAATTAACATGTTCTTTATATTTACTATATCCTTTTTTCTAATTTTAATTTTAATTAGTTTAGTCTCTGCGTTTGTCTAAATTTTAAAAAATTCAATTTTTTTGAGAAAAATCAAAATTTTTTAAAAAAATACGGAGTGTATTAAAATTTCCTGGAATATATATTGAGATTTAAACCCAATCAATAATATTCTAGAATATTTTACGTAACCGTTTAGAAGTTTAGTCTCTGCGTTTGTCTAAATGTCAAAAAATTCAATTTCTTTGAGAAAAATCAAAAATTTTCAAAAAATACAAAGTAAATTAAAATTTCCTGCAATATATATCGAGATTTTGACCCAATCAATAATCTAGAATATTTCACATCACCGTTTAGAAGTTTCCTCTCTGTGTTTGTCTAAATGTCAAAAAATTTAATTTTTTTGAGAAAAATTTTTCAAAAAATACGAAGTAAATTAAAATTTCCTGCAATATATATGGAGATTTCAACCCAATCAATAACATTCTAGAATATTTTACATATCCGTTTAGAAGTTTTCTCTCTGCGTTTGTCTAAATGTCAAAACATTCAATTTTTTTGAGAAAAATCAAAATTTTTAAAAAATTCTAAGTGTATTAAAGTTTCCTGTAATGTATATCGAAATTTTAACCTAATTAATAATATTCTAGAATATTTCAGAAATCCATTTAGGATTTTACGCTCCACGTTTGTCTAAATCTCAAAAAATTGCTATTTTTCGGTTTTCCTTGCCTAAATTATACGGTGTCCGAAGTTACCCCCCTTTGAAGGCTAACTCCGGACACTTGTTTTTTACTTCACAGAAAATAACAGAGGTAAATAAAAAAATGTTAACTAGAAATATCAACACACAAGACCCTAAGGATGATATATTCTGAACGTCAAACTTACAGATATTATATTATAAAAAATATTAATAAAAAACATCGAAAACCGTCCGAAATTACCCTATTTGACGGTATTCTCTGATAAATGATTTATTACCATTTATTAAATCAATTTTAATTAATTGTACACTATCTGCGAAAGTTGTGTAAATACTACATGTTAGTGCTATAAATAATTTTTTTATTTTGCAAAATGTTAGAAACCTAACTTCTATGCTTGGCCATTTCTGGTTAAAAAAATATCAAGCTAAAACAAAAATTGTGCCTTTTTTAAAACATTTACAATATAAAATTTTTTTAATTTCTTACTTTAACTCATAGTAATCATAGTAATACAACACTATCCTACCTAATTTTTTTACACAAAAAACATTTTTATAATAAAGTTCAAAAATTTAGAAATTAAAAAATTACATTATTTTATTATTATTTTATCATTATATTATTTATATTAATTTATTTTTATATTTATAAGAAAATACAAAATTTTTATAAATTAAAAGAAATTTAAATTTTAGTCAGTTAAGTAATTTTTAGTTTTATTTAAGTATTTCAACATTAAATACTATTATAAAAATACTTTAAAATGAACAGTACAGATGGTCACTTTAAGCTTTAATTTTTTACCAATTTTTAAGAATTTAAAGTTAAAAATTAGTAATCAAAATTACTTCTAAAATAAGTCAAAAACATGATTCTTATACTGGCACCTTATTATTATGGCACCTGTTTATTACCTTAAAGACTCTAATTTTGAACTGAAATAAAAAATATTCTTTTTTTAAGACAACATAAATTTGTTTATAATAAAAAACTGGGTACTTGTTTAAGATTTATTAAAAAAATATTAAACCATGTAAAGTATTATTCTGAAATTATATTAAGTTTTTTATAAAACAAGGCAAACTCAAGGATGAGCTCAAGGATTTTTTAACTGATTTTAGAAAGTTATTTAAATTTCTTTACAAGTTTAATTGTTGAAAAAGTAGATAATGTTAGTGACTTAGACGGGAAAGATGTTAATTTATTAATTGCAATTCTTAATTACAAATAAGAAAAATTATTTTATATAATTAAAAAGCAGTATTTTACACAATTTTTTAAAACTGACCTCTTTATCCTTATTTTTAATCACAAAATTTTTTTTGTCTTATTTTTTTTAATTTGGAAGAGAGAAAAAAACGTGTTCTTAACTTTGCACTTTTATTTTTCTGTATTATATACTGTAAAAATCTGTTAATAAACTGTAACTACTGTAAACTGTAACTACTGTTGAAGCTCTTATAAACAATGAAAATACACCAATAGCAAGCGTCTCCGCTAGGATTTCTGACCAATAGCGACCGTCATCATCGGTTTTCAGCCAATAGTGACCGTCATCATCGTCTTTCAACCAATCGCGACCGTCACCATGATATTTTCAACCAACAGCGACCAACATCATAAAATTTTAGCCAATAGCGACCGTCATCATCGGATTTTAACCAATCACGACCGTCATCACCGTATTTTAACCACTCGCGACCGTCATCATGTCACTTTCACAACCAATCACGACCGTCACTCTCAAACTCCAGCCAAAAAAAAATAGCTGTTTTTCTATTAAGTATTTTTTTCTGGATATTTTAATATTTTTTTAAATAAATAATATAAAATTTTAATTCTGCTTTCTAAATCTGAATCAACGATAATTATGACACTTATATAATTATGATATTTTTTATACAATGATAAAAAAGAGACTAACACAACATGTGGTTTGATTGAAAACAAGTGACGCACATATATATGCTACATTGAATGCACAATTTTTGTGTCCTTTTGTTGCACTTTGCATGATAGTGGCTATATTTTTCGAGGCAAAATACAAAAAAAAATTTGTAAATAAAATTTAAAAACAACTGGCGTTTTTGCACTTCGACCTCCTGGTGGTAACAGCAACGATAAACATATTATTGTTCTGATGTTAGATTCGTAATCAGCATCCTCAAAAACCCCGGAATGACCATTTTCAAGCAAATACAATCACTTTTTAAAAAATATGTCCGCCATATTTGATCCGCAATTTTAAATTTTGAAAAATTGGTATCAGATTCGTAATCAACCACGCCAAAAACTCCCGAGTAACTATTTTCAAGCAAATCCAATCACTTTTTATAAAATATGTCCGCCATATTGGATCCGCCATTTTGAATTTTAAAAAAGTAACATCAGATTCGTAAACAACGACCCCAAAAACCCCCGAGTAACCATTTTCAATCAAATCTAATAATTTTTGAAAAACATTACCCGAAAATTTTTTTCGGCCTTTTGCATTTTGGAAAAATGGCCATTTTCATATCCGCCATCTTGAATTTAATAAAAAGTAATTATGGATTTTTATAGCTGAGAGTTCGAGGACGCGATATTTTGTGCTTTGGAGGTCATATTCTTTAGTTTTCTATGTCAAAATAATAATTGAAAAAAATTTTTTCATAAAAAAGTTTTTTTTTTTGCAATAAAATTGTTATAAATTTTTTTCAGATAATTATAAACAAATTTTAGCTTCATATTCAGAAAGAGCGATAAATTTTACTTTGGAAATGGTACTTCCTAAAATTTTTAACTAATTATTTCATACAAAATAAGATTCGTGAAATCTTGGTACATTTTGAGTCTTGGTGGGCGTTAATGGGTTAAAAGAAAGAATGATGAATTTGGCGAAAGATAATGATTTGTCTTATCGAGAAATTTACAATTCAGTTATTGATGGGTAATTAAAAATAAAAAAATAATTTTCAAAATAATAGGTATTAATAACAAAAATAAATATAAATAATTATAATATAAATCAATAATAAATAAAAAAAAATTATTGATTAAAAATAATATTCAAATAATATTAATAATAAAAATAAATATAAATAAATAAAAAATAAATTATTAATAAAAAAGCAATATTAAAAATAATACTAATTTATTAATAATATTATTAAAAAATAAAATATAATTAATAATTACTGGTTATAATAAATTGTACTGCTTTTGACGCAGGTAATCAGATGAAATAAAAACGTTAATTAATTTCGATTCGGTTAAAACAATGATGAAAAAAACGTGACATATTAGAAAAAATAATTCCTGAATCAATTGGTTGCTTTACTGACAATTTGAAAAATTATAATTTTCTGAAAGGATTATATAAAGAAACCGTAAAAGTAGAAAATGAATCGACTGCAATTTTATTTATGTCGGATGCTATGATTAAATTTTTACAAGAAAATACATTTGAGTATGGATATATTCAAGATTCAATTTGCGTAAGATTTTAATTAATAGAATATACTTCAAATAATTAAATACTATTATACAATAGAGAAGTAAATACTTACATTTTTGAGAAAAATAATAATATAATTAATTAAAAGTATATAATAATTAAAAATTGTAATAGTTGCAAATAATTAAAAACATTAAGTAAAATAATTATATTAAATACAAAATTTAAAAATTATTAAAATTGAAGGTTATATATCAATTTTAATCCTACTATTTTTAATATATTGACGTCTAATAGATGTTACTAATTGCTAATATAGTCGAAATCTTCCTTAATTAAAATTCTTAATCAGCAAATAATTTCCTACATTAACTATACAGCTCTTCGACTAGTGTATGGGCTTGATCTGAGATTATAAGAAACGTGAACGTCCAGGCTGTGTTGGCATGGTGCATTGGTAGGCGTTAGTCCCAGGAAAGGCAGCTATTAACTGGGGTTCGAGTCCTCACAGATGCACAGTGCAGTCGTTCACGCAGCTTATTTTTTCAGATCAAAAATTAAATTCAAAAATATAATTATTTACCGACAACAATATCGGAATAATTATCTTAAGAATAACACCTGACTCTAAACCAAAGAGTTCAATTGACGTCTAATAGATGTCACTAATTGCTGATATAGTCGAAATCTTCCTTAATTAAACTAGGAATTATTGTTCGAGTTGAAGTCATTACAGATTTCTGATGATTACAAAAATATATTATGGATGGCAATTGGTTTGCCATTAGCTCCATTTAAATATTTTCAAGAAGGAATTAATATTACTCAAATCGAAGCGGATAAAGTAGCCCTTCAAGTACCGCAAGTAAATTTCTTTTTGACATACTTGAGAACAAAATGGGTGCCACTATCTGAAGCAATCAACTCTTTTCATTGTAATGGAAAAATGGACCCTTTTGAAGCAACGTTTTTCACTTTTTTAATTGCATCATTCGGTCAAGTGTCCAATCCTGATATTATAAAATATCTTAGTAAGCGTTCTTATATCTTTTGTTCTTATATAGAACAAGTATTTCGTATCAAATTTTTTTTGACGGAATTCATATATTTTCATCAGAAAATTTCTACAAAAATA
The DNA here is from genome assembly GCA_032872505.1 of Leptopilina syphax. Taxonomy (NCBI): domain Eukaryota; kingdom Metazoa; phylum Arthropoda; class Insecta; order Hymenoptera; family Figitidae; genus Leptopilina; species Leptopilina syphax. The sequence goes on along the minus strand of CM065471.1, from coordinate 7,920,206 downwards.
CAAATTTTCCTTTGATAACATTTTCAATTATTAGATTATTCATTTAACAGAATGTTTATTAAACTAAGTTAATATTTAACAGAATTATATTTGCAATGTTGATTGCAAATCTATACTTTAATTAATTTTTTTAGAAATAATTGTAAAGCTAATGAATCGGGAAAATGACAAATTGAACAAATTACAAGAAAGTAAAAAAGTCAAACAAACAAGAATGTTAAAGTGGACATTAGACGCACACATAAATGAATGCCAAGAAAATCTCGTAGTGAATCGGTAAAAAATAAAAAAATCTAATAATAATTTATAAATACTTACACATTTTATGTAAAACATGAGTAGTCCCAAATTGCACGTAATCTTGCAGAAAGATTAACAAAAGCTTCAATTAAAAATGTTCTTTTTTTGCTAATTATAAGTTATTAATTGTATATTATTTATTTATTCAACATGAACGTAAGTTTAAGGCAATATTAATGCGAGCTTACCAGGCAAGGTTGCTGTAAGATTACGTGGTATCTGGAGTAATTTATTTTTGTATGAATGTTTAGATTATCACTAAAAAATTTCTTACAAAATGTAATAAATTGTAATCATCGTATGGGATATGAAAACCTATTATTTCAAATGAGTAAGTAAAATAATTATAATATTTATGTAGGGAATACAACAAAAATATTTATTTTATAATCATATATTTGCATTCAAAAAACTTAGGAGCTGATAACGAGAAGAGTGATTTGTTAACCAATTCATCTTTGTTTAAAAAAACAATAATACACCAGGTACTTCAAAATTTATTTATTTATTTTAACTCAAAAATAGAGTTAAATTTTTTTCATTTTAATAATATACATACTGATTATTATTAATAAAGAATTTAAACATATAGAAAATGTATCTGCAAATCTCTGTGCCCTCTCAGTTCATGAAATATCAGGAAGCTCGAATACATGCTCAGAACAAGTAGACGAAAATTTGCTTTGTCCTCAATTAGATATAAAATTAAATTGATATAAAGCAAGAAAAATAAAACCATTTAGATTATACAAATTTTAATCAAATTAAAAATACATATTTCTAACATAATTAATGATTTATAGATTTCAATGAGCTATTCCCATTAAGTGAGAATAATGTGAAATAAATATTTTTCTTTTTACAAATATAATACTATTTTGTTTATATTTGTAAATTCAAAACTATATATTTATAGGCTTGAGTGAATTAGGTGATAACAATGAAGGGTCAACAATTGAAATAGAAAATATCCCGTCAGGTATTCAGTAAATGTTCATAAAAGAAATATTTTCCAAATTTTTTATGATTTTAAATAACTTGATGAATAAGTAATTAAACATAAATAAACAACTTTAAAAATAAATACATGTTTACTTAGATGGTGTAGTGCAGGACAGTGTAAAAATAATGGATACAAACTGTTTGGAAGGTATAACCTTTAATGATTTTTCTGAAACGAATTGATGTTAATACAGAATATGGTTTTTTAAAAATTTATTTCCTAAGAAAAGAAATTTTATTTATTTTCTATTTACTTTATTTATTAGTTACAAAATAAATTTTTAAAAAAATTTCGTTTCACTTTTGTTTTAATTAATTCAAATTTTTAATAACTCAAATTTGTTTTATTATAACATTATTACAAAAAAAATTTAATTAATTTATTTTTCACTATTTTATAGGATGTGAAATTTTTTATTTTTTAAAATTTTCGACGAATGCAATTAAAATTATGCTTTGTTTAATTATTGTTAGAAATAGAAAGAATTTAAAATTGAATTTAATATATTTTTCTTTTAAGTATGTTACATTGGACAAAAAAATTCATAATTACCTTATAAATTCTAGAAATGGAATATTTTTATAGTACTTTTGATAACATTTCTTGACAAAATAAAACGATTTTATAGAAGATTATTCAATTTTTTTTAATGAAATATAATTAATAAGTCTTAAAATAAATATTTCTATTTTTTTCACAAAATAATCAGTGTTTTTCAAAAAAAAAATTTCTAAAATCTCGGTCAAAATTAATATTTACTATCATTTCCCGGTTTTTTCCGGTCCAAAAATATTTCCTGTCATTTCCCGGTTTCCCGGTCCAGTGACACCCTGTATTAATAATTCCTCAATATCTAAGAAATAGTCAAAATAGTAAATAGTTAAAATATTAACTCCTTGTAATATTCAGATGACCAAAACAATGACAAATCCAACATCCTCGAAAAAAATAAAAGTAACATCACAATTCAAGAAAATGGAAAAGAAAAAACAAGAAAATGAAACTACCACTAAAAAACAAAAAAAAGGAACATTAAACAAACAAAATCCAATACAGAACTTCCGAATCAAGAGTCAAATATCAAAGCGAAAAGAGGACGACCAAATAACAAAAAGGTGGAAGTAAAACCGAAGAAAATGCCTCCTTGGAAATCAAAGATAAACTAAATTTAATAGATTATGAGATGAGATTAGATTTATTATTGATTGTACACTTTTTACAATTTATATTCCTGACATAACTAGTAGTACTAACATACAACACATTTTTCATAGAATTACACGCACTGAATTTAATATATAAGATACAATTTAATTTTAAAACATGTTTAATTGTTTAAAAACTTGATAAAATAAATAAATATTTGTTTTGATTGGAATACAAAATGTTCATGACAATTTATTTACAACTATTATTATTAAATAAAAAAATTAAATTAACTTATTTTATTATATTATTTATTAAATTATATTATAAGATTATATATAAAAATACAATTAAATCTATGCAAAGATAAAAAAATAATTAATTTAATTTCACGTAAAGTCATTCCAAGGATGATTATAATTTAAAACTATTAATTATTTATTTTATGTAAGGTCGGTCTGCGTTAAGTCGGTCTGAGAATGATTAAAAATTGGCGAAAATAATTTATTGATTGCATGTAAGGTCGGTCTTTGTACAGTCGGTCTGTGGTTAATTACAAATTGGAAAAATTAATTAATTTTTTTATGTAGGGTCGGTCTTTGTAGAGTCGGTCTGTGGTTAATTACAAATTGGAAAAAATAATTTTTTTATGTAAGGTCGGTCTTTGTAGAGTCGGTCTGTGGTTAATTACAAATTGGAAAAAATATTTTTTCTTTATGTAGAGTCGGTCTTTGTAGAGTCGGTCTGTGGTTAATTAAAAATTGGAAAATATAATTTTTTTTATGTAGGGTCGGTCTTTGTAGAGTCGGTCTGTGGTTAATTAAAAATTGGAAAAAATAATTTTTTTATGAAGGGTCGGTCTTTGTAGAGTCGGTCTGTGGTTAATTACAAATTGGAAAAAATAATTTATTTTTTTATGTAGGGTCGGTCCTTGTAGAGTCGGTCTGTGGTTAATTACAAATTGGATAAATCAATTAATTTTTTTTATGTAGGGTCGGTCTTTTTAGAGTCGGTCTGTGGTTAATTAAAAATTAGAAAAATAATTAATTTTTTTATGTAGGGTCGGTCTTGGTAGAGTCGGTCTGTGGTTAATTACAATTTGGAAAAATTAATTAATTTTTTTATGTAGGGTCGGTCTTTGTAGAGTCGGTATGTGGTTAATTAAAAATTGGAAAAATTAATTTATTTTTATTATGTTGGATCAGTCTGTGTAGAGGCAGTCTGTGAATGATTTAAGTTTTTAATATTTAAATTTTATGTACAATTATAGTTTGTAGGGTCGGTCTTATGAATTTTGTTTTTTAATTATTTGTCTACAATAATACAGTTATGTTTTGTAGAATCGGTCATTGCTGAGTTAAGCTTTGTGTATAATTGAGCTTGTGTATTATTGGTCATGTAGAATCGGTTTTTGTATAGTTGGAATAGGTGGAATTGAAACCCTGCCAACTAATTAATATTGTTTATAACAATTAAAATAAATTATCTACTTTTTAAAAAAAAAGGACATATATTCTTATCAAGAACTTAAATTAAAAAGAAAATGTTGAAGAAAAACCTTTTTTAGGGAAGAAAAATTAAAGTTATCAGTTTTTTAATTGTGTTTATTTACATGTAGGGAGACTACAATCGGCAGGGTTCGAGACTCCTAATTACATACACAAGTCAAACTTATTCTATAAATACAAAATTCTTAAACTATAACGCCGTACATAACCTACAACAACAAAACCTAACCTAAACGCAACTCAAACTGATTCCCCATTAACGTCCCACCCCCACGGAGAAAAAGGATTGTTACGTTAACAAAAAGATTGTTAATATAGAACTAACAAATTTATTTTGTTGTCCTAACAATTCAAATTTTTTCTAATAACAATAAATCTGTTGAGGTAACAAAAAATTTTGTAACAACAACAAAACAAATTTGTGAATTCTATATTTACAATTCTTTTTTCTCTGTGCCTTTAAATTACTTAAATCCTTACCCTCAAACTTCCTTCTTCAACTATTCATTCTCACTATTTCGTCCTAACCTTTCACTACCATAATCCCAACAAACATACAATCAAACTATATTTCTTTATTTCTCTCCATTCACCCGATCATTCATTCCAACCTCAAACACTTGACCATAACAGTCCTTCACGCACCACTTTACCCCATCCACCTACACACATTCTCTAATTTTTGACCCATTCTTACTTCACTTTTAATTACTTCAAGTTTTGTTACATTTTTAACACCGTTAGAAAGTGATAAAAAAACAACTAAAAATCCCGAAATAAAAATCATCTTATCGTTTTGTTTTAAAGAAACTACAAATTTTTTAAAGATTCCATATAAGACCAAAAAATGTAAACTTTGACCCCTCCAGTTTTTACGTTTGTTTAAATAAATTAATAATATTTGGTATTTTTAATTATATCTAATAGGACTACTGTTTGCGCAAACATTTAACCCGATCCCAAACATTTCAAATTTGGATTCGGATCACTCGAGGTGGAATGCCACATATACGAATCTCTTATTTGATTGCAGTGGTTATTGCTGAGGTCATTGGACCAAGGCCAATTCTACCAGGTGCGTGTAGTATACCTGTCGCATGTACACAGGTACATCACTATAAGCCTGTCATAATTTATTATTGTGAAAGTAAATCCCTTTGTTGTTAGGAGCACAATAGTTTTGAAGACCGATTTGGGGTTGTATTGAATACGTTTTTTATACGGGTGGCTAAATAATACTTAAATTTGTATCCAAAACATTTATGTTTATTTTCTTTAAGGGGATCCCACATGTCAACAATGCAGATCTAAATTGATAAAAAATCTGCAACCGCCTTTTCTTGAAAATTAAATAATATTATGCCGTATCAATTTAGGAAACTCATTTTCTATCATAAATACATGGGATGAATATTTTATTTGTTGTAATTATTAGAAAAAATTATTTTTCAAAAGTTAAATATGAGCAGTTTTCAATAGTTCAAACCACCATAACTACATTTAGTAGCTGTTTTGTGGTACATTATTTTGCAATGGAACCAATAGATGGTGTCAAATGTACCAGAAATGATAAATTGTTGATTATTTTTAATTTTAAATTAAAAACAATTTAATATAATGTCTTGTTTGCAAGGTAAAATTGATTAATGGTAAAAAATATATAAAATAAAACAATTTCGCAACTACATTTAATTTTTCAAGTAAAAAATAAGTTTGTTTTGTTGTTTTTAAGGAAATTTAAAATATAAAAACCTTACTTTTTTTGTAACAATTACAACAAAAGAAATATTTATCCAGTGTATTTATGATAAAAAATGAGATTCCCAAATAGATATGGCATAATATTTTATTTTTTATTTTTCAAGAAAAGGCGGTTGCAGTTTTTTTTATTAATTTAGATCTGTATTGTTAATAAGTGGGATCTCCTTAACGATAATCTGACTATTTCGTCCCAGAAGTTCGTTTGTCCTTGCCATTTGAAAGACGGTGGGCTAAAAAAATTTACACATAGTGTTTCTTATGTATTTTTTAGTCCTCTTTCATAATCTGTAAGAAAATTTAATTTTTGATTTTTGACTTAATTTAGGAAGGAATTAAAAGTTATGATTGTTTTTAAATAAAAAGAACACAACATTTTCAATTTTTTTCATTAAAAATACATTTTTGATAGGAAATCTTTTCAGGAAAAATTTTGAATAAAAAAATCTGGCTGTGCAAGTAAGTAAAATTTTTGAGGTTATAAAATTTTGTTTATTTGTAAACATTAACTTTTTATGTTTTAAAATCATTAAATTCTTGCGAACAATTCTGCAATTAATAAAAATTATTGAATTATTGGTAAAAAATTTATTATTTTTGAAAATAATTAAATTTTATGAAGAATTTCATTTAAGTTTTTTATATAAACGCGTTTCTTAATAATTAAAATTAAATACTTACTTACTTATTGAATTTTCTTAAAATTTTTGTAAATTATTGAATTATTTTCAAAATTTTATTAATTTTCTAAAATGATTTAATTAATTCAGGGAATTTTATTAAATTATAGAAAGTAATTAAAATCTTTAGAAGAATAGATACTATTAAAGGTTTTGACAATAATTGGATTCTTTAAAAAATTTCTTTAATTTATTAAATATAATCGATTTTGTTAATAATTTAACTATTAAAATTATTATTACAAAATTAAATTGAATTTTTGAAATTATAATTGAAATTTCTTAAGTTTTAAATAAGATATTTGAATATTTTTCAATACATTTATTAAACGTTTTATTAAGGAATTTTATGGAAAAAAAAGATTATAAATAAACATAAGTTAACAAGAAGAAAAAAATTCAAATGATTAAATAGTTGCAAAAACTTTATTATTTAAAAAAATGATATAGAATTTATGCAATAGATTTATTGAAATTTTAGAAAATAATTGAATTTTCTCGTAAAATTGTATTAAAATTTTGTTAAAAATATTTAAATTTTTGCAAAAAATGTTATTATTTCTAAAAATAATTAGATTCATCCGAAAAATATTATTTATGTAAATAATTCAATTCTTACAAAAATTATGTTAAATTTTTAAAAATATAGACAATAATAATTAAATATGTAGTTAATAAATTAATTTTTAATATTTTAATAATGAAATTATTAAAAAAATTTTGTTAAATGTATAATTCTTTTGTTAAAGGCTATTAAAAAATGTGGCTACTGTAGTAATCTTTTAAGACACGACATTATTATGAGAATTTGGGACCACGAATGTTTTCAAAATCATGATGAAAGTCGAGATTTTATAAGCATAAATGATAACCATACGTGGACGTCCACATGAAAAGGGCCCATATTGTCGGTTCTAGTTTTCGAGATAATCGCAATTTAGTAATTTTTGAACAAACTGTTAATTTTTTTTTATTTTTAATTATCAATCTACATGTTTTGACAAGTCAAATCATCCGGTTTTCATTAATTTATCGATAATTTAACTGTTTGATTTCATTGGTTTTTTAGAAAAATGAAAAGGGCTCATTTTGTCGGTCATTTGTAAAAGTAATCCGTATTTTAAAAATGGAGGTGTGGAAAAATTTAAAACCTCTTGATTTATCATCTTCAAGAGATATTGATGTTAGAGTCTTTTTTTGTAATTGTCGAAATGAAAATTTGGATATTGCGTCAATTTTTTCATAATTGTTACGTCCGTAACTTCTTAATATATTTAAATTATCTATAATATTTAGGTGTGTATTTCTTTTAAACATATTGAATTATACATATATATATATATATATCATGTCTTATAATTTACTTTCATGTTACGTGACAATTTGGGGAATATTACGTTTTGTAAATAAACATATTTTTATGTGTATATACATTTGTTTTCTTATGTACACATGTAACTATTTATTACCTTATTTATTAATTTATCTTTGATTATTTTTGTGATTGCATAATGTAAAACATCTTTGTCAGTCATTTTGATGTAATAAAACATTTTATTACATTCTGAAATAATAACTAAAGCCGATAAAAATTATCAATATCTTTAAAAACATACAAATTTTAAATGAATTAAAATTTCATATTTCTTATTAAAATAAATAATAAGGCAGTTGTAATGCTACTGATACTTTTTTTGATGCAAAAAATTCCGCCATGTAAAAGTTTTTGTAGCTGTCCAAACAATTACTTAAATAAAAGTTTATCAAGTAAAATTTATTACAAAAGTTGTCATATCGAAAATGTAATTAGTAAAGTTAATAACATCAATCGATATGACAACTTTAGTAATAAATTTTACTTGATAAACTTTTACTTAAGTAATTGTTTGGACAGTTACAAAATCTTTTACTTAATGGAAATTTTTGAATCAAAGCTGTTTTTGTTGGGATTTTAAAATTTTTCGAATTATCTTAACTTTATAGTAAATGCATGAAGTAATAAGAAACAAGGAATTATTTATAAAGTTCTTTCGTAAATAAAAATACATAAAAAGTAAAATGAAATAATTAATTGTAAAAATATTAGTCTTTGATAGAATAATTTAAAATATTATTAAGTTTTATAAATAAGAATTTATACAAGATATGATTCTTTACAGAAATTCTTTACACAAATTTAGAAAAAATTTTACATTTAATTTTACAATTATTATTCTCTACACTCTAGAAATAACATATTAATATGTTTTAGTCTCTACTTTTGTCTCAATGTCAAAAAAATCCATTTTTTAGAGAAAAATACAAATTTTACAAAAAAATACGTAATGCATTTAAATTTTCTGAAATATATATCGAGATATTAACGTAACAAATAATATTCTAGAATATTTTAGAAATCGTTTAGGAGTTTACGCTCTACGTTTGTCTAAATCTTAAAAAATCACTATTTTTTCAGTTTTCTTTGCTTAAATTCTATAAAAGTATCAAAAATATTGAATAAACTTAACAGAATTCTTTCTTTTATCATTCTTTATCAAACAAAAAAAATTGATCAGAAACATTTAACATTTACCTGAGTTATTCCATTTTATCTTGAAACAGTCGATATTTTGAGAATATATATTCGCGGTTTTTACTTTTTACATGGCGGCGATTTTCTACCGCAAATCTTGATATTTAACAAAAAATTTAAATTTTTTCATCTAAAGTTCAAAATGTACACTTGCTGCAAAATCAATAATTTCATTAATATACATTCATTTATATTTTATTTTATATTTTCTGTATTCACAAATACTTAGTATAGACTACAGTTTAATATGAATTTTAAAATTAATGCTACTTTACATTTTTAGAGATATTACTGGTTACGTCGACATGATTGATGGGCAGAGAGAGTTGAATACAGTACAAAGAGTAGTTTTCAAATTTGTACTGAATAATGGATCTAATCAGAGAATGAGAGTCCACATCTGGGGAGTTGAAGATGTTGCTCGATTTAAGTCGCTGATAAAACTAAATTCGGTAAATACTTATTTGTTTCATATTAAATATTAAATTTATAGCACTTTCCAAATATATCATTTCTATTATCCCATTTAATAAATATTTTAACTATACGTTTACACTTTCTGTTAATAATTATGAATTTTAATTTCTTTTACTTTTCATTTGTTGAACATTTTGTTGTATTTGTTACATTACATTATTAAAGTGCACAAATTACTCAATATTTATATTCGTGAACTTATTAATTTGTCTTAATATATTTTTACAAATTTTCGGATGCCTTAATTTTCATTTAAACAAATCTTTTATCTTTTCCACTAATTAATTTGTATCATTTTTTGTGTACTATATTTTCTCTTTTAAATAAACATTATTTCATAGTAATATTGTTAAGGTGTAATATTAGTAAAATTGCACGGCTAAGTTACCGTAAGTTTTATAAGCTCACTGTACAAGGTTATCATAAGGTTACCATGAGGTCGCCGTGAAAATTTGCTGTAAATTTTTAAAACAAAAAAAATTCTAAGTTTTTTTATTCTTTTTATTTATAAATGTTATTGCTTAATACACACGAAATTGATAAACAAAAATTTTTAATATTGGCGCAAGCTTACAGTGGAACACTTCAAGCTTACGGCAATCTAACAGTGTAACCTTACGACAGATGGGACTTTTTAACCTTATAGTAATCTTACGGTAACTTTATGTTGAAATCTTACTAACATTACACGGCAAGCTTACATAAGATTACGTGCTGTATGAGTAAAATTATTATTTTATTTATTAATTATTATATTATTATAATTTATGAGGCCACAATCTAATATTCTTAATTTTTAATAAATCATCTTTTATGAACATTAATTATTTCTATTTTGTTAAATATTTATGTTGCCTTTTATCTTTGGCAGATCATTGAAATCACTAGCGGCAACATTAAAATGGCTTCCCCAAAGTTCAGAAATCCAACAGAAGTGATATCTTCTTTAGAATATCACGTTCAATCTCATAGCAACATCATCAACCATGGTGAATATAGTGCAGAAAATAGAACTGATGTTGTTACATCCAAACCTATTTTAATGAAAGATGTCATTAATTTCGATGAACCAGTAGGTTTGTATAATTTTTAAAATAATTTTTTTTTATAATGTAATTTTTTTATAAATGTTTTATAATAATAATTATTTTATTTTTATTACTTCAACTTTCCAATCTAAGTTTTACATTTATTTATAATTTATACCATTTATAACTTTAGAGTTTAAGGCATTCATCAAATCGCCTTTCTACACAGTTCACACAAAAAACTCTTCCTATGGACAAGGCGTTGTTTGTGATGGTCATTACCGTCTATTAGTCCAAATTGCTTCTTTTAGTGAAAATTCTAGACATCGAAAAGGGGTCCATGTTCAATTAAGAGGACGAATGAATAAAATTGGTAATATGTTCTTTCATTAATTTTTTAAAATTTTTTCAATTTTATTTCAATAACATTCATTTTAATTTTGTATGAAGTATCATTTTTTACATTTTCAAGGTAACATACAATATATTTTCAGAAAAAAACTTTTAAATATACAAATTTTTTTCTTCAGTTATAAATGACGTAGACAATTATTCTCTTAAACAAAAAATATTCATTATTGATAATTTAGAAAAATTGGACAACTCTTTGATTCCATTGTGATTCTTTTTAAATATACTTCAAAGAAAAATTTTGTATTACATTGTTTAAATTAAATTAAAATTACATTTAAATTTAATTTCTCACAAATCTTAATTTTCAAATGGTCAAAAAATTCGTCATACCTGTCGTAAATTCTTAGATATCAAGCAAGAAAAATCGGTTTTAGATGTTATTTTAAAAAATAAACATTAAATTTAAAATATTTACAATTAATTATATTAATATAATAATAATGTCATTTTTCTTCTTATAGATAACGGTTGTTTTAAAATCAAAGATAGCAATGACATCGATATCTTAGAAGATGCGATTATGAGCAATGAGAATTTGAAGAAGTCCACGTTTAACATCGTTTACAATAGTAAAAGGCGTATCAGTGTTGAGGATCAAGAGAAGATTTTAAAAAAACTACATTTAGATAAGAACGATTAAAACATCATGTTATATTCGAGGTTTCGTTTTCTATTAAGCATTGATAATCTTTTTTCCTTTTTTCTTCTTGAAAATATTTATGTTGCTTTCGTTTAATTATTTTTCATTTCTTTCCTTATTTTTAATAAGGGAAACATTTTTTCCCTTATTTAAAAATTACAATTCTTTTTTTCTCCATAAAAAAATCAATTATGTTTATAGTATTAAATATTTGATATTCAATGCTAATTCGCGAAATCAAAAGTAATATATGTATATATATATATTTTCTTATAAGTAATGGACACGAAGACTGTTATTAAAACTGATTTTTTGTTAGACGACTCATTTTTAAATGCTATATTATTTTGATTGATTATTATTATCATTTTGAATTTTTTTGTTTAAAAATCTCTATAAAAATTCATTTTTTTCTATTCTCACGTAAATTGACTTATTTTTTTCTTAAATAATAAGCATTTAAAAAATTATTGTTAAGAAAAATGTTTATGTTTTTTCTCCATCAAACAAAAAAAATCAATTATGTTTATAGTATCAAATATTTGATATTCAATGTTAATTCGCTAAATCAAAAGTAATATATATGTATACATATATATTTTCTTATAAGTAATTGACACGAAGACTGTTATTAAGACTGATTTTTTGTTAGACGACTCATTTTTAAATGCTATATTATTTTCATTGATTATTATTATCAATTTGAATTTTTTTGTTTAAAAATCTCTAAAAAAAATCATTTTTTTCTATTCTCACGTAAATTGAATTATTTTTTTCTTAAATAATAAGCATTTAAAAAATTATTGTTAAGAACAATGTTTATGTTTTTTCTCCATCAAAAAAAATCAATTATGTTTATATTATCAAATATTTGATATTCAATGTTAATTCGCTAAATCAAAAGTAATATATGTATACATATCGTTCACTCCAAGTGGAATGTACGTATGTTTAAAGAACATTTTAGAAGTTACGTATCTTCCACGTTCAGTAAAGAAACCACGTATCTTTCTGTTCCGTGCAAAAACTACGTATCTCTGTCAGTCACTTTAGATCTACATTTTATTATTATTATTATTTCGAAGTTAATATTTTGTTATGAAGTAATAATTTTTTCAAAAGTTGATGCAATAAAATGTATATTTTAAATAATAATTTAATTTTTTTCTTAAAAATAATAGAATATTATTAGAAGTTTCTAAAGCGACTGACAGAGATACGTAGTTTTTGCACGGAACAGAAAGATACGTGGTTTCCAAACTGAACGTGGAAGATACGTAACTTCTAAAATGTTCTTTAAACATACGTACATTCCACTTGGAGTGAACGATATATATTTTCTTATAAGTAATTGACACGAAGACTGTTATTAAGACTGATTTTTTGTTAGACGACTCATTTTTAAATGCTATATTATTTTCATTGATTATTATTATCAATTTGAATTTTTTTGTTTAAAAATCTCTAAAAAAATCATTTTTTTTCTATTCTCACGTAAATTGACTTATTTTTTTCTTAAATAAAATAATAAGCATTTAAAAAATAATTGTTAAGAACAATGTTTATGTTAATTAATTAGATAAGTAATCTAAATAAATACTATACGTTTCATTTAGAGGTTTACTTTATTTCAAAAATTCATCTCAACATATTCCACTACATAATTCTACATCTTGATTATCATTCTCATAAACATTTCTTTTTCAATTTTTCTTTAAAACATTTATTATATTTGCGCCATTATTCTCATTGTAAGTACTTTTGTTAAAAAAAATTTTAAAATTAAAAAAAGGATTGCGCAAGAGAAAAAACGCGCGCGCGGCAGCGCGCGAACGTTCTCGTATTGAAAAAAACATGTGAAACATGTAATTCTTAAGTAACGTGGAATATTTATTTTTGTAAACGTTTTAAAAAATATATTATTACATACATAAAGATAATGTATTTTTGAATTATAATAATTATTATAATTATTATATTATTATAAATATTTTTATTTTATACATACATAATATTAATATATAAATAATATATTTTTCGATTATTAATAATTGTTATAATCAATGTTTATATTTCTATATATAAAATACAAAAAAAAGTTCAAAATAAGATTTAATATAATACTTCTTTCTATTTAACTAATAACTAACAAAAAAATAACAACATAAAATTTGTATATTCGCGCTCTTTTTTAAGTAAACGATAACAGCGCCACCTGCACATGTCCAAACAATTTTAAAAACACCCTTCTATTAAGATTTTATATTCTCATTGCCCATTCTTTACTTCGATACTTTTCGATACATTCGACCTTTCCACTCCATGTCTTTTTTAAGAAAGGATTATTTTGCGTCCCTATCCAAAAAATTAATTACTGAGTTTCTAAACGTAAGTTTGTAAATTTTTTTGTGATTACTAATTCATATAAATATCTTCAACAAAAAATATTTGGTTCATTTAAACGTTCAAAACTTGGGGATCATATTTTCATTTATATTTTTTTGAATAAAATATAAAAAATTTACAAAAAAAGGTCATTGATAAATAGAAATAAAGAATTACATCTCTATTTCTCTCTGAAAAATACTTTTGTAAAAAATTATAATTGAGAAATAGAAATACAGCACATTTTTATGAAAATATTTTTTTAATAGATTTTATTCATATTTTCAAAAAATTGATTTTCTGTAAAAAAATATTCAGACACAAAAATATTGAAAACTTTTAGGAATATTGCATGTACAAATTTTTTAATTATAATTAATAAATAAAATTGCACCAAGTATTAAATAATTTATTTTAATGTTAAACAACAATTTTATTAAGTTAATTAAATAAATAAAATTAAATAATTTAATTTATTTTTTGTCAAGAAAATTTTTTTTAAAATTTAAGGGAATTTGCTTTTTTCAATTGAAGGGCTGGCTGCAATAAGGGGACGAACGCGTCCTTAAAAGGTATAATGTCAGTCAGGTAGCAGCGAGCGGCTCAAGGCTTGTCACTGCTACCCGACTGGTAGTATCCCTTCCAAGTCTTGCGATCGTTCCCTTATAGCAGCCAGCCCTTTAAGTTCTTAACTACTTTTGACAAACAAATAAATTTGTTCTACACTACCGTTCGTGAGTATCAGGACGCCCCTTTTTTCATGAGTGGAAAAATGATTAAAACGTAGAAAATAAAAATGACATAAATTTTTCGTGTTTTTTTCCTGAAGGCTAATGAAATTATGAATAGACTGACACCTGATCGAAGAATTTTCATTGACTATTCTGTCAGATACAGAAAAAATACTGGATTTTGCATGCTTTTCATAATTTCTTTAATTCTCGAAAAATAATTAACTTTCATTAGCGCACTTGGTCTTGTTTTAATCTCTATTTAATGTAGAATCTAAATTATTAACTATTATTGTAAAAAAAAATTTTCCAAAAAAATTTGAAACCGTAAAAGTAGGATTAAAAAAATTCAAAAAATTATCATGAAATTCAAGTGTCAAAAAGGTCAATATAAAATATGTTTATTTAATAGATATACTAGAATTCAAAAAAGCTTTTTAATTACTTAATTATTTAATTAAAAAATTTTTTTTTAAAGTGTCAATCTGTTTTTCAAAATTTTTTATCCGACTTTCAGTTTCAATTCTTTTTGGAAAAATTTATATCACAATACCATTAATTAATTTAGATTCTACATTGAATAGAGATTAAAACAAGACCAAGAACGCTAAAAAAAGTTAATTAGTTTTTGAGAAATTAAAAAATTACGAAAAGCATGCAAAATCCAGTATTTTTTCAGTATCTGACAGAATAGTCAACGAAAATTCTTCGATCAGGAGTCAGTCTTTTCATAATTGCATTAGCTTTCAGGAAAAAAATACGAAAAATTTTTGTCATTCTTATTTTCTACGTTGTAAGCATTTTTACACTCATGAAAAAGAGGCGTCCTGATACTCACGAACAGTACTGTATTTTAAAAATGAAATAAAAACTTTGCTTAATTCCAAATGTAATTAAAAATATGTAGTTTTTATAAAAAGTTTGCTGCGTTGTTATTTTTCAATAAAAGTTTCATTTTGAGAGAAAATGTTTGTATTCAGAGAAAGAAAAGATTTTGAAAAAATTTTTTCAATAAAGAAAATAAAGATTGACATAATTTTAAAAGATTCTTATAAAACTTTAAAAATAGTATGTGACGGGTTTTTACTTTAAGTAATAAATATTCAGTGATAATAAATTGTGCGTATACAATTTATTATTCTTTATTTATTAATTAAAGAAATTCAGATTATTTATGTCAAATAAACAACAACAACAAAATTATTCGTAAATAGACTTGTTATTTATTATGTATATTTATTTATTACATAATAATACAATTACAGAGCCGTAACTTTGTATATACTATGTTAACCAATGTCTAGTTAAGAACTGACCTTTTTGGGCCTTTTCTCCCTAAACGCAGTTGTGCAAGGGAAGCTGCGTAGGAGAGATGGTCCAGAGATGTTTAGTAGAGGGGTAAAGAAAGTAGTTTAGGAATTTCGTTACACCCCTCGACTTACACTGACCTTAGCCCTCTAAGGTTTTAATTAAATAATTTGAGGTAGGATTCTAATATTTTTATCTTGGTGCACTGGCTCTGAAGGAGCTGTTGCATAGCGTACTATAGGTGTAGTATTTACATTCGTTTTGAAGCAGAATGTATCTATACATAGTTGTTTTGGTATACAGAGTGTACATAGTTTAAAAATTCCTATCTTGTAAAGTACATAGATTGTTACTAAAGTCAAAGACGAATAGCCTAAATACGTTAAAATGTCGCTACCTGTTTCAACCCAGATTTTTGTTCTCCTATTGTTCTTTATTCCTTTAATAGATTCTTCCTTCAAAGAGTTAAGATTATCCTTATGTAAAGTTTCTTGTATTAAAGGTAGTTGCGTAAATAAAATATTTTTCTTAAATTTAATGTCGAAATTATGTTCTAAATATGTTCGTAGTTTAAGTATTGATTTTGCTGTTTCTATTATACAATCGGAATTACTGTAAACTAAGCTAGGTTCTTTTAATGTTAAAATTTTATTTTTTTCGTTGCAGATTGTGTTTATCTCTATTTCTTTTTCTGGTATGATCAGATATTGATTCGAATCGTGTAGAGGTATAAATGCAAGTTCGGATATTTTAAAGACGGAAAATTCACAAATTTTGTCTGATATAATTTTTGCTTGGCTTTTTATAATATTGGTTTCACAATTTTGTATTTCGCTTAAAAGAAAACTCGGTTGTACTCGTTTACAGATAAATGTGTTTTCTAATTTCTTACAATTTTGTAGTGTTATAAAATCGGTGGGGACGTAGAAACTTTTTTCAGGATTTATAAGTATAACCTCGTGGGATGTAATTGGTGCAATAAAGCTTCTTTCATGACGAATAGGAATTGGTATAAGGTGAAGGGTTTGAAGGTTTGGTTGTTCTATTTCTGGTACTTTAAGGATGTATACAAGGTTCTTGTTTGTAATGTTTACTGTTATCTCGGAGATGTCAATAATGTGTTGGTAATTTTGAGAAATCAATCTAATAGGATATTTGACGTTATTTTCTTCTTCGATTTTTTGTAATTCTGTAATCAGTATTTTAGGTGTAAGGATTTGTGGATGTAAAATTCCGTGTTTTCCGTCATTAACAGCATTTATTATAAGGTTTATGTCTTCACTAATCTCTTCTATGGCTATAGAACATAATGTAATCATATTAACCCTTAGCATATTTTAAGCGTTAATATTGATAGAGTTAATCATTTTATTTAATTGGTTGATTAATTTGCCTGATTCATTATCGTCTCAATAATGTTCAAAATTCCCCTCTTTTCCCGAGCAGCACCCAGTATTTGGTGAAGTGTGAGTTGAAGGTCAGCTACCCTATTTATTCTATTATGGAGAACGTTAATCTGAAATTCTTGTGCACAGTGGTGGCATAAGTGATACACTTCAGAATAAGTTTTCCGAATGTTTTCGAGGCTAAAATTTATTTTTTGCTAGTGTCTACTCCTATCACTAACTTCCAAGTATGATGATATAGACTTGTTTTCCCCAGATTTTCGGCAAATATTGGTATATTGGAAATTGGTTGAAAAATGACATCTGAATAGACGGTATGGACAGACCCGTCTGTCTTTTATAAAACTCGTGGACCTATAAATATTCCACAATTGTAGAAACGACACTGTTTTAATGGGCCCAAAAATGCATTGAAATATAACAGTTTACACAAAAGAAAATAATTAAATAATTAAAAAATAATATTACATTTAAATAATTAAAATTAGATAAAATTAGATTAGAATTTTTAAATTGCGGAGTTGTACAGATGTCCAGATCTAACATTTCTGCCCATTTAAAAAAAACACTTATTATGTTAGGAATTATTCTTTAATTTTATTATGTTTATAAATATTTGTAAATAAGCAACAGAATACCCACTAAAGCATGTATTTATATACCTACATAATAACGATAATAACAGACAAAACTAGGCCTCCTACGAAAGTGGCGCCTCTACTGGCGTGGAATAATTAAAGGTCCACGAGAATACGTACAAAAACAGAAGAGACAGACGGGCCTGGGTATGGACAACGAAAAAGGTTGTGAAAAGAAGTCGCAGCATCTTTATAACCTAAAAAATATATAAATAAATTTGTTTAACTTTATTATTTATTTATTTTTTTGGTTTTCAATTATAATTTTAAAAAATAATTAAATCGTTCTAGAGCAATGTGGATTTCAGTCTTATGCCCGGTTCCACCAACTTGTAGTTAAAGGTTCGATTAACTGACAGTCCGCTAAAGTTAAAGGCGCTGTTAAGTTAGCTTTAGCCGCCTGTGCGTTCCACCAACATGTTATAAGCCATGGTTATCTAAACGTATAATATGTTCCTAATAACATTACTTTCTCTATTATGATTGGTCAATTATAACGAAAAGTGTGCGATTTCTAGATAGAATTTTTACTGTTTCCCTTATCCCTTTTTAAAAAATTAAAAAAGTTAAAAATAAAATTTGTTACTGGACCAAACTTCTGCGTCTATTATTTTTAAAAATTGTTATAAAATTCTTTATAAATTCTATAAACTAGCACTTTTCAGGATTATCATCAAAAAGGGCATAAAAAAACATTTGTAAACCTCTGGTTCTTTTAATAATTTAGGCGTCGGAGAGGGTTAAAAAACGAAATCATAAAAAAACTCAGAATCTAATCATCATAATCGTTCCAAATTATATCAAAATTTAGAATTTCTCGAACTTTAAAGCATTACCATCCAAAAGGGCATAGGAAAACATGTCTAAAACCCTCATTCTTTAAATAATTTAGGCGTCGAAGAGGGTTAAGAAACGAAATCATAGCAAAAATTTAGAAATTTCTTATCATAAACGTTCCAAATTATATCAGAATTTAAAATTTTTCGAACTTTAAAGCATTATCATCAAACAGGGCATAAAAATACATTTGTAAGACTCAGGTTCTTTTAATAATTTAGGCATTGAAAAGGGTTAATAAACGGAATCATAGCAAAAACTTAGAATTATACCCTCATAATCGTTCCAAATTATATCAAAATTTAAAATTTCTTGAAGTTTAAAGCAATACTATCCAAAAGGGCATAGAAAAACATTTGTAAGACTCAGGTTATTTTATTATTTCAGGCATCGGAAAGTGTTAAAATACGGAATCATAGCATCAACTCAGAATCATAACATAATAATCGTTCCAAATTATATCACAATTTAAAATTTCTCGAACTTTTAAGCATTGCTATCTAAAAGGGCATAAAAAACATTTGAAAAACTGAGGTTCTTTTATTAATTCAGGCATTGGAAAGGGTTAGTAAACGGAATCATTGCAAATAATCAGAATCTAATAATCATAATCGTTCCAATATATATCAAAATTTAAAATTTCTCGAACCTTAAAGCATTACCATCTAAAAGGGCATAGAAAAACATTTGTAAGACTCAGGTATTTTTAATATTTCAGACGTCAGAGAGGGTTAAAAACGGAATCAAAGCAAAAACATAAAAATTTCTCATCATAAACGTTCCAAATTATATCAGAATTTAAAATTTCTCAAACTTTTAAGCCATCCAAAAGGGCATAAAAATACATTTAAAAAACTCAGGTTCTTTTATTATTTCAGGCATCGGAAAAGGTTAAAAAACGGAATCATAGCATCAACTCAGAATCTTATCATAATAATCGTTCCAAATTATATCAGAATTTAAAATTTCTTGAACTTTAAAGCATTACCATCCAAAAGGGCATAATAATACTTTTAAGTCCCTCATTATTTTAATAATTAGGGCGTCGGAGAGGGTTAAAAGACGAAATCATAGCAAAAACATAGAAATTTCTAATCATAAACGTTCCAAATTTTATCAGAATTTAAAATATCTCGAACTTTAAAGTATTACCATACAAAAAAGCAGAAAAATAATTTTAAAAACAAACGTTCTTTTATTATTTCAGGCATCGAAAAGTGTTAAAAAACGGAATCATAGCAAAAACATAGCATTTTCTTATCATCAACGTTCCAAATTATATCATTATTTAAAATTTCTTGAACTTTTAAGCATTACTATACAAAAGGGTATAAAAATACATTTGTAAGACCCTCATTTTTTAAATAATTTGGGCGTCGGAGAGGGTTAAAAAACGAAATCATAGCAAAAACATAGAAATTTCTCATCATTAACGTTCCAAATTATATCAGAATTTAAAATTTCTCGAACTTTAAAGCATTACCAACCAAAAGGGCATAATAATACATTTGTAAGACCCTCATTTTTTAAATAATTTAGGCGTCGGAGAGGGTTAAAAATTGAAATCATAGCAAAAACATAGAAATTTCTCATCATCAACGTTCCGAATTTTATTAGAATTTAAAATTTCTCGAACTTTAAAGCATTACCATCCAAAAGGGCATAAAAATACATTTGTAAGACTCAGGTTCTTTTAATAATTTAGGCCTCGGAGAGGGTTAAAAAACGGAATCGTAGCAGAAACTCAGAATTTTCTTATCATAAACGTTCCAAATTATATCAGAATTTAAAATTTCTTAAACTTTAAAGCATTACCATCCAAATGGGCATAAAAGTACAATTGCAAGACTTTCATTTTTTTAATTATTTAGGCGTCGGACAGGGTTAAGAAACGAAATCATTGCAAAAACATAGAAATTTCTCATCATAAACGTTCCAAATTATATCAGAATTAAAAATTTCTTGAACTTTTAAGCAGTACCATCCAAAAGTGTATAAAAATACATTTGTAAGACCCTTATTTTTTAAATAATTTAGGCGTCGGAGAGGGTTAAGAAACTAAATCATTGCAAAAACATACAAATTTCTCATCATAAACGTTCCAAATTATATCAGAATTTAAAATTTCACGAACTTCAAAGCATTACTATCCAAAAGGGCATAGGAAAACATGTCTTAAACCCCCATTCTTTTATTAATTCAGTAGTCGGAGAGGGTTAAGAAACGAAATCATTGCAAAAACATAGAAATTTCTCATCATAATCGTTCCAAATTATATCAGAATTTAAAATTTCTCGAACTTTTAAGCAGTACTATTCAAAAGTGTATAAAAATACATTTGTAAGACCCTCATTTTTTTAATAATTTATGCGTCGGAGAGAGTTAAAAAACGAAATCATAGCAAAAACATAAAAATTTCTTATCATAAACGTTCCAAATTATATCAGAATTTAAAATCTCTCGAACTTTAAAGCATTACCATCCAAAAGGGCATAAAAATACATTTGTAAGACCCTCATTCTTTAAATAATTTAGGCGTCGGAGAGAGTTAAAAAACGAAATTATAGCAAAAACATAGAAATTTCTCATCATAAACGTTCTAAATTATATCAGAATTTAAAATTTCTCGAACTTTTAAGCAGAGTACCATTTAAAACTGTATAAAAATTCATTTGTAAGACCCTCATTTTTTAAATAATTTAGGCGTCGGAGAGGGTTAAAAACCAAATCATAGCAAAAACATAGAAATTTCTCATCATCAACGTTCCGAATTTTATCAGAATTTAAAATTTCTCGAACTTTAAAGCATTACCATCCAAAAGGGCATAAAAATACATTTGTAAGACTCAGGTTCTTTTAATAATTCAGGCCTCGGAGAGGGTTAGAAAACGGAATCGTAGCAGAAACTCAGAATTTTCTTATCATAAACGTTCCAAATTATATCAGAATTTAAAATTTCTCAAACTTTAAAGCATTACCATCCAAATGGGCATAAAAGTACAATTGCAAGACCCTCTTTTTTTAATTATTTAGGCGTCGGAGAGGGTTAAGAAACGAAATCATTGCAAAACAAAGAAATTTCTCATCATAAACGTTCCAAATTATATCAGAATTTAAAATTTCTTGAACTTTTAAGCAGTACCATCCAAAAGTGTATAAAAATACATTTGTAAGACCCTTATTTTTTAAATATTTTAGGCGTCGGAGAGGGTTAAGAAACTAAATCATAGCAAAAACTCAGAAATTTCTCATCATAAACGTTCCAAATTTTATCAGAATTTAAAATTTCTCCAACTTTAAAGCAGTACCATCCAAATGGGCATAAAAATACATTTGCAAGACCCTCATTTTTTTAATTATTTAGGCGTCGGAGAGGGTTAAGAAACGAAATCATTGCAAAAACATAGAAATATCTCATCATAAACGTTCCAAATTATATCAGAATTTAAAATTTCTCGAACTTTTAAGCAGTACCATCCAAAAGTGTATGAAAATACATTTGTAAGACCCTTATTTTTTAAATAATTTAGGCGTCGGAGAGGGTTAAGAAACTAAATCATAGCAAAAACTCAGAAATTTCTCATCATAAACGTTCCAAATTTTATCAGAATTTAAAATTTCTCGAACCTTAAAGCATTACTATTCAAAAGGGCATAGGAAAACATGTCTTAAACCCATGATCTTTAAATAATTTAAGCGTCGGAGAGGGTTAAAAAACGAAATCATAGCAAAAACTCAGAAATTTCTCATCATAAACGTTCCAAATTATATCAGAATTTAAAATTTCGCGAACTTTAAAGCATAACTATCCAAAAGGGCACAAAAATAATTTAGGCGTCGGAAAGGGTTAAAAAAAATTTATATCAAAAACTCAGAATTTTATCAGCATAAACGTTTAAAATTATATCAGAATTTAAAATTTCTCGACTTTTAAGCATTACCTAAGACGCTGGCAATAATAGCCTGATATTAGTTTTCAATGTTTGACCAAGAAAAAACTGTTGGCAGCCAATGTTGGTCCATTATTTAGCCAATGGTGAGCATTGGCGGTTTGTTGACTATTTACCATCAAGATTAGGTTAAAGTCAGCAACGAATTTAAACGGGATATTATTCAATTTAGTCAGCCTAAACAAAGATTCCAAGTTTTCATACGTCTCCTTGATTTTTGGAACTAAGCACAAAATTATTAAACGATTAACACTTGTCAGTTTTGCCTTTTCTCTACTTACTGCGCCTTCACAATAGCGTCTTCGTTTTTTGACAGGATAATCGGGTTAAACATTTTTGTCCGCTTCTTCATCGTCATCAACTTCTTGTTCGGTATTGTTACATCCAGATATTCTAAAGAAAACCCTAATCCCTTAGAAATACAGAAACAATTTGACTCAGGCTACATTAATTCTCAACTTTTTGATACTGACGATAATTCTTTTGACAGTGACAGCAACGATAGTGAAAATACTATAACTGAAATAACATTAGTGGATCACAATTCAAATAGAAATAATAATCAGCAAGTGTCTTTACGCGATGCTTTAGAAATAATACCAGTGTTTGACGGAAAAAACATACCACTATCAACATTTATTAAAAGTTGTTTAGAAGCAAAATCTATGCTTCCTGAGAAAGCACTAGTACAAACAAATTTAGTCAAATTAATTAGGAGTCGAATTTCGGGTGAAGCAAGAAGAATTATAATAGGAAATAATTTTAATACAGTAGAACAGTTAACAGAAAGGTTAAAACAAATTTACGCACCAGCAAAATCTGTATATCAGTTACAAAAAGAACTAGGAGCAATATATATGTGGAAACAAAAGAATGTAATTTCTTACGGTGCAAGGATCACAGAAGTCCTTTTAAATTTTTGTTAAATTACCCTGGGTAGTCTGATGCCAGATTCGTATTCAGCGACCCCAAAAACCCCCGAGTAACGAGTTCCAAACAAATTCTGTTAATTTTTTATTTTCGCGTCCGCCATATTGGATCCGCCATTTAGAATTTTGAAAATCTGATGCTAGATTCATATTTAGCGACCCCAAAAACCCCCGAGTAACAAGTTCCAAGCAAATTCTGTTAATTTTTTTTTCGCGTCCGCCATATTGGATCTGCCATTTAGAATTTTGAAAATCTGATGCCACATTTATATTCAGCGACCCCAAAAATCCCCGAGTAACGAGTTCCAAGCAAATTCTGTTAATTTTTTTTTTTTGAGTTATGGAGTTTCAAAATTTTGATTTTTTTGAAAATATATTTTTTTCAATTTAAATAAGTATTTTCATTACAGAATTTCAAATGATTTTAACAAAGTTTCTAAATACATTACTCAAAAAATACAATTAATCTTAAAAATTTTATTAAAACTTGACTAGAGAATTCCACACTGCAAAAATAGGTATCTTTTTTGATATCTTAAAATAAGATGTAAGATGGAAAAATGGTATCTTACATCTTAAAATAAGATGTTTTCTAAAGCATCTTACTGATATTTAAGATGCTTTATGCGAAGAAATATTACTAAAAATGTCCCGTAAATTACAGAAGAATGCTGAAATGCACTTGAAAATGGAAGAAGGAAATATACAATTCATATAAAAATTACTCTTTATCAATTTTTTATTTTATTAATCGTATAAAAAAATTAATTTTGAACTATTAATAAATTACGTTCTTGGTATGTTATAGTTGAGCCCCGCTGATTGAATTGAATCATCATGATCACATATTGCATCCCTAAGGACTTGTATTACGTTGGAAAATCAAGACTTACTTACTTAATTGTATGCATCTTGCTCTTTGTTTAATTAATCTTTTTCGATACCAAGTAAAAGTTTTGCTTTGAAAATTTACCACAAATTAACGTATTACGTTTGAACTGCTCGCGTACTTCATTGGAACTGAATGAAAATGACTTGAAAAGTTTTCTACCATCACTAACAACTATTTACATGCATTGGTGAATGTCGCTAGTTTGTTACAACTAATAAACATAAGGTGGCCTAACCGTAAAGGTGGCCCGACCGTAGTGACTCTCGCCTATTTTTATAAATAAGTAGCAAAATTCTTTTCATAAATTATTATTTACATTTTTCTCAGGAATGCAATTAATTTTAAAAATTTGTGATAAAATTCTACAAAAAGTTTCAATTATTATCAAAAATGGTTATAAAATTCTTTAATATAATAAATTTCAGTAAAATTTTAATTAAATTCCTTAAAAGAAATTAATTATTTTTAAAAGTTGCTATTAAAATTTTTTATGAGAATTCAATTTTGAGAAACATTCATTTATCCCATAAACTATTTATTTTTATATTTAGGCATGGGGATGCCGACATTGGCTTGCCATTTAAAGCAGTGCAAGGAAGGATGCTTATTTGGAGGTAGCAAGGAAGGCCAACCGAAAATTCACTAAGCTGCAATTCCTTTGTACAAGTTTTAAACAGAGAAGTCTTCAATTACCTGAAAACTTGTGTAAACGGTCGACTCGAGTATATTCATCTTCATGGAGAAAATGCGGAAGCAATCTTAATTGTGGACCTTAATTTTGCAAGGTCTATAATGGCTGAAATTTTAAGTTTCTGCATTCATGTCTTATATACGGTGCTCCCATCTTCGGAATGGTGCTCAAGATTAATATCCATCTTGTGCATAAAAAATGGATATTTAAGTATCATTCAATAATTTAAATACAAAATAAATAATTTATGAAATAATTAAATATTTTATGAAATTAAAACTGAACCTTTTTATTGAGTTTTTCAAATTTGGGTCAAATTTTCTTACTTGACTTATTTTATAATTTACAAAGACCAATAATTATTTTTATATTTTATATTTTTATATATTTTTCCTATTTTATTATACAGTCAACTCTCGATAAGACAAACTCGAAGGGAGACCGAAAAAACTTTGAGTTATCGAAAAGTTTGAGTTATCAAATGTTAATAATGCTTATAAGGAATGAACGGGACCCAAGAATTACTTTGACTTACCGAAAAATTTAAGTTATCGCGCTTTGTCTTATCGAGAGTTGACTGTACTTACTTTATTTAAGTATATATTTGAGGCGTTTACTTGCGCTTATGGAATAATAAGCCATTCTTGCTTCAAAGTCTACAGTTTAACCCTTTGAGGGGCAGTGGGACGTATACGTCCCACCTTTTGTTTCACATTTTTATTTTGATTTTATGGCATATTTGGATATTATTAACCATATGTTTTTTATTTATAAACTATAGGGATATAATTTAATGACTTCATAAGAGTTTTTATATACAATATATAATTATTAACCTAATATTTAACAATCAATCTCAAAAAATTCAATTTTTTAATGAATTAATTTAACTTTTTTTAATCGAAGAGTCATACTACTCTGAAATTTTTTTTTACTTGTTGTACATCCCTAAAACTACAATGAATATTATTGTTAACAATTTTTAACCCTCTAATTTATTAAAAATTATTGTTCATAAAATAAACTTTTCAAAAATTGAATATTATCGATTACACAGTCTAACGAAAATAGTATCCAGTATATCAAAGTATAAAACATTTCTCCTACACGTTCTTTGAAGCTCTTACTACAAATCTAAACTCAGATTAAAAAAAATCAAAATGGCGGATCCAAAATGTCAGAGGAAATATTAAAAAAAATTTAATTATCGCATTTGCTTGAAAGTCGTCCATAGGTGGCTTTTAACGAACAAAACTAGGGATGTATTTATACGACAGTCAGTAAAAAACCGAAAAAATCAAAATCTCCTTCACACTTGACTGTAAAGGTGTTTCTACAATAACTTGCAAATGCATTTGTTTTGTCTGATCCAAAGCGAATTCATATTCTGCATATAACTTTACGATAATTCTACCGACAGGCGCATATATGCACCCTAACACTTGGATTTGTCTGCAAGAGGGATAGGTTGACTCAACGGATATTTACCCGCCAGGGGCGCTAGTGTCAATCCCAATTGCATTCACTGTTCTTTCTTTATTCTTCATGAAACATATGATCATATCATACTTTCGATTGATTTGTAAATTTGAAAACTCTATTTGATAATGAGTGATATAGAAGATTGTAATGAAATAGAAATTCCAAGTGGCGATGAGTCAGAGGAGAGTATTGAAAATAGTGAAGATGAATTTGATTAGGGTGAAGATTCAATTCTAGAAGATATAACTGTCTTGAATAATAATGCTGAACTAGATGATAGCTCTGATTATGAAAGTGATGAAGATGACGACAATCCTTTGCAAATTCGATTGTCAGAAATGGATGGAATATGGGAGAAGAAAAAAAGACGTCACATAAAAAAAAAATTTACAGAACATGTTGGTCCTACCAAGCTTACAGAAAATCTAAAGAAACCAGGAGAAATTTTTTTGGCTTTATTTTCAGAGCAAAATGTCAATTTAATTGTCGAACAATCAAATCTTTATTGCCAACAACAAAAGAAAACTTTTGATTTGATTACTAATGACGAAATTAAAATCTTCTTAGGTCTAAATATAATGATGGGTATAAAAAAATTGCCATCTTATCGCGATTTTTGGTCCGCAAATACTCAGCTCAAAGATCCCTATATCAGTTCATTTATAACTGTAAGAAGATTTTCTTTCCTATTGTCTCATCTCCATTTGAACGACAATTCTAAGGAACTTCAGAAAAATGATCCGAAACATGACAAACTATTTAAGCTTAGACCATTTTTGGAAACGCTTTCTGAAAACTATAATACATTTTATGATGGAACTAGAAACCAGGCAATAGATGAAAGCATGATTAAATTTAAAGGTAGGAGTTCTTTATGAAGCCTATCAAAAGAGGCTATAAGGTTTGGGTTCGAGCCGACGAACACGGCTATGTCTGCAAATTTTAAATTTATACTGGCAAAGTTAGTAATCAAACTAAAAAATTATTGGGCGAAAGAATCGTAAAAGATCTAAGCAATGATTTACAGCATAAAGGTTAAAAAAATTTTTTTTGACAATTTTTTTACAAGTGTAAAGTTGATGTCATGCTTGCTAAAAGACGAAATCTTTGCGTGTGGTACGATAAGAAGGGATAGAAAAGATTTACCGAAAATACAAATAGCTGATAAAAATTTGTCGCCTGGAAGTAGTGAGTTTCGAACTTCATACAATGGGGTGAGATAGCTGAAGTGGGCCGATAAAAGGGTTGTACATTTTTTGTCAAATAATCATGACCCTTCAATTATATCAGAATGTACTAGAAAACAAAAAGATGGTTCACTGAAGGTAGTGTCTTGTCCAAAATTGGTGAAAGAATATAATAATTATATGGGTTGCGTCGATAAAGCTGATATGTTGAAGTCTCTTTATTAAAATTTCTTGAAGTTTAAAGCAATACTATCCAAAAGGGCATAGAAAAACATTTGTAAGACTCAGGTTATTTTATTATTTCAGGCATCGGAAAGTGTTAAAATACGGAATCATAGCATCAACTCAGAATCTTAACATAATAATCGTTCCAAATTATATCACAATTTAAAATTTCTCGAACTTTTAAGCATTGCTATCTAAAAGGGCATAAAAAACATTTGAAAAACTGAGGTTCTTTTATTAATTCAGGCATTGGAAAGGGTTAGTAAACGGAATCATTGCAAATAATCAGAATCTAATAATCATAATCGTTCCAATATATATCAAAATTTAAAATTTCTCGAACCTTAAAGCATTACCATCTAAAAGGGCATAGGAAAACATTTGTAAGACTCAGGTATTTTTAATATTTCAGACGTCAGAGAGGGTTAAAAACGGAATCATAGCAAAAACATAAAAATTTCTCATCATAAACGTTCCAAATTATATCAGAATTTAAAATTTCTCAAACTTTTAAGCCATCCAAAAGGGCATAAAAATACATTTAAAAAACTCAGGTTCTTTTATTATTTCAGGCATCGGAAAAGGTTAAAAAACGGAATCATAGCATCAACTCAGAATCTTATCATAATAATCGTTCCAAATTATATCAGAATTTAAAATTTCTTGAACTTTAAAGCATTACCATCCAAAAGGGCATAATAATACTTTTAAGTCCCTCATTATTTTAATAATTAGGGCGTCGGAGAGGGTTAAAAGACGAAATCATAGCAAAAACATAAAAATTTCTAATCATCAACGTTCCAAATTTTATCAGAATTTAAAATTTCTCGAACTTTAAAGTATTACCATACAAAAAAGCAGAAAAATAATTTTAAAAACAAACGTTCTTTTATTATTTCAGGCATCGAAAA
Organism: Leptopilina syphax; assembly: GCA_032872505.1. NCBI lineage: Eukaryota > Metazoa > Arthropoda > Insecta > Hymenoptera > Figitidae > Leptopilina > Leptopilina syphax. The sequence continues at coordinate 7,891,108 of CM065471.1, read as the reverse complement.
GTGTTAAAAAACGGAATCATAGCAAAAACATAGCATTTTCTTATCATCAACGTTCCAAATTATATCATTATTTAAAATTTCTTAAACTTTTAAGCATTACTATACAAAAGGGTATAAAAATACATTTGTAAGACCCTCATTTTTTAAATAATTTGGGCGTCGGAGAGGGTTAAAAAACGAAATCATAGCAAAAACATAGAAATTTCTCATCATTAACGTTCCAAATTATATCAGAATTTAAAATTTTTTGAAGTTTAAAGCATTACTATCCAAAAGGGCATAAAAATACATTTGAAAAACTCAGGTTCTTTTATTATTTCAGGCATCGGAAAAGGTTAAAAAACGGAATCATAGCATCAACTCAAAATCTTAACATAATAATCGTTCCAAATTATATCAGAATTTGAAATTTCTTGAACTTTAAAGCATTACCATCCAAAAGGGCATAATAATACTTTTAAGTCCCTCATTATTTTAATAATTAGGGCGTCGGAGAGGGTTAAAAGACGAAATCATAGCAAAAACATAGAAATTTTTCATCATAAACGTTCCAAATTTTATCAGAATTTAAAATTTCTCGAACTTTAAAGCATTACCAACCAAAAGGGCATAATAATACATTTGTAAGACCCTCATTTTTTAAATAATTTAGGCGTCGGAGAGGGTTAAAAAACGAAATCATAGCAAAAACAGAAATTTCTCATCATCAACGTTCCGAATTTTATTAGAATTTAAAATTTCTCGAACTTTAAAGCATTACCATCCAAAAGGGCATAAAAATACATTTGTAAGACTCAGGTTCTTTTAATAATTTAGGCCTCGGAGAGGGTTAAAAAACGGAATCGTAGCAGAAACTCAGAATTTTCTTATCATAAACGTTCCAAATTATATCAGAATTTAAAATTTCTTAAACTTTAAAGCATTACCATCCAAATGGGCATAAAAGTACAATTGCAAGACTTTCATTTTTTTAATTATTTAGGCGTCGGACAGGGTTAAGAAACGAAATCATTGCAAAAACATAGAAATTTCTCATCATAAACGTTCCAAATTATATCAGAATTTAAAATTTCTTGAACTTTTAAGCAGTACCATCCAAAAGTGTATAAAAATACATTTGTAAGACCCTTATTTTTTAAATAATTTAGGCGTCGGAGAGGGTTAAGAAACTAAATCATTGCAAAAACATACAAATTTCTCATCATAAACGTTCCAAATTATATCAGAATTTAAAATTTCACGAACTTCAAAGCATTACTATCCAAAAGGGCATAGGAAAACATGTCTTAAACCCATGATCTTTAAATAATTTAAGCGTCGGAGAGGGTTAAAAAACGAAATCATAGCAAAAACTCAGAAATTTCTCATCATAAACGTTCCAAATTTTATCAGAATTTAAAATTTCTCGAACTTTAAAGCATTACCATCCAAAAGGGCCTAATAATACTTTTAAGACCCTCATTTTTTAAATAATTTAGGCGTCGGAGAGGGTTAAGAAACGAAATCATTGCAAAAACATAGAAATTTCTCATCATAAACGTTCCAAATTATATCAGAATTTAAAATTTCTCGAACTTTTAAGCAGTACTATTCAAAAGTGTATAAAAATACATTTGTAAGACCCTCATTTTTTTAATAATTTATGCGTCGGAGAGAGTTAAAAAACGAAATCATAGCAAAAACATAAAAATTTCTTATCATAAACGTTCCAAATTATATCAGAATTTAAAATCTCTCGAACTTTAAAGCATTACCATCCAAAAGGGCATAAAAATACATTTGTAAGACCCTCATTCTTTAAATAATTTAGGCGTCGGAGAGAGTTAAAAAACGAAATTATAGCAAAAACATAGAAATTTCTCATCATAAACGTTCTAAATTATATCAGAATTTAAAATTTCTCGAACTTTTAAGCAGTACCATTTAAAACTGTATAAAAATTCATTTGTAAGACCCTCATTTTTTAAATAATTTAGGCGTCGGAGAGGGTTAAAAACCAAATCATAGCAAAAACATAGAAATTTCTCATCATCAACGTTCCGAATTTTATCAGAATTTAAAATTTCTCGAACTTTAAAGCATTACCATCCAAAAGGGCATAAAAATACATTTGTAAGACTCAGGTTCTTTTAATAATTCAGGCCTCGGAGAGGGTTAGAAAACGGAATCGTAGCAGAAACTCAGAATTTTCTTATCATAAACGTTCCAAATTATATCAGAATTTAAAATTTCTCAAACTTTAAAGCATTACCATCCAAATGGGCATAAAAGTACAATTGCAAGACCTTCTTTTTTTTAATTATTTAGGCGTCGGAGAGGGTTAAGAAACGAAATCATTGCAAAACATAGAAATTTCTCATCATAAACGTTCCAAATTATATCAGAATTTAAAATTTCTTGAACTTTTAAGCAGTACCATCCAAAAGTGTATAAAAATACATTTGTAAGACCCTTATTTTTTAAATATTTTAGGCGTCGGAGAGGGTTAAGAAACTAAATCATAGCAAAAACTCAGAAATTTCTCATCATAAACGTTCCAAATTTTATCAGAATTTAAAATTTCTCCAACTTTAAAGCAGTACCATCCAAATGGGCATAAAAATACATTTGCAAGACCCTCATTTTTTTAATTATTTAGGCGTCGGAGAGGGTTAAGAAACGAAATCATTGCAAAAACATAGAAATTTCTCATTATAAACGTTCCAAATTATATCAGAATTTAAAATTTCTCGAACTTTTAAGCAGTACCATCCAAAAGTGTATGAAAATACATTTGTAAGACCCTTATTTTTTAAATAATTTAGGCGTCGGAGAGGGTTAAGAAACTAAATCATAGCAAAAACTCAGAAATTTCTCATCATAAACGTTCCAAATTTTATCAGAATTTAAAATTTCTCGAACCTTAAAGCATTACTATTCAAAAGGGCATAGGAAAACATGTCTTAAACCCATGATCTTTAAATAATTTAAGCGTCGGAGAGGGTTAAAAAACGAAATCATAGCAAAAACTCAGAAATTTCTCATCATAAACGTTCCAAATTATATCAGAATTTAAAATTTCGCGAACTTTAAAGCATAACTATCCAAAAGGGCACAAAAATAATTTAGGCGTCGGAAAGGGTTAAAAAAAATTTATATCAAAAACTCAGAATTTTATCAGCATAAACGTTTAAAATTATATCAGAATTTAAAATTTCTCGACTTTTAAGCATTACCTAAGACGCTGGCAATAATAGCCTGATATTAGTTTTCAATGTTTGACCAAGAAAAAACTGTTGGTAGCCAATGTTGGTCCATTATTTAGCCAATGGTGAGCATTGGCGGTTTGTTGACTATTTACCATCAAGATTAGGTTAAAGTCAGCAACGAATTTAAACGGGATATTATTCAATTTAGTCAGCCTAAACAAAGATTCCAAGTTTTCATACGTCTCCTTGATTTTTGGAACTAAGCACAAAATTATTAAACGATTAACACTTGTCAGTTTTGCCTTTTCTCTACTTACTGCGCCTTCACAATAGCGTCTTCGTTTTTTGACAGGATAATCGGGTTAAACATTTTTGTCCGCTTCTTCATCGTCATCAACTTCTTGTTCGGTATTGTTACATCCAGATATTCTAAAGAAAACCCTAATCCCTTAGAAATACAGAAACAATTTGACTCAGGCTACATTAATTCTCAACTTTTTGATACTGACGATAATTCTTTTGACAGTGACAGCAACGATAGTGAAAATACTATAACTGAAATAACATTAGTGGATCACAATTCAAATAGAAATAATAATCAGCAAGTGTCTTTACGCGATGCTTTAGAAACAATACCAGTGTTTGACGAAAAAAACATACCACTATCAACATTTATTAAAAGTTGTTTAGAAGCAAAATCTATGCTTCCTGAGAAAGCACTAGTACAAACAAATTTAGTCAAATTAATTAGGAGTCGAATTTCGGGTGAAGCAAGAAGAATTATAATAGGAAATAATTTTAATACAGTAGAACAGTTAACAGAAAGGTTAAAACAAATTTACGCACCAGCAAAATCTGTATATCAGTTACAAAAAGAACTAGGAGCAATATATATGTGGAAACAAAAGAATGTAATTTCTTACGGTGCAAGGATCACAGAAGTCCTTTTAAATTTTTGTTAAATTACCCTGGGTAGTCTGATGCCAGATTCGTATTCAGCGACCCCAAAAACCCCCGAGTAACGAGTTCCAAACAAATTCTGTTAATTTTTTATTTTCGCGTCCGCCATATTGGATCCGCCATTTAGAATTTTGAAAATCTGATGCTAGATTCATATTTAGCGACCCCAAAAACCCCCGAGTAACAAGTTCCAAGCAAATTCTGTTAATTTTTTTTTCGCGTCCGCCATATTGGATCTGCCATTTAGAATTTTGAAAATCTGATGCCACATTCATATTCAGCGACCCCAAAAATCCCCGAGTAACGAGTTCCAAGCAAATTCTGTTAATTTTTTTTTTTTGAGTTATGGAGTTTCAAAATTTTGATTTTTTTGAAAATATATTTTTTTCAATTTAAATAAGTATTTTCATTACAGAATTTCAAATGATTTTAACAAAGTTTCTAAATACATTACTCAAAAAATACAATTAATCTTAAAAATTTTATTAAAACTTGACTAGAGAATTCCACACTGCAAAAAGAGGTATCTTTTTTGATATCTTAAAATAAGATGTAAGATGGAAAAATGGTATCTTACATCTTAAAATAAGATGTTTTCTAAAGCATCTTACTGATATTTAAGATGCTTTATGCGTTTAAGCAGTGATAAAGATATTTCTTCCATCTTAGAAAAGTAAAATCCTTTTGTAAGTTCTTTAAAGTATCTCAAATTAAAATGTTTCAAGTAACTAAAAAGTGTCTACCAAAACATCTTAAATTAAGATACTTCTTTTTGCAGTGCACTTTAAGGGAATTTGAACCATTATGACGTCACAATTTTAGATCAAATACTTGGAACAAATTTTGACGTCATAATGGTTCAAATTCATTTCAGAAACATTTATTTAATAAATTCAATAAAATAATATAATTCTTTGCAATAATTTAATTATTTTCATAAATATCTTTTAATTCGTAGCAAATAAATTTTAAGTAATTGTGCATAAGAATTCAATTATCTTGATAAACAATAAAATTCAATTGTTTTGAAAAAAAATAAAATACTTCGCACAAATTAAATTATTTTTAAAATTTTATAAAAATTCTGGTCATGAATTAAATTAGGGGAGAGTCAGTACGGTCAGGACACTTTTTTACTTCTGCCCATAACTTCCGTTCTAGGAAAAAAAATCAATCTAATATGAAGAAATATTACTAAAAATGTCCCGTAAATTACAGAAGAATGCTGAAATGCACTTGAAAATGGAAGAAGGAAATATACAATTCATATAAAAATTACTCTTTATCAATTTTTTATTTTATTAATCGTATAAAAAAATTAATTTTGAACTATTAATAAATTACGTTCTTGGTATGTTATAGTTGAGCCCCGCTGATTGAATTGAATCATCATGATCACATATTGCATCCCTAAGGACTTGTATTACGTTGGAAAATCAAGACTTACTTACTTAATTGTATGCATCTTGCTCTTTGTTTAATTAATCTTTTTCGATACCAAGTAAAAGTTTTGCTTTGAAAATTTACCACAAATTAACGTATTACGTTTGAACTGCTCGCGTACTTCATTGGAACTGAATGAAAATGACTTGAAAAGTTTTCTACCATCACTAACAACTATTTACATGCATTGGTGAATGTCGCTAGTTTGATACAACTAATAAACATAAGGTGGCCTAACCGTAAAGGTGGCCCGACCGTAGTGACTCTCGCCTATTTTTATAAATAAGTAGCAAAATTCTTTTCATAAATTATTATTTACATTTTTCTCAGGAATGCAATTAATTTTAAAAATTTGTGATAAAATTCTACAAAAAGTTTCAATTATTATCAAAAATGGTTATAAAATTCTTTAATATAATAAATTTCAGTAAAATTTTAATTAAATTCCTTAAAAGAAATTAATTATTTTTAAAAGTTGCTATTAAAATTTTTTATGAGAATTCAATTTTGAGAAACATTCATTTATCCCATAAACTATTTATTTTTATATTTAGGCATGGGGATGCCGACATTGGCTTGCCATTTAAAGCAGTGCAAGGAAGGATGCTTATTTGGAGGTAGCAAGGAAGGCCAACCGAAAATTCAGTAAGCTGCAATTCCTTTGTACAAGTTTTAAACAGAGAAGTCTTCAATTACCTGAAAACTTGTGTAAACGGTCGACTCGAGTATATTCATCTTCATGGAGAAAATGCGGAAGCAATCTTAATTGTGGACCTTAATTTTGCAAGGTCTATAATGGCTGAAATTTTAAGTTTCTGCATTCATGTCTTATATACGGTGCTCCCATCTTCGGAATGGTGCTCAAGATTAATATCCATCTTGTGCATAAAAAATGGATATTTAAGTATCATTCAATAATTTAAATACAAAATAAATAATTTATGAAATAATTAAATATTTTATGAAATTAAAACTGAACCTTTTTATTGAGTTTTTAAAATTTGGGTCAAATTTTCTTACTTGACTTATTTTATAATTTACAAAGACCAATAATTATTTTTATATTTTATATTTTTATATATTTTTCCTATTTTATTATACAGTCAACTCTCGATAAGACAAACTCGAAGGGAGACCGAAAAAACTTTGAGTTATCGAAAAGTTTGAGTTATCAAATGTTAATAATGCTTATAAGGAATGAACGGGACCCAAGAATTACTTTGACTTACCGAAAAATTTAAGTTATCGCGCTTTGTCTTATCGAGAGTTGACTGTACTTACTTTATTTAAGTTTATATTTGAGGCGTTTACTTGCGCTTATGGAATAATAAGCCATTCTTGCTTCAAAGTCTACAGTTTAACCCTTTGAGGGGCAGTGGGACGTATACGTCCCACCTTTTGTTTCACATTTTTATTTTGATTTTATGGCATATTTGGATATTATTAACCATATGTTTTTTATTTATAAACTATAGGGATATAATTTAATGACTTCATAAGAGTTTTTATATACAATATATAATTATTAACCTAATATTTAACAATCAATCTCAAAAAATTCAATTTTTTAATGAATTAATTTAACTTTTTTTAATCGAAGAGTCATACTACTCTGAAATTTTTTTTTACTTGTTGTACATCCCTAAAACTACAATGAATATTATTGTTAACAATTTTTAACCCTCTAATTTATTAAAAATTATTGTTCATAAAATAAACTTTTCAAAAATTGAATATTATCGATTACACAGTCTAACGAAAATAGTATCCAGTATATCAAAGTATAAAACATTTCTCCTACACGTTCTTTGAAGCTCTTACTACAAATCTAAACTCAGATTAAAAAAAATCAAAATGGCGGATCCAAAATGTCAGAGGAAATATTAAAAAAAATTTAATTATCGCATTTGCTTGAAAGTCGTCCATAGGTGGCTTTTAACGAACAAAACTAGGGATGTATTTATACGACAGTCAGTAAAAAACCGAAAAAATCAAAATCTCCTTCACACTTGACTGTAAAGGTGTTTCTACAATAACTTGCAAATGCATTTGTTTTGTCTGATCCAAAGCGAATTCATATTCTGCATATAACTTTACGATAATTCTACCGACAGGCGCATATATGCACCCTAACACTTGGATTTGTCTGCAAGAGGGATAGGTTGACTCAACGGATATTTACCCGCCAGGGGCGCTAGTGTCAATCCCAATTGCATTCACTGTTCTTTCTTTATTCTTCATGAAACATATGATCATATCATACTTTCGATTGATTTGTAAATTTGAAAACTCTATTTGATAATGAGTGATATAGAAGATTGTAATGAAATAGAAATTCCAAGTGGCGATGAGTCAGAGGAGAGTATTGAAAATAGTGAAGATGAATTTGATCAGGGTGAAGATTCAATTCTAGAAGATATAACTGTCTTGAATAATAATGCTGAACTAGATGATAGCTCTGATTATGAAAGTGATGAAGATGACGACAATCCTTTGCAAATTCGATTGTCAGAAATGGATGGAATATGGGAGAAGAAAAAAAGACGTCACATAAAAAAAAAATTTACAGAACATGTTGGTCCTACCAAGCTTACAGAAAATCTAAAGAAACCAGGAGAAATTTTTTTGGCTTTATTTTCAGAGCAAAATGTCAATTTAATTGTCGAACAATCAAATCTTTATTGCCAACAACAAAAGAAAACTTTTGATTTGATTACTAATGACGAAATTAAAATCTTCTTAGGTCTAAATATAATGATGGGTATAAAAAAATTGCCATCTTATCGCGATTTTTGGTCCGCAAATACTCAGCTCAAAGATCCCTATATCAGTTCATTTATAACTGTAAGAAGATTTTCTTTCCTATTGTCTCATCTCCATTTGAACGACAATTCTAAGGAACTTCAGAAAAATGATCCGAAACATGACAAACTATTTAAGCTTAGACCATTTTTGGAAACGCTTTCTGAAAACTATAATACATTTTATGATGGAACTAGAAACCAGGCAATAGATGAAAGCATGATTAAATTTAAAGGTAGGAGTTCTTTATGAAGCCTATCAAAAGAGGCTATAAGGTTTGGGTTCGAGCCGACGAACACGGCTATGTCTGCAAATTTTAAATTTATACTGGCAAAGTTAGTAATCAAACTAAAAAATTATTGGGCGAAAGAATCGTAAAAGATCTAAGCAATGATTTACAGCATAAAGGTTAAAAAAATTTTTTTTGACAATTTTTTTACAAGTGTAAAGTTGATGTCATGCTTGCTAAAAGACGAAATCTTTGCGTGTGGTACGATAAGAAGGGATAGAAAAGATTTACCGAAAATACAAATAGCTGATAAAAATTTGTCGCCTGGAAGTAGTGAGTTTCGAACTTCATACAATGGGGTGAGATAGCTGAAGTGGGCCGATAAAAGGGTTGTACATTTTTTGTCAAATAATCATGACCCTTCAATTATATCAGAATGTACTAGAAAACAAAAAGATAGTTCACTGAAGGTAGTGTCTTGTCCAAAATTGGTGAAAGAATATAATAATTATATGGGTTGCGTCGATAAAGCTGATATGTTGAAGTCTCTTTATCAAATCAGTCGAAAAAGCAAAAAGTGGTGGCATCGGATTTTTTGGCACTTTGTCGATGTTACCTTAGTGAATTCTTTCATTATATACACGTTGCTTTCTAAAAATAATAGTTTATCATTGAAAAACTACAGATTAGCTGTAGCTGATTATCTATTGCAGGTTTCGAAACTTCCAAAGAAAGGAAGACCATTTGCCAAAATTCAATTGAATAATTTTAAGCCAAATGTAACAAATGAAAGAAAGGCGTCTCAAGCACCACTTACCGATTGTTTTAAAGAATCGTCGAAGGTGTGCATTATGCAGCAATAAGATAGAAGAAAAACGAACAAAATTTTATTGTCAAACGTGCAAGGTTCCATTATGTATTCAGGAAAACAATAATTGTTTCGTTAGATTCCATCAAACAGCATAAATTACGGATTTTAATTTAAAAACATTTTTAATAAGAAAATATATACTGGTAATGTCAATAATCAAACTGCAAAATTACTAGGAAAAAATCGTAATGGACGTAAGCTATGATTTGCAACATTGCTAAAAAACGAAATTTTAGCGAAACTAAGACAATAAAAAAATATAAAAAAAATAAAAACCAAAAAAAAATTTTTAAAAGTAACAAAGAAAACAAAAAAAAAATTAAAAAAAACAAAAAATGACAAAAAAATAAAAATAAAAGGAACTAGATAATTTCCACGTCCACGTCGTTAGTTCTGGGTTACGCTAAGAGAAACATATATATTAATTTTTATAAAAGATTCTTACTTTGTATTTTAATTAAATATCCTTGAACCATTTTTAAGTAAAGGATTTTAGTTTCATTATTGAATTTTGAAAAACCTTCATCATATTGTATGGTTCATTTTTTAAATTGAAAGTCTAATTTTGAAAAAAACAATTCTGCAAAAGTGACATATTATTTATTGTAAGTGACCCCAAAAAGCCCTAAGTAATAAATACCAAGTCGATAAAATTAAATTTTAATTTTTTCATCCGCCATATTTGGTTTCACATTTTGAATTTTTAAAAACTGATGTGATATTCGTAATCAGCGACCCTAAAAACCCCCGAGTGACGATTTTCAAGCGAATCCGATTAATTAAAAAAAAATGTCCGCCATATTGGATTCGCCATTTTGAATTTTTAAAAACTGATTTGATATTCATAATCAGCGACCCCAAAAACCCCCGAGTAAACATTTTCAATCGAATCCGATTGATTTAAAATAAATTGTCCGCCATATTGAATCCGCCATTTTGAATTTTTAAAAACTGATTTGATATTCATAATCAGCGACCCTAAAAACCCCCAAGTGAACATTTTCAATCGAATCCGATTAATTTAAAAAAAATTGTCTGCCATATTGGATGCGCCATTTTGAATTTTTAAAAACTAACTTTAAATTCGTAATCAGCGACCCCAAAAATATAAAGACACGAGATATAAAAAAAATCCGTCTGTATGAATAATGTGCCCCTCAAAGACATTCCAGTTCAAAACAGGCAAAAAGAAGGCTTTTTTAGTATATATTATTAAAATAACTATGACATTTATTTTAAAAATTTCTTTTACATGTAATAAATAATTTATTTAAGAATTTAAAAAAAAATTTCATTTTTATTTCAAAATGGCGGCGACATTCGCCAGTTTCGAAAATGCCCATTTTCGGTAGTAAGATCGATTCCAAACTTTCGAAAACAGATAAAACAATAAACGGAGTGACATTTTCTTTGTTAGATATTTCTTTAGGCATGATGACGCTGAATCAAAAGCAGTTTGATTTTTTAAAATCGCTTCAGAAGAACTCGAGATATCACTCTTACCAGATCAAAAAAAGATATTTTGAGAAAAACGCATTTAAAGTTTTTGTTCATAAGTTTCGAAATTTTTTTAAAAAATCATCGGATTTTCTTGAAAATCGTTACTCGGGGGTTTTTGAGGTCGCTAATTACGAATATGGAATCAGATTTTTTAAATTCAAAATGGCGGATCCAATATGGCGGACATTTTTTTCAAAATCATTGGATTTGCTTGAAAATCGTTACGGGGGGGTTTTTGGGGTCGCTGATTACAAATTTGACATCATATTTTCAAAATTGAAAATGGCGGATGCAATATATGGTGAACGAAAAAAAAATTAAACAAAAAAAATTAAAATAAAAAAATTTTCTTTTCCGCTATATTGGATCCGCCATTTTGAATTTTAAAAATTTTATATCTAATTTGTAATCAGCAACACCAAATACATTTTTGTTTGTCTTTTTTAAAAAAAGCAAATGAGAAAACATTTAAATCATTCGATTGCTTATCCGACTGCAGGTCGACATTTGTTTTAAAACATGATGGTCATGGAAATCCATCAAAATATAAAGCAAGGGTAGTAGCGAAAGGTTTCAGTCAACAATATTTATTAGATTATGATAAAACTTTGCGCACCAGTCGCGAGAATAACAACTTTTAGAATATTAATGGCCATAGCCAATCAATATAATTTGTTAATCCATCAAATGGATGTTAAAACAGCTTTTCCTAACGATTCTTTAAAAGAGGAAATATACTTGCGTGTTGCTTATATGTGACTGCCCACGAGAAAACACGGCTTAGGTCCAAAAAATCAATTTTGAGTTTTTTATGGTAATCGACAGATTTTATGTTGCTTTTTCAAATGCAAAAGTCAAAAGTTAAAAATATCAATTACTTTCGACAATATATCGTTTTAAAGATGGGTATGTCAAGCGTAGTTAACTTCAATCGTCGACTGTCCATGAGAAAACACGGCTTAAGTCCAAAAAATCAATTTGAGTTTTTTATGGTAATCGACAGATTTTATGTTGGTTTTTCAAATGCAAAAGTCAAAAGTTAAAAATATCAATTATTTTGGACAATATATCGTTTCAAAGATTGGTATGTCAAGCGTAGTTAACTTCAATCGCAGTACTTCAATCGCTCGCCCTGTGAAATTCACGTTTGGGAGCTAAGCCGTGTTTTCTCGTGGACAGTCACATATATTCTTGACAAAGGACACATTAATAAAAAGATTTATGTAGTCTTGTATGTCGATGATCTCATAATTGTCGCTCTTGATAAGAAAACTATAATTAGTTTCAAACAATATTTTATGAAACATTTCTCCATGGTTGACTTAAATGAAGTACAATTTTGTCTAGGAATTAAAGTTGAACGAAAAGAAAATACAATCACCTTAGATCAAAGTGCATATTTGCAAAACATTTTGCAGAAATTCAATATGAAAGATTGTAACACTATAAGTACTCCGTTACCACGAAAATTAAATTATAAAGATTTAAATTGGGATGATCATTATGAAGCACGCGTCCCGATTTATGCGTTTCAATCAATTTACTTAGCCGTTATCAAAATAAAAATAACAAAGTACTTTGGCAATGTTTAAAAAGGGTTTTAAGATACTTTGAGGGAACATTAAATTTAAAACTAATTTACAAGAAAAGCGATTACAATGAAATATTGATTGGTTATGTTGACTCGGATTAGGCAAGCAATAAGAATGACCGAAAAAGTACCACAGGTTATGTTTTTAAATTGTTTGACCAAAATACTATCTGTTGGAATAGTAAAAGACAAAATTCAGTAGCTACGTCATCAACTGAAGCTGAATATATGGCTCTTTATGAGGGCGTAAAAGAAGCCTGTTGGCTCAAAACACTTTTACTAAGTGCAAAAGTGCAAATTTCAAAACCAATTACAATATTTGAAGATAATAATGGTTGTATTGCTTTAGCCAACAATCCTACTGATCACAAAAGATCAAAACCTATTGATGTGAAATATCACTTTTCTAGGGAAAAAGTAGAACAAAAGGAAGTAATATTAAAATATATTTCAACAGGTGACCAATTGGCAGACACGTTTACAAAATCCTTGCCTGCTGTGCAGTTTCAATAAATTCGTAACAAAATAGGACTGAAGGATGTTTAAGATCTGATTACGAAAGAAATTCAACTTCTGTCCGGAACTGAATATCACTTGCATCAAAGAGACTACTCTACGAATACGTACCCATTGAGAAAAATAATATCATGTTGTAAATCAATAAGCTTTTTTCTGGTCTAATTAGGTTTTGTCTGAGGTTTTCCTAATTCATCGCAGCAAATGCTGGACCAATCTTGTACCTCACCCCGCCGATGGTTGTCCACTACCGAACATCATCGATGTCTTTGACGTGCTGGGAGAAGCGGATCCACCGCTAAATGTCATTGATTTATTTGATGTGCTGGGAGAAGTGGATCCACTGCCGAACATGATCGATTTCTTCGATGTGCTAGGAGAAGTGGGTCCACTGCCAGACACGACTGATTTCTTTGATGTGCTGTGAGAAGTGGGTTCGCTGCCAGACACGACTGGCATCTTGGATATGTCCGGTAGACCTTGTCGTGGTGGCGGGTCTTTTCACTAAAGGACAACCAAAACAACACGAATCATAAAAATGAGCGGTAAAAAAAATGATTACCTGCAGGGTAATGCTTCGGCTAAATCCCTCTCTGGTTTCGATCGTCAAGCGCAAGTCGTGGGGGCGATGGCCGGTGGCCCGTGGATGCAGGAGGGCAAAAACGCTTTAAAGATTCCACAGATCATCGTGGAAAGAATCCAAGTAGACAAAAGTGGTGGACTAGGACCCAGGAGAGGCAGTGATTCAAGTGTGGGCAGCTGCATTAGCGTTTTCAGCAACGCTTCTGCTGATGCTACTGCTATTGATCACCAGGATAGGGACACTTGCATTAAGCTGCGAGAGGAGGAAGCGGCTTGTATTGAAAAGATCGAGGAAGAGGTACGCAAGATGCTAGAGTCCTGCAAAGTACAGACGAACGTCAATATGACGATTAAAAACGGTCTGAAGAACCTGACAGAAATTGTACAGGAGGTTAGGAAGAAGCATGAAGCCGCAAAGGAACAGGATGCGCGATTCTACCACGCTATGTCTATTTCGGAAGAGATGCGTGAGGATAGGAAGAGATGACAAGGGCGATTCCAAGCAAAGGTCATTAGAAATGTAGTGCCAAGAAGGGAGACCTCCTCATTAGGATAGGTGGTTCCGCAGGCAAGAACGGGTTTACTGAGGAAGTGACCAGAGTTGTTGGTGATTTGGGTAAGGTGCAGAACGTGGACCGAAGGATTACCCTGGAAATTAGCGACCTGGATTGCCTTACCCAGGAGGACGAGGTGCAGGAGGCACTATCGGATCTCATAAGTGAACCGGCAGAAAGCAGAAGAGTGACGGTTCTTGGACCTAACAAGCGGGGAATGAAACTCGCAGTTGTGGTCACCGACCAGGATCAGGCTGCAAAGCAGGAGGTGCTCGGACGCATGAAAATTGGTTTTATGTCATGCCCGATCAGAAGGAGGCTTATGGCAGTGAGGTGTCACCGATGCCTCGGCTATGGTCACCTAGCAAAATAATGGAACAGGACGGATAGATCGACTGCGTGCTTTAAGTGCGGTGAAGTCGATCACAAGGCTGTGGATTGCAAGAGAAATGCTTCTTGCTTTTTGTGTAAGGAAAAGTTCCCAGAAACGAAAAACGTTTATCACGTTGTGGGAAGTGGAACTTGCAGGGTCTTCCGAACTGCCCTTGAGGAGGCGAAGAAGACTTTCACAAGGACCAAAAATAGAAAAAAGGCGTAATTTCACACCACAACTTTTATGTCTTTAGTTAACATTTTGCTTTGTTCTGTTTAATTTAATTACTCTGATTTTCATTTGTCCTTTTTCAATTTTAATTTGTTTTGTGATTTTTATTTGTCCTTTTATAATTTTATCTTTTGAACTTTACTGTCAATATGTTTACTTTTTTGTTTCTGTTGCCTATGTCCAATTACAATTTTATTTTTACACTTTTTTAACATTTGTTTTTTATTGTTGTGTTGTGAATGCCGCTTTGACATTAAAATAGTTTTACATTTTAACTATTGACGCAGTAGAGCCGCAGGGAACGAACAAGGTCGCATTAGCGACAGAGTTGGAGCGCCACCCTCGAAGGCTAAAGTCTTGCGACAGTTCCGAGGGTGGATATAGGGCTCCAAACGAAGGGTTACAGGTTTAGTGGGTCGGGCTGGCAGTAGGTCGCCAGTTTACTAAAATTATTATAATATTTATTTACCTTTATTTATAATTCTTTTTTCTAGTTTCATTGTACCAACCCCACATAACCTTGGAGTACGGAATCCAAGGTATCTGTAGGCAGATTTCCCAAAAGTCCCTAATCAAAAAAAAAATCTTGTACCTCAGTGTCAAAATGTAAAACATCGAAAATATTTTACAATTATTTTGAGTGGGAGTATTGAAATATACAAAATAATTTAATATTATTTAACTATATATGTAGTAATGTAGATATTCATATATGTGCCACGTGCACCTTCTTAACTTTGTTTATATGATATCGATACGGCCCAGCTCATGTAGTCGTGTGGACCATAGTGTATTTGACACTATCTTTTTTAGTCCCTTGCCGGCTCTCGATTTGTAAAGACGTATTTCTTCTTAAATACATTTTGACTTTAATATTATATTTGATTTTACTTTATTTTAACCGAACTGCTTCCTTCTTTTAATTAAATTCCAATAAGAAAAATATCAATATGCGGTTAGATTCAATTTTGATAATTCGAAAGTGATCATTTTAACGATTTTAGGATATTTTTTGAGGTTAGGGCGAAACCAGGACCCATTGGTTCAGCGCATCGAAATACAGCGGAATACATATGTCCCGACCCCAGATCAAGATACTTTATTTTTTTTGTGTGGCTGTGTTATTGTTTATTATTAATATTTATAGTTATTATTTATAATAATATGTAAATAACAATTTTTGTTATTAACTTTTATTATGATTATTACTATTATTATTAATTATTATTATTATTATTATTATTATTATTATTATTAATTATCATGATTATTATTTTTATTAATTATTATTCTTCATATTATTAATGAAAATAGGTTACGGTGACGTAACACCTCCCCCTTCGAAAATTTGAAAATTGGGATATGAAATTGAACAATTTCCAAATTCAACTTAATTTTAAAAAAAAACTTACTAAAATTGAAGTGTTATGTTAATCGTTACAATATTTTAAAATAATTTTTTGAAATTACAATTAGTGAATTTTTTATGATTCGAAATTATTTAGACATTTGGGGTGAGTAAAATTTGTTAATTTTCTGAAAATTGACTTATATTTTATTATTTTTTATTTGATTCTAACTGGATCTATATAATGTTTATTATTTTTCTTATTAAGGCATCTGTCATCTGTATGATACCTCATAAAGCATCTTTGGCAAGAATTGCTCCATTTAATTAACTGTATTTTATCACTCCAACTGTCTATATCTTCTTTTTTATCATTGAAATCAAATTTTTCTCTTAATTAAATTAACATTATCTTTGCTAGTTTTTTTTTAGTATCTTTTTTATTTTACAATTTTTCAATATTTATTCCTATGCAATTTTTGTCTTGTTGTATAGGCAAAGTTGCAATATTTTCAAAAATACTTTTATCTGGTATTGTGTAAATGGGGAATGAAAATGAGAATTGAACGGCCAGATTTTCTAAAGTTGTGATTGGATTCATTTTTCCTAAAAGAATATAATGTAACTATTTTTTTTTGTTTTTTGTTTTATATACCTATATTTTTTTTTATTTTAATATGCTAATAATTTTTTATTTTATTTATTGATTTATTTTATTACTTCCTCATAGAGGAAGTATTGTAATACCGAAATTTTTTGAGTTCGATTTTTTGACATATCTTTATGTTATTTGATCTCAGGAGTTCAAAAATGACATTTTTATAAAATGTCATTCCGTATGTGTGTGTATGTAAACATCACATTGTCATAAATTTCTCGAAATCATGAAGAGCTTTTGGACTGGATTTTTTTTTAAATTGTAGATCTTACCTGCGGACATAAAGCGAGAGTACTTTCTGATATATTAATAAAGTTTAACTAAATTTTTTTTTATTTTTAATTTTCCAAAAAAACGTTTTTTGCCCATAACTTTAAAAAATTTTTTGGACACCTATAAATGTTTTGTCATAATTTTGTAGAGTTTTTTTAGACGCATCTTTTGAGCCCTAATTGAAAATTTTTCGTCCATATTAACCGGAGTTATTAAACTTTTAAAAATAAAAAATTTTGGAAAATAAGACTTTTTTGAAAATTTTGTTAAAAAACGTTGAAGTAACTTTAAAATTATCGTTATCAACTTGTAGAGCATTAAAAAACGCTTCGATTGACCTATTTTTAAACCTAATTCGGTAATAAATTTCTAAATTATTGGTATTTTAAAATCCAAAAATTGTAAAAAATGACATTTTCTCAACTTTTTTGTTTGAAAATTTTTGTTTAACTATTTTGTAGGGTATTAAAAAATAAATTGATTGACCCAAAATTCAATCACTTTTACAATATTTATAAAAAGTTATTCATATATTTCTATTATTTTTATCTCTATGAGGAAGTAAAGTGTTCATGAAATGAGCACCAAAATTATACAAAAAAATATACAACTTGGCAGCGGTTTTAATTATTTTCATAAATGATTGTGTCAGAGTCGGAGTCGTAGTTTGTTTGTTTATCGGAATACCTAGGGTCGTAATATAACAGCACATCTTTAAATTCTTTAACTTTTTCTTTTTCTGTTTCTTAAATATTTAGTGTACACTCCATGCACTCGTTTGCTCTTTGCATACTATTATATAAAATACTTCTACAGTCCATACATTTTGCTATTGTCTTTACATTTCCTAAATATAAATGTTGCATTGATTCTACAGTGTAATTTTCTATTTCTGAGTCATCTAATTTTAGAATACAGTCTTGACAAATTATTTTTTCGTCTGAAAATTCTATTATATCGAAATAAACCCTTTTTACGCACGCATATCGTAAACAACAATTCTTTAATTAAATATACTTTTTTTATTTCATTCTCACATTCGGAAGCTTCTAATGGTTAGTTGTCTATTGGTAGCATCTTTTGAAAAAGAAAAAGAAAAGTTTAAATTAGTTTATTTTTTGAAGATTTTTTTAATTCATGCTTTTTCTATTGTCTACTGGATTTTACATGCGTATTTATACATTATTTTATTTTTCAAATATAATATTTAAAAATTTTTAAATGCAACTAAAAGAAAATTTATCTGACTTGACTAAGTTACTTCTTATTTGTCTTTTGGGAAGTGAAAGTTAGTCCTGTTCTCATTATCATGTCTTCTTTTGATACTCTAGTTTTGACAAATATTAAGAGTTATGCAAATGTGTATACTTTTCTAGTGTTGTCTGTGGTCTGTCTGTGGTAGGGTTTTCTTTTGATAAAAAGGTACAGGGTGTAAGATCAGGTGAATTTATGCATCAGTTCAGTTTCTTTTTGAGTTTTAAACAGAAAAGTTTGAAATGTCTTCGAGTAGTTTTGAAAATATTGTAGAAAATGTGGATTCGTATTCTGATCCAATTGAATTTTTTAATACTACTTTAGGGTCCGAAGATTGAAATGTAGATTCATGTAGTTTTAGGGGTCGCTGATCATGAATCTGAAATCCAATTTTCAAAATTCAAAATGGCGGATCCAATATGGCCGCCAAATTTTTAAAAACTCATTAGATTAGCTTAAAATTTGTTACCCGGGGGTTTTAGGGGTCGCTGATCACGAATCTGGAGTCCAATTTTTAAATTTTAAAATGGCGGATCCAATATGGCCGCCAAATTTTCAACAACTGATTAG
Source organism: Leptopilina syphax (assembly GCA_032872505.1). Lineage (NCBI taxonomy): Eukaryota > Metazoa > Arthropoda > Insecta > Hymenoptera > Figitidae > Leptopilina > Leptopilina syphax. Next base: position 7,872,165 of record CM065471.1, on the reverse strand, counting down.
ATTAACTTGAAATTTGTTACTCGGGGGTTTTAAGGGTCGCTGATTACGAATCTGGAGTCCAATTTTCAAAATTTAAAATGGTGGATCCAACATGGTGGACAATTTTTCTAAAAAATCATTAGATTCGCTTGAAACTTGTTACTCGAGGGTTTTTGGTTTCGCTGATTACGAATGTAATGTCCAATTTTTAAAATTGAACATAGCTGCTCCTATAAGACAGACGAATTTTCAGTTGAAATTCGATAATCACGTTCTTTAGCCATTAAAATACTTAAAATATTTTTAATGTTTTCCAACTTTAACTACGTGGAGGTAAACGTAAACTGGAAAGTCTTTTTTTTCTTTTTTAATTTTTTTTACTTTTTATGTTTTTTTCTTTTTTTATTTTTTATGTATTTTTTTTCTTTTTATTTGTTATTAAAATTTTTTAATTTAAAGGTCAAAAAATGGAAATTCGATTCGATTCGTTTTACTTATCTATATGTTAAATCGAAAAAAAATATATTTTAAAAGAAGACATAATTTATTTAAAAAATAAAAAAAAGACTTTTAAGTTCACGTTTACCTCCACGTGGTAAAAGTTGGAAAACATTAAAAATATTTTAACTATTTTAATGCCTAAAGAACGTGAATATCCAATTTCAACTAAAAATTTGTCTGTCATATTAGAGCGGCCATAATTAATTTTAAAAATTAGACATTATAATTGTAATCAGCGACCCCAAAAACCCTCGAGTAATAAGTTTTAAGCAAATCTAATGATTTTTTAGAAAAATTGTCCGCCATATTGGATTTGCCATTTCGAATTTTAAAAATTGGACTCCAGATTCGTAATCAGCGACCCCTAAAACCCCCAAGTAACAAATTTCAAGTTAATCTAATCAGTTGTTGAAAATTTGGCGGCCATATTGGATCCGCCATTTTGAATTTTTAAAATTAGACTTCACATTCGTGATCAGCGACCCCTAAAACCCCCGAGTAACAAATTTCAAGCTGATCTGAACACTTTTAACAATTTCGTACTTTCGAATCAAATTTTTAAAAAAAATTGAACTTCAAACTCCATTTTTGAGCCGCCATTTTAATTTTTTATTTTCACTATAGTCCTATCTTCTAGGTTATATATCTATGTCACGTTATTTGTGACATTTGGAATTATTTTTCCGCTATTTCATGGTAGAAAAAATTGAAAATTAAACAAAAATTGGAAAAAATCGGATTTTTTTTATAAAAAACATTAATAACTTTTTTGTTTATAAATTTTTGACTTTCTCTTTAACGCTATTCGATAGAGCGCATATAAAAACATAAGAAATGATGATTCGTGAATTTTTCTATTGATTTTTAAGTACCGACATAAGTCTTCAAACTTCATGCAAAAATTTTGTCCATTTGGGCGTTAAAGGGTTAAATTAAATTTAAGTTAGTTTAAGTTGTTCTTTAATGCTTGCAGTTTCAATACTCGCAGGAAAGAACTAATTTCTGAACTAATTCAGCTTCTTTAATGTTTGCAGTTTCAATACTCACAGGAAAGAACTGAATTATACTTAGTATCATAAGTTAATAATTTACACTTACCTATAAGTTCCGATATTATTGCATAATATTAATTTTAAGCTAGGTTTAAGTTGTTCTTTGACGCTCGAGTTTCAATACTCGCAAAAGAACTAAAATAAGTTTAGCATAATAAGTTGGTATTTTTTTACCAATAATATTTAAGTTACTTTTAAGAAGATAACCGCAAGTATTAAACAAATAAGTTCGATATTTTTGCACACATGAATCAAGACCCAAGAAAAATCAGGAGACGTACACTACCGTCGGGAATTATCGGTACGGCTGCACGCGCAGGGCCCAAAAACATACCAATCTTCAAATCACATTTTCTTTGTAAATACAAATGTCAGAAGATTAACAAATATACCATTCGAAAGATTATTAAATTCTACGATTATTGATATGCAACTGAAAATTTTAATAATTTATACAAAGCTTGCAGCAATCTACAAATTTGACAAAAAAAATTTTTAAATAAAATTTTTTTAGAAATTATTTTAACCCCTGCACATTTTTTAAAAATTGTAGGAAAATTTCCAAAAAAATTTTATTTAAAAAATTTTTTTGTCAAATTTGTAGATTGCTGCAAGCTTTGTATAAATTATAAAAATTTTCAGTTACATATCATTAATCGTAAAATTTAATAATCTTTCGAATGGTATATTTGTTAATTTTCTGACTTTTGTATTTACAAAGAAATCTTGATTTGAAGATTGGTATGTTTTTGGGCCCTGCGCGTGCAGCCGTACCGATAATTCCCGACAGTAGTGTAAAAAACTTAGAGAAAGAATTATTGAACACAAGTGGGAAGAGATACAAAGAGAATTATTCCCTAATCTTTCCTAGTTCGAATCCTCAAAACTCGAATGTAAGGAAAAGATAAAATCATTAATAGCCGAATTAGAGAAGGTACTTGCGAGTTTATCGTAACATCTTTTTATGTTTTTAAATAAAACCCACATTAACACAACATTTCCAAAATTAGAAATTGTTACACATTTGACTTTTCCTAAAGGAGAAGTGAATTCTTTAAAATATCCAAAATCAATCCTTAAAGAGTTAACAACAGAATACGATCTATCAAAACCCATTTACTCTCTTCATCATAAAACAGGACCTTCTCATAACAGAATTTTTTTATAAAATGTATTGTTGAAGATTATTATCAAAATAATTATTTTTGTGAAGTAAGAAGCGGTGAAAAAAGAATTAGAAGCGCTAAACATTCTGCTGCAAAGAAAATTTTAGAAGCCTTGAATAAAGTATATTATTTTAGTAAACAAAAATCAAAAAATCCAAGTAAAACTTTTGTTGTAACTACTCTTATAGAAAATTCCATTTTTCCAAAATTAAAGTTATATAAGTGGTCTAATAGTTGTGAATTTTGTTACCAACGAGGATACATTATCTCGTATTGTTATAAATATCGATCTAATAAACGCTAAACCAATAAAAGAGTAATTTAAACAATTTTCACTGAAAATAAATTCAATTTAACGAATTGGAATCTATTCAAAATTTTACCTTTTAAAAATCTTACTGAACTAGATCTTTCAATATAATAGTTTATGACACCACCTCATAGAAAAAAACATAAATATTTTCAAAGACATCCGGAAATTCTAACACAACATCTTTTAATAAATCGATCACTAAACAATCGCTTTTCCATCATGTCCGACCACAAAAATAATTGTCCGAAATATCAGTCAGTTTCTTGGACTTGCAGGATATTACCGTAGATTTATAAAAGATTTCTCTAAGAGAGCTAAACCCCTATCATCTGACTTGTTGAAAAAGGAAAAAAGATTTATTTGGACCCCCGAACATGAAGAGGCCTTTACAACCCTTAAAAACGCATTATGTCAAGAACCTATTTTACAATATCCAGATTTTAATAAAACATTTACATTAACAACTGATGCTTCTGATTATGCAATTGGAGCAGTATTAAGACAAGAGAAAGATGGTTTCGATCACCCAGTAGCTTATTTATCAAGACTTCTAACGGGACCCGAGAAAAATTACTTTACAACCGAAAAGGAATGTCTTGCAGTCTTATATGCGGTAAAGTACTTTCTTCCTTACTTGTATGGACGTAAATTCATTTTAGTAAGTGATCATGAACCATTGCGATGAATTGATAGTATTAAAGACCCTGGACAGAGACTTGTAAGATGGCGTTTAAAGTTAAGAGACTACCAATATTCTTCTAAATATAAACCAGGAAAACTAAATTGTAATGCAGATGCATTATCAAGAAACCCTATTACAACTAACGACGATTCACATTCAAAAATTTTTGTAGTGACACGATCAGGTAAGACATCTTCAGACCAAGCAACTACATCAAGTAAAAATCCTACTGACGAAAATAAAGACATTAATAAACCTAGCACGTCTCGTACCACTAAACAAATTCAAAAACCAAGAATATTTGTAAATCCTAAACCTGGCTCTAAACCAACCATTGTCGCTTCAACTTCCGCACCTAATTTACAAACTGTGCAAAAGAGTGCAAAAAACCGACCGTCATACTAACCGAAGCTAGGACCGAAAACTTATTTTCTTAAACCGCCATCTAAATTTAATATTAGTTCTATTGCGACAAGACAACACCCCCGTAAGGCAAAAGAAAATATTGTAATACAAAAGGATAGCACTGACAACGAAGATGATAATCAGGAAAACAAAGAATCTGAATCTGACGAAGAATTAACAGAATCAAACATCCATGTTCCCATTTGGAGGAGAAAACAAAGCGTTCTCCCAAGTCTAAATCTTACTTCAGATCCTACTAAATTTCCTACTCCACTCAAAAGTGCTCCACCACAATGTAGTGTTACGGAACCGTTTTTCTAAGATGAATAAGAACAATCTCAAGAGCAAAATGAACCAATAATTATAAAATATTATTATTAATAATATATTATTATTATTATTATTAATATTATTATTAATATTATTATTATTATTATTATTATTAAAGTTGTCTGTTCATTGAACCAGACCTACATGTCTTATAGTATTTTGGCCCCCTGAATACGAATATGAAGTCAGAATTGCTCCATCACCCTCTGTTTTTTTTTAAATCGAAAAAACTACCCTTAAGTCTAAAATTCAAGAACTAAATTAAAAAAAATGAAATAACCGCGGTTTTCTTCTGAGTAGAAGAATATATTTATGCGTATTCTTCTTTCAACAACTTAGAAATAATGTCAAAATTGCTCTATCACCCCCTGTTTTTTTTAAATCGAAGAAACTACCCTTAAATCAAAAATTCAAGAACTAAATTAAAAAAAATGAAATAACCGCGGTTTTCTTCTAAATAGAAGAATATATTTATGCGTATTCTTCTTTCAACAACTTAGAAATAATGTCAAAATTGGTCCATCACCCCCTGTTTTTTTAAATCGGAGAAACTACCCTTAAATCTAAAATTCAAGAACTAAATTTAAAAAAAATGAAATAACATTATTTCTGAGTTGTTGAAAGAAGAAAACGCATAAATATATTCTTCTACTCAGAAGTTAACCGCCGTTATTTAATTTTTTTAAATTTAGTTCTTGAATTTTTCGATTTAAGGGTAGTTTCTTCGATTTAAAAAAAATAGGAGGTGATGGAGCAATTTTGACATTATTTCTGAGTTGTTGAAAGAAGAAAACGCATAAATATATTTTTCTACTCCGAAGGAAACCACGGTTATTTCATTTTTTTTAATTTAGTTCTTGAATTTTTGATTTAAGGGTAGTTTCTTAGATTTAAAAAAAACAGGGGGTGATGGAGCAATTTTGAAATTATTTCTGAGTTGTTGAAAGAAGAAAACGCATAAATATATTTTTCTACTCCGAAGGAAACGGCGGTTATTTCCTTTTTTTTTAATTTAGTTCTTGAATTTTTGATTTAAGGGTAGTTTCTTCGATTTAAAAAAAACAGGGGGTGATGGAGCAATTTTGAAATTATTTCTGAGTTGTTGAAAGAAGAAAACGCATAAATATATTTTTCTACTCCGAAGGAAACCGCGGTTATTTCATTTTTTGTAATTTAGTTCTTGAATTTTTGATTTAAGGGTAGTTTCTTCAATTTAAAAAAAACAGGGGGTGATGGAGCAATTTTGACATTATTTCTGAGTTGTTGAAAGAAGAAAACGCATAAATATATTTTTCTACTCCGAAGGAAACCGCGGTTATTTCATTTTTTTTAATTTAGTTCTTGAATTTTTGATTTAAGGGTAGTTTCTTAGATTTAAAAAAAACAGGGGGTGATGGAGCAATTTTGAAATTATTTCTGAGTTGTTGAAAGAAGAAAACGCATAAATATATTTTTCTACTCCGAAGGAAACCGCGGTTATTTCATTTTTTTTAATTTAGTTCTTGAATTTTTGATTTAAGGGTAGTTTCTTCGATTTAAAAAAAACAGGGGGTGATGGAGCAATTTTGAAATTATTTCTGAGTTGTTGAAAGAAGAAAACGCATAAATATATTTTTCTACTCCGAAGGAAACCGCGGTTATTTCATTTTTTGTAATTTAGTTCTTGAATTTTTGATTTAAGGGTAGTTTCTTCGATTTAAAAAAAAGGGGGTGATGGAGCAATTTTGACATTATTTCTGAGTTGTTGAAAGAAGAAAACGCATAAATATATTTTTCTACTCCGAAGGAAACCGCGGTTATTTCATTTTTTTTAATTTAGTTCTTGAATTTTTGATTTAAGGGTAGTTTCTTAGATTTAAAAAAAACAGGGGGTGATGGAGCAATTTTGAAATTATTTCTGAGTTGTTGAAAGAAGAAAACGCATAAATATATTTTTCTACTCCGAAGGAAACCGCGGTTATTTCATTTTTTTTAATTTAGTTCTTGAATTTTTGATTTAAGGGTAGTTTCTTCGATTTAAAAAAAAACAGAGGGTGATGGAGCAATTCTGACTTCATATTCGTATTTAGGGGGCCAAAATACTATAAGACATGTAGGTCTGGTTCAATGAACAGACAACTTTTTTTTTTTTGTGTGCCTGTGTAATAGAAGCAGAAATTGAGCCTATACACTTAGAAGGACCCCCACAAAGTGACTCTGACAGCGAAAACGAAGACGAAATACAATCTACTAACAAATCATTCTTAAATAAAACACAACAACAATTAAGAGACGAACTACAGAAATCTTTTGAAAAATTTAACTTATCCTTAAAAGAACATGAAAATATTTTAGAAAAGGTACCGACTATGATTCCTTGTAAAGCCCTATCTGAAGGAGAGGAAAATAAAGAATTACTATCAGCTCTTGAAAATTTAGACCCTTATGACACGGAAGATGAAGATGAAGAACTAGATAGACGAATTAAAAAATTAGTGAAAAGAACTGAACAAATAACTGCACTAAACACTGGAAAAGAAATTCCCCCCACTCAAATACAAAATAAAGACACTGACAAAATTGACCAAGATAAAGATATAGAGTCACAATCTACATCAACTACATTCTTCCGAGAATTAACGACTCTCTCTACTGCTATTAAACCTACAGCTAGATCAACACCTTTTACTGCAGGACCTTCTTTACCCCACACTATACCAGAGGAAGATGAAGAAATCAATATTACAGTAAAACCCAAAGAAAAACAACCACGAAAATTATATATGCAAGAAATTCCAGAAATAAATGAAACGGAACCTTTACCTCAAGTGATAGAAACACCTAAACTAATTACCTTACCTTCACTTCAACCTGACAGAATTACAAACAAAATAAGCAATGATAGTGACGTTCTTACAAAAGGTTTTTATGCAAGAAACATAACTGTTCAAAGTTGTAGAGAAAACCTCACTTACAAACGCGATAATTACATTCATTTAACTTCTGCTAATTGTGAATTTTTAACACCAATTGATAAATTATTGATAGATCTAGGAATCGTAGATCCTGAAGAAATAAAATTACAAAATCCAAAGTTAGGACAAATTTTAATAACACCACATGGGAGTTCAAAAATATTCACTCTCATTATAAAGAATAAACATAGTGACGATTAAAAATTAGATAATTTACAAACCACCTTTAAAAATTTACAAACAGTTATAATGAATGAAAGCATCAAAACTTTACGTCTTTCTTTACTTGGAAATTATTTAGAAGGTTTAAAATTAAACGAATTAACAGAAATTCTAACAGAAATATTCTATAAAGATATTATTACAATAACTTTATGTTACGGAAAAGCATCCGTCCCTCCAATCGAAATCAGATCAAAAATAATTTCTGAAATGCACAAAAGCCTAGTAGGTGGTCATAAAGGAATGACTAAAACTTACAGAAGAATTAGAGAACGATTTGTTTGGATAGGTATGAAAAATGATGTTATGGAATACATTAGACACTGCAAACCGTGTCAGGAACAACAAATAGTCAGATCTAGAATACGAGAACCTATGCTGATCACAGACATCCCAATTGATACTTTCGACAAAGTTTCTCTTGATACTGTGGGAAAATTACCAACCACCCCAGATGAAAATAGTTACATACTAACAATACAAGATAATTTATCGAAATATTGTATCGCTGTGCCATTCCCTGACATTAAAACGAATACTATAGCACATGCTATGGCTAGAAATTTATTTGCCCAATTCGGTGCCCCACGAGCAATATTAACCGATAAAGGAGGAAGCTTTGTCAGCAAATTAATGAACCATCTCTGCCGCATTTTTGGAGTAAAACAGTTGACTACATCAGGTTACCGACCACAATCAAATGGATCACTAGAACGAAGTCACACAGTCCTCGTAGAATTTATAAACCACTAGCGCCTCCGACGGCCTTCGGCCGTCTCCGTTGCTTCTACTCTTTATTTATTCTGTTCATTAAAAATTTTCTTTCTCGTTAATTTTTTTTTTAAAATTAAATATTTTCTTATTATTCAAAAACACAACAATGAAGTACCACTTCAACTTATTTATTTTATTCTTAATTTCAAATTTTATGAATTTAATCCATAAAATAAGTAAATCTTAATTTTAATCAGTTAAAATTATGATTGTAACTGACAACCAGAGACTCACTTTTTGCTTCTCAATCAGTTACTTTTAACTGATTTAAATTTAGGGAGAATGTACAAAATTAATTTGATTGTTGTAATTATTATTAATGATATATGCAATAAAATAATATAATTTAAATTTATTGATTTTATTTATTAAATGCTCATTTCAAAACTTAATAATATATTATTTATTTTAATATTCATTTTTAAATCTTGTATACTTTACAATTAAAACCATTATGATTTTGTCAATTTTGGAATATTTCTTTAAAAACAATATTTTTGACTATATTGCTTTCTCGCTGATCTCCTAAATATATTTTAAGCGAATTCCAAGACTTAACACGTGAGCATGTTACATAAAATTGTCCGTGATTGAAAACGTCTCGTCTGAGATCTATTCCTATTTTGTCAAATGTTTGTCCTTGTGATTTGTTGATAGTCATTGCAAACGCTATTTTAATTGGAAATTGCCTACGTCCAAACTCAAAAGGGTACCGCTCATCGCTGTACAATGTTATTCGATTAATGAAGACTGTTTGGCCACATTTATCTCCAGTTAAAATCTTACATTTTAATAAATATTTGTAAAATTTATTTATCTCCAGTTAAAATCTTACATTTTAATAAATATTTGTATTTGGAGGAGCTATACAATTTTCAGGTATTTTTAAATCATTTTCATTGTGATTAGCTGTCCCATTTCCAACTTGTAATAAAAATGATGAAAATTCTTTTTCATGTTGTAAAGCACGCATGTTTTCTGTCAATGAAAATTGGTAAAAATCAGACCACACACTACCATATTTAATGCAAAGATTTACCAATTCGCTTCGAGTAGCATTTTGTTTAACTGGCAGCAGTTGTCGAAAATCTCCTCCAAGTATCATTATTTTACCCCCAAACGGTTTGTCACTGTTCATGATATCTCTCAAATTTCTATCCACTAATTGCAAAGCATGCCTTGGAGCCATTGGTGCTTCATCCCAAAAAAATACGTCTATGCTTTTTAAAAATTCTGCTTCTTTTAATTGTGCTTTAATAGTTAAATATGAATCGCTATAAATTGCAATTGGTAATTTAAAAGTTCTATGAACGGTTTTACCTCCAGGCAACAATGTAGCTGCAATTCCAGTAAAAGCCATAGTACACACTTTTTTCCTTTGCTCTCTAATAAATGAATTAAAGTTGTGTAGACAAATGTCTTTCCAGATCCCCCAACTCCGTTGATAAAAAAGCATCGTTTTTTCTCATTATTATCAACTGTTTCTTCATCATTATTATCATCAATTGTTTCTAAAATAATATCAACAATTTCTTTTTGTTTCTCATTAAGTTTCTGATACTGTTCAGTACCAATTGCTTGATGCTGTTCATGAATTATTTCATTGTCAATGTCCACTTCAGTTTCTGTTATTTGTAACATTGATGAAAAATATGTTAGACTTGAGTTTTCAGCATTAAGCAACGTATTAATCTGAATATACGCTTTCTTTTGTGCAAGATTTTCAGGCATTGTTTTTGAATAATCTTGAGACAAAGCAACTTTAAATTCTTCCCATAATTCTTCCGGTCGCAAAGGTTGACAATGAATCAGGATTTGTACAAACAATTGCCTTAATTGTCTTGGCATCATCCAAACTTCTGCTTCATGCATAGCATTTTTCCACTCATCATCATCTTCTATTAATCCCAATGATAAACATGCTGAAACAAATGAGTCTTGCATAATTCCATTAACTGTTCTTAAATCTTCGAAACTGGTTGCTCCTTTTATTGTTATTAACAGTAATCTCAAATGGAATAATTCAATTTGTGATGGACTTACAGAATACATGCGACCCAAAGTGTTAAAATGTTGTTTGCGTTTCTGCCAAGTGAAAGCATTCGATGCATTTTTTTTGGAATACGTAGTGTGACGGAATTTCAGAGTATGTATAATTTCTAGCTGATGGATCACGTTCATTCAGTATAAAGTATTCTGTAAGTTCTTTGGCCCGGTTTAATGCAGACATAACTGAATTCTGATCATCCACATTATCTACCACAATTGTTTGCTGGTTTGGCAAATGGTTTGGCAGTCAATAAATTGAATGACTTTTGCCTTGCAAATTATTGCTTAAAATTCGGCCACATGCTTCAGGTGGGCTAACGTAGCGAGTTTCAATGTAACTTTTAATTTCATCATGTTCAAGAACACCAACTTCTTGGTTATCATTGCTTTCTGTTTCTTTAATCACTACAGCCGCTGCATCATGACGTTTGTATATGTATTTGTAGAGATATTTCACAGCTTTAATGCTTGTAACTACTTCAACGTTAATATGGCAATTTAATCGTAACAACAGTTCTTGGTTATGTGGTACAACTCGTCGATTATCATATTCAAAACCATCACGACGTTTGTAAGTTGCAGTATTGCGTCGCTTATAATGTGGATATCCGTCCTCATCCATATTTGTTTCTTCATGAAATGGTTTTGGAAAATTTTTCGAGCATTTGCCATTTTTGTCTAAACACCAATCTCCACAAGGACCATGAATCATATTAGCATCAATTATTTCATGCAACCTTTCGTTAACTGCAGGGTCAGGGATTTCAGCTGAAATAAATTTATCAACAATTTCAGGTGTTGTAATTTTAGAATTTGGTTTTAAATTAATCAACATGTGAACGTGTGGCAATCCACGTTTTTGGTACTCTACAACATAAACATAAGCTTGCACTTCACCAAATAATTTTTCTTTAACTACTATATTAATAAGTTCTTCTTTTTTCAATTCAAAAACGCAAGCTACTAAATCAGGTCTATCTGAAGCAGTTTGACCATCTAATAAATTTTCTGTAATTTCTTTCCATTTTGGATTGCACGTCATTGTAACAAACAAATCTGGCTTATCAAATTTCCTTACTATCGACATTGCATCTTGATAATTTTGCAGCATATTTCGTGGCGATCCTGGATAAGAAGAAGTTAAAACAACTACTTTTCCTACGCGGCTGCTTGTATGTTCTGCAGTTTTTTCCAAGTGTTGTAAAAGACTTTCATATGTATCAGCTCTTAATTGTTTTTGATTGTTTCTCAAATAATTCATTTTATCTTTTTCTACTTTAACATAGTTATCAACAGTCCATTGTTGAAACAAACGTCGTCCCATCAAAATGTGATTTGTTTCATTGCGAATAGCCATTCTGTATTTTATATGAGCATTTCTAGTTACTCTTCGATTACTACCAGTCATTTTTATATCATCAGACCAACCCTTGGTACCACAAAGATAAAATAAAGGATAAGTCCATGGTTCTACATTAGCATCCATTGAACTGACATACTGTAATTGTTTTGTTTGTTTGTTACGTATAGTAACATAGGATTCTGGTATTTCACCATCTGCAGTTGTAGAAAAAATTGCTGCCACTTCATTTACTATTTGAAAATTGTATCGTCTTCTATCATGACCTTTTTTTAAAGTAAACAGTAATTCTAATTCAGGTTCTGTACCACTGTTTTGTGCTGTCATTAAATCTAATTCCTCTTTCATCATTTGATATGCATTTGCAAAAGAATTAGAAGCACTCATTGCATTGTGAATTGATCTTAAGATTTCAGCATTTAACGTAGAATTCATATTTAATCGATAATCTATTGCTTCGTTAGTATCAATTATAAAAAGTTGTCCAAAACTTGGCATTTCGTTATTATCAGGATATAAAGATGTATTAATTTGATTATAAATCTGACCTTGAATTTTAAAACAAAAGGGTCCTGGTCTTCTGTTATTAAACTGTACCAAATTTACATTAAAAGACGCAAATGAAAATGAAGTATTGTATTTGCGTATGTTGTCATAAAAGTGATTCGATAAGGGATGATTACCTTCAAATAATTCTTTTAATATCGTTGGTGGATCAGGTAAAGGTGGTAGAACTACTTTACCATGGCTGCAACAGTCATTAAAAGAATTACCTCTACCCACTTTTTCTGCTTTAAAATGCTTTGCTTTGCAGTGACAGCACAAAACATTCATGGGACCAAGATGGTGTTCTTGAATGTTATTAAACTGATCTTGAACGCAATGAAGATCAATGTCATTGTTATTAGGATGTTGGTCATTGCTGCTGATATCATGCATGCAAGGAAAAGTGTTTGTATCTACTGTTACTTCCTGTTGGAGTTAATGAATCTGATTAAAAATGTTTGCATTTGTTAGAGGATCATTATTGTCACTAAAATTTTTGTTCGTAACTAACGTCAATTCTTGATCAAGATCGTAAACATATCTGAACTTTTTCAAATTACTTTCCTTCTGCGGTGCTTTTCTCTTTCTTTTTCTACTAATTTTATTATCCTCATTACTAACGTGATCTCCCATAATTTATTTTAGGTTTGTTAAATGTATTTATAATGATTATTTTTTAACGTTATTATAATATACACAAATATAGTAATAAATATTGTAATTTTGATCCGTATATTATTAATTTATAATTTTAAAAAAATACAATTTGTTCATTAAATTTTTTTTTAATAAGTTTTTTTGATCTCAAATAATTTTTTTCGTCATAATTTTTGGCCTGAATAGTCTTTTTAATTGATTGATATTAATAATTTCTTTGATTAATCTTAATAATTTTGTAATTAGTCCTCGTAATTTCTATTTTAGTCTTAATAATTTCTATTTGTCTTATTATTTTTATTCTGTCTTATAATTTCTATTTAGTCTTAATAATTTCTATTTGTCTTATTGTTTCTATTTTTTGTCTTAAAATTTCTATTTTAGTCTTAATAATTTCTATTTTGTCTTATAATTTCTATTTAGTCTTAATAATTTCTATTTGTCTTATTGTTTCTATTTTTTTGTCTTATAATTTCTATTTTAGTCTTAATAATTTCTATTTGTCTTATAATTTCTATTTTGTTTTATATAATTTATATATATTTGTCTTAATTAGTCATAAAAAAATATATTATAATTTTTTTTTTCAAAATAATTTCTAAATGTCGTAATTTCCAAACGTCTAAACTTCTGTTTAGCAGTCTGTTTTCAAAAAAAAATTGTGTAAATATAGAAATTCAAAAATTAAACAATTTTTTTTGAATCACAGGAAGCAATTGAAATAATTTTTTTTCTTAATAATATTACAATTTTTTTTATTACAATCCATTAGTCAGTTATAATATAAAAAAAATTTACATCTTATTATAGGAAATGTAATTTTGTTATAATAATAATCACACTTTGAACATAAATTATAAAATATCCTTTAAATAAATGTAATAATAATTTTTCAGATGATTCAGTTTAGTTATATTAAAGTTGATTCCTTTATTCCTGAAACAAAAATAAAAATTATTTTTTAAAATTATAAAATTTAAAATATAAAATAAATGAATAAAATATAATTTATTTTCATATTATTAGAAAAAAATTTCAGGTTTTTCCAATAAAAATGAAATGTAGGTTAAAGGCTTTGCAAGTTATTCAGCTTGCATGTTATCCCACTTGTGTTATTTTTTTTTGGAAGATAGAAATGCCATAATTAAAAACGCGACTGATATTGCTGTTAAATGATTAGGGGAGGGTGGTCCCATACCGACCCCTCGTACCATACCGACCCCCTTATGTTTCTTGAAGATGGTACCACTAAAAAATTCGTCAGTACCATCAGTCGAACACTTTCACAACACCAACAACTGGGCCACGGGTTTTATCAATGCATTTGATTTCATTTTAAAGATTCAAGCAATATTAGATTTTAGCATTGTTTAAATTAATTTTTGACCTATACGGAATTCGAGCTAACAGTGGTTTTTTAATACAGGAAAATTTTTACGAAATTAATTTTGATTGTGTATGACCTTAACTTCAACGCACAACATTCAAATTAAATTCATTCCATTGATATAAGTGATTGGCAAAACATTTTGTGAAAATAGTGGGGGTGGTCCGAAACCGACCCCCAAGGGGTGGTCCCAATCCGACCCCCATATTTTTACATTGTAATTGTTTATTCTCTTCTTGCTTATTGTTCACATGAAGTGAGGATAGGTTTTGCATATTTACTTTTATTTTTTAGGAATTCAGAAAATATTTTACTAACAATCACAGCATTTATTACTTAACTTTAACTCTTTTGGAAAAAGGTCCAAAAATGTATTTAAATAAAGTCAAAATAATTTAACAGTTCATTACAGACTGTTGAATTTTACTTTAATTACTATCAAAATTTTATACCTTGATTATTCTTGAGATTTTCCCCAAAAAATGGGGGGTCGGTTTCGGACCACCCATTTTGAAAAAGTTAAAAACGTAAATTTTCGCTTTTTCTTTAGATCTTTTATTAATGACAATCAGAAACCTCGGCAACCGTCAGAAAACATTAAAGAATAGTTCCTTTATTCAAAAAAATTTTGACGAAGACAAAGAAACACATTTTTGGCACATTTTCAGCCTTTGCACTTTAGGGGGTCGGTATGGGACCACCCTCCCCTAGTTATTATTTTTTATCATCTTTTGAAGCAAAAAAAATCAATAAAAATGTTATTGTTAAACAATTTCAGAAATTAAATTGTGAAAAAATTTTAAATTTAAATTGCAGGTCCGAAATGCGAATCCGCAATGATAATTTTGGAGTAAATTTGTACGATTTCCGAAATTTCATTTTTTCATATATGAGGGTCCATATCAAAGAACTGGTTATAAGTTTTTGAGACTCAAAATCATTGCCCTGTAAGTAAAATATTAAACTGTTTTTAATTTCAATTTTTTCAGAAACATTTCTGTTATCTAAAAAAAAATACGAAATGTTTTCAAGAAAATTAAAATTTTGAATCCTTTTTTTATTTAGAAGTCGAGAATTTTGAGTCTCAAAAACTTATAATCGGTTCTTTGATAGAGACCCTCATATATCCTGCTTTTTGTTGGATTATCAATTTTAAAAAATTATTTTATTTTTCAAGAATGTTTTGTATATTTAAAAAAATTTATTTTTATTAATATAAATTGTTTAAAAAATTAAAATTGAAATTATTATGTTCAGAACATTAAATGTAAGTAAAATTTAATAAATATTATTGGAGTTGTTCCATATTATTATCAATTTTTCAAGGTGGGTAAACCTGCAAGCCTAAATTATGAAACGTTCATTTTACATCATTTTTGAAAATTGTTTTAAAAATTTTATTTTTTGACAATTTAAATTATCTATTCTATGGGTCAAATTTGTAACTTTTTAGGTCCTCTTTCCAATGGTTTATTCATATTAGTTATTATTTTTTTAATGAGTTATTGAGCAAAAAATCTCAGGTATGTCAACCTGCAAGCCTTTCCCCTAATTTTTTTGAATTGAATTCATTGAAAATAATTAATTATATAATACTTTATATTTGACAAATTGTTTGAAAAATAGGAGTGTCTATTTGGCCCGTCAGCGGGTCAAATAAGTTACTTTTATTATTTGGCCCGTCACCCTACTTCCATACATTTCAAGACGGGCCAAATAAAAAAAGTAGTTTATTTGGCCCGTCAGAAAACAAATTAGCTGTAATTAATAACAATAGATTATTATTATTACTATTTTTACAAATAGATTAATTTAATCACAAGTTACTATTTTTTACATGAATTTGACAGGTAATATAATAAGAAAATTCTTCTTAAACATTTTAATAAAATTCTTTAAAACGATTGAATTATTTTTAAAAAACTTAAACGAATTTTTCCCAAAAAAATAAATTATTTTGGCAAATAATCAAATTCTCTAAAACTCAATTAGTTTAAAAATCTACTATTTCAATACAATTTCACGAAAGAATTTAATATATACATAATAATAATTTGCTATTCCGTGAACAGAAAGTGTCGTCTTTTGTTTTTGTATATAATTAATGTTTTGACAGATATGTTTTAAAGTGTTGTTTCTATTTTTGTGGTTGAAAATTCAGGGCACATGACTTCCCCCAAATTCTACTTTATACAATTATAATTGTTATTTAATAGAATTTAAAAAGGGTATAGCCGGATAAGCTTTTTTGGGGGAGTTATGGAGGGGGAAAGAAAAATCAAAAAATGCGTTTTTCTCGAAAACTACTGAACCGATTTTAATGAAATTTAAATATGTTATAAATGTCAACAAAACAGTTTTAAAAAAAAAATTTTTAATTTTTTTTTCAAAAAAATCAAAAAAAAATTTTTTTTTGAAATTTTTAAAAAAAAATTTTTTTTCTTTTTTTAAGAGCGACACCCGCCATTTTTTTTACTATTTACTCGTTAAAGTGTTTTTTTCAGAAAAAAATTTTTCCCAATTTTTTTTTGAGGTGCGTGATAGTAAAAAAAAAATAAAAACCGCAAGTGGGTACAATGTACAGCTTAAAAAATCTTTTGAAATTTAAAAAAAAATTTTTCAGGGTTATTTTTTTAAGTGACCACTTTCTCCTTTATTGTAAAAAGTACCTTATAATGTCCCCTTTAACATATATTTTTTCCAAATTTTTAAAAATATAGTTTTTGATTAAATGGCAAAAACCATGGTCATGCTATTTGTCACGTACGGTAATGCACGTATATGCATATGGGCAAATTCATGTGTTAGGGTATAGCCGGATAACTATGGAAAAAGTAACCCAAATATATTTTTCCTATTCATTCCTACCCACAAAATAACTTTTTGAAATTTTTAACTCAAAATTTTGAGTTTTTTGAACTTATGGAGGAAAAAAATCAAAAAACGCATTTTTTTCTAAAACTATTGTATGCATTTTTATCAGCTTTGGATTTGTTGAAAAGACAATTAAAGAGATCAAAAAAAAATTTCAAAATTTTTTTTAAAAAATTCCAAAAAACTGTTTTTTTAAAAATTTAAAAAAAAATTTTTTTTGGTTCTATTAAAGTGACATTTTTATGTATTTTTTCATAACGCGGTGCAAAAAAGGGCACTATTTTGCACCTTGTTATGAAAAATATCGTTCGTAACTAGTGCTAGCAGTAGCCAATTTTTGAACGAGCACTTTTTTTGGAACAAACTGTAGGCGAAGCTTCGCTTCGCCTACAGTTTGTTCCAAAAAAAGTGCTCATTCAAAAATTGGCAACTGCTCGCACTCGTTACGAAATATACTATCTCATTTCAGTCTCTTATGTGATCTACTTAATGAAAAAATTTTGCCTGACATGATTTCAGTGTGTGTCACAGTAAATAACTCAAAAACCCTACCCGGTACATTTTTTATCTGGTTTTTCACCGTGACACACACTGAAATCATGTCAGGCAAAATTTTTTTATTAAGTACATCACATAAGAGACTGAAATGAGAAAATACATAAAAATGTCACTTTAATAGAACCAAAAAAATTTTTTTTAATTTTTTAAAAAACAGTTTTTTTTGGATTTTTTGAAAAAAATTTAAAAAATTTTTTTTGATCTCTTTAATTGTCTTTTCAACGAATCCAAAGCTGATAAAAATGCATACAATAGTTTTAGAGAAAAATGCGTTTTTTGATTTTTTCTCTCCATAAGTTCAAAAAACTCAAAATTTTGAGTTAAAAATTTCAAAAAGTTATTTTGTGGGTAGAATGAATAGGAAAAATATATTTAGGTCACTTTTTCTATACTTATCCGGCTATACCCTATCACATAAAAATGCCCATATGCATATATGTGCATTACCGTACGTGACAAATAGCATGACCATGGTTTTTGACATTTTACTCAAAAACTATATTTCTTAAAAATTTAATAAAAATATATGTTAAAGAGGACATTATAAGGTACTTTTTACAATAAAAGAAAAAGTGTTCACTTCAAAAAATAACCCTGAAAAAAATTTTTGAAAATATCAAAAAGAAAATTTTTTCGACTTTTTTTGAAAAAAAATTTTGATTTTTTTTACTAAAATCGTCTTATCTATATTTACAACCTCTTAAAATTTTATTAAAATCGTTTTAGTAGTTTTTGAGAAAAATAAGTTTTTTGTTTTTTCGTTCCCCCTCTATAACTCCATAACCCACTTGTGGTTTTTATATTTTTTCACTATCACGCACCTCAAAAAAAAATTGAGGAAAATTTTTTTCTGAAAATAGACACTTTAACGAGTAAATAGTACAAAAATGGCAGGTGTCGCTCTTAAAAAAAGAAAAAAATTTTTTTTTGAAAATTTAAAAAAAAAAATTTTTTTGGATTTTTTAAAAAAAAATTTGAAAATTTTTTTTAAAACTGTTTTGTTGACATTTATAACATATTTAAATTTCATTAAAATCGGTTAAGTAGTTTTCGAGAAAAACGCATTTTTTGATTTTTCTTTCCCCCTCCATAACTCCCCCAAAAAAAGTGAATTTTGAGTTCAAACTTTTAGAATGTTATCTTTAAGTGGGTAGGATTGTATGGATAAATTATGAATAAAATACATGCGGGGGCACTTTTTGCATACTTATCCGGCTATACCCTTTATAAACACCAATTACTCTTAAGGTGAGTGGCTATAATTTAATGACAACATTATTACAATTCTTAATATTTTAATTTTTAAATACAGTCGTTAAAAATATAATATGTATTTCTCATAATTTTTATGAATTATTTTTATTTATTTGAAATAATGATGGTTTTATAGAATATTTTTCAAATAACATAAATTTAAATACGCGAAATACCTTTTGAGTAAATAATAATGATAAAGTTTAAAATTCTATGAAATAACAATTATATAGAGTTAAATTTGGGGAGAGTCATACGTCTCTAAATATTGACAATTTAAGGAATTAAAAATTTGTAATAATAATTTTTTTGTGCGCTACATTTAACAAAATTCCCGATTTTTTCACGACTTTGTCCTAATTATTTCCTGCTTTTTTTTCTCATCAAATTTAAATTTATTTGATTTCAAATATAAATAAATCTACAAATGGCTTCAAAAATTTTTATTAGAGTTTTTATGAATGATAAATAATTCTTTTAGCGAGTTTCCTAAATTTTTTTTTAAAATAATGTTTTTTTAATAATTTTAATTTAAAAAAATTTGATTATTTAATTTTATTAAAAATGTTATTGATAATAATAGAATTTCTGCAAAGAATTTTACTATTTATGAAAGTAATTGAATACTTTTAAAGAATGTTATTATTTATGAAAATAATTGAATGTTTGCGTATAATTTTTTTTAAATTTTTGAGAAAATAAATTGTACAGAACATTTTAATTTTTTATAAAAATAACTATAATTTTAATAACAATTTAAACAAATTTTTAAATATAATTGAATTTCTGCGAAGAAGAATTTTATTACATTTGAAAATAATTCAGTTGTTTTTTAGAATTTTATAAAAATTTATGAAAATAGATGAATTCTAGTAAAGGATTCTTTTTAAAAATAGTATTTAAAAGAATTTAGTAAATCTAAAGATTTTTGCTCGGATTTTTGAAACTTATAGAAATAATTAAATTCTTGAGAAAAATTTTTTACTGTTTCAAGAAATAATTGAATTCTTTCGACGAATTTTAATAAAAATTTTTTTAAGAATAATAACATTTTTCCAGGAATTTGATTAAAATTGACTTAAAAATAATTGAAATTCTGCAATGAGTTTTACTATTTATGAAAATAATTAAATATATTGTGAAGAAATTTAAAAAAATAAAATTATAATTATGGTGACTAACTTCCCCTGTTTATTTTCAAAAAAATTAAATAAAATTCTTTAAAAGAATTTTAAACATATATCAATATTATAATCGATATGTTTCAATTTGTAAAAGAAACACAGAAAAATGTCTCACAAAATTCGAGAATTTATTCTGAAATGGTGAATACGGAAAATTTTTTAGAGAAGTTACAAAAAATTACAATATATACCAATATTAATTAGTAAAAAAAGAGAAAACTGAGAGACAATTTAAAATTTTGCGATTGTTGAGTAGTTCAATAATTTATTATTCTATATCTAAAGTTCAGAAAGTTTCGTTTAAATTCATTATATAATTTTTATCGAAAACTCTTAGCACACGGAAAACATTTTTTCAGTCAAAGTTCCCGAACTGTACCTGAACGGTGGATATGAGAAAAAGTTAAGGTCTAATTCTGCATTACACTAAAGATGTCCCTGAATTTTTCAAAAATCTGTCGTGAACTTCGAGAATTTCTCCTGCTCTACACAGTAGATTCCTGAAAAGTTCAAGAATTTCTTTAGTTTAATGCAGGATTAGACCTCAACTTCTTTCTCATTTTTTATGAGAGCATGTAAAAATAGTATTCTTCGGAAATTTTCATTATTGTAAAAATAATATTTTAATTTTTATACATATTTTTAAAAAGTTAAATTTTAGAATAATTACAGTTAAAGTGAGAAAAAGTGAAACTATTGTAAAAGTAAATGAGTATTTAAATATTTATTTAACTATGAATAAAAATTAGCCTTTTCAAGAAAAGTAATTGAAATTCTTTTTTAGTTAAATTCCCGTAAATAATTTTAAAAAATGAAATTAACTTTCCAATTAATTAGAAAATTTTGTCAAATTTCATTGAATTATAATCTATATTTTAAAGAATTTTATTGTTTACTTTCAAAAATTATTTTAAATATAATTAATAATATTATGTACTAAATATAATTTATAATATTATGTACTAAATATGTTTATAATTTGCATCTTTACTTTAAGGTTAAAATTTACATATACCTGTCAAATTCATGTAAAAAATAGTACCTGGTGATTAAATTAATCTATTTATAAAAATAGTAATAATAATAATTTATTGTTATTAATTACAGCCAATTTGTTATCTGACGGGACAAATAGACACTTCGTTGAAAATTATGTCTTTTTACTTTTATATAATGTTTTTTTTCTTTTAAATATTAATGTAATAGAAACATAAATGCTCAACTCCTCCCCTCTCTTCTAAGTTATGTTAAAAGGAAATATGGTCGTCCAACATCCCTTGGTCCAAGGCCCAAGGAGGACAGTCTTATTGTAACCACCGAACTGTGTTAAACTATAATAAAGAAGTCCTGGGACTAAACAGGCATCTAACAAGTTAAGTGTCTTATTTAATCCTAGACCGTTACAAAATTGGCGATCCTGCCAGGATAGTTACAAACGACAAAAAAAAATTATATAAAATATATTTTTATATGAATATTATTTTTAATTGTCAAACTGTACTATCCTTGATATTCGAACTACAGGACTGTTGAATAAAATATTAAACAAGTTACACAGTGAGAATAATAGTGAAAAGTTATTCAAAAAGTGATCAGACTCCGGAAGTATTCTACGGATTCTTTCGTGAACAAATAAAAATATAATATATATACAATATATATACATGTTCTAAGGGATTGTCAATCAGGACAGTAAGACCCGAAGAAATCAACTTCTGTACAGCGAGGTAGCAGGAACCGGGATACTTTCCGACTTCTTTGGGGACAATCAACGCCAGTGACTACGGTCACATTCCACGCTATCAGCTTCGGAACTACAGTGCACACATTGCAGAATACAAAGGACCAAGGTTCAACATAGGAAACAAAATAAATGTAAGAATTACTAAAGTGAATTATTGTAAAATTAGGTATATTTGAAAACATTTTTGTACCTTTATAATTAGCTATTAATCTATATATAATGAGATATCCTGTGACCGAAAAGAACTAGTTTGAGATAGGCTGAAAAGAAAGAATTATTGTAGCGAGATCATAAAAATAAAACACTGTTTATAGGAATAGAAAAAATTAAAAGCACACAAAAAAACGACATTACATACGATAGTTTCAAACTGGCAATCTTATACAGAGAAAATTTACCCACCTCTTTAGACTCAGACGAAACAATGCCAGACACAGACCTATCTAAAATAATACCCGACGAACCGAAAAATACAGAAGTACTGACAGCAATCCTATCACAATTACAAATAATACAAATGGGGCAACAAAAGTTAGAAATGGGAATAGAAACTTTAAATTCAGAGAATTTGAAACGTGCAGAGGAAATTAGAAACCTAGCTGCATACAACGACGCATTGATCTCGGAAGACGAATCCAATAACATGAAATACCATAGCGAGGATTCATCGGAAGAACAAAGTGAAAAAAATAGGAACCTAAAACACCCAACGGCACCACCCATTGCGTTAACTGGTACCGACACTAGCGGAGCAGTAAACCATACAGCAGGTATACATTTAACCGAGGCCAGCAGAACAGTTAAATTTGCAACGCCACTACATTTCCAAAATTTCCCGCCGCGTTTACAAAATTCCGATGGTGACCCTAACACAGAACCTTCGTGCCCGGCAAAAGATATTATTCGTACGGTTGAAACTTTGAATGGACAGGACGACGTTGGTGTTCACGATTTTATAAATTCCGTGAAAAAAGCTAAACTCAGATGTTCCCAACCCAATCTATTGTTAGACTTCATTTTAACAGAAAAAATTGTAAATAATGCTAAAAGAGCCATAAGGCATTGTTCCAAAAATAGCTATGACGATTTATATAGTGCCCTTAGGACGAATCTTGCCACGACAACAACAATAGAAACATGCAGGAGCAAATTAGAAACAATTCAACAAAATCAGGATTCTGTACAAAATTATAATCAACGATTCAGAAGCGCGTACAATGAGTTAGTTTATCTTATTCAGTCCGAATATTCTTCAGGAATATAAAGAAAATTAGCTTTAAAAATGGAAGAAAAATCTGCTACTAAAAGATACGTGATGAACTTGAGGGAAGATATTAGTATTCAGGTACGACCTTTGAAACCAGAAACATTAAATTTAGCCCTTCAAGAAGCCTTGGAAGCCGAGGTATGGAGCAAGGAACGTCAACGATCAAAAATTTTAACCAACATACGCACGACACAGCCGAACAATCTTACCTTTGCCATAAAAAATCAAAAGAAACTACCTGCCTCATTATTGAACCAAGGGACGCATGATTATTCCCCAAATGTCATTTTTCCGAAATGTCATTTTACCGAACTGCACTTTTGCGAATTGTCATTTTTGCGAAAAGCCATTTTTGCGAAATGTCATTTTTACGAATAGTCATTTTTGCGAAAAGCCATTTTTGCGAATAGTAATTTTTGCGAAAAGTCATTTTTACGAATTTTCATTTTTGCGAATTGTCATTTTTGCGAATCGTCATTTTTACGAATTGTCACTTTTGCGAATCGACATTTTTACGAATCGCCATTTTTACGAATTGTCACTTTTGCGAATCGACATTTTTACGAAATGTCATTTTTGCGAATAGCCATTTTTGCGAAAAGTAATTTTTACGAATTGTCGTTTTTGCGAATTGTCATTTTTGCGAAAAGCTATTTTTGCGAATTGTCATTTTTGCGAAATTTCATTTTTGAGAAATGTCATTTATGAGAATTGTCACTTTTGCGAATCGCCATTTTTACGAATTGTCACTTTTCCGAAAAGTCATTTTTGCGAATTGTCATTTTTGCGAAAAATACAATAGTAAACTTGTAGTATATATAGATTCACTATTGTATTTTTCGCAAAAATGTCAATTCGCAAAAATGACTTTTCGGAAAAGTGACAATTCGTAAAAATGGCGATTCGCAAAAGTGACAATTCGCATAAATGACATTTCTCAAAAATGAAATTTCGCAAAAATGACAATTCGCAAAAATAGCTTTTCGCAAAAATGACAATTCGCAAAAACGACAATTCGTAAAAATTACTTTTCGCAAAAATGGCTATTCGCAAAAATGACATTTCGTAAAAATGTTGATTCGCAAAAGTGACAATTCGTAAAAATGGCGATTCGTAAAAATGTCGATTCGCAAAAGTGACAATTCGTAAAAATGGCGATTCGCAAAAATGACAATTCGCAAAAATGAAAATTCGTAAAAATGACTTTTCGCAAAAATTACTATTCGCAAAAACGACAATTCGTAAAAATTACTTTTCGTAAAAATGACATTTCGCAAAAATGGCTTTTCGCAAAAATGACAATTCGCAAAAGTGCAGTTCGGTAAAATGACATTTCGGAAAAATGACATTTGGGGAATAATCATGCGCCCCTTGAACCAATCATCTAGCGCACCGAATCACAATATGCCTTTACAACAAAGAATGCAAATGGCTTGCAATTTTTGCAAAAAATTAGGACATTTGGAGAAACAATGCTATCTCAAGAATAAACAACAGGATTTTACGAACAACCTGCATCGGAAAAAACCACCAGGTGTGAGAAACATTCAGGACATGGAGGACACTCAAAACCAATTAGAATATTACGTAATCACACAGGAAGAACAGGAAGAGATAAACAATTACGAGGATGCAGCCGTATTTCAACAATCAATGGTCGATTGCGATCAATTCAAGGAAAGCATTCAAACGGAAGAACTTACAGATTGCTAGTTGATTCTGGAGCCGCTATTAACATAATAAAAAAATCAGAAGTACCGCAAGAAAGTAAATCGTTTATCATGATTAAACGCTTTGCAATGGGAAGGGATGTAAATTACTCTTATGAAGCTGTTTATATACAATATTTGGGAAAAACACATTTATTTCACATAATCGACGATAATTTTCCTTTACCTGAAGCTGGCATTATTGGTATGCCATTTCTAAACTCTTTCAATCGATATCACATCACAAAAGATAACCTTTACTTAGAAAATAAAAAGTTATCTTTGCATGAAGATGGAGTGTACATAGCAGGAAATACAGCACAGATATGTCGCATAGATGTGGATAAAGAGAACCAAGATGTTTTTATTGAAAACCATGATTCAATTCCCGATGGGCTTTACAGAATACAGGATAAAAAATTAGTTGTTCCTTTCCATAATTACAATAAACAACCCATAAAATTGCCACAAACTGTTCATTGTGAAACGATAATGAGTATGAGAGAAATAAACAGGGAAACTAATTCTGATCAAATGGAAGATCGAGGAAAAAGAATTGGAGATTTAATAAATAAAACGCGGTTAACACATGTCGAAAAAGGAGTTGCCTCTAATCTCTGGAAAATAATATCTACCTATAACGAAATTTTCTACCTTGATGGGGACCCACTACCGTGTACCTCCTTGATTAAACATGAAATAATTCTAAAAAGCGGAAAAATTGTTAATATAAAATCATACCGAACTCCGGAATGCCATAAAGAGGAAGTAAAAGAACAAATGCAAACTCTACTCAAGAAAAAAGTGATTAGACATTCCAAATCTCCATTTAATTCACCGATTTGGGTCGTCCCGAAAAAAGAAGATGCATCAGGGAAAAAGAAATGGAGAATAGTAATTAATTTCAGAAAAATAAACGAGGATACTGATCAGGACGCGTATCCATTGCCTCTCATCGAAGACATAGTTAATGAACTCGCAAAAGCAAAATTTTTCTCAGCATTTGACCTAAGTTCTGGGTTTCATCAAATACCCATGAGCGAGGAGTCAAAAAAATATACAGCATTTTCTACATCAGATGGGCATTTTGAATTTAACAGAATGCCTTTCGGTCTAAAAAATTCTCCAGCTACATTCCAAAGAATGATGGACAATGCATTCAGAGGGTTGATTGGGAATAATTGCTTTGTTTATTTGGATGATATTGTAGTCTTCGGTGCAACACTGGAAAAACACAACGAAAATTTAGTGAAAGTGTTCGATAGATTGAAAGAAATCGGTCTTAAACTACAACCTGACAAATGTGAGTACTTACGACCTGAACTCGAATATTTAGGCCATCTTTTAACAAAGGAAGGAGTGAAACCAAATCCTGCGAAAATAAAAGCAGTTTTTTTTTTTTTAAAATTCCTATAAATGTAACTCAAATACAAAGTTTTCTAGGGCTCGCTGGATATTATAGGAAATTTATAAAGAATTTCAGCCAAGTAAGTAAACCGCTCACAAACTTAACAAAAAAGGAAACTCCTCTTCTTTGGACCGAAGAGTGTCAAAACGCGTTTAATCAAATAAAAGAATTATTATGTAAAGCTCCGGTATTAAGCTTTCCAGATTATAACAAACACTTCATTTTAACTACTGATGCATCTAACCAAGGTTTAGGTGCAATACTATCTCAGGAAGGACATCCGTGTTGTTATATTTCAAGAACATTAAATAAGGCCGAAGAAAATTACAGTACGACTGAAAAAGAGTTACTATCGATAGTGTGGGCTTGAAAAAGATTGAGACAATACTTACTAGGAAGAAAGTTCACTATACAGACGGATCATCAAGCTCTAAAATGGCTGCACAATATAAGAGATCCTTGCTCACGATTGTTAAGATGGAGATTGCGATTGGAAGAATACAACTACGATATCGAACATGTTAGAGGTAAGGAAAACAAGGCAGCTGACTGTTTATCTAGACTATTTCCAATTCAAGAAGAAATGAACAAGGAAGTTAAAACTAAGGGTGAAATAGAGAAAGAAGAAACAGAAGAGGAAGAAGAAACAGAAGAAGAAAAAGAAAACAAAGAAGATGAAGAAGAAAAAGAAGAAGAAGAAAAAGAAGAAGAAGAAGGAGGAGAAGAAGAAGAAGAAGAACACGATGGAGAACGAATAATGCAGCATCAACGTCGACGAATGAATGCAGATGAGTTGATATCGGATGATGATGAGCTTACAAACGGCAAAAAGAATTTGTGGAAAGAATATCAAAAATGGATTACTAACCGTAGTACAAGCAGAGAAAATGTAAAACCAAATGCTGGAAGTAAACTTTGGCGAACAATTTCAAAAAAACGTGACGGACTACAAGAGAATTGTGATTATAAGTTACCCACTTTTGATGAAATTGCGTGGCTAACATTGCTTGACAAAATAAACAAAGACTTTGTAAGTGCAAAATTAACCATTTCAAGATTTCACTTCATCGATCCTACTATCACACCTTTAGAAAAAATTAAATTAAGAGATTTCTTAAATTTTTTAAGCCATAAATTTAAAGAACAACAATTTCACACATGTTATACTCCACGGGCAGAACTCACAAAAGAGGAAAAAGCTGCAATTATGAAAGAATCACATGGATCTATAACATCACAACATTTTGGAGAAAATAAAACAATAGAGAGAGCAAGAACTCTCGGCGAATGGAAAAATATGGAGCAAGAAATCATTACTTTTGTCAAACGTTGTCCTGTTTGTCAATTACAAAAAAAAAGTTAGAATAAAAAGGCAATGTGAGGCAATAATCCTAGACACGCCAATCAATCCAAATGAGAAAATTGCCATGGATAATTTTGGACCACTGCCATTAACAGCTTTAGGAAACGAGTACATCCTCAGCATACAAGATATGCTAACAAAATATTTAATCCTTATACCACTAAAGACTATTGAATCCGAAAGTATAATAGAAGCACTGTTCGATCATTATATTTACCTATTTGGAGCTCCAAGAAACATTTTAACCGACCAAGGACAAAATTTTGTCTCAGAGTTGATACAAAACTTCGAGATTATGTTCAGAATTAAACACATAAAAACAACAGCTTATCATCCTCAAAGTAATGGGGCTCTCGAAAGAGCTCATTCAGTTGTAAAGAACCTATTGAAAACAAGTATGGCAGACCACAACACAGAATGGGATCAAAATCTTAAAATAATTTGTATGGCCTATAACACTATGAAACATGAAGGTACTGGCTTTTCCCCCTTTTAACTGACATTCGGAAGAGAACCAAATTTACCTTCCATTCTTAGCACCACCCCCAGTGTTAAATATGACGAATTGCTTAACTCGTGGAAAAGAAGGCACGAACACTACCTACAAAAAGCTAAAGAAAGAATTGAAACACAAAAATTAAAATACAAGAAACTTCAGGACTCGAGAATCTCTATACCACAAGGAATCTATGAACCAGGCGATTTAGTTAAATTCGTAAATAACCAACTAAGTAATAAACTTTCTGCCTCATGGAAAGGACCGGCAACGATAATTGACTGACAAGAGAACAATAATTATACAATACTATTTAATAATCACCGCACTCGAATACATGCAAATCAACTGATGCCCTTTTATCAATAATGTTTTAGATGAAGACAATGATCACACTGCTTGTACTAACTGCCATTTTACCATGCTTTTCAACAATTGTAACAACCGATCTCGAGGGAGTTACAATATATTCCGAGGAATTAGGCCAAGCTAAATTGTTTCACGAAACATGGCATTTAATAGTAGGAGTGGACGTCAACGATATTGATGAAAGATTTCAATCGCTTTCGAAAATTCACCAAGATGCATCAACAACGTGTGACGGATGTACGGAACAATTTCAAATTACATTAATTAAAGCACGCATTAATTGTTTACAAAATCAAAAGTTCTTACTTGACGAACTTTTGGGAAAACCACGAGTGAGGAGAGGTTTGTTTAATATTGTAGGTGATATATCTAAAGTTCTTTTTGGTACTCTTAGCGAAACAGATTTGAAGAACATTAATCACGAATTAGACAAACTATTTCTAAGCAATCAGGTTATTTCACAAAGTATAATCAACCAAACAAGAACAATTAAATATTTACTCAACTCTGCCTCAAGTGATCTACGAACCTTACAACTTCATAGCAATGAAAGTGTTGGACACATGAATGAATTGATTAAAGGGACAAATGAAAATACTCGTAATTTAGCAATATCAAATCAATTAATTATTTGTATGATGATAATTGACGAATTAAGTGAAGACATTAACTTAATAATAGACGCCATAAATGACGGAAAAAACGGAATAATTCACCCTCAACTACTGACACCAAAAACACTAATAAGTGAACTAAAAGAGTTTGAAGAAATGTTCAACACAAAATATCCTATTCCTTTAAAAGAAACTAACTTCCAACATATTATTGACATTACGACAATTAACGTAGCCATTATGAAAAATCGGTTCACATATTCAATTCACATCCCCATACCAGAAATGGAAACGTATGATATTAAACACCTAATTCCTATTCCTAAAAAAATCAATTCCGTTTTCCTTGCTATTATTCCTGATTACGAATACTTACTAACTGGACAGGAACACACTACTTACATACCAACAGATAAAGTAACTCTAGATAATTGTAAAAACTTTGGACAGGGTAAAATATGTAAACGATTCCAGCCTACATACCTTATGTCAGAAACGCATAGCTGCGAAAATAGTATTCTTAGGACAAATGTTAAGGTCTTAAAGGACGAATGTAAATATTCACCTTTTAAAATTGTTAATATAGCGTTTGTACCTCTTATAGATGGTTACATATTGATTCCATATGACACTACGGAATTAGATGTTTCCTGCGAGTCAGGACAAGATAAAATAGAAGTAAACAGACCTACTAAGGTCTCTAGTAACAATAAGTGTATTTTACATGGATTAAATATAGTTTTAAAATTAAATGCAGTAAACCAATTAAAAAAAGGAATAGTATATAAGAAAAATTTGTCACTACCTTATTCTAACAAACAATTAGATTCAATAAAAGATAAACTTATACCTTTAACTTAGGAAATTAAGCCCATTAATCTTAATAATCTTAAACAATCTTTAGATGATATCGAAAACGCAGTTAATAAAGTAAGACTCGAAAAACGAGCAGAAAGTTGGATAGAACAAGCTACTAGTTGGATACAATATATAGGATACAGCGCAATAGGAACAATAGTTATGTACACATTCTATAAATGTGGAATCTGCGATATATTAGCTAAATGTATTCCGAAAAAAATGTGTCTGTTTTGCGTCAAAACTAATGTAAACAACTCACCAACGGTGCAATATACTGCGGCACCAATTCAGGAAACTAGTAGAATAGGTTGCGAAATTAAAACTGCGAATATTAAAATCAAGCCTGTAAAAAAGATTTAGGGACTAAATCCAATCTAAGAAAGGGGTTGTAATAGAAACATAAATGCTCAACTCCTCCCCTCTCTTCTAAGTTATGTTAAAAGGAAATATGGTCGTCCAACATCCCTTGGTCCAAGGCCCAAGGAGGACAGTCTTATTGTAACCACCGAACTGTGTTAAACTATAATAAAGAAGTCCTGGGACTAAACAGGCATCTAACAAGTTAAGTGTCTTATTTAATCCTAGACCGTTACATTAATATATATTATAACAAAAAAATGTTATTATATGAAATTTAAAATAAAAATTTTATTATAATAATAATATATAAATTTAGAAAGACGAAAAATATTTACCTGGATATATATATATATATATTTTAAATCACACACATGTGATGTGAAACAATTCACACCGCAATATACAACTGGATTTTTTGTGAACCTTTTAACACAAAAACAATAACAAATTTTTGTTTTTTCTCTTGTGTCTTGAGATGATAAAACGCACAAAATGTCACAATATAATAAAACCAAATATATCAAACTTGTTTTACAATACAAATATATGTAAATTGTAAATTGATATTTTAGTGTATATATAATTAACATATACTAGAACCAAAAAGGCGCGCGTACCGCGCCTACTTCTGGTCCTTTCTCACAACAAAAACCTTAATATAACCTTAAATTAAATCTTAATTAAATAAAAACATATGTTTATATTTTAAAAATTATTTCTCTGTTAATAAGATTGTTTAAAAGTTTTTTAATTTTTAAAATGTAAGTTTGACAAATTGAATTTTCTAAAAAAAATTACACGTTAATGCCTATAAAAAATTCTCATTCTGGAGAAAATCACCTTTAAAATAAGCATAACAACATTAAAAAGCATTTAGTATTTTAGAAGTTATTAAAATTTTTGTAAAACATTGAAAATTATCATTTTTTAAAAATGTCTAAATAAAATATTGATCAAATGACTTCTAAAAGATCTTGATCTATTCAAAATTTAAACATCTTTTAAAACTTAAAATATACAAAAATTTTAGGTTCCGTACATGATACGTTTTAAAATGTTTTTCATTCTCCTGAAAATGGGTATGGTCTCTAAATTTTAACTGGTAGTGTATATTTTATTTTTATTAATGTTTTTCTTATATTTAATATTGAAATAATATTTATATAATATATATATATATATATATATATATATATATTACAAAACTAATTGTGTTCATAATATGGAAATTACAAAGTTAAAACGCTACAGATATTTTCCATCAGTTTATTATATTTTTACTTATATTAGGGACAAAATAAATGAAACCGGCCACTTAAAAAATTAAGGCAAAACTCTAAGGATTAGTTTAAAGAAAGAAAAATCAGTAAACTTCTATATCCCATTAACGCCCAAATGTCCAAAATTTTTGACTGAAGTTCAAGGTAAGAATTTTTATCCTAAATGATTAGAATTTTAAAAACCATTCGGTACTAGAGGGTATTGAGGTCCGCTCTTTCAGAATCCGGGGTCAAAAAAGCATTTCGACCATCAGGGAAACCAATATGGCGCCCAAAATGGAGAAAATACCGAAAAAATAGTAAGGTTTTTTTTTGAAACACGCTTTTCACATAAATAAAATTTTTTTGGGCGGGTCTCATGTATGCTATAGGTGGATAAAATAGTTGTACTTTCGAACTGTGTACTTGACAACTTGAAAATTCAAGATAGCGGTTCCAAAATGGCAGAAAAATCAGAGCAAAATACTTGATAAATAGCAAATGCATCATCAATATTCAAAACTTGATTTAAATCATCTGAAAATTACTTCTCGAGGGTTTTCGGGGTCGCTGATTACGAATATGAAGTTTAATTTTAAAAATTAAAAATGGCGGTTCTAATATGGCGGATTAAATTTTTTGAAAATCGATAAAATTGCATGAAATTACTCACTCGGGGGTTTTTGGGGTCGCTGATTACGAATATTAAGTTTAATTTTTAAAATTAAAAATGGCGGATCCAATATGGCGGACAAAATTTTTTTAAAATCGATAAAATTGCATGAAATTACTCACTTGGGGGTTTTCGGGGTCGCTGATTACAAATATGAAGTTTAATTTTAAAAATTCAAAATGGCGGTTCTAATATGGCGTATAAAAATTTTTGAAAATCAATAAAATTGCATGAAATTACTCATTCGGGGGTTTTTGCGGTCGCTGGTTACGAATATGAAGTTAAATTGTTAAAATTAAAAATGGCGGATCCAATATGGCGGATAAAATTTTTTTAAAATAGATAAAATTGCATGGAATTACTTACTTAGGGGTTTTCAGGGTCGCTGATTACGAATTCTAAAAGTGCAATTTAAAAAATTTAATACTACAAATTCATATATTTGTAGTTGTTTTGGAGATTTTATTTTGTTTGTTAATGTCACGTTTTTCTGGAGTTGCCCAACTCTCACTACGTGAAGTTTAACAAAGTTTCTTAACTTTGTCTTCTTTTTTAAAAAAATTTTTGAACAATTTTTTAATATTTTTTTGTATTTTTTAATTTTTTTGTAGGGTGTTGTAGGGTGATGTGCAACACCAGTAAAATTCAGGTATGTAATGCATAAATATCGATGAAAATCTCTTTAATTATTAATTTTAGGCTTTTTCAATGTAAACTAATCAAAATCTGACAAAAAAAATTTACTAAGGTATAGTTGACCTCTAAAAAGTAGAGATTTCACATAAGAAAAAAAATTTTTTTTTGTTTTATTTTTTATTTATTTATAACTGAATAAGAAATATAATTAAAGGAAAATAACTAATCATACTTGGCTCTGTTCAATATCGAACTATAGATTTTATCAAAAATTTATCCGCCATATTGGATCCGCCATTTTGAATTTTAACAATTTAACTTCATATTCGTAATCAGCGACCGCAAAAACCCCTGAGTGAGTAATTTCATGCAATTTTATTGATTTTTAAAAATTTTTATCCGCCATATTGGAACCGCCATTTTGAATTTTTAAAATTAAAATTCATATTTGTAATCAGCGACACCAAAAATCCCCGAGTCAGTAATTTCATGCAATTTTATCGATTTTAAAAAAATTTTATCCGCCATATTGGATCTGCCATTTAAAATTTAAAAAATTAAACTTCATATTTGTAATCAGCGACTCCAAAAACCCCCGAGTGAGTAATTTCATGCAATTTTATCGATTTTCAAAAATTTTTATCCGCCATATTGGAACCGCCATTTTGAATTTTTAAAATTAAACTTCATATTCGTAATCAGCGACCCAGAAAACCCCCGAGAAGTAATTTTCAGATGATTTAAATCAAGTTTTGAATATTGATGATGCATTTGCTATTTATCAAGTATTTTGCTCTGATTTTTCTGCCATTTTGGATCCGCCATCTTGAATTTTTAAGTTGTCAAGTACACAGTTCGAAAGTACAACTATTTTATTCACCTATAGCATACATGAGACCCGCCCAAAAAAATCTTATTGATGTGAAAAGCGTGTTTCAAAAAAAAAAACCTTACGATTTTTTCGGTATTTTCTCCATTTCGTCGCCATATTGGTTTCCCTGATGGTCGAAATGCTTCTTTGTCCCCGGATTCTGAAAGAGCGGACCTCAATAACCCCTAAGTACCGAAGGGTTTTTAAAAGTCTAATCATTTAGGATAAAAATTCTTACCTTGAACTTCAGTCAAAAATGTTGGACATTTAGGCGTTAATGGGATATTATAGAAATTGTGTAGATTTTTCTGCCAAAATACAGGCGAAAATTTTTTTAAATTAATACTTGGAGTTTTGCACATCAATACATGGTAATTTAATTTTTCCAAAATATTAAGAACATTCTTGAATTTGCAATTGTTTATAAGAATTGTTAATAACCATTTTTAAATTTTAATTTTTTAACAATCTTTTTATTTTGTCATTAAAGTATAGACATTAAGCTTTATTTAAAAGAAATTACTTTATTATCATTATTTGTTTTAAAGTAATAATAACATGAAAATAAAATGATCCAGAACTTCAACACCAAATTACTTTAATAATAAAATTTTTTTTAAAATTGTTTTACTTATTTAGACTCATTATATTAAAACATCAAAGATTTTTTTGTTGGGAATAAATTATTCTCTGACAAATGATTTATTACCATTTATTAAATCAATTTTAATTAATTGGAGTTATTTTCTCAGATTCGATTCATTTTTTGGCCAATTTAGGTAGAGTAAAAGGATCCACAAACCTGGCTATCTCGTCTTGCTTAAAAATTATTAAGAATTTAAAAGCGGACACTTGGGAGACATATAATAAACTTTTTGAGAGTTTTGTTATAAGCACTATTATGTATGCTATTAATATATGGGGCATCAATTTTTTGGATGACCTGGAACAAATTCAAATTCCATTTCTAAAAAAATTGTTATGTCTCCCAAAGAACAGTCCGAATAAAGCGATTAGAATGGAAACTAACACCCTTCCAATAGAATATAAAATGTTAAAATCAATACTGGCATGGTTTAAAAAACTGGATGAAATGGAGCAAACGAAATATCCAAAAATTTGTGTGCTAGAGTTAATAAATTTCGCGGAGACACGCGCGGACAAATGTTCTTGTAATTGGTATTTACAAGTAAAAAACAGGTTTGCCTATTTTGATTTAGAGAAAGTTTGAAAGCAATTTTCATTAAAAAATATTGCAAACAATTCAGAGTTAATGCTCACTGCAGTAAGAAGAGGTCTAAAGAAAATGGATGAAGACTATTTGAATTCTTCGAGCTGTCTTCAAATTTGGCCTGTATTATCATGCCACTCTAGTAGTGAGTCGTATATTTTTTAAAGAATGCATATTTATTACAAACAAGTTTGGGCTCAAATTAGGTTATTGAATGTTTACAATTCTAGAATTTTTGCTAAAAGATCTGGATTTGTTGTTCCATTTAATAATCACTGTCACTTCTGTAATTTAGAAGCAGAAAATTTAATCCACATGCTGGCAAACTGCCCTCTTTATAACTCTATTCGACATAAATACTCGGAAACTTTTAACACGGATTTGATAAACCCATCAGATAAATGGATAACAAACCTAAGTACAAATGATCCTTCCTTAATCAAAGGCTATATAAAAATAATAATCGAAATTTTGAGTATTAGATCAAGAGAGATGTTGTTTTCATCTTGTCTAGCAAACTCAGATGCTTAAATAAGTTGTCGGTTTCGTTTTCATTTTGTATGAATGTGGCGAACTTTATATGCTTCAAGGACGATACTCCTTTGTATGTTTATTGTATAAACTATAACAAATAAATAATCTAAAATAAATAATAATAATAATAATAAATAATCTATAATTATTTAAAAATTAATCTTAAATGTAAAATTTAACTATCTTTTTAAATTTATTAAAAAGATACTTAAGTTTGTCTTGTTTTAATAAAATTAATATAATTTTAGAAATACTTTACACGTGTTTATGTTCTTTAAATAAAGCTGAAATGTGCATTCAGTTTATTTTAATACAATTAATGTTTTTTAAAAATAGTATATAACATTAAAATTTACAAGTAAATATGTAAATAAAAAAGCCGAACAAGACAGAACTTTATGTAGAAACCTAACTTCTATAATTGGCCATTTCTGGTTAAAAAAATATCAAGCTAAAACAAAAATTGTGCCTTTTTTAAAACATTTACAATATAAAATTTTTTTAATTTCATATTTTAACTCATAGTAATCATAGTAATACAACACTATCCTACCTAATTTTTTTACACAAAAAACATTTTTATAATATAGTTCAAAAATTTAGAAATTAAAAAATTACATTATTTTATTATTATTTTATTATTATATTATTTATATTAATTTATTTTTATATTTATAAGAAAATACAAAATTTTTATAAATTAAAAGAAATTTAAATAGTCAGTTAAGTAATTTTTAGTTTTATTTAAGTATTTCAACATTAAATACTATTATAAAAATACTTTAAAATGAACAGTACAGATGGTTACTTTAAGCTTTAATTTTTTACCAATTTTTAAGAAATTAAAGTTAAAAATCAGTAATCAAAATTACTTCTAAAATAAGTCAAAAACATGATTCTTATACTGGCACCTTATTATTATGGCACCTGTTTATTACCTTAAAGACTCTAATTTTGAACTAAAATAAAAAATATTCTTTTTTTTAAGACAACATAAATTTTTTTATAATAAAAATCTGGGTACTTGTTTAAGATTCATTAAAAAAATATTAAACCATGTAAAGTATTATTCTGAAATTATATTAAGTTTTTAATAAAACAAGGCAAACTCAAGGATGAGCTCAAAGATTCTTTAACTGATTCTAGAAAGTTATTTAAATTTCTTTACAAGTTTAACTGTTGAAAAAGTAGATAATGTTAGAGACTTAGACGGGAAAGATGTTAATTTATTAATTGCAATTCTTAATTACAAATAAGAAAAATTATTTTATATAATTAAAAAGCAGTATTTTACACAATTTTTTAAAACTGACCTCCTTATCCTTATTTTTAATCACAAAATTTGTTTTGTCTTATTTTTTTTTAATTTGGAAGAGAGAAAAAAACGTGTTCTTAACTTTGCACTTTCATTTTTCTGTATTATATACTGTAAAAATCTGTTAATAAACTGTAACTACTGTAAACTGTAACTACTGTTGAAGCTCTTATAAACAAAGAAAATACACCAATAGCAAGCGTCTCCGCTAGGATTTCTGACCAATAGCGACCGTCATCATCGGTTTTCAGCCAATAGCGACCGTCATCATCGTCTTTCAACCAATCGCGACCGTCACCATGATATTTTCAACCAACAGCGACTAACATCATGAAATTTTAGCTAATAGCTACCGTCATCATCGGTTTTTAACCAATCACGACCGTCATCACCGTATTTCAACCACTCGCGACCGTCATCATGTCATTTTCACAACCAATCACGACCGTCACTCTCAAACTCTAGCTAAAAAAAATAGCTGTTTTTCTATAATAATATATAAAATAACTTGTGTAAAAAGAGTGCAACACGTTTCAACATAGTGTAACTGATGTAGTGAAGGGAAAGTGAGATAATTTGTAAGCCAAAAAAAGTAATTTCTAAGTCCGTCACAAAAAGGCGCCACTGCCTTTAGTTTTGTCCAGTACTGGTTTTGTCAGTAAAGGTACAGCCACACCTTAAAGGTTAGATAGTGGCGCCTTTTTGTGACGGACTTAAGAATCTGAAAGTGTGAAAGCGCTTTAATTAGCAGCATATATTACCGGTTTCACACGTGTTCCCATTCTCATTCTCGTCCCAAACTTCCTATCAATCACCAAGATTAAAAATAAAAAATGGAGAAAATAGTTAACGGCTACACCATGACATCCAATGAGGAGTTGGATTGTCTTCAACTTGGAGACAGTTCATCGTAAGTATTTTTTGAAAAAAATTCATAATATACACTCATTCAATAATTTTCTTTTTAATTCTTTTTATATCATAATGAGACTCCAGATCTTAAAAGGGCACTTTTATCATTGATTAATCAATGCTAAAAGTGCCCTTTTAAGATCTGGAGTCTTAAATATTGATATAAAAAATTTAATTAATATATAATATAATTATTACAAAAATCTAAATTTTTAATATTCATTCATACAT
Organism: Leptopilina syphax; assembly: GCA_032872505.1. Taxonomy (NCBI): domain Eukaryota; kingdom Metazoa; phylum Arthropoda; class Insecta; order Hymenoptera; family Figitidae; genus Leptopilina; species Leptopilina syphax. The sequence continues at coordinate 7,834,065 of CM065471.1, read as the reverse complement.
TCATATCACATACACACTATAAATTTTATTTATTTAAGTTTATAGAAAAAGTAAAGTCTAATAAATTTATTTTGCCTGCACGTGTTTCCCATATAATACACACACATTCACTGATTTTCTTTTCAATTCAAAAATCATCATTTTTTTATATAATCCTGTTCTAAAAAATTATTATGATATTATTATACAATGTTATTTTATAAAAATTATTAATAATTAATAATACAAAAAAATTAATTTAATATATTGTGTATATATTGTGTGTATATTATAAAAACAATTTTATTTTCTTTTTTAAATAATATATTATATATATAAAATAATAATACTAATAATAATATAATAATTAAATTAATTATATTTATTTTTTCATTAATAAAAAAATATAAACATTAAATATTGAAAGTAAGTAGGAAATTCGATCCGTGGAAGGTAAAAGTATAGACATATTGGTTTTATGTCATATTTTTATTGATGTCAAATAAATAAAAAAAGATAGCGACGTTTCGATGACTTGGTTTGTCATCATCATCAGGCTAGGCCTAAATAATAGTAGATGGAGAGTCCATTGTAGATCGAAGACTCGGATATATATAGTATAATGATAATATTCCCTTCCGAAATTTTTTATATTGAAAGTAAGTAGGAAATTCGATCCGTGGAAGGTAAAAGTATAGACATATTGGTTTTATGTCATATTTTTATTGATGTCAAATAAATAAAAAAAGATAGCGACGTTTCGATGACTTGGTTTGTCATCATCATCAGGCTAGGCCTAAATAATAGTAGATGGAGAGTCCATTGTAGATCGAAGACTCGGATATATATAGTATAATGATAATATTCCCTTCCGAAATTTTTTATATTGAAAGTAAGTAGGAAATTCGATCCGTGGAAGGTAAAAGTATAGACATATTGGTTTTATGTCATATTTTTATTGATGTCAAATAAATAAAAAAAGATAGCGACGTTTCGATGACTTGGTTTGTCATCATCATCAGGCTAGGCCTAAATAATAGTAGATGGAGAGTCCATTGTAGATCGAAGACTCGGATATATATAGTATAATGATAATATTCCCTTCCGAAATTTTTTATATTGAAAGTAAGTAGGAAATTCGATCCGTGGAAGGTAAAAGTATAGACATATTGGTTTTATGTCATATTTTTATTGATGTCAAATAAATAAAAAAAGATAGCGACGTTTCGATGACTTGGTTTGTCATCATCATCAGGCTAGGCCTAAATAATAGTAGATGGAGAGTCCATTGTAGATCGAAGACTCGGATATATATAGTATAATGATAATATTCCCTTCCGAAATTTTTTATATTGAAAGTAAGTAGGAAATTCGATCCGTGGAAGGTAAAAGTATAGACATATTGGTTTTATGTCATATTTTTATTGATGTCAAATAAATAAAAAAAGATAGCGACGTTTCGATGACTTGGTTTGTCATCATCATGACGGATCGAATTTCCTACTTACTTTCAATATAAAAAATTTCGGAAGGGAATATTATCATTATACTATATATATCCGAGTCTTCGATCTACAATGGACTCTCCATCTACTATTATTTAGGCCTAGCCTGATGATGATGACAAACCAAGTCATCGAAACGTCGCTATCTTTTTTTATTTATTTGACATCAATAAAAATATGACATAAAACCAATATGTCTATACTTTTACCTTCCACGGATCGAATTTCCTACTTACTTTCAATATAAAAAATTTCGGAAGGGAATATTATCATTATACTATATATATCCGAGTCTTCGATCTACAATGGACTCTCCATCTACTATTATTTAGGCCTAGCCTGATGATGATGACAAACCAAGTCATCGAAACGTCGCTATCTTTTTTTATTTATTTGACATCAATAAAAATATGACATAAAACCAATATGTCTATACTTTTACCTTCCACGGATCGAATTTCCTACTTACTTTCAATATAAAAAATTTCGGAAGGGAATATTATCATTATACTATATATATCCGAGTCTTCGATCTACAATGGACTCTCCATCTACTATTATTTAGGCCTAGCCTGATGATGATGACAAACCAAGTCATCGAAACGTCGCTATCTTTTTTTATTTATTTGACATCAATAAAAATATGACATAAAACCAATATGTCTATACTTTTACCTTCCACGGATCGAATTTCCTACTTACTTTCAATATAAAAAATTTCGGAAGGGAATATTATCATTATACTATATATATCCGAGTCTTCGATCTACAATGGACTCTCCATCTACTATTATTTAGGCCTAGCCTGATGATGATGACAAACCAAGTCATCGAAACGTCGTTATCTTTTTTTATTTATTTGACATCAATAAAAATATGACATAAAACCAATATGTCTATACTTTTACCTTCCACGGATCGAATTTCCTACTTACTTTCAATATAAAAAATTTCGGAAGGGAATATTATCATTATACTATATAAACATTAAATATTGCTACTAAAATTACTAATCAAAATTTTTTCATTATAAATTTGATTTTTTTATAATAATAATAAAGTATGAATTTATCAATATATAAAATAATAATACTAATAATGATATAATAATTAAATTAATTATATTTCATTTTTTCATTAATAAAAAAATATAAACATTAAATATTGCTACTAAAATTACTAATCAATATTTTTTCATTATAAATTTGATTTTTTTATATAATATAATAAAGTATGAATTTATCATCATTTGAATCAGTCAGAAATATCGAAAATAACAGTTTTGTATTTATATTAGTATAATATTCGTATATATATATAAATGAAGAAAGGTCATTCTTTTGGAGTCAATCAAAAAAAAATAATATTTTGACTCCAACAGAATGACCTTAGTTAAACAAAATTTTAATTTCATATTTTATTTGTGTCTTGTTTTCATATTTTTCTAGACATTCATTTATTTCACTTAAGAGATTGATTCCTAATGACTTTTTATTTTAAATATTTGTAATTTTAATATTAATTATATATTACATATATTATTTTAAAACATTATTACATAATAAAAAATAAATATAATAATATAATATAATTTATTAAATAAAAAATATACTGTACATTTAAAAAATTCATTTAATTTGATTATTATTTTTTATTATTAAAAAATTAATATAAATTAAATAAAATAATAACATAAAAATATATTTTTTTATTTTAATTATATAAAAATAGGGAACTAATAGGGGTCGTTACCCAATTGGATCCACCGCCTCCAAAACGGAGATCAAACTTCAATAGCAACAGAAGCTTAATGGGTGCAGATAATAATAATAGCAACACCAACAACTCGAAAAAACAACAATCAGAAAAAGCTGAAAATACACCCTTCAGGTGTATCTTGAGTAATTTAACCGGAAGACAAATTCGATTACTATTTTGGATGCCTAAGAAGAAAGAATTCGAAAGATGCATTTTGAAACAGGTATTTTTTTTCTATATATAATAATAATATATTATTTATAATAATTATTTATGTTTTTTAATGATATTATATATACAAAAAATACAAAATCTTATTAAAATTAAATGTTGCCATATTTTATAGATTGTGAAAATTTCAAGACCCCAAATCATCCTGGCTAATCCAGCATTCAACGTAGGGAGAGACGATTTAATGAAAATTGAATTATCAATTAACAGCACAGCCACCGTTGAACTTCTAGGACCAATGCCTAAGGAGGATGAAGTAGAAATGTTTAAAACTATAGATTTTGCTAGTGTGCCATTACACGTTGGAGAAATGGTCTGTAAGTACAATTTTTTTTAACAGAAAAATTTGTTTTTATTATTAAAAAAAGAAATGAAATGGAATACAAAGAATAATTAAATAATTTATTTATATTATTTTAATTTTTACCTTTTTTATATATAAAATATTATTACCTTTTTATATATAATATAATATTAATAATAGAAAAAATATGAATAATATATAAAATATTCTACTTGAAAATATGTTTTTATTACTATAATATATATATACTAGCTGTCGTACCCGTCTTCGTCGGATTTTAGTTTCTTCAAATACATTAAATAGTGTGTCTACCAGTCTCGAAAAATGGGAAATAGCGGGGAATTTAATTTGACCGGAAAAAATAATAATTAGCTACCATTAACTATTTCTGCATAAATATTACTATTTTAAATCAGTGATTGACTTTTTATCATCAAATAATTTATTTTTAATTAATTAAAATGCAGAGAACAATGTTTGTCAATTATTTGTAGAAATTTAATTATTGTATTATAAGTTAATCCAAAATTTCTACCAGTTTTTGGAGTTACAGTGAAGTCAAATTCGAACTGATTGTATCATAATTGCTAAAATCTAAAATAAGACCTATATTACAGGCTGAATTCACAGTTTTTCCCGATTAAATTAAATTCCTGCATATTTCCCGTTTTTTCCACCTGGTAGAACCCCTGTTGAAAGTATTAGTAAAAACAAAAACCCGTCGAAGAGTATTTTCATAAAATAAGTGAATTTTTGTAGCCATTTGTAGATTTATTTAATGTAAATTCTTATCAAGAAAATTTATATTTGATGAGAAAAGATACACCTGTAAAAATTTGGACAAAGCTGAGAAAACCGGATAGTTTGTTAAACAAAAATAATAATAGACACCTTGTTTAACTTTTGCCTTTACATAATGCTCAAAACATCCCTAAAAGTTAAATCAAGAATTAAAATAACAAAACTTTTTACTATCTAAGTTTTTTCCCAGTAGCATAATGCAAGTATCGTATCACAGGTATTCTTGAATTTCTGCAGTATCAATTTTATCATAAAAAATCTTCATTTTTAATATTTTCGAAATTTTCGCAATTAAAAATTGTTAATTGGATAAACAAATATTTCTAAATTCCATTATTTTGAAGTCAAAAGTTTATCAGAGATCCCAAAAATACTACTAAATTAAGCTTGATAGTAATTGGTCTGTCAATTATAATTTTTCAATTTTTTTATATTAAAAACATTTTTATACTTATACTTCCATCTTATAGTTATAGGACAGTAATTTTTTAAAATAATGCTAAAATATGACTAAATAACATGTAATATTTAATTACAGAAAGTTTAAATGATATACAATAAAAAATATAAAATTTGGAAATTTTCAATTTTTTTAATTTTTTGAAAAAATTAATACCTTCCGTTCTAATTAATATGTTTAAAATCTGTAAATTTATTGTTTATATATATATATATCTTATAAAAGTCATAACTGATTAATTTACAGCAATCTGTCAAAAATTAAAAAAAAAATTTCGAATTTTTTGAAAAATTTATAATTTTTTTTCATATTAATATTATTTTTTAATTCAATTTATTGTTATATATCCTTATAATCATTTGTATTATTAATAAATTAAAAAATGTATGCCAATCTGCAAAAATTAAAAAAAAATTTTTTTTGAATTTTTTGAAAAATTCATAACTTTTGTTTAGCTTAATATTGTTTCATCAAATATAGCTAATATTTTAAGTTAGACCAATACCTAAAAGATTACCAAATTTTACTTCAATCGGTCAAGACGTTTTCAAGTTATACGCGAACAAAATTTTGCGGACATACATACATACATACATACATACAGACAGGAAATTTTCTATTACCATTTTTGGATTCTCCGTTGTTCAAATAAATAAATTATGCTATTAAAAATTAATTTCGTGCAATGTACAGACAAAAGTCTGATTTTATTAATATAGATAAATTCAATGTTTTGATAATCAAATTTATTTTGATCAAAGCTATACTTTTTCGATAGCTACTATTTTATTATATACTAATATAGGGGAGACTGGGGTAAACCCGCTCACTTTTTTTCAGATCGCCTAAAATCTAGGAAATTATTTTCTAAATCCAAGTTAATTTATATCATTTGAAAGCTTATGATTTCTACTAAAAAAATTAAAGAGTTTTTGATTTATATTTTTTAGTTTTACTTAGAGAAACTTTTTTAATAAACATATACCAAATTTCGAAATCACAATTTTCCAGGGTAAACCCGCTCACCTTATCTTTTCAAGACGGAAGAGTTTTATTTTTTAAATATTAAAGTTCGTCTTATTCCCGTCTTAAGTATGAATTATTATTGATAATTTATGAGTTTTATAAATAATTCTATAAACAACAAATTAGTTTAATAAATAATGAACATAGATTTCATGAATTACAACTATGGATTTAAATAGTGTTATATTTTATTAAGAGAAAGTGAAATGTAGTTACAATTTTGGTTTTAATAAGTCATAAATTGTGTTATTGTTGAAATATAATACGTGAAATTATTTTATTCTAAATTTTAAATTTAAAACTAAGTGAGCGGCTTTACTCCGACTTCACGTCAGCGACTTTACCCCGAGTGTATTCCTCACATTTTAGAATAAATTCAATTAAATCTTTTTAAAATAAGACAAAACTATATATGTACTTCGAAGAAGGACATCCAATAGCAACCAAAAAAAATTTGCCAGATAAATTAAGACTCAAAAATAATGATCGAAAAACTTAAAAATCCAAAATACTTTTTTTTTCTGACACCTCTAAAAACATTTGATCGTCTCTGATTCTATGTTGAGTTCATGAAACTAAACGAAAGTTCGTTAATATAAGTTGAATGTCAAGTACTATTCACAGTACCAATATCTTCATCTTAAGTTGAGTTCATGGCGTAAAATCGCTAGTGAGCGTGTTTACCCTGTGAGCGGGTTTACCCCAGTCTCCCCTACTATATATTATTTATGTTCAATCTTCTTTCTTATAATAATAATAATAATAATAATAAAAATAAAGCAATCTTTTCTTTTTTCTAGTAAAGCTATCTTTTTTCTAATTATATATTATATATTATTTATATATAAATAATATATAAATAATAATATACATAATAATTTTTGTATAATGTATATGAAGCTACTCTTTTTCTAATATATAAAGAAAGATATAATAATATAATAAAAAAGTAAATAAAACTATTCTTTTTTCTAATAAAGTGTAAAAATGTGCGTCTGTCAGTTCTGGGGTTTGGCAAAGTACGTCTGGCAAAGGGTTGAACACGCAAAAAAATCGAAAATTTTTTCTGATTTCATACCGCTTAAAACCTTTAAAAATCGAAAGTTTACATCCACACGAGTGTAAAAAAGTGCGTCTGGCAGTTCTGGGGTGAGGCAAAGTACGTCTGGCAGCCCTTCGAATATGCGGCAAATGGGTCAATAGGTGAAAAATAATGTAAATATTTCTCATTTCATACCGATTAAAACCTTTATAACTCGAAAGTTTACACCTACACGAGTGTAAAAATGTACGTCTGGCAGTTCTGGGGTGGGGCAAAGTACGTCTGGCAAAGGGTTAAACACGCAAAAAAATCGAAAATTTTTTCTGATTTCATATCGCTTAAAACCTTTAGAAATCGAAAGTTTACATTCACACGAGTGTAAAAATGTTCGTCTGGCAGTTCTGGGGTGGGGCAAAGTACGTCTGGCAGCCCTTCAAAGATGCGGAAAATCGGTCGAGAGGTGAAAAATAATGTAAAACTTTCTGATTTCATACCGCTTAAAACCTTTAGAAATCGAAAGTTTACATCCACACGAGTGTAAAAATGTGCGTCTGGCAGTTGTGGGGTGGGGCAAAGTACGTCTGGCAAAGGGTTAAACACGTAAAAAATCGAAATTTTTTTTCTCATTTCATACCGATTAAAATCTTTAGAAATCGATAGTTTACATTCAAACAAGTGCAAAAATACTCGTCTGGCTGTCGTGGGGTGGGGCAAAGTACGTCTGGCAGCCCTTCGAAGATGTAGATTTTTATATTTGTTTAAATGTAAACTTTCGATATATGATGGTTTCAATCAATGTGAAATGAGATTAAATTTTATGATTTTTTTTGTGATTAACCCTTTGCCAGACGTATGTTGCCCCACCCCAGAACTGACACATAAGTATTTTCACAGTTATTTGTATATAAACTTTCGATTTAAAAAGGTTTTAATCGGTATGAAATAAGAAAAATGTAGGTTATTCTCACCTATTGACCCATTTGCCGCATCTTCGACGGGCTGACAGACGTACTTTACCCCACCCCAGAACTGCCAGATGCACATTTTTACACTCGTGTGGATGTAAACTTTCGATTTCTAAAGGTTTTAAGCGGTATGAAATCAGAAAAAAAATTTCGAGTTTTTACGTGTTTAACCCTTTGCCAGACGTACTTTGCCCCACCCCAGAACTGCCAGACGCACATTTTTACACTCGTTTGGATGTAAACTTTCGATTTCTAAAGGTTTTAAGCGGTATGAAATCAGGAAAAATTGTCGATTTTTTTGCGTGTTTAACCCTTTGCCAGACGTACATTGCCCCACCCCAGAACTGCCAGACGCACATTTTTACACTCGTGTGGGTGTCTACTTTCGAGTTATGAAGGTTTTAAGCGGTATGAAATCAGAAAATTTTACATTATTTTTCACCTATTCGCCCCCCCGCCGCCGCCCCCTGCCCCAGCGCTGGCCTGCCAGACGTGGGTTTCTGTTATTTACATGTCTTCAGTAGTCTATACTCAAATTTCCAGCCGGTATGAAATGAGATAGTTGTTTTGGTCGCTAGCTCCCGGACTATTAAAAAAAACAACTTTACTTGTAAACCTACATTTTTTAAAAAAAAATAATTTTTTTTTGTTTATAAAAATATTATCTTTTGCCTTGTAAAAGTTAAATTGATATTTTATTTTTATTGATTATTGATATTTATTTTTTAAAAAATGTTTTTTAAAAAAAATGTAATTCATTCGTAAACTAAAAAATTATTATTCTTAGATAGGAAATTAATAATATTGTCTGTAATTTTTAATTAAAAATTAATATTATTTCAGGTGTTTAAGGATTTATAAGGACTTCTATAATAGTCCTCACGACGGGCAATTCGTCGTACGGGAATGGATCTGTTACGGACTTCTACTACAGGATTCCTGTCTATGTCTCCAAATTTGATAGGGTAATTGAGAAAGGAGCTCGGGTGGAAATAAAAGGCCGTGTCAGAATCAACGATCAAAACACAATAATTTTGCAAGTAATTGATGGTGAACATATTAATGTTATAAAGGAGAATGATGTTTCTTGGGACAAAATGAAACTTGGTTTCCACCCTTTATTGCCGATAAATTCTTCTAGTAATGACAATGATAAAGAAACGCAGCAAGCCGTAAGAAGAAAGTCTGCATCCAGTAATCAGTCTATTCCTTCAAAGGTAAAGAAATATTTTATTTAAAATTTTTATTTGTTTTTTGTTAATATTTTTATTTGTTTTTTTGTTAATATATTGAAATTTTTATTTGTTTGTTGTTATTTAAAATTTTTTTTATAATGTGTATTTAAAAATTTATTCTACTGCTTTTAATTTATCTCTTATTATTGATTGTCAGGCTTCACAGTCTGTCTCCTATTTTTCCCAAAAAGTCCCCTTTTTTAATTTTGGCCCCTAAACGTAACATATTTTGAAAATTTCCCCTATTTTTTTTCTTTTTCTTTTATCTTTTTCTTTTAAACTTTTAATTATGAATTTTTACACCAAATTCTCTTTTTCTTTTAAAAATTTATAAAACATTTGTAAACTTATTATTTTGAATTCAATTTTATTTAAAAAAAAAATAAAATTCCTTAAAAGAAATTAAATATTTTAATACAAAATATTATTTATTTTCATATTTATTTTATTAATTAATTTCATTGAAATTGAATAAAATAATAATTTTGAAGTAAATACAGTAACAATATTCGTATTTTCATATATATATATATATATATATATATATATATATATATATATATATATATATATATATATATATATATATATATATATATATATATATATATATACAGGGTGATTGGGTCCAATTAAGCAGTAAAGTATGAGTAGAAAGATAAAAAAATTTGAGGGAGGACCATTAGTTTAGAATTTGAAAATAAAAAATGTAGATTTAACAAAATAAAATTAGAATTTGAATAAATATTGAGAGGTTTGGTCGCCAATTTTTCCTTGCGTCAAACTTCTCTTTGTACAAAAAAGTAAATCGATGAAAAAGACAATTGCCAAACATCCGTTTGATAGAATTGATTTTATTGGTTGGCTTAGGAGAAAGTAACTAGAAATGACCATGAATATTTAAAAAATAAAATTTTGAAAATAATGAATTAATTAATTAATTTGTTGAAATTATTAATTATTAAATTAGAATAATTACTGAAAATTGAAGCGTTTTAAATAAATGAAAAAATTATTTTCAGTATTCTCTTAAAGTGAAAGGTAAGTTGAAAAATAATGAATTTAAATAATATGAAACGATTTAAATTATTATTATTAATTAAATTAATTATTATTAATTAATTTAAAATAAAAGAAAACTAGCCTAAATAAAATAAGAAAAATAATTTCTGTGACCTGATTAACACAAGGTAAGTGCAAATAAATTTATTAAAATAAATAAACTTTCCAGGTTAAGTAGGGTTAACTTGTTTACATTTTACAGTTTTTATGAAAATAAAAAATAAAAATTTAATTAATCTCATTAACTGTAAATTGTTGTTGGGAATATTAAATAAAAATTTAAAAGCAATTTACTGCTCTTTGATGAAATGGAAATTAATCATAAAAAAGTGCCAAAGAGTTTAAAGTTTACAAAAAAAAATTTTTCTCTAAATTTGAAGTTAGTGAATAATAAATATTTGTACATACAATAAATAATTACAGCTTGTAAAGAAATAATTAATGCTTAAAAATAAAGAGGAAATTTATTAATTTAATTTATTATTATTGTTTATTAATTTAATTTATTATTTCTTATTTAATTATAAAATTTAATTAGTTTTTAACAAATTAAATTCTAAAATGAATTTCAACATTTTACTTTTGATTATTGATTTTTCTATTGATTCATTAGCAGCTGCCATCTCGTGGACCTTTTAATCATTATAAATTTATATTTTCTTTGTCTTTTATGAGTATTTTTTTTAAATTGTTAAACTGAGGAATTAAATAAGTTTAATGTTTTTTTAATTTTAGTTTATTAATAAAATAAGACAGATTCATCCTGAAATTAATATTTTTATTAATTTCAGTAACAATTTTTTTAACGCTTATCACTCAATTTTTTTAGGCTGTTAAAATAATAAATTAATTAATAAAAAAATATTAATTTATTAATTACAAAATACTTTAACTAATTATTGTTCATTAATTTAATTTATTATTTTAATTGTTTATTGTTAATTAATTGTAATTAATTAAGTATATTTTATTATTTTCTCAATTAATTACGATAAAAAGTAAATAACAATATCTTTCTTATAAATAAACATTTTTCTAATAGTCCAATAGCAGCGCTGCCATTTCGTGGCGCTTTTCATCATTACAATTCATTTTATCGTTGTCATGTATGAAAATTTTTTTTCGCTTTAAAACTGTTTTACGAATAAACAATAGTATATTAAGCAACAAGGTACGTAAAGGTAGCCATTTATTTACGGTGATTTTTGTGACACGAGTGGAGGTCGAGGGCGCCGTAGGCGCCCCGAGACCGTAAGGGGCTGTCCATAAATTACGTAAGACATTTTTTGGGTAAATTTGACCCCCCCTCCCCCCTCGTAAGATATTTTACATACATTAGCGCCATTTTTCCTATTGTTCGTAAGATCTTGCTGACCCCCCTCCCCCCTAAATGTCTAACGTAATTTATGGACGGCCCCTAACGAGTGGCACAAAAATCATCGTAAATAAATTGGCAGCCTTTAAGTCCCGTGTTACTTACGATATTTTTTATTCCAAAGGCACAAAAGTGGCGATTTCAGATAGCAGACGACAGGGAGTAAAAGTCATTCACTTGTTCAACTTGCATGAAAATGGCGGCCTTTTTTTCCCATGAGCAAAATAACGCATGGGACCATAGCTGTTTTTTTGCCCATGGGAAAAAAAGGTCGCCATTTTCATTCAAGTGGACAAATGAATGGCTTTTTTATCCCACATGCACAAAAATGGCGCTTTTAGATAGCTGACGACAGGGAGTAAAGTTATTCATTTGTTCGACCGTATGAAAATGGCGACTTTTTTTTCCCCAAGGGCAAAAATACAGCTGGTCCCATGCTTTTTTTTGCCCAAGGTAAAAAAAAGGCCGCCATTTTCATACAAGTCGAACAAGTGAATGACTTTTACTCCCTGTCGTCTGCTATCTGAAATCGCCACTTTTGTGCATTAGGAATAAAAAATATCGTAAGTAACACGGGAATAAAGGCAGCCAATTTGTTTACGCTGATTTTTGTGACACTCGTTCCGGTCTAACATCACTTGAGACAGTACAGTGGTATCCATTTCAGACTCGTAATTTAAAAATCTTTGTTCAACTCTGGGGTCAAATCAAAATTTTTTTCTTTTTTTTACAAATTTGATTTATTCAATTTTTGGTAATACAAATCGTTATCATTTTGTTCATTACTAAATAATTTAATTTATTACTGTTACGTAAATTAAATTATTATTATTATAATTTTATTTAATTAATTTAATTTATTATTATTAACTCAATGTTAATAAATATTTTTAAAAAAATTTTATTAACATTGAGTTAATAAAATTAAATGAAATAAAAAATCAATTACAATATCGTATTAATAAACATTTTTCTAATAATCCAATAGTAGCTGCCATCTCGTGGCGCTTTTCATCATTATAAATTCATTTTTTCGGAAACTTTCCGGAAATCTTAGGGAAATTTATTTCTTTAACGGAAATCACATGGGAAACTTTCCGGAAATCTTTCGGAAATTGATTTTTTTAAACTGAAATCACTTTGGAAATCTTCCGAAAATTTAATTTTTTAACGGAAATCACTTCGTCAACTTTCCGGAAATTGATTTTTCTTATGAAAAGCACTTCGGGAACTTTCCGGAAATTGATTTTTTTAACGAAAATCACTTGGAAAACTTTCCGGAAATCTTTCGGAAATTGATTTTTTTAATGGAAATTACTTGAGAAACTTGTCGGAAATTGATTATTTTTTATGTTCAATTTTTTCTGGAAAAAATTACTTGCTTTGACAACCTCTTCCCATACTTCGAAAAAATTAATAAAATTCAATAGAAAAAAGAAATAATTTGTCGAAATTCATTTTAGCTGTTTCCCATACTTTGCCAGAATCTTCCCATAATTATAGAAATAATAAAATTCTCAGTACCCGTAAAGTCTCCAAAGTGATTTCCGGAAAACAACCGGTATAAAAATCGACTTCTAGAAGAAAGTTAAAGTCCAAAAAAGAAACAATATCCGAAACAAATTAAAGACCAGTTTCAGAATCAGATTGAGGATTTGTTTTTGTTTCAGTTTTAATATCAGGCTGAGGACTTGTTTGAGGACAAGTTTGAAACTCTGATTTAGGTCATGTTTTAGGAATATTTTAAGTACCAGGATTAGGACTTGTTTTAGAACCAGTTTTAGGATTAGATTGAGCACTAGTTTTAGAATCAGACTCAACCTAAAAATCAAACTGGTCCTAATAAAACTGATACTAAACCTACACTCTAAATCTGAATCAGTGAAAATTTCACTGATTTCAATTCAGTGGCCCAGTTTTCTTTGATGAATCAGTGGAATTTCACTGACAATCAGTGGTTTTTACTGATTCTCAGTGAAATCCCACTGATGAATTAAAGAAAACTGGGCCACTGAATTGAAATCAGTGAAATTTTCACTGATTCAGATTTAGAGTGTATACCTAAAACAAATCATCAATCTAAATCTGAAACTTGTACTCAAACAAGTCCTCAATCTGATACTAAACTAAAGCTATTTTTAAATTCATTAGATTTTTATAGACAAAGAACTTTTCCACGAAGATTTTTCTACTAAAAATATTTTACAACTATTCCGAGCAGAAAATGCAAATGCTACATAACGTACAGGTTGACTTTTCTCATAAAAAAAGAAAAACAATTATTCTTTGCAATGCTATTTATAAATTTTATTAAAAAATTTTTAATTTAAAAAAAAATTTTTTTTATTACCTATTTTTTATTTTTAAATTTTTAAAATTTTTTTAGATTTTTATACGCTAAGTACTTTTCCATGAAGATTTTCCTACTGAAAAAATTTAACGACTATTCCGGACAGAAAATGCTGAATTTCCTTGTCGTTCAAGTTGACATTTCTCATAAACAATAAAAACAATTAGTAGAACCATTCGTTGCAAAGCTACTTTCAAATTTAGAAGATTTTTATAGGCTAAGTACATTTCCATGAAGATTTTCCTACTGAAAATATAATACGACTATTCCGAGCAAAAAATGCTGGAGTTCCTTGTTGTTCAAGTTGACTTTTCTCATAAAAAATAAAAACAATTAGTAGAACAATTCGCTGCAAAGCTACTTTTAAATTTAGAAGATTTTTATACGCAAAGTACTTTTCCATGAAGAATTTCCTACTGAAAATATTTTACGACTATTTCGAGCAAAAAATGCTAGAGTTCCTTGTCGTTCAAGTTGGCTTTTCTCATAAAAAAGATAAAACAATAAGTAAAATAATTCTATGCAAAGTTTTTTTAATTTTAGTGGAATTTTTTAGACTAAGTATTTTTCCATGAAGATTTTCCTACTAAAAATATTTTACGACTATTCCGGACAGAAAATGCAGAAGTTCCTTGTCGTTCAAGTTGACTTTTCTAATAAAAAAGTTAAAACAATCAGTAAAATATTTCTTTGCAAAGTTTTTTTTAATTTTAGTGCAATTTTCAGACTATGTACTTTTCCACGAAGATTTTCCTACTGATACTATTTTACGACTATTCCGGACAGAAAATGCTGAAGTTCCTTGTCGTTCAAGTTGACCTTTCTCATAAAAAAGTAAAAACAATTAGTAAAATAATTCTTTGCAAAGTTTTTTAATTTTAGTGGAATTTTTTAGACTAAGTACTTTTCCATGAAGATTTCCCTACTGAAAATATGTTACGACTATTCCGAGCAAAAAATGCTGGAGTTCCTTGTTGTTCAAGTTGACTTTTCTCATAAAAAACATAAAAACAATTAGTAAAATCATACTTTTTAAAGTTTTTTTTAAATTTGTTACATTTTTATACGCTAAGTACTTTTCCATGAAGAATTTCCTACTGAAAATATTTTATGAATATTCCGGACACAAAATGCTAAAGTTCCTTGACGTTCAAGTTGACTTTTCTCATAAAAATAAAAACAATTAGTAAAATAATTCTTTGCAAAGTTTTTTTTAATTTTAATGAAATTTTTTAGACTAAGTACATTTCCATAAAGATTTTTTTACTGAAAATATTTTACGACTATTCCGGACAGAAAATGCAGAAGTTCCTTGTCGTTCAAGTTGACTTTTCTAATAAAAAAGTAAAAACAATCAGTAAAATAATTCTTTGCAATTTTTTTTAATTTCAGTGGATTTTTATAGGCTAATTACATTTCCATGAAGATTTTTCTTCTGAAAATATTTTACGACTATTCCGGACAGAAAATGCTGAAGTTCCTTGTCGTTCAAGTTGACTTTTCTCATAAAAAAGAAAAACAATTAGTAAAATAATTTTTTGCAAAGTTTTTTTAATTTTAGTGGAATTTTTTAGACTAAGTACTTTTCCATAAAGATTTTCCTACTGAAAATATTTTACGACTATTCCGAGCAAAAAAGGCTGGAGTTCCTTGTTGTTCAAGTTGACTTTTCTCATAAAAAAATAAAAACAATTTGTAGGACAATTCGTTGCAAAGCTACTTTTAAATTTAGAAGATTTTTAAAGGCTAAGTACATTTCCATGATGATTTTCCTACTGAAAATATTTTACGACTATTCCGGATAGAAAATGCTGAAGTTCCTTGTCGTTCAAGTTGACTTTTCTCATAAAAAAGTAAAAACAATAAGTAAAATAATTCTATGCAAAGTTTTTTTAATTTTAGTGGAATTTTTTAGACTAAGTACTTTTCCATGAAGATTTTCCTACTAAAAATATTTTACGACTATTCCGGACAGAAAATGCAGAAGTTCCTTGTCGTTCAAGTTGACTTTTCTCGTAAAAAAGTAAAAACAATTAGTAAAATAATTCTTTGCAATCTTTTTTTAATTTCTGTGGATTTTTTTAGGCTAAGTACATTTCCATGAAGATTTTCCTACTGAAAATATTTTACGACTATTCTAAACAGAAAATGCAGAAGTTCCTTGTCGTTCAAGTTGACTTTTCTAATAAAAAAGTTAAAACAATCAGTAAAATAATTCTTTGCAAAGTTTTTTTAATTTTAGTGGAATTTTTTAGACTAAGTACTTTTCCATAAAGATTTTCCTACTGAAAATAATTTACGACTATTCCGGACTGAAAATGCTGGAGTTCCTTGTTGTTCAAGTTGACTTTTCTCATAAAAAAAATAAAAACAATTAGTAGAAAAATTCGTTGCAAAGCTACTTTTAAATTTAGAAGATTTTTATACGCTAAGTACTTTTCCATAAAGACTTTCCTAATAAAAATTTTTTACGACTATTCCGGACAAAAAATGCAGAAGTTCCTTGTCGTTCAAGTTGACTTTTCTCATAAAAAAGTAAAAACAATTAGTAAAATAATTCTTTGCAATGTTTTTTTAATTTTAGTGGATTTTTATAGGCTAAGTACATTTCCATAAAGATTTTCCTACTGAAAATATTTTACGACTATTCCGGACTGAAAATGCTCAAGTTCCTTGTCGTTCAAGTTGACTTTTCTCATAAAAAAAATAAAAACAATTTGTAGAACAATTCGTTGCAAAGCTACTTTTAAATTTAGAAGATTTTTATAGGCTAAGTACATTTCCATGATGATTTTTCTACTGAAAATATTTTACGACTATTCCGAGCGAAAAATGCTGGAGTTCCTTGATGTTCAAGATGACTTTTCTCATAAAAAATATAAAAACAATTTGTAGAACAATCCGTTGCAAAGCTACTTTTAAATTTAGAAGATTGTTATAGGCTAAGTACATTTCCATAAAGATTTTTCTACTGAAAATATGTTACGACTATTCCGAGCAAAAAATGCTGGAGTTCCTTGTCGTTCAAGTTGACTTTTCTCATAAAAAATAAAAACAATTAGTAGAACAATTCGTTGCAAAGCTACTTTTAAATTTAGAAGATTTTTATAGGCTAAGTACATTTCCATGATGATTTTTCTACTGAAAATATTTTACGACTATTCCGGACAGAAAATGCTGAAGTTCCTTGTCGTTCAAGTTGACTTTTCTCATAAAAAAGTAAAAACAATTAGTAAAACAATTCTTTGCAAAGTTTTTTTAATTTTAGTGTAATTTTTTAGACTAAGTACTTTTCCATAAAGATTTTTCTACTGAAAATATGTTACGACTATTCCGAGCAAAAAATGCTGGAGTTCCTTGTCGTTCAAGTTGACTTTTCTCATAAAAAATAAAAACAATTAGTAGAACAATTCGTTGCAAAGCTACTTTTAAATTTAGAAGATTTTTATAGGCTAAGTACATTTCCATGATGATTTTCCTACTGAAAATATTTTACGACTATTCCGGACAGAAAATGCAGAAGTTCCTTGTCGTTCAAGTTGACTTTTCTCATAAAAAAGTAAAAACAATCAGTAAAATAATTCTTTGCAATGTTTTTTTAATTTCAGTGGATTTTTATAGGCTAAGTACATTTCCATGAAGATTTTCCTTCTAAAAATATTTTACGACTATTCCGAGCAAAAAAGGCTGGAGTTCCTTGTTGTTCAAGTTGACTTTTCTTATAAAAAATATAAAAACAATTTGTAGAACAATTCGTTGCAAAGCTACTTTTAAATTAAGAAGATTTTTATAGGCTAAGTACATTTCCATGATGATTTTTCTACTGAAAATATTTTACGACTATTCCGGACAGAAAATGCTGAAGTTCCTTGTCGTTCAAGTTGACTTTTCTCATAAAAAAGTAAAAACAATTAGTAAAACAATTCTTTGCAAAGTTTTTTTAATTTTAGTGTAATTTTTTAGACTAAGTACTTTTCCATAAAGATTTTTCTACTGAAAATATGTTACGACTATTCCGAGCAAAAAATGCTGGAGTTCCTTGTCGTTCAAGTTGACTTTTCTCATAAAAAATAAAAACAATTAGTAGAACAATTCGTTGCAAAGCTACTTTTAAATTTAGAAGATTTTTATAGGCTAAGTACATTTCCATGATGATTTTCCTACTGAAAATATTTTACGACTATTCCGGACAGAAAATGCAGAAGTTCCTTGTCGTTCAAGTTGACTTTTCTCATAAAAAAGTAAAAACAATCAGTAAAATAATTCTTTGCAATGTTTTTTTAATTTCAGTGGATTTTTATAGGCTAAGTACATTTCCATGAAGATTTTCCTTCTAAAAATATTTTACGACTATTCCGAGCAAAAAAAGCTGGAGTTCCTTGTTGTTCAAGTTGACTTTTCTCATAAAAAAGTAAAAACAATTAGTAAAATAATTTTTGCAAAGTTTTTTTAATTTTAGTGGAAATTTTTAGAATAAGTACTTTTCCATAAAGATTTTTCTACTGAAAATATGTTACGACTATTCTGAGCAAAAAATGCTGGAGTTCCTTGTCGTTCAAGTTGACTTTTCTCATAAAAAATAAAAACAATTAGTAGAACAATCCGTTGCAAAGCTACATTTAAATTTAGAAGATTGTTATAGGCTAAGTACATTTCCATGAAGATTTTTCTACTGAAAATATTTTACGACTATTCCGAGCAAAAAATGCTGAAGTTCCTTGTTGTTCATGTTGACTTTTCTCATAAAAAATATAAAAACAATTTGTAGAACAATCCGTTGCAAAGCTACTTTTAAATTTAGAAGATTTTTATAGGCTAAGTACATTTCCATGATGATTTTCCTACTGAAAATATTTTACGACTATTCCGGACAGAAAATGCAGAAGTTCCTTGTCGTTCAAGTTGACTTTTCTCATAAAAAAGTAAAAACAATTAGTAAAATAATTCTTTGCAATGTTTTTTTAATTTCAGTGGATTTTTATAGGCTAAGTACATTTCCATGAAGATTTTTCTTCTAAAAATATTTTACGACTATTCCGAGCAAAAAAGGCTGGAGTTCCTTGTTGTTCAAGTTGACTTTTCTCATAAAAAATATAAAAACAATTTGTAGAACAATTCGTTGCAAAGCTACTTTAAAATTTAGAAGATTGTTATAGGCTAAGTACATTTCCATGATGATTTTCCTACTGAAAATATTTTACGACTATTCCGGACTGAAAATGCTCAAGTTCCTTGTCGTTTAAGTTGACTTTTCTCATAAAAAATATAAAAAAAATTAGTAGAACAATCCGTTGCAAAGCTACATTTAAATTTAGAAGATTGTTATAGGCTAAGTACATTTCCATGATGATTTTCCTACTGAAAATATTTTACGACTATTCCGGACTGAAAATGCTCAAGTTCCTTGTCGTTTAAGTTGACTTTTCTCATAAAAAATATAAAAAAAATTAGTAGAACAATCCGTTGCAAAGCTACATTTAAATTTAGAAGATTGTTATAGGCTAAGTACATTTCCATAAAGATTTTTCTACTGAAAATATGTTACGACTATTCCGAGCAAAAAATGCTGGAGTTCCTTGTCGTTCAAGTTGACTTTTCTCATAAAAAATAAAAACAATTAGTAGAACAATTCGTTGCAAAGCTACTTTTAAATTTAGAAGATTTTTATAGGCTAAGTACATTTCCATGATGATTTTCCTACTGAAAATATTTTACGACTATTCCGGACAGAAAATGCAGAAGTTCCTTGTCGTTCAAGTTGACTTTTCTCATAAAAAAGTAAAAACAATCAGTAAAATAATTCTTTGCAATGTTTTTTTAATTTCAGTGGATTTTTATAGGCTAAGTACATTTCCATGAAGATTTTTCTTCTAAAAATATTTTACGACTATTCCGAGCAAAAAAGGCTGGAGTTCCTTGTTGTTCAAGTTGACTTTTCTCATAAAAAATATAAAAACAATTAGTAGAATAATCCGTTGCAAAGCTACATTTATATATAGAAGATTTTTATAGGCTAAGTACATTTCCATGAAGATTTTCCTACTGAAAAAATTTTACGACTATTCCGGACAGAAAATGCTGAAGTTCCTTGTCGTTCAAGTTGACTTTTCTCATAAAAAAGTAAAAACAATTAGTAAAACAATTCTTTGCAAAGTTTTTTTAATTTTAGTGTAATTTTTTAGACTAAGTACTTTTCCATAAAGATTTTTCTACTGAAAATATGTTACGACTATTCCGAGCAAAAAATGCTGGAGTTCCTTGTCGTTCAAGTTGACTTTTCTCATAAAAAATAAAAACAATTTGTAGAACAATTCGTTGCAAAGCTACTTTTAAATTAAGAAGATTTTTATAGGCTAAGTACATTTCCATGATGATTTTTCTACTGAAAATATTTTACGACTATTCCGGACAGAAAATGCTGAAGTTCCTTGTCGTTCAAGTTGACTTTTCTCATAAAAAAGTAAAAACAATTAGTAAAAAAATTCTTTGCAATGTTTTTTTAATTTCAGTGGATTTTTATAGGCTAAGTACATTTCCATGAAGATTTTTCTTCTAAAAATATTTTACGACTATTCCGAGCAAAAAAGGCTGGAGTTCCTTGTTGTTCAAGTTGACTTTTCTTATAAAAAATATAAAAACAATTTGTAGAACAATCCGTTGCAAAGCTACTTTTAAATTTAGAAGATTTTTATGGGCTAAGTACATTTCCATGAAGATTTTCCTACTGAAAAAATTTTACGACTATTCCGGACTGAAAATGCTGGAGTTCCTTGTTGTTCAAGTTGACTTTTCTCATAAAAAAGATAAAAACAATTAGTAGAAAAATTCGTTGCAAAGCTACTTTTAAATTTAGAAGATTTTTATACGCTAAGTACTTTTCCATAAAGACTTTCCTACTAAAAATTTCTTACGACTATTCTGGACAAAAAATTCAGAAGTTCCTTGTCGTTCAAGTTGACTTTTCTCATAAAAAAGTAAAAACAATCAGTAAAATAATTCTTTGCAAAGTTTTTTTAATTTTAGTGGAATTTTTAAGACTAAGTACTTTATCATAAAGATTTTCCTACTGAAAGTATTTGACGACTATTCCAAACAAAAAATGCTGAATTTCCTTGTCGTTCAAGTTGACTTTTCTCATAAAAAATATAAAAACAATTTGTAGAACAATTCGTTGCAAAGCTACTTTAAAATTTAGAAGATTTCTATAGGCTAAGTACAATTCCATGATGATTTTCCTACTGAAAATATTTTACGACTATTCCGGACAGAAAATGCTGAAGTTCCTTGTCGTTCAAGTTGACTTTTCTCATAAAAAAGTAAAAACAATTAGTAAAACAATTCTTTGCAAAGTTTTTTTAATTTTAGTGGAATTTTTTAGACTAAGTACTTTTCCATAAAGATTTTTCTACTGAAAATATGTTACGACTATTCCGAGCAAAAAATGCTGGAGTTCCTTGTCGTTCAAGTTGACTTTTCTCATAAAAAATAAAAACAATTATTAGAACAATTCGTTGCAAAGCTACTTTTAAATTTAGAAGATTTTTATAGGCTAAGTACATTTCCATGATGATTTTCCTACTGAAAATATTTTACGACTATTCCGGACAGAAAATGCAGAAGTTCCTTGTCGTTCAAGTTGACTTTTCTCATAAAAAAGTTAAAACAATCAGTAAAATAATTCTTTGCAAAGTTTTTTTAATTTTAGTGGAATTTTTTAGACTAAGTACTTTTCCATAAAGATTTTCCTACTGAAAATAATTTACGACTATTCCGGACTGAAAATGCTGGAGTTCCTTGTTGTTCAAGTTGACTTTTCTCATAAAAAAAATAAAAACAATTAGTAGAAAAATTCGTTGCAAAGCTACTTTTAAATTTAGAAGATTTTTATACGCTAAGTACTTTTCCATAAAGACTTTCCTAATAAAAATTTTTTACGACTATTCCGGACAAAAAATGCAGAAGTTCCTTGTCGTTCAAGTTGACTTTTCTCATAAAAAAGAAAAAACAATTAGTAAAATAATTCTTTGCAATGTTTTTTTAATTTTAGTGGATTTTTATAGGCTAAGTACATTTCCATAAAGATTTTCCTACTGAAAATATTTTACGACTATTCCGGACTGAAAATGCTCAAGTTCCTTGTCGTTCAAGTTGACTTTTCTCATAAAAAAAATAAAAACAATTTGTAGAACAATTCGTTGCAAAGCTACTTTTAAATTTAGAAGATTTTTATAGGCTAAGTACATTTCCATAAAGATTTTCCTACTGAAAATATTTTACGACTATTCCGGACTGAAAATGCTCAAGTTCCTTGTCGTTCAAGTTGACTTTTCTCATAAAAAAGTAAAAACAATTAGTAAAATAATTCTTTGCAATGTTTTTTTAATTTCAGTGGATTTTTATAGGCTAAGTACATTTCCATGAAGTTTTTTCTTCTAAAAATATTTTACGACTATTCCGAGCAAAAAAGGCTGGAGTTCCTTGTTGTTCAAGTTGACTTTTCTTATAAAAAATATAAAAACAATTTGTAGAACAATCCGTTGCAAAGCTACTTTTAAATTTAGAAGATTTTTATGGGCTAAGTACATTTCCATGAAGATTTACCTACTGAAAATATTTTACGACTATTCCGGACTGAAAATGCTCAAGTTCCTTGTCGTTCAAGTTGACTTTTCTCATAAAAAATATAAAAACAATTTGTAGAACAATTCGTTGCAAAGCTACTTTTAAATTAAGAAGATTTTTATAGGCTAAGTACATTTCCATGATGATTTTTCTACTGAAAATATTTTACGACTATTCCGGACAGAAAATGCTGAAGTTCCTTGTCGTTTAAGTTGACTTTTCTCATAAAAAAGTAAAAACAATTAGTAAAACAATTCTTTGCAAAGTTTTTTTAATTTTAGTGTAATTTTTTAGACTAAGTACTTTTCCATAAAGATTTTTCTACTGAAAATATGTTACGACTATTCCGAGCAAAAAATGCTGGAGTTCCTTGTCGTTCAAGTTGACTTTTCTCATAAAAAATAAAAACAATTAGTAGAACAATTCGTTGCAAAGCTACTTTTAAATTTAGAAGATTTTTATAGGCTAAGTACATTTCCATGATGATTTTCCTACTGAAAATATTTTACGACTATTCCGGACAGAAAATGCAGAAGTTCCTTGTCGTTCAAGTTGACTTTTCTCATAAAAAAGTAAAAACAATCAGTAAAATAATTCTTTGCAATGTTTTTTTAATTTCAGTGGATTTTTATAGGCTAAGTACATTTCCATGAAGATTTTCCTTCTAAAAATATTTTACGACTATTCCGAGCAAAAAAGGCTGGAGTTCCTTGTTGTTCAAGTTGACTTTTCTTATAAAAAATATAAAAACAATTTGTAGAACAATTCGTTGCAAAGCTACTTTTAAATTAAGAAGATTTTTATAGGCTAAGTACATTTCCATGATGATTTTTCTACTGAAAATATTTTACGACTATTCCGGACAGAAAATGCTGAAGTTCCTTGTCGTTCAAGTTGACTTTTCTCATAAAAAAGTAAAAACAATTAGTAAAACAATTCTTTGCAAAGTTTTTTTAATTTTAGTGTAATTTTTTAGACTAAGTACTTTTCCATAAAGATTTTTCTACTGAAAATATGTTACGACTATTCCGAGCAAAAAATGCTGGAGTTCCTTGTCGTTCAAGTTGACTTTTCTCATAAAAAATAAAAACAATTAGTAGAACAATTCGTTGCAAAGCTACTTTTAAATTTAGAAGATTTTTATAGGCTAAGTACATTTCCATGATGATTTTCCTACTGAAAATATTTTACGACTATTCCGGACAGAAAATGCAGAAGTTCCTTGTCGTTCAAGTTGACTTTTCTCATAAAAAAGTAAAAACAATCAGTAAAATAATTCTTTGCAATGTTTTTTTAATTTCAGTGGATTTTTATAGGCTAAGTACATTTCCATGAAGATTTTCCTTCTAAAAATATTTTACGACTATTCCGAGCAAAAAAAGCTGGAGTTCCTTGTTGTTCAAGTTGACTTTTCTCATAAAAAATATAAAAACAATTAGTAGAACAATCCGTTGCAAAGCTACATTTATATATAGAAGATTTTTATAGGCTAAGTACATTTCCATGAAGATTTTCCTACTGAAAAAATTTTACGACTATTCCGGACAGAAAATGCTGAAGTTCCTTGTCGTTCAAGTTGACTTTTCTCATAAAAAAGTAAAAACAATTAGTAAAATAATTTTTGCAAAGTTTTTTTAATTTTAGTGGATTTTTATAGGCTAAGTACATTTCCATAAAGATTTTCCTACTGAAAATATTTTACGACTATTCCGAGCGAAAAATGCTGGAGTTCCTTGATGTTCAAGATGACTTTTCTCATAAAAAATATAAAAACAATTTGTAGAACAATCCGTTGCAAAGCTACTTTTAAATTTAGAAGATTTTTATAGGCTAAGTACATTTCCATGATGATTTTCCTACTGAAAATATTTTACGACTATTCCGGACAGAAAATGCAGAAGTTCCTTGTCGTTCAAGTTGACTTTTCTCATAAAAAAGTAAAAACAATCAGTAAAATAATTCTTTGCAATGTTTTTTTAATTTCAGTGGATTTTTATAGGCTAAGTACATTTCCATGAAGTTTTTTCTTCTAAAAATATTTTACGACTATTCCGAGCAAAAAAGGCTGGAGTTCCTTGTTGTTCAAGTTGACTTTTCTTATAAAAAATATAAAAACAATTTGTAGAACAATCCGTTGCAAAGCTACTTTTAAATTTAGAAGATTTTTATGGGCTAAGTACATTTCCATGAAGATTTACCTACTGAAAATATTTTACGACTATTCCGGACTGAAAATGCTCAAGTTCCTTGTCGTTCAAGTTGACTTTTCTCATAAAAAATATAAAAACAATTTGTAGAACAATTCGTTGCAAAGCTACTTTTAAATTAAGAAGATTTTTATAGGCTAAGTACATTTCCATGATGATTTTTCTACTGAAAATATTTTACGACTATTCCGGACAGAAAATGCTGAAGTTCCTTGTCGTTCAAGTTGACTTTTCTCATAAAAAAGTAAAAACAATTAGTAAAACAATTCTTTGCAAAGTTTTTTTAATTTTAGTGTAATTTTTTAGACTAAGTACTTTTCCATAAAGATTTTTCTACTGAAAATATGTTACGACTATTCCGAGCAAAAAATGCTGGAGTTCCTTGTCGTTCAAGTTGACTTTTCTCATAAAAAATAAAAACAATTAGTAGAACAATTCGTTGCAAAGCTACTTTTAAATTTAGAAGATTTTTATAGGCTAAGTACATTTCCATGATGATTTTCCTACTGAAAATATTTTACGACTATTCCGGACAGAAAATGCAGAAGTTCCTTGTCGTTTAAGTTGACTTTTCTCATAAAAAAGTAAAAACAATCAGTAAAATAATTCTTTGCAATGTTTTTTTTAATTTCAGTGGATTTTTATAGGCTAAGTACATTTCCATGAAGATTTTCCTTCTAAAAATATTTTACGACTATTCCGAGCAAAAAAGGCTGGAGTTCCTTGTTGTTCAAGTTGACTTTTCTTATAAAAAATATAAAAACAATTTGTAGAACAATTCGTTGCAAAGCTACTTTTAAATTAAGAAGATTTTTATAGGCTAAGTACATTTCCATGATGATTTTTCTACTGAAAATATTTTACGACTATTCCGGACAGAAAATGCTGAAGTTCCTTGTCGTTCAAGTTGACTTTTCTCATAAAAAAGTAAAAACAATTAGTAAAACAATTCTTTGCAAAGTTTTTTTAATTTTAGTGTAATTTTTTAGACTAAGTACTTTTCCATAAAGATTTTTCTACTGAAAATATGTTACGACTATTCCGAGCAAAAAATGCTGGAGTTCCTTGTCGTTCAAGTTGACTTTTCTCATAAAAAATAAAAACAATTAGTAGAACAATTCGTTGCAAAGCTACTTTTAAATTTAGAAGATTTTTATAGGCTAAGTACATTTCCATGATGATTTTCCTACTGAAAATATTTTACGACTATTCCGGACAGAAAATGCAGAAGTTCCTTGTCGTTCAAGTTGACTTTTCTCATAAAAAAGTAAAAACAATCAGTAAAATAATTCTTTGCAATGTTTTTTTAATTTCAGTGGATTTTTATAGGCTAAGTACATTTCCATGAAGATTTTTCTTCTAAAAATATTTTACGACTATTCCGAGCAAAAAAAGCTGGAGTTCCTTGTTGTTCAAGTTGACTTTTCTCATAAAAAATATAAAAACAATTAGTAAAATAATTTTTGCAAAGTTTTTTTAAATTTAGTGGAAATTTTTAGAATAAGTACTTTTCCATAAAGATTTTTCTACTGAAAATATGTTACGACTATTCCGAGCAAAAAATGCTGGAGTTCCTTGTCGTTCAAGTTGACTTTTCTCATAAAAAATAAAAACAATTAGTAGAACAATCCGTTGCAAAGCTACATTTAAATTTAGAAGATTGTTATAGGCTAAGTACATTTCCATGAAGATTTTTCTACTGAAAATATTTTACGACTATTCCGAGCAAAAAATGCTGAAGTTCCTTGTTGTTCATGTTGACTTTTCTCATAAAAAATATAAAAACAATTTGTAGAACAATCCGTTGCAAAGCTACTTTTAAATTTAGAAGATTTTTATAGGCTAAGTACATTTCCATGATGATTTTCCTACTGAAAATATTTTACGACTATTCCGGACAGAAAATGCAGAAGTTCCTTGTCGTTCAAGTTGACTTTTCTCATAAAAAAGTAAAAACAATTAGTAAAATAATTCTTTGCAATGTTTTTTTAATTTCAGTGGATTTTTATAGGCTAAGTACATTTCCATGAAGATTTTTCTTCTAAAAATATTTTACGACTATTCCGAGCAAAAAAGGCTGGAGTTCCTTGTTGTTCAAGTTGACTTTTCTCATAAAAAATATAAAAACAATTTGTAGAACAATTCGTTGCAAAGCTACTTTAAAATTTAGAAGATTTCTATAGGCTAAGTACAATTCCATGATGATTTTCCTACTGAAAATATTTTACGACTATTCCGGACTGAAAATGCTCAAGTTCCTTGTCGTTTAAGTTGACTTTTCTCATAAAAAATATAAAAAAAATTAGTAGAACAATCCGTTGCAAAGCTACATTTAAATTTAGAAGATTGTTATAGGCTAAGTACATTTCCATGATGATTTTCCTACTGAAAATATTTTACGACTATTCCGGACTGAAAATGCTCAAGTTCCTTGTCGTTTAAGTTGACTTTTCTCATAAAAAATATAAAAAAAATTAGTAGAACAATCCGTTGCAAAGCTACATTTAAATTTAGAAGATTGTTATAGGCTAAGTACATTTCCATAAAGATTTTTCTACTGAAAATATGTTACGACTATTCCGAGCAAAAAATGCTGGAGTTCCTTGTCGTTCAAGTTGACTTTTCTCATAAAAAATAAAAACAATTAGTAGAACAATTCGTTGCAAAGCTACTTTTAAATTTAGAAGATTTTTATAGGCTAAGTACATTTCCATAAAGATTTTCCTACTGAAAATATTTTACGACTATTCCGGACTGAAAATGCTCAAGTTCCTTGTCGTTCAAGTTGACTTTTCTCATAAAAAATATAAAAACAATTTGTAGAACAATTCGTTGCAAAGCTACTTTTAAATTAAGAAGATTTTTATAGGCTAAGTACATTTCCATGATGATTTTTCTACTGAAAATATTTTACGACTATTCCGGACAGAAAATGCTGAAGTTCCTTGTCGTTCAAGTTGACTTTTCTCATAAAAAAGTAAAAACAATTAGTAAAACAATTCTTTGCAAAGTTTTTTTAATTTTAGTGTAATTTTTAAGACTAAGTACTTTTCCATAAAGATTTTTCTACTGAAAATATGTTACGACTATTCCGAGCAAAAAATGCTGGAGTTCCTTGTCGTTCAAGTTGACTTTTCTCATAAAAAATAAAAACAATTAGTAGAACAATTCGTTGCAAAGCTACTTTTAAATTTAGAAGATTTTTATAGGCTAAGTACATTTCCATGATGATTTTCCTACTGAAAATATTTTACGACTATTCCGGACAGAAAATGCAGAAGTTCCTTGTCGTTCAAGTTGACTTTTCTCATAAAAAAGTAAAAACAATCAGTAAAATAATTCTTTGCAATGTTTTTTTAATTTCAGTGGATTTTTATAGGCTAAGTACATTTCCATGAAGATTTTCCTTCTAAAAATATTTTACGACTATTCCGAGCAAAAAAGGCTGGAGTTCCTTGTTGTTCAAGTTGACTTTTCTTATAAAAAATATAAAAACAATTTGTAGAACAATTCGTTGCAAAGCTACTTTTAAATTAAGAAGATTTTTATAGGCTAAGTACATTTCCATGATGATTTTTCTACTGAAAATATTTTACGACTATTCCGGACAGAAAATGCTGAAGTTCCTTGTCGTTCAAGTTGACTTTTCTCATAAAAAAGTAAAAACAATTAGTAAAACAATTCTTTGCAAAGTTTTTTTAATTTTAGTGTAATTTTTTAGACTAAGTACTTTTCCATAAAGATTTTTCTACTGAAAATATGTTACGACTATTCCGAGCAAAAAATGCTGGAGTTCCTTGTCGTTCAAGTTGACTTTTCTCATAAAAAATAAAAACAATTAGTAGAACAATTCGTTGCAAAGCTACTTTTAAATTTAGAAGATTTTTATAGGCTAAGTACATTTCCATGAAGATTTTCCTTCTAAAAATATTTTACGACTATTCCGAGCAAAAAAGGCTGGAGTTCCTTGTTGTTCAAGTTGACTTTTCTCATAAAAAATAAAAACAATTAGTAGAACAATTCGTTGCAAAGCTACTTTTAAATTTAGAAGATTTTTATAGGCTAAGTACATTTCCATGATGATTTTCCTACTGAAAATATTTTACGACTATTCCGGACAGAAAATGCAGAAGTTCCTTGTCGTTCAAGTTGACTTTTCTCATAAAAAAGTAAAAACAATCAGTAAAATAATTCTTTGCAATGTTTTTTTAATTTCAGTGGATTTTTATAGGCTAAGTACATTTCCATGAAGATTTTCCTTCTAAAAATATTTTACGACTATTCCGAGCAAAAAAAGCTGGAGTTCCTTGTTGTTCAAGTTGACTTTTCTCATAAAAAATATAAAAACAATTTGTAGAACAATCCGTTGCAAAGCTACTTTTAAATTTAGAAGATTTTTATGGGCTAAGTACATTTCCATGAAGATTTTCCTACTGAAAAAATTTTACGACTATTCCGGACTGAAAATGCTGGAGTTCCTTGTTGTTCAAGTTGACTTTTCTCATAAAAAAGATAAAAACAATTAGTAGAAAAATTCGTTGCAAAGCTACTTTTAAATTTAGAAGATTTTTATACGCTAAGTACTTTTCCATAAAGACTTTCCTACTAAAAATTTCTTACGACTATTCTGGACAAAAAATTCAGAAGTTCCTTGTCGTTCAAGTTGACTTTTCTCATAAAAAAGTAAAAACAATCAGTAAAATAATTCTTTGCAAAGTTTTTTTAATTTTAGTGGAATTTTTAAGACTAAGTACTTTATCATAAAGATTTTCCTACTGAAAATATTTTACGACTATTCCAAACAAAAAATGCTGAAGTTCCTTGTCGTTCAAGTTGACTTTTCTCATAAAAAATATAAAAACAATTTGTAGAACAATTCGTTGCAAAGCTACTTTAAAATTTAGAAGATTTCTATAGGCTAAGTACAATTCCATGATGATTTTCCTACTGAAAATATTTTACGACTATTCCGGACTGAAAATGCTCAAGTTCCTTGTCGTTTAAGTTGACTTTTCTCATAAAAAATATAAAAACAATTTGTAGAACAATTCGTTGCAAAGCTACTTTAAAATTTAGAAGATTTCTATAGGCTAAGTACAATTCCATGATGATTTTTCTACTGAAAATATTTTACGACTATTCCGGACAGAAAATGCTGAAGTTCCTTGTCGTTCAAGTTGACTTTTCTCATAAAAAAGTAAAAACAATTAGTAAAATAATTTTTGCAAAGTTTTTTTAATTTTAGTGGAATTTTTTAGAATAAGTACTTTTCCATAAAGATTTTTCTACTGAAAATATGTTACGACTATTCCGAGCAAAAAATGCTGGAGTTCCTTGTCGTTCAAGTTGACTTTTCTCATAAAAAATAAAAACAATTATTAGAACAATTCGTTGCAAAGCTACTTTTAAATTTAGAAGATTTTTATAGGCTAAGTACATTTCCATGATGATTTTCCTACTGAAAATATTTTACGACTATTCCGGACAGAAAATGCAGAAGTTCCTTGTCGTTCAAGTTGACTTTTCTCATAAAAAAGTAAAAACAATCAGTAAAATAATTCTTTGCAATGTTTTTTTAATTTCAGTGGATTTTTATAGGCTAAGTACATTTCCATGAAGATTTTCCTTCTAAAAATATTTTACGACTATTCCGAGCAAAAAAGGCTGGAGTTCCTTGTTGTTCAAGTTGACTTTTCTCATAAAAAATATAAAAACAATTTGTAGAACAATTCGTTGCAAAGCTACTTTTAAATTTAGAAGATTTGTATAGGCTAAGTACAATTCCATGATGATTTTCCTACTGAAAATATTTTACGACTATTCCGGACTGAAAATGCTCAAGTTCCTTGTCGTTCAAGTTGACTTTTCTCATAAAAATATAAAAACAATTAGTAGAACAATCCGTTGCAAAGCTACATTTAAATTTAGAAGATTGTTATAGGCTAAGTACATTTCCATGAAGATTTTTCTACTGAAAATATTTTACGACTATTCCGAGCAAAAAATGCTGAAGTTCCTTGTCGTTCAAGTTGACTTTTCTCATAAAAAATATAAAAACAATTTGTAGAACAATTCGTTGCAAAGCTACTTTTAAATTTAGAAGATTTTTATTGGCTAAGTACATTTCCATGATGATTTTCCTACTGAAAATATTTTACGACTATTCCGGACAGAAAATGCTGAAGTTCCTTGTCGTTCAAGTTGACTTTTCTCATAAAAAAGTAAAAACAATTAGTAAAACAATTCTTTGCAAAGTTTTTTTAATTTTAGTGGAATTTTTTAGACTAAGTACTTTTCCATAAAGATTTTCCTACTGAAAATAATTTACGACTATTCCGGACTGAAAATGCTGGAGTTCCTTGTTGTTCATGTTGACTTTTCTCATAAAAAAAATAAAAACAATTAGTAGAAAAATTCGTTGCAAAGCTACTTTTAAATTTAGAAGATTTTTATACGCTAAGTACTTTTCCATAAAGACCTTCCTACTAAAAATTTTTTACGACTATTCCGGACAAAAAATGCAGAAGTTCCTTGTCGTTCAAGTTGACTTTTCTCATAAAAAAGTAAAAACAATCAGTAAAAGAATTCTTTGCAAAGTTTTTTTAATTTTAGTGGAATTTTTAATACTAAGTACTTTATCATAAAGATTTTCCTACTGAAAGTATTTGACGACTATTCCAAACAAAAAATGCTGAATTTCCTTGTCGTTAAGTTGACTTTTCTCATAAAAAAGTAAAAACAATTAGTAGAACAATTCGTTGCAAAGCTACTTTTAAATTTAGAAGATTTTTATAGGCTAAGTACATTTCCATCAAGATTTTCTTACTGAATATATTTTACGACTATTCCGGACAGAAAATGCTGAAGTTCCTTGTCGTTCAAGTTGACTTTTCTCATAAAAAATAAAAACATTTAGTAGAACAGTTTGTTGCAAAGCTACTTTTAAATTTAGAAGATTTTTATAGGCTAAGTACATTTTCATGATGATTTTCCTACTGAAAATATTTTACGACTATTCCGAGCAAAAAATGCTGGAGTTCCTTGTTGTTCAAGTTGACTTTTCTCATAAAAAATAAAAACAATTAGTAGAACGATCCGTTGCAAAGCTACTTTTAAATTGTAACGATCCTCTGTAAATTATCGAAAGAAATATTGACGACGAAAAATATACAATGTGAATTTACACAAGAAATACTGAATTCGAACGTGCGCGAAGAAGAACGAGTTTAGTATAGGCGCCGCGCAACACTCAACTTCGCTCCCACCGCGGCGAGCCTCCGAGCGCCCCACCACGTCGCGACCGACCAATCACGCGATACTAGCTCTCGGAACGAGAGTATAAAAGGAGAGCTCACGGAGCGAGCATTCGCATTTCGCCGCAGGGTCTCACCCAGCTAAGGAGTTTGACTCCGGAAGACGAAATAGCCCATCGATTGAAGAGTGGTTTGCCCCTCGCAAGAGTATGACTCTTGTTCATCACGTCAACGGTCGAAGAGAGGTTTGACCCTCGTTTAGAGTTTGACTCTTTATTCGACGCTTTCAACACCGAGGGAACAGCAACGAAGAAGAGAGAGATGATTCTGCTCTCGAAACCGAACAGAACCGTAGTCGCGTCCGTATCCATAATCGTAATTTTCCGTCATTTTCCGTAAATATCCGTATTTCGTAATCCGTCGTGTTTTTGTATTATTCCGCCGTTTTAATCGTTTTATTTTAATATTTTTCGTATATCGTTTAACGTCGTCGCATTTATTATATTCTCGCTCGTATTTTATTTACTTTATATCGTTTATATTTAATTTATGTTCAATAATTAATTCGTTTTGATATTAATAAACCGTTGTTTTTGTTATCGTAAATTTGTAGTGTTTGTAAATTTTTTTTCTTATTTACCACGAACCCTGATCCGGCGAGCTAATCCGCACTTAAATTTCCTTACATTCATTACAGATTTCTGGCGCCCGAACAGGGACTGTGAAGTTAATTTTGTCTTTTAAACAGTAGAGTCATTCAGTTTTCGCGTATAGAGTCAATTTTACTTTTCGGTCTTAAAATATTTTTAGTTATCGTCGGTTACGGGAAAACTTTTTTAATTATACGTGTCGTGTTCCCTTTTTCGTGTTTCGTGATGTTATTTGAAAATGTCGCCTTTATAAAGATTCCGTACGTTTCGATTCCTTTATTCGCTCGCTTCAAGGACGTTTTAAAATATTTTTAATCAGATTTTTATTAATCCGTCAACCGTTGTCGTTATTCGTGTCGTAATATCGTGTCGTTATAAATGAAAGTTCATGTACGTCGAATCCGTCTTTTCTTTTGATTTAAAAGTTTTTTATAACATCTTTTACTTGATGTTTTAAAAATATCTGTCAGTCGTATTTGGTTCGAAAATCATTATCCGTATCGTCGTTTCGCAATCGTAACTCGCATTTAGAAAACAATTAAATTCGTATTTTATTTTATTCGTCGCGTCTTTTCGTTGTTTTACTTGAGTTATTTCATTATTCGTATCCGTGTATCGCTTCCGTCACGAGAACATGTTAGTCGCGTTTAGTCGTAAAGACTTTCGCATACCCAGGCTACATTGTTCTATAACTGATCCGAGAAATTATTTTTATTACATTATACCGCCGCGCCGGAAATGTAAATAGTTTCGTATAATCGACCTGTCGTATTGTGGATAACGCTGTCGTAGGGTGAATAGAATTTTTCATCTGGCGTTGCGTATCCATAGACGTTTAGGCGATATGTACAAATTCACCGTCTTTCAGTTTCGTTCGTTATCGTTTTGTTATTTAGTATCTATTGTCGTCGGCTTTAGTTCTCGCCGTACTGATTTCGTCTATTACTAATACTCATGATAACCCGTTCGAATCCATTTTCGTTATCGTATCCGTAAACCGTTTTATTCGAAATGTCTCATCGTCGAAGGACATTTTTATATCGTTCATCGTTCGTTAGTTCACGTCATTCTAAACGAACCCGTCTCGTCGTTATACCGTTTCGTTGTACGTTTGTTTAGTAGCATATATCATCGGTCTTACGACTGGTCGCATCGAAATCGCTTGTTACTATTCATTGCGTACAATCCGTACGAATCCGTATCCGAAATCCGTTTTACAAGAATTGTGTTCTATCGTCGCAAGTCACATCCGTTTTGAATCGTTTTGTTTTTGATAAACTACCACGTTACGTAATTCGTTTAATAGCAATTATCGTCGGTCCTCGATCTGACCGTACCGATTTTACACGTTATTATTCGTCGTTTACAACCCGCTCGAAATCGTATTCGAGAAACATGTCTGGTCGTTGTAAGACAGTTTCTAATCGTCAGTTTCTTTCGTCCCGTCGTTCGTATTTCACGTTTGAGTCAGATCATCATCGCGTTCCTTTAACGCGAAACACAGTAAAGTATCCATACTGACCGATCCGAATAAAACACGCTTGTTTTATCAACCCGTTATCGAAAATCGTTCAGTGTATTGTACGTCAGTTTAATTTTATAATTTCGATGCAAGGTTTTATTCGTCATATCCGTAGTTAGTAAAAAGGTTCATTGTAATACAGATCGTTCGTGTCAACCTAAATTTTACAGAACTCGGATAGAGTCAAATTAATCGTACAATATATTTTGTTTTGTGAATTAATTACTAATTTTGTATTTTTCTTCGAAGGCGTTATTCCGTAAAACGTTATAGTTTGCGTTTCGACTTGTGAATCTTTTGGTTAAGATGGATACGTTTATCCATAAAATCGTAAATATGTAATTTCGTCTCACGTATCAAAAAAATCGTTTCACTCCTCGTTCTGATAATTTTTGTATTCCGATATTCCGTAATTTCGTTCCGTTTCGTTTATAATCGTTCGTCCGTTTTTAGTCGATGTTATCGCAATGTAACATCATTGTAAAATGTTTCGTTCGTATTTTGATCACGTTATCTAAAATAATTATAAATTTCATTGTCACAAAAATATTCCGAATATTTATTCGTTCGTTCGTCATAGTAAATCGTATTGTTACGTTACGTAGTAATTTACGATCACGTTCGTATATCGTCACATCGTACACATCTAACGTCGTTTATATCCGTATATTTTCTATTTAGTTTTATTTATGTATTCGCTCGATTCGTTATCGTCGTTTAATTTTAGAGAAATTATAATTCTCATTTACACGGATATTTCTGAATTGAAATCGTTCGTTACTCGTTTGAATTGTAATTCGTATTTTCGTACGCGCACCGTTATCGTTCGTATAAAGTTATTTATATCCGTACTTTACGTTGTTTCGCGTTTTAAAACAGTTTAATATTTTGTGATTGTAAAAGTCGAGACCATATAGAAGTCCAACGTGTCTATTGAAGAGTCGAGTCACTGAAGTCATTGCCGGAAGAATCAGTCAAGGCCATATACAGTTTACATACGTCAAATTGAGGTCCTATGATGTTCAGTCAACGTCAGTCGAGTTGAAGTCTTGTGTGAATTCATTTGGATTACCAATATCAGTCAAAATATCACACATATTACCAATGTCATCGTCATCCGTATCGTTACCAGTCGCTGTTCAGTCGAGTTTTCCTGTCCAGAAGTTTGAAGTCGTACACGGATGTCAGTTATAACACAGTTTTCCCGCAAGCAGACCGCCATCGCATAAGATTATCGACCTTGGATTTGGACTACCTTCATTTGACGACAGCAGGAAACATCGTTCGCAAGTTTGGTCCGACTTAAATAAGTGTATATTCAACGATTTTATTATTCATTCGATATTGTATTTAACAACGCTTTTGATTTTTGCATCGTACTTCGTTCACCGATTTATCGCAAGTATACGATTCAAGGTTATGTACTACGTCTTCGATTTAAATTATATCCGTCATGTTTTTGTTGTATCATCGTTTTCGCTACGCTGTTCAGACTTACACCCGTCGAATCTTATCGCTTTTCTTTTTTTGTTTATCAACGAGACAGAAAACTCTATTGAGAGTTTTCTTCCTTTACGAAAGGGGGGTGTAACGATCCTCTGTAAATTATCGAAAGAAATATTGACGACGAAAAATATACAATGTGAATTTACACAAGAAATACTGAATTCGAACGTGCGCGAAGAAGAACGAGTTTAGTATAGGCGCCGCGCAACACTCAACTTCGCTCCCACCGCGGCGAGCCTCCGAGCGCCCCACCACGTCGCGACCGACCAATCACGCGATACTAGCTCTCGGAACGAGAGTATAAAAGGAGAGCTCACGGAGCGAGCATTCGCATTTCGCCGCAGGGTCTCACCCAGCTAAGGAGTTTGACTCCGGAAGACGAAATAGCCCATCGATTGAAGAGTGGTTTGCCCCTCGCAAGAGTATGACTCTTGTTCATCACGTCAACGGTCGAAGAGAGGTTTGACCCTCGTTTAGAGTTTGACTCTTTATTCGACGCTTTCAACACCGAGGGAACAGCAACGAAGAAGAGAGAGATGATTCTGCTCTCGAAACCGAACAGAACCGTAGTCGCGTCCGTATCCATAATCGTAATTTTCCGTCATTTTCCGTAAATATCCGTATTTCGTAATCCGTCGTGTTTTTGTATTATTCCGCCATTTTAATCGTTTTATTTTAATATTTTTCGTATATCGTTTAACGTCGTCGCATTTATTATATTCTCGCTCGTATTTTATTTACTTTATATCGTTTATATTTAATTTATGTTCAATAATTAATTCGTTTTGATATTAATAAACCGTTGTTTTTGTTATCGTAAATTTGTAGTGTTTGTAAATTTTTTTTCTTATTTACCACGAACCCTGATCCGGCGAGCTAATCCGCACTTAAATTTCCTTACATTCATTACAAAATTTAGAAGATTTTTATAGGCTAAGTACATTTCCATGAAGATTTTCCTACTGAAAATATTTTACGACTATTCCGGACAGAAAATGCTGAAGTTCCTTGTCGTTCAAGTTGACTTTTCTCATAAAAAAGTAAAAACAATTAGTAAAATAATTCTTTGCAAAGTTTTTTTAATTTTAGTGGAATTTTTTAGACTAAGTACTTTTTCATAAAGATTTTCCTACTGAAAATATTTGACGACTATTCCGAGCAAAAAATGCTGGAGTTCCTTGTTGTTCAAGTTGACTTTTCTCATAAAAAACATAAAAACAATTAGTAAAATCATACTTTGTAAAGTTTTTTAAATTTGTTATATTTTTATACGCTAAGCACTTTTCCATGAAGATTTTCCTACTGAAAATATTTTACGACTATTCGGGAAAGAAAATGCTGAAGTTCCTTGTCGTTCAAGGTGACTTTTCTTATAAAGAATAAAAACAATTAGTAAAATAGTTCTTTGCAAGTAGGGGTAATTTTACTATATATTTCGCTACACTTTCTGCACCTACTCTTGAGGTGGTGTAAAAGTTACACTTAGTGCAGGCAACGAAAACGTACCTATTAGTAGAAGGGTGAATATGAATTTTTTTGAATTTTATGAAATACTTTTTGATTTATGGAGTGTCTAAATTTTGATTTTTTTTAAAACCAATATTCATTGAATTTTAATGAATATAATCTGTACTTTTACTAAAAAATTTTAAAACAACCTCAAATTTTTTGCTTAGGTACCTTTCTTAGGAGCGCGTCACATATTGATAATAAAATTAATCAAATTTAAAGTACGTATAGTGATTTTAAAAGGGACTTTCAGGAGCTGTAAAGCTGGTGACCTTTTTTCCTATGAGCCATGTAAAAATCACCCAGTAAAAAAAAACTAATTCAAATGAATTGAAACGAATTAACATTTTTGGTAGGCTTCAATTCGTATTTGTCACAAAGTGGGATTCACTTAAGCTCTTTGTATATTCAATTGAATTTAATTCAATATGTACCAATTTGTCCAAACGAATTCGCATTCGAAAGAAATGGTCAAGGAATGCATTGAATTCGTGCTAACGAATTGAAAAAAATTAAAGGCTCAAAACTTGACCAGTGAATTGGTACGGATAGAAGGTTCGGAAGTTCAATACAGTTTCACGAATTCGGGAAAATTGCATCATGGCTCCAATTCGTATTTGTCACAAAGCGGGATTCACGAAAGCTCTTTGTGAATTCTTTTTAATTCATTTCAATTTGTTTTCGTTTACTAGGCAGAGTGAAACCATGAAAATTTTTGAGAAAAATAATAATTTATCATTATGTTACATAGAAAATGATGATTATTATAATTAATTTCTTCAAAAAGTTCCATGGTCTTACGCTGATTTTTACATATCCCATAGGAAAAAAGGTAAGCTTTCGATTGGGATAGGTTAGAAAAAAATAAAAAACATCGATTTTGAGATATATTGAAATTAAAAATTTAACCTTGAATTTCAATGTTAAATTGAAAGAAAACAACTTTTTTCATCACCAGCTTATAGATCGTGAAACCCCCTTCAAAAATCACTATTCAAACTTTAAATTTGATTAATTTTTCTTATCAATACTAGTCACTGATACTGTAGCGCGCTCCCATTCTTTCTGCAATTCAAAATGGAAATATTTTAACATTGAAAAGCTTCTAACATTATTCTAAAGATGAACACATATTTATTAAAAACATTTTATCCTCAAAAGATTAAATTTTGTTTTAAATTTTTTATACCTAAATTGCACCAATTTTTCAGCAATCTTGAAACAAGCTTATATAAAATATATAAAATCTTAAGATTTTAGAGGATTTTTATTAATTTGATAAAATAGAAAACAGAAAAAAAGAATTTAGTAACAAAGACAAAGAGGACTATAATAACAATGGTATTTAGTCACATTCAGTGATAGTTTCAATCAGTTGTGCAAATTAACAAATAATGATGGTAGTCATTCTTCTCACTAATAACCCTTTGTCATTTCGATTAATAGTTCAACAATTGAAGGGCTGGCTGCAAGAAGGGGACGAACGCGTGGTTGAAAGGGATAATACCAGTCAGGTAGCAGTGATCGGTTCTAGGCTTGTTACTGCTACCCGACTAGTACACGGAAAAAGTTCCGGGACATTAGATGCGCCGAGGACAGTGTCAACAGCAGTACAATTCATTTTGCACGTCTGAGGTGCCATTTCGAGATATCAGACGTACAAAATGCACGTCAGATACGCCAAACTTTTTCCGTGTAGTATCCCTCGTAATTGTACACTGAGAGACCTTTTGGACTGCAGCGGAACAACGTATGAGATAGTAGCTCCACTATGGTTTTAGTGCACTGCGATACAATTTTGGGCTCGTGACAGTCCGAAATGTTGGTGAGAAGCTCACCGAAGTAGTGGGGATGCCGTCATTGGTTTGCAGCTAATCAACTTTTGGACTGTCACGCGCCCAAAATTCTACCGCAGTAACCCAAAAGTATAGTCCTGTAGCGTACCACCAAAATGGTCAGTAGCAGCCTATCGAAAGTCTGCTGCTGACCCAAAGGTCTCTCAGTGTAGCTTACGAGATTCAAAATAAGGGTAGGTTATTAAAAGTATGGAATTAGGAAATTATTTGGAAAGAGCCTTTTTTGTAGTTTTTAATTTGGTGTAGTTTTATTAAAATGGGATGAAATTGAAAATTAAATAAATTGAGCCAATGAGAGGCCGCCATTATGCAAAATGATATCTATAGTTTGAAACAATGAAAGGGTATAGCGAAATAAGAATGAAAAATCTGCATTTGCTCCAAAAAAGTTTAAATTATTACTAAAAGTTGGCACTAATGAGATGAAAATTTCCACCAAATATTTTTTGAAAAAATGCATTTTTCCAGGAGTTATGGAGGGGGAAAGCAAAATAAAATGTTTGATTTTTCTCGAAAACGACTCAACCGATTTTAATTTCCAAAATATGATTATTTGTAGAATCGAAAGACGAATTATAAAAAAAATGCTCGAAAAATTTTTGCCCAAAAAAAACCAATAAAAATTTTTTTTAACAGGGTTATTGCATAGGTACTATGTATGAAATGTGACAAAAATATCTCTAAAAGTGTCTACTTTAACATATAATTTTTCTAGATTTTTAAATTTGGTGTAAAATATTGAACAAAATTGAAAACCGAGAACATAATAAAAATAACGAATTCTTTGTAAAGCCTGAATAAAAACAATCAAATTTTTAGTATGATAAGTCTACTTCCTGCAAGATTTCAATACAAAAAATCGGTTTAGTATATTCCCACCCTATATTATAAAGATTTCTTCAAGTTCAAAATAACTGTTGTTAATAATTCAGATTATTAATTAATTCCGGAACCGTATGAAATTTCATTTATGTTTTTTGCTTTTAAATTGAAGATAAGACTGGAATGGTGACGTTTATTTATGTTTTAAATTTTGACTGCAATGTTAAAAAAATATTAAGAAGTTTAAAATAATGTCAAAAAAAATTTAATTTATTTTTTTTTCTTAATTTGTCGATTATTAAAATTTTTAAATAATTTATTAATATTTTTAATTTTCTATCATTGAACGTAGAATATCATAAGAGTTTGAATGGAATATTTGTTAATTTTATGATATTTGCTTTTACAGAAAAATCCTTATGTCAAGATTTCTCATCAATCTAATTCTAGGATTAGAATAAAAATATCTAATTTAATGTAAGTCACTTGTGAAACAAGTTTCCTACACTAAATCGTCACGTCGAAAAATTCCATAGTAACACCCCTTGGAAATTCCATGTAATTTCTCCATGCAATTTCTGAAGATGTTGTATGGAACTTCTACAGCTTTTTTATTTGAATACTTTTATGACATTTTTATTATAATTAAAGTGTAATATTAAGTTTGTTTTAATTTACATCGTTGGGACCAGATTCATTTTTGAAAGTACACATTTTTTTAATCCTAAATAAATTTTAAGAAAGTTCTAATTACACTTCCGTGTTTTGAAAAGATCTTCTTTTATATAAAAACTTTAATTTGTTAAATGAAGCACAAATTTTTTATTTGACTCAGAAAATTAAAAAAAAATTGTCAATAGTAGACAAGCGTCGTTTTTTAAGAGACAAATTTGTTCTGAATCGTAAATGAATTCTAAAAAAAGTTCTGCGTACTTCCGTGTTTCAAAAAAAACTTTTCTTTAATAAAAAAGGTCCAATTTAAGGAAAAAATGAGCAAATTGGAAGTGAAG
Organism: Leptopilina syphax; assembly: GCA_032872505.1. NCBI lineage: Eukaryota > Metazoa > Arthropoda > Insecta > Hymenoptera > Figitidae > Leptopilina > Leptopilina syphax. Next base: position 7,793,015 of record CM065471.1, on the reverse strand, counting down.
TGAAAAAAACATTAATAAATTTTACTGGTCATTCATAAAGAAACTTATTTAATTCATAAATAAACTTCAATTATGGCCAATTCTCACATATTATATTGGTGGATATGGAACAGCCATACGCAGTGTAGAAAAAAAATGTATATGTATGTATATGTATGTGTATATGAGAGACAGTAATATGTATGTAAAGAACACCAATACTGTATTTTAAGAACAGAAATACAGTATTGCTGTTTCAGCTGTATGTCCTAACCATACTTGTATCACAAAATCAACAATATCATTTTTTCAGTGTGTTACGGTATTACGGGAATTCCCCTTACTTTTTTTTCATAAAGATAAGAAATATTACTTCTTTTTTACATTTGTAATCTCAATCAACAAGAATTTAATAAATTTTGAAGAAATGTTCCATGTTTTGTATAGTTATTTGAATTTTTTTCTCTGCTATTTCTCTCATTTAATATTACGGCATTTCAATATTAATAATAATAATAATAATAATAATAATAATAATAATAATAATAATAATAATAATAATAATAATAATAATTTAATAATTATAAATAATAATAATAATAATAATAATAATATAATAATAATAATAATAATAATAATAATAATTATAATAATTTAATAATAGTAATAATTTGTGCAGATTAAAATTGAAACAAAATAAGATTTGATGTAATAGAATTTCTAATATTTAAAAGTTCTAACTCACTTAAATCTCACTCACCTCCTATAAAATAACAATTGATAATTTATTATAAAAAAATTAATTTAAGAACAAGAGTAGGTTAGACAGATTAAAGGTTAAATCTGGTTAAATCTGCCTTCCAAAATGATCTCTGGGTTAGAAGCACATAAAAATTTGTATAATAAATTGTTAAATGAAATCATAAAGGAAGGAGAAGAAAATGTTCTATTAAAAGAGGGGTTTTGTAACAAAATTATGTTAAAGAAACTAATATTTGGAACTTATGGTTTCTATAAAGAAAAATACATAAAAGATTTTCAGAAATTTTTAAGAGGACGACATTTGTCTCAAATCAAAAGTGATCTATCAGGTGCATTTTTTCACGTATTAAAATTTTTTAAATAATGTTTTTTGATATAATATTTAAATTTTTTAGAAGTAAATAAGATACTATTTTTTCGTATTATTTTACATTTTGTTGTCATGATAAATAATATTCTTGATATTTTAAAAATTATTAATTTTTAAATAACTGACTTCTTGTAGTTAGACAATAATTACTGATACAAAAAAATACAAACACAAAAAATAATATTTTAATTTGGAAACGGTTTTAAATTTATAGTAACTTAATTTTTTAATTTTGTACGAATTTACAATTTATTCGTTTTTATTTCTTTTAAGCCAAAAAATTGAATCCAGACAGAGAAATAGACACTATTCAAGATCGAGAAGAAGAAAGATATTTACATTTGATGATGAAAGCAATTCGTGAAAATAAATCGATTTTATCAAAATTTATATTTAAATGTCAAAATATGGAAGAAAAAGTCTATTTGAACGATGCTGAAACGTTGGAAATTTTTAAATCCATGTTCCCTGATAGGAATCGAAATGAAAGTGGCTTCTGCAAAATCAAAAATAGTTTTAATAGAAAGGTGGAGAAGTTAAAAATAATTTACAATTCGGAATTCACGGAGGTTCAATACGCAGGTGTGTCAGAGTAATTAAAAACAAAGGAAAATAAAAAGAGAAAATGAGAATCAGAATTACAATTATAGTAAAAGTGAGAATAAGAATGAGCAGGAGAAGATGAGTATGAGGAAAATGAGAATGAGGAGAATAAGTATAAGGACAATGACAATGAATATGAGGAGAATGTTAATGAAAGTGAAAATAATAATTACAAGTAGAATTTAAGTTAGAGTGAGAATGAGAATTGCAAGTAGATAATGTTCATATTATTAATGTTGTCTTTTTATATTTTACGTAACAGCTGAAATTCTTTCGCCATATGCTGGACCATCGAATGAGCAACACATTGAGAATGGTATAATATTTCAATTGTTTAATTATTTTAATAATATTTAATGTAAGATAAAGTAGACACTTATCGTAATCCACCTGATCGTCCACTTTTCAATTGTAAACAGTTATAAAACAAAATGAATTAGAAACAATTTCAGGGTGGCCACAAGACTGACTATCAATTTCCCTGACATTTCCCTGACATTTTACTGACATAACAACGAATTTCCCTGCTAAAAAATTTTTTTGTTTAGAGCAAAAAATGTATTACATGACCGTCTTAATTTCTTTAATTGCCCTGACAAAAAAAATTTTCCTGACATTTCTCTGACTTTACTGACAAAGAATTTTTTTCCTGACATTTCCCTGACTTAACTGACAAAACATTTTTTTCCCTGCCATTTCGCTAACTTTACTGACATGTGGCCACCCTAAATTTGTGTGTTACTAAACATATTATACATCACCATAAAGAAACCTAAGCTTTTGTAATGAACGATACATTTTTCTCCGTTACATTTTTGGCATTTTCATACTTGTTTATTTCTAAATTGTTTTAACAAATAATAAATTTCTTTTAGAAATAATAATTGGTTTAGTATTTTTTTCTAATATATTTGTAATATTACGTGCTTTTGGGATATATTTTTCAAAAAATCGCGACCCAAAATAATATTTTCTTTTTAAATGAGAATTCAACCACGAAACCACTTTTTCTCCCTCATACCCTTAAACAACAATTTATTTTTATAACGTTTTATTTTAGTTGCTTTAGTGTTGCAAAAAATTTCGTATGGCACACTGAGAAAACGATTTATTTCATTAAAACATATTTTGTTTAAATGAAATTTAAAATATCTTTGCTATACAGTCAAACATATTAAAGTTAAATTGAAACATATTTTTTGTTTCATTTAAGGAAATAATATATTTAATTCAAACATAAGTTATGGTTGATTTTAAATTATTTATAATCCACTTTTAAGTTTGATTCAAAAATAAAGTTTGTAAACATAATTTTTGTTGAAATCAAAGCAGAAAATGTGTTTTATTTAAACATAATTATTCAAATAAATTATATTTTTGAATCAAAGCAGTAAATGTTTTCTATATATTCGAATTAAGCTTACAAACTAATTTCAATTAAACAAAATCACTTAAAATTATTTTTCTATTTGAATTACACTACCGTCCGTGAGTATCAGGACGCCCCTTTTTTCATGAGTGGAAAAATGCTTAAAACGTAGAAAATAAGAATGACAACAATTTTTCGTAATTCTTTCCTGAAAGCTAATGAAATTATGAAAAGACCATGGAGAATTTTTTTAATTTGCCACAAGTTCGCTGCAAAATGTTGTGTTATTCTATTAGATTCATTCAATAATAAATTATTGTTGTCCCGATAGTAAAATATTTTTGGATTGATTTAATGACATTAACTATTTAACATGACTTACTAAATGCAAGAAAGGAGTAAATGTTAAGGATTACATGAGTCAAAGCAGTGATCACTGTTTTAAAAATAAATAAATTGTAAATATTAAAAAACAGGCCCGTACCATCAAGTTCTTTGAGACCTCTTACAGATAAGTGACTTTTGCGGTGGTCCCCATACATTTTGATTGCTTCATCCACAATCAAAAAACCAAATATTTTCTTTTAGTGGTTGAGTACAGATCGTGATTGAACTAAAGGTTTTCATAAAAATTGAAATTTGAATATTTGACAGATTTTTTGTCAAATGAACTTTTTTAAACCAAATAAAATCGGTTCTAATTAACCAAAAAAATTTTGTTTGTTCAATCACTAGCTATATTCAAACACTAAAGGAAAATATTTGTTTTCTTGATTTTCGATGAAGCAGTCAAAAGATACCGTGACCACCACAAAAATCTGTTCTTTTTCAATGGGCCCGTGTGGAAATTTGTCACGTATATGTACCGTAATGATATAGTTTCACTAGTTGCTATCTAGTTGCGATACCGTGAAATGTTGTAGTAACTATCTTGAAATGTAACGCTACGGACATCAAGTTTCTAGATAGTTTTACTATATCAGAACAATATAGTAAAATATTATAAAGCTATAACAACGGGCTTTAGTATAAATTTCATTTTTAGAAACTTGTTTAATACTTCTATATTGATTTATGGTAAATATATTTGTAAAAATTAATAATAATAATAATTAATAACAATATGTACAATATAATTATATAACAATATTAACAAAGTTTATAATTATAATATATAAACTATTATTAATTTTTAACAATATTAAAGATTTTAAAAGGTGCAACAATTTCATTGAATTTAAAAAAAAATTTCGATTATTCGTTTTCTTCTTTTATACCATATTTTATTTTTAACAAGTCCAGTTATTTATTTGTTATTATTTTAAATTCTAATTAAGAATTTCAACCTATACTACACTTCACATTATTAACAAAAATCACTTAAATTAAGACGGAAAAATATCGCACGCACGGGGGTTCGAACCCTAGACCTTTGGGACGCAATACGAATACACATACCACACAGCCACGCTGACTTGGAAGATGTGTTGCTTAAAATACCTTTTCAGTTTCGAGACTGCAATTTTTGCCTTTATTTATAGGGGAGAGGGCCCCAAGGTGGTCAGGGCCCTAAGGTGGTCACCCTAAGAAAATTTTTGTATATTAGTTAGTATCTTCAAATGTTTTTTGTTATTGTTATTATTTGAGAAGACAAAGATTTTAGTAAAGTTTTGAGGTAAATAGTCGTATGAGTCTCTTTGTAACGTGAACGACGTAAAATTTCTGTTTTTAAATGATCGAGAAATTTTTTTCTCAGGGTGTTAAAATCATCGAAATTAACCATTTTAAATTAGTAAAAATTGTTATAATTATCTTTATATATCGTACAATAATATTCCAAATGAATATAATTAATATTGTGCTTTAAAAAATTTTTTCATTAACGTTTAAAAAATTGTGTCTTGGCCCTAAGGTGGACACTTTTTTGGCCACAAGGTAGTCACTTTTGATTTTTTATGAAAATGTGTTTATACGCCATATTTATCAACATTTATCACTGTGAATGTGAATTTTATCAATTTTTAAGTTTTATGATGAATAATAATGAAATAGAATTATTTTCAAAATTTTACCTATGTAATACATACACAAAAAGTATCATTTTTGACGAAAGGACAAAGTGCAAAAAAAATATGTAATAAGTTTCTGTGATCCTGAAAAACAATTAATATTAAATAAACAACTTAGTAATACGTTTTTTACATTTTTTAAAAACTTTTTAGTGAATTTTTGTATAATGACCACCTTGGGGCCACTTTTTTAAAAGTCGAATTTTCAACTTTTTTTAAAAAGTGCCATAACTTTTTTTTTATTAATGAAATGAAAAAAACTTTATGATAGGAAGTTAGGTAATAAGATAAAGTTTCAAACGCCGTATTATTGACCTTTATATATAATTCCATTTGAAATCTACAGTCGTTCAAAAGATGGGTGACCACCTTAGGGCCCTCTCCCCTAATAAATTGTTTGTAAATGGTAGGGGAGAGGGCCCCAAGATGGACACCTCTTCGATTGATGGCTCTAAAATCCAAACCGAATAAGATATGTTAAAATGTTTTGTACTAAATGAAAGTACAATTTATTAGGTAACTTATGGCCACTGAGATAAAATTTTACTTTGAACTTAAACATTTTTTATATCATTTTTTCTAATTGTTAAAATTTTTGACCAAAAAAAAAGTGGCCCCAAGATGGACACCTTAAAAATCACTTTAAAGTGTGGTAAATTAAAGATAAACATCCTGTATTAATTTTTAAACTAATGTTTAATCATTTTTCATACCTCAGGCACAAAATAGGCGCTTTTAGATAGCAGCCGACAGGAACTAAAAGCCATTCATTTGTCAACTTGAATGAAAATGGCGACCTTTTTTTCCCATGGGCAAAAAAACAGCTATGGTCCCATGCGTTATTTTGCTCATGGGAAAAAAAGGCCACCATTTTCATGCAAGTTGAACAAGTGAATGACTTTTACTCCCTGTCGTCTGCTATCTGAAATCGCCACTTTTGTGCCTTTGGAATAAAAAATATCGTAAGTAACACGGGACTTAAAGGCTGCCAATTTATTTACGATGATTTTTGTGACACGAGTGGAGGTCGAGGGCGCCGTAGGCGCCCTCGACCTCCACTCGTGTCACAAAAATCACCGTAAATAAATGGCTACCTTTAGGTACCTTGTTGCTTAATATACTATTATTCCATTTACTGTAAATTGTAAAAGTAAAAACGACTGAAGCGTCGCCGTCGTCTCAAAGAACCTGTTGGTACGAATTTACGTAATTTTTAATATTTTCTTAACTAAAATTTTACAAGTTATTTTTTCAATAATATGCTTTAAGATATAAAAGATCTTTAATTAAAAACTTTATTTTTTTGGAAAAAATTATTATTAGACATACGTATTCTATTTAACTACTTAATGAAATATAAACAAATTATTAAATAAATATTAATTAAATATATGTGATCCATATAGATTCTTTAGAGGAATTATCAACTCACGATGTAATTAGTTGCACACGACTAGAAGATAGAATGGAGAATATGTAAATATTAAAATATTATATGTATATAATTATTAAAATTTTCCATTTTAATTTGAATTTTATCAGAATCCAATAATTAAAACAGAATTTGTTGGGATCGAACAGAATTGTCGGTGAATTTCTCCAATATGTTTTTGAGTAAAAACCATATTGAGGGGATACGACCAATTCTGGGTTTTCACAGTCAATTCTGTCGTCTTGAATTAGTTGATTTCACGATTCATTGAACCGATTTGTCATTGTAATCTAAGAGTCTGATTATTTTAAAGAGTAAAAATGACTATTACGAACAAGAAATAATGAATATTGTTAAAAAGTGAAAAGGTTAAATTTGACAAGTGGACAGATGTTGGGGGAGACTAGGTACGGTTGTTACGTTGTGCAGTTGTTTCAAATGGAATATCTCAGAAACAGTTAGTTATAGAGATGGGGTTCCAAAGAGAAAAATGTTTAGTTTGTATGTACGAACTTGCTGCAATATGTTTAAAAATTATATGCAAGCTTTACAAGTAAAAAAATAGGCACTTTGGGTTTTAGAGGCCAAAAGTAAATATTTCTCTGCCTGATATTTTTTAAATAATTAATAGACCTTTATACTTAACAAAGTAAAGTAAAAACCTTTGATTTAATCATTTGACCAAAAAAATTGGAGTTAATCTCTAATCACAGTAACGGTTTTTATCAAAATTGTAACAACTGCACCTAGTCTCCCCTACCATACGCTTTAGCATAGTATACATATAAATTACTTGCATAGCTGCGCAGGCAGCTACAATGCAATGAAAATAAGGGAGAAAAACCATTTATTTTCATTTTCTTACTCTCTTAGGGTGTGATCTCATGTCAGCAAATACGTCGACCGAAAGCAGAAAATTATGAGAGTGAGAAGAACAACAATATCTACCTATGTCTTCTACACTCATGATATTCTGCTTTTTGTCGACGTATTCTGCTCACATAGGATCGCATCCTTACTCTCTTTGCATCTCAGCTGCCTGCGCAGGCAAAAGGAAGCTGAGCAACTACTTTAAGGAGCATTCAGACCTCTGCAGACTGCCTACCTGCGCAGGCAGAACATCGTTCACACCTCACTTTTCCCGTTGAAAAATGAGGGAAGATTTGAATTTTAATAGATATTTAAATTTTCCCTCATTTTTCAACGAGAAAAGTGAGGTGTGAACGATCTTCTGCCTGCACAGGCAGGCAGTCTGCAGAGGTCTGAATGCTCCTTTAATGTATCGTTACCGACAGAAGACTGTGAAAAAGAGCGCCACATTTAAATAGTGAAATTTAGTTCAAATTATGTGTCCACCTGTCACATTTAACTTTTTCACTTTTTAACAAAATTCCATATTTATTGTTCGTAATTGGAATTTTTACTCTTTAAAACAATCAGTTCAGCACGGAGAGACCCACATTTGTAAAAATTACTAAAAATGGTTGTAATGACCGGAAATAAGGGGACTTTTATCATAATATACTACAGAAATAGGTAAATTTACAAAAGAAAATAGATAAGTTTGTTACATTGAAATAGCAAGTTTTAATATTTTGTTTAAGAGTTGTAAATGTAGCGAAAATTGATTATAGTTTTATCTAATTTCATTAGGCAAAATCTGACAAATGAAAACATTTTCCACTAAAACCTACTATCCACTGTAGTAATTTTTGGTGAGCAAGTGTGGCTAGCGAGTACATGTCATATGGAGCCTGCATTTCTATATTGGTTGCTAACTTCGTCAATCTCCGTACATGAGCCGATGCCATATATCCGATCATTGACAGTGACTATGTTTCGCGTATGTAAAATAAATATGGATATTATATATAATAATTAAATTATCGAATATATACTTTATTATTTTTTTTAATTATCATCTTTGGGAATCAGTCTTTCGTAAAAAAGGCGTACAAAGGCCATCTGTTTCTTAAAAAAGCTTATAATTAATAATATTGAAAAAATTGCAAATCTGACCATCTTACCCCACCGGCGGGTAAGATGGGGTACTAAAAAAACAACCTATTTCTGTCGACAAATTTTACAAGTAAAGGTTGCATTTTTATCTTTGACATCGACACCAGCACAAATGCTCAAAGCCCATTGGCCGCAGACAGAACAAGCAGTCCAGCCTTCATTTGAGTCTAAATAATAACCATTGCAATAGAGACAAGGTGTATTTTCCACTTTACCATCGCTAATTGATGATTTAACCTGACAAACTTTTTTCTTTTTGGACACTTTTATTTTATTCAGTCTCGATTTGAGTAGTTTTCTTAACTTCTCTTATTTCTCTTTTCTTTTGCTTAATTTGTGTACCCCGTCTTGCCCCACTCTCTCCTACCCCATCTTACCCCCACCTACGAAATTGAAGAAAAAGGTTAATTACTACAATTTACGATTCAACAAAAAAAACGTATGCTTCCCTTCTTCTGTAACCCTTTGCAGTTAGAAAAAAATTTATACAGTTCATTAATTGTCATTATTAAATAATAAATGCCTCCTAAAAAATGTGAAAAAATGACAAGAAAATCGTCGAAAACAGTTTTTTTTAGTAAAACAGATAAAAGATTTGTTCTCATGGCTTTTAGGTTTTATAAACAAGAAATTATCGTCCCGGTGCAGTATTATGTAAAATATAATCGCGATTGGTTAATTCGTTTGTTAAATAGGGCCGGTACCCCGTCTTGCCCCACTCTCCCCTAAATTAATAAATTTTGCATTTATTCCTGTCCCAAGAACTATGTCTTATAATAAGTTGTTAAAAGTAAACTGCTTTCTCGTAAGTGCTGTAAATTTTCATCATTCAATATATAAGGAAACAAAGATGTATACTTTCAGTGAAATTCGTTGTCGTGCGTGCAGTTGTGTATTAGTGTATTAATTAACCGGGTCTATGCATATAAGTGAAATAAACATGTGTATGTCTTCAAATATTTATCCAACAAATATATAAGTGTGTGTGTGTGTGTCTGTATATGTAAAAATCCTTCCAGTTTATCTCCATTAGTCAAGAATTGACGGGAAACCGGTGATAAAAATCCGTATTTTTTCTTTCACTCTTTCTTTCTGCATTTACAAACGACTATAGTAATTTTACGTATACAATACTTCTGAGTTTACTACAGTTGTTTGGAACTATTGGACGAAATAGTAAGAAACTTTGCTAATTTGGTGAACATTTATCGGATTAGTGACTTAGTATAGAAAATAGTAAAAACTACAAAAAGTCCCCTTATTTTTGGTGGTTGCAATGTGAAAATAGTAAATTCTAGTGTGATTTTATACAAAAATTACACATCTCGGTCTCTCCGTGAAGAGGACCAATTCTGTTTGTTCACAGCCAATTCTGCTTTTTTTTAATGAAACAGATAAAAGTTAGAATTGAAATTTATTACTAATTTTGTTTTTTAGGGATGAAGGAAATATGTTAAAATTAAAAAAAAGGAAAAATCCAACTGAATTGTTGATGGAGTTGAGTGGAAGATTTGAAATGTGGAAGAAATATAAATAATTAAATTTCTTATTAGAAATTACTTTTTAATATATTAAAATAAAGTTAATGAAATATATTTGTTCAATATAAAGGGTAGAAAGTCCTTAAGGCGCCATTAGGAAAAATTAGGATTTATAAATAAAAATTTTCTTATTTTTACATTCTGGAAATGTTTTAGAAATGACTGTGAAAATAAATAACAAATTCCTATTTATAAATTAAAATTTTTCTTCTTGAATTTTAAAAATGTTTGGGGTATGTTGCTGCTCTCCAAAATTCTTTCCGGGCATTATGTAAAAACGGTTGAATCGATTCAAAAGTTTTGATTAGTTTTCCTATTGAAAATCCCCACACGAAATTCAACATGGAATCCTATATTATAAACCATGTAAATTCAGTTTGCTAAAGTTGTTTTTTAATTGATCCTGTCAATACTTAATTCCTTTAAAAATTTTTTGTGGTCCTGTGTTATTAGTAGAAGTGTATAACTATTATCAATTAAATATTTAATTGAATCAAATAATATTTATTGGAGTCAAATAAATGGTATTTGATTCAAATACTGAAATTGTTCGTTCAAATATCATTTAATTGACTCTAATAAATATTATTTGGTTCAATTAAATATTTAATTGATAATAGTCAATCAATCGGTTATTTAAATCAATTAATTTTTTTTCAGTGTAGGTACTTCAGGAGTAACAATACTCTAGATGCAGACATAGAGACTAATTGTTGATAATTTATTTTTGGAAAATGAAAAAAGAAATAGGATTTCTTTTTGGAGGGTTTGTTAAATACATATTAAAATATAAAAAAAAATTTTATGACAAAATGGCGGCGATAAATTTCATATTCAAAATCGACTATTTTCTTATGATTTTTTGACAAAAAATAAACAGTAAATTATTTATAAAATTTACATCTTGATTTTACAACTTTAAAGTTGAAAAATCTATATGTACTTCCAAATTTGATAGTAAACAGATTATAAAATTTCTTTGATTTTTGTTCTAGGACTTAAACTTTCCAAAAAAGTATTCTGGCCTTAAAAAAATAATCGATTTTGAATATAAATATTTACCGTTGCCATTTTGTTATATAATGTAAACCAGAAGTTTTTTTTCATATATTTGTAGGGGGCACTACACTGATTTAAAAAAATTTTAACTTTCTATATCGGCTAATTTATATAAGCGTTGTTACATTCCTCCTCGGTCTCCCCTAAGTTCTTTTTTTGAAAAAAGATCCGTTAAATCGTAATATAATTTAAAAAAGAGGAAAATTCGTATATTGTACTATATATAATTTTGAGAATTTAAAAAAAATTACAAATAAGTACAAAAACTCAATTATTTTTAAAAATTTTAATAAAATTCTTGTCAAAATTTCAATTATTTTCAAAAATGTTCCTCAATTCAATGATTTTCAATCATTATTTTAATAACACTTTCAAAAGAATTCAAGTATTTAAAAAAATTATAGTAAAATTGTAGTCAAAAAAATAATTATTTTCATAAAATCATACTAATTTCACAAGAGTTTTATTATTTACAATTTTTTAATAAATTTCTTCCCAATCGTTTAATTATTTTCATAAATAATAATCTTAAAGTAATAATAAAATGTCCACTTTACGCAGGAATATTCCAAGATAACATTGAGAGAATATTCTATACGGTAATATTGAAAGAATATTCCAAGATGATGTTTCGGGAATGTCCACTGTAATATGAATGGAGTATTCCAGTGTGATGTTAAAGGAATATATCCTGGGAATATTTAAAACTTTTATACATTTTTAGTACATTTTTCGAAAAATGTAATTGTTTTAAAAAATTTAATTAAAATTTTTAGAATAAATTCAATTATCAATTATTTTTAATAATTTTTGCAAAAGTTCTCTGAAAATTTTCAAATCTGTTTGATTATAATGGAATTATTCAAAAATTCTTCAATTAAATATTTAAAAAATAAAAACTTGAAATATTTTCAAAAAGTAAAATTTAATTAAATCTTTTCAAAGAAATTAATTGTCAGTTAAAAGTATAAAAAATTCAAAATTTTAAATATTAGTCTTCATTGGAGACTATTCTTACACTTTTAAGAGGAATTACTCTTAAGTTGAGAATAATCCTCTTAAAATAAGAGAACATTTATTGAGCCATATGCAAGAGGAAAATATGCATTGAAATACACTGAAAAAACTGGATATTAAAACTCTTAATATACTAGATATTTAAGAAAAGATGCTAATGCATATAATCCAGATGTTATGGTTTAATATCTCAGATGTTAAAAAGTATAATCTGCAAATGTGAGATTATGTTTGAACAAGTCTTTTTCCAATATCTTAGATATTAAATTTGAACATCTAAGAAGTTTACATAGTTCACTGTCACAGATATTGTTCATTAATATCTAGATAATAAGGCTTAATATCCATTTTTCTCAGTGTAAGAGGAATCCTCTGAAAATAAGAATATTCTTTTTTAGTGTAAAAAATATTTTATTTTTAATATATTTTTAATTATTAAAAAATATACAATGAAACCTTTAAATTTAATTTAAATATTTTTTAAAATTAATCATCATTTTCACTTTCTTCCTCGTAGTCTTCATCATATTTTTTAGTATATTTTATTTTTGGCACCGATCTTTCTCCAAATTTGATTCTTAATTTATCAATTTTTTTTTTTTTTTTTTCTTCTTCTATCAAAAGCTGAAAAGTTTTGTTAAAAAGAATATGAAAGGTAGTTATATGTTTTTTATATTTTGTTTTAAAATATTTTTACATTTTCAGCATCGTCCTCATCACTAGAATCTGAGCTCGTATCAATTCTTCTTTTAGGAGGAAATCTTGTCCTTTCTCTGCGCAATCTTGCACTTGCTGTTGCCAAGGAACCTTCACGATTTTACAAAAAAAAAAATTATTTGCATGTAATGATAATAATAATTGCTATTCTTATTATTGATACTACTATTAACCCTTTGGGTCGCTGAATGCGAAACTGGAGTCAGTTTTTAAAAATTCAAAATGGCAGATCCAATATGGCGGGAAACATGAAAATCGATTATGAATGAACAGAATTTTTATTCGTAAAAATAGTAATACGACAGACGATGCGCATGAAAACTCTCCAATTTTTATTTTCCGAATCTTTATTTTATGGAAATTCTTTTTATCTAATAAGAATTAATTATAATTTCTTTCATTCGAAAGAATAATTGTCAGAAACATTATGTTTTTGAATGACTAATTAACAGAATGTTTAATACTCCGAAAGAAAGTTTTTTATAATCTTCAAATAACCGAATTATCATTTCTAAAAATTATTATTTTTTATATAAATTTCTTTTTGCAACACTAACCTGTAAAATTGAATTTTACACACAGAAAACTGTGTGTAAAGTACTTCATTTTATAGCGGTGTGTAAAGTGTTACTTTACACACCGCTAGCAGTGTGTAAAATGAATTCCAGTGTGTAAAGTGATTTTCAGTGCGTAAAATGATTACTTTACGCATTCTTGTGACTGTTTGATGAGAAACCATGAATTAAAGCTTTTAAACAACAATTTACAATCACATTTTTATTTTAGCTTCTAGAAAACTTCATTTAACAGTTCCCCCACTACACCTAAACTTTCAGTAATATTGGCAATATTGCTGCAAGTTTAGTTGCTTTAGTGTTGCAAAAAATTTTGTATGACACTCGTGCGTAAATCAGATTATACTTGTGTGACTTGCAGCACTCGCCTTCGGCTCGAGCTGCAAACGTCACACTCGTATAATCAACGATTTTACGCACTTGTATCATAAATAACTATATTTACACTAATATTTTCATTTTCGAAATGCCAATTTTGATAAATATTATTTTATAGACTTGATAATAACAATTATAATAATTATGTTCCCGAATTATTATTCAATACAATTTTAATATTACCGAATTACCAATTCTTAAAAAATGTATTGTTCGTAATAATATTTTTTTATAATGTGTAAATGTTCTACTTTCTAAAGTTTCTAAATTTTATTTTATCGAAATATCATTTTTTATAAGACTTTTTTCATATCAATGTTTTTCAAAATAGTTTTAGCTTTTTCAAATTAACATTACTCATAATTTTCTTTACTCTTAATAAATCTTCTTTATAATTACTATATTTTCTAACTTGTATTACAATTCGTGAAATATAAAGAAATTGAAAGGAACTCTGCTTCTTTTGGATTTCTAAAATTGATTAACTTCTCTTTAAGGGGTGAAAGGTCTAAACGGTGAAAAATGCATGTTTTTAACAATTTTTTTTTGGCGATACGCAGAAAGTTAATTTATTTTATCGCTTAGCATATAATATTGCAACATTTGAACAATATTTCTCCAAATTTTAACATAGGCGTAGCTAGGTAGGGGCCAGGGGGGGCACGGACCCCCAGAATTTCTCTGGGCCCCAGCGCAGCATGGGGCGAAATGTTAAAAAAAACTCAATTTTCAAAAAAGGACAAAACATGTATTTTATGCGAAAATATCCGAAACTTTTTTATTGAAAGTTGTAGAGGACAAGTTGTCCTACAATATTGATACATAAATATTTGCATCTAAGTGGATTATATTGTCTAAAAAAATCATTTATGCAAAATTTAACCTTTCGTTCCAGACTCCCCTATTTTGAAAAAATTAATTAATTTATAATTATAAAGGATTGAGTTTTTATATTTAAGGGGTAACACTACTCTAGAGTCAGAAAAAGAGACCTATATCTTTGATGATTTGTTTTGAGAAAATGGAAACTAGAATAGGATTTCTTTTTGGAGGGTTTACTAAATACATATTGAAGAGTAGAAAAAAAAATTTTATAACAAAATGGCGTTGATAAATTACATAGTAAAAATCGAATATTTTTTTCTTTATCAAAACGGCCAGAAAGGTTTCTTGAAAAGTTTAAATCCTGGAACAGAAAACAAAGAAATTTTATAATCCATATAATATAAACTTGAAAAGTACATAGGAGTATTTTTTATATCAATTTTTGTAAAAATGGTGCTCCTTTTTAGTAAAATAATCAATTTTTCTTCAAAAAATAAAAAGTAAATTGTTTATAAAAAGTAAAGTTGACATCCAATCAAAAAACTCCTATGTACTTTTACTTTTTTTTTATATATATATTATATACATTAGAAAATTTCTTTGTTTGCCCATATGTAAGAGGAAAAAATGCTGCAAAAGAAGAGGAATCGTCTAAAATTGAAAATATTTTTTTTCTGTGTTCAATATGTATTTAATACATAATATTTGCCCTCCAAAAAGAAATCCTATTCTACTTTTCATTTTCTCAAAACAAATCATCAAAGATATAGGTATCTTTTCCTGGCTCTAGAGTAGTGTTACCCCTTAAATAATTAAATTTTAATAGAACTTTGAGAAAATTATTTAAGATAATTGATGTAGAGATGAAGTTTAGTTGTAAATTTCTTTTTAAATTCAGAAAGGGTCATATTCGTAATTTTTAGAAATGATTAAAATTCATAAATTTTGATCATTTTCCGTAAACATTCATATCTTTTTGTAAAAAGAATTTTGTCAGAAAAAATAATTTAAATGTCAGTAATTATAGTTAATTATTATTATACTTTCTTACCTTCTTCTATAAAGGCAATAAGCGCTCGACAATATTTTCCTTTATTTCCAGGGCATTTAACCGCATAAGTTGCACATTTTTTTATTTTCTCTCCATTCTCTACTTCTACATCTGCAATTGGAACTAAATACACATTGGTATTACAATGTGTAGTACATTTATTAACAAATTTTACACTTGCCCACATGTTTGGTAATTTACTAGCGATATAACCTTTTTGGTAAACATATATTTAACCTCGCAAAGACAAATGACAAAAAAAGACGATCTTACATTGACGCTCAACAATTTTTGTTCACCCTAACTTTTTTTAATTATAAACCTTTTTTTATCGCATTTATAGTGAATAGACCCCTTAATTACTATAGGATGGACAAAAATTTTGAGCGCCATTGTAAGGTCGTCTTTTTTTCCTTAATTTGTCTTTGTCGTGAAATATAGGTACCTCTACCAAAAAGGTTATACTATAGAAATTCAGAAAATTAATGAAAATTTGAATCATCGTTAATATGTCGTCATTAAAAAGAGAAATCATTTCTTATCTTTAAAAAAAAGAAAATTTAAAAAAAATTAAGATTAGGACATAGAAAATATTTTCCAAATTTTCTGTTTCTCAATATGTTTTCACAAAATCTATTTTTCTTTGAAAAAAGGAATTAATAATTTGCACCATTTTAGGAAACTTTCAGTTTCTTTTGAAAAAAAAATTCATAATTTCTATTTGTTAATTACAATTTTAACGAAATATTATTTTTTTAATGAATGAAAAATTTCATAATGCCTAATATTCAAGTTTGGCCGCTAGAACCGAAAAAATCTTACCTAACTATCCTTGCCCCATTAGGGTGGTCCAAAAAAAGTAAAATCGAAATTTTAGTGCTCTCACCCCCTAGGATTGTTCTACATGGAGAAAAAAAATACCCCAATTTTTTTTTTGAAAATAAAAAAATATTTAGAGGTCGCTCAAAGCGCTCAAAGTTTCCCATGTAAAATGCATGGGGGAAAACACTTTTTCGGAAAATTGGTATAGAATCCTTGAAAATCGATATTTTTCATTCAGCAAACTCTGTTTCTCTTCATAAGACTTCAAAGAATAGTGCTAAATTGTTTATTTAATCATTTTTTTAAATTAACTATTTTTTATAGTTCCCCAAAGAACCCCTATAAATTTCAAAATTATAAAAAAAATCGTTAAAAAATATTTTTTAATATTTTTATCAAAGTTTTTTCCTAGATTATAAATAAATAACAAAAATATTGATTTTTAAACATTATTCCATGTAATTGCTAATTTGTTTTAACAAATTATTATTATTGTTTATTTACAACTTTTTATCTAATTGAGCTAAAGAGTTCCGATTTTTTCTCAATTTTGCAACTTTTTAGGCCGAATGTAACCAGTCATTATCAAAGAATATTAATTTTACCAATTGTTTAAACAAATTACTATTGTTTAACTTTCACTTTTTATCAAAATGAGCTACAGAGTTGCAACTTTTTCTTAATTGTACATTTTATTTTTTTTTGTGTGGTAATATTTAATGTAAGACTTAATTATAGAGTAAAAATTGTGAACAATAAATGTATTATTATAAAAATGTTAAATACAAAAATTTTTATTTACATCATTGAAATTACTACTGCGATAGCTTCAAATTTAAAATAACAATTTGTTTAAGCAACTGGTAAAATTGTTATTCTTAGATTGTTGTTAGTCACTAGTTACATTTGACTTGGAAAAACGCAAACTTGAGAAAAAAATTGCGACTCTGCAACTCAATTTGATAAAAAGTGGAAGTTAAACAATAGTAATTTGTTTAAACAATTGGTAAAATTAATATTCTTAGTTAGTTGATAGTGACTGGTTACATTCGGCCTGAAAAGTTGCAAAATTGAGAAAAAATCGGAACTCTTTAGCTCAATTAGATAAAAAGTTGTAAATAAACAATAATAATAATAATTTGTTTAAACAAATTAGCAATTACATGAAATAATGTTTATAAATCAATATTTGTGTTATTTATTCATAATCTAGGAAAAAACTTTGATAAAAATAGTAAAAAATATTTTTTAACGATTTTTTTATAATTTTGAAATTTATGGGGTTTTTTTGGCGCACTATAAAAAACAGTTAATTTGAAAAAATGATTAAATAAACAATTTAACACTATTCTTTGCAGTTTTATGAAGAGAAACAGAGTTTGCTGAATGAAAAATATTGATTTTCAAGGATTCTATACCAATTCTACGAAAAAGTGTTTTTTCCCCATGCATTTTACATGGGAAACTTTGAGCGCTTTGACGATAACTCATGCATTTACCTTATGTTTTTTAAAGAAAAAAAGGAAATGTTTATTTAAAACAATTCTAATATCTACTTGTTTATAATTCAATGGCTCCAAATTTCAATTATTCAAAAATTTTTCAATTTAAAATATATTCAAAAATTCAAATAAACGAAGGGGAGAGTGGGGCAAACCGGACCCCCTAACGGTTTTTTAACTCTTGTAACTAAACGAATCAACCGATTTAATTTTTCGATGGCTTGTTTGAAAGATCATTTAATTGCGCAACTTTTTCCCAGAGACACCTATACTTTATCTTTTATTGTTTAGTTGCTGTGTTAACTTTAAAAAATTTTGCGAACGGTCCGGTTTGCCCCACCCCCTGGGGTAAACCGGACCCCCCAATGGGCAAACCGGACCGTTTGCTTATATATTTATAATATTGCATTTACGTAATCTACAATAATAAGAAACATAAAGAATCATGTAAACAATGGTTTTACTAATGAAAATAATAATACGGGATTGAATTTTAATTAAATAAATATTTAAAAAAAAAAAAATAAAAATATTTGTCATTATCAGAGAAACAATATTAATGGGTCCAATTTTCATTGGAAGACCATTATTTTTCATTGTAAGTAAATATTTTAATGAAAGAAACATTTTATTTAAAAATAATTTTTATGAAACTTTAATTGAATGGAAATATCCTATGGCCGGTTTGCCCTACAGAAAACAGTCCAGTTTGCCTCACAGGCCCATTTTGAGAATAAATTTTTGTCAAAAAGGAACGCTTTCCAAATTCATCAAAGATTTTTGTGGTAAATATTCCTGAGGTGTGTACCTTCAAAACCCAAGACCTAATATTTGAAAACATTACACGATTTTCTCAGAATTTCCTTAAGAAAAAATTCGTAAAAGTGTAGAAAAAAACTAAAAAAAAAACTTTTGCTCCCTTCGTCGCACAAACGCAAGCTAAAACTGTCAGATCGAAAAAATAAGGTACGCTAAACATGGTTGTTTTAAATTTGTAAACAACACTTTTTCCAATTTCGCCATTTCGGAAATATTGAGGGGGTCCGATTTGCCCCACTCTCCCCTATTATTTAATTAACAATTCTTCAAAAACTAATTTCTTCGAAATAGGTTTAAAATTATTAAAAATTCTTATTTTTTAAATGCCTTTAAAATTTAATTATTCATAAAAATTGTTAAAACAAATTTTGGAAAATTTAATTAATTATTAACAAATTGTGTTTAAAGTTAATCTTTTTAATAATTATTAATTATATAAATTTTTAATTCTTTGCAACAAATAATAAAAACAAAAAAGGGATTGATAAAATCGATGACATCAAAAAACAAAAGCATAATCAATGACTAGCTTCAGGTGTTGAATTTCTTGCTTTTTCTATGTCAGAGTTGAAAAAAATTAATTGAAATATTTATATTTGGTTATTGCGAGTTCTTAATCTATTATCGAAATTTTAAAAGCTAAAGAAGTCAATATTTTTCAAAAATATCACGTAAGTTATAATACAATGTTTTTATTTTATTACATTACAAAATCGTGAATAACTCTTATCAATTATACAAACAAAATTGTTAATTTTGTCACTTTTAATGAAAATTTACTATATAGTATTTTTAATATTTCAAAATTCATTCTCTAATTTAATATTAGTAGATACTGATTATTTTCTAACACAAATTATGATTTGTTGACGATTAAATTTTTGAGTTTATTCAAAGGTTCCAATATAATTACAAAAATATGTCTATATATTTTATATTTGCGTCCTTCTTTTTCTGCTCTTAGTTAAATTCGATTAAATCCAAATTTTTTTAAGTTAATGTTTATACGACTGTCGGTAAAAAAAAATTTACCATATTTCAAAATCACGTTCATATCCTCATACGAAACTCGAAAGTGTAAGGCCGTGTCCACCAGTGTCCACAACAGAAGTTTTAAGGAGAGTCCACATAGAGTCGACGCTGAGAGTGATATCTGTTCATCTCTTTCTATCGCACGATTTCTGGTTTACGCCGACGTTTTTACGCCGTCATGGGACTGTACCTTAAGGCTTAACTTAATTTGTTTACTTTCGCATAACCTCCAATTACTAACAGGCGCGTGTACAAAATTTTGTGTTAAATATCATTAATTTGTTTTGTTTGCAACATCATACATTCATACAAAATGAATGTTCGTATGATCGGAGTTGCCACAAAAATTTAGTTTTATGTTTTCCTGACTTTCCACTGATTTCCTGACAGAATTTTGACTTTTTCTTGACCCTAAAGAATATTCTGAGTCACTCTAAAAATTATTAAATACATCAAAAACTTTTCTATTGCATTTATTTACAAATTTCCCTAATTGTAAAATTATTCAAAAATACCAATAACTTCATTTTTAAATAAATAGGTACCCAGATAGCCAAGCGTACTAATCATTATTTTTTAGTACAGCGTATTGGTATCGTACTCATATTGTACTAGCACCAAATAATATGGTATGTACATACCAGTACGATACTAGTATAATAACGGTATGTCATACGGATAGAATTATGAAATTGCCAAAGTACTCCGTACGAGTATAACACTAAGTACAATACCAGTACGCCGAACTAATTGGGATTTTAGGTTATGAATTTACAATGCTTCTCCGCCATTATCTGTACGATATACCAGTACAGTACCTGGTACAGTGCGAAGGTACATGGCTGGTACAGTAATAGTACGCTGGTTATCTGGGTATATTTAAGGGAAATTTCAACTCATCTAAATTTTTGTTGTTTATGGGTGATTAATTTTTTTCTAACAAATTTTGGTATTTTAAATACTAACATGCTTTGAAAAATAAAAAAATTTAATTTATTAAAAATTTTTAAATAAATACAAAAATTTCCAAAAAATTCTGATTTTTATAAAAAATTTAAATTGTGTGAAAAATAAAAGAAAATTGTAAATCAGTTAAAAATTACTTTCATTAATTTTCTATAGTACCTATAATATGATTTCAGGTACTGAAAGAATGTAAAAAAAATTTGAAACCTTTAAAATGGTCATTTTTGATTGGCTCAAATTTGACTAGTAATTCTTAAAAAATTCAACTACTTCCACATTTTTTATTATTTTTCGTTGCCAAATTTTCTGTAGGCTTTTCTTACGATTCTGAATAATCAATCGTATTGATTTTGAAAAATTTTAATTTTTTCAAAAAATAAAATTTTCAAAATGGCTAAAATGTTTTTTTTAATTTTAACTATATAGAATAAATTTAGATCCTAGATAATGCCAGAAAAACAATTGGCACCTTTTAACAACGTAATTATTAAAAAAGGGTTTTTCACCGGTCCCTCTCCTTAATAATTATTATTTTTCCCTAGAAATTAGGATTTATTTTAACCACTTTGAAATTATTTTTATCATTTAAATTCATTTATTTCTAAAAATTAACACAATAATGCTTTTAATATTAAATTATTATCTGAAATTTTAACCGAATTTCATGTTTAAATCAATTTTTATTAGGAAATTATACCAGAATTAATTTCTTTAAATTCAAAAATAAATAATTTTATAATAATTCCTTAAAATAATTGATTTTAGTGGAAGAATTTTGTTGTCTTTTAAGATAATGGAATTTTTTGACAGAATTACTTAAAACTTTTTAAAAATAATTGATTTTCTGCAACGAATTAAAAGTCATTTATAAAAATAATTGAATTATTTCAACGAATTTTATTATTTTATTCCATAATTTAGTGTTTCTTAAAATTAAATTCTTTTGCCGATTTTTAATAAAATTTTTAAAAACAATTGCATTTTTCGAAGAATTTATTTAAAATTTTATTAAAAATATTTGAAATTCTGTAATGAAAATAGTTGAATTCCTAAATGAAATTACCTATATTATTTATAAAAATAATTGAATGTTTTCGTAGAATTGAATAAAAAATTGTTTTTAATAATTAAATTTGATAAATTTTATAAAGGTAGTAAATAATGAAAATCGATGAATTGCGATAAACATTTGGAAATAATTAAAATTTTATTTAAATTTTTGAAAATACTTAAATTTTTGTAGAAAAATTTTGCTGTTTATAAAGGTTATTGAATTCTTGACGCAAGATATTCGTTAAAATTTTTAAAAGTTATTCAATTTCTTTAAAGAATTTTATTTCTTTTGAAAATAATTGAATTCTTGCGATGAATATTGTTATTTATGAAAATATTTGAAGTTTGCAAAGAGTTTTATTAAAATTTGTAAAAATAATTGAATATCTGTGAAGAATTTTATTATTTATCAAAATAATTGCGTTAAAACCTGAAATAATTGAATAATATTAAAAAGTTCATTTTGTATTAGAATTCGTGGTACTTACATAATTTTATTGGCAAACAAAAAAGACATATAGATTCAAAATTTTCTTATGAATTCTAAAAATTTAATTTTTTCCAATACTTTTAATTCCTGAAAAGAATTTTATTATTTTTTAAAATGATTGAATTATTGCGAAAAAATTGATTAAAATGTTTAAAAAGAATTGAATTTCAGTGAAAAATGTTTTTTATTTTAAATAATTGAATTCTTCATAAGAATTTTTTAAACATTGTTTGAAATAATTAATTTTTTCAAAATATAATAAACATTATGAAAAATTCATTTTAAATAATTGAATTTTGATGGAAAACTTTATTTAAAATAATTGAATTTTTTAATCAATTGATATAAAAAAGTAGAGGAGAACGGGGCGAGGCAGCCAAGATTTTACATTTTGGTTAGCGAAGCAGGTATTTAAATAAGTTTTTTCAATTTTAATATCGCGTTAGAAAGCTTGTCTTATTGGGTACAAAATCGCCATAGAACATTTTGACGTAGGTTGCACTTGAAAATTTCTACAACCCTTTTTTCCCAAAGGACCACATTTTGGCATACAGTAGAGACTCCATTATCCGGACTAATGGATGCAGGCACTTGTCCGGATAATCGAGTAAAGTACGAATTAAACAAATTTTTGATTCATAATTGTATGTATTTATTTGCATATGTATTAAAATAAGACTAAAACAAACTAAAACTTTTAAAGACAATAATGTTAATAAATATTTAGTTAGAAATATTTAAAAATATTTACATAAACATTTTCTTAAAATAATTAAAACACTTTAAAATGCAACATTTCGTGTTTGTTGGCGGGGAGAAATTTAAAATAGAAGTTAACGGCTTAAGACCTTA
Organism: Leptopilina syphax; assembly: GCA_032872505.1. Lineage (NCBI taxonomy): Eukaryota > Metazoa > Arthropoda > Insecta > Hymenoptera > Figitidae > Leptopilina > Leptopilina syphax. Next base: position 7,769,713 of record CM065471.1, on the reverse strand, counting down.
TAAACTTTATATTAAAAAAAATTTTTTTTAATTTTTAAATTTATCCGGATAATCGAAGATCCGGATAATAGGGGTCCGGATAATGGAGTCTCTACTGTATTTGAAAAAACGTGGGGTGAGGCGGCCAACTATTTTAATAGTTAAAAAAACATAACTTAAAGTTAAAATTAGTAAAACATAACAAGGTAGTTGTCCTTAACTTACTTTTATATTGTTAGTAAACTTCAAAAATTTACATTTGAATAATATTATAATAATAAAATTAATTAAATTCAATTTAACATTTTAAGGAAATATAAATTTGTTATTCTTAAAAAATGGTTTATAAAATTCAATTTTAAGTTTAAAATGTATTGGAGCAGGAAAAAAGAGAAAACATTTAGAAAAACCAATAAAATCAATACAAAAAGACGAAAAATTTAGCGTTGGCTGCCTAACCCCACGAGTACTTTTTTAAGAAAACATCCACAAAACCCGTAATATTAAAAATATTGCAATTCCATTAACACCGTCGTCTTCAGCACTAAATTCTGCATTAAAAATCACTTTACAAGAATTTTATTCGTGTAACTCTATTAATTAAAATCACCAAAATAACTCTTAGAAAAGTTACATCCAAAAAGTCTGTTTTCTTAAATGATACTGTAATTGCTAAACTGCTGTAGCAATAATGCCCATCTGTTAGCAACTAAAGTAAACTACCATAAGCAGTCTACATTATCAATAGCTCACGATTTGAAAAAATTATGCAGAAATAAGAAGCAATTGGCTGCCTCACCCCGTTGACTGCCTCGCCCCGTTCTCCTCTAAATAATGGCACAAATTCGAGACAAAGTTAAATAATTTAATTTAATTAATTAAATTATGATAATAATTGTCTCAAATAGTCCGCAATAGAACCACTCATTGAAACGAAAGCATATATTATGCTTTCGTTTTCCAGAGCGCGCTTCTTTGAAGCAAACAATTTTTCATTTGATTTAAATTTACACGCATTTTCTTCAAATTTATGTATTAGATGCTTCAAATGAATAATGTCAAAGAAGCAATAAATTATTCTGTTGCTATATATAGATGAACTATAGAAAACAATTTGCACAATATCATCAATTCTACAGTACCGTACTTTTAATTTAAATAGTTTCATTTTTTCGTTTTAAGCAATATACTTTTCGATTAATAAATGTGTTATTGAATCAATGACGGGAAATTCAATAGCATGGAGCTATTTGATTCTACAGCACTTTTTTTCAGTAAATAGGAAGTTTAAGTAAAATCACTTCCAAGCTTGCGTGGCTGTGTGGTTAGTGTATGCGACTTGCGTCCTCGAGGTCTAGGGTTCGATCCCCGTGCGTGCAATATTTTTCCGTCTTAGTTCTAAGTGTTTAGTGTATAATTCTCAACAGTGTTTTGCCAGAGATATTTTAATACTGACTGTCGGTAAAAAATCAGTACTGGACAGCTTTATCAGCCAGGGATTTCCCAGTACTAATTTAGTACTGGAGTCAGTACTGCTATACTAACAGTCAGTACTGGGTCAGTACTATGGCAGCATTATATTTCTTCTTGGGCGTTTTTATCACTTTTTGCCATGCCACAACACGAATTTCGCGTTGTGGACAATTTGAAGGAGCCACAACGCGTTGTTAAACTATATTTTCGCTCAATGAGCGTTTTCGGTCTTTGAGCCTAACATATACAAAAATATTCCAAAAAGTAGGATCCCCCCTTAAGATATTTGTCGCGTAAATTCGTTTTCGTCAGTTTTTTTTTAAATTTCATATAATTATTCTTTGGATATTTATCTACAAAATAAGGCCTATTAAAATAAAATTGACCGTCTGTAAGTCTCAAAAAATGAAAAAAAAGTTTAGATTTTTAACATGTCCGGTATAGGAAAACTATATGAAAACCACAGATTTTTAATTTTTGTACTTATACTAATCGTCAGATTTTTTAGAAAAATTAAAGTTTTATTTATTGAACCAAAATGATCTTTTATAAAAAAAAATTAAAATTCTTCACCGTCTCGTTTAAAAGATATTTAACATCAAACTTGAAAAACTATTTTAACATTTATTGTAAATGACAGGTGAATTCGTAAACGTGGCAATAGCGCTTGTTAAATACTACAGCTTGTCTACTACTTTTGGCGCAAAATTTTTAAAGACAGCCATACACCAAACTTGCGACGTTACCACAATCGTTTTTTATGCGAGAGGTTATGAATATACTTTGAGAACATCTGTGTGTCAAAACTGTACGTCCGCAAAAGTTTTTCGGAAACTCGCATTCATAATCGTTTTATAAGTACAGTCAACGGATACAAACTTTTGAGAGTGACCAGTCGCGCGACAATACCTTAATTTACGAAGACAATAAAAATAATATAATAATTTTTTTTGCCAATTACTTCACACATCACTTAATTGTTATGTGATTAAATATTGAGTCTATCTTTTGAGCACTTTATAGTGTTATTCTACGTAAGCGAGCACTTTTTTCATGTTTCCAATTGTTTACTATTTTGTACCTTGTTTAGGGGGTGGTGTCTCCCCTTAAGCGGATATTAAAATTACTATGACTTATCCCTTTCAAGTAAATTGAAATTATTTATTACGCCTCGGTTTCCCCTATTTGTACATGTTTTTTTGCTTTTGATGTTAAAGTTGGGTGTGTTCGAACTCTCACGTAAGTCATATTTGAAATATTAATCACGTCGCCTACTTTTTATATGGTGCTTCAAAAAGAGTCAAAAATGATATTTTTGACAATTTGAACCCGTTTTCTCAAAAATTGAGACGAGATGAGATAATTTCACTTACAGATTTCGTTATATACGGCAAAAATTCTGTAAGAATTAATGTCGTTTATTTTTGTATCAAAATTTTGTCAAACAGTGTTACTAGCTGTGTTAGGTAACAATAATTGCTCTATCCATATAATCGCAAATGAGTTAGCTACCACAACTAATAACTAACTAATCTAAATAAATATTTTTCTCTGTTTATTTTATATAGTTTTAGCTTTGTCCAGTTTTCACCTTACTTCGTTTTCTAAACGAGAAATTACTTTTATCATTATTTCCAGTTCCATTTTAAAAATGCCAGCCTACACACCTGCTGAGTATTTGGAGATGGTAGTCCTATATGGAGAAATGGGTTATAGTGCACTACAGGCTGCCGAAGAGTTCAGGCGCAGACATCCTGGCTCAAGATGCAGTCATGGTACAATATTGAGAGCAGTGCAACGTGGTCGCGAGAATGGAAACGTAGCTCCGAATCACAGGGACAGGCCTGGTCCACCCGCTGTTGCCAGGAACCCAAGAGATGAGCAGCGGATTTTAGATTATGTGCAAGCTCATCCCCGAGCCAGTATTAGGGGAATGGTTAGAGCACTAAACCTGACCTTTTGGACGATTCAGCAGTTTTTGCGTGATGAGGGGTATTATTATTATAACTATATTTGAGTCGTTAGTACTTATATATACGTATTTTTACGTCTAAATTACAGGAAAAATATAGCGAACCTAATCGGGTATTATATTTGCGAATTAGAAGGGATAAAAATTGAATTTTTTCGAAAAAATGACACTAGCCCTCCTCCTTAGTTTTATGTATCGTGATCCAGTGGTCTGAAATTCGGTACACATATTCACTTTTAATTGCAGTTTACGGGAAAATATATAGTGAATCTGACTATCCACACAAATGCTAATCCTTTTGCTTTTTGTTTCTTTTTGAATGGATATTTGGGCGGAAGTTAAAATCGTTCAGACTTCGGTCTGCTAAACCGTGACATATTGCCCTAGTGCTTCAGCCACTTTAATGCAGCCAGTTTTTCGATAAATTCTAAAGACTGAACCACAGTCTGTCTTGGAGGCGTCTGTTTACCAGACTTCGTCCCCAAGTGGAAAACCCTTCTTTCAGTCCGTTTTAGAAGGTATAATGACCCTAAAGCGGGGTATAAATTCCACTCTCTTGATCATTCTATCCTTTACCATAATTAATTCTGGGATTGATAAAATTGAACGTGGAAGCTTTGTGTGCATGCCACCAAATTTCTACTTACCCTGCGCAGTTACCCTCCTCATAGTGAGAGCCGCCTTTTTCACCGCAGCAATATGCAGAGGTACTGCGATTCGTATGAATCCAACGCAGCTGGCGGCCTGGTCTTTATAGTCCCTGTAATGCCCTTATCCAGGATTACTTTCAGATACTTAGCCGATTCGGAAATAGTCATTATCGTATCAAGGGCGCAAAATAGGTGATTAGGACGATGGCGAGATGAAGGGACCGAGGGGACATTTTCGCACCATCGGCTTCGCCTCGGGCGTGAAAATGTATCCGAGGTCCCGAAATCTCACCAAAGTCGTAATTACATTTGCGCCCATGTTGCGAACATATTTTTTTTGTCCTAACTGTATGAAAAAGTATGGCATTGAGGGCACGAGCGAAGCGGGCGTAGAAGTAATTTTGCGCCCGCTTGAACTAGAATAAGCGGGCGCAAAAGTACTTTTTCTAACACACGCACTGAAAGTACATCATTTCTCACCTATAAAGAGGGTGGATAGTACGTCTTTCCCGAAAGCAGGGAGAGAATGTTACTTTCCCTCCCCGCTGTGATGTCACGGAGAGAGAAAGTAATATTTTTTTCCTGATGCTATAATAATTTGTAATTTTTTTTAATAAATGCAAAATATAAAAAGAGCTATATATTTTTATATTTAATAGTTACCAATAATTTCTTTTAACTTTAAAACATTCTGATCTCGATAAAATCAGTATTGTCCAATAATTACTTTTCTTATTATGATCTAATAATAATTATTTTTAATGGTCAAACATTCTTATCTCAATATAATCAGTATTGTGAATATTTGTTTCTAATAATCTAATAATAAATTAACATTATAAAATTAATATTATTTATTTCAAAAAATTCCGTTAAATAATTGCATATTTGTACTTTCGCTTACGTGTGTTAGAAAAAAATTATGAGAGCGAGCTCGCACTCGCCTTCGGCTCGTACGCCCGCATCCTCGACCCCGGGAGAGAATCAGTTAATTTGCGCCCACTTTAAGTGCCCGAAATGACATACTTTTCGTGCAGATCAAAGTTCTTTTGAAAGTATCAAATTAATACTAAAACGGATCAAATTGATGCCAAAAATTTCTATCAATTTTTAATTTGATCCATATTTTTGGTATCAAATCGTTGCAATTTAATACTTTCAAGTTAACAGTGGTAGGACAAAAAAGAAATTTCTTTTCCATAAAATATCGGTTGCTTTAAAGTTTGCATTTCCCAGTGAAAACTATTATATTCATTTTCTCTGGGTTCACAGAAAGTTCAATTAGACCGTACCAATCTTTGACAAGACAATATTAAGTGTACTTTCCGTAAGTTCCAAGAGGGTCTCAATTGAGTGCCCACTTATAATTATTATGAAATCATTTGCATAACTTTACGCATAATATCCTTGACATTGAGATTTCTAATCAGTTCATCAGCCACTAAGCAACACAATAAAGGAGAGAACTCCTACTTCTGGGCACCCCTTTGAGACAAGGCCTGTTACTCCAGCCTCACCATACTCGGCTTCTAGGGCCCTTTCGCGAAGCATACTATCGATCCACCTAATTATTGGCTCGGGTACGCCTCACTTTCTGGCTGCCCTACAGATAACTTTGCTAGAGGTGTTAAGAAAGGCAACTTCAAAATCAAGAAAGGTGCCAACCGCATAGCCACCACTGCTAATTTGTCCCTCTATTCTACCTACTGCAAAATGCAGGACTGTTTCAACTAAGAAACCTACTCTATAAGCATGTTGTCCCGGATGTAGAGAATAATTCTTCAGACATTCTTGTCTAATGAAATTATCCACCAGTTTCTCTAACACTTTTAATATATAAGATAATTTAATATTTATGATGTTAAACTAATTGGGCTGAAAGTTTTTGCTGGCAGTATAACCTAACCGACTGGCTTTCGGAATAAACACAACCCTCGTATTCTTCCAAGACTCCAATGTAAAACCAAGAGCTATACACGCTCTCATAATTTTTACACAGGGGAAAACCTAATACATTCCAATCCCTTTTGCAGAGGGACCGGATGTATACCGTCCCTCTAAGGGCTTAAATGGTTTGAAAGACCTTATTGCCCAATCAATCCCTTCCGGAGTCACAATTCTGGCTGCTACTTTCCAGTGTTCCCGATTTCCTTGAGCAGGGCCGTATGCTTATTTTTGTCCCTTTCAATTTTTTCTAAAGCATGGCGGGGGAACATCACGGACCACTTTAACTATACGCTCCTGCTTTTAAAATTCAGTTTCTGAATCCGCCCATTTTTCTCCCACTTTGGACTATTGGTCTCTAGCTAGTACCTTCCAGTGTCTTATCTACCTTTTCTTATTAGAATTACGGGCATCATGATATACTGATATCCCATGCTTGCTGATTCTTATGTTTTTGGCTTTATTAACCTTCTGCCTACGCTGACTTATCCCCACTCTAGGACTTTTAAATGTAATTCCCATAGTCCCCACCAGGCGACCAAATTATCGTTTTTTGTCGATAACGGTCACTTGAGTAGGTAGAGGGTTAAAAAGCTTTCTTACTGTTTGCCTATATCCTTCCAAACAGGAGCTCCATCATTTGTTACTCCTGTTGAAGTTCAATTTTTTGCTACTTTGGTTCTATAAGAGGTGGGGAAGTAATCCATGGAGGCCTTGAGGTCCTTAATATATGAAGTCCAATCAGTACTCCTAGGATTACGACCCCAGCTATCTTTCCGATCTTCCGATTCCATTCTGAATGTAATGATATGAGAGAAAGTCTATATCAGACACCCTCCAATCCCTCACACCACCGCACACAAACTTGAAACAGATCGTGATGTCCAGTACTTCTTTCCTGTTCAGATTAACGAAAGTTGGTTCATTACCTTGATTTAGAATTTCTAAATCCGTATCTATCAGAAACTTTAAAAGTCTTGTGACTCTGTCGTAAATGTCAGTGGTACCCCATACGACATGGTGTTCATTGGCGTCCCCTTCTATTATTAAAGGGAGACCTCGCTATTGGCAAATAATCTACAAACTTCTCCACCTCTCTAGGTTGTGCAGGTTCATCCTCCAATCCCGGAAAATAAGCTGAAGATACTACAACCTCCCTTTTATTTCCGTTTTTTCAAAGTACTTAGCCTTTACAACAGCTAAGTCCCTAGTAGTTAATTACAATAGTAGAAAAGCGTCTAGATTTCTATAGTTTAAGCAAGCCCTTGGAACTGGTTCATGTGGTGAACTTACTAGCTTCCCACAGCCATTATGTAATAATAATAATTAGGTAATCTTACCCTTGCATACCCAAGGTTCATGAAGAAAGGCTATAGTTGTCTGTATCCTTGCAAGATTCTTGGCTAGAATTGCCGAAACACCTTTACAATGTTGCAAGTTAATCTGCATACAGATCGATCAAAAAAACATTTTTAAAACAGATTCATGATCCGCTCTGACGCCTCCACACCTTAATTGCCAGCATCATGATCCTTAAAGATGTCTTTTCAACGCTTGAATGTGTGGCATTGTTGTTATTTTCTATAGTATCCATTGAGGTCCCACGAGAAAAGAGGAAAAAAGGTCCATCCTTAAAGAGCCTTTATTTAAATATAAGGCTAATTACATCTGAGAGGTCGCCTAATATCTCAGAGTCCTTGTTTAAGATCCTCCTATTTGGAGCCCCACCATGGAAACAGGACGTCCGGAATGACGGACCCCTCCTGTAACACAACCGTTCCCGAGATTTACGGTTAATTATGCCTAGCGATGGTCGTCCTCCGTTCCACTCCACTCCCCGGAAGGGACCCGAAGGATTAGTTTAACCCTAGTATCATTCATCCATGCCCTGGGACACTGCCCAGCGAAACATAGTAGATTCAGTTTCTTGAGTGGCCGACCCATTTTAAAGGTTTCACACCTTCTGTCTCCCCGAAAGGTATCGAGATTGTAGTTTACTGCTGAAAAAAGCCCCTCAAGCAACCTCCCACCAACGCCAAGGTCTTGAAACCCCATAGAGTAGGTAAGCGAAAGCGATAGACCGTATTAAATAGTAATCATATTTATTGAGAAATTTAATTTGTATTCAATCGTATTCAAGCGCATTTCGAAGCAATGTGAACTATCGCATTAAAAATATTAATTTTTAGTTCCAATGCGTAATTGTCGAATAACGGGATTCACAACATCTTCGCGCCAATGCAAAGCAATACTTTTTAATACGACGTTTCATGTAGGGAGCTGAATTTTTGTATACATATTTATTTTAGCGTGAAGATTACATGAAAAATATAGCGGACTTGATTGAAGGAGGTATTTACGAAATAAAAGGAAAATAAAAACGATTTAAAACATGAAAAATATGACGTTTTGGCATCTCTTAATTTCGACATTAAAAAAGAATTTTGTTTTTAGAGAAAATAATCTTGCAAAAATCATGTTTAATCAAGAATATTTCTCTTATTCGAAAAGTATTTTTCTCTTATTTTAGAGCCAATGTAAAGTTTGAAAGACGTTATATTGTATGTGGTTCTTTACTTTGCTTCTACTTTAATCGCTCGCCCTGTGAAATTCATACTTGGGAGCTGAGCCAGGTTTTCTCGTGTGCAGTCAAATATGATAATGTTTGACTGATATTTTGGAGTTTATAGAAAGATCAATAAATAAGCAGTCGAGTATTGAAATTTAATTTATACGACTACTCAACTTTTTCGAGTACTCTATGTCTTTCCTAAAGCAGTAATACTTTTCATTTAGGATGGGACGCATTTTCTACACATTTTTAATAAATTCAAATACTTTATAGTTGCTAAAAAATCTAAAATACTAATCAAATAATTCATGATGCGTCTGAAATAGGTTTTTATAAAATGTTCCTGCACTCGCAATTTTCTTGTGGATTTTTGAATCAGTGAAGTTTAAAGAATATTTTAAAACCAAAAAAATCGCCTGAGCCCTTTTTTAAAAAATTAACACTTAAAATATTTTTTTTTAAATTTTGTATATCTAAATTGTTTGAAAAGTCGACACTGTTTTCATAGAAACAGTGTTTTTAAACATATTGCTAAGGTCAGCCAGTAGGTACACTACCGTCCAAAAGTATCAGGACGATTACATTCGACTCTATAAAAAAACATGCCATCACTTTTCAATCATATCTCGGAAATAAAAGGAGATACAAGAAAGAATTAAATACGGTTAGAAAGATGATTAAATTTTGCGTAAAATAAGCCGTCTTTAAAGTCATTTCGATAATTATTTGTTGAGTTGTAGGTGAGAAAGAAATAAAAAAAAATTATCAAATTTTCTCCATTTTTGTCTCTTGACTTCAACTTTTTCAAAAATCTAAAAAAATTTAGATAAATGCTTTTAAAAAACACAGAAATCTTTGTTAGAATTTCAGCTTTAAAATAAGCCTTCGAAAATTAAAAAAGGTTAATCCGTCTTCAATATATCATTAAAAATGTGGAGCCGGTGTTTTGACCCATTAGTGCATTGAAATTCAACAGTGACGACTCGATTCTGGCTTCGCGCGGCAGCGAATGAGAGAAAACAGTGACGAATTTTTTGCTGGAGAATAATAAATAATGATGTTTCACGAGGTTATATAAAGAAACTCAAAAGTTCATCGTTTCCCCGCATGAATTCGTTCCTGTTTTTCTCTCTCATTCGCTGCCGCGCGAAGCCGCAATCGAGTCCTCACAGTTGAATTTGAATGCACCAATCGGTCGAAACACGGCTTCACATTTTTAATGATATATCAAAAAACGGATTAACCTTTTTTAATTTTCGAAGGCTTATTTTAAAGCTGAAATTCTAACGAAGATTTCTGTGTTTTTAGAAAATTTTATCTAAATTTTTCTAGATTTTTGAAAAAGTTGAAGTCAAGAGACAAAAATTAGAAAATTTGATAATTTTTTTTATTTCTTTCTCACTCTACAACTTGAAAAAATAAATTAACGAAATGACTTCAAAAATGTCTTATTTTACGCAGAATTTAATCAGCTTTCTAACCGTATTTAAATTTTTTTGTACTCCTTTTATTTCCGAGATATGATTGAAAAAGTGATGGCATGTTTTTTCATAGAGTCGAATGTAATCGTCCTGATACTTTTGGACGGTAGTGTACATAAAAAGTCTTGAAAATTGAATGTTAGTTTTTGATTAATTATTGTGTGTTCTTACGGCCTTCCAAGTAATTTTAAGATAGCGAAAATTGGTTAGTGGGTAAATTGATATGCTCAAAGAACTTTCCAGCAAGATATGTGACATATATTTTTTATTTTGTTTATCATTTTTAACATATTTTTTTCCTTTTTTAAACATAAATATCAAATCTTGGACCGATTACCTCTATGTGAGATAGTAATTTTTCTTCGTGAATTGTCTCTGACAGTTTTAGAAGTTAGTCTTTTTATAATATTATTTCTTACAATTTTTCTTCAATTCCTCCTTTCCTTTGTAGATTCCGTGACTTCCACTTTCAACAGGTGCAAGAGCTAAACGACGCAATTGATCCGGAAAGGCGGTTAGCTTATAGCAATTGGCTCATTGCTCAGCACAATGCTGACAATGCATTTTTGGATAAAATCCTTTACACTGATGAGTCCAATTTTGGGCGGTGCGGGACATTCAATTACCACAACAACCACGAATGGCGTCAAGAGAATCCACGTAACGTTATACGTACCAGAACTCAAAGGAGAATCTCCTTAAACGTTTGGTGTGGAGTTATTGGAGATCGTCTCGTAAGTATTGTTTTAATTGTAACTGGGTAGGTGCAGCAGTGGTGGATTACAACTTATTCACAACTGCTGCTGTGCATAAGTTAATTTATGTTTATGCGATTGTAAAAGAAAGAAACAGGTATCAATGCCTTTATGCGTCCCAACTTTGCCTTCCAGGCTTCCTCCAAGCTCGTGACCACAACAGCAAGGTTAAATTCACGCTTGTTGGGCCCTAGGACCATCACCTTTGTTCATGATGATGGTGGTCCCAAAACCTGTACCAGGGCCTGTTGTGCCTCTTCTGTCCAGACTAAACCCTGGTAAAGACGTTCGTCAATCTTTTTCGCTTCATCGTGCCTTTCTCTGACGGTCTGAATAAGCGATTTCAAACCTTTCAGTCCATCCTTTATGGCCAGGTTGACGTTTCTCTGCACCTCGCAGATCTTCAGCATCTTGATGACCTCTTCTGCAATCATATCAATGCATCCTGCCTCCTCCTCTCGCAGCTTAATGCATCTGCCACAATTCTCGTTGCAGCTAGCAATGTTAAGAGCAGATGCGTTGCTAAAAAAAATGCAACTGGTCTAACTTGACACACTACTCTCACTTCCTCTTCTATCAACTCTGTCTAAGATTATTATCTTGGTATTGCCAAAGCGTTGTTGCCCTCCTGTATCCTTGGGCCACAGGCCACCGCGCCAGGCGCTTGATGGTCGGAACCCGTGATTAACTGGCAGGTACTCCTCATTTTTGGAATCGCTCATTTTGGTCTTGCTGTTTTGGTTGTCCTTCAATAAAAAGCTCTGCCACCACGAAAAGGTCTACTAAATGTGACAAACAGATTGTCAAATGTTGATCAATTACCATATGCTTTTCTGTGCGTACAACGTATGATGATTAAAAGGAACTTTGACGTTACCGGCGGAACTTACTATTTCACATACATTTACTTGGATTTCTCAAGTTTCTGTCGGTTTCGTCAATGTTCCTTTTCATCTTCATACGTTGTAGGTTTGTCACATTTAATTTTTCGTTTTTTCTCAAAATTTCTTATTTCCTTCTCGCAATCGTCATTTTTATACTTCAGGTCACTTACGCTCTTTATAAATATCTCAACTTTGCTTAGGAATCTTTAAATCGAGAGTTTTAAAAAAAAGTATTCACGGTAAGCAAAATGTATTCACCGTAACCCACCAATACGGTTTTGTCGCGAAAACGCATTCACCAAACGTCTCCACCAATACTTTTTCTCTATTTTGAATACTTTTTTTTTACTGGGACCGAAAATATCCATGATGTCAGTCATGTCCGAAAGTGGATAAACATCCACTATTTCCAGCACGTCAAAGACACCGACAAAGTTTGGCAGTGGACAACCATTGGCTGGGCGAGCTACTTCCCATTACTGGCAATTATAATTTGTCATCAAAAATGCAAAATTTTTTGCCATTAAAGTGCCACTAATGTGCCATTACTAGGTCAATCTGCGTCACATCAAGAAAGAAGTTCAACGTCGAGGTATAATGATAGGCACTGTTGATTATTGTACAGTAAACACCATTAAAATTAGGCTGTTGAAATGCCGGTTGTACCCAGGAGAGGTTTTTCACAGTTTCCCTCTTCTCTGTCAATAAAACCCATCAGACGAGTGGTCCAGGCAAATGCGATTACTCTTAATTTCAAGTCATTCTGTAGACGCAACTAGATAAACTTAAGATGGGTGTATACAAAATAAGTAAAATAAATATTTGTCTATATACATCCCTCTTCAGTAGTTAATATATACAATTCTTTGACTTATAATCGCATAAGCATAAATCCGTATAGAATTTTCTAGTGGGAAAAAATAAATTCTTTAGCTTTTCATTGAAAACGAATTTAAAATTTCATTTTTATTTTAAAATGCAAAATTTAGACTGTTTTTCCTTCAAAAATATTTGATAATCATTAAATATATTTTATTTTAGGTTGGACCTCATTTTTTAGATGGATATCTAAACGGAGAGTCTTATGGGGAATTCATTGATAACGATTTACGTCGATTATTGCGCGAAGCTGGGATTAATGAAAATGATATCAATGAGATTTATTTTTCACAAGATGGTGCTCCAGCACACCGAGCTGAGGACAACATTGAGAAACTGCAAGAAATTTTTGGACCTAGGATGATTTCTTTAGGTACAGCAGTTGAGTGGCCTCCTAGATCACCGGATTTCAACGTCTTAGACTTTCATGTCTGGGGTCAAGTGAAAGATTACGTCTATTCGGTAGAAATTGAAAATGTACAGCACCTTAGAGAGAGAATTCTTGAAGGATTTGCTCAAATTTCTCCCGAAATGCTGCAAAATGCAACAAGGAGTGTTTTAGAACGAGCAAGATGTTGCATTGCATGCAATGGGGATAATTTTGAGCAATTTTTACACTGAATTTCTTAGGTATAAGCACCATTTTAGGGGGACCAGCTGTGAAATCAATCGGCCTTTTTCAAGGCTACACTAAAAGAATTTTGGGGAGGCTGCTGACTTTTCATGTCCGAAATTAGTGTCCCTTGCCCAGGGCTCGCAGCTCAACTCAAAAAAGCAAACATCTACTCCCGAAAGGTGAGCAGCTGCCCCTGAGGAGTTGCTGCTTACCTTCCGGGAGTAGATTCTCGCCTTTTTGAGGTTAACTGTGAGCTTGAGGCAGAGAGCGCTAGCGGCACTCATGTAAAGCCTGCAGCCTCCCCAAAATTCTTTCACACTTAAAAAAATCTTTATGGTATTTTAACTATAAACCCGGGGTTAATCTTAACCTAGTAAAGTTAATTAGGATTCTCAGTAAATTCAAACAGTTTCCCTGGTCAATTTCACAAATCCAAAGCTTGTAAAACTAACTCTGCATTCCCTGGTCAGATCAACTAGGGTAATTAGTTATTTTGGAAATTTTCTGAACTGCGCATGAGTCAATTTATTTTTTGACTGTATTCAGCTCTGTCTTTTGTGATTCATCTTTATTATTTATTTTTATATTCGTTAATCGTTCAAACTTTATAACTAACCTAAAAATTCTGAAATTTCACACAAGCGGAATCGAAATTTTTTATTATTTCAATCACTGTGCTTAAATGTTGTACCGTTTTAATAATGCTTGCATTTAAATGTTATAATTTATTGTTTGTTGATTTTTTATTAATTATTAATGACGTATAAATTTCATAAATAAATAAAGATGAATAGTTCTTGAGCGTTCTTAGCGTTCCGGGTTTTCAATGTGCGTATGCGTTAGAGTTAGGTGTTCCGTCCCCCCGCGTTAAATATTTATTTCCTAAGTTTGTGTTAATTCTAAGATGTATATATATATAAGGTGAATTATGAATGTATTCTAAACAATAATTATTTTTTTTTATTTAATCTTTACTTTTTGTTTGTTATCGGATAATAGAAATTCGATTAAGAATTCTAGTCAATTTGACTATTTTCTTAGCCACATTAACTAGATTTCTAGTCACTTCGACTATGTTTGACCTTAGTCTTTTAACTATGTTTCCCTAGTGGATGCCTCTCGTAACCAGGCAAAACTAGTCATTTCCTGGTATACGGGTGCCAGAAATTTTTTTCAGTGCAGTGTACCAGCCTACATTCGGTTGGCAGTCGGTACTGAAAAGAATGTGGGATTTCTAAGTTCATTCAATAAACCGAAAATAACTAAATAGAGTTTCTGGTGTACACATAAGTTTAATTTTATATAATATACATATATTAAAATAATAATTTTAAATAAATTGTTCAAATTATTAATTAATTTAACTGTTTAATTTCAATTTAAAAAAATAAATTACTTTAAAAATTTAAAACATTTTTTTTATTCATATTTTTAATATATTAGATATAATAGAACAATAGCAATAAAATCCAAATGACAAATATTATTAATACAATTATTAATTACAATTCTTTCTCTGTGAGAAAGCAAAATAACCCCTACTAAAAAATAAAATCACAAAACGACAGAAATTTAGTCTGAATTTCTGATGATTGTAGGCTGCATTTGTTACGATTGCAGCCACAGAACGTCAGGCTTGAGTCATGTTTAATCAGAAAGCTTCAAAAGTAGTCAGGTTTTTTATTATAAAGTCTACACCCTTTCATACCTGGAGAAAGGTCAACTGACCGTCATAAAATGGAAGGGAAATCCTTTTACTTGTTTATATTCATATTTATTGAAACATTATACTTGTTTTTCATCGACTTAGAATTGATCTAAAAATATGCTCTTATTATGTATGAAATATATCCTTAAGAACTTAAATTCAAAAATGATATCCTTTTTGATAATAATATTTAGAAGCCTTTTACGGTATTATTATCAATATTCTTATAAAACGGTTCTTAAACAATTTTATTAATTGATATCCTTTTTTTATTTATCAATTACGGTTTTCGAGATACGTTACAGTTTTCTTAAAAAATGTTTTTTATAATAAATTTTAGATATTTCTAGAAGAGAGTCTCCAGTTGTGAGACGGGTTTCATTTTTGACCCGTAAATTGTAAATGGGTAAACGAAATTGTAAATAAAATACACCGTTCGAAAGGTAACAGAAATACGCAACTTTTATTAAAAGAAAGTATAGTGTTTGGATGAACTCAAAAAATTTTACGATACATTTTCCGAGCACATCGCTTTTTTCAACAAAAAAAAATGTCTCCAGTTGTGAGACACTCATTAAAAAATTGCTAAAATTTAATAAGTTTGACATAAAACGTTATTTTTAGTAGAAATAATTAAATATATTAATAACTAGGGGGGCTTCGCCCCCCTGCGCGCTTCGCGCGCCAACCTCCTATCTCTATTTTTATATTTATTTTAATTAAAATTTTTATAACTTTAAAATAATGTTTTCTTACACGGAAAGAACTGCATGGTTGGGACAAATATATATCTTGAAAAATACGGGATATCCATTTTAAAGTTATCACATCCATTTCTTTAGTTGACACATCCATAGAAAAAAAATGAAAAAAAATTTTCCGTGCATATGAATGCATCATAACATACAACCCCCTATCTGTATTTTTTATATTTATTTTACTTTTTATAAATTTCAAATAAGTATATGACAAAGTACACATGGATTTTTGAAGTAATGAAACAATTGTTATTGACCTTTTTTTAACCTATATGTGAAAAATTATATTATATTTTTGACTTATATTTTGACTCTATTTATTTTTAAAGTTATGTTTGCTTTCCCACCTATTATTTTGACCTAATTTTGGCGTTTTTTTTACTCCCTCACCTATAACTTTTTAAACTAAGTTTGAGGTTATGTTTCCCTCTAAAGGAAAATAAATTTTAATAAAATTTTTAAAAATAGATGTCAGTTTATAACATCTTTTATTGATTTAAACTTACTATTAAATTTTAAGTCAAGCTTTTTTTAACCTATAGGTAAAGAATTTTTTCAAATTTTAATATAAGGTAACGACCTCTTGAAGTATCCTAATTAATTTGCTTTTTTGATAAGTAGGTTAAAAATATGTCAAATTTGGACCTAAATTTTGAGGGAAGGTCAGGTCAGAAGGAGTTTTCTCGACAATATTTACGGGTGTAGATAAAAACTGCTCTTAAAATTGACCTAAATTTTAAGGACAGCGGAAATTGTTTATCAATTTTCTCCAGTTAGGTCCAAATCTTTTAAAATTGACCTACATTCTGATTGCACAGGGAATTGTTTGTCAATTTTTTACCTGTAGGTTAAAACTAACCTTAAAATTGACATGAATATTAAGGACAGAGCGATTAGTTTGTCATTTTTTGACCTGCATGTTGAATCTGCCATTAAAAATTGAACTAAATTTATCGAGCAGACAGAATTATTTGTCAATTTTTGACCCGTAGATTAAAACTGCCCTTAAAATTGACCTACATTTTGAGGTCAGAGAGAATTGTTTGTGAATTTTTAACGTTTAGGGCAAAAACTGCCCTTAAAATTGACCTACATTTTGAGGACAGAGGGAATTGCTTGTCAATTTACCTGTAGGTTAAAACTGCCCTTCAAATTGACATAAATTTTTAAGGGCAAAGGGATTAGTTTGTCATTTTTTGACCTGTAGGTTGAATCAACCTTTAAAATTAACCTAAATTTTTTGAGCAGAAGGAATTGTTTGTCAATTATTATTGACCTGTAGATTAAAACTGCCTTTAAAATTAATCTAAATTTTTTGAGCAGAGGGAATCGTTTGTTAATTTTTGACCTGTAGATTAAAACTGCCCTTAAAATTGACCTACATTTTGAGGTCAGAGAGAATTGTATGTGAATTTTTGACATTTAGGTCAAAACTGACCTTAAAATTGACCTACATTTTGAGGGCAGAAAGAATTGCTTGTCAATTTTTTACCTGTAGGTTAAAACTGCCCTTTAAATTGACATAAATTTTGAGGGCAGAGGGATTAGTTTGTCAATTTTTTACCTGTAGGTTAAATCTACCTTTAAAATTGATCTAAATTTTGAGAGCAGAGTTTGTCAATTTTTTTACCTGTAGATTAAAACTGCCCTTTAAATTGACATAAATTTTGAGGGCAGAGGGATTAGATTGTCAATTTTTTACCTGTAGGTTAAAATCTACCTTTAAAATTGACCTAAATTTTGAGAGCAGAGTTTGTCAATTTTTTACCTTGTAGATTAAAACTGCTCTTAAAATTGACCTAAATTTTGAGGGTAGGAGGGAATTGTTTGTCAATTTTTGACCTGTAGATTAAAACTGCCCTTATAATTGACCTATATTTTGAGGGCAGAGCGATAAGTGTGTCAATTTTTGACTTTTAAGTCAAAACTACTCTTAAAATTGACTTAAATTTTGAGGGCATAGTGGTTAGTTTTGTCATTTTTTACCTGTAGGTTAAATCTGCCCTTAAAACTGACCTAAATTTTGAGGGCAGAGGTATTAGTTTATCAATTTTTGACCTGTAGGTTAAAACTGCCCTTAAAATTGACCTGAATATGGGTCAAATGTAACTTATTTCTGACGATGGGCCAACCTTGACTATGTGCCCTTTTCTAAGGGGCCCTTAGAAAATGACTGAATCAGCGGCGGCGGCGGCGAAATGATTTTTATATTATAGGGATAGATATTATATTATTATATACTAAATAATATATTTATTCGCCAAAATATAACTATCAAATAATCACAATTAAATAGCTTCAAAAAGAGAATTAAAATTGATTTCTTCTAAATCAATTGACTTTTATCCACTTGACATGCCCAAAAATACTAGAAAAAAAATCAAAACAACATTTAAATAGTATGCCTGCAAAGTTGTATTTTTTATGCTGCCCAGATGGGTGTTGACACCGTCTCACTACTGGTGATATGCTGCCCAGTGAGAAATTGCCAATAGACTTTAAACGGTCCAATATCGGTCCAATATTGGTTGCGATACTGGGTGCCGATTGACTCCCAATATTGGTCCAATATGGGCTGATGCTTGGGATGTAACGGCATCGCCAATCATCGGTTGTTAATATTGGTCCAATATTGGCCGAATATTGGCATCCAAGAGAAAAAAAATTTTAAATAAATTTTTTTAATTAAATAATAATAATAATAATAAATTAATGTTTATAATTATTGTTTATTATATTTATTTAATTAATTATTTAATTATTTATTTTTAATAAATTTATATAAATAATTTATTATTTATAAATTATAATTATTAAAAAATGCAGCAGCTATTAGAAAATAGCATTCTGCAAAAAAAATTCTATCATTGAAAAATCAATGATAGGCGAGAGAAATCCGCGTCTTTAAATAGATTCGCAGATGATAGACAAGAGATATCCGCGTCATTAAACAGATTCGCAGATATACTCTGGTCTCGCGACGAATCTCTCGATACTTATATACACTAGAGTCGCCGTGTCAGTTGCGAGATCGGTTACAGCGTCCCTCTTGCGGCGGAGATAAGAATTGTCACGTAAACTGCGGGTATAATAAGGCGGTCGGTAAAGCGATTTAGCAGTTTACGTGACAATTCTTATCTCCGCCGCAAGAGGGGACGCTGTAACCGTTCTCGCAACTGACACGGCGACTCCAGTGTATATAAGTATCGAGAGATTCGTCGCGAGACCAGAGTATATCTGCGAATCCGTTTAATGACGCGGATATCTCTTGTCTATCATCTGCGAATCTATTTAAAGACGCAGATTTCTCTCGCCTATCATTGATTTTTCTATGATAGAATTTTTTTTGCAGAATGCTATTTTCTAATAGCTGCTGCATTTTTAAATAATTATAATTTATAAATAATAAATTATTTATTATTTACATGAATTATTAAAAATAAATAATTAAACAAATAATTATATTAAACAAAAAAATTATAAACATTAATTTTTTTATTATTATTATTTAATTAAAAAAAATTTATTTAAAAATATTTTTTCTCTTGGTTGCCACTATTCGGCCAATATTGGACCAATATTAACAACCGATGATTGGCGATGCCGTTACATCCCAAGCATCTGGCCATATTGGTCCAATATTGGGAGCCTTTATTGGACCGATGATCGGTCTCTTGGCTCCCAATATTGGACCGATATTGGACCGGTGAGAAATTTCTCACTGGGTGTGTCTCACACCCAGAAATTGGCGCTATTTTGAAAAAGGAAAATTAAATTATTTTCAACCGTAGATTTGAACAATACAATATTGCATCACAAAATATAAGGAAAAAACTAAATGAAAATGTATTACATTTACCTTTACCAATTAATTAACTTGGAAAAAAAGTACTTTGCATTTATTGAAAAAAACGCTTTTTAGTCGATTATCACACACAGTGTTGGTATTTAACAAAAACAGTTCTTATATATCCGCTTCGTGGTACACGAAAAAGTTGGCTTCATATAAAAAGAAATGCTTTTATATAAACCAAACGTCTTTTAAATATTGCATGTTAAAAAAATTGACTGTCTCACAACTGGAGGTGTCTCACAACTGGAGACTCTCCCCTAATTGTGGAGATTTCTTAGATTTTGAATTTATATTAATTTTACTTGAAATTTTAAAAATGCAAAACTTTTGAGCAATAAAAATTAGATTAGAAACCTGAACCACGTAACAATAGACGCGCGATTCTATTGTAAAAAAAGAGCATACGCACAAATTTCAAGTTTTAACGATACTTTACATTTACCGACTATATTTCGGTGAGGGGCTATAAATAAAAAAAAATGATTTCAATACTCAATAATGGACATCCATAAACATCAGGATTTAACAGGAGCATAAAAACCCCTTTAGTCAGAATTAACCAAAAGCTTCAGGAAACGTTAAAGTAGTCACAAAACATCAAAATTTCTTACGTTTTCTCTATTATTTTAAATTGATATTAATGCAGTTACAAATTAAAAATAGAAGAATATTAACTATTTAACTGTTGCTAGGGTGGTGCAAAACAACACACTGATTGGTAGAGTTTTAAATTAACATTAAAATATTAGCTAACGAGCACTTTTTTGGTCGGCCCATAGTTGGACCAACCTTTACAAAGTCGGTCCAACTTCTCGTGCCAGAGGTTGGGCCAACCATAACAGGTGATAACGGTTCGCCGTCTAATGGCGACGATGGTTGGCCCGACAACTCATAAGAAAGTTGACCGAACTTAAAATGCATATGTTGTGCCAACTATACACTTCAATGGTTGGTCAAAGACTGACGCCAAAGTTGGTACAACTTTAGATGCGTAAGTTGGTCATACCACAATTTTCAAAGTTTGGTCAACTTCAACAGCCAAAAGTTAAAAAATTATTAAAAAACTAAATTATTTAAACAATTAACACGTTATTATTATTAGGAACATCAGATATAACCTTTACCTACTATTATTAAAACACAATCTCATGCATATGTACATTTTCGAAAATATCTAACGCTCACTGGGATCGAACCCCTAACCTAACGCACCGAAGACTTATAAAGCTGAAACAGTCAGGCCAACCGTGGCCCAGAGTTCGGCCAACCAAGAAAAATCCAGTCAATTAAATTGCGTTTTACAGAGCTTTGCCAACCGTCGGGCCAACCGAGGCCCAGAGTTCGGCAAACCAAGAAAGTTCAAGTCATTTAAACTGCATTTGACAAAAATTTTTGACAACCGTGGGGCCAACCGTAGCCCAGAGTTCGGCCGACCAAAATAATGCAAATCAATTAAACTGCGTTTCACAGAGTTTTGCCAACCGTCGGGCTAACCGTGGTCCAGAGTTTGGCCGAACAAGAAAGTTTAAGTCAATGAAAACTGCGTTTTTCAAGTTTTGCCAACTGTGGGCACTAGTACTTGCCAAAGTTGGGCAAACTCTGGCAACCAAAACTTCGCTTGCCAAAGTTAGGCCAACCTTCAAACTCTGGCGGGCAATCCAAATTCGCACCTGGGCAGTTTGTTCCAAAAAAAAGCGCTTATTCAAAAATTGACAACTGCTCGCACTCGTTACGAACTATACTATTTTGCCTACTTTCTGTACTTTTGTGCCCACTTTCATCGTGCCCTCAATGCCATACTTTTCATGCAGGTAGGACAACAAATTGTGTTCGCAACATGGACGCAAAG
The DNA here is from genome assembly GCA_032872505.1 of Leptopilina syphax. NCBI lineage: Eukaryota > Metazoa > Arthropoda > Insecta > Hymenoptera > Figitidae > Leptopilina > Leptopilina syphax. Next base: position 7,748,340 of record CM065471.1, on the reverse strand, counting down.
GTGATTTTTTTAAAAAAATTTTAAATAAGTTTTTTGTAATCAGACTGTAAAAATACGAATTATTAATTAGTATACGAATTTTCATCTAATGATATCAAATAATTTAAAAGTTTAAAAAAAATTTTTTTTAAAGAATTTTTTAGTTTCTCAGTGACAACGCTATTGACATTATTACATAGCAAGTTCTCTATATTTTTCATGTAATATTCCCGTTAAAATATACCAGTATGCCAAATTTAAGCTCTTCATGTTAAATAGTTTTAAAAGTTTTAAGGGGAAGAATGGTAACTTTTTATGAATTTTTGACAAAAATCTTGTTTTTTCCTTGGCATCGCTATGTCCATCACCTTCAATCACATTCTTCATATTTTTCCTGTAATCTACATGTACAAATAGTGGGTTCACAAGTTATTTACATTATTTAAAATTCTTTATGGTTTCGGAAATACTTGACTTGTCTGGTTTAGCCCCAGTCTCCTACTGAATGTCTAACTTAAAACTCCCCTGTAAAAATTGATCAAATGTTTATTTCATTTTTTTAAAAATGTATAGTTCTGTTAATCTTTTCCTAAGAATAAATTTATTATTAACAAACAATAGAAATATATAAATTTTTACTTCTTTTATAAAGGAAATGACACAACTTACTATAGAAAATATACTTCATACTTAAGGAAATTGAAAGTTGATAGTTTATAATAATTTATTAAAATAACCCCACGGGAATTGAATGAGAAAAATTACTGAAAGAATTTATAACCTAAAAAGCGATTTTTTAAAAGACATTGTCAGCATTAGGGAAAGAAAAGGAAATAAAGCAGTTCTATTAAGGGGCCATTCCATATATTACGTTCCGCACTTTAAGGGCGGGGGGTCAAACGATTTTTGTAACACCCTGCAGTGAAAAATGGCGCTTATGTATGTAATTACCAGTATGGACATGGGGGGATGGGTGGGGATCCAAAAATGGCCAAAAAATAGGTGTGACATATAATATGTTTGGATGGCCCTCAAAGTGGTCCGAGAAAACTCAGCTCAATTTTCAAGAAGGATAAATAATTCTTAAATTAATGAAAAGAAATAAGAACTCGAATTTTCAAATAAATAGAATACTGATGCAACAATGGAGACAAAAAATAATATTTAACCTCATTTCTAAATTTAAAACGTTTTTTATAAAAATTTAATTCAAAAATATTCTATTCAAAATGGTTATATGAAAAAAAAGCAAATAAAACATTTTAAGTAAGGAGAAATCTCAAAACTCGAACTACGGCATCAAAAAAATTAGAGAGAACCTTAAACAATGAAAAACACGTTTTTAACAAAATATTTTAATGTTACTTTTTTTGAAAATTATTGAAACATTACCTAAGGGCAAAATCCCATGAGGGGCCCAACGCGAGGGCCTTCATGGATCTGCCCACATCATTAACTAGAAAAAATTTCTAAGTCCAAAAAAAAAATTTTTTTTTCATCAACAAAATTAATGTTTATAATGATTTTAAACTATGTGAAAACACGCGTTTTTTAACACAAATGTTTTTGACATTACTTTTTTTTTTTTTGAAATTATAAAAATATTAATTTATGAATATTTATGGTCTATTATTATATTATTAATATTGTTATTATTATTATTTAAAACTATTTAATTAATATGTTCATGGATGTTTTAGTGTTAATAAATAATGTTTCTGAAATCATCAAAAGCAAGTCAGCAAGTCACCTACATTTTTAAAGCAATAATTTTCAAGTAGGTCCCGCTAGCAAGACGTGTTAAGAGTGATTGTCTGGTAGTCCAGTAGGTCGTGAGAGCTCCAATTCCCACGTGCTGTCAGATTTTTTTTTTGTCACGATTTATATTAAAAAAAGTAAAAATTGTTAAATAAGAATGTTATTTATCAATAACTGGACTAGTTTGTTATTAATAAATAATTAATTTATTAATTTAATTGAAAATAAGGTTGAGGGCATTTTATGAAATCCACGAGGGCACCGCGTGGAATATCTATATGGAATCCATTGAGGATTTTCCCTCGAGGGCACCCATTGAGGGAAAGCATGTCTCGAATTCGAGGGCTCCGCGTGGAATTGCCATTACTGCTTTACCCATGGCAAGGAGGGCCAATCCACGGAAGGGCCCTCACCATTTTTCCTGCACGGGTTATGTAAGTTTAAATAAATTTTTAATTATAATTAAAAACTACGTTTTTAATAATGCGATGTGTTTTTAACCTTTATGGGACTGAGGAAAAAAACACCTTCTATGGACGGAACGATGGTACCCGGGTACCTATGTTTAATTTGACGATTTCGTATGGATATTATTATTTATTATATAGCAACACTGAACTTACCATATTTTATAAACAAATTATGTGTAGTACTATAAAAAATTGTTTTTTGAAATTTTTCATAATTATTTAATAGGAAATTTCAACATCTATTAGCCTTGATATGTATTAGAGGTACCCGGGTGGTACCTTGGAGCGTTCCGCCTTTTATGCGGTGAAGATATATTTTGTTTATTTTTTCCAAATAAATAAATAAATAAATAAAAAAAAAAAAGGTTACATTATAAACAATATCAAAACACTTTGTATGGATAGATGTTAGATGCCAAAATAATCCTATAGGTTGATACGATTTTCGTAAATTTATGATTAAAACCAATATGAAAGTACAGAAGGTACACGGGTACCTCGTCCGCCTTTTATGGGTGAAGAAACTTTGTTTAATATTTTCAGAATAAATTAATAAACTAAGTACATTATAAATAATGGTAAAAACACTTTATATGGATAAAATTGAGATGTCAAAAAAACCGTGGTTCGCTTCGTGTTTTAAAAATATGAAAAAAATCAATTTTAAAATGCAATAATGGTACACGGGTAACTTCGTCAGTCCCATAAAGGTTAAAAACAATATGAAAAGTTTATTTGTTATTATGTTTTTTATTTCTCATCACTGAAATATACTTTGTAGCCTACCGAAAAGTAAATAATTAAACTATAAATAATTTTAAAATAGATTGTCTATTGTTAACAACTAATTGTTTTGCCCCATTCTTCGCCAATTTTATAAGATTGATTAGAAAAACATATTTTTTTAGAAAATAATAAATTTTTATCGCCTATTATTGACCCACGTCTTGTCCACTGTTCGGAATTTTTAAAGGATTGTCGAGGAAAAGAAATATTTTTTATTCACACTCGGACGAAAAGTAAGTATTTCCCGCCATCGATTTCGCAGCAGTAAGACGATTTGTGCTTTGGTTGATACACAAGAAGATGATTTTTAAAAATTGATTTGTTTTCTTTTTAATAAAAGTGTTGCTGGTTATTAATATTATATATTTTTTTCCATAATTCGTTTGCTAATTTGATACTTTTAAGTTAACAAGTTCAAGTAAGGTCAGAAATTCTTTTAAAAAAACTTT